>OX419755.1:83638244-84948244 GCA_948567375.1 Lunularia cruciata | reverse complement strand
ACAGGGATAAAGGGTGGGGATGGGGACGATATATATTTAAGAGGTTCCTTTTAGCTCTGTGCATCATGCACGGGGCTAATTCTAACGACAATGTATAACACCACCGGAAGGTTTTGCACTGTTTCTGTTGCTTACTTACAATCCACAACAAAGTTTCTGACTATTATCACGCATCCAATGCGCGTCAATGTGGATTGTAAGCGCTCTCGCACTCACCCGGCACCAACAGGCGACGGTAGAAATTGCTCATTATCGCCTCTCTTTCACCTTTAGTAGAGTTCTAGATCATTGTTAAAGTGAATCACATTATTCAGAAGCAAGCGTTCCTATAAGTAAACCAGAGCCCCACACATTTGAACCCAAGTAGGTTCCACACCTCGGTAGAAGGAATTTAAGGGTTAGGGTTGCTGATCGGGCAAACCGTTTAATATTAAAAGAAAAAACGGTAGCCTGTGCACACAATACCCTGGAGAAAGAGATCTCAATCTTTCCCTTTCCAGGATGGTGTACCTTGGACTTCAACAACAACATTGCCGCGTGTGGATTTAGTCGTTTCACAAAACATATCAAGCATTTCAGAAAGCTTATCTAGGCCAAGAACAATCCACGAATCCACAGGCGCTGTTGACCACGAAACTAGAAAGCTGAAATAACGTTTCACCCATTCACGCAAAGGCAATCCAACTAGTTAGCCTTGAGTAATAAAAAACAAATGTATGCAAATTCACGGATGCATTCTCGATGTTCTTCGCACAAATTTACCTTTGTATTCTTTACTCCACTACTAGATAGGACCAAAGTATGCTAAGAGAATAAGTTGCTGCCAATAGATTAAGGCTTGATACTCCGCAGTGATACCGGTCAAGCACATATGGAACAAGGGGCACACAAACAGCCTACGGCAGGAAATGTGCTAAGTCATTTCAGATTAAGTGAGAAGTACTTAATAGAATACGAAAGCGATACTGAACTAAAAGTTGTTCATAAACAGTAGCTCCAAGAAAGAAGAAATGAACACCACAACACAACTTCAGCCAAAACCCTCAGCTTAAGCCGTTAGCTGTGTCCTCCCAAGGCGTTTTTCACGTAGAGAAGATGGGCGTGCTGACATAACCTTTGGCTTTCTCGCCCACGTGGTCATAAAACTGTGACTGGGAGCTCCACGACTATCCTCTTCCTACAAGTAGACATTCAACCTTAGAAGAACAACACTTGCTTTGATCCTCTTAAGAGACCCACTGCACGAGCAACTGTCCAACCATCTCAGTAACAGAGGTGCCCCTGAATCGAACCAGAGAGGGCCCTTCCCTGGCGGTCCCGGAACAAGGCGGGTCTGACGAAGCTTTGCAATAGCTGGAATGCAATACAACCCTCCACTGAATCTCCAACTTGGAGGGTATGCGCATGTAATTTCCAGTGATATTGAAGGAGATAATTATGAGGGCAGGACTGGAACCCACAGAGAAGACTTGAGGAGGATATTCTTGACGAAGACGAATTCGTGCTCTGAAAGATGTGGCTACAAAGGTTAAAAAGGCTGCCCAAGCACGTGCAACCTAAGTTGCATCAACTTCCTAGTCATACTGCGATTGCCACCTTGAGAAGCTCATTGTTCACCAGCTTGTGCTCTTGAAACAAGAGAAGCACATCTTTGTACATATAAGGTCCCTGCATAGGACATCAATGATCCTGTAGGCACTGATGCAAGTGATTCCTCGGCCAGCCCTAGTCGCCCGTAAGAATCTTGGAATCAGTTCCCACACAGTGCTCTTTGCGGACGAACCTTTCACGTGGCCAACACTTAGTAACTCCATGCTACTCAAACTTTCGACTCTCCCTTGGCCCACATAACCAGTGCACTGAGATCCTGTTGAACCATTACATATGCGATTGTAGGCCCCAAGAAAGAGATAGCTATGCTTCTTTACTCTCCAGGATTCTTGACCAGAGTCATGCAATCACCATCCTTCGACAAAAGTGCTAGCTAGCCATTGTAGTGGCGCCGCTGATGCTGTGAAGTTTGCTGCTGCTGCTGCTGCGGAGTTAATGGCTGCGTGTACTGGGTGAAGGGCTGTGAGTACAGGGGCCCCATGATACCCTGAAGGGATTCGAAACGAGATTCCCGGAGCATTAGAGATAATTCTACCTCGTAGACTAAAGCCAGAACAAAAAAGTGGGATCGAATTGTATTGAAGCACTTAGGGTCGCTCAATATGACAAAATACAACACCTGTGATTGAAGCGGACCGCCAAGTCCATAATGCCCCTGAGTAGATGGGCCGTCCTGTGTACGATCGCTAAACCCAACCTGCGTGAAGAGCCCCTGGGAACCATGAGGGATAAAATCCTGAAGACACCATAAACATGATTAGTTGTGACACATTGGCTGAAGCATACAACTTGTAGTACAACTACTGATTTGAACGTCAAAAAGTGACAGAAGTGACAACGGGCACACACCTGTGATATGAAATCACTCCCGGTTGTACCGTGCTGATAGCCACCTTGAGAGTTTTGGTTCATGAAATCTCCTGAGTAGGTCCCTTGGCTTCCCTGTGTGACATACTCAACACCGTAACCACCCTGGGAGGCCTGCACATTCCATGCACAGGAGTTCATATTCACCCGAACATGGATCTCTGATCACACATTTCCCACACATCCGTAAGCAAGCGTAGATATAAGCTTCAAGGGAAGAAGATTGAAAACCAACCTGAGTAGAAAATTCAGGACCCGTATAGGCCACATGAGAACCCTGCGACTTGAAGTCGTCTCCCAGAAAATCCTGCCGCGATGTAGCGACATCACAATGGAGAATGAGTTCAGTCACGACATCACCGTGAGTTCCCTATGAACTTCCAAACGAGAAACCATGTTCGGTAGTGCTCTCACAAGAACAGCCAGTTGAAAATTCAAGCTGCACTGACACGAAAATGGCACGACGTGGGACTAAACAGCTAACTTATATCACTGGACATGTTCAAACTGTTTCGAAATACCTGTGACATGCCCAAAGAGAAACCATCTCGGAGGTTTTGACTCAAGCCTTGTGACTGCGTCTGCCATACAAGTTCCTTTCTGTGAGACAAGTAAAAATAAAATACTAATAGATGCCAATAACAGAATAAGGATAATACGTAGCAGTGTTCTTCTTGAGAGCCCGTAAACATTCAACTTACCCAACAGTTTTGATATCTTTCCAGTCCTACCTGTGTCATCAAACCTTGCTGCAAAAGAGGCCCACCAACAGAAGGCTGTGTAGCTGGATTCTCAATGCCAGCAAACGAAAACCCTGCTCCAATGGTCCCATGCGACTGTGAAGCCTGATGGTGAGCAAGATGACCCCCAATAGGTCCACCAGCACTTCCACGACCAGCACCAAAACCTCTACTGCCAGCCTGAGGCCCTTGCGGAACACCCCCGATCGGACCATGCACACCCCCTCGAGAAGGGATAGCATAAGGTTGGGTATGTGGTGCACCAGGGAAGGCTGGAAGTGGTATGCGGGAGGGGGCCATACCACCGTGATGCGGAACACCAGACTTAAGAACCCCGTTTGTCATGCCTCCAAAACCCATGTACCCACTTCCTGGCAACGAGAACACCCAACTTCCTCTTAGACCTGAGCCACACTGACATACTAAAATTACCATATGGTTTACTTTGCTATGTGGAGATGGGGACTGAAACCATGTGCGTACCATTACGGCCTTCCACAACTCGTCCACGCCCGCTCCGCCTATCTTGGAAACCTGTCCCAGAGGCAGCACTGGCCGGTGGCACTGGCACAAAACCATCGCCTGATCCAGTTGCAGGACCGCCCCCCGGATATACACGGCGATCATTGTAGATCTGTGACCAGTCCCACATGGTCGTTGGATGAATTTCAGAAGAAAACATATTGAGTAATGGAATGCAAAACCCATTGCGAGGACACGGTTTCTTACCCACGTAAACATGCAACACAGGACAGAACTCAGTTCACTTATCTGTATCCACTCGGATCATTATGTTCAGGTCTAGGGATTGTGGACTATAGATAGTAAATGGAGGTACGATCTGACATATGACATATTGGAATACAGAACACGCTGTAAGCAACCCGGTTCCATACCGGGTTAAGGTTTTATCTCACACACCACCGCTGCGCAATATAGATAAAATCTCTACTTTTCTATACGTGAACACAACAATGAGGTTTGATGATTAGGTGCAACGAGTGACTGCTTCAACTCTACTTCAACTTACCTTCTTAGGTTTCTGGAACTGCACCATGCTCTGTTTCAGATTGTTGAGAGCACCTTCGACAAGACACTCATGCTCCTACATAAAGCAAATTTAAATTTTAGCCAAAAGTATCACACCCTCGAAATTCTAGACCATTCATCTTTCAACAGAAAGATAAGACTCCCAACGCTAGAGTAAGAGCATTGATATAGAAGTAGCAGTTATTGGCTTATTAAGCTTCAATCTTGTGGCCTGCACCAAAAGATGCAAGCCCAACAGTCGAAACGTAACAGTAAACAGACAAGAAAGACTCCATACAATAGTTCGGTTCACACCTTGTAATGAGTCAGCAGACTGTTCCATAAGGGCTGTTTACTCAGCACTTTAGGATTTCCTAGTATGACAATTCCATATCGGGCCCTTGTAAGGGCGACATTCAGCCTCCGCGGATCATTCAAGAAGCCAATACCCTGCACGAGGTGATACTCAAACCAGTTGATAAACTCATTCGGAATTGAACTGAAAACATCTAAAGACGAGCAAAAGAGGTGGCACTAGAGGGGCGCATTACCTGATGTTCATTGCTCCTCACACAGGACAAAATAATGTAATCCTTCTCTCTACCTTGGAAGGAATCGACGCTTGCGACCTGGTAAACATCCCGAGGCACCACTTATATAGTTAATAAAATCAAAAACTTGAAATGAGCATCTGTATAGGTTCTCTACTATACGGAGAGGGACACCTCTGCTTCATAAAGCTCAAGATGCTTTTCTGCGTCCTATACCTCGATTTCTTTATATAGTTGTTGTCGAAGGGAGCCATTCCTTGCCATGTGATTTACAATGTAAGCTCGTTGACCTTCATATGGGGTAATCACACCAATCTGCAAAACACTCGGCGTTCAGAACACGTTCAAACTGCAGATGACAGCAAATCTTTGACTTAAGATGATGACAGGAAGACTGCGCAAGCAGAGCATACACGTTGAGTTTCCAATCATACCTGACTTGGATTGACCCCACTCTTCAAGAAAGTGGTGACGATTTTCTCAACATTTGCCGACTCCGTCCGATTCAAGTACGACGTGCCACTGGCACTTATTTCCTCTTGTCCCATCTGAGATGAAACACATTAATAATGTCAGAAACTTCAAAAACATGACAAGAGCGAATTCACAGGAGTTGCAAACAAAGAGGTCCAAAGAATTACCTGCACATAGAAGAACATAGGCCTGTTGGGGACAGGCCAGGGAAAATCTATTCCTTGTGACAACCTCTGATTCATTGTAACACCATTCTGTAGTGTTCCTTCATAGAAATTGTTTGAAGGGAACTCGGATAAACATGGATGCATGCGATATTGCACCTGAACCCACCATAGAAATCAAAACTGTATCTCTTTAGAACCAGTATCTTGACGCTTATTCATTACGATTTGAGTCGATCTCAAAACAGCCTTCACATAAAACTTAACCTTTTGGTCCACTCGACAAACTCTGTCAACATCGTAAAGAGAAATTCGTTTCTACAAAATATCGAGGATTCTAACTGGATAACCGATAGCACAGTTAGAATAACTGATAGCATGGCAAGCATAAGGGAACTATACTTTGAGTGAATGTATACAGTTGACGCCGGAATTTAAGCAAGACGATTGCCTGAAAAACACATAATAAAAGAATTTACGGGGCGTATTCGCCTCTAGTCAAATGGAAATGGGCCTCTCTTTTGACGAGAAAGAACTCGGATTATGTACCTGTAATCGAATGGGCTTCACCCCAAGCACAACAAGGCGCTCAAATAGAGACTGAGACAGACCAGCACGCGCTGCTTTCTTGCACATTATCACAGGGCCGAGCTGACAGTGGTCTCCAACCAACACAACCTGTACCGACAATGACAGGGCACAAAATTTTATCTGAATACTAACTTAAAACTTTAAATTACTTGCAGCAGAGGTTAGACTCTGTATCCATTACAGACCACGTCTAGCAGTTGAGAGAATCTATCTACTTTAAGAGATAAATTCTTGCAAAGAGTAAATTTAAATGTAACCACGTCAAGATTCAACAATCGAGCTACAGTAGTTCAGTCTTTAACATCAGAAACACCTGGCATCAAACTGAAACCGAGGGTCACGAGATGCAGTCTGTGTATAAGCTGCTCAATATGAAAGGAAAAGGATACCTGCTTGCAACCAAGGACTAGAGGAATAGAACATTCTGGTTCTGTTGCTTGGGTTGATTCATCTATCAACACCTGAAATATACAAGAGGATAATGATCATGAGAGGCAGAACTAGCGCCTAGCCAGCAGTCCCGCTATTCTTTACCACAGCTTTCACAAATATATTCAGCATCTTCAGAACAACTTAGAAGTGGAGAGGAGACAACTTCCCCAAATCACATTCCACGTTCCGGCAAAACAAATGAGCCAGTTACAACTGGAGGCAAAACAATGAGCTAGTTCTTTATGCGGCAAATTGAGGCTCGTATATTTGAGAAATGAGGCTCATGTATTGCATAATGAAATACAGAACCCGTTGTGAACAACACGGTTCCATACGTACGTCTGACAATACTGACTGACCCTGGCATATGCTGGTATCTCGGTAAAGATCGTCATAACTATCAATGAAGGCGAATTGACGCTCGTATAATGTATATGAATACTGAACATGTTCGTTTGAACACGGTTCTATACCCACGTAAGGCTGGACGAGACATGCCAATGTGAGCCAGATATGAGAAGTAAATCTCTCACAACCAACACTCACACATGGTAGTAAGCAAGCTCTCCCGTTAATGCGTATCTGCAAGCGAGTATAAGTAAATAGTGAAACGCATCCTCGTTTGTCGAAGTGTAATTGTTTGTATCATTGATCATGTAATGGCCCGGCTACAAGTAAAGCAAAAGTCATCGTACAAGTAAGGGGATTTAACCCAGTATGCTCTATGTCAAAATGAGTTCATTAAAACTTAAAACCGAAAGGCTCATATATTGACTGTATATTCAGATATGAGAGCAGAAGCCGTTCTAAGAACGAGGGATCCAAAACTCATTACGTGCAAAAGGTGTGCATATGAAACGTAAACATGATGTGTGCAAATCGAGATGAGCAATGAAACCCTAAATAAGGTAAAGAATCTAACAGATTAAATGCGAGGTTAAGCACAAACGCAATATCACTATATCCTGCTCAACAGTAGAGAACAGATATACATCAGCGCTAAGTAAAGCATGTAGTGAAATAAACAAGCTGTAATTGAAGACCCACGAGTCAAAACTAAACCATTCAAGAGAACTGAAACTGACAGACTGTGTAGAACACATGTATGGGAACCATGAAGCAAAACAACAAATGTGAGCTGGAGCGAAGGGGAAGAAAGTGGATGGTCTCTAAGCTGAGAAGGAGCGAAGTGTCATATATTGACTGTATATATAGGTACACGAGAACGGATGCCGTTCTCGGGACGGGTTATCGAGAACTCATGAGGTGCAAAAGATCGGTTAGCAAGATGCACATGATACGCAACGCGAGAGTAGTATTAAATCCCTAAGTTAGAATGCATCGAAGGTAACCTACAGCAATTGACTGTATCTATAGGTCTATTGGTATATGAGAGCAAGGTAACCTACAGCAATTGACTGTATCTATAGGTCTATTGGTATATGAGAGCAGAAGCCGTTCCCAGAACGGGTTATCCAGAACTCATGAAGTGCACATATCCGATAAACAACATGTACACGAATCACAATGCTAGAGTAGTATTAAAGCTTTAATGTAAAATGCATCGAAAATAACCTGCAGCAAAGGCATAAGTGCAAGAAATTGAGAATACCGTACTGCCAATGGACGGTAAAGAACGTGAAATCGAGAGCAGCAATTCAGCGTATATATAGGTATATAGGTATACGAGAACAGATGCCGTTCTGGGAACGGGTTATTCAGAACTCATGAGGTGCACATGATCGATAAGTAAAATGTACATAATTGACAATGCTAGAATAGTGCGAAATCCATAAGGTAGAATGCATCGAATGTAACTTGAAGCAAAGCCATGATTGAAACAAATTGAGAATAACATATGGCTAACAGGCTAGTAAACCACCATGAAATTGAGAACTCTATGCAAACAACTGCGAGAAATAGTTAACGCTATGTACAAGACTGCCAGTAAGCAGTGCATGAATGATAAAAATGAAAACACAAAGGAGTCGGGTAGGAACACGGTATACACAAGAGGTCCCATGAATCAGGCAAAGGGCGAAGGAAAAATAATAGGGAGGGAATTAGCTGGGGAATGGAGGAGTGGAACAATTCGAGAGCTATAGGATGGTGTGGCTGCAGAAACCTGTCGAAGTGTAACAGGGTAAAGAGAGCGAAGCGAAAAAGGACAGGATATAAAGTATATCACAACAAGCGCTATGGACGCTTGAGTCCTGAGACGCTAAACAGCAAAGGGGAATACCTATATACCTATATATATACCTATATATATATAGAACGCGGTCTTATGCCCCCGTAAGACTGGACAAGACATTGACATAGTGAATGACTTGTAAGAGGTAATTCTCTCAAACATCATTGACGCTTAGTGGTGAGCAAGCTCTCCTGTTAGTTTGTACCTGCAATCGAGGATTAATGCCACGAAAGAATAATCATCGATTATTCTTTTGTGATTAGTTAGAGGGTGATAGATTTTATCAATATTCATGTCATAACGTGGCTAAATATATCTGAACGCCAAAGGGCTCCTATATCTTTGAATATTATACCTGGCGAAATCTAAAATTGGACAATCGTGGATCACCAGCACCCACGCAGGTGCAGCATATTACATCCGCACTTTGCGTAATTTCTCGTTCAGTTGCTCGCTTCAAAGCCTTGTACTTCTTCTCATCCGCACTCGATAGTTCCCCTGCTCAAGTTCAAGGCAGCGCATGTTTAATTTCTTAATGTACATTGAGTGCTTGAATATGGAACCCGTTGGTTAGAGCACGGTTCAAATACCCACTTGACATCGACTGGACAAGACACGACGAGGTACAAGCAGTAAATCCCTCATAACCGTCATTCACACCTAGAGGCAAGCAAGCTCCTCTGTTAGTGTATACCTGCAAGCGAGATTACTGTAAAACAATTATCTTTGATGATTAGTCAATGTATTAGATTTCATCAATCTTCATTTCATAGAGCAGCTAAATGTAAAGCAAGAAATCTTCCTAAGTTTCCTGAACCCGAAGAAGCTGTGTATGAGTACCGTGTATTCTTGATGTATATCTCAAGTACTACGTTAAGACTACAATAAGGTGGCCAGATCTGTACTCTCCGAGCAAGCAGGCCTCGCTTTTTAAGACAACCTCCGCGTCTGCCACAAGTTTAACTTGCTACACTGAATAAGGGTCAAGATAGGCTTCAAATGAATTAGTTAGGCCTCCTTCGATTCTGTGGAAACCTGAGCAGGTTTTCAGGCTATGCGATAACACTTCAGGACTAAGACTCGAGGATTGAAGTATCGACCAAATGCATTTCTTCTCCCCATAGTGCTGAAGTCAACAGTAAAATTCGCTAATCATACCTTCATGATGATCTAGAAAAACTAATCCTACAAACGCACAAAGAATCGCGTGAAACTTACCCTGCTCATCTTTCAAAAGTTGCAGCTTATGTAGCTCGCTTTTGTCAGACGTATCCAGATGCCTCACCTGATAGGATGAGTGCCGAAATGTGTCAGCTTCCTTTCTCGAATTCACAACGAACCAAATCTGGGAGCTACATATCTAGAAGCCTGAGAAAGCTTCAAGGTAACTCAAACTCTTTAAGATTTAACTTTACGTAACTTCGACCATTGAGCCCGTTCTGGAAATAGAAACAACAAAAGCGAAAGACCTCAAGGTGAGTTGGTAGAGGAAATGGGTATCCCCAAAGTGGGAACCATTCTTAATAAGTCCCGAAATTGGAGATCCCTTTCGTCGTGGTTAACTACTATTGTGGAAAAGAGTTAGGTTTGTACCTGATAGTGCAAAGTTAAGTGCTCAACAGGGGAGCTCACAGCCTCTCTAGATTTGGCACAGAGTCTGACAACCTGGAAACATAGACAGCAGCGGATCATCAACTGATTACATGAAATTGCGGAATTACATGAGTGCATTGCAGAATCTGCTATCTAGTTCATAAGCTCCAGGAGACAGCTCCAATGCGCCCGTTCTACGCAAATACATATGGGCGACAGATGCTGGGAATCGTCTCATGGAGGATACCTTCAGACCAGTGGCACTGATTTTCTCTGCAAGTTGATCAACTGCCACATTACTAGGTGCACATACCAGTACCTGAAACAAGAAGATAATTAGAACGGTAAGATTAGGGTTCCGTGTAATGACGAGCCGATTACTCAGATAGTACCGATGAATAATCCCGTCACTTGAACACGTATTCATACCCACGTAATGGACAGGACATGTCTCTGACATTGTGATTGAGAAGTAATTTCCGATGATTGTACATTACCGAGATAGGGATCTACACGGGGAATGGAAACCAAAGACAGATGGAGGACTCTCTAAACTGGAAATACACGCCTAAAAGACGTGTGTGTGAATGGAAGTACCCTTCCAATAAGTACCCTCCTAATAACACACGTGTGACTCGCAGCGTAGAGCAGCGCGTCCTAGTATACAGCAGAGCAGAGGATATAGCAGAGCAAACTAACGACTGTCTTAGTACCTGACCCTGGCCTTGCTTTGCAAGATGGTAGACTATTGCCGCAGATGTTACAGTTTTTCCTGTTCCGGGAGGACCCTGGATAAGACTGACTGGCTTTTGCAGAACGCTCTTCACAGCGTACACCTGGATGAAAACGAAAGTGAGTGGTCAGATTGGAAGGCGGTAGAAGAAATATATCGTGTATCAACCGGAAAGACAAATCCGAAAGTAGGCGTCAATAAGAAAAATTCAGAGTGAAATGCGACACCGGTGACGGGAACTCGGTTTCACATACGTGAATAGACAGAAAAGTTCCGTACTTCCAACAATCAACACATCATTGTCCATACCTGTGACGCATTTAGTTCAGGTAAACCAGGTGCTCCGAATCGTCGAGGCAGTGTGTTGCGAACTGTCTGCAGCTCCACTTCGTGTCCCAAAAGACGATGGTAGATGTAACTACAGTACAAATTCGACAATGCTCAGAATGCGGCGGGGTATTGCTCCTTCGAGCTATTTTTTAACGTTATAAAATAACCATCCCCGATTAGTGGGTCAATGCCTGATGGAGATATTTAACGTATGGATCCTGATCCCCCCGTTCCGTGAACGACTGCTCCACTAACCCAAAGGAGGATCCAGAACCCACTTAGGACCGAAACAAAAACATGCATATGGAAGCAATGAAATAATGAGATAATGAAATAATGGTATACCTATATACCAAGGTATATAGGTATACGAGAACAGAAGCCATTCCAGAACGGGTTATACAGAACTCATGAAGTGCAAATGATCGATAAGCAATATGTACATGAATCACAATGCTAGAGGAGTGTTAAATAATGACCGAGGTATATATTGGTATATGAGAACAGAAGCCATTCCTAGAACGGGTTATCCAGAACTCATGAAGTGCAAATGATTGCATAAGCAATATGCACATGAATCACAATGCTAGAGTAGTGTGAAATCCCTAAGGTAAAATGCATCGAATGTAACCTGCAGCAAAAGCATAATTGAAACAAATTGAGAATAACCAATGGCATACGGACTAGTAAAGAACATGAAATTAAGAGCATCTATGCAAACGATAGCAAGGAATAGGAAACGTGATGTAAGAGCCCGCCCGTAAGCAGTGCATGAACCAAGATGAAGAATGTGGGCTGGAGTCGGGTAGGAACACTGTAGACACGAAAGGGCGAAGCAGGAAGCAGTCAAAGAGCGAAGGGGAAAATACTAGGGAAGGAAATGAAGCTGGGGAATAGAGGAGTGGAACAAAACAAGAGTTCTTGGATGATGTGGCTGCAGAAACGGGTCGAAGTGTTAAAGGGTAATGAGAGCGATGCGTAGGAGGACAAGATGTAGAGTATATCACAACCAGCCGTATGGACGCTGGAGTCCTGAGACGCTAAACAGCTAAGGGAAGCAGAAGGCGGCCATAGTAAATCTCCATGAAAACACCTGCGACTTCATCAGTGCCTCATGCAGTGCCGAAGTAGCTGACCAAAAATCAGTACCCCTCGTACCAGTTTCTGCTCGAAAACTCATGAGTGCCAAGGCAAACTCCGTTGCTCCCTAAAGTGCCGCTCATGAGTAGTGGGAATGTCGAGAGAACAGAAGAACCGAAATGGAAATGTGGAAATAAAGGGCAAGCAGAAGTGTAGGTACAGAAATAAGCGCAGGAGTCTCAACCGCATAATGAGTATCAGGCAAGAAAGAAAAGAATCCACATGAGTAAGAGGAGGGAAGAAGACAAGACATACCTGATCGATCTATGAAATCAACATGCAGTAGTAGAGAGAAAATCCAGGACACAGCAAAGCGAAATAATGAAGCAAAGGTGCATGAGTGATACAGGGGGCAAGAAACATCAGCGAAGAAACATCAGCGCTACACGGGAGAGGACTAGGCAACTCAAAAAGGCGAAACAAAGGCAAACAGAGAAGCAAATAAAAGCACTGAAAAAAGTGAGGGCATCTCGTGAAAGGGCAAAGCATGACCGAGATATATATAGGTATACGAGAGCAGAAGCCGTCCTGGGAAAGGGTGATCCAGAATTCATGAATGCAAATGATCGGTAACCAAGATGTACTTTATGCACAATGCTAGAATAGTGATAAATCCATAAAGTAGAATGCATCGAATGTAACCTGAAGCAAAGGCATAATTGCAACAGTTTAAGTATAACATATATCTAAAGGACTAGTAAAGAACTTGAAATCCATAACAGCTATGCAAACTAATGCGAGAAATAAAAAGTGTTATGTAATAGACCACCAGTAAGCCGTGCGTGCATGATGAAAATTAAAACATAGGCTGGAGTCGGGTAGGAACAGTCTAGACACAGGAGGTTAAACCATGAATCAGGCAAAGTGCAAAGGAAAAATTGTAGGGAGGGAATTAGCTGGGGAATGGAGGAGTGGAACATGCGAGAGCTTATGGAGGTGTGGCTGCAGAGACATATTGAAGTGTAACAGGGTAAGGGGAGCGATGCGAAAGAGGACAGGATATAAAGTATATTGCAACAAGCGCTATGGACACTTGAGTCCTGAGACACTAAACAGCAAAGGGAAGCAGAAGGCGGCCATAGTAAACCTCCACGAAAACACATGCGACTTCATCAGTGCCTCACTAAGTGCCAAAGGTGCTGAGCAAGTGTCAGTACCCCTCGTACCTACTTTCTGCTCGAAAACTCATGAGTGCCAAGGCAAACACGGTTGCTCCCCTAAAGTGCCTCTCATAAGTAATGGGAATGTTAAAAAACAGAAGAACAGAAGTGGAAGCGTGGAAAGAAAGAGCAAGCAGAAGTGCAGGCACCTAAGTTTTGCAGGAGTCTCAGCCGCATAGTGAGAACCAGTCAAGAAAGAAATGAATCAACATGAGTAAGAGGAGGGAAGGAATCGAGACCTACCTGATGGATCCCTGAAATCACAAACATCCATAAGTAGAGAGAAAATCCAGGACACAGCAATGAGAAATTGTCAAGCAAAGGTTCATGATTAATACGAGAGGGGACCAAGAAACACCAGCGCTGCAAGGGAAGGGGCGAGCCTACTCAAACAAGAAAAGCAAAGGCGAAGTGTAAGAAAGAAAGAACAGAGAAGCATGAAAGGAAGGAAAAGCATGAAAGGACCTAGAGCACCGCAGGAAAAAGTAAAGAAAAGAGGCAAAATCTGCCCCGGATGAAGTGATGGACAAGGTGGGCCCACGTGTCCAGAAGCAAACCCTCTAAGACTACATGGCAGAAAATTAGTCGTAGACTGTATATATACAAGTCCAGAAGTCAAGTAGAACTCCCGTACAACTGCATGGTATGCAAGCCTATAGGAGTAATGACCGAGGTATATATTGGGAAATGAGAATAGAAGCCGTTCAAAGAACGAGGTATATCGGTATATGAGAACAGAAGCCGTTCTAAGAACGGGTTATCCAGAACTCATGAAGTGAGAACAGAAGCCATTCTAAGAACGGGTTATCCAGAACTCATGAAGTGCAAATGATTGGTAAGCAAGATGTATAGATTCACAATGCTAGAATAGTATCCATAAGGTAGAATGCATCGAATATACCTTGAAGCAAAGGCATAATTGAAACAACATGAGAATAACATAAGGCTAACAGACTAGTAAACAACTGTGAAATCGAGAACTCTATGCAAACAATTGTGAGAAATAGGAGACGCAATGTAAAACACTGCCAGTAAGCAGTGCATGAACGATAAAAATTCAAAACGTGGGCTGGAGTTGGGTAGGAACACTGTATACACGAGAGGTTGAACCCAGGAATCAGGCAAAGAGCGAAGGAAAGTTGATAGGGAGGGAATTGGCTGGGTAATGGAGTGGAACAATGCGAGAGCTATCGGATGGTGTGGCTGCAGAAACCTGTCGAAGTGTAACAGGTTAGCAAGAGCGAAGCGAAATAGGACAGGATATAAAGTATATCGCAACAAGCGCTACGGACGCTTGAGTCCTGAGATGCTAAACAGCAAAGGGAAGCAGAAGGGAAGCAGAAGACGGCCATAATAAGCCTTCACGAAAACACCTGCGACTTCATCAGTGCCTCACGCAGTGCCAAAGTAGCTGAGCAATTGTCAGTACCCCTCATACCGAGTTTCAAAGAACGAGGTATATATTCAGACATGAGAGCAGAAGCCGTTCTAAAACCGGGGGATCCAAAACTCATTTCGTGCAAATGGTGTGCATATCAAAGAACGAGGTATATATTGGTATACGAGGTATATATAGCTATATGAGAGCAGAAGCCGTTCTGGGAACGGATCATCCAGAACTCATGAAGTGCAAATGATTGGTAAGCAAGAAGTACATGATTCACAATGCTAGAATGGTGAGATCCATAAGGTAGAATGCATCGAATGTAACTTGAAGCAGAGGCTAACAGACTAGTAAACAAACGTGAAATCAAGAACTCTATGCAAACTACTGCAAGAAATAGGAAACGCTATGTAAAAGACTGCCAGTAGCAGTGCACGAACGATACAAATTAAAAACGTGGGCTGGAGTCAGGTAGGAACACTATAGACGCAAGAGGTCAAACCCATCTTTTGTAATAAGTTACAGCCTGAGGAACTAAATACTACCCCTCTCTCAAAAAAATGAACTAAAGTACACACCCATCAAGACCTTGATTAATAAGAACATCAAGGAGGCGGACCAAATCTTTTTGAAAACGCCACAAATGATCAAGGCGAAGTGAGTAATACCCACCCACTGACACTGGTTTCGTCCACAGCAAACGTCTTCATAGCAGCCTGCATCCTGTCAAAACTAGTGCTCTTCCAAACAAAATCTACACTAAAGTTGTGATTCACGTCAATAGGTACACCCTGCAGGCCACAAAAGCATGGAACAGTGCAGAAGAAGCTTAGAAACAAATCAACACGTCTATCAATAGTGGTCGCTTCCTTAAAACTAATATTCATGAACAAGCAGGAGCTCCAGACTTCGTCTAGAGGAAGCACGGATAGCCCGGATTGTTTCAGCAGAAGTTTGGCCCAGGCAAGACAACCATCCTTTGACATAACAGAACGAAATTTCTTCAGTGGATCAAACGAGGTGCGGATTGATCTAAAAGATAAATTCATCACCTGGCTAGCACGAAGTTCCAGAGCGACCTCCTCTTGTGCAGTTAGCTTGATCTGTGAACATGAAGGGCGAAGCCAACCGGAATGAACCAAGATCATCGGCAAATTTATGAAGCACTAGAGAACGTAACGACTAAGAGCTAGAAAAGGAACAGTGCTGAGAAGGTGCCAGGTCTCCTACCACGTGTCCGACTGACTGCCAGGCAGAATGAGTCGAATCTCCAGGGTACCGTAGCCTTAGTTCGTCACCTGGAACTAGACGAAGCTCATTATCCTCCTGTTGTGACCAGAACATCCCAATTAGTACATTGTGTCCTGAATCTCACAGTGGAGAGGAAGATCCACATTGTCAAGATATCCGGTTGTTTGATTATGACCAACCTCATACTCCGTCATAATAGATTTTCTATCCCATCACAAGCAGTATCACTGCTTGGGAGCTCCTGCTCTTTTTAAACCCTAGGTCGGGCTCCCGCAAACTAGCTAGTAAAGTATAAAATATAGCCGCGAATTAGTGGGAAAATAGAGAGTCTTGCTCTAAAGTCATTGAAGTCAGTCATTAAGTAAAGACGTTGAAAAAGAGTTTCATAAACGCGAGAAAGCTTGACAAACCTTAGGAAAGACAAAGTAGGCAACACGCTTCTTGTTTAATCCAATGTCCCAGCGCACAGTGATGTTATCCTTGCTTTGCGACTCTTTCATCATCTGAAAGCAGAGCATGAGCACAGGCAGTTTATGGAGTCTTGAAATCAGCAAAATACTTTGACCAAGGACCTAATACCATTACGATTTGAGACTCAACTGATACGTTCAACTTTTCACTCAGTGGGTCGTTGTTTGTCATAGTTCACATTCACCTAAGCATTACTGAAGTATGTTTCTCTGACCTTTCGTCGAGCCAACAAGTCCTCTGCACAAGACACACCTTTCAATTCCTTTAGCCTAAAACCCGGCCAGACACAGAACCATTCCCATCCTCAACCTGATAGTCCATAGAACACACCTACTCACCTTATCGTAGTCGGCCTCCAACTTCACCAGAGGTGCAAAGACGTTTTGATACTGCAGAGAAACACCAGTAAGGTCAAAACAGAACGTGTTCTTAAGCGCTTCAGGTACAATGATACTGTTACTGCAGCCACTATCAGACCGTACACTATACGCTAGACAATTCCAATATGTCTTAGTGCTAACTGACTTAAGGCTGCAGCCATACTTAAATAGGGAAGTGTAACTTGTATCCAGAAGACAAATATATATCTGCAGGCATAAGAGAGATTACTGAAGTTGTAAAGTTGCTGACCAGGGGACCAGTCAGAAAAACTGACCCCCCAGACTTCTACATATATAGGTATACGAGAACAGATGCCGTTCTGGGAACGGGTTATCCAGAACTCATGAGGTGCAAAAGATCGTTAAGCAAGATGTACATGATACGCAACGCTAGAGTAGTATTAAATCCCTAAGTTAGAATGCATCGAAGGTAACCTACAGCAATGGCATAATCGAAGCAAACATATTGAAACACCTGCATATATATAGAGAAGAAACATCATCAAATGAAAGGCGAGTAAATGGCACTTAGAAACCCCAGACTTCTACATATATAGTAGAAGGAAGTCGTCTCTAAGATTGGGAACTCACATGATACGCATCTTCATACTTGTGGACCACAGGTAGTGGTTCATCATCCACACCAGGCTTCTCCAAGTCCTCAAGTGTGGCCTCAGGGCTGGTTTTCCACAACTCTTCAACCTTGTTTATTTGCTGAGCGCTTATTTGACGAGCCCTAAGCTGTTCCTGTTCTGATGGAACCTGGACAAGGCCACCAAAAATCTCCACACATGAGGATGAAAATTGCGGGTCCACAATGCTTCCACGAGTTCAACTGACGTAGCAGAGGAATCCAGGAAATCTCATACGTACCGGAGCTTAAAGTTTAGCAGAACCATGAGGATTTAGAGTGAGCTTTGCTTGATTTTGCGGCAGGATAGCCAAAAATAAATAACAGGGAGCTCGATATTTTGACTAAAGAAGCAAATGTGTCTTCAGCGATTTTCTTACGTCGCAATGACACACAAAGCAGTAAAACTTAGGCTTTCTGTCCCCCATGTCGATAAGACATGATGGAGTACAGATTCCGAAAGCCCAAATTGACCTCGAGAACAGGAACGCAGGTGACCTAAAAAGTGGAAGATGCAGAAATCAGAGAAAGGAGATGCTGGCTCACCTTGACAAGCCACTCCAGGAAGCATCGATCATCGATAAGGGGTAACCAGGAACTAAGATCCCAGTTCATGTCCTTCAAACCATTTACACTCAAGCAAGGTTCCCGACATAGTAACACCACGACGCTTTCTGACTTGGCGGGAATAAACCCTAACAAGAAGACGTTTCGGCATCCGCAATTGTAGCACTCTAATATCGTTTCTCCAAGTGGGCTATCTTTATGAAGGCAGACCTCCTTGTGCTTGGCACGGACCTGCACATTGATTATGTACCGAAAAAAGTGCGTAATTCAGTGAGGATCTTGCATAAACTCCTCTAAGCCTTTGGACTTTCTCAATGACTTGTTAATTAACATGCCTTCAGCAAATATGACGACAATACTGGACTTGATAAAGGTGAGCTCATAAAGGTTCGAAACAACCCCTCTACAGATGTTAAAATGCTCAGGCGCTTGATGATTGTCCAGTTCATGTGACTGTTATCTCGGTAACGATGGCCAAGATTGCTCACGGGCACCGTCGGTGCCTTCGTACAGCCACACCTTTATTTCCCAACATACTTTTCCCTCACATCGGCCTCAGGTAGATAACAACGATTCACCCTAGAAAATAAATTATGAGGCATTCAAATATACAGTACGTAACGAATGCACAGATTCAGAATAAGAAAGGTTAAAATCTCGTGTGCTAAAATATCAATCCGAGTAGTCTCGCACGTTGAACAATGACAACGACCTTAACTGCTAAAGACCCAGATTGTATCGCGCTTGACCCAAAAGGCACTCTGGCTGGTACTTTTAAAACAAACTCTGATCCAGTTTTGGAAACACACACGGTAGAAACCAACCTAACAGAGAGCCACGTGTTTCAACGAATTAACGCTCCGAAAACCTAAAACCCTAAAAAATTGAAAAACTAACCGACACGGCGAAGTTGCCTAAAACTCTAACACCACTGCAACTAGTGCAGGAATCTTGTAAGGAGACAGAAGCCTACCAAATGGTTAACAATATGGGAGCCAGATGTATTGCCACGTGAATTGCAAAACCATTTTCTGCATGAAGGAACGTTGCACCGAACTATGCACGCTGGATTATGTATCCCGCAATATTTACAAGCATGTTCCGGAAGATCTCTCTTGGAAAAGTCGTGTATATCATCGTCCCCCGGATCATCAAAACTCAACTCGCCTATCCCTGAAGTTAAGGCCCCAACAGTTGTCTGGCTACTCGGTTTCGACTCCACAACGACATCTCCTACCGACTTTATTAGCTCACTTTGCCCTACCACCAGGTCCGAGTCCTCTCCTGCAACCGAAAGTACCGAGCTATCGGTCCACACGGATGGCCTTGCAGGTTGGCTCAGCTCTGTAAACTCCGGGTAATCAAAATCATCCCCCTGGGTATTGAACTCCAAAAAAGTGTAGGCATCTTCGTGCGGTTGAGTTGCTGCTTCGTACAAATTGTGCGCAACGACAGCCTGCGTCGCCATCTTCTACTCCTATATCTTCCTACTCGTGAACCCTTCACTTCTAATGGCTTCTTTCCACTATGTGGCTATGGCGTCGAGAGCTCCCCTCCCTTTGCCCCCCTCCCCTCCCCCGCGACAACAACAACAAAAGACATTGTTTCTCCTTCTCCTCTCGTGCACCTTCCTTCCTTTCCCTGTTTCCCTGCCTTTGCTTCAGCCTAACTCACGTCGGGTCATCTCTACTCTCCTTCCCACTTTGTATGCACTGGTCCAGTCATAACCTCGGGTCCAACGCAATGTGAGCGTCGTCGTCTCCCTTGCACAGTGAAGGACACCCTTTTCCAGCTGACTTCAACCATAGAGGCCGCCGTCCACGTGGTCATTTCTTAGTCTCGGGTTCGAATTAATATGGCCTAGAACCTTAAGGAAATTAAATGAGTTTAGAGCATGTATGAGAATACGATAAGAAATTCGTAATGAATGATCTTCGTTTAAAATTTAACGGGTCTAACTCGACTAATTTCCAATCTGGTAGATTCAAGAAACAGACCAATATACAGCACTAAACAATTTTGCGTCTCGATTAGAAATGTGATGATCATGAGGGAACAGGAGTCCAAGGCCCAAAGCATTAGCTGAGAATTTCGCTAGTGGATGGTTCCCGACTTCAACCTTTCTCGTATAGACTCTATTGGGGCTTGATGGGGTCTTCCCAACCTTCGTTTCTCCTACGCGGTCGCCTTCTTCTCACTTCAACCTTCACCATGCAGCCTTGCCTTCCTGGTTCACCTGAACTAAATTACCAATGTTGAACCAGAACTAAATTACCAATGTTGGGTGAAGGCACACCTTATCACAAATTCCATAAATAAGACTTGTGTATCGTAATTTTACCAACAGATTTTTCATTGGGACTAGAGTGAGTGTCAAGATTTCATGTTTTCTCTTCTCACTCAAAGCATAGAAATACAGTAAGCACTCTAAAGATTTCTATACATTTACCATATGCCGAAGAAGGAATAAAGCAAAGCGAAACTGGTTCAACATTCTCGATGCGGTCTTCATAGAAGCTCTCCGTTTTTTCTTCTATTAGTATGATGTCCGTGCTAGGGATGACTCTAGAATAAAATATAACTAAGAACGAGCATAAATAGCCATTATTCCATCTACGATTCAAAACATTTATAATCCACCATAGAATCTATACTACACTCTTTACAAATAGCTCTATCATGTGAACATTAATTTTTGTTAAATCATTTAAAACACCTAATTTATTATAAATGAGAAATACTTCCGGTCTTTTATGATAAGGGATGACCTTGAGTCTCTTTTTCTTCTCATCATTGAACATAACCATTAATCAAAGAGAAGAAAAACTACTTTATTCTTTTACTTGAAATACATGTATCAAATGGAGATATCAGGTGGCCTTAAGATCTTTGGTTAAAGGTCTAATCTTCACTAAGCCGGGTAAAGCACTCTCCAAGTGTCCACATCCGCAATCATATTCGTATCTCTATTGATCTAGTGTGGAGGAGTAGCCCTATTGACTATGATGGAGGAGATAGCACCGATCTCATTTTTGGGTAGTTGTGTTGCACCTTTACTTTCCTCTCGATTTGTGGTTGTTGATAGGCTAGTCTTGGAGACATATCTGACCAAGGTGTAGAAGGGACCTTTTTCTCTCCAAGTGTTATTGCTGCATATGAGCAAATGTATATCTCCATAAGCATGAGAGGATCTTCCATCCTTTGCTTCCCTATTGTCAAATTGGACCAAAGGTTTCCAATCTTCCTTGATGGACCAATAGTTTCAACATACATTACATTCTCTCTTAGTTGACTCCTCCATTCCTTGCTACTAGAGCACATCTTTGCTCTTGCTCTAGCAAATATGCATGCACTTGGATCCTAGTTTGACCATGTATTATTGCATTCTGACTGGCACAAACTACTTTCTTTACAACAATGAGGTTGCACCTATGTTTGATCCACACTTATTTGCATCTTCATTACTCATGTGTGAGTGTGGTTTAGGGTTAGATGTAGTACCAATCATGACACAATGTCCTTTTGGAGGATAGAGGATAGTTACCCATAATGCTATCAAGGATATAGTGTTTGTCATGGCATGAGAGAATGGATACCTTGCCTTGATGGAGCATTGGTATGCTTTGCATACAACACAAATCAAGGTAGATTCATACTTGGTTTGAGATGATCAAATGATAATAGTAATTATTGTGGTTAGAACCATTACACAAGATGCAATGTTAGAGTGAGTGATCACACATCCTCTTGGATAGAGAGCAAGTAGAGTGGCAATAAGCAAGGTTTCCAAGTATAAGAGTATGCAACAAGGTCACCTCTTTGATCCTATAGCCTTGGAGTTATATGGAGCAATGGGCATGGTATTTGACACATTTGTCAAGGAGTGCACAAGGGCATATCATTTTAGATGTCACAAGTATCACTCTCATGCTCATATTTTAAGAAGTGTGTGTCTATTTCTATATAGAGAGCATTGGTTGGTGCAATTTTTAAGAAAGCCATCACACTAGGTGATGTTTCTTTAGATGCTCTAGTTGTTTGTAGACCAAATGACTTGCATAACTTAGAAATCTTATGTGTTCTAGGGTAGATTCTTCTTAATGATGCTATTTAGGCTTAGTTCCATTTTGCTCCTTTTGTTTTCTTTGCTTTTCCTTGTATGGCTTGATGGGGTCTTCCAATCTTCTTGTTTAGACACACGGTTGCATTTGTCACCTCATATCTCATATATATTGGTTTTAAAAAATTCAAAATGAAAATTTTCAAACCCATCAAAAATTGTATTAACTTCAATTATTTTAGAGTTTTATCTCAAGAGCATACCTTAACATTTCATGTGTTTCCTTTTTCCTATTTTTTAATTCTCTTCTTTTCTCCTAGTTTTTGGTGTCTTCCTTCCTTCATAAGTTAATTTTCATATATATATTTACAAAGAGGAGAGCTTGCAAGTCAACCATCTATGCTTTGAGAAGTGCATCTTGAGCTTCATGGGTTCCTTTTATCCTTTCTGCTATCCTATATGCGTAGGACATTCACTTTTAGCAGTTCTTGTAAAGTCTCATTTGTCAAAGAATCCCCTTGCAAATTGACCACAAACAAGGCAAAATTAACACATGTATCATGAGGAAGAAAGAAGCAATATTTGAAGTGAAAATGATTCAAGATGTCTCAACATTAGAAGATAAGTAGTGTAAAAGATTATCATCTCAAATCAAGCTCTCTAGTTGTTTAAATTTTATATTTTATCCTACCTAATGGTTATCTACACTAATAAGCTTAAAAGGACTTGACATCTATATAATTTGTTGAAGTGTTGTAAATTTCAAAAGACAAACAAATTGGAGATATTTTCTTATAAACCTAAATTTTATATGAAGACTAAATAACATATACTTTTCAAACTATATATTTTTCTCCTGAATCATTAACAGATCTTATAGAAGAAACACAACAAGCAAAACAAATTAACAATTTTCAATAGAACCAATAGAAAAAACATACTTATAAGGGAAATCTACCAAACTTTCTTAAACTTTCTTTGCAATCCTCACATTTTATACGTAATTCTCAGATTTGTTTAACTTTTATTCTTATAATATTTCCACATTTACAACCCTCAATCTTATTTTTATTTTATTTAAGATTGAATCTTGAGATGAGCTAGGATTTGCTTCCCAATCAAAGTAAGGTACTTCCTTTTTAATAAGGTGTATATGGGTGAAGGAATTTTATTTTCTTATGATACAATTTAGAGTGATTTTGAATAGGTCTTTTACTTTAAGTTAGGACATCAAAATGTGAGTATATTTACTATATAGTTTAGTTACTATTGCTATACATACTAGTTTGCCTTTTATGGTTAAACATTAATATCCCACAATTAAACAATAAGTGTGAATTTGACATATAGAAATAACTCACATTAATTACGCATATTAAATCATTGATTTTTTCTTCCATCGTCGAGACTTTTCTTTCAAGGTAGATTGAGTATTTTAGTGAAAATGACTTATACTTATATTGAAACAAGGGCTTAATAACCAAGTTAGTTATATTTGGGTTTGAAGGAAACCTTTTTTGCATTACATTAAAACATTTTGAGAGCGGTTGACATGTCAAAGCCTTAAACAATTAGCTTCTTGCATAAGGAACAAGGAAACACAATATGAGGTATGGTAGCACTCTTGCTTAGCAGTTTGGTAAGAAGGAATTTTTTGTAATTTAATTAACCCTAAAAGACCAAAATTTTAGATGACTAAGAATTTAACATAACATACTCCTAGTGTACAAAGGTCATATTATTCATACTGAAGATAACTAAAGCTTACTTTTGGGCAAATTTAACCACTAGCTTTTGAACTAAGATAACTTCTTAGCCAAGTTCTTATAAGGTTCTTAGGTACCATATAGGCCTTCCTAATCTAAGGAAGGTTCCTTGGTACCTTCTAAATACTCCTTCATGAAACTTCTTAAGTACTTATTAGAGTATCTTCAAGAAGTTTTTGTTACTTACAGTAGAAAATTGTATTAACTTATCATGGTAAATGGCAATATTGTTATGTTATCTTGTGCTTATCAATAACATCCTATAAAAACTTTGACTTTTTATTATTAGATGCTACTTAGAGCATGAGTAAGAAAGTGAAAGTGCATCCATAAAATTATGAAATGGGTAATACTCTTAAAGAAACTAGTACTCCACATGTTTGTGACAGTTGCAATTGATAATATGGTAAGGATTAATCAACTTTGTACATGATACTATCCTCTCTAGTTGATCAAGGTAATAGATTGTATGGACAAGTTGAAAATTGGGTTGAACTAGCTAAAAACAAGAGTATATTAGAGATGATAGGTTTCAAGTTAGAAATGTAAAAGATAAGATAGATGCAAATGTGCTAAATAAGACCATGATGTCACACCATTTGTAGCATTGCATTGCTCATACATTAGAGTAGCAATGATTGTAGTTAGAGGTATTTTGGTAGTTACTCATAGACTACTTTCTGACAGTCAAATTTTGTGTTTGAGGTATTGATTACATGGTAAGGCCCACAATCACTTGCACCGTCTATATCATTGGATGTGCCATCAACAAGACCGTTGGGGTGAGACCTACGTCAAAATCAAGAGTATACCTTGGAAGTGTAGCTCCAAAGAGCTCACTTCTCTGATGTTGAGCATTCTAGTTCTTGGCTAGAATGGATAGAAAGCCGATGAGCATCACTTGGAGGAGGTGTGGCTTGATTATAATCAATACCCAAATGTTGGTAGATTGTTGAGTGACAGATCAAGTATTGATCTGATTGAGTGTGATTTGACTTCTGTAAAAAAAATGATTACATCAGAGAAGTGAGAGCCGAGGGGAAATTGGGTGTAAGAATTGAATATGGTGGTGGTATCTCTAAGCCCAATGGATCATGGTACCTTGATTGCAATTTTGATTTCCTTGGGAATGATTGTGTGTAGAAGCACTAGCCATATTTTGAGCAAAGAGAAGCAATTTTCAAGTAGTAGTTGTGATTTTGAGCGTAGGAGGTGAAAGTAGGACCAATTTGGTGCAAGTTGAGCTCAAAAAGTGAAATTGAGGTTAGAGTTGGGAACCTATTCACACAAATTAGAGATTTATAGATCTCCATCTTTCCAATTTGGCTTGAGTGAAGAGTTAGCAGAGGATTTAGTGGTCAACCAACTTTAGGGATTTCTATGGGATTTTACGTTAGATTTATGTCAGATTTTGTGAAGGGTTTACATCAAATTTTGGTGAGAAAATATATGATCTTGTTCTCAATGATCCTCATAGCTCAAGAAGTAGATAGTTACTCCAATTATATGAAATTCCAAATGGTAGCAAGGTTAGTATGGTGTTAATTTATGAGATGGAGGGTTTTTGTTTGGGCTTCTTGTGACCCCATCCATTCTCTACTTCTTGTTTGTGCACCATGTTTGTGTGAGGTGCCCTAAATTTAGAGCGTTGGTGCTTTGGTGTGCTCTTGGCAATGAGGACTAGAGTGATGACCAGTCAGACTACTTGTGTTTCTCTCCAATGAAGTAGGAAGTGATGACATGTAGACCGTGAGAGTGCATGTTGTGATGGCAAGTTATAGGTTTCTTTTCCTCCTAGTGTAGTTATCGTAGTTAGAGCTACATTAGTCGATGATGCTCAATTGGTGATGCTTACACTTATTGGTGTTGGCACTTGGTGGTGATTTTTGGTAGGGTACTTATGGTGGTTTTGATTGTGGGTTGTAGTTCTTGGTTACTTTGTCACGATGGAGTTCTTTGGGGATTTTGGAGGAGATAATTCCATAATATACAATGGGTTTACTCAGAATGGTGCTTAATATCAGCATGTATCTAAGGTCCCAATGAGGGAGAAAATTGACTCTAAGTTGGAATTTGGTACAAGAGCTAATTCAATTGAGAGTACACTTGATGTGTATGCACCATAGTTATGGGGTATGGACAAGATTCATGGTGCCTCCAAAGGTCCCAAATGTTACTCTAGTACAAAGGGTACCATTGAGTTGGATGACTTCATCCAGGAGTTTGATAATTGGTGTGATCTATAGTAGATGCAAAACCCAACTTTGTTCACACCCTTCATGGCATAGAAGAGGTTATTTCAACACTTGGACGGTCCATCAATGGACAACTACCATGAGTTCAAGAGTGTTCACTTGGAGGAGATTGAGCTATGGAGACAATATAGGTCTCTAAACTATATCTTCATCACTTTAGTCTTGGTTTTGAGGGGTAGATTGCTATACCTATGAGTTCTAGCTCTAGTAGCATTGGTGGATCTCTTGGAGATGGCGCTACTACAAGTGGAGGTACTACTATAGGAGGTGGTTTAGTACCAAGGTTTGACCCCATGGTAGAGTTCTTCTAGTATTTGAGGCAAAACTACCAAGGAGTGCGGACTAAAAGGTTGAAGAGCTTGCAAGAGTTCCAACAAAAGGCTAGAAAGAGCCTATACGAGGCATACACTTGCATGAGATAACTGATCAATTTTACTCAAGGAGTTATTGAGGCCCAAGCAATCCAATTTTGGTATGGGATATTGTACCAGGAGTAACAATGTAAAGTCTGTGATGCTACATTTGTTACATGCTACTTTGCCTACTTTGGCAATGGTCTTTGGTTTGGCTAAGCATATTGAGCTCAACATGGTGGAAGAGAGAGTGGTGACATATGGATTTGGTAAGGAGACCTCATCCATAGGTTTACTTCTTCTAGAGTGTAGTAGAGCACACCACGCCATGTTGGTTTCTAAGGACAAGGTGGATAGCCTAGATCCTATGGAGTGAGTGGAGGGCTTAGTGTAGCTAGACCCTTACCTTCACTTTTGGGTCAACACCAACCAATGAGTGGTGGTTTTGCTTGTTGGACTTGTGGTGGACCTCACCATAGGAGAGAGTGCACTCAAGGTAGCGGACCTAATACCTTTGGTGCATCACGGCCAGCATAGAGATAATATGAGCATTGCCACAGATTTGGTCACACCAATGACCAATGCTTTGACCTACACCCAAAGTTACGGAGTGGTAGAGCTGCTATGACAGCTAGTAGAGGAGCTCTAGGTCATGGAGGACGAGGTGGAAGAGGTGGTGGTAGAGGATCCATAACCAGTAGGGGTGTAGTACCTACCCTTACTTTTGATGTGGCCATGGCTACTTGCATTGGGAGATTAGAGCAAAGATTGGCTAGCATGACCATAGCTTAGAAGGGATTAGATTGGGGTGTTGAGGCTTCCACCTCATATGTCAGTGATAGAGATATCTTGGATTTCATGTGCGGAGTAGAAGAGGTAGATACCTCTACCGCAATGACTAGGAGTGCGGTACATGATCCAAAGCCTAGAGGAGCATTAATGGAGTTGGACCCACATAAAGGAGAGATTGGTAGATAGGTCAGATTTCCCAAATCTTTTACACCCTTCAAGGCATTATAGACAAACATTCATGGCTCCTAGACGTCCTGGTGTAGGTAGGTAGGTAGGTGGTGATGGGGTGCATGATGGACTACCTACTAGTCAGCCACCTTCTACTACACAGATTGAGTCTAACATGATGTTGGAGGTGACTTAGTTGATTATGCACTTTCCATTATTCTTAGCTAATGACATGTGTACATTGGGAGTTGACCCAAACCTAGTGTTCTAATTGGCTGCCATGATTTGTGAGATTAAGGATGATGTGGTCCCTACTACTAGAGCAGAGGTGGTTGATAGTGGAGCTTACTTGGTTGAGGAGCATGAGATTTGCTCAATGACCAATGGTTTATGGTAGGTAGCAACAGCTAGATTGGAAGAGTTACCAAGTAGATTGGCCTTTGAGTAAGCACAATTTACACCTAGAGTTGTCCTATTGGATAACCAGAGGGAGATTTTTCAATTGGTGTGACCTTTAGAAGGTCTATACACCATAGAGTGTCTTATTGGACTCTAGTGCACAACCTCTTATGTTGGAGAAGGCTATAATTGTTGGTTTGGAGTTACGGAAGACTAACATGGAGAGGTGTCCATTTCAAATCCAAACATCTCTAGGTGGTGGTTTCTACAAAGTATATCACATGTAGAGAGCTTGTTGTTTAGATTCAGCCTGGTCATCCGACTAATAGCTTTGTGGTGAGAGTTCATGCCATTGCAACCACAGTTGAGTCATATGATGTGTTAGTTGGGAAGCAATGTTGTACCTCAGGGGTTTCAATATTAACTATTGGGAGGAGACAACCTCCTATATACCAGGTTGGCAAGCAGGTGAGGGATGCATATGTCACCTACTATTATGCTTTAGAAGTAGTAGTCTTGGCTCACTATAGTCAAGGACCATGGCAACATTAGTTTTAACTTCCAGTGGTTTTGTTACTTAGCTTGGTGATTTATTGAAGTGGAACGCCCATGCAGAGGATACTCAAGTACCAGAGGAGGTCACTCAGATTTGAAGTATGAGTGGGATTTTTCTATCCACCTTGGATGTTCCATTGTGGAGTTCAAAGGAACCACTACAACAACATGTAGATTGGTGGGTGCAGCAAGCTTGGAGTGGAGCCTGTGTACCACCAAGAGACCAATGTGAGGATGACCCTTCAAAGTTCATCACCTTGACACCTCTAGATACCACACTCATTGCTTGGCAATATCCAATAGAGGGAGTATGTCTATTGGAGTTGTTTGGTGGGATTAGCATTGGACTAGTTGCAATACTACATGTGGGTGTATGAGTATAAAAATAGTTGAATGTAGAGAGAGATGAGATAGCTAAGCAAGTCTCTTTACATCATGTAACACACTTGGCCTATTGGTATCCAAAGTTATTACCAATGTCATTAGTCAAGGGTTACTATGAGACCTTGCCATTAGACATTTCCTTGCTGGGGGTGTAGGATTTGGAGAGACATGATCCTATTCATTTGGTGATTTTTGGATAGCCATGTTGGGTGTTTGGGTCACACGTGTTAGCCGAGGTGTTTGGGTCTTCAAGATCCATGCTCTGGTGTGTTTTGAGAGATGTTATGTATACTATGATATCTCCAAGTTCATCAGTCTATTTTTCTAGCTTATATTTTGGAGAACATCCCTTTGATGTGTGATTCTTACACTCGGGTGGTGGCGAGTACACATCAAGTCCATTCTTGGATAGAACTTTCCATGTTATTAGATGTAGCTAGAGTGGGATCACGAGCTCATCATCTTCATCTTTGGTGGATGAACCTCTTATTTAGAGAGATTCTACAACATGCTTATGATAGGACCACATCATTGTTGATGACATCTTGGATGTTGGGCGTCAATCTCATAGAATGGGTAGTGGCTGATAAGTCACTTATGGCAGTGGTGAACCTAGTTAGACAAGCCTAGAGCCACTTTTCCTACATTTATGAGTTTCCTATGCTCCTATGCTTTTTGAGAGAGAGGTCCTAGATTGGTTTGGGACTCATAGTTACAACAATTGGTGGACCCAATGCCAATGAGAGATAATGGGTGATGGGTTTTTGCATTGGTATTATTTTTGTTCTAGCAATGTAAGAGGCATCCAGGCATCAAATGTTAGGTTGGGCTATGGACCTGAATTGTTTGACTTGGGTTGTGAGCCTTGGTTTGGTAGAGCAATGTAGGATCCACTTGATAGGCATCACCACTCTGACACTTGCGAGCCTTGTGCCTATCAAGATGGTTCAAGCAAATGGTGGGGGTGATAGACCAAGTGGATAGGGTATTATTGGGACACAACCAATGGCTACTAGAGAGGGTGGTCTACTTGGAGTCCATCCAAATGAGCTTGGGCTATTGGGATTACACCCTTGGTCTAATTGGGATGCAGTGAGAGGATATATGGAGCTTATAACTAGATTAGAGGGAGTTTTTCACATTGAGGTTGGGACCTTTAGTGCTTGGGGGCATGACACTATTGCTTCAAAGGGCCCAATGCAGCAGCTAGTCAATATGTCTTCCACTCATATGATAGTTATAGAGGATATTTGGGAGCCAGATCTTGAATTGAAACTTACAAGTTGTAAGTTTCAATCCAAGAGGAAAGAGGAAGAGTTTGGAGGTTCTTAAGGAGCTACACAAGTTGCTTTGCCTTTAATATGAAGGATTCAGGTGCTCTAAAGGGACCTGGTACATGGATTGACCAAATTAGCAATACACAAATTTTCTGATGTCCTTATCAATATAATGACATGGAGAGAGCATTGATTTAGAGCTAGAGTAGTGACCTTTTTGAGGCTGGTTTGGTAGAGCTTTCACATGGAGAGGATGCATCAGCTACAATGATGCCAACCAAGAAGGATATGCATGGAAACTACACATAGAGGCAAATGTGTGGAGATTACCATCCTATCAACCGACATACTAGGGCTGATTAGTATGCCATGCCTACACTGGAGGAGATCTTTGATGAAATTGGGCATGCAAAGATCTTTAATACTTTGGATCTTCAAGTAGGATATCATCAATTGCCAATTAAAGAGGAATATAAGTCCAAGATAGCATTTTGGGCTATTGATCCTCGTGATAAGGATGTGTTATATTAGTGGAGGTTCTACCATTTTGGTTAAAGAACACTTGTGCTAAGTTTTAGACGATCATGGATAAGATCCTAGTTGGATTGGATTTTGCTTGGTGCTATATTGATGACATTTTGGTCTATAGCACCATTGTGGAGGAGCATGAGAGACATTTGTTGGAGGTGTTTGAGAGGTCAAGATCTCATGGACTTAAATTACATCCTAAGAAGTGTAGGTTCTTCCACAAGTAGGTTGAGTATTTGGATCTTACTATCTACCTTGGAGGACTTGGTGTTCAATAGACCAAGGTGGAGGTTATTGCATGTATTCCTTGGCCTACAAATGTGAGCAGAGTGAAAGCATTCCTTGGGTTGGCAAACTTTTATTGCCATTATGTTAGAGGATTTAGTGCCATTGCCAAGGCCTTGACAAACCTGACCAAGCTTATACATGAGTGGTGTTGGAGAGATGAGCAAGAGAGAGCTTTTGTAGAGCTCAAGGAGAGGTTGACATTTGCTCCTGTTTTGAGGAGGCCAATCAAAGGATGACCATTTCAGGTTCACACTGATTGGAGTATGTTGGAGCTTGGACCAGTGCTCACCCATCATGATGATGAGAGGAAGGAGTTTTGGTGGCTAAATGCTAGTTGCTCCAACAATTTAGTTGAGTGAAAGAATATTTCATATGAGAGAGAGTGCTTATAATAGCACATCTTTTATGGTACTAATTTGGTAAACCCTTTACTCTTATCATTGATCATCAACCATTGAAGTGGTTGATGGAGTTTGACAAGCTTTTAGGGAAACCTGCATGATGGGCTTTGAATTTATAGGAGTATGACTTTACAATTATTCATAGACTTAGAGTGGTGAACCGTGATGCAAATGGGTTGAGTACAAACCCATTGTCCCAACCATCAAGATTAGATGAGGAGATGGTGTGAGGTTGGCAAATATTTTCCTTTCTTTGTATATTTTTCGAGGCTTTGGTGGTATCTCTCTTAGTGCATACAAGAGGAGTTATTGAGGTCATAGATTTAGAGAGTAGAGATAGTGGTACAATTCAGCAAGACATTCATGATGATGTCTTAATGATGGACTTCTTTGCATTGGTGTTGTGGGTGGCAGAGTTAGGGCTAAGGAGAGAGATTGTGTCCTTTAGCAAGCCAGACGGTTTAGATTGGAGGGTAAACACCTTCTTCATGTATGGGAGGATGGTAGAGTGAAAGTAGTACCACTTCCATCTCAAAGACCAGAGTTGGTCCATCATGCTCATGAGGAGTTATGACATTTAGGAGTAAAGTGTACATATAGCTTACTCCAAAATCATTATTGGTGGCGCGGTATGCAAACCAATGTATAACAATTTGTTGCAAGATGTGTGGTTTGTGACCAAGTTAGAGTATCATTTAATGCTCTTACATCATAGTTACACCCATTACCTATCATAGGATTGGGTTACCGCTGGAGTTTGGACTATGCTAGACTTTTACCAATGACTATGAGACATCATCAATATGCTTTGGTGATGGTAGAGCACTTCTCCAAGTGGATTGAGTTGGCACTTCTTGACAAGTCTAATGAAGAGACAACTTACTTGTTCTTGGATCGAGTTCTTGGTCATTTTGGTGCACCAATTGAGGTTTTGACTAATCAAGGTACAGAGTTCTTGGGAGAGTTTTAGGTATTTTATGACAAGGCTTTGATTGATCATTGTACTACTCTCCCAAGATCACCTTGAGGCAGATGGCTTAGCAGAGAGAGTGGTTTAGACAATGACGAGAGTGGTTTGCAGAGAAGCCACTTGCAAGATTGGGATCTTTAGTTATCCTAGTTGGCCATGAGCTATCAATTTAGCCGGAAATCCTCCTTACTATCCTTCTCTCCTTCCTTTCTACTCTCTGGACAAGATCCATATTTACTTGCTACCATTTGTCAAGATGCTACTATAGTGTTGGACTTGGATGATCCAAATGTATGGATGAGTGCATGTTCTCAACAAGCAAAGATCTTTCAAAGACTGATGCCAATGGCCTTTGAGAACTTGGCGATTGCTCAGCATGGGAATACCTTACAATATGCTGACATTTGAGGAGGAGGTTATAGACCCTCAATCACTTGATTTCATCTAGGTAACTATGTATATCTACAACAAACAACATCAATGATATTTGATGTTTCTTCAAGCCATATTATCTGGAGAGTGCACAAGGTTTTGCCATTTGGAGTCCTTGTGTTAGAAACAAATGATGGTGTTATTTGGAAGGATCATATGCACAATTGTGGACTATACCACCTCCCAAACATTGATGGTACTATGGACCTAAGCTTGGCACTTGTACGTGTAGACTTGCGATGTATGTTATGCGGCTCTTCTGGTGGAGTTCCTACTATGTTAGTGTGTGATAGTTGTTTGAGAGGATGGCATATGGCATGTATGACTCCTCCCTTCATGTTGGTTCCTAAAGGACAGTGGTTATGTCCTAGTTGCACTTGACTTATAGCTAGTTCATCCTTTATATGGTATAGATTGCAGATAAGCAACTAACAATAAGGCTTGACAACACCTAGCCTCCTATTCTTTTGCCCACCATATGATTTACCATATAATTGGAACAGATGGCTATCTGGAGTTAGAGGGACCTAACCACCAACTAGGGGGCAATTGTGGCACTTTTGAGTTCATGTATGACTTATGTGTGAGTTGTGCTTCTATAGTGTATGATGTTGACAACAATGTATGTTGTATAACAATGTGTATATGCATGACATATGCCATTGTAGCATTGCATCTAGATTGCTTGGACATTAAAGTAGTAGTGATAGTAGTTAGATGTATTTTGGCAGTTACTCAAATACTACTTCTTGACGGTTTGATTTCATGTTTGGGGTATTGACTACATGGTGTGACCTACTGTCACTTACACCATTCACACCGTTGGGTGTGCTGTCAATGGGACCATTGACCTAGGTCAAAATCAAGAGTATACTCTAGAAATGTAGCTCTAGAGAGCTCACTTATCTGATGTTGAGCATTTGAGTTCCTAGCTAGAGTGGATAGAAAGCCAATGAGTGTCACCTACAGTCTCTTAGCTAGAGTGGGTGTGACTTGACTATAATTAGTACCAATTGTTGGCAAATTGTTGAGCAATAGATCAACTACTCATCTGATTGTGTGTGATTTGAGTTGTGTAAACAAATTGATTCATTGTGGCACTTTAGAGTTCATGTATGACTTATGTGTGAGTTGTGCTTCTATAGTGTATGATGTTGACAATGATATATGTTGTATAGCAATGTGTATAACAATAAGTATATACACGACAAAGATAAAATAACAAGTGAGATAGTGTAATTGTATTGGAGTTTATCATAATATTAATTAATTAATTAATCTATCTATTTTTAATATAATTCATAAATTACATTTATAAAGGAGTATTTTGGGTGTGACTAAAAACCTCTTTAAGAGGTATAGTATCTAGTATTGTACTTGGAAATCTTATTGGGATATAAGGTGTTGAGGAACCTTTTAAGGATTGAGTGTGTGGTTAAGAAACAACTTGACTAGAAACTCACGGGTTAGGAAGCAAGTTAACAAGCACACAATATATGAATAGCAAGTCATATGGCAATCTTAAGCATTCCAAGTTTGCAATTTTCAGTTCTTGGTCTATCTCTCCTTATTTTATCATCATGTCTTGTTCTCTAAAATTGTATATATTATATTAAATTTATATTGATTTGATTTGATTTTATTTTATTTGACAAAACATGTAATTTATTTTTACTTTGAAAATAGTGAAATTTGTTGATATTATTGTCAAAGTAAAAATAAATTACATTACATGTTTAGTCAAAAAGATAAATATATCAATATAACACTATGATTCAAGCATTACAAAAACAACAACTTGAGTATCTTACTCAAGCATTGGAGTCTCTTGCTGAACTAAATAAATAAAAGGCATTAAATTTGAAGATAAAACAAGTTATGTATATTATTTCAAGCCAAAATTATGTGATGTGAAGAAAATTTAGTATATTATTTCAAGCCAAAACTATGTGATGTGAAGAAAATTTAAGGTAGATTGGAGTTTCATATTTGATTATGGGTAAAATTTCTATACTACCAACATAAAGGATAATGATCACTAATTCTATTAGCAATAAGTCAATTAGAGTGCACTAAAAAATATTGGTAAAGGTTTTAAGTAAATCACCAATAACATGGTTTTACACTCTCAAATGGGATTTATCAATGGTTTAAAAAGGAACCATTATACCTTGATATCAAATCATCAATTTAACAAAAGAAGCACAAAAATAAATTGTAAAGTTAAAATATTTTGGTTTTGTGAAGAGTTATGTTGTTAATTTATTGAATACTCTCATGTAAATTCCAAAAGTTTTTGAAGTAGAAGCTTTAGATTGTTCATGTATAGGTTGAATCATTGTTCAGAAATAGAGATAATCATAAAAGAACATGTAACCTATAATTAGCCATATAGACTATGAATAACTTCAACATTTTGTCTCTTCAACACTTGTGTATATATAACATCAACAAATTATACAAGTGCATCATATAGAAGGAAATGAAGAGATTTATCTTGATAATCAAAATTGAGAATGTCCAATGTAAGCTGTTAACCAATTTTGGAAGAGGATAACTATATATTGCATGATACGTTTGTTCTTACTAACAACTTAGACATTATATTACAAATTTTCCATATTAGATGAGGTGAACTGATTCATTGCACAAGCTAAATGTAGAAAAGAGTTAAGAAATACCAATGCCAAGAAAAAAGATTAAGCAACTTTTTTAATAGCAATAAGTTTATGTGTTGTGAAATATTTAACAAGGAAAAATTTTTTACCTTTATTGTATGATCTAGATTACCGTATGAGATTTTGGTGTCCTATAGAATTGAAAGATGACACGTCAACAAAGGAAATCAAGTCTATTTTGAATCAATGGGGTGAAATATCCTCATGAGATAGATAGAAGCAAAGGATTTTCTCATCTCCTTCTATATACATATGTATATCCTATTTCTTGCACTTAATCCAATACTTCTCAAGAGATATGCAAGCAATGAATTTCATAGTTACAATATTGCATTATGATCTCATTTTAAGATTGCTTTTGCTTAAATCATCATGCTTAAGTTGATTAAGTAGGATAAGAATTGAAGATAACCCTGAAAGATAAGTTTTCACCTTTGGGATGTTTGACACCTCTAGTAAAAATGCCACTTGCTTTAACATTTCACATGGAAGAAAAGAACATTACATTATATAACCCTTAAAGCATAGGTACATTAATATAGCTACTAGTATGGTTGGTTTAAATGCAGAATTTTTTGTATACTTGAGTTTAGCCATGTGTAAAGATGATTTAGCCTTAGAGTTTAAATCCACTCTGATAACAAGCAAAAGCAACAGATAAGTTGTAATTTTTCTTTGATGCATCAATTTTATGAAGATTGGGATGGTCAAGTAAGCATAAACCTAGTAACAAATCCAAGACCAAGCAAGATTACCTATTGAGTTTAAGCATATCATTAAGGAAAGGAAAAGAAACTAATAAGGGTTCCCTTTATAGTAGCAAGCAAACAAAAAGATACTAACTTTAAATTTAGCCATTTTTTCATGAGAATTGTACTTTAAAGAAGTCTCATTTGAAGCATAACGAGCTCAACTTCTTAGGAAAGTGGATTCAAAGAGTGTGATATTGCGCTTGGACTCTATTTCTCTATGAGGTGCTACCTACAATTTAGTCTATTTAGGAATGCAATACTACGAAAAAGGTAAATTCCTTCCAAGGCTAAATATTGGGAAGTGAAAAAATTGAACAAGGAAATTTTTTAAGGAAGTTCTAGAGAGAGTTAAATAGGTGCTTGGAATTATGGGAGTACAAAAATTGTAAAAAAACTTTGTTTTTGCTCCATTTGGATGTGGAATGGCATAAGCATGTCCATGGCTCAATATAAAGTGTCAATGGAGGCTACAAAGGTGGGAAAAATGTTGGCCTTGCATTGCTAGCTTAGCAATCTGGATGGCCATCAAAGTGCATACTCTTTTTTGGATGGGCTATTAAAAGAGCATGTGCATGGTAGAGACACTATCATAGTGGGCTTTCATTTTACTTGTCTTGAAACATGGACCAAGGAGTTTACATGCATGAAAACCAATGGATGATAAGCCCAAGAGAGGTGCAAATAAATTTACAAGCATGATCTTTCTCCATATGGCATTACATCAACCAACCATAATCCTTTGGAGAAGGTTCAAGTAAGATTATGCTTATTGGGAGATAAAGATGTGGAATTATGCTTGAATAGTGCAAGGTTAGATGAAATTATCATGGAGGTTTGTAGCCACACTCATGTTCAAATCTTTTGTTAGACTTGAGGTATAGGAGCATAAGAATAATTGAACTAGTAGTAATTAGTTCTTCCTAAAGTACCCTTAAGGATAGTTGGAGCACAAGAAGTTTCATAAGGTAAAACAAATGATTAGAAATTTCATAAGGTAAAGCAAACGATTGGAGGCTATAAAAAATAAATATCCATGATCTACTCTCAAATTATAAACAAGTCAAATGCCAAGGTTGCTTGAATTGAACCTTTCACATATAACTCAAACACTCTAAGTGTATCATTTTTGGTAAGCATAGTAACCAATGCAAGATGAACTATAAATTATAATATAATGCCAAATTGTGTGCTAACCTATATCTCCCAAATATGTTGTTAAAACAACAAAGTGGTGGTCATGGAAGTTAAAGTCCACTAAGAAAGATGCACACCCGCATTTGCTTAATGATATGCCCCACAAATTTGATAGTGTTGAAGTACATGATCTTCACTTAGTTATTATTGGTGAATACAAAGCCCCAATGCGTAGGAGAGCCTAAAGATCATAGTATAGTAATAAGCATGAACTAGAGTAAAATGGCTCCTATGTAAATCTCACTGTTAGTAAAAAATATTCAAACAGGAACTTTGAAGACTAAAGTGTACAATGGTTGTATGAGTAGCAATTAGACATGAGATAAAATAATCTTGTGTCAAAGGTATAATAAATGTTATACATTGAAATGGGATCATGCCAATATTTCTTAATTGAGATGCAAAAGAGGATAATAATGTGGTTGAATCCAAAGACTCCAATGGGAGTTTAGGAAAAGTTTATTTTTATTTTTAACAACATGCCTACCCTAAAATTGCATTATATAGAGATGAGATTAGTAATTGGTAAATCATTGCATTTCTTGAAGTGTCTAATGTGCCTTCTATACCTCTTTAAATTTTGGAGGTGGATAATCTCATGCTCATGACTGCATTAGGTCTCCAAGGTGAAAATTATCTTATTAGTAAACAATACATGTAAGAGTGGTTGAATAAACAAATTAATAACTTTGGGAAGGAATTTGCTTTGAGGATCAAATTTTAGGTCTATACTTCAACCTTGATAGGTTATCCATGGTATGCCCAATTTCTTAGTATGGTGAGGGCAAAATGTTGCATACAATTTGAGCAAAAGATGTACAATACCATGGTGTTTTGTGATACTAGAACTTCATTCAAATAGTAAATAGCCAAGTTTAAATTAGTATGGATGAGGAGAATGAAACTATTTGATTAAAAGTAATGTGATGGTCCTTACAATGTTGATACAATTTGATTTTTCCAAGTGCTTTGAATGTCAAAGTGAAGAAGTACAACAAAGCACCATCTATATTTGCAAAATAATGATATTTGCAATTTAGATAAAACCAACTAATAAGACTTGATCATATGAAGATTTAGACATCAAATTCCAAGTTGGTAGAGGAGATTAAGGAAGAAATAGTTAGATCTGATTTACTTAAGGTTTAACTTAATCTCGAGGAATGCCATGTACACAATATATCTCTTCCCTAAAAGTATAAGATTAGGTACGAGACTAGACCAAGGTATACAAAAAATGTATGTGGTATGACAACCAATTACCAAATTCTTATATGTGGAATTTTGGTTATTTAGTAAAGGATTTGGACATTAATTTCTAAGTTTAGAATACTTAAATTTTTTTCATGGTGATTTTTAGGTATGAGAGAGTGAATTTGACCATAGATATAGAAGCTGAATTTATACTGTTGATGTTCGCCAAGTTGAGTAACCTCATTGAATCAATTAACACCATTGAGCTCCATGGATACAAATGTCAAAACCATCAAATTCTTGGAATGTTTATTGAGTTGGAGCTCCTCATCAAACTATTCCATTAAGCTCAACAAAAATAGCTTTGTAACCCAAAATCCTTAAGGATGAACTTATTTTGGGAAAAAAATTACTAATTTGATAGGATTGAAATTTTTTGGCATGTAAATATGGAGTCAAAATTGTGATGATGATGAAGAGGAATTTCTTATTTTGGTACTTAGCTCAAATTGAATAGTTCAAGATAAACAATTTCTTAAATAGTATGTATAATTGAATTGTTATGGATTCATCTCCAAATCCTTAACATTTGCCCATCATCAAGTGGTAAAATCTTTGAAACGGCATGAATTTACCTTCCATAAAAATTTTATAACCACAAATATGTACTTTATTTCAAATAATGAATGTGTATATATCTATAGATTTATTTGGATACTTTTGAATGAGGAAATTGAACTCTACATGGGATAATATGGTTGATAAATCAAATCTTCACTAATATCTATACCTTATATCTCTTGAAAAACATAATATATATCTATCCATGAATAAATGACTCCTTAGTAATTATATGTCTCTTACAAAGACTTCTTAACTTTTTAAGAGCAAGAATGATAATATAATACTCTAAGGATAAGGAGACCCCCCAAGAGAAACACAAGAGAGAAAACATAACGCTTCATACTAAATACTCCAATGCCCAAAAGGAGCATTGTGTTTATTATATAGCAAAGAGGATCCCTTTCAAAGGAAGCTCCACCCTTGGATCAAATACATGGGTTGGTGACATGTCAACAAGCTCCACCCTTAAATTAGTTGCATGGATGGGTGACATGTCAGTCTTTGTCTCATCTGGTTGGTCAAATGAGTTTGACTAGAGGAAATATTTAGAGAATCTTCATGAAGGAAGCTTAGAATTGCATGGGTGAGGCATTGTTGGAAAGCTCTTGATGAGACAAACAATGGATGAAGGTAAATTTTTTGGTTGAAGGAGATAATTTTTTTCATTTTTTTGGCCTAATTCTTCCATTTAGGTCTCTAAAATTAGCTCTAAAGTTTGTAGTGTGTTTTTGGCTCTTGTCTTATTAGTAAAAGTACTCTTTTGGTGATATCTTTATCTGATATACTTTATCCATCATATATAACATCCTTTTAGATGCTATTAAGCCAATTTCCACCTTGAGATAATATGTCTAGCTATTGGTTTAGTAGATAACCACATAAGTAGAGTATATAACTTAGCAATACTAATTCATCTTAATATTTTTGAAAAAAGAAATCAAGAGCTTTACTATTTCCACCAAGAAATATCCTACACTTAGTAATACCTATTGATTTTTTCATATACTTGCAACTTGAGCTTTTTATTTTTTAATATGTTGTATGATTATTATACCAATTTCTACTTCTACTTGCAAGGAGAATCAAATCACTTGCTTGTTTCAGAATTTTGAGAAGTCTACATCCAATCTAGAAGACAAAAACTCTATATTGAAATGTACTTAGAAGTACATCCTACCTTCAACAAGGATAAATCATTATGTGTAAGAAGATCAACCTTTGCTTTTGTCAACTTTGTGCTAATAACTATTGGCTATACTTCCAATTTATTATTCTACTTGAAAATGAACAAGGCTTCTATTGAAAATGAGGAAGCAGCTTTTGGGCTTAGCTAAAATTTTGAAAATGTGTAGAAGTTATAAAAGTATTTTCCACAATAATACCAATATAACCTATGGAACTTTAGATAAGATCTTCCACCCTTATCTTGCTATTCACATAGTTACTACAAGGACATCTTTTATTTTTGCTTCTTGTAGAAAATATCAGCCTCTTTTCTTTAAGTATTTATCCCATAGGTGCTCCAATTTGTAGTTCTTCTTTCTACCATTAGAACTCTACATTGAGAAGGCAATGTCATCATTGGAGATAGTCATCAACCTTGCACTAATATAGATGCTACATTCTCGTTACTTATGTGATTACTTGAATCAATTAATTTGCCATGAGATTTGTTTGGTGCATTGTTAACTAGGGAGAAGAGAGAGCAACAATGGGGATTTGAGAGGGAATCCCTTTGGTTGAATCAGAGAGCATTGGGAGAATGTGTTAGGAACAGATGATGGACCATCAAGGGTGATGAACATTGACACAAAGTACCTTGAAAAGTACTTAACCAAAGGAATCAAGGCAACCTTTAGGAAGAAGCAAAACAAGAACAATGATTGGAGAGTTTTGAGCTACAAGGATCCAGACCAAAGGGCAATTGTGGAAGCCATTAGAAATATATTATGGCATAAATGAATGACTTACCTAATGGGTTCTTATCTTTCACTATGTATATAGTGGAACCAACAAACTGAGGAAAACATGTTATAACTTCAAGCAAGATCCATTCCCCAAGATTTCAAAGAAGATAATGAAGTCACTTACCTAATACTATTCACAATCCATGCATACATGGGTCTCAGCCTATTGAAGAAATTTTTTTTCAAAGGAATTCTTTAGTCACTTCCCTCCCACAAGGTATTCACTTCCCAAGCCAAAGAGAAGTTGATGATAAAAAAAATACCAAAAAGTAGATGTGGAGTATGCAAAGATATGCAATTTTGTGCTTTTAGATGAGGAAGGAGCAATATCAAAGATGAAGAAGCATGGTCTTGCCCCACCAAAGGCCTATATCATAGAAAAGAAGAAGGTAAGAATGAATCTAAAAGTTATTGATTGTAAATTTGTACAAAGAAGAAGAAGCAACTTTGGAGAAAGAAAACAAAGAAGACAAATATGATGAAGAAAAAAAGGTCCATTCACTCTATAAGAGTTTGCAGTACAAGAGGAAGAAGAGGAGAAATAAAAAGAGCTCCAAACCTAGCTTAATATGTGACTATAGTGAAGGAAGTAAGAAGAAATGTAACCTCACCTCAATGAGCCTCCTAACCTTTTTTCTCTAGCCCCTTAGTAGAAGGTAGGAAAGCAAACATCCAAAGAAAGGAGAGGAGAAAGAAGTACATTTTGAAGTTCAAGAAAACATTGGCAAGACAGGAGGTGAGAGCCAAGGAGGAGAAGAAGTAGAAATAGAAGTGGAAGTTCAAAAACTGCTAAAAGTTGAAGCTTAAGTCCCTCTTCCAAAATTGCACAAAGAAGGAGAAGGCAAAGTGAGCAAAACCACCAACACCCAAGTTATGGATGGATCCCACTTTGTTAGATAATTTAGTAATTGTTAGAATTAATACTTTCTCATTATCAAAAGAAGTGCCACAAAATTATAGACTATACTACCTTGGTGAGGAGCACACACAAGGAAAATTATGCCAAGAAGGCAAGGGAGGATAAATTGAAGGAGGATGCGACTAAGGCCCAAGATCAATTCAAGGATGAGTCCAAGAAGGTGAACTCCTTGATGTAAGAGTTATTCAAGGTAAGAAGGTAGAGTGCCTTTTTTGTTTCTTGTAGAAGGAGCAAGAGAAAGAACTAGGCCAAGTACAACTTGAGTGAAGAAAACTACACATGGAGAAGAAGGAGATGCATATCAATTACAAGGACCAATTGAATGCAAGAGACAAAGAAGTAGAAAGTCTTGGTCGTGAGATGAATGATATTAAGATCAAGTTTGCTACCTAAGACATTCAGATGACCAAGGATTGGAAGGGGTTAGCCCTATATTTGGAGACTCAAGCAAAGGAAAAGTAAGAAGAAGAACTAAAGGATCAAGGAAAAAATAGTCTTAGTAGGTGATATTCTGCTACTTATTAGAACCTTATTAGTTCTACTGCAATTGATGGCACAACCTATGCAAGTTTGATTTACTTGCAAGGTATGATATTTGATTGTGATTGTAAGGTTTTGGTTGATTTTGGGAATCTAGAGAATTGTGTGTCCTTGCAATTAGCAAAGGAATTATGTATTCTTGTCAATTTGGTATTTGGTAGCATATTGATGATGAAAGATTGCAATGGTAGATAGTAGATGGTAATGATAGATGGTAGAGTTCCACATTTTGTATTTCACATCCTGTTGCATTCAAGATTGAGAAGGAGTATTCAAAGTGTATGAAATTCATAAGAGCTCATGTACATTATGATATAATTCTATGTTTTGCTTGGCTTGAACATCATAAGATTTAATTTGATTGGGCCTAACAAAAAATTCAAGTACAACACCAAGGTAAGAATTACTAATTAGGTTGTTTGGCACCTTTAAGTAAAAATCCTAAGAATAGTTAGTCCCAAGATACAAAATTCTAAATATAGCAACTCTAGAGCAAGCCTTGGAGGAAGATATTCCTATTTTTGCAATGTAGATCAAACTTGTTATGCAAGGGAGCTTTGATGAAAGATTAGAAGCTAATGGTTAATCAAATAGTTCAAAATTATGTAGATGTATTCCTAAATTAACCTTCCAAAGGAGTTACTCTCTGATTGAGGCATGCCTTTCAAGATTGAGCTATTACCAAGTAGTACTCTAGTGAGCAGATCAACCTATTGACTCTTACCAAAGGAGTTAGAGGAACTTCAAACAACATTGACCAAATTGTTGGGGAAGGATTTCATATGACATAGTGCATCTCCATGGAGAGCATTTGTACTTTTTGTACCAAAGAAGGATGGAGTGCTGTGCTTTTGTATTGACAACCATGGCCTTAATAAACAAACCAAGAAGAATTTTTATCCCTTAGTTCAAATTGATGATTGTTGGACCAATTACATGGAACAAAATACTTCTCAAATTTGGATTTCCAAGTGGCTATTGGTAGATTTCCATTGATTAAGAGGATGTGAACAAGACTACCTCTTGTACAATGTATGGGCATTTTGAATGGACAATTTTTACCTTTTGGGTTCACTAATGCTCCAACAATTATCACATATCAAATACATCAAGTGTTGGAAGGGATATAGAATCTATATGCGTTGGTGTTCTTGGATGATATTTTCATATATAGTGAAAAGGAGTTAGAACACAAGAACCATGTACAAGAAGTCATACAACAACTATGTTAGTGAAAGTTTTATTGCAAGAAGTCAAAGTGTATTTTTTGGTAGGAAGAGGTTGCCTTCTTGGATCATAAAGTCTTCAATAGAGGAGACCACGACAGAAGAGGAGAAATCAAGGCCATTAATGGTTGGCTTACTCTTAAGGATGCCACAAAATTTTAGGCATTTAATAGATTGGTGAGCTTTTACCAATAATTCATCCACTATTATGCTCATGTGTCCACACCATTGTTCATCCACTATTATGCTCATATGTCCACACCATTGATCACTCTCTTGAGGAAGACATCAAGCTTTGCATGGACCACAAATCACAAAGAAGAATTCAAGAAATTGAAGCATATGGTGTTCTCACAACCCATCTTCTAACAATACAACCCTCAACTACCTTGGGTGATTGATTTTGATGCTTCTACATTTGCCATTAGAGGGATGTTGCAACATGAATTTCCAAATGGATTTCATCCCATTGCCTTTGTGTCCTATTGACTAAACACAACAAAAAGCAATTATTTTATTGGGACTGAAAACAATTGGCCATGGTATATGCCAAAAATATACAAAGATATTATTCTTGGAGAAACAAGAAGAAGAAGAAGAAGAAGAAGAAAAACAAGTGATCATGCAAAGAAATCACAAACCTTGGTTGTAGACCTTACACTTGGAGTATATGAAGAGGCAATATCATTGATGGGAGTAACAACTATAGTTATTTGAGATCAAGCATGAATACAAACCAGAAAAGTTCTCTATCATTCTTGATTTCTTATTATAACAACTTGGTTTGAGGACTCTTCCTTAATCTCCCATGATAGTAGCAATCACCATGGTGTTAACCAACTCAAAAGTACACATAGAGTTCAAGATTGCTTTACAACATGACCCCTTCTTTCCATTGGTGCAAGTTGCAACACATGATAAGGAGTACAACAATTTTTCCTTCACATAGTGCCTTCTATTTTGTGAAAATCAGATCTATGTTCAAACTATGGGTGACCTTTGACTTATGCGGCTTCAAGAAGGAAATGACTTACCTATTGTTAGTCTTTTGGGTGTGAAAAGTCTTGAGTACTTTCCAATGGCAATGGTGGTGGCCTTGAGTACCTTCTAATGATGGTGGCTAACATGGCATGAGAAGTTTGAGAGTTTGTTTGATCTTATGAGAGTTTCAAGTGCAATAAGGTCAACAACCAGGAATTAGGCAGACTACTTCAACCACTTCCCATTCTAATTGCTTGATAGGAACATCTAAGTCTTAACTTCATTATATCCTTGCACAAGACAAATTAGGGCCATATTGCCATTATGGTGTTTGTTAATAAACTTAGCAAGAAGATTCACTTGGCATCTACCTTAGATGCTCTAACAATAGCTAAGATTTACTTTGACATGGTTTTCAAACACCATGGGATGCTAAGAATTCTTATCTTTGATTCATTGGTAAAATTTGGCAACTGCTCTTCAAGCTATTTGGTACCGAGCTTGCTTTATCTATATTCTATCATTCTCAAACTGATGAGCAAACAAAAGTTTCAAATTTCACATTGGAAAATATTCTTTGTACCCTTTGTCAATGTCACCATGTCAATTAGGATACTTTGCCTTGCAACTTCCGAGTTCACCTATAATAAGTCCAAGCATGCAAGCATTGGATTCTCTCCATTCTTTCTTAATTTTGAGTAAGATCCACTTATTTTAGATTCTCTTCTTTCTTTGCCGCCATCTCACATTTTTCAAAGTGAGATGGCAGCAAATTTCTTCTACCTTCTTATCCATGTTATCTAAATCCTTACACCAAGCCAAGTCTCATCTTCTCATTGCTCAAATTGGTAGAAGCAATATGTTGATAAGCATTATTGTGCCCAATAATGTTTTGAAGTCAAGAGAACACCCAAGAGAAACACAAATCTTCATATTAAACTCCGATGCCCTAAAGGAGCACCTTGTCTTTATTATATATCAAATAGTATCCTCTCAAAGGAAGCTCCACCCTTGGATCAAATACATAGGTTGGTGACATGTCAACAAGCTACACCCTTAGATTAGTTGTATGGATGGATGATTGTAATACAAGTAGCTAGACACATTGTCTGGAGGTAAAAATTGGCTTGGTAATATCTAAAAGGATGTTGTGTACTATGGGCTAGGAATATCAAATTCAGGTGTCATCAAAAGAGTACTTCTACTAATAGGGTAGAAGTAAAAAATAGCCTGAAAACTTTAGAGCCAATTTTGGAGGCCTAAATGGATGAATTAGACCTCAAAATGGAGAATTTTGGTCCTCAAGGGAAAAAGCCTTGCCTTCTTCCATTATGATTCATCTCATTGAGAGCTTTCAAACGGTATTTCACCCACACAATTTTGAGTTCCCTATAAGAAGGTTCCCTAAAGATTCCCTTTGGTCAAACCCATTTGACCAACTAAATAGGACGAGATTGACATATCACCCATCCAAACAAATAATCCAAGGATGGAGCTGGCTGATAGGTCACCAATCTATGTATCTGATCCAAGGATGGAGCTCCTTTGAGTGGATCCTCTTTGCTATATAATAAAGAGAAGGTGCTCCTTTGCGGCATCAAAGTATTGAGTGTGAAACTTGCATTTTCTCTCTTGGAGAGTTCTCTTGCCCTCAAAATATTACAATGGTAACAAATTAGTTGTTTTAATCCAAGAGAGTGGATCACCCCTCTTGGAAGAACATGAGCTACTAAAATTGAGTAATTTGAGAGGAGAAAACATAGTGAAATTGTTAGACTTGGGAAGTGTTTTAAAAAGCAGATGGGATAGAAGCATTGGGAGCATAATTTCCTCTGCCTAGCTTCCCATTCTTGAATCCATTCCATATCAAGGGTATGTACATTTAGCATGAGCAAATGAGAGTATCTCTTTTTTATCTCTTTTGAGCATAATTCATGGAATGAGTGATGAATTCACCAAACCCGATGATTCTACCTATGGTGGTATAAGAAAAAAAGTGGGATTTGACAATCTACCTTCTATAATGATATTATGGATCTGAATGTACCAAATCCTCACCCTTTCAACATGCAAGTAGAAATCCATTATGTAGTTAGACCAAAAGTGATGGTTAGGGATTTTGTAGTCCACAATTTTGGTGAGGAATATTATCAATGAGTGATAGCCTTTGAGGTATCAAGTCCCCATAGTTTATGTTCCCTCTTGAGTGATCATTATAACCCTCTATTAAAATAAGAAGTAGCAATTGAATATTGGCCATGTGTAGGAATCATGGATCCGTAGTTATAGGAGTTGATGCAAGGAATGCATGTGATGTTGAATGAGTTTCAAGAAATCAAGATGACCATGGAAGAATTGCAAAATTAAATACATATTTCAAGAATGATCAAGTAATGCAAGAAGAGGAGTCATCTCAACAACCAGCACTAGTGATCAAAGTACCTAGAGAGTTATGCATACCAATGACACTGATTCCAATCAACAACCAAGCCACATTGTTACTACAAGTGAAAAAGACATGCAACATTGAGCCTTACAAGGAAAATGTTCCATGGGAGTAGTGGAAAATTGGAATTCAAGAATGAATTGATACCTTTGATTGTTCACAAAGGAGATCATTGATCATTTTATAGGTGCATTTTGGAGATTATTTGATGGTACAAGGGAAAATGTTCCATGTGAGTGGTGGAAAATTGGATTTCAAGAGTAAATCAATACCTTTGATTGTTCACAACACAGATCATTGATCATTTTGCAGGTGCATTCTAGAGATCATTTGATGGTGCAAATAATGTTAGTGATGATGGGTCTTACAATATGATCAATAGCTCTAATACAAAATTTTGGCCACCATTAAGTAGTATTTTGGGCAAATACTTATACAACTTTGATCACAAGACTATCACTCCAATGTATAGCAAACTAGCTTTGGCGCTGCAAATGTTGTGATAGTTTATGTGCATATATACATCACTACACAACATATATTGCTATCAACATCATATACTATAGAAGCACAACTCATACAAAAGTTATATATAAACCATAAAGTACAACAATTGCCTCCTAGTTGGCAATTAGGTCCATCTAGCTTGGGATAGCCATCTACTCCAAGTATGTAATATGCTTTATGGTGGGCAAAGATCAAGAGACCAAGTGTTATAAAGTCCCATCATTAGTTGTATGTTTGCAATCTATATCACATAAAGAGTGAAATAGCTATAAGTCAAGGACATAGCCATTGTCTTGAGGAACCACCAAGAGGAGAGGATTCAAATATACCATATGCCATCCTCTCAAACACTATCATACATCAACATAGTAGCAACTCCACCAAAAGAACCACATAACATACACCACAAGCATACATGAACAACTATAAGGCTTGGGAGTGTTACCAAGCCATAGTGCCATTAATGGTTGGGAGGTGGCATGGCACACAATTGCACACATGATCCTTTCAAACAACAACATCACATCCTTCCAAAATTAAGAGTCTTAAAGGAAAAATCTTGCACACTCTCAAGATAGTACGGCATGTAGTCACATCAAGTGTCATCGATGCTGTATGCTATAGATATACATAATCATGTAGATGAAATTGATGGATCAAGGGTCTATAACATCCTCCTCAAATAGTAGCATTGCATAAGGTATCCTTATGATGCACAATTGCTAAGTTCTTAAAGGCCATCAGTATCACTCTCTAAAAGGTCTCTACCCATTGAGAACATGTGATGACCTATGCATCTAGATCATCAAGGTACAAAACTACAATAGCATCATGAAAGATGTTTGTAGGTAAATCTGGATCTTGTCATAGAGTATATAGTAAAGAAAGAAGGATGCTAAGAAGGTTGTTGGCTGAACCAATAGTGCATGCACAACCAAGGTAATTGGAAATCCCAATCTCCCAAGAAACCATATGTGGTGCCCACATTTTTTGTTTTTTTCAAAATAAAGGAGAAGAAGTGTATAGAGAAGTTGGATTGCGCCTGTATGGCCGAAGAAGGCAAAGAAAATTGTCTTTGGGATGAAATTTGAAGTAAAGTGACTTTGGGTCATAAGGCAAAGTCCTTGGAAATGCCTTGTCAGCATACCATACGAAGTAAATTGTCTTCGGATTGGGGGGAGCTCAACCCGAGGCAAAGACAGTCTAACAACCTTTCGTCGGGGCAAGAAATTCAAGAAGGAGCCGTTTCAAAACTGGCGGCTTATACGCGCGAAGGTTGATTGACAGTGACAGGTGCATGCAAGAGGTGTGATTTCTCGGTAGAAACTCGAAATGACGGAAGACGAAGAAGTGCAAACTCTATAAAAATCGAAACTGCAATGACGAAATGTCGAGCAATTTTCCTTTGCCGTTGAGAAGTCATCTTGTAGGTGATTGGGGAAAGGGAAATAAAGTTGTACTCGGGTTAGTGCTCAAGGGAGAAGTCGCGAGAGAGAAATTGAGAGATAGTAAGAAAGCAGAAGAGATGGGAGGAGGGAAGAAAAAATCTGAATTTGCAGTGAGAAATCATGCAATTTGGAGATTAGATGTAGTAGTGAGGATCAAAGTCTTGAGCTGACTTTGGATCACCTTTCTGGCATGGAACTGGAACATAAGTTTTCCAGGATTCATGATAGAAATCATCAAGAGTAAGTGTCTTGATGGTCCCAAGGAAGAAGGGAAGAGAGGAAATCCGGCTCGCTGGATAGAGTCGGATTGGAGACTCGTACTCGGGAAGGAGGCGGGTTCGGAGCAGGGAGCCACGTTCTTGGGGAAAGGAGAGATAGCCCAAGAAATGTAGGGGGTGAGAGATGCCTTCTCGTCAAAGAGAACGAAGAATGGGTACAAAGTTGAGAGCTACAAAGACCGTGTGAGGAGAGGAATTGTGAGTGCACTAATGGCCATCCTGAAGCCGGAGAGAACCACTTATGTGATGAAACACCAAGAGGTGTTCTTTCACAAGTTATTTGCAAGAGAACCAATCAATTGGGCAAGGTGTTTTCACGGGAGAACAAGGCAGATGGTGTGGAATCTGCGGGATAAGTCGCCTCCACACTACATTGTACCATTTGCAGCACATTTCTACCTCAGGTTGAATTTGCTCAATTTGGCAGAGCGCAATAGAATGGTGTCTCATTTCCATCCTGACTTGAGAAGAGAAGTCGACGCGGAGGAGCAGCAATACATTCTCCAAATCTGGAGCACGGACGACTACTATGCAAAGACAGGGAAAAACATGGAGGTCGTGGTAAGTACCCCGACGAAGAAGAGAACTCGGCACGCAGAAATTGAAGAAAACAAGAAACCTCGGAAGATGCAGAAACATAACCCGAGGTGAGGGATGGTGGTGATTGAGTCGGAAGATGAAGACTCAGAAGGCGAAGCCAAGCTCAAGACGGAGGACTCGGAACATGAGGAGGAACCTGAGCTGACACTGTAGAGCGGAGATACTAGCAGTGACAGTGAAGACGGTGGAGAAATGACCTCGGCACCAGCGGCTGAAGAATACAAAGAAGAAGTGCAAGCCAAAGTAGAAGCCAAAGACAATGCGGCGCTGAAAGACAAAGTACCGGTGCTCAAGGAGAAGAAGATCGCAGTACAGCAAGGAGTTCGCTCGAGACGTAAGGCAAAGTGTGAGGCGGGGCCGAGTAAAGTGAAGGCAGATGCAGAAGACAACACGAGTAGTGAGGCATCAATTCCGATACAAAGACTTCAGCGACAAAGGCGCGTATCAAAAGAACATGAGGAGAAACAAGAAATTACTCCGTGGGAGGAAGAAGTTGCCAGTGAGGGAGTGGAGTGCCTGCGAGAGGTAGTATGCCCGCTGTTAGTGAAGTTGGAGAAGAAGAAGAAGGAGATGCAGTCGACTTGTCCAGAGGTAAAGACTGTATTGCAGGTGGTAGCGAGATTAGAAGAAGAAAACTCGGAGTTGAAGAAGAGTATAACCCAAGGTGAGAAGGAGAGAGAAGTACTGAAAGCAGAAGCAGTAGAGCAAAGTCAGGTAATTGAAGACCTGAAGAGAGAAGTGAGCTATCGAGAGGATCTTGCAAGGAAGAGTGACGTCGCAAGGGAGAGACATGTAGCTGAATTTGAAATCTTGAAGCAATAGTTTGCTGATTCAAGAGTAGAGCTTATCCATGCTATGGCGAGGGTAGCATCAAAGGAACAAGAGCTTGATCGAGTGATGGAGAGTATGGAGGAGAAGAAGCAACTCTGGCAAAGAGAGTTGTCTGTGCGGTATAGAGAAGAAGAGAGATTACGAGAGCTACTTTGTAATCAGGAAGAGAAAATTGTACAGAAGGAGAAAGAGAAGGAAGTGGTGAAGGCCGAGTTTGAAGAAGAGTTGGCGATGTACAGAGAGGAATGGCTTGCAGATCGGGAACGAGAACGAAAGACCAGATTGGAGCCATTGAAGGAGATAGTCCTCAGAGTGAACGAAATGTTAAGTACAGAAGCCATCGTTCGGATTGAAGAAACAAGGTTGCATGAGTTGAAGTTGTTGGTGCAGGAGACAAGGCAAAGACAAGTGAAAGATACAGATTTGAATGCCTTGTTGATTAGTCTCAGAACTTGTGTAGACAAGAAGATCTTAGATAGATGAAGAGTTAGATAGATTACCCACTAGTGCAATTTCAGATCAGGAAAGAGAATTGTTGGATCTGGTCGACGAAGTAGGAGAGGTGAAACCCGAGGAAAATGTAGTAGGAAGTAAGATTACTTCGGGGTCGGGTTTGAAAGTTGAGGAAGAAGTAGACATCGGATCGGATTAGTAACAGATTTGAGATTTGAAGGGGCAGATATGAAGAGGTGCATTGTCATTTCGGATCTGCAAGTTAGAACAGTTGTTGTAGAAGGGTATAGATGTTAGAACTGTCGATTGCTTCACTATTTAAGAGTGGCATTTGCAGGAAATTGTTGTTCAGTGCTCATTATTTCTGAGAATAGATAAAGCGAAGTGCTGTGAAGTAGTGCTCATCGCTTGAGCTTGATTCCGAGTATCAATTTTGCAATTGTGTTTGTGAATGTTTGGAGAAATTCAAAGTGCAAGTCAGAGTGCTTGTTGGATGTTGGATTCCACAACCTTGATTTTCATTCTGTGTGTTTGATCCTGAGTGAAGTGCAATTGAAGCGATGCCTTGACAGATCTGAGAGGAATTGTAGTGTTGGTAGTATTCTGCATTTGGGAGTGCAGTACGAAGTTGATGTGAAGCAATTTTGATCGAGGAAGTTGTGCCTTCAGTGGAGGGGTGGAACAAAATTCTGAGGCGAAGTCGTTTTGAAGTGAAGTGCTGTTTAGGGGAGAGCCTGAATCATCACAATCAAGATTGTTTGGAAAGATTTGATGGAGTTGTGATTATGGAGTGTTAATTTGTGACAAGACTGCGAGTCAGTGCTTGTTACTCTCTTTTGGGTGTGGTTTCTACCTGAGAGATTAAAGACGCAACCAAGAAGAACTACATGTTACTGTTTGACTTTGTATTTGACCAATTTTGACTCGTATCTCTATGGGAACGAACTTTACTTACCCGATTACCGCAAAAGTGATATTTGCTGGGTTGTCACACCATACTTACACAATCCTCTCTTCATCATCTAAACCACTCTCTACTAAGCCATATACCTCAAGTTGATGTTGGGAGGTAGTATGGTGATCAATCAAACCTTGTCATACAAGACCTAAAACTCTCCCCAGAACTCTATACCCCAATCAGTCAAAACCTTAGTTTGTGCACCAAAATGACTAAAAAACTTATCTAATAATGAATAACTTGTCTCTTCACTAGACTTGTTAGGAAGTGCCACCAACTCAATCCACTTGGAGGAGTGCTCTACCATAATCAAAACAACTGATGATATTTGAGAATCAATGGTAAGGGTCCAACAAAGTCTAAACTCTAGCGGTAACCTAACAACATGGGTGAGCTCCCATTAGAAAGATGCCAATGACACAATTTAAGGGAGGAGAAGGGAATGCCTTTTCTCTCAAGGAGGGGGGAGAGGGTGTAAGATCCTATTTTTAAGGCCTAATTTTTCTTTAGGCCTCCAAAATTGCTTGTAGAGTGTTTTTGACCTTTGCCTGATTAGTGGAAGTACTTTTTTGGTGACCTCTCTATTTGATCTACTTAGAATATGATAGATAATATCCTTAAAGATATTATTAAGCTAATTTCCACCTCAAGATAATCTATCTAGCTAATGCTGTTACAAACTTCCTCACATTTAAGATGCAATGTCCTTGTTGCAAAGCTATTGCTCTAAAGATTGCACTATCAACAATGAATTGGTCAAGTTAGCTATGGGCTCCCATGTTGCCTCATACAATGGGTACTCTTTCCAATATAAAAGATATTCCCCACATGGATGGTGGATACCATGGATGCATTTTTGGAGAATGCATTGGACTTCATATTCCTTTGTGCCATCAATGAGTGTTAGACAAGGGTAAGCTTCTTGTATGGAAGGAAAGTGGGGCAATTGGATGCATATTTACATAGCAAGGAAACATGAAACATTGGTTGAATATCCATGTGTGTGCTATAGCTCACTATGCTGATTCCATGGATGATGGGAAAGAGACCAATAAAACAAGGTCTAAGCTTACAAGGGCCTACTAACATAAGATTGGTTATGGACAACTACACTTGATCCTTGATGTTGAACTCCATGTGCTTATGATGTGCATTTACATATTGGTTTTGGAAAATTTTGTTTATCTACACCCTATTGGATTCTAAAAACAAAAGTCTTGAACTTTTGTAGCCACTAACCAGATCTTTACCAAGCTCAAAGTGTGAAAAAGTGCTCTTTTTACTTGAGGAAGAATAGTGTGACATGTGTAGATGCATTCATTGAATTTTTGTAGGCACATCCAACTAGTGGAAGTAATGTGTCTCACCTTTCTTGCTTATCTAAGGTGAAGCCTTAGAGCATGTTCTTGATAGTGTGATTACCTCACCTTGTTTGTCCATTATTTTGTAGATGGTATGCCATTGACATGACAAGTTTGGTTTTGAAGATGCCAAAGAGGGTTCTCCAAAACAAACTAGTGAATTGAGTGCCCATATCAATGATGAGCGTTTAAGGTAGTCCATGGTGAGATAAAACCATAGTTAAGTACAATTGAAATAATTGTGGTATAGCCACATCCTTGGTTGTAGGACGCACATGAACCATTTTGCTAAGTTGGTCTACAAAGACTACAATGAAGTCAAAACTTGAGGTGGTCTTGAGCAATTCACAAACTAGATCCATGCTAACCTACTATTAATTTGTGTACAAGGAGAGAGAGGTTGAAGGAGTTAGATGAGAATTTGATTATATGCTTTATTTTTTGACAAAGTAAGTAGCTTCAAACATATTCCATCATATTGTTGCTTATCTTGGAACAATAGTAATAGCATTTGATTGCATCTAAGTCTTGTCCACTCCAACATGAAGAATCATGATATTTGCTTGAATGCTTGTCTTAGGTTTGCAAGATCCAAGATTGATAAGTTGCCATCATGAAAGGTGAGTCCTTGGGTACTATTTATGCCTTTGGGTGATTAAGTTCTTAAAATCTATGGGTCAATCTTTGTAGCAATAAGAATCCTTGGCCATAAATCTTGGTCTGTCTTGACCTCTACAACCAAATTATTCATCATATGCATTAAGGTGAATGCATCTGCAAGTTGCTTCTTGCCTTCCACATACATGATTATCATATTGAACCATTGTCTCTTCTCTACCTAACAAAATTGTCTACACAATAGATCTTTCTATATCTTAAGGTAGACTACTGGTTTGTTGTCTTTCTCTACTACAAATGCCTTCTTGCCAAGATAGTGCTTCCAATACTTGGTTACAATAACAATAGCAATCTCTTCTCATTTTAGTGGTGTGATAGTTGCAATTAGGTAATAATAGCTTTTGAGAGAAATATGAAATTGGGTGCTATCTGTCACTCCATTCTTGTTGTAGGATTGCTCCTATCACAACACCTATAGCCAGCTTGATTTCACATATTGGGTCATACAATCTCAAGATTAGTGCATGGAGTAATGCAACTTTCAATTCCTAAAAGGCCAATTCCTATGCGGTTCCACACATCCACTTCTTTCCTTTGCCAAGTAGTGCCACTAAGGGTTGTGCAACCTTAGAGAAGTCATTGATAAATTGATGATAGAAACCCAATCAATCCTAAGAAACTCTTGAGTTGAGAGTTTGATCTTTTGGAGCACCCAATTTTTTAGTGATGTCTATTTTATCTATTGAAACTTTGTTATCCTTACTATATGCTCCAAGTAATCTACTTCAGACTTGTCAAATTTGCATTTTGAGACTTTGGCATATAATTAGTTTTGTCATAGAATATGGAAGACTTCTCATAGATATTGCTTGTGCTCTTTTATTGTCCAATTGTAGACTAAGATATCATCAAGAAAATTGATAATAGACTTATCCAAGTATTGATGACATATGTCATTCATCAAACTCATGAAGGTGGTTGGTGCATTGGTGAAGGAGACCAACATCACTAGATACTTACATACTCTAGAAGGTAGTTTTGTGTACATCTTCCTTTTTGATCTTGATTTGGTTATAACCGCATCGTCGATCAAGTTTGGTGAAGTGTTTTGCCCCATTGAGTTGATCAAATATGTCATCTATGCAAGATAGTGGATATTTTTTCTTCACCATTTGTAGACTTAGGCCTTGGTAATCAATGCACATTTGTATCATACTATCTTTCTTCTTCAAAAATACATCAAGAGCCCCATATGGTAATATATTATGTTGCATAAACCCTTTTTGTAGCATATCTTTGATTTGAACCTTGCACTCCTCCAAGTCATGAGGTGATAGTCAATAAGGGACCTTACAAGGAAGTGTCTTCCCAAGAAATATCTCAATTTTATGATCTACTCTCCTTTTTGGTGGTAATCCTAAAGGTAAATCATCAAGAAAGACATATTGAAACTCATTGATAACATCTTTCAAATTCTTAGGAATTTTTTCCGTTGAGTTATGCACTCTGGACTTCTCTTATTAGACCTATGAAAAATATATTTGTCTTAACAATAGTTGTTGTCCTAATGATATAAAGAGGCAATTCTTGCTCTTAGGATTTAGGTTTGCTCTCTATTTGACCATTAGGTAACTCTACTTCTTCATTCTTATCTTTCTTTAGTTCCATCCAAACCTTATTGCAACAAAGCAAGACAAGAAATTCTCTATTTCTCCAAGGTTTATTAATACTCTCACCTAATTGTCTTCTTGGAATCCATTAACAACAATCAATTGTGTGTGTTTGTCTTCTTCAACCTTTGCACACTCATCCTCTTCCTCCCTTTATTTTACTTCTCTCCACTAAGCCAATAAGGTATATTTACTCATGATCTTTGTTTTTCACTGTGATTTCAGCATCCTCCTCTTCCATTTGTCTCTCCAAGTTGTTTAAAAATGGACCCTAAGAATGGACCCTAAAGGGCCCCTAAGAAGGTTAACACACAAATTGATGGCTATGTGCCCAACTCTACCACAATTGTAACAACATTGTTGTTTTGCTTAAGCCTCTTCTCCTTGTGTGACTCCATCTCTCCTTTCTAGCCCATCTTTTTTTTCTTGGAAGGGTTGTGATCCTTAGTCACAGAAATGAGTGTTGTCCAATTCCATAGGAAGTGGTCCACCAAAGTGTGGTGTTTTAGCTTGATATTGTTGTGTTGGGACTACCCTTCACCTTTGTTAAGCACTCTTGCTATTCTTTGAGCACCTTTAATGGCTTTAGAAATGGTATGAGGATTTTGCATGATTACCTCTTGATGAATTTGCTCTTTTAACCCTTGTTAGAAATTTTCAAGACATTTTGTTGGGATCATATTAGTTATCATAGCCGGTAGGTCAAGAAATACCTCCATGTATTCTTGAATTTTGTTCTTCTACTTCAACCCCCATAGTTAGGTTTGAGCCATTTGCATAAAATCCATAGATTGGAAATTTTTTTGCAACTCTTCTTGCATTGTTGTCCAAGTGATCTCTCTTCCCTTTGCCAACATTGATTGCATGTTTTCTTTATCCGCAATAATAATGTGACTTCATTGTTGATCAAAATCAGTCTCATCGGCATGAGTGACTCTATATGAACTTTGGCCATTGTTATCAGGTTTTGGGATGATTTCCCTTCTTGCATTACATGATAAATTCTTGGAGATATGTACTTGACTTTGTAATGCCTTCATTGCTATCTTGATCTCTCAGAACTTGTTCAACATCCCATGTATTCCTTGCATCAAATCTTGCAACCGTGATTCATACACACAATATACGCTCAATCAATATTTCTTACTTCAATAGAGGGTTAATTTTATTGCCCAAGAAAGAGCATGGATGATTAGGACTACCATTGGGACCTTAGAAGCTATTACTTTTTGATAATATTCCTCACCAAAAGTGTGGAGTACAAGATCTCTAAACATCACTTTGGTCTAATTACATAACAAATTTCTACTTGAGTATTGAAAGTAAGAGGATATGGTATATTCAAATCTATTGCACCATAACAAAATGTAGAATTTCAAATCCTCACTTTTTATTGTATATCATATATGTAGAATCACAAGGTTTGGTAATTTCATTACTACATTAATGAACTCCATTCCATATGGTAAATGAGATATACTTTCACTTGCTCAAGTTAGATGTACATAATCTTGATATGGAACAAATTCAAGAAAGGAAAGTGAGATGCAAGACATTGCACTCTATGAGCATCCATCCCATCCTCTATGCCAAACATCTTAATCTATCAATTGCACTACTTTTTCTCCTCTCAAAATTACTTAATCTCAATAGCATGTGTCCTCCAAGATGGTGATCCACTCACTTGGATTGAAACACCTACTTTGACACCATTGAAATTTTCCAAGGACATGAGAAATCCCAAGAAAAACACAAGGTTTCATTTCTCAATATTCCGATGCCCCAAAGAACCACCTTGTCTTTATTATAGTAAAGAGTATCCTCTCAAATGGAACTACATCCTTGTATTAAATACATGGATTAGTGACATGTTAACAAGCTACAATTTTAGATTAACTACATAGATTGGTTACATATTGATCCTTGTTTTATGTGGTTGATCAAACAAGTTTTACCAAAGGGAAGCTTTAGAGAATGTTCATATAGGAAGTTCAAAATAGCATGGATGAGGTACCATTGGAAAGATCCCAATGAGACAATAAATATGGGAGAAGACAATGCTTATTTTTTTGAAGGGGAGGGGCTGATTCTATCTCTCAAGGCCTAATTCTTTGTTTAGGCCTCCAAAATTGGCTCTAAAGTTTTTAGGGTGGTTTTGACCTTTGCCTCATTAGTAGAAGTATTCTTTTAGTGACATCTCTATCTAATATACTTAGATCATTATATATTTTATCCTTAAAAATATTATCAAGCCAACTTCTACCTCTAGATAATTTGTCTAGCTAATGGTATTACATAACTCCTCCTTAATGTGCTAAGAGAGATACTATCAAAACCTCATATATATAGATGCATGCCAACTCCACACCATCTACTCATTTGTCTCACCATGCCAATGTGCTCTAGTCAAATCCTATTGGTTGGGACATGTGTCTTTACTCAACCCATCTGCATCATAGTTCAACATTCTAGATTGATGAATAATTGTGAAAACATACTCCTATAAAATCAGAGCCCATTGTGCAAGGTTCCTTGAAAGCTTGTCAAACTTCATCAACCATTTTAGTGGTTGATGATCAATGATGAGAAAGAAAGGGTTACCAAATAAATAAGATTGGAAATGTGCTAATGCCCACATTGTTGCCAAGCACTCTCCCTCATATGAACTATACTTCACCTCTCTAAATTGTTGGAGGAACTAGCATAGGCTACCAAAAACTCCTTCCTCTCACCATCTTATTAGGTAAGCAAGGTCCAATGTATTCCAATCAAAATGAACTTAGAATTGTTGTCCTTTGATCAATCTCTTGAGAATAGTAGTAAATATTAATTTCTTGTTGAGCTTTATAAAAATTCTCTCCTATTCATCTCCCCAAATCCACTATTGTGTAAGCTTGGTCAACTTTGTCAATGCCTTGCAATGGCACTAAATCCTCTAATATATTGGTGATAAAATTTTACCAAACCAAGGAAAGCTTACACTCTACTCACATCCATAGGCCAAGGAATATATGCAATAGCTTTTGCCTTGGAATGCTAAACACCAAGTCAACCAAGGTAGATTGTGGTGCCCACATTTTTTGTTTTTTAATGTTTTGTTAATGTTTTGAGGAAGAAGTGAGTAAAAAAGCCAAATTACAAAGAAAAGGATGGATGGGTGTGTCTTTGGAGTAGATCCAAAGAAGTCTACTTTGGGTCAGAAAATGGAAGTACTCAAAAGGGGAGTACAAAGAGACAAGTGTGAAGATGATCATCTTCGGATTGGGCAGCAAAGGCCAATACAAAGACGGTCTAACAACCTTTCTATGTGGCAAGAAAGTACACTTCAAGAAATGGTAGAGGCAAAAGAAGCATGTCTTGACAATGACAAGAAATCAACACGTAGAAGAAGGAGGAGTTGATTTGAAATTGACTAAAGAATGACTGCACTTTAGGGTAATATAAAATTGCAATTGCGCAGGGGGAAATTGAATATGTCAAGTAGATATCCAATTCTTGTGCATAGTCATCCTATAGTAATGCATGTAAAGAAGCCAATTGAGAGTGAAATTTTCTGAAGTCTAGAAGGGGTTAGAGTGTTGCGTCTAGGAGAGAGAATAGTTTTCTAGTTCCAAAGAATAAGAGAGCAAATCATGGTGAAGAAGGTCAAGAACACCCTTGCAGTAAGGAGCTTTGCAATTTAGAGGTTAGATGTTGTAGCAAGGATCAAAGTCTTGAATAAACTTTGTATTACCTTTTTAGTGTAGAACTAGAATTTCAATTTCCTAGGAGTCATGGCAGTGATAGCTACCAATAATTGTTTGGAAGGTCCTGAAGTTGAGGGGAAGAGAGGTGTTGTGCGTGTATACATTGCTACACAACATACATTGCTGTCAACATCATACAATATAGAAGCAAAACTCACACATAAGTCATACAAAGACTCTAAAGTGCCACAATAATCAGATTGCTTACCACTCTCAACTCAACTCAACTCAGATCAGTACTTGATCTATCACTCTATAAACTGCCAACAACTAGGCACTGATTATAGTCAAGCCATACCCACTCAAGCATAGAGAATCCAGGTGACGCTCATAGGCCTCTGTCCACCATAGCCAAGAACTCGAAGGCTCAACATCAAAGAAGTGAGCTCCAAAACTATACCCCTTGGACTCAAGCTAGCTTTGAAACCCTAATGGTCCCACTGACGGCACACTTGACGGTGCAAATGGTGCAAAGTGACAGTGGGCCCCACCATGAAGTCAGTACCATGAACACAAAATCTGACTATTGGAAAGTAGTCTTTGAGAAACTGCTGAAATAACTCTAACTACTATCATTGGAACTCCAGTGTCCGAGCATCTAGATGCGGCACTACAAATGGTGTGACAGCTGTTGTGCGTATATACATCGCTACACAACATACATTGCTGTCAACATCATACACTATAGAAGCACAACTGACATATAAGTCATACATAGACTCTAAAGTGCCACAATCACCCCCCTAGCTGGCGGTTAGGTCCCTCTAACTCCAGATAGCCATCTACTCTAGGTATATGGTATACCCTCTAATGGGCAAAGATCAGGAGGCCAGGTGCTATGGAGCCTCATTGTTAGTCGCCTGTCTGCAATCTATACCATTTAAAGAATGAACTAGCTATAGGTCAAGTACATTTAGGACATAACCACTGTCCTTGAGGAACCACCGTGAGGGGAGGAGTCATACATGCCATATGCTATCCTCTCAAAAAGCTATCACACACTAACATAGTAGCAGCTCCACCAGAAGAGCCACATAACATACACCTCAAGCCTGCACATACAAGTGCCAAGCTTGGGTCCATAGTACCATCAATGTTTGGAAGGTGGCATGGTGCACAATTGTGCACATGATCCTTCTAAACAACACCATCACGTCCTTCTAACACAAGGACTCAAGATGGCAAAACCTCATGCACTCTCAAGATAGTGCGGCTTGTAGTAACATCAAGTGTCATCGGTGTTGTTTGCTATAGATATACATAGTCGCCTGGATGAAATCAACGGATTGAGGGTCTATAACCTCCTCCTTGAATGGTAGCATAACGTAAAGTATCTCTCTGCTGAGCAATCGCCAAGTTCTCAAAGGCCATCATCATCACTCTCCAAAAGATCTCTGCCCGCTGAGAACATGCACTCATCCATATATCGAGATCATCCAAGTCCAAAACTACAGTAGCATCTCGACAAATGGCTGCAGGTAAATCTGGATCTTGTCCATAGAGTAGAAAGTATGGAGAGAAGGATACTAAGGAGGCTTGCCGGCTGAACCAATAGCTCATGGCCAACCAAGGTAATTGGAGATCCCAATCTCCCAAGTGGCCTCTCTGCAAACCATACTTTTGCAATCCTCTCTTCACCGTCTGAACCACTCTTTGTGCTAAGCCATCTACCTCAAGGTGATCTCAGGAGGTAGTATGATGATCAATCAAAGCCTTGTCACACAAGACCTGAAACTCCCCCAAGAACTCTGTACCCTGATCAGTCAAAACCTCAACTGGTGCACCAAAATGACTAAGAACTTGATCCAAGAATGAGTAAGCTGTCCCTTCACTAGACTTGTCAGGAAGTGCCACCAACTCAATCCACTTGGAGAAGTGCTCCACCATCACCAAAACATACCGATGATGTCTCACAGTTAGCGGTAAAGGGTTTAGCAAAGTCCAAACTCCAATGGTAACCCAATCCCTTGATAGGTAATGGGTGTAACTATGGCGTAGGAGCATTGAATGATGCTCTAACTTGGTCACAAATCACACATTTGGCAACAAATTGCTATACCTTGGTCTGCATACCGTGCCACCAATAATGACTTTGGAGTAAGCTATAGGTACGCTTTACTCCAAAATGTCCTAGCTCCTCATGAGCATGATGGACCAACTGTGGTTTCTAAGATGGAAGTGGTACTACTCACACTCTTCCATCCTCCCATACATGCAAAAGGTGTCGACCCTCCAATCTGAACCGTCTGGCTCGCTGAAGAACATGGTCTCTCTCCTTGGCCCCAACTATGCCACCCACAACACCAGTGCAAAGATAGTCCATCACTAAGACATCATCATGAATGTCTCACTGAATTGTACCAATATCTTCACTCTCTGGATCTGTGACCTCAATAACTCCTCCTGTATGCGCTGATAGAGATACCACCAAAGCCTTTGCAAATATACACAGAAAGGCCGATGCATGCCAACCTGGCACCATCTCCTCATCTGTCTCACCATGCCAACGTGCTCTGGTCTGATCCTGCTGGCTGGGGCATGGGTTTCTACTCAACCCATCTGCATCACGGTTCACCATACCAGGTCTATGAATAACCATGAAATCATACTCTTGTAAAATCAGAGCCCATCATGCAAGCTTCCCTAAAAGCTTGTTGGACTCCATCAACCACTTCAGCGGCTGGTGATCAGTGATGAGAGTGAAGGGGTTACCAAATAGGTAACATCATAAATGTGCTACTGCCCAAACTGCTGCCAAGCACTCTCCCTCATATGAACTATACTTTGCCTCCTCTGAATTGTTAGAGCGACTAGCATAGGCCACCACAAACTCCTTCTCCTCATCATCATGCTGGGTGAGCACCGCTCCAAGCCCCAACATACTCCAATCAGTGTGAACCTGAAATGGTCGTCCCCTGATTCTCCTCAAAATAGGAGCAGATGTCAACCTCTCCTTGAGCTCTACAAAATCTCTCTCTTGCTCATCTCCCCAACACCACTCTTGTGTAACTTTGGTCAGCTTTGTCAAGGCCTTGGCAATGGCACTAAATCCTCTAACATAGCGGCGTAGAAGTTTGCCAACCCAAGGAATGCTTGTACTCTGCTCACATCCCTAGGCCGAGGAATACGTGCAATAACATCCACCTTGGTTTGATGAACACCAAGTCCTCCGGGGTAGATAGTGTGACCCAAATACTCAACCTGCTCGTGGAAGAACCTACACTTCCCAGGATGTAATTTGAGTCCATGAGATCTCAACCTCTCAAACACCTCCAACAATTGTCTCTCATGCTCCTCCATAGTAGTACTATAAACCAAAATGTCATCAATATAGCACCAAGCAAAATCCAATCCAGCTAGGATCCTATCCATGACCCTCTGGAGCTCAGCAAGAGCATTCTTTAATCCAAATGGTAAGAACTTCCACTGATATAACACATCCTTGCCGTGAGGATCAATAGCCTAAAATGCTGTCTTGGACTTATCCTTCTCTCTGATCGGCAACTGATGATATCCCGCTTGAAGATCCAAAGTATTGAAGACCTTTGCATGCCCAATCGCATCAAAAATCTCCTCCGGTGTAGGCATGGCATACCAATCAGCCTTGGTCTGTTGGTTGATAGGACGGTAATCTCCACACATCCGCCTATATGTATAGTTGCCATGCATATCCTTCTTGGCTGGCATCATTGTTGTTGATGCATACTCTCCATGTGAAATCTCCACCAAACCAACCTCAAAAAGGTCACTACTCTGGCTCTGAATCAATGTCCTCTCCATCTCACTATATCGATAAGGATGTCGGAAAACTGGTGTGTCACTAGTTAGCCCAATTTTGTATACCAGGTCCCTTCAGAGCACCCAAATCCTTCATAATGAAGACAAAACAACTCGTGTGACTCCTCAAGAACCTCCAAACCCTCCGTCTTTCCTCTCCAATAAGCTTGGGTCCAAGATTTGGCTCCCAAGTATCCTCTGTAACTGTAGTAGGAGTGGAAGACGTATTGACTGACTGCTACATTGGGCCCTTGGGAGCAATAGTGTCATGCTCCTGACCACTAGAGGTCCCAACCTCTGTGTGAAAAACTCCCTCCACTCTGGCTGCAAGCTCCACACATCCTCTAGCTGCATCCCATGTAGACCAAGGGTGTAATCCAAGTAGCTCACGCTCACCTGGATGGACTCCAAGTAGACCACTCTCCCTAGTAGCTATTGGATGTGTCCCAAGAATACCATGTCCACTCGGTCCATCACCCCCAACATGTGCCTGAATCGTCTCGATAGGCACAGGGCTCACACGTGTCCGAGTGGTGTGCCTATCAAGCGCATCCTACGCTGCTCTGCCAAGCCAAGGCTCACAATCCACATCAAACAGTTCAAGTCCATAGCTTGACCTAACACCTGACGCCTAGATGCCTCTGACACTACTGGAACAGCGATAATACCGGTGTGAAAACCCATCACCCGCTCTCTCTCATCAGCATTGGACTCCACCAACTACTGTAAGTGTGAGTCCCAAACAAGTCCAGGTCCTCCCTCTCGAAAAGCATGAGAGCCTGGGAAACTCATGAGTGTGGGAAATGCAGCTCTAGGCTGTCCAACTAGGTTCACCACTGCCATAGGTGACCTATCAGCCACTACCACTGTTTGAGATTAACGCCCAACATCCAAGATATCATCAACAAGAATGTGGTCAAGTCGCTGAATCCCATCATAAGCACGCTGTAGAACCTCTCTGGGTAAGAGGTTTGTCCACCAAAGACTAAGATGATGAGCCCGTGATCCCACTCTGGCTGCATCTAACAATATAGCAGGTCCCATCCAAGAATGGACCTGATGTGTACTCGCCACCACTCTAGTGCGAGAATCACCCATCAAAGGAACGTTCTCCAAAAGGTAAGTTGGAGAAACAGACTGATGAACCTGGAGATGTTGTAGTATTTGTAACATCTCCCAAAACACACCAGAATGAGGATTTTGAAGACCCAATTCTCTACCAGCACGTGTATGTCCTTGACATGGCCATCTAGAAATCACCAAGTGAATAGGCCCATGTCTCTCTAGGTCATGCGCCCCCCGTAAGGAAATATCTCTTGGTAAGGCCTTCTGGTAACCTCTGACTGTTGACATCGGTAATAACTCCGGATACCAATAGGCTAAGTGTGCCACATGATGTAGAGAGACTCGCTTAACAATCTCATCTCTACATACAAGTACATATGTACTTGTATACCCGCCTATAGCACCGCAGCTAGTCCGGTGCTGATCCCACCAAACAACTCCAATAGGCATATCCTCTCTACTGGATATTGCCAAGCAATGAGTGTGGTATCTAGAGGTGTCAAAGAAATTGCCTTTGGAGGCTCATCCTCACACTCATCTCTTGATGGTACGAAGGCTCCACTCCAAGCATGCTGCACCAACTGATCTGCATGTTGCTATAATGCCTCCTCTAAACTCCACAATGGAACATCCAAGGTGGATGGAACAATCCCACTCGTACTCCAAAGGCGAGTGATCTCCTTTGGTACTGGAGTATCCTCTGCATGGGTGTTCCCCTCCAACAAGTCACCAGGCCAAGTAACTGCACCACTGAAAGCTAAAATTGATGCTGCCATGGTCCCGGACTGTAGTGAGCCAAGACTGCCACTATTGAAGCATACTGGTAGGCGACATACCCGTCCCTCACCAGACTGCCAACCAAGTCTATAAGAGGCTGTCTCCTCCCAATAGTCAATGCTAAAACCCATGGGGTATAACATTGCTCTTCCAACTAGCACATCATATGACTCAGCTATCATCGCAATAGCCTGAGCTCTCACCATTGAGCTATCAGTCGGATGACCAGGCTGAACATGGACAACAAGCTCCCCACGTTGTCGTCGGGAAAATAGCCTATGTGTACATTTGAGGCTTTGGTGTGATAAATTTTCTTCTCTCTTTTAGTTGTTGTAAGGAACATGGATTTAGGATAATATATCTCGGGTGTGGGTTTGGCTACCTTGCCGTAGGAGAATTATTGAAAGTGAGACGGGTTGACAGTTTTGGAAAAGGATGAGAGGAGGTTTTCCGGATTTTGGCAGAGAGCAGTAAGGATCGACGGGGAGAAGAAGGACAGTAAGGAAAAGGACTTGGAATGATTGTGAAGGGGTAGTTAGGAAGGCTCGTTAGGGAGAGTGAAGGAAGAATGAGAAGAGACTTTCGGGATTTTGGCAGAGAGCTGTAAGGATTGACGGGGAGAAGAAGGACAGTAAGGAAGGGGATTGAATGGTAAAGGTGAGAGGATTTCGAGCCTTGGCAAAGGACAGAAGGTGGGCAGGAAGGAAGTGAAACAAAAGGAATTGAAATGATCATGAAGGAGTAATCGGGAAGGAAGTGAAACGAAAGGAATTGAAATGATCATGAAGGAGTAATCAGGAAGGTCCTTTAGGGACAAAGTGAAGGAAGAATGGCAGAGTTTTGTTTTATGTGATTGGAGAATGAGGGTTTCGAGTTTGCAGAGGATAGGAGGTGGACAGAGAAAAGGAAGAATGAGAGGAGGTTTTCGGGATTTTTGCAGAGAGCAGTAAGGATCGACGAGAGAAGAAGGACAGGAAGGAAAATGGAATTGGAATGACAAGGGGATAAAAAAAAAGGTTTAAAGAGTATGGAGTGAAGGATCATGGAGACAGGAAGGAGTGAAGTATTGTGGAGTCAAAAAAAGGAGGAGAATTACAGAAAATACAGAAAGAAGTGAAAGATTGTGGAGGCAAGAAAAGGCAAAGAATCAAGAGAAGGCAGGGGTTTTCTGAAAACTTGCAGGAAGAGAGAATAGGATTTTGTTTTGAGAATCAAAAGGAGGTAATTGGCAGAAAAGAAAGATAGGACCAGAAATCAAAAGAAGGATAGGGAAATGAAAGTAAGGAGATGAAGGAGAGATAGGAGTGATCAAAGGGGTTTTCAGGGAAGGCAGTAAGATTTGAGGTTGGCAGAAGGCAGAAGAGAATAGATTTTGAGTTCTCAAAGAAGCAGTAAGTTTGAATTTTGAAGGGAGAAGTAGGATGCACGTGAAGATAAGTTGGCTGACGATTGATAGACTAGTGTGGGATTTTAGAGAACGGTGTTGATTTTCCTCAGAGAAACAAGAATGCAGAATGGTTTGAATTTGGCAAAAGGCAGTAAGGGTCAATGACAAAGGAAGGATCAGGGTTTAGGGGAAGGGAATCTGGCTGACAAACTGACAGAGCAGCGTTGAGTGAGAAGCTCAAGAGAAGAACTTCCTATTGGCAATACAAAGGACTGTGAAGCATGGAGAGGGTTTAGCCAGGATAAAAAACAGAGACCAAGAGAAGGATCTTCAAAGAGGACAATTAGTCTCAAAAGGAGAAGAAGAGAAGAAATCACAGGGGAAAAATAGGGAAGGTATTTGGAAGGACAAAAATCAGCAGAAAGGTTAGCAGGACAGAGGTGTCCCTAAGGGCTTGGCAAAAATAGAAAAATCTTGAAAGGTTGGTTGGACAAAGAATCTATTACTAGTCGAAGGTTCATCCAAAGGAAAGGCGGGCAGGAACAAAAGAAGAGAGAAGTCATGTTTGGCTCAGGATAATACGAGGAATGGACATAGAAATTCGATACGAGATTTGTCAAGAGCTTTTACCAGGCGTAGAATCCTATGGCAAGAGTAGTGCAGAGCGTTTGGGAAGATCTAACATACCGGAATATCAAAGAGAAGGAGAATCCCGAGGAAGGACCTACTGGACAGTGGAGACTTGGAAAGAACAACAATTTGGAGATGCTGCGGAACAAGGAGATGACGAGTTGTAAGGAATAGGATATAGGACCTGCTCAATTCATTTTATTTCTTCATGTGCTTGGCTGGTCAGTGTGCCTTGGTTTGGTCACTATTTGGTTAGGAGCCGTGTGTCATGGCTCAAAGGATTATAAACTGCAAAACTTGGAATTGAAATAGAAATGAGATTTTAGTGATTGAGAGTGTGTACTTGATGTGCAAACAGCGGTAGAGAAAAATAATAACAATGTTTTTATTATTTTACTTTTTTTTTAAACTCAGTCCAACTTATGTAGATGGGTCAGCACATTTAACTAATTGCTTGAGATTGAGTCCGGTCGCATAACTTGTGGATAACTCCACAAAACTCCACCAGATCATTCTCTCTAGAATATCAGTCTGGACCAGAACTGCAAAACCCACCAAACCCAAAACATACTAAAGCCGAGGATAATATACCAAACAAGAGGTCAAGAATAATGAGCCGAGACTAATAATAGATGGTACAAGAAGGACAAAACAATCCAAAAGCCTAAGCGCAGGCAGCCAGGTGCCCAGCGCAATCTCAAGACCATACGATCTCCGCGACAATGTGTGATGTACTATGTCAAACTACCACCTAGAGATGTCTAGATCTAAATGGACACCTCTCCACATCGGTCTTCCGTAACTCCAAACCGACAACTTCAGCCTTCCCCAACATAAGGGGATGCGCACTAGAGTCTAACAAGACCCTCTATGGTGTATAGACTTTCCTTGAAGGTCCCACCAAACAAAAAATCCCCCTCTAGTTGTCCAATAGGACAACACCAGGTGTAAACCGCGCTCTCTCAAAGGCCCGTCTAGCTGGCAACTCCTCCAATCTAGTCGTTACTCCTTGCCATAAACCATTGGTTGCTGAACGGATCCCATGCTCCTCAACCAAGTCAGCTCCACTACCAACCACCTCTGCTCTAGTAGTAGGAACTGCACCATCCCTACTCTCACACAACGTGGCAGCCAATTGGAACACTGGGGCTGGGTCAACTCCCAATGTAAACATGTCGCTGGCTGAAAACAAAGGATGCCGCATAATCAGCTGAGCCGCCCCCAACATCATGCTAGACTCAGTTTGTGTAGTAGCAAGTGGCTGACTAGCAGGTAGTCCATCATGTACTCCATCACCACCTACCACACCTACATTGGGACGTCTAGGAACCATGGATGTTGTCTGCAATGCCTAGATAGCATGGAAGACTGGGGAAGTCTAACCTGTCTCCCAACCTCTCCTCTTTGTGGGTCCAACTCCACTGATGCTTCTCTAGGCTTTGGAGCACGTACTACACTCCTAGTCACTGCTATAGATGGATCCACCTGTGCTGCTCCACACATGAAGTCCACAACATCTCTATCACTAGCATATGAGGTGGAAGCCTCAACACCCAAATCTGATCTCCTCTGAGCAATAGCCATACTAGCCAATCTCTGCTCCAACTGCTCAATTTGAGTAGCCATAGCTGTGTCAGAAGTAAGGGTAGGTACTGCACCCCTACTAGGTGTAGATCCTCTACCACCACCTCTACCACCTCATCCTCCATGAATTGGAGCTCCTCTACTACTAGCCATAGCAGCCCTACAACTCCGTAACTCTGAGTGTAGGTCAAAACGCCGGTCACTAGTGTGACCAAATCTGTGGCAATGCTCACACTGCCTCTGTGCTGGCTGTGATGCACCCAAAGTATCAGGTCCACTGCCCTGAGTACACTCTCTCCGATGGTGAGGGTCCACTACAAGTCCAACAAGCAACACCACCACTCACTGGCTGATGCTAACCCAAAAATGAGGATAAGGGTCTAACTCCACTAGGCCCTCCACTTGCTCTATAGGATCTGCGCTGTCCACCTTGTCCTTGAAAACCAACTGGGCGCGGTGCACTCTACAACACTCTAGAAGAAGTCACAGCCGTGGATGAGGTCTCCCTACCAAATCCAAATGTCACCACTCTCTCCTCCACCATGTTGAGCTCAATATGCTCAGCCAAACCAAAGACCACTGCCAAAGTAGGCGAAGTAGTCTATAACAACGTAGCATCACAAAATTTACGTCGCAACTCCCTGTCCAGTATCCCATACCAAAACTGGACTGCCTAGGCCTCAGTAACTCCTTGAGTGAAACTGATCAGCCGCCTCATGCAAGTGTATGCCTCACGTAGGCTCTCTCCAGCCTTCCACTGGAACTCTTGCAAGCTCCTTAGCTTGTCAGTCCTGTGAGCCGGCCTTTCTCTCACTCAGGATGAACCTCTGATGGCTATTATGGTAGCGCACCATGGACTAAGAAGGCAAGGAACCCGAACTCCATCATACTCCTCCAAGGCTAACACTCCAAGACTCAAGACATTGCTCACTAGAAAACTCAATGAGAGAGAGATAGTTGCAAATGAAAAGATGATGAGTACCTCCTCACCCCTTGTTTATATACTTGTGAAATAGTTACGTACCAAAGTTACTAATTACCGTGGTAACTCAAGTTACTAGACTAAAAGTCAAGTACAGTCAAAAAGTAGAAAGGAATATCCATTCACATGAGCATATTCCCCTAAGCATGTGGTCTTATCTTGACCCAACCACTAAGTCAAGGATTCCTTCACATGGGCTATCCTTGGACTAAAGAAGAATCCAAAACAAAAAGGCTTGCGGACCCAAGAGTTCTCAACTCTTTCCTCAAAGCCAAACACCTAGGAATAATACCAAGTCAACACACTAAAATCCAAAATAGTGGTGCTCATCTTTTCTACTTCCTCTAAAGTAAAGTCCCTTCTATCTTAGCTATGACTAACTTTAGCTAACCATGACTAATATAGAACCATCCTTTATCTCTATAAATAATATCTCTTAAGTACTTGTAATACCAAGCTAAATATCACAATACCACACACATGCACAAATGGGTGTTACAGTCCGCACTCCCTGGTAGTTCTACCTCAAACACAAGAAGAACTCCACCATGGGGTTAAACCCCGGTACCACACCACCTCCTGCAGCGGTACCTCCACTTGTAGTAGCACTATCTCTAGCTAGTGCACCTCCACTAGCTCCACCAACATTACTTGAGCTAGAACTCGTGAGTACAACCAATCTACTCCTGGCCACTAAACCTAAAGTGATAGAGACATAGTTTGGAGACCAATACTATCTCCATAACTTGATCTCCTCCAAATGAGCTCTCTTGAACTCATGGTAGTCATCCATTGACGAACCCTCTAGATGCTAAAAAAACCCCTTCCATGCCATGAAGGGTGTGAACAAAGTTGGGTTCCGCATCTACTGCAGATCACACCAACTATCAAACTCTTGGATGAAATCATCCAACTCAATGGTACGCACTATAGTAACATCTAGGGCCTTTGGAGGCCCCATAAATCTTGTCCATGTCCCACAACAACGGTGCGGACACACCAAGTGCACTCTCAATTGAATCAGCTCCTGTGTCAAACTCCAACTCAGAGTCAATCTCCTCCCTCATTGGGACCTGAGATATAGGCTAATACTGAGCACCACTTTGAGTAAACCCATTGCGTACTGCAGGGCTAACTCCTCAAGAATCTCCAAAGAACTCTGTCGTGATAAAGTAACCACAACAGCAAACCCAGACCACCAACTGTAATCGCAAGTCATAACCGCAAGTACCCCACCAAGTGCCAACACCACCACGTGCCAACACCAACTAAGCACCACCCACTAATGTAGCTCTAACCAAGATAACTACACTAGGGGAAAGTGCAACCTATAACCTGCCATCATAACACGCACTCTCACGGTCTGTAGATCATCACTTCCTACCTCATCGGAGAGAAACAAAGGTAATCTGACTGGTCATCACTCCAGCCTCACCACCGAGAGCACACCAAAGCACCAATGCTCAAAAGTCAGGGCACCTTACACAAACGTGATGCATAAATAGGAAGCAGAGAATGGAGGGGATCCAATCACAAGAAATCTAAACAAAAACCCTTCATCTCATAACACAACACGAGATTGACTCTGCCACCATTTGGCATTTGACATAAGAGAAGTCTGTATCTAAGTGCTAAGCTACCTAGATCACCAAGAATGGGATCAAACTGCCTCTCCTAGCCAAAGCTACATGTGTATAGATAACAGTGGCACCGTCACTAGGACAACAAGTGAGGGTGGACCAGTTGGCTAGGGCACCCGTCTAGGAACAAGAAATCTAGGGGTCAAACCTTGTTGCGCACAATCTAGCAAGGAAGGCAGATTTTGCCAACCAATGACCAAGATCTACTCTAAGCCTCACACCAGCAAGCTGGCTTGTTGGCCCTTCTAGGCTTTCGTAGCCTCTCATAGCCCATAGCCTTATGCCTCTAAATGCTAAAATTCAGCCAAATGAGGCCTTTCTTGTTGCCACTTCGAACCTCCTCCAAAATTGGCAAAACTTCTCCAAATCTACGAAAGTCCTCCAAACTAGCAAAACTCCTCTAAATCTGGCCAAAATCTGACGTAAATCCCAACCAAAATCTGACGTAAACCCTAAAGTTGACTGTTTGCCAAATCCCCCCGCTAACTTTCCACTCGAGCCAAATTGACAACACAAGTTTTTCCAAAACACAAATTCATGAGAATAGCTTCCCAACTATAATACTCCAAGGACAAGAAAAGAGAGAAAACACAGATTGCACACTCAAACATTCGATGCCCCAAGGGAACACCTTCTTTTTATTATATAGACAAAGAGGATCTCCTCCAAGGAAGCTCCACCATAGGATTAGGGACACAGATAGGTGACATGTCAGCAAGCTCCACCCTTGGATTACTTACTTGGATGGGTGACCTGTCTGGTCTAGGTCCTATTTGGTTGGTCAAACAAGCTTTGACCGGAGAGAATCTTTTAGGGAATCTTCCTATAGGAATCTCAAAATCACGTAAGGTACCATTGGAAAGCTCTCAATGAGACAAAGCAGGAGGAAGGGAAGGCCAGCCTCTCCTCCATTGGGGGGGGATCTTCATATTTTTGAGGCCTAATTCATTCGTTTAGGCCTCCAAAATTGCCTTCAAAGATTTCAGGCATATTTCAGTTCCTACTCTATTAGTAGAAGTACCCTTTTGGTGATACCTCTTTCTGATCTGTTTATTCCATCATGTGTAACATCCTTCTAGATGTTACCAAACCAATTCTCACCTTTAAATCATATGTCTAGCTATTGGTTCTAAGGTTCTCAAGTCTATTTTGATTTCTGCCCTATTAGTAGAAGTACGTTCTTTGGTGATACTTCTATCTGATCTATTTTGACCATCATGTATAACATCATTCTAGATGTTACCAAACTGAATTTCACATCTAGATCATATGGCTAACCCTTGGTATTACACCAACTCCACCTTCAATTTGACTTTCTGAGCCCAACTCGTAGCAAATTGGTCTTGCCTTCACCTCTTGAGCTCAAAATCACAACCACTACTCAAAATTTGCTCCTTCTTTGCTCAAAATTTGGCCAGCGCTTCCGCACACCGCCCGCCTAACTGCCAAATCTGCATCAATTGAACGAGCTTATGCACACTAGGGAAACACTGAACTTGAATTGAGCTACCAACAATCCACGAGCTTGGAGATACCACCAACACTTAAAGTTCATGCACACAATTTCCCCGTGACTTCACTTCTCTGATGTAATCAGATTGCTTACCACTCTCAACTCAACTCAACTCAGATCAGTACTTGATCTGTCACTCTATAAACTACCAACAACTAGGCACTAATTACAGTCAAGCCACACCCACTCAAGCATAGAGAATCTAGGTGACGCTCGGCGGCCTCTGTCCACCATAGCCAAGAACTCGAAGGCTCAACATCAAAGAAGTGAGCTCTCTAGAGCTCACTTTGAAACTATACACCCTGGACTTGAGCTAGCTCTGAAACCCTAACGGTCCCACTGATGGCACACTCAACGGTGCAAACGGTGCAAAGTGATGGTGGGCCCCACCATGAAGTTAGTACCCTGAACACAAAATCTGACCATCGAAAAGTAGTCTATGAGAAACTGCTGAAAAACTCTAACTACTATCACTGGAACTCTAGTGTCCGAGCATCTAGATGCGGCACTACAAATGGCATGATAGAGGAAATCTGGCTCGATGGATTGAGGCGGATTGGAAGTTAGTGCTGGGAAAGGAAGCAAGAGAGCCAACTAGGATCACCTCCTATTGGAAGTGTGATGCTGTTGAGGAGATGGTGGAAATTTTCAATTCATTCTTTGCTCTATGTACAACTAATGGTTACAAGGTGGAGTCCTATCAGGACCCGATTAAACAAAGCATCATAGGAGCTATAATGGCTATGTTCAAACCTGAACAAAAAACATACGTGAACATGCAATAGGCGGTCTTCTTCCACCAGATGTTTGCAAGAGTGAAGGTGAATTGAGTGAAGTGCTTCCACCAGCAAACAAGGCAGACGGTTGTTAATTGGAGAACTAATTTGCCTCCATATTATTTTGTGCTATTTGTAGCACATTTCTACTTTGGATTGAATTTGCTGACTGCAAGGAAGAGGCATTGCATGGTATCACATTTTCATCCTGATCTACGACAAGAAGCGGATGAAGAAGAACATCACTACATGGCACACCTATGAGCCAATGATGATCATTTCCTCAGAATGGAACATTGGGAGATAGAAGAAGTCAGAAGCCCAAAGACGAAGAAGCGGACTAAACCCAAAGATGAAGAAGTAGACTAAACCCAAAGACGAAGAGTTTCCACCAACACAATGGAAGATCCAAAGACTCACTATGCGGGGTAAGAAGGCGGTGAGAGAAGAACATCTAGAAATTGAGTCTGAAGGGGAGAAAAAGTCTAAAGGAGAAGACTCAGAAGAAGTAGAGCTTATGTTGCAAAGTGGGGAATCCAGAAGTGAGAGTGAGGGTGAAGAAGAATTTTAGCAATTGGCTGAAGCGGAAGAAGATGGAGACTTTCATGTGATGATTGATTGTGTGGAGGGAAGTGCTAATCTTTGTGTAGCCTTGGTCATGGAAGAGATTGAGACCAATCAAAAGAAGGAAGACCCTGCATGCCCAAGTTCAATTGGTAAGGAAGAAGGAAGTGCAGATGTAGTATCGCTGAAAGTACAAAGATCAAGACTTTGGAAGAAGAAGCTGGTGGAAGAGGCAAAGTATGAAGATGGGGCCAAATATGAAGAGAACTTTGGAGGAGTATAGTATTTAGCGCAGGTCATGACTCCATTGTTGGAGCTGTTGAAAGAGCAACAGAGGGTAATTCCGCAATCTTGAATGAAGGTAAGGAATGAGTTGCAGGTGGTGAAGTATCTATTGGCTGAAGTGAAGGGATTGCAAGAACAGGTAACTCTAAACAAAGAAGAAGTTGAAGAGCTTTGGGTGAATATAGTCTTGAAGAAGAAGACTTTCAAGAAGTTGCAAGAGATTTTTGAGTCAAGAGGGAGAGAAATGCAACATCAAGTTGAAGAGTTGAAGGAGCAGACAATGTTGCTAACAAAAGATGAATGAGGAGGTCAATGAAGCATGCATCAAAAGTATTCATGTAAAAGTGCTAGCAGCCATGATGGAGCAAGAGTTAGAGGGCTTGAAGAAAAGCACAGCCAAGAAAGATCAAGCATGGTAGAGAGAGTTGGCAATCAAATATCAAGAAGAAGAAAGATTGCAAGACTTGGTAAGAAGTGTTGAGTCCCAGAGCTCTTAGTATACAAAGGAGAAGAAGTTGCTTGCAAATGAGTATGAAGACGAGTTGAAGGTGTACTGGGAAGCGTTGAGGGAAGAGCGATCTTGACGTTATGCATTAGAATCAATAGGAGAAGTTGTGGGAAAATTGAGAGCTATGCTGTGCATCGAGGCTGAAGGAAGGTTGGAAGAAGCAAGACTACTTGAATTAAAGTTGCTTGTGTAGGAACTAGGAAGAGACAAGGAGAGGATATTGATATGAAAACTCTTCTGATTCAATTGAGGGAGTGAGTAGATAGGAAGATGTTGGAAGTAGGAGACAACGCCAATCTTAGATTAGATTTAGTAAATTCCAAGTTAGAAAGGATTAGGAGGAGTGTGTAGGAGGAGAAGAAATCTGAAGTTGCAAAAGTAGGAGTATAAGTATCTTTGGATTTGACATTTGAGACATTAGAGAAGAGTGGGTCAAGAGATAAGGAGATAGAAAGGTTACCCATGAGCTCAATTGTAGTTCCCAATGAAGAAGTCATAAAAGTAGTGAAGGATTTGGTAGAATCAGATATACCCAAAGAAGGAGAAGTGGTAGGAAGATCATCGGGTTTGGAAGCTGAAGAAGAGGTTGCCATCGGATTGGAGTAGTAACAATTTTGAGATTTGAAGAGGCAGATATGAAGAGGTGCATTATCATTTCAAATCTGTAGGTTAGAAGAATTGTTGTAGAACAGTATAGTTGTTAGATAATTATTGATTGATCTACTAATTAAGGGAGGCATTCATAGTGATATGTTGTTCAATATTCATAATTTCTAAAGATAGATAGAGCAAAGTGCTGATTTCAATGCTCGTTGCTTGAGCTTAATTCCGAGTCTCAACTTTGTGTGTGTGTTTGTGAGTGTGTGGAGAATTCTGAACTGCAAATCAAAGTGTATTGGATGTTAGATTCTGCAGCTTGACCTTCATTTTGTGTGTTTGATCCTAAGTGAAGTGCAATTGGAGCAATGCCTTGATAGATCTTAGAGGAATTGTAGTGTTGGTAATATTCTACATTTGTGAGTGTAGTGCATGGTTGATGTGAAGCAATTTTGATTGAGGAAGTTGTGCCTTTAGTGGAGGGGTGGAACACAATTCTGAGCAAAGTCATTTTGGAGTGAAGTGCCGTCTTTGAGAGAATCTGAATAATCACAATCAAGATTTGTTTGGACAGAATTTGCTATGTTTGTGATTATGGGTGTGGGAATTTGTGACAAGTTGTCAAGATTGTGAGCTTGTTACTCTCTTCTGGATGTAGTTGCTACTTGAGAGATTAAAGAGAAACCCAAGAAGAACTACTTGTGATGTTTGACTTCATATTTAACCAATTCTGACCAGTATCTCTACAAGAACAAACTTTACATACCTGATTACCGCAAAAGTGATATTTGCCAAGTTGTCACATAGATAATGTGTTCCAAATACTCAACTTGCTTGTGGAAGAATCTACACTTCCCAAGATGTAATTTGAGTCCATAAGATCTTAATCTCTCAAACAACTCCAACAATTGTCTCTCATGCTCCTCAACAATAGTGCTATAGACCAAAATATCATCAATATAACACCAAGCAAAATCTAATCCTATTAGGATCATGTTTATGACCCTTTAAAAATTGGCAATAGTGTTCATTAACCTAAATGGCAAGAATCTCCATTGATATAGTATATTGTTGCCATGAGGATCAATTACCCAAAATGTTATCTTGTACTTGTACTCCTCCCTAATTGGCAATTAATGATATTTTGTAGAGAGATCCAAAAATTGAAGAGCTTTGCATGCCTATTTGCATCAATGATCTCTTTTGGTGTAAGCATAGCATACCAATCAGCCCTAATATATCAATAAATAGGATAGTAATCTCCATATATCCACCTATCAATGTATTTTCATGCATGCATATCCTTCTTGGCCGGCATCACTACAACTAAAGCATACTTTCCATGTAAAATCTCCACCAAACTAACCTCAATAATGTCTCTACTTCGGCTCTAAATCAATGCTCTCCATATCGCTATATCTGTAAGGACGTTGAAAAACTACTGTATTACTAGTTAACTCAATCCAAATACCAAGTCCTTTTAGAGTACCCAAATCCTTCATACTAAAGGCAAAACAACTTATATAGCTACTCAAGAACCTCCAAACTCTCAGTCTTTCTCCCTCTTGTAAGCTTGGGTCCAATATCAAGCTCCCAAGTATCCTCTATAAACAATGTAGGAGTGGAAGATGCATTGATTGGCTACTATACCAGGCCCTTGGGAACAATAATCTCATGCTCCTAACCACTAGAGTCCACAACCTTAGAGCAAAAAACTCCCTTTGCTTTGATTGCAAGCTCCACATATCCTCTAACTGTATCCCAAGTAGACCAAGGGTATAACCCTAGTAGACCAAGTGTATAACCCTTGTAGACCAAGCTCACCTTGATGAACTCCAAGTAGATCATTCTCACTAATAGCCATTGGCTATAACCCAAGAATACCATGCACACTTGGTCTATCTTCCCTTACATGTGCTTGAATCATCTCAATAGACATAGAGGTCACAAGTGTCTGAGTGGTGATACCTATCAAACACATCCTATGCTGCTCCACCAAACCAAGGCTCATAATCCAGGTCAAAAAATTTAGGTCCATAGCTTGACCTAACACTTGATGCTTGGATGCTTTTAAGACTACTGAAACAATGGTTATACCAATATAGAACCCATTGCCCACTCTCTCTCATTGGTGTTGGCCTCCACCAATTGCTATAACTATAACTCCCAAAGAAGTCCAACACCTCCTTCTTGAAGAGCTTGTCAGCCTAAGAAACTCATGAGTGTGGTTAAAGCATCTTTGGGTTGCCCAACAAGGTTCATCATTGTCATAGATGACCTATCAACCACTATCACTATCTAATATTGGCACTCAACATCCAAAATATCATCCATGATAAGGTGAGCTAGCCATTGAATCCCATCATAGGCACATGGTTAAACCTCTCTATCGTTAAGAGGTTCATTCACCAAAGACTAAGACAATGTGCTTGTGATCCAGCTCTAGTTGCATCCAACAATACAGCAAGTCCATCCCAAAATAGACTTGATTTGTACTTGCCACCACCCATGTGCAAGAATCACCCATCAAAGAAATGTTCTCTAAAATGTAGGCAAGAGAAACGGTCTGATGAACTTAGAGATGTCAAAGCATCCATAATATCTCTCAAAACACACCAAAATAGAGATCTATAGCCTAACCTCAGCCAACACAGATATGTCCCTAACATGGCTATCCAAAATCACCAAATGAATGGGACCATGTCTTTTTAGATCATGCTTCCTTAGTTAGAAAATGTCTTCCGATTGAGTCTTTTGGTAACCCCTAACTATTGACATTGGTAATAATTCAAGATACCAATAGGCCAAGTGTACCTCATGCTGCTTATTTTTCTAGTCGCATGTTGGAAAATATTGTTAATGATTTAATGACCGGTGCATGAATAACAACGCTTAAAATATCTTTGAAATGTTACCGGACTTTCAGAAAATGCCAGAAGACTTACAAAGGATTTGGACTCAGTCCCGCCAAGAGTTTGGCCTGACATTTACGTGCAATCTTTAGGAAAGGGCCCAGAAGGTCATTATGGGTGCTGTCAAAGGCGCTTGCAATGAAGTAGGTAGAATCGTGCATGGTCTATAGAGAGACTCACCTAGTAGTCTCATCTCTCTCCATATATAAGTACTTCTAAACCCATATACTTGCCTTTAGTGCCATAATTAGTCTAGTGCTAATCCTACCAAACAACTCCAATAAGCATACTCCTTTTGCTAAATATTATTAGGCAATAAGTATGGTACCCAAAGATGACAAGGTAATAGACTCCAAAGGCTAATCCTCATATTGGTCTCTTGGTGGTACAAAGGCTCCACTCCAACCTTATTGCACCAACAAATCCGCATTTTGCTACAATTCCTCCCCATAACTCCATAATGGAACATCCAAGGTGGATGGAACAATCCCACTTGTACTCCAAATCCAAGTGATCTCCTTTAGTACTAGAATATCTTCCACATGGATTTTCCCCTCTAATAAGTCATCAGGCCAAGTAATGTAATCACTAAAAGTTGAAACTAATGCCATGGTCCTTGATTGTAGTGAGCCAAGGCAACCACTAGTAAAGCACACTGGTAGGTGGCATACCTATCCCCCAACTAAATGCCAACTTGGGCTATAGGAAGCTATCTCTTCCTAATAATCAATATTGAAACCCATGGGCTAGAACATTACTCCACCAACTAGCACATCATATGACTTTGCTACTATTGCAATGGCTTGAGCTCTCACCACAAAGCTATCAATTGGATGACTAGGCTGAATCTAGAAAATGAGCTCTCCACAGATGTACTATGTAGAACCATTCCTAGAGATGTATGGGTCTGAAATGGACACTTCACAACATTGTCTTTCATAGCTCAAGACCATAATTGTAGCCTTCCCCAACATAAAGGGCTATATACAAGAGTCTAATAAGATCCTCTATGGTGTATAGACCTTCCCTTAAGGTCCCACCAAACAAAAACTCCCACTTTGGTTGTCCAATAGGACAACTCCAAGTGTGAGGCAAGCTTGCTCAAGGTAGGTGTAGTTGGTAAATCCTCCAACCTAATTGCTATTGCCTACCATAAACAATTGATTGTTGAATAGATCCCATAATCCTTAACCAAGTCAGCTCCACTATCAACCACCTCTGCTCTAGCAGCAAGAACCACACCATCTCTACTCTCACAAAGTGTAGCACTTAACTAGAACATTAGAGCTTGTCCAATTCCCAATGTAAATATGTTAGTAATTGAGAACAAAAGGAAGCATATAATCAACTAAGCCACTCCCAACATTGTGCTAGACTCCATTTTTGTAATAAAAGGTGGCTCACTAATATCTAGTCAATCATGCACTCAATCACCACCTACCACACCTGTATTAGGACATCTAGGGGTCATGGATGTTGTTTGTAGTACCTCAAAGAGTGTGAAAGATTGGGGAAGTTTGACTTGTCTACCAGCCTTTCCTCTCTATAGATCCAACTCCATTAATGCTCTTTTAGGCTCTATAGAACATATTGCACTCCTAGTCATTACAATAGATGCATCTACTTGTGCCACTCACCACATGAAGTCCATGACATATCTATTACTAGCATAAGAGGTGGAAGTCTCAACACTTGAATTTAATCTCCTTTGAGCTATGGCCACGCTAGCCAATCTACAGTCCAATTGCTCAATCCAAGTAGCCATGGCTATATCATAAGCAAGGGCAAGTATTGGGCCCCTACCAAGTGTAGGTCCTCTACCATTACCTCTACCACCTTGTCTTTTATGACATGGAGCTCCTTGTCGGTGGGTGTGACCTAATCCATAGTTTCACTACTGGATAAGGGAACTACAAGACAACATTACATGGCTGGTCCTTCTTTGGACTTGGAGAAGAATTGCAATTAGGATTCCCATAGTGTACGTAGTTGTATTACGCAGCCAAGTCCACCATAGGACACTTAACTTCAAAGATAGCTCACAGGTCTATCACCCTGTAATTCTCTGAGGACAAGAGAAGAGAGAAAACACAAATTGCACACTCAAACATTCGATGCCCCAAGGGAGCACCTTCTCTTTATTATATAGACAAAGAGGATCTCATCCAAGGAAGCTCCACCATAGGATTAGGGACACAGATAGGTGACATGTCAGCAAGCTCCACCCTTGGATTACTTACTTGGATGGGTGACCTGTCTGGTCTAGGTCCTATCTGGTTGGTCAAAGAAGCTTTGACCGGAGGGAATCTTTTAGGGAATCTTCTTGTAGGAATCTCAGAATCACATGAGTAAGGTACCATTGGAAAGCTCTTGATGAGACAAACCAGGGGGAGGGAAGGCCAGCCTTTCCTCCATTGGGGGGGGAATCTGCACATTTTCAAGGCCTAATTCATCCGTTTAGGCCTTCGAAATTGCCTTCAAAGATTTTAGGCATATTTCGGTTCCTACTCTATTAGTAGAAGTCCCCTTTTGGTGATACCTCTTTCTGATCTGTTTAGTCCATCATGTGTAACATCCTTCTAGATGTTACCAAACCAATTCTCACCTTTAAATCATATGTTTAGCTATTGGTTCTAAGGTTCTCAAGTCTATTTTGGTTTCTGCCCTATTAGTAGAAGTACTCTTTTGGTGATACTTCTATCTGATCTATTTTGACCATCATGTATAACATCATTCTAGATGTTACCAAACCGAATTTCACATCTAGATCATATGGCTAACCCTTGGTATTATAGACCTCCCTCCTTTTAAGACGCAACGTCCTCGTTGTGCAATTGTTGCTGAAATGCTTGCACCAACACCGGTGCATGTGCCAAATTGGCAGCGGGTTCCCAGGTTGCTTCATAGAGGGGGTAACCTTTCCATTGTACTAGATATTCCACCCGCGGATGGCAAGTACCACGCATGCGCTTTTGGAGAATCTGCTCCACTTCATATTCCTCTATGCTATCAATGACTGTCGGACAAGGTCGAATGTCTTGTGTGCAAGTACCTTGGCCTGATCGGGGAGCATATCTGCGTAATAGGGAGACATGGAACACTGGATGGATCTTCATGTGTGGTGGTAGCTCAAGGTGATAGGCCACAGCGCCGATGCGACGAAGAATCGAGAAAGGCCCAATAAAACGAGGTCTGAGCTTACGAGATCCAACTAATGTGAGGTTGGTTGTCGATAGCCACACTTGATCCCCAACATTGAACTCCATGTGCCTACGGTGTGCATCAGCATATTGCTTTTGTCGATTTTGCACAATCTGTAACCTATGCTTGGCGCTCTCCACACCTTGTTGGATTCTAGAAACAAATGTGTTGACTGCATCAACCTTGGTAGTCACTGGATGGATCTTCATCAAGCTAGAAGGTGTGAAGGGATGCTCACCATACATGAGGAAGAACGGAGTGACCTGGGTGGAGGCATTCACTGAATTGTTGTAAGCGAATTCCACCAACGGTAGTAGGGTGTCCCACCTCTCTTGCTCTTCTAAGGTGAAGTCGCATAACATGTCTTCAATCGTGCAATTAGCCCGCTCTGTTTGGCCATCTGTTTGTGGGTGGTAAGCTGTAGACATGGCCAACTTGGTTTTGAAGAAACCAAAGAGTGTTCGCCAAAACAAACTGGTGAATTAGGTGCCTCTATCGGTGATGAGTACTCTAGACAAGCCATGGTGAGCAAAGATTGCATCTAAGTATAGTTGAGCTAGTTGTGGAGCGGTCACCTCCTTGGTGGTAGGGCGTACATGAATCATTTTGCTGAGCCGGTCCACAAAGACCACAATGGAGTCAAACCCTGAGGTGGTCTTGGGTAATTCACAGACAAGATCCATACTCACTTGTTCCCAACGTTGGGTAGGAGTGGGAAGAGGTTGAAGGAGCCCTGCACGAGCTTGATTAGAAGCTTTGTTCTATTGACAAAGTAGGCAGCTACGCACATAGTCCATCACGTCGTTGCTCATCTTGGGCCAATAGTAATGGCGCTTGACTGCCTCCAAGGTCTTGTCCACTCCGACATGAGCTGCAATGGCCGAATCATGACATTCCGCTAGAATGGTGGTGCGTAATTCTGGGACATTTGGGATCCACAATCGGCCCTCCCGAAAGGTGAGTCCTTGGGTGCTGGTGACACCTTTGGACGCTTGCGCTTCTACAATCTGTGGATCCGTTTTTGTAGCAGCTAGAATCTCTTGCCAGAATTCAGGGTTAATCTTAACCTCTGCCGCCAAGTTGTTGGCCATTGGCATGCGGGTGAACGCATCTGCAAGTTGCTTCTTACCTTCCACGTAGGTGATTGTCATGTTGAAGCATTGTCGCCACTCTGCCCACCGAATTTGGCGACGAGATAGATCCTTCTGCGTCTCGAGGTAGACTAGAGGTTTGTGGTCTGTCTCTACTACAAATGCCTTCTCGCCCAGGTAGTGCTTCCAATGCTTGGTTGCTAGAACAATGGCCAACTCTTCTCGTTCTGTGGTGTGGTAGTTGCGCTCTGCCGGTAACAACTTTTGAGAGAAATATGCAATTGGATGCCATCCGTCATGCCACTCTTGTTATAGGACTGCTCCTATTGCTACGCCTGATGCATCCGTAGCCAACTTGATTGGACGTTTTGGGTCATACCACTTCAAGATTGGTGCATGTAGCAAGGCGTCCTTCAATTCTTGAAAGGCCAACTCTTGTGCAGTTCCCCATGTCCACTTCTTCCCCTTGCCAAGTAGTGCCGTTAAAGGCTGTGCAACCTTGGAGAAGTCCTCGACAAATCTACGATAGAATCCCGTCAACCCCAAGAAGCTCTTAAGTTGAGTCTGATCTTCTGGGGCACTCCATTTTTGAATGACCTCTATTTTATCTGTCAATACTTGAATGCCCTCTGCACTTACTCTATGCCCTAAGTAGTCTACTTCAGACTTGCCAAACTCACACTTTGAGATTTTGGCGTACAACTGATTCTGTCTTAGAATCTGGAGGACCTCTCGTAGATGTTGTTTGTGTTCTATCATCGTGCTACTATATACTAAGATATCATCCATGAAGACGATAACAGACTTATCCAAGTATGGACAAAATATGTCATTCATTAGGCTCATGAAAGTGGCAAGCGCATTGGTGAGGCCAAAAGGCATCACAAGATACTCAAAGTGGCCATACCTGGTTCGAAAGGCAGTTTTGTACACATCCTCCTCTGCAATTTGGATTTGATTGTAACCGCTCCGCAAGTCCAGTTTGGTGAAGTATCTCGCTCCATGGAGTTGATCAAACAGGTCATCCATGCGAGGTAAGGGGTATTTGTTCTTCACTGTTTGCTGATTGAGACCCCGATAGTCAATGCACATGCGCATTGTACCATCCTTCTTCTTCACAAACAAGACAGGGGCCCCATATGGTGATACGCTAGGTTGGATGAACCCTTTTTGTAGCATCTCCTCAATTTGAGTCTTACACTCCTCCAACTCATGAGGTGATAGGCGATATGGGGCCTTACAAGGAGGTGTCTTCCCCGGGAGTGTCTCTATTTTGTGATCTACTCGCCTTTTAGGTAGTAATCCTGAGGGTAGATCATCGGGAAAGACATCTTGAAACTCATCCACCACATCCTTCAATTTCTCATGAATTTGTCCAGCAAGTTGTGCACTCTGGACTTCTCTTATTAGACCCAGAAAACATCTATCGGTCTTACAGACAGTTGTCGTCCCTACGACATATAGAGGCAGTTTCTGCCTGTGTGATTTTTCTTTAACCCCAATGATTGACCATTGGTGGGTTCTCACTACTTTCTTCCTCCAATCCACCATTGGGTTGTACTGCTCCATCCATGGCATGCCTAAAATTGCATCATAACGGGCTAACTGTATCACTCGCCACTCAATTGCTTCCTGATATTCTCCTACAGAGAGGGTTACCCGTCTAGGTAATGATTCAATCCTCTCTGTTTGCCCATTTGGTAACTCTACTTCTTCACTTCCATCTCTCTCTAGATCCATTCCCAATCTGATTGCAACAGAGCGAGACAAGAAATTCTCTGTTGCTCCCAGATCTATTAATACTCTCACTTGATTACCTTCTAGGATTCCATTAACGACAATCAATTGTGAGGTTGCCTTTTTGGGATCTTTGCGCATTATTCTTCTTCATTCCCGCGCTTCTCTGCTTCCTTATTGAGCCAGTAAGGCCGCGAGGTACATTTACTGGCGATCTTTGTTTTCCGAAGTGGTTTCCACCTCCTCCTCTTCAATGTGCCTCTCCATGTTGTTCAAAGATTGCCTGTACGAAGGCCGAGGGCCTCTAGGGAAACGAGTGCGACAATTGGTAGATATGTGCCCAATACGGCCACAATTGTAACAACGGTGTTGTTCTCCTCAAGTCCCTTCTCCTCGTGGGACTCCATCTCTCCGTTCTTCTACCCGTCCTCGCTCTCCTTGAAGCGGCTGTGCTCCTTGATCCCGGAATCGAAGGTTGCCTAATTCCATCGGTACTGGTCCACCCATGTGTGGCATTTCTGCCCGATAATGTTGAGGTGGAACTACTCCTTCACCTCCACCTAATGCTCCGGCTATTCTCTGTGCATAAGCAATAGCTTCAAATACCGTGCGAGGGTTTTGCACCATGACTTCTTGGCGAATCCGCTCTTTCAACCCTCGTTTGAAATTGTCGAGAGCCTCTGCTGGACTCATGTCGGTAATTGCAACTTGTAGATCCAGAAATGCCTCCACATACTCTTGTACGATATTCTTCTGTCTCAATCCCCATAGTCGGGTTCGAGCCATCTGCACAGAATCCACCAATTGGAAATTCTTGAGCAGTCCTTCTTGCATTGCTGTCCATGTGACCTCTCTTCTTTCTGCCAGCATGGATCGTTCCCAAGCATCATACCATGTGAGGGCTTTATCGGTCAAGTACCCACATGCAAACACGCCTGCAGCATGCTCTGTGATCTCTGTTGAGAACAATCAAAAATATCGATTCATTCTCGAGATCCAATTCTCCACTACTCCCATCGTACGCTGCCCCTTGTAAGGCTCAATGTTGCAGGTCTTCTTCATCCGGAGTAGCAATGTGGCTTCATCGTTGATAGGGTTCGTAGGCACGGGTGCCTCTCCAAGTACTTCAATTGCAGGTACTGGGTTTTGAGACGGCTCTTCTTCTTGCATGGCTTGATCGTTCCTGAGGATCTGCACTTGACTTTGCAATGTCTCCATGGTCATCTTAATCTCTCGAAATTCATTCAACATCCCTTGCATTCCTTGCACCAGCTCTTGCAACTGCGGATCCATGGTTCCTGCAACACCCAATTGCTAACGTCTACTTCAATACAGAGTCAATATAATCACTCTGGAAGGCGCACGAACTATCGGAACTACCATTGGGACCTCAGAAGTTATCACTCGTTGATAATACTCCTCACCAAAATTCCTAACCACAAAATCTCTAAACATCAATTTCGGCCTCACTACATAACGGATTTCTACTTGAGTGTTGAAAGGGAGAGGATTTGGGACATTCATATCCATATTATCATAATAGAATGTAGATCGTCAAATCCCACTCTCTGTCATATATCACCACAGGTAGAATCACCGGGTTTGGTGAGTTCATCACTCTGTCCATGAATTCCGCGCCAAAGTGATAAACTAGCGATACTCTCATCTGCTCACGCTGGATGTACATAACCTGATGTGGAATGGGTTTGAGAATGGAAAGCTAGGTGCGGGAAATTGTCCCCCCGGTGCATCCATCCCATCTGCTCTCTAAAGTCCTTCCTAAGTCTAGCGATTACTCTATGTTCTCCACCTCAAATTACTCAGTTTCAGTAGTTCGTGCTATTCCAAGAGGGGTGATCCACTCTCTTGGACTAGAACATTCGCTCTGATACCATTGTAAACTCTGAGGACAAGAGAAGAGAGAAAACACAAATTGCACACTCAAACATTCGATGCCCCAAGGGAGCACCTTCTCTTTATTATATAGACAAAGAGGATCTCATCCAAGGAAGCTCCACCATAGGATTAGGGACACAGATAGGTGACATGTCAGCAAGCTCCACCCTTGGATTACTTACTTGGATGGGTGACCTGTCTGGTCTAGGTCCTATCTGGTTGGTCAAAGAAGCTTTGACCGGAGGGAATCTTTTAGGGAATCTTCTTGTAGGAATCTCAGAATCACATGAGTAAGGTACCATTGGAAAGCTCTTGATGAGACAAACCAGGGGGAGGGAAGGCCAGCCTTTCCTCCATTGGGGGGGGGGAATCTGCACATTTTCGAGGCCTAATTCATCCGTTTAGGCCTCCGAAATTGCCTTCAAAGATTTTAGGCATATTTCGGTTCCTACTCTATTAGTAGAAGTCCCCTTTTGGTGATACCTCTTTCTGATCTGTTTAGTCCATCATGTGTAACATCCTTCTAGATGTTACCAAACCAATTCTCACCTTTAAATCATATGTCTAGCTATTGGTTCTAAGGTTCTCAAGTCTATTTCGGTTTCTGCCCTATTAGTAGAAGTACTCTTTTGGTGATACTTCTATCTGATCTATTTTGACCATCATGTATAACATCATTCTAGATGTTACCAAACCGAATTTCACATCTAGATCATATGGCTAACCCTTGGTATTACACACCCTGGAAAGCCTATTGACCTCCTCTATTGTTACTCTCTACTCACCAATCCTCCCATGAGCATAAGAGTATGGGACATCTTGTAGTGGAGTCACATGTTAGCAATGATCAACAAAATATCAACTCATACAAGTTTAGGTTCACCCATTGAGTCTAGCAGTTGTCCAGACAAGAAGTTGAGAGTCACAATAGGCAATGTACTTAAGCTTTATAACCCTTGGGTGCGGGCTATCACTTTACAATGGAGGACAATTTTGTGCCTTGCCTTGCAAGGAATGCCTTAATGCTATCAAGTCCTCCTCTCTTTGTTTGAGTCTTGCTCCTCATCCTCTACTATGCGGCTAATAATTGAATCCACAAAACTCTCTACACTAATGCCAAAATTATCAATCAACCAACACATTATAGTGGATTGAGATCCCTTTTATACTTGAAATCAAACCTTAGAAAGGATAAAATTTTACTTCCCTCTCAATCCTTCCTCTACGGTGGCTGTTTCCTTTGATTGCCACTCCCATCAATGCCATTTGGCTCCTAATTCTTGATTTTAGTCTTAATTATACTATCTAAGTGTGTTAATGCATTGCCTTTTCATTTATTCTCTACCTAATTTTATCCTAATATACTTGTAGTTATTATATACTTGTAGTTCTTGCACATTCTCTCCTTTGTCCCATGGAGAGAATCTTATAGTGGGAATCCCGTAGTGACTTGCTAGAAAACAAAAGTCCCTTACTCCATATTGCATAACATCAACTTGCATATAGCCTACAAAAGACTTAAACATCTAATTCTCGGACACACTCCTCTACCACTTATTATAGTAGCATTACCATTCCATAATTTTGGGTGGAGGTCAAAGCATTGGTCACTAGTGTGACCAAATTTGTAGCAATGGTTGCATTATCTCTATGCTAGCTATGATGCACTAGAGGTATCATGTCCATTGCGTACATTCTCTCTTGTAGTGAGGTCCACCACAAGTCCAACAAGTGACACTCTCACTCATAAGCTATTGTTGACCCAAAAATGAAGGTAAAGGTCTAGCTACACTAGGCCTTCCACTTGCTCCATAAGATCTAGACTCTCTACTTTCCCCTCAAAAGGTGAGTCACTCTAGTGCATTGTAGAAGAAGTAACAATTGTGAATGAGTCTCCCTACCAAATCCAAATGTTATCATTCTTGCCTCCACCATGTTGAGCTCAATCTGCATAGTCAAACTAAAGACTACTACCAAAGTAGGTGAGGTAACCTATAACAATGTAGCATCACATACTCTACATTGCCATTCCTTGTCCAAGATCCCATACTCAAATTCTGCTAGGGTCTCAATAACTCCTTACATGAAACTGATCAACTATTTCATGCAAGTGTATGCCTTGTGTAGACTCTTTCCAACATTTGGTTAGAACCCTTGCAAGCTCTTCAGCTTGTCAATCCACACTCCTTGGTTGTTCTATCTCAACATAGGAAGAACTCCACCATGGGGTTAAACCCTAGTACATCACCATCTCCTAATGCAATACCTCCACTTGTAGTTGCACCATCTCTAACTAGTGCACCTCCATTGGATACACCAATGCTACTAAAGCTAAAACTTGGATGTATCGCCAATCTACCCCTAGAAATTAAGCTTGAAGTGATGGAAATGTAGTTTGGAGACCAATACTATCTCTATAACTCAATCTCCTCCAAGTGAGCTCTCTTGAACTCATGGTATTCATCCGTTGGTGGATCCTTCAAGTGCTAGAACAAGTGCTAAACTTTGTTCACACCTTTCATGGCATGGAAGTGGTTCCCATCTATGACATGAAAGGTGTGAACAAAGTCAAGTTCCACAATCTATTGTAGATCACATCAATTACCAACCTCTTGGATGAAATCATCCAGCTCATTGGTACCCATTGTACTTGAATAGTCCCTAAGGTCTTTGAAGGTCCTATAAATCTTGTCCATGTTCCACAACAACAATGTGGATACACTAAATGCATTCTCAACTGATTCAACTCACATATCAAACTCCAAACCAAAATCAACAAACTACTCCTTATTGAGACTTGAGATATGAATTGATATCAAGTGCCACTCCATGTAAACCTAGTTTATATTGGTACAAAATCTCCTCAACAATCCCAAAAGAACTCCATCAAGATGATGTATCCCAATTGCATCAAAACCAACAAGTACCACCACCAAGAACCATCGACTAATGTAACTCTAATTATGACAACTACACTAAGAGAAAGTGCAACTTGTAACCTACCATCATAACACGTACTCTTACACTCTATATGCTATCATTCCTACCTCATCGGAGAGAAACATAGGTAGTCTAGCTGGTCATCACTCAAGCCTCACTATCAAGAGTACATTAGAGCACCAATGCTCTAAATATGAAGGCACTTCATAAAAACATGGTGCACATTCATGAAGCAAAGAATAAATGGGGTCCATTCACAAGAAATCAAAATAATAACTCTCCATCTCACAATTAGAATTGGATTGACTTTGTCACCATTTAACATTTGATATAATAAGGGTGTTGTAATCTTCCGAGGATAGGAGACTTGAGAGAAACACACAACTTCACACTCAACCTTTGATGCCTCAAAGGAGCATCTTGACTATATTATATAGCAAAGGGGACTTCCCGGAAGGAAGCTCCACCCTTGGATCAGATACATGGATTGGTGACATGGTAGCATTCTCTATCCTTAGATTAGTTGTATGCATGGGTAACATGTAGGTTTTGATCCTATTTGGTGGTCAAACCATCTTTGACCAGAGTGAATCTTTAAGGAATCTCCTATAGAAATCTCTGAATCACTTGGATGGAGTATCATTAGAAAGCTCTTGATGAGAAAAACTTGGGGGGAGGGGGAGGAGAGAGAAAGCTAACCTTTCTCTCATCCCAAGGGGAAAATCAGCACTTTTCATCATTTAGGCCTCCCAGATTGGCTCACTTTGAAGTTTCTTGGCTATTTTGACTCCTGCCTTATTAGTAAAAGTCCTCTTTTGGTGATATCGCTATTTGATCTACCTAGCCTATCATATATAACATCCTCCCATATGTTACCAAGCCAAATTTCACCTTTAGTTGATATGTCTAGCTTTTGGTTTTACAAATTGAGGCCATTTTTGACTCCTACCTTATTAATAAAAGTACTCTTTTGGTGACATTTCCATTTGATCTACCTAGCGCATCATACATAACATCCTTCCAGATATTTCTATGCCAATTTTGACCTCTAGTTAACATGTCTGGCTATTAGTATTACATGTGTCTATCTAGTCCTATGCTACTAGGATCACCAAGGATGGAATCAAACTGCCTCTACTAGCCAAAGCTACATGAGTGTATGTATCAAGTTACCATTCATTAGGACAACAAGTGAGGCTAGACTAGTTAGCTAGTGCACCAATCTAGGAACCAAAAATCTAGGTTTAAACCTTGTTGCGTGCAATCTTGAAAGTTGAGTGGTTTTAGCCAGCAATAAACAAAACCTCAATTAAAGATCTAGGGTTCAAACCTTCTCTCTTGTGCATAATCTTGAAAGTTGTGCAGATTTTGCCAACAATAACCAAAAACTCAACTAGTGAACCCCTATGCAATTTTGAAAGTTGGGCAGATTTTGCAAACAAAGCTAGCCTTCCCTTTCTAGTCTAACGATCTATTTGTCTATTTATTTAATTCAATAGAGTATACATACATTAATATAATATGTTTGCTTTGATGAATGTTGAGTTTCATTGTCAATACTCATGTACTTAGATTATATGATATTGATTGATATGCTTTGAAGACAATAAAAATTTAGTCCAAAGATTGAGTTTAAGTGAAATACATTAGGTAATATGTTTGTATGTTTGCTTTGAAGAATAAACATTGAAGAAGGTTGAGTTTCATGGTCAATACTCATGTATTTAGATTACATGATATTGATTGATATGCTTTGAATACAATAAAAATTTAGTTTGTAGGTTGAGTTTAAGTGAGATACATTGATTAATATGTTTGCTTTGAAGAAGGTTGAGTTTTATTGTCAATACTCATGTATTTAGATTACATGATATTGATTGATATGCTTTGAAGACAATAAAACTTTAGTCCACAAGTTGAGTTTAAGTGAAATACATTGACTAATATGTTTGCTTTGAAGATAATAGATATCTAGTTTTTAGGTTAAGTTTAAGTGGAATATTTTTTGAAAATTAGACAACAATGATACTAAGATTTTAAGACATAACACAAAAAAATTAAAAACAAAGTGCAGTGATTATGATTTGTACTACACTTTGCTCTTAATTGTGAAGATATTGGAAATAAGCTATATTCTGAAAGGGTCAAAATAATTAACTAATATACTAATCAAGTAGATAATAAAAGCACACCATGGTTGGATATAGTACTCACCAATATCATTAGTGTATACATCACTATCAAATCATACACTAAACAGAAACGCAACTAGTATGAAAGTCATATATAAATTCCAAAATTCCACAATAATCAATTTACTTTCATCTTGAATCACATTCAATTCAAATAAAAAATCAATTCTCAAATCAACAGTCTGCCAACAATGGGCTTTGATTATAATTAAGCCACCACCACTCTAGTTAAGAGATTCCAAATGATGTTTGCCAGCCTCTTTGCACCATAGTTTGGAACTCAAAGCTTCAACACAAAGAAATGAACTCTTTGAAATTGCAATTCAAAGGTATACCCTTCCGTTTGACCTACTCTCCAACCCCAATAGCAAATGACCGTGTGACCCATCGTGTGATCAACAACCTAACACAAAATCTGGCCGTCGCTAAGTAGTCTTCTGAACAACTAATAATACAACTCTGACTGCCAAGACTATCACTTCAACTTCCACGCAAACTAACTTTCATGCTCGAGATGTCATGACACCAACTTTGTTGAAAAAGATAATTTACTCCGTCCAATCTCATCTTGGTTGAGTCCAATCTCTTTCTTCACTCTTGTAATTGCTTATGGTGATTAAATATTATCTAAAGCACCCCATGGGAGAATTCTTTTAACACCGATGTCAAATCTTCTCTCCTTAACCTAAACTTGTAAACTCCATTTCTCCTTGATATTCAGCTACTGGATTTTTATTATTGGCCGTAGCCCGACAGCCATCACACAGTGGTTAAAGGCACAACCTCAAAATATGAACGAGAAAAATAATTTACCTAATAGTTCACATGTAAAAGTTGCATCAAAGCAAATGCACGAGAGAATGAGACATGCACGTCTCACACAAGACGAGAGGTGATTCTGAAATTCTCTAATTCCTTTTTCCCATTGTTCAACCTTTGAATATCCAATATCCAATGTCGTAATTGAAATTTTGGAGGGTCATCTCACATCTAGTGAGCTTCTTATTTCTATAGGTCATGTTTCATCGAAAACCACTTTGACCAAAAGTAAGAAGGGCAACACAATGGCATTGGCACGACTTTCACTCGTACATGTTGACAAACCTCTATTAATCATTATATGAGCAAATTTTGTTTCTTCGTTTGTTTTCAGACTTTCATTTGGGGAATTAGCCAATATTGCAGGCACGTCTAATGATTGCCCAACGATTATTTCCAAATTATTTCCAAATTAAATTGATCATATTACATTTAGTGATCAAGTTATCACTCATTTAGTGCTCACTTTACAACTTTAACACGAAGGTTCCAGTCAACCATATGACAAATTTGTACATTGACGAAATCGCTAAAAGAAACCACTCCCTTCTTGTCCGCCTCCGCTGGCATGTTCTCTTTCGCTAATGCTGGCTACGGTCACCCGCATCCAACTATAGATCTTAGCGAGGCTATATGAACTACAGGTTAGTCAGTGACATTCTGACAGGACTATACGGGAGGAAGCATTGCGTACGTGGTAGTTCCTATTAGTATCCGTGAGAATCACTGTGATTGTTGTGTACTGTTTAGACCTGACTAACTCTGGCATTTCACATTAACATAGTAAAATGCTTCACGACCGTCAACTTCATAGAGAGGTAAGGATGTATTAGTCTGCATCCAGGAGTTACAACCGTGGTGTCTTGATGATTAACTAAGGTGTAATATATTATGTACCTGCAATACAGGGTTATGCGAGCAAGTGTAAACTTAAGAAACAGCATACCGTTTCACATCATAACCGCGTCGGTGGAGCATATATATATACAGCATAACTATCCAAATGCAAAATCATTAGACGCCCAAGGAGCGAGAAATGAAGACGGAGAATAACCTCTGCATGCTCTATGTCGGCATGAACCTGTCAACACAGAAAAGCCACTCAATATATATATGCCGGTCTGGGAATGGGTTATCCAGAACTCATGAAATGCAAATGATAGATAAGTAACATGTACATGACTCACAATGTGAGAGTAGTGTTAAAGCACTAAGGTAGCAGGCATCGAATGTAACTTGTAGCAAAAGCATCATTAAAACAAATTGAAAATAACTGATGGCCTACAGACTAGTAAAGGACATTAAATAGAGAGCATCTATGCAAGGAATAGCAAGGAATAGGAAACCATGATGTGAGAGGCCAGCAGTAAGCAGTGCATGAACATGATGAAGAACCCGCCAGTAAGCTCGCTAGTAAGCAGTTTGTGAACAACTACAAAGAACATGGCTGGAGTAGGGTAGGAACACTCTAGGCATGAGAGGGTGAAGCAGGAAGCAATTAGAGAGCAAAGGAATGGAAAGTACTATGGAGGGAATTAGTTGTGGAATGGAGGAGTGAAACACAACAAGGGATCTCAGATGATGTGGCTCCAGAAATGTGGCTCCAGAAATGGGTCAAAGTGTAAAAGGGAACAAGAGCTAAGCATAAGAGGACAGGATATGAATAATATCACAACCAGCGATTTGGATGCTAAACAGCTAAGGGAAGCAAAAGGCGATCATAGTAAATCTCCATGAAAGCACATGTGACTTCATCAGTGCCTCATGCAGTGCCAAAGTAGTTGAACAATTGCCAGTACCCCTCGTCCAAGTTTCTGTTTGAAAACATGAGTGCCAAGGAAAACACAGTTGCTCCCCTAAAGTGCCGCTCAGAAGTAGTGAGAAACAAGAAGCATCAGCAAAAGAAACCTCCTCACAAGAAAACTCAGCACTGCAAGGGAAGGGACGAGCGGGGAGCCAAAAAACCAATGCTACACAAGAAAGGACTAGCGGGAGAAACCCAAGCGAACCATGAGCGGGGAGCAAAACCCTTCAATGCTACAAAAGAAAGGACAGCAGGAGAAACCCAAGCGAACCCTAATTTCTTTTTAGTGCTCTTACTTGCTTCTCTGTTTGCCAGGGTTTCTCCCCCTTGAAAACCCAAGTGGGAGAAACCTTGGCAAAAAGAGAAGCAAGAAAGAGTACTGAAACAAAATTAGGGCACCATGGAGGCAAATGCAGCCTCGTGTTAAGTGAAGGATCAGGTGTGCCACGCGTCCACAAGCAGAGGTCACGTGTCCATAAGCCTGTGATGAATATCCATATGACAGAAAAAATCCCAAATAGTAGTATTCAATATATATAAAACATTTCAAGAGACAAGATGGTATACAAGTCTAAGGGAAAAACTAATGGTGTGCTTGAAAATGAACTCCCCGCCTGGCAGAAAGAACATATGTTCTCAAATCTCTATATATACTAAGCCTATGATAACCATGGATATTATGTTCTTTTTGTAAGACAGAGCGGAATTTTTTCTGGATCAAGTGAAGAGGGTAATTTTCGGAGACAAAGCTGTCTATAAGTTCTCTACAAGCTGAAAGGTATGACTTTTTGGAATTACATATCCATCTATATCTAACACACTCTAATTTTATAATCCCCAATTTACAATTGGAGGAAATATCAGAAAGGATAGGATATATAAAGTATATCACACCCAATGCTATGGATATTGGAGTCCGGAGATGCTAAACAACCTAAGGAAGCAAAAGCTAAACAACTGAAGGAAGCAAAAGGTTGCCATGTAAACCTCCACGATAACACCAACGACTTCATCAGTGCCTCGTGCAATGCTAAAGTAACTGAGCAATTTTATATATATATATATATATATATATATATATATATATATATATATATATATATATATATATATATATATATATATATATATATATATAAGAGCAGAAGTATATGAGCAGAAGCCGTTCTGGGAACGGGTTATCCAAAATTCATGAAATCCGATAACCAACAACATGTACTTAAATCACAATGCTAGAGTAGTATTAAAGTTGTAATGTAAAATGCATCAAAAATAACCTACAGCAAAGGCATAATTGAAACAAATTGAGAATATTGTATTGTCAATGGACAATAAAGAATGTGAAATCAAGATCAGCAATGCCAACAATTAGCTAGGAATAGAAAGCGTGATGTAAGAGTCTGCCAGTAAAGAAAGTGAAATCAAGAGCAATGATGCAAACGATAGCGGGAGGAATAAGAAACGTGTTGTAAGAGCACACCAGGAAGCAATGCGTGGACGAAGATGAAGAACAAAAGCTGGAGTTGGGTAGGAACACTATAAAGACAAAGGTCGAGGCAGGAAGCAGTCGAAGATTGAAGGGACCATACTAGGGAGTGAAATAGTAGGGGAATGGAGGAGTGGAACAAAACAAGAATGCTTGAAGGATGTGGCTGCAAAAATGGGTCGAAATGTAAGACGGTAACAAGAGCAAAGCATAAGAGGACAAGATGTAAAGTATATCACTCCCTGCCCTATGGACATTGGAGTCCAGAGACGCTAAAAAACTGAAGGAAGCAGAAGGCGACCATAGTAGATCTCCATGATAACACCAATGACTTCATCAGTGCCAAAGTAGCTACGCAATTGTCAATAATCCTCATCCCGAGTTTCTGCTTGAAAACTCATGAGTGCCAAGGCAACAACATAAGATATATATATATATATATATATATGTATATATATATATCTCTCAAGGGACAATGGACTAGGAAGTGGAATTTGAATGCATTGTGTGTGGAAGTATGAGAGAAACGACGCGGAAGAAGCTTCAAAATTGTGGAGAAAATACCCAAGCTTAGTAATGTACAAAGAGAACTTTGCGTGGCCAAAGCTCCATGGAGTAATTGAAAGTGGACACAATGATCTCATTTACCTTGCTGTCCAGACTGTGTAAGAAAATGAGTTGTAGAATGAATCAAAGAACCTCTCAAATTAGGATTATATAGGTACAAATATTAGAATCAAATGAACTGAAGGGTGTACTAACGTGTTACTCATGTGAATAGTAGTTTGCATGAACAGTAACTTGTGTGAACATTAACTTGCATGAACAATAACAAAATGTCTCATTATAATTCTAACCATCTCTTTTAATCAATATTTTGTAATTGTCCTATTGTCTATAACTCTCAGTGCATGACAAAACCTTGTATGTAATTCTCTAGTCAATCCCTTAGTAAAATTGTCTGCAGTATTATCTCTGGTGTCCACCTGTGAAACAAAGATCTCCTTGTCTTCCACCTTTTCTCGGAAAAAGTGGAATATGATGTCTATGTGCTTTGTTCTCTCATGCTGCTTTGTTGGAGTAACAAGATCAATTCCGTGATTGCTGTTGCAATACAACTTTATTGTTTCTCCAAGACAATCCAGGTCACTTAACAAGCCCTTAAGCCATACTACTCTAATCTTTGGCTTTGACAAGGCCATGTATTCAACTTTAGTGTTGGATAAAGAAACATAAGTTTGCCTTTTGCTTCTATAGTAGACACTGTATTACAGAAGATAAAGCAATATCCTCATGTAGATCATCTTTGTCTTGATCTCCTCCCCAATCTGAGTCGGAGTACCCATGAATGGGAGTACTAGATGCACTGTAAGTAAGGCATTGTGACAATGTATCTTGAATGTAATGGAAAATCCTTTTGATAGCCTTCCAATGGTTCAGGCCAAGATTTGCCATATACTTGGCAGCTAAACTGACAACATAAGCCCGATCAAGCCTGGTGCTGACTATAGCCCACATCAAATTCACCACTGCAGATTGGTAAGGTATTGTTTTCATATACTCTCTCTTGATCAATTTTTGAACAATCCTGAAGACTTAATCTCACTCCTGACTCTACAAGATTGTAAACAGGTTTATAGTCTTGCATATGAAAATGATTAAGAATCTCTCTTGAGATAGACTGATCTTTCTTTGATTTTTGTCTCTTGTGACTTGCAACTGAAGACAATGATTCATCTCTCCCAAATCAATCATCTCAAAACCCTATTTGAGAGACTTTTTGACATAGAGGAGAAGAGAAAGGTTATTCTTGGCAAGGATGCAATTATCTATATAAAGAGATAAGATGACAAAATGAGAACCAGAATGGAAAATATAGAAATTAGAATAAGCTCTAGAGCGCTCAAATCCCAAACCTAGTAAAAATTGATCAAACTTGTGATACAACAGTCTGACTTTTTAAGACCATACAAAGCCTTGTAGAGCTGTAAAACCAATTTCCCTTGTTTAGTGGCTTGTTGCTGCTTGTGCTGGTAAGGATTCAGCAAGCCAGGAGGAATGTGCATGAAGATTTTCTCATTCAATGTGCTATTGAGAGAAGTTGTTTTGACATCAAGAGCATGCACTTCCAAATCATTCTGAGCCGAGTAAGCAAGCAACACATGAATTGTTGTCAATTTGACAATAGGAGAGTAGGTCTCTATGTAGTCAATACCTGGAACTTGAGAGAAACCATGAGTAACAAGGCGAGCCTTGTACCTTTGGATCAAGCATTGTGCGTCGTATTTCTTCTTAAAAATGCACTTACAGATTACTGCCTTGCGACCTGTTGGTAACTCAATGATGAGCCATGTTTGATTGTTCTCCATGGACTAAAGTTCTCAAACCATATATTTAAATCAAGTCCAGCGATAGTAGCTTCATAAGTGTCAGGATTAGGGTCAGATGCGGAATAATGCATGCTTAGTGCATTAGCAAACTCCAACAGTGGCCTCCTAGTGTATACAATGGTAGAAAATCCTGAGAACCTGTGTGGAGTGCAAGAACCAAAAGGTAAGGATTGTAGTGAAGAAGGTAATGGAGAAGGAAGTGTTGGAATTGTAAGATTGTGGAGAGGAGGTGACTGAGTAGGAGTTGGTGGAGATAGACTGTGGGTAGACTGAGAACTAGAAGTAGGAGAGGAAATGAAAATTATCGGATCACATAAGAAATCCAGTTGAACATCTAGAGTGTCAAAACACTGTTTATGTTGATGAGCATGAGTCTGTTCCTGAAACTGAGCATCTCCTGACAAAAAAATTGGAGTTATCAGATATCTTTGGTAGTCTGTAAGCTTTACTATCCTGATCATAGCCAAGGAAGATACACTTGGAAAACTTAGAATCTAATTCAAATCTAGAAGAAGATGGAATATGTGCATAAGCAATGCATCCAAAAATGTGAAGTAGGGATAGATTAGGTTTATAACCAAACCAGAGTTGGAAGGGTGTGATTGAAAGAAACAAGCTCTAGAATGAATCAATTAACCTTGAAAGAACCACTCAGACTAGGATAATGTAAGTAAAAAAATTAGAATCAAGTGAACTGAAAGGTGTGCTAACATGTAACTCATATGAACAATAATTTGCATGAACAGTAACTCCCATGAACAATAAAAAATCATCTAATTATAATTCTAACACCTACTCTTAATGAACATTTTGCAATTATTCATGCAATTTCCTGTTCATGTGAACTACTTTTAACATGAGCTACACAAGCTACATGTTAGCATGTCCTTCAATATACTTCATTCTAATTTTTATACCTATATAATGCCAATCTGAAATATTGTTTCAAGGTTAATTGATTTATTCTACAACTCATTTTCCTAAAGTGACTTCGGAGGAGATGGCTTTGGTAGGACTTTGATTTTGCAAAAAGTTGGCTGTGTGTAGTGCCTCTCTCCAATAAAACTTTGGGGAATCTAGACTATAATAATATAATGCGGACTGCTTCCACCAATTTTTTGTTCTTTCTCTCAACAACACTATTTTTTTGAGGAGTATGTGGAGTGCTGAACTGGCATATGATACCTTTGCCTTTGCAAAAATGATGAAAATCTGCAGAGTTATATTCACCACCATTGTCTGAGCGCACCACCTTGACCTTTTGATTGAGTTGAGTCTCTGCATAGGTAGCGTACTCTTGAAAACAAGTAAAAACTTCATGTTTGAACTTGAGTAAGTACAAGAATGTGTACCTGGTGTAATCATCAATGAAGGTCATAAGGTATCTATAACCAATGTAGGTAGCAGAAGAGATGGGACCACAAACATCAGAATGGATGAGAGCAAATTGAAAAATGGCTTTGGTAGCTCCTTCCTGAGGTAAGGGAATTTGAGTTTGCTTGCCATGAAAACAAGGTGAGCAAACAGGAAACAAATTAGGATGTATCTGATCCATCCCAACAACCATATCTTTGTCTTGTGTAAGTTTAAGTTGATTCTTGCTGATGTGCCCAAGTCGTTGATGCCATAGGGAAGTAATAGCGGAAGATGTATCCCTGGTTGGAATAGAGATTGCAGCAGCTTGAGATAACCAAGACTAAGTTGATGCAGAGACTGTAGCATCTTGAGGTTGCTCAATGTGTCGTGCGTATATACATCGCTACACAACATACATCGCTGTCAACATCATACACTATAAAAGCACAACTCACACATAAGTCATACATAGACTCTAAAGTGCCACAATAATCAGATTGCTTAACACTTTCAACTCAACTCAGATCAGTACTTGATCTGTCACTCTATAAACTGCCAACAACTGGGCACTGATTACAGTCAAGCCACACCCACTCAAGCATAGAGAATCCAGGTGACGCTCGCCGGCCTCTGTCCACCATAGCCAGGAACTCGAAGGCTCAACATCAGAGAAGTGAGCTCTCTGGAGCTCACTTCGAAACTATACCCCCTGGACTCGAGCTAGCCCTGAAACCCTAACGGTCCCACTGACGGCACACTCGACGGTGCAAACGGTGCAAAGTGACGATGGGCCCCACCGTGAAGTCAGTACCCCAAACACGAAATCTAACCGTCGGAAAGTAGTCCCTGAGAAACTGCTAGAATAACTCTAACTACCATCACTGGAACTCCAGTGTTCGAGCATCTAGATGCGGAACTACAAATGGCGTGACAAATGGACTCTCCCAAAAGCCAAAAGTGATCCAATCCAAGACAGGATGCAATCAGATTTTGCATATCATCATAAAGGAAAATGTTGGTTTCCTTCAACTAAAATGATCCATGTGACTTGCTCAACTGAAGTGTTGAATAGAGATTCTTGTTCAACAAAGGAACATGTAGAACATCTTCCGGCATGTAGGAGTTCTCTGAACAAGCAAGCTTAACAAAAATTGTTCCATGGCCTAGAATAGCAATGTTGGAACCATCGGCCAAGTAAACTTATCTAGGTGGTGAGTATGCTTCATAGACCAGGAAACAGGTTCGTTGGTAGGTCATGTGCTGAGAAGCAGCATGTCGATGTACCATTGCTTGTCCCGAGTGATTGAAGGAACAACATCAACATTGTACAAAGCGAGGTGAGTTGTAGAAGCATTGGAGTGATGGTGTTCCTTGCCTCCTTTCTCCCTTGCATCACAATGCGCTTGCAACAGTGATGTGATATCACTACTTTGAGTTGTAGTGACAGATGATAGAAAGTCTGAACAAATTTCCTCCAGGTGATATAGAGAAATAACTTTGATTCTAACCGGAAGATCTGCAAAAAGAGTCCTGACCAGGGGAAGGATTTTGGCCAGAGTTTTGACCAGATCAACCATGAGATTCATTCTTCCAACTCCCCTTGCCTTTATCTTTGTTTTTGTAAGAAGATGTGAAGCCTTGTGTGATTGCTAGAGCAATTATTTGCTCTATAAGACCTTCATTCTGATCTCTTCTTGAAGAACAAGAGAAATGACATCATAGAGATATAGTGCCTTTTGTGTTTACAATGATTGCATAAAATACTTGAAACTAGAAGATATAGATCTCATCAAATGAAGCTTAGCATATTGGTCATTGATTGGATGGTTCACCGCAACTAATTGGGTGAGTACTCCTCAAGAATTGGTAATGTGTTTTGCTACACTGGTGCCTTTATGCATCTTCAAATTCATCAAAGTGTCCAATGGGTACATGATTGTGAAATCATAAGTACCTTTGTACATGGTAGTTAAATCCATCCATGTTTCACTTGCAAACATGTGCCTGCTGATGGTAAGAACAAATTCAAGAACTAATGTTCAATTTATGGTAATTAAATACATCCATGTTTCACTTGCAAACATATGCCTGCTGATAGTAGGAACAAATTCAAGAACTAATGTTGAATTTATTGCTTCAAAAGCAACAAGATTTTTATGTTCCCAATCAGATAGAGTAGCCGCTGAAATGGACTTGACTTCAATACCATGAACCATTGTGCAAATTGAAGCCACGTTCAATTTAAGGGCAAAGCAATGTTTCCAAGATTGGAAAATAATAACTATTTTATTTATTTGAATAGTTTAGTTGAATTTATTGCTTCAAGAGCAACAAGATTTTTATGCTCCCAATCAGGTAGAGTAACCGGTGAAGTGGGCTTGACTTCAATACCATCAACCATTGCGCAAACTGAAACCACCTTCAATTTAAGGGCAAGGCAATGTTTCCAAGATTAGAAAATAATAACTACTGAATTTGACAAAAATGGAATCAACTCGTATCGTTGGAATAACAAATATAGCACTAGTACGAGCACCAACACCAACAGCAAGACCAACACCAGCAGCAGGAGCAGGAGCACCAACACCAGCAGTAGGACCAGGACGAACACCAGCAACACACATAATGATCTGATTCACATAGGATAGTGGAAAATTTTTCTTCCAAAACCCAGACTAGCAAAGGATATGAGAGAAAATTCTCTCTTGAAACCCAGAGAAAAGAAATACTCTTCAGAGGATGAAACTCTCCAACTCTCAGAATTTCGAAATTGTGTGCTAAGGCATCCTTTAGTAGCTAAAGAAGAAATGCTATAGCTTTTAGCTCTGGTACCATGTAGAATGAATCAATTAACTTTGAAAGAACCTCTCTGACTGGGATTATTTAGGTACCGAGATTAGAATCAAGTGAATTGAAGGGTGTGCTAACATGAACTCATGTGGACAATAGTTTGCATGAACAGTAACTCGTGTGAACAGTAACTGGCATGAACAATAACAAAACGTCCCATTATAATTCTAACAGAATGGACGAAATATGCCAATCTATTGAGAAAAGCGACTTTCAGCAAAATGTGCAAGAGACTTCTAACACCCAAATTTGCAGAAACCACATAAGCACGGTAGTGAAGAAACTCTCTACGGACATGTGGTAAAACTGGCGAGTCAATCATTACCACAAGAACAGCCCATGCTTCGTTCCAGTTATAACTCTTCCCCACAAAAAGGACCCTGATCCTCCCACTCCTGGTATTATGATAGAATACGGTAACTTGAGACATGTCGCATGTCTCTACAAAGTGTTCAAGAGAGATAGACAATTACATCGCAAGGCCCCACAATTTTTCTCCCGAAGTTAGGCGATAGACGATAGAGACCGGCAAAACCCCAACGTAGACACGAATTGATATTCTTCACTCACTGTTAACAGGACCTAGTCTGAGTTTGATCGGTGAAGTAAATCCACAGAGGCTATGTCTATATACATTATGTAAATTTCTAAGTGCTTCATGTGAGCTGATCATATCTACGAACGACGTCATATTTCCCACTTGGCAATGTATGAAAATATACACAAAGCACAACTGACCACCATGAGATCTGCCGGAGAGAACGCTAAATCTCCAGAGTACAGTAGCCAGTGTGAATCTACTCCACTTCCAGAATCGAATACATACAGTTGGAAAGGAGAATAAACTCAGCACGAACTAAATTAAAGCTTCATTACACTCGGGTGTTCAGCTTTGCGTGCATTCAAAAGGATGAGCAGCACCTTCCGTACTTTCCTGTACTCTAAATCGTTCGAGAAACTCCATTGGCCTGTTAAAGAGACGTCACAAATGTCAGCTTCTGTTTGAAGTTTAGAGTTCAGGCGAGCCTTCCAGATAATGATAATCCGCCTGCAAGTGTTTGTGTGATAGACGCAAATGACGGACGGGCAGATTAGTCTAGACAGTAAAGGTGGAAATGAAAGGGCAATAACCAAATACAACCAAGTGCGCAAGTGCCGTGAAGCAATCAAGCATCGCTCCCACAGATACCAATCAGGGATAAAAGACCGTCTACGCATTTATTAAATGAGCTAAACAATTGATACCAATGAACATTCAGCATCTATCTAATTTCAAAGCATGGCTGCCTGAGCATTCAGATACCTCAGGGGTTCAAGAGTGCGAATTCGAAAACATCTGAAAGGAGCTGCCTGGCTACAAATGTACATAGTTTAGGGCTCTAATAAGATGATATTATGGGTAGCGGAAAGTTTGAAAGAGCGCAACCAAATTGTTCACTCCGTCTTCATTTATTAGTAAACACTCTAGATACAAAAGGGCTCTAAACACTCTAAAAGGGCTAAGCAGAGTAGACTCACAATACTCCTTGCTGCCGCATATGTTGTTGATTTGTCACAATAACCTGCGTGAGGTCCGTACTGGTTGGTACTTCTGACCCGTCGCCCATCATTGAAGGAAGTCCTGTACTCCGTGTTGGTGTCCACATCTAGATGCGAAAGTGAGGTATCAAGAGTTAAGTGTCATCTGTTAGATGGGTACAGGTAAGAAAGCAAACTAAGTCAGCCCATGTCACTTGGTGCTTTCGATGGTCCATCCTACTTAAATTTCTTGTCCCTAAAAGCATGCTAGTACACACACCTTGATAGTGTTGTCAATCCCACTTGTAGCAACCGCACAGTCGAAAGGATGGCACTGCACACAATTGACAACTGCATCGTTCCCATACAGTAGATAAGTAGGATACCAGACAAACCGTTTAGAATATTTAGAGCAGAATGAAGCAATGAGATAACCAAAGACAAGGTGGGAAGCGGTACGCTCTCAGAGCTACATAAGAAATGCGATAATCATGACGAACATGGTAATGACTTAATGCCAAACGCTTCATAATCGCATGCTTCTAATGTTGGTACTAGTACCCAGACTCAAATAGCCGAACTAGGTAATTCCCAAGGGAATAGCTGTCCTGATGAAAATGAGAAACTGGAGGATTACAACCAAAGAAACTTCCTTCAGATACGTACCGTGTTTATCCCCAACGAGCATTTTTACAAGCCTACCAGTCTTCTTGACCCATATGAACCAGCGTCCATCGTCACTGCCACTAGCCACAAACTCTCCTGGCAATTCAGGCATACCATATAAATGTGATGCCCAAAACTCTTTCCTCTTGTGAAACGCCAGTTGGACACAATACTCTAAAAGAAACATTTGTAAGGTTGTGTAACTGACAGGGCAATCCTATTAAATCCATACTAGCCAGCGGCAATCCTCAACTGCCACTGGCCACGAACTCTCCTGGCAAGATCCAATGCGAGCAAACGGAGTGCAGGACTAGCGATCAAATGGGGAGGTGGATTAAGAACAAAACCAAAAACATATTGAGTAATGAAAATTAGAACCCCTTGGAAACAACCCGGTTCGGAACCCACGTCTGACCAGACTGACTCTGACATTTGACAGTAACATAGTAAAAATCTTCATAACTGTCATTTACATAGAGGGGTAAGCATGCGTATGCCTGCATACACGGGTTACTACCCTCATAACTTTGATGATTATCTAAGGCATATGAATCAGACCAGGGCTAGTGCGAGCAAAAGTATAACCCTGAGAAAAGCGGTGTTTCGCATCATCACAGTGTTAGCGTATGTGACGGAACTAGTATAACTCCCCAAATGGTGAATCATAAGACGCCCCAGGAGCGACTGTATGACGACTGGGATTAACCCCTGCATGCTCAATGTCAGCATGAGCCCCGTCAACACTACCACACCATTACCTGCCTAAAACCATTAACATATCTGAGTGATCGAACTTAGAACCCGTTGTAAACAACCCAATTCCATTCACGTCTGCCTGGACCGACTCTGACAATTGACGGTAACGTGTTTGACTAATGGACTACAGAACCCGTTGTAAACAACCCGGTTCCAATATCCCGATTCCCGGTTTGACAGTAACACATAGGAAAGGAGATCAGAAACCGTTCTGCGAACGGCGGATCCAGAACCCACGGAAGTGCATAGGAAGTGCAGATAAAATGCAAGCATATTCTTGTGCAAATGGAAATGAATAGCAACTAAGAACTGGAAATTAAGTGAAACTAAAAGTACGAAGGTCCGTCGAAGTAAAGACCTAATTGACACATTTTATGAGTAACACCTGCAGAGAACTAGTATACGTCATGTAACAAGCAAGACACGAGCGATTAAGCATCTGAAATAGGAAGTCGGGTAGGACCATGAAACAGAAAAACATCGAACTAAGAGCAATATACAAAGCATTAGTTGAGGATGGGTGGAATGGAACGAAGTGTAAGAGGACTGGATATTGGAGTTATGAGGACAGAAGCTGTTCGAAGAGGAGGGGATCCAGAACTCATTAAATGCAAGTGAAATGCAGATGAATGGCAATAAATGAAAGCAGAACTGACTAAGAAACATGCAAATAGTAGATGAAATCTAGATCATAAAAAGCATGTATTGTCAAGTAACGATCATATATAACTACATGTAGAGAAACCGTGCACCAATGAGGACTGAATATGGGGAAATGTGAGCAGAAGCCGATCGGAGAACGGTAGATCCAATCGTAAGAGGGCTGGATATAGGTAGATGAGAGCAGAAGGTAGATCCAATCGTAAGAGGGTTGGATATAGGTAGATGAGAGCAGAAGCTGTTCTGGGAACCGGGTGATCCAGAACTCATGAAATCCAAATGATGGGTAACCAAGATGTACTTTATGCACTTTGCTCGCATGCTAGAATAATGATAAATCCATAAAGTAGAATGCATCGATGTAACCTGAAGCAAAGGCATAATTGCACTTTGAAAATAACATATATCTAAAGGACCAGTAAACAACTTAAAATCGATAACAACTATTCAAATGAATGTGAGAAATACAAAACATTATGCAATTGACCACCAGTAAGCAGTGCATGAATGATGAAAGCTAAAACGTAGGCTGGAGTCGGGTAGGAACACTGTAGACACGGGAGGTTGAACCATGAAGCAGGCAAAGGGCAAGGGAAAAATAATAGGGAGGGAATTAGCTGGGGAAGGGAGGAGCGGAACAATGTGGGAGCTTAGTGGATGGTGCTGCTGCAGAGACATATCGAAGTGTAACAGTGTAGCAAGAGCGAAGTGAAAGAGGACAGGATATAAAGTATATCGAAACAAGTGCTATGGACACTTGAGTCCTGAGACACTAAACAGCAAAGGGAAGCAGAATGCGGCCTGGATCTAGTAAATCATAACAAACTCTATGGACCCTTGAGTCCAAAAATGGCTAAACAACTGAAGAAAGTAAAAGGTGGCCATAGTAAACTGTTAGAATTATAATGAAATGTTGTGTTAAATCATTGTTCACTCCAGATTACTGTTTGCATGTTATTGTTCACATGTTACTATTCACACGACTTAAGATAAATACATGAGTTGCATGTTCTGACTCCTGGAGATAACAAAGGTGTGTTCTCGAATATGCCCATGTACTTATATAATCCCAGTTCTGGGATTATTAGCAGTTCTATCAATTGACCCCCCACTTACATGCATTCTCTCACATAAACCTCCATGAAAGCACATACGACTTTCCCAGTGCCTCATGCAGTGCAGAAGTAGCTGAGCAAATGTCAGATCCCTCATCCTGAGTTTCTGCTCGAAAACTCATGAGTGCCAAGGTATGATATTGAATATAGGAGATAAGTAATAAATCCATAAAGGAAATGACGTGAATCTAAGAGATTGAATGTGAGGCGAAACACAGGTTGAATATCAATATTTCCTGAACAATAGCAGTAGATAACTGATATATAGGTCTACGAGAACAGATGCTGTTCTGGGAACAGGTTATCCAGAACTCATGAGATGAGATGCAAATGATCGCTAAGCAAAGTGTACAGAATTGACAATGCTAGAATAGTGAGAAATCCATAAGGTAGAATGCATCGAATGTAACTTGAAGCAAACGCATAATTGAAACAAATTGAGAATAACATAAGGCTAACAAACTAGTAAACCACCATGAAATTGAGAACTCTATGCAAACAACTGCGAGAAATAGGTAACGCTATGTAAAAGACTGCCAGTAAGCAGTGCGTGAATGATAAAAATAGAAAACGTGGGCTGGAGTCGGGTAGGAACACTGTATACAAAAGAGGTCCCATGAATCAGGCAAAGAGCGAAGGAAAAATAATAGGGAGTGAATTAGCTGGGGAATGGAGGATTGGAACAATTCGAGAGCTATAGGATGGTGTGGCTGCAGAAACCTGTCAAAGTGTAACAGGGTAACGAGAGCAAAGCGAAAAAAGACAGGATATAAAGTATATCACAACAAGCGCTATGGACGCTTGAGTCCTGAGATGCTAAACAGCAAAGGGGAAGCAAAAGGCGGCCATAGTAAACCTTCACGAAAACACCTGCGACTTCATCAGTGCCTCACGCAGTGCCGAAGTAGCTGAGCAATTGTCAGTACCCCTCATACCGAGTTTATACTCAAAAACTCATGAGTGCCAAGGCAAACTCGGTTGCTCCCCTAAAGTGCCGCTCAAAAGTAATGGGAATGCCAAAAGGAACAGAGGTGGAAGTGTGAAAAGCAAGAGCAAGCAAAAGTGCAGGCACGCACTTAAGTCTTAGCTGTATAATGAGGATCAGTCCGGAAAGAAAAGAATCCACATGAGTAAGATGAGGGAAGAAATCGAGACATACCTGATGGATCCCTGAAATCACATTCATTAGGAGAGAGAAAGTCCAGGACACAACAATGACAAAGAGCCAAGCAGAGGTTTGCTAGTGATACAAGAGTGGAGCAAGAAAACTTCAGCGTTGCACGGGAAGGGGATGAGTCAACTGAAGGGGGAAAAGCAGAGGTGAAGTGAATGAAGGTGAAGGTGAAGTATACAGTATATATATGAATTCAGAAGTCAAGAAGGACTCCCAAACAACAGTATGGTATACAGGCCTCCGGGGAAAAGTAAACTGATATATAGGTATACGAGTACAGAAGCTGTTCCCAGAAGCCGTTATGGGAATGGGTTATCCAGAACTCATGAAGTGCAATTGATCTATAAGCAATGTGTACAGGAATCACAATGCTAGAGTAATGTTAAATCCCTAAGGTAGAATGCATCGGATGTATCCTGCAGCAAAAGCATAATTGACACAAATTGAGAATAACCAACGGCTAACAGACTAGTAAAGAATATGAAATCGATAGCATCTATGCAAATGATAGCGAGGAACAGGAAATGTGACGTAAGAGCCCGCCAGTAAGCAGTGCGTGAACAAAGATGAAGAACGTGTGCTGGAGTAGGAACACTGTAGACACAAGAGGGCGAAGCAGGAAGCAGTCAAAGAGCGAAGGGAAAATACTAGGGAGGGAATTAGTTGGGGAATGGAGGAGTGGAACGAAATAAGAGTTCTCGGAAAATACTAGGGAGGGAATTAGTTGGGGAATGGAGGAGTGGAACGAAATAAGAGTTCTCGGATGATGTGGCTGCAGAAACGGGGATGATGTGGCTGCAGAAATGCGTTGAACTGTAACAAGGTAACGAGAGCGAAGCGTAAGAGGACAGGATATAAAGTATATAACAACCAGCGCTACGGACATTGGAGTCCTGAGATGCTAAACAGCTAAGGGAAGCAGAAGGCGGCCATAGTAAACCTCCACGAAAGCACCTACAAATTCATCAGTGCCTCACGCAGTGCCGAAGTAGCTGAGCAATTGTCAGTACACCTCGGAACAAGTTTCTGCTCGAAAACTCATGAGTGCCAAGGCAAACTCGGTTGCTTCCAACAGTGCCGCTCAGGGTAAAGGAAAAGCTAAACCGTGTGAAGCATAAAATCCAAACAATGGACAGCAACAATATTCAGCAGAATGACTATGTGATGTAGATAAATCAGCCTGCGAATGAAGAAAATGAAAACGTGAGCATGAATAAGTAAGGGACTCAAGACACACCTGGTTAAAGCCTGAAAGGAAACAATGTTAGTATCAAAAGCAGAGAAAACTAATAGAAGTAATCGATGATGCAACAAATGAAGAAGGTAGTAAATTAACTGAGTGAAAGCAACAAAGAAAGATAAGTGATATATAGGTGTATAAGAACAGCAGCCATTCTGGGAACGGGTTATCCAGAACTCATGAAGTGCAAATGATTGATAAGCCATATGTACATGAATCACAATGCTAGAGTAATGTGAAATCCCTAAGGTAGAATGCATCGAATGTATCCTGCAGCAAAAGCATGATTGAAACAAATTGAAAGATAACTGATATATACATATACAAGAACAGAAGCAGTTCTGGGAACGAGTTATCCAAAACTAATGAAGTGCAAATGATCAGTAAGCAAGATGTACATGATTCATTCAATAGGGAGAAATCCATAAGGTAGAATGCATCGAATGTAACTTGAAGCAAATTCATAATTGAAAGATAAGAGAATAACATATGGCTAACAGACTAGTAAACCACCTTGAAATCGAGAACTCTATGCAAAAGACTGCAAGAAATAGGAAACCCTATGTAAAAGACTGCCAGTAAGCAGTGCGTGAACAATAAAAATAAAAGACGTGGGCTGGAGTCGGGTAGGAACACTGTATGCACAAGAGGTTGAACTCATGAATCAGACAAAGAGCGAAGGAAAAATAATAGGGAGGGAATTAGCTGGGGAATGGAGGAGCGGAACAATGCAAGAGCTATAGGATGGTGTGGCTGCAGATACTTGTCGAAGTGTAACAGGGTAACAAGAGCGAAGCGAAATAGGACAGGATATAAAATATATTGCAACAAGCGCTATGGACGCTTGAGTCCTGAAACACTATATAGCAAAGGGAAGCAGAAAGCGGGTATAGTAAACCTTCACGAAAACACCTGCGACTTCATCAGTGCCTCATGCAGTGCCGAAGTAGCTGAGCAATTGTCAGGACCCCTCCTACCGAGTTTTTGCTCAAAAACTCATGAGTGCCAAGGCATATCAGTAGATAACTGATATACATCATGTAAGCAAAGCATGTAGCAAAATAGAGCACAACCTGTAAACAAAGACTAACAAGCAAGACCTGAAAGATTCCATGAACTGAAATTGGAAGTCCAGGCAGAAATCATGTGTTAGTTTTAGTTAATCTCTAGTGTAATGAATTCTCTACTGTTTAGGATTTTGTTAGATTCCTCTAGAGTTCTGTCATCTGGTTAGGGTAAAATGGAGTGCAGCCCTAATTAGGGTTGTGCAAAAAATGTTAGGGTTTACTTAGGTGTATATATGAATGTTTTCTGCACTTGTTTGAGTTGATTTTTCTACAAAGGTGATTTCCAACACCAACACCTCGCATTTCGTGAAATCATGAGCTGCTTAACATCATCTCAGGTGTGTTCTATGCTATTTCAGTGTTGGGTGTTAGTAATGCTGCGTGAGTGAACTTGTGTGTTGTCTTTGAGCTTTGATACAAGAGAGAGAGGTCTAGTATTGTTGTGTGTTAATGACGTCTGATACATCAGAGATTAGAATGATTGACAGACCTTCTACTTCAAGGAGCAGAAACAGTAGTTCTCATCCTCATGTAGAGAAATCATGAAACAGATCAACAAGTGTGGTGTGGAGCGCAGTGGGGAAGAGTGGAGGACTGAATATAGGGAATGAGGACAGAAGTCATTTGAGGAACGGGAGATCCAGAACTCATTGGATGCAAATGAGATGCAAGATATGTAATATATACAAGATGGCAACCATCTGATTGAATGATAGCATAAATAAATGTAACCTGGAAACCTATCAAAAGTAATACCTATATACAAGTAGCATGCATCGGAAAATTGGAAACAGAACAACAGTGCATGTAGAGAAATAAAATCGACTTGATGAGCCAGACGAGAAAGATTCAGAGAAACAGTAGTCGAAAATCAATGTGGTAGCCTGGAAATCGAAGGTTGTATCTTCCGTGAGTCAGCCTAGAAGTATGAAATCGCTCAGAGAACAAGGAAAGTAGTGCAAAGCGTTAGAGGACTGGATATAGATTATATTGCAGTATGTTCTATGAACACATGAGTCCTAAAACACCAAACAACTAATGGAAGCTTAAGGGGGTCATAGATAAAAGGACTGGGTATGAGGAAATGAGAGCAGAAGCCATCCCTTGAATGGGAGATCCGGAACTCATTAAGTGCAAGTGAGAGTAGACAAACTCGGTTGCTTCCAGGAGCACCGCTCAAAAGTGGTAATAGTGGAAAGTAAGGAAGCACTGGAAGTTATGCAGAAACCAGCAATGCCATGTATGAGTATCTATATAAACCTCATCCTAATTTGGTGGAAATTTGAAGGAAATGGGCACAGAAACTGCAGAATAGAAACCATGCACAAGAAAAAGATGTATAATCGTGAGCATGAGAACGGAAAGGATTCGAGACGCACCTTGGTATTACTTGAAAGAAAACATCGATTACTAGAGAAGCAAGCAAACAGAGCAGAATTATCAGACGGCAACGAGAAAAATAGACTAAGCGAGAGAGGTACTTGCAGAAGAAAAAGCTCATGAAGAGTAGGAAGAAGAGAGGACAAAGATCATTGAAGAACAAAAAAAAGAAGCGAGAAATAGCATTAGAGGAGTGTAAGAGAAGGAGAAACAATGTTTGCGTGGGGTGATGTGAGGGAGAGGGGCTGTAGAACCGAGTGTGTCCTATGCAAGTAAACAACCAGCACCCAGATTAGACAACATACCAGATATGTATTATGTTAGTTTAGTTAATCTCTAGTTTAGAGACTTCTCTTGTTTTTAAGATTTTGTTAGAATCCTCTAGAAGTACTGTTAAATATCTTCTACTTAAGGTAAAGAGGGGCGTAGCTCTAATTAGGGTTAAGCAAAACAACCCCCTAGAGTTTGCGGGTTAAGCAAAACAACCCCCTAGGGTTTGCTGGTTAAGCAAAACAACCCCCTAGGGTTTGCTGAAATGTATATAAGAGTGTTCTCTGTTCCTGTTTCAATTAGTTCTTCAACAAGGGTGATACCCAACACCTCTTCCTTGGATTTTGTGAAGTCCTGAGGCTACTAGTGCTGCGTGAGAGAACCTACTTGATGCTTGTGAGCTGTGATACAAAGAGAGGCCTAGTATTGCAGTAGTGATGTCTGATACATCAGAGATAAGAGGGGATGATAGACCTTCCACTTCAAAGAGTAGGAAGCATGGTTCTTATCATATTATATACAAAGATACTTATGTATTATACAAGTAGTGGGGGATCCGAGGACTGTTGGTTTGACAGTAACATAGTAAAAGACAGTCATAACTGCCAGCATGGTATTGACGTGCAACCATGACTGGATTCCATAGCTGGGCTAGAAGATATCTCCGAGTGACATGTGGATTTGAAACCCTGTGTAAAAAGTTGACGTTGCTGGAAACCATGTACAACTTGACTGCATACTTCCCTCCTTAAGTTAATCTAATGTTATCAAACACCTCAACTCCTGCTCTTATCAGATGGACAGTTGCTCGGTTTTTGTGCAATACATTAGGCCGTACGAGCATGAATTGCTATTTCGAGACTTCAATTAAAGATACTAGAAGAATCGAGATGAGGAAAGGACCTTTCTCGCCAAGAAAGCTTGCTTGCTTGATATCAGTCTGAGTGTTACAATGACCCACATATCGCTGCCGCATATCAACTGCAACTTCTTCCTGACCATCGACAGCGAGTCTTATCAGTCTATACCATCTTAGGATGCTATGGAACAAATAATAATCAAACTAACATTGAAGTTCTTACAAATCAGATATCAACGGTGAAAGAAAGATATTTCCTTTTCATCATCACTTAAGGTTTATCTTCATTGAACCATTGTTTACCACAGAGGACGCTCAGACTGCTCCTGAGAAAGGAGCCATTGAGACTGACAGTCAACATGACCACAAAAAGACTGTGTGACCAGCCTCTGAGCTCTTTGATAAGGCAAGAAATAAAAGACCCTACTGGTTGAATAGGGCCAACAACTTCCAGCAGACTCAGATACTAAGATTATTTGATTACCTCCGTCACAACATGGTCGTTGTTTACTCCAGCCGTTGAATTTGTAAACCCTGGTGAAAGACTTCTATTTAACCGTTCACGTCCTTCAACTCTTGGTCTAAGGCGTAAATTCAAGCTTGATCCTGGAAGATGCCCTTGGTCTCCACCTCTTCCATCTTCTTCACCGACCGACATCTCAATTTCCATTTCCATTTCCATGTCGTCGTCGAACAAGTCTACTTCCTCCCTGTCCCCGCGCCAGCTATCTTGGTAACCCTCACTCTGATCGGATTCTGACCTGAATAGAAGACTACTTTTTGCTCGAAGTCTCGATGACTTCCTATCGTGTTTGCTGTCCCCGTCGTTCATTCTGCTGTCCTTAGTATCGTCATCTGCACAACCAACACCACAGAGAGTTTGGGGAGAAGAATAAAGAGTGAAAGGACTGAGCCAGCAGTGATGTTACTAATTGATATATTTGAAAAATGGGAGCAGAAGCCGCTCGAAGAACAGGGATGTTACCCACTAAGTATGGAACAGAGAACGTGCATATGAAGTGCATATGAAATGCATGCATGATTGTAAGAAAATCGATATGAATCGAATCTAACCAAATGGAATGTAAGTGAATCTAGCATTACGAACATAAGCGGAAGCAAGGACGTGATAGATACACATCATAAGTAGCGCATGCAGAGAACTAGTATACAGTTTGGAATAAGAACCAAGACACAACAGGTTAAGCATCTGAAATTGAAAGCAGAGAACCATCAAACAGAGAAACATTGAGCAAGCAGCAAAAAGCAGAGCTTTAGTTGATGATAAGTGAAGTGGAGCGAAGTGGGAGAGTACTCGATGGTGTCTTCCCTGGGCGGGAGCATCGCGTGAGAGGACTGGATACAGGTAGATGAGAGCAGAAGCCGTTCTAGGAACAAGTGATCTAGAACTAATGAAATGCAAATGATAGGTACCCAAGATGTACTTTATGCACTTCACCCACATGCTAGAATAATGATAAATCCATAAAGTAAAATGCATCGAATGTAACCTGAAGCAAAAGCATAATTGCAACAAATTGAAAATAACATATATTTAAAGGACTAGTAAACAACTTGAAATTGATAACAGCTATTCAAACGAATGCGAGAAATACAAAACATTATGTAATTGACCACCAGTAAGTAGTGCATGGCAGATGAAAACTAAAACGTAGGCTGGAGTTGGGTAGGAACACTGTAGACACTGGAGGTCGAACCATGAAGCAGGCAAGGCGCGAGGGAAAAATAATAGGGAGGGAATTAGCTGGGGAAGGGAGGAGTGGAACAATGTAGGAGCTTAGTCGATGGTGCTGCTGCAGAGACATATCGAAGTGTAACACTGTAACGAGGGCAATGCGAAAGAGGACAGGATATAAAATGTTAGTTTAGTTAATTTCTAGTTTAATAACTTCTCTATTTTTAGCAACTTGATAGTTTTCTCTAGAGTTCTGCTAAATACTCATTAGAGTAATGTGGGGGCGCAGCCCTAATTAGGGTTGTGCAAAGCAACTCCCCAGGGCATACTTAGGTGTATATATTGGTATATGAGAGCAGAAGCTGTTCTGGGAACGGGTTATCCAGAACTCATGAAGTGCACTATTCGATAAACAACATGTACTTGAATTACAGTGCTAGAGTAGTATTAAAGCTGTAATGTAAAATGCATCGAAAATAACCTGCAGCAAAAGCATAAGTGCAACAAAGTAACCTGCAGCAAAGGCATAAGTGCAAGAAATGGAGAATACCATAAGTGCAACAAAGTAACTTGCAGCAAAGGCATAAGTGCAAGAAATTGAGAAACCGTACTGCCAATGGACATTGAAGAACGTGAAATCGAGAGCAGCAAGGCCGACGAGAGCGTGGGTTAGAAAGCTTGAGGTAAGAGTTGTTAGACTTATAATGGGACATGTTAGTTATTATTCATTTGAGAGTACTATTCATGCGCCAGCACTGTTCATGATCACTGTTCACATGAGTTACATGTGAACACATTAGAGTACTGTTCCACATGAGTTACATGTGTAACATGTTAACACACCCTTCAGGTATTTTGAGTCTGATCTCTGCATGTATATAATCCCAGTCCAAGGGTTCTTCAAGGTTCATCTATTTCATACTACTCATTTCATTTTCTCACATGGTATCAGAGCTCTAAGTTTCAGAATTCCTTTTAGCTGCTAGGGGACACCTTAGCACACACACACAAATTTCGAAATTCTGAGAGGCCTAAGTTTTATACACTAGTGTATCTGGAAAAACAAGAGTCCCTTGTTCCTCCTCTGAAGAGTGTCTTTTTCTCTGGGATTTAGGAGAGAATTTTCTCTTATATCCTCTGTTAGCCTCCTCTGTTAGTCTGGGTTTTGGGAGAGATATTCTCCACTATCCTCTGTGCATCAAATCATCATGTCTGCTGCTGGTGCTGCTGGTGTTGGTCCTGGTGTTGGTGCTTCCACTGAGAGGTTGGTGCTCCTGCTGCTGCTGGTGTTGGTGCTCCTGCTGGTGCAATATTTGCTACTCCAGCCATACGATTTGACTCAACCTTTGTCAAATTCAATGGCAATTATTTCCAATCTTGGAAATATTGTCTTGCCCTCAAACTGAAGGTGGCTTCAGTTTTTACAATTGTTGATGGTACTAAAGTTAAGCCCACCTCAGCTGCTACTCTACCTGATTGGGAGCATAGGAATCTTGTTGCTCTTGAAACAATTAATTCAGCATTAGCTCCTGAGTTTGTTCCTACCATCAGCATGCACATTTTGGCAAACAAAGCATAGATGGATTTAACAACCATATAAGAAAGTACCAATGATGTCACAATCATGTACCTACTGGACACTTTGATGAATTTGAAGATGCGTGAAGGCACCAGTGTAGCCAAGCACATTATCAATTTTCGAGGAGTCCTCACCCAATTAGCTAAGGTGAACAACCCAATTGATGACCAGCAGGCTAAGCTCCATTTGATGAGATCTATGCCTCCTAGTTTTAAGTATTTTTTGCAATCATTGCGAACACAGAAGGCACTACATCTCTCTGATGTCATTGCTCTTCTTCTTCAAGAAGAGATCAGTATGAAGCATGAAGGTCTTGTAGAGCAAACAACTGCTCTAGCAGTCACACAAGGCGTTACATCTACTTACAGAAACAAAGGTAAAGGCAAGGGGAGCTGGAAGAATGAATCTCATGGTTTTTCTGGTCAGAACTCTTTCAGCAGATTTTTTGGTCAGAATCCTTCCCCTGGTCAGAACTCTTTCCGCCGACCTTCTGGTCAGAAACAGAGTTATTTCTCTATATCGTCTGGAGGAAATTCCTTCAGACCTTCTATCATCTGTCACTACTGCTCAAAGAAGGGACATCACATCAAAGACTGTCGCAAGCGCATTACTGATACAAGGGAGAAAGGAGGCAAGGAACACCATCACTCCAATGCTTCTACAACTCACCTCTCTTTGTACAACGTTGATGTTGTTCCTTCAGTCACTCAGGACAAGAGATGGTACATCGACACTGCTGCTTCTCAGCACATGACCTACCAACGAACCTGTTTCTTGGTCTATGAAGCATACTCACCACCTAGACAAGTTTACTTGGCTGATGGTTCCAACATTGCTATTCTAGGCCATGGGACAGTTTCTGTTAAGCTTGCTTGTTCAGAGAAGTCCTACATGCTAGAAGATGTTCTACATGTTCCTTTGCTGAACAAGAATCTCTATTCAGCACTTCAGTTGAGCAAGTCACATGGATCATGTCAGTTGAAGGAAACCAACATTTTCGTTTATGATGATCTGCAGAATCTGATTGCATCCTGTCCTAGATTGGATAACTTTTGGCTTCTGGGAGAATCCATTCAGCAACCTCAAGATGCTGGAGTCTCTACATCAACTCAGTCTCAGCCATCCCAAGCTGCTGCAATCTCTATTCCAGCTAGGAATACATCTTCTGCTATTACTTCCCTATGGCATCGACGACTTGGGCACATCAGCAAGAATCGACTTCAACTTCTACAAGACAAAGATCTGGTTGCTGGGATGGATAGGATCCATACTCATTTGTTTCTTGTTTGCTCACCTTGTCTTCATGGCAAGCAAACTCGAATTCCCTTTCCTCAGGAAGGAGCTACTAGAGCCCCTGTTCCGTTGGCTCTCATCCATTCTGATGTTTGTGGTCCTATCTCTTCTGCTACCTACACTGGTTACATATACTTTGTGACCTCCATTGATGATTACACAAGGTACACATTCTTGTATCTACTCAAGTTCAGACATGAAGTTTTTACTTGTTTTCAAGAATATGTGACCTATACAGAGACTCAACTCAATCAGAAGGTTCGGGTGTTGTGCTCAGACAATGGTGGTGAATACAACTCTGCAGATTTTCATCTTTTCTGCAAAGGCAAAAGTATCATGCGCAAGTTCAACACTCCACATACTCCTCAGCAGAATGGTGTTGCTGGGAGAAAGAACAGAACATTGGTGGAAGCAGTCCGCACTATGTTATTTGAGTCTGGACTCCCCAAGCCTTACTGGGGAGAGGCACTACACACTGTCAACTTTCTGCAAAATCGAAGTCCTACCAAAGCCATCTCCTCCGAACTCACACCCTTCCAACTTTGGTTTGGTTATAAACCTAATCTATCCCTACTTCGCATTTTTTGTTGCATTGCTTATGCACATGTTCCATTTTCTTCCAGATCTAAACTTGATTCTAAGTCTTCCAAGTGTATCTTCCTTGGTTATGATCAGAATAGTAAAGCTTATAGACTACTGAAAATATCTGATAACTCCATTTTTCTGTCAAGAGATGTTCAATTTCAGGAACATACCTATGCCCATGAACATAAACAGTGTTCTGACCCTCAGGATGTTCAACTGGATTTCATCTGTGATCCGACAATTTTCATTCCCTCTCCTACTTCTAGTTCTGAGTCTACCCACAGCCCATCCTCACCAACTCCTACTCATTCCCCTCCTCTCCACAATCTTACAGCTCCAACAATTCTTTCTCCATTATCTTCTTCACTACAATCCTTACCTTCTAGTTCTGGCATTCCACACAGGTCCTCAGGATCCTCTATCATTGTTTACTCTAGAAGGCCAAAACCTCTACCTTCTCCAGATGCTGTTCAAGCACCTTCTGTACGTCAAGGCACCAGGGTTTGCACTCCAGTTCGAAAATATGATGCACTGTTGGAGTCTGCTAATGCATTGAGCGTGCATTACTCTGCATCTGACCCTGATCCAGACACTTATGAAGCTGCTATTGACCTGATTCCAATAAATGGTTTGAGGCTATTCAAGATGAGCTTCAGTCCATGGAGAACAATCAGACATGGGTCATCACTGAGTTACCAGCAGGTCACAAGGCAATCACCTGTAAGTGGATTTTTAAGAAGAAATACGATGCACAACGCTTGATCCAAAGGTACAAGGCTCGACTTGTTGCTCGTGGTTTCTCTCAAGTTCCAGGTATTGACTACACAGAGACCTACTCTCCTGTTGTCAAATTGACAACAATTGGCGTGCTGCTTGCTTACTCAGCTCAGAATGATTTGGAAGTGCATGCTCTTGATGTCAAACAGCTTTTCTCAATGGCACATTGACTGAGAAAATCTACATGCACATTCCTCCTGGCTTGCTGACTCCTGACCAGCATAAGCACCAACAAGCCACTAAACAAGGGCAATTGGTTTTACAGCTCTACAAGGCTTTGTATGGTCTCAAACAGTCTGCCAGACAGTGGTATCACAAGTTTGATCAGTTTTTACTAGGTTTGGGATTTCAACGCTCTGGAGCTGATTCTAATCTCTATATCTTCCATTCTGGTTCTCATTTTGTCATCTTACCTCTTTATGTAGATGACTGCATCCTTGCCAGCAATAACCTTTCTCTTCTCCTCTGTCAAAGAGTCTCTTAAACAGGGTTTTGAGGTGACTGATCTGGGAGAGATTAGTCATTGTCTTCAGTTGCAAGTCACAAGAGACAGAAAACAAAGAAAGATCAGTCTATCTCAAGAGAGATTTTTACTCGTTTTCATATGCAAGACTGTAAACCTGTTTACAATCCTGTAGAGTCGAGGAGTGAGATTATAAGTCTTCAGGATTGTCCAAAAACTGATCAAGAGAGAGAGTATATGAAAACAGTACCTTACCAATCTGCAGTGGGGAGTTTGATGTGGGCCATGGTCAGCACTAGGCCTGATCTGGCTTATGCTGTCAGTTCAGTTGCCAAGTATATGGCAAATCCTAGCCTGAACCATTGGAAGGCTATCAAAAGGATCTTCCGTTACATTCAAGGTACACTATCACAGGGCCTAACTTATCATGCATCTAGTACTCCCACTCAGATTGGGGAGGAGATCAAGACACAAGACGATCTACAGGAGGATATTGCTTTATCTTCTGTAATGCAGCTGTTTGTTGGTCAAGCAAAAGGCAAGCTTCTGTTTCTTTATCCAGCATTGAAGCTGAATACATGGCCTTGTCAAAGGCAGCGACTGAAGCAGTATGGCTCAAGCGCTTGTTAAGTGACCTGGGTTTTCCTGGAGACACGATGAAGCTGTACTGCGACAGCAACAGCAGAATTGATCTTGTTACTCCAACAAAGCACCATGAGAGAACAAAGCACATAGACAGCAGATTCCACTTTGTCAGAGAAAAGGTGGAAGACAAGGAGATCTCTGTTTCACGGGTGGACACCAGAGATAATACTGCAGACATTTTTACGAAGGGATTGACTAGAGAACTGCATACAAAGTTTTGTCAAGCACTAGGAGTTATAGATAATAGACAATAACAAAATGTCCATTAAGAGGGGGTGTTAGACTTATAATGGTACATGTTAGTTAGTATTCATTTGAGAGCACTATTCATGCGCAAGCACTGTTCATGTGCCAACACTGTTCGTGATCATTGTTCGTGATCACATGTGAACACATTAGAGTACTGTTCCACATGAGTTACATGTGGAACATGTTAACACACCCTTCAGGTATTTTGAGTCTGATCTCTGCATGTATATAATCTCAATCCAAGGGGTTTTTCAAGGTTAATCTATTTTATACTACTCATTTCATTTTCTCACAAGAGTTCACAAGTAAAAATAATGAAATCGAGAGCAGCAATGCAACCGATAGCGAGAGGCATAGGAAACGTGCTATGTGCTGTAAGAGCCCGCCAGGATGCAGTGCGTGGATGAAGCGAGAGGAATAGGACACTTGCTGTAAGAGCCCACCAGGATACAGTGCATAGATGAAGATGAAGAACATGGGATGGAGTTGGGGAGGAACACAGTAAACACTAGAGGGCGAGGCAGGAAGCAGTCAGAGAACGAAGGGAAAAGACTAGGGAGTGAAATAGTAGAGGAATGTGTGGATGTGGCGGGCATTTCGCAAAGGATATGGCTACAGAAACTGGTAGAAATGTAAGAGTGTAACTAGAGCGAGACGTAAGAGGACAGGATAAAGTACATCACACCCAGTGCTATGGACATTGCAGTCCGGATACGCCAAACAACTGAAGGAAGCAGAAGGCGGCCACAGTAAACCTCCACGATAACACCAACGACTTCATCAATGCCTCACGCAGTGCCGAAGTAGCTGAACAATTGTCAGTACTCCTCGTCCCGAGTTTATACTCGAAAACTCATGAGTGCCAAGGCAAACTCGGTTGCTTCCAACAGCGCCGCTTGAAGTAATAAACAGCCATCTTTCAGCAGTGCTACACGAAATAATGAACTGCCAGGGGAAGGTTACAGAAATGGAAGGCTACAGAAATGAACAACTGGAGCTTAAAGTCCCAAAAGAGCAGAAATAGAATGCAGAATGTAGGCATGAACGAAATTGTGAAAAAGGGAAAGAAGAAAATAAGATCAAAAGCAGGAGAGTGTGAGTGATGCGAGACATCCCTAGAAAATGCCTGCAAGGACAAAGTCTATCAGGGTTAGCAGCAAGTAAAATCCAGAGAGCGAAGCACAAAGAAACCACGAGGAGTTAGTAAGAAAACAAAGGAATGAGCCAAGTTAGAAGAGTGTGAAGCTGAGAGCTAGAGAGCAGAGAATAAGGCAGAACGGACAGGCATGAAAAGGTGGAACTAACGAGAGAACGCACTATGGGCTAAGCAAGAACTATAACCCAAACGAGCAGAAAGCAAAGGACAAGGAGACGGTTTCCGAGAGAAGGATGGCCTCGGGTGCTGAGAGAGGCCTTGGGAACTGTGAAGGAAGGGAGACCCACCGTGTGAGATGGTGCCACGTGTCAACCAAACAACAGCAAGGGTATTCAGTTCGTGTGAGCAGATGAAAGGCTCAGAACAGAGATATTGTGGAGACTAACTCCAGGAGGAATGCACTATAACTCACTAGACAGTACAGAGTATACCAAGACTAACTCCAGGGGGAGGGGATGCACTATAACCCAATAGGCTGGATAGAGTATATCGCGACATATCATAGTAGCTATGCTACTTATGACTCTACTTGTAATATCAATGCATCCTTATCGACGGGAGAGAGCAGATATACCGAAACGCGAAGTAATGTAAGGAGAGTAAGAAACAAGCTGTAATTGACGACCTACAACTCAAAAATACACCATTCTGGGGAAACTGAAAATGACAGACTGTTCAGAACACATACAAGGGAACCATGAAGTAAAACAACAGATGTGAGTTGGGGCAAAAGGGAAGAAAGTGGATAGTCACAGAGCTGAGTATGAGCGATGCATCAAACATGAGACATGTATATATATATATGAGAACAGAAACTGTGCTGACCAGTGCCTAAATAAACAGTCAAGAATAAGTCCTGATCACCGGTATTGTAAACAAGCCTACTTAGGTGTATATATATAGGTATACGAGAACTGAAATCGTTCTGGGAACAGGTTATCCAGAACTCATGAAGTGCAAATGAGCAATGAACAATATGTACATGATACGCAACACTAGGAATTTCAAACCCCGAGGGTAGAATGCACGGAAGGTAAGCTACACGCAAGGCTAGAGTAGTATGAAATCGCTAAGTTAGAATGCATCGAAGGTAATCTGCAGCAATGGCATAATCGAAAGAAACATATTGAAACACCAGCATATCTATATGAGAAACATCATCGAATGAAAGGCGAGATAACTGTCACGTGGAAACCATTAGATAGCAACTCGCATATTTGAGATGCAGCCTGCAAAGAACTGGAGACAGTCCTCCCACATAAGTAGAAAAATAAATACAATAGGAAGAAACGGACAGCTGAAAAGGATGGAGATAAACTGGTGGCAAGAGACAAGTAATAGTCTGTAAATATCGTGGGTCAAGGAAGAGCTGAGTCAGGAAACGAAAATCCGAGAAAGTGGATGAGACAGAGCACTAGAAGTATAAATCGCTCAGAGAACAAGGGAAGACAAGCAAAGCATCCGAGGACTTGGATATCAATATATCACAGCAAGCGCTATGGACGCCTGGTGTATATATGTGTGTTCTCGGTGCTTGTTTAAGTCAGTTTTCCTACAAGGTCATTCCCAACACCTTGTATCTTGTTTCAGGTGTGTTTTACGTTGCTTAACTCTGGGGTGTCTTTCATGTTGTGTGAATGATTGCTGTGTATTATCTTTGAAGGTTCTGAAAAAGAGTGAATTGAATACTGTTGTGTGAAATCAGGAGTGTCTACTCTGGTGAGATTGGGAAAGCTGAGTGCTAGAATGTCTGATACGTCAGAAGTCAGAATGACTGAGGATAGACCTTTTCCTTCAAAGAACAGAAAGAACGGTTCTCATCAGGTTATGGGCCCACAATCACCACTGGGGTTAATAGGAGAACTCAAAGAGCTAGAGAAACTGGGAAACACTAACCACAAAACTGGGGTTTTGGATGTGAAATGTATCTTAGACAGTTATGACTGTTTAGACTTGGCATTAGAAGCTCATGATATAGATGAGCTTGAGTCCAACAAGGAAGAGAGAATCAAGCACACTACTACTAGGAGGTTTCTGATAAGGGTTATGCAAGAGCCAGTCAGAGACCTAGTAGACACTTATGCTTGGAGTTGGGAGATTTGGCACAAACTCAAGAATTTTTACTCTGTTGAGAGGTTGGAAAGTTCCAGTAGGATCTGGTATGGGATGTGGAATATGAAGCTGCAAGATGGTGATGACTTTACTTTGCACTTGTCAAAGTTACAGAAGGTCTTCAAGAGTGTCAAGGAGGATGAGTGTACCTTTACAGAGAAATTGAGATCAACCATCTCTTGAAGACTCTCCCTCCAAGCTATCACTGTGTCCTAGTAGCTCTGAAAGTTTACATGTTGAAGTTGTCACATGGGATTATGTGATAAACAAATTGCTAGTGTTTAGTAGAGACAGAGAGGACATAGAAATGAAGTTTAATGGTTTGGGAGATTCTGCTCTGTTCAATGCTTCTTCTTGGTCAAGGAGAGTGCCAGATAGAAGAGTGAGTAAATCTGGTAAAGGAGTTAGTAGTGTTGATGACAAGACCTGTTATTTTTGTCATGAGAAAGATCATGTTGCACCTAGATGTCCCAAGAGAGGACAAACGAGAGAACGAGAGCTGAACAAGGTAGGCAAGAGATCTCAACCAGTAAAAGGTCAAAAATATGTGAGTTCACCTTACAACACAGAGGCGTGCAATGAGGGAAAGCGATGAGGAGAGGTACTCAGCAGAAGAGATAGACTGTGGAGTGCTGGCAGAATCTCAGTTGTCCACAAACAGTTCTGGATGGTTCTTGGATTCTGGAGCCACCTCTCATATCTGTTACCAGAAGGAGCTATTCTCAACTCTTCAACCTCTGAAGAGTCCCAAGAGTGTTCGTAGTGGACCTGGGACTCTTGAATCCAGTGTTAGGAACTGGCAAAGTTCCTATTGCCTTCATGGGAAGATCTAATACAAGTTCTTATAAGAGCTATTTGGAAGATGCGCTCTATGTTCCAGATTACACCAAGAACTTGATATCAGTACATCGCCTCATGGACCATCGCCTCATGGAGTGGATGTTCTGTTTGAGAGCAACAGAAATCAATGCACTTTGAAGAAAGGAGAGTTGGTCCTTGGGTATGGTACTGCCAAAGGGAAGCTGTTCAAGTTGATGGAAGCTGATTGCTCTGATTCTGCATTGGTAGCAGAAAACAGAAATGATATGCATCTGTGGCATTTGAGGTAAGGGCACTTGTCAGAGCAAAACCTACATGCTTTAGAGAAGGTAGTGGAGGGGTTGAAACTAGATCCCAAAGGAAACCTCGAATTGTGCATTGGGTGTGCAGAAGGTAAGGCACACAAGGCTCTTATCCCCAAGAAATCTTCATCTAGAGCTTCTGGTCTTCTAGATGTTATTCATTCTGATGTGTGGGGATACATGACTGAAAAGTCATTGAGTGGAGCAGCCTACTATATTTCCTTTGTGGATGACTACAGTAGAAAGAGCTTTATCTATCTCATGAAAAGCAAGGATGAAATGCTGCGAAAATTCCAGAAGTTTGTAGCCATGGCTGAGTTGCAGACTGGGAGGAAAGTCAAGCGATTGAGAACAGATGGAGGCAGAGAGTACAGGAATGAGGAATTCATCTCTTTTCTGTCAGAGAAAGGAATTCTCCTTGATTATACTGCCAGAGACAGTACTGCACAGAATGGAGTTGCAGGAAAGTTGAATAGGACACTGGTGGACAAAGCATTGGCCATGCTTCAACATGCCAAGCTAGAGAGAAAGTTTTGGGGCGTTGCAATTAGCACTGCAAATTTCCTTAGAAATATCAGTGGTACCACGGCATTGCAAGGAAGAACTCTTGAAGAATGATGGAGTGGTAAGAAAGCTAATCTTTCAGCTTTGAAAGTTTTTGGATATCCTGCCTACGTTCATCTTCCCTAGGAGCAAAAGAGGAAATTCACAAAGAAGGCTGAGAGAATGCTTTTTGTAGGATATGAAGAGGGACTGAAAGGATATCTTCTGTACAATCCTAAATCTGGACAGATCATCAGAAGTAGAGATGTACTCTTTGATGAATTGAGGACTTGGAGTAAGAACAGTGATGAGTTGCAGAAGCAAGCTGATCAGTTTGGTCAGCCTGATCAATCTATCTTCCCAAGCTGCAGAGTCAGTTTTTCAGATCAATCATCAGAAGAGCAATCTCTACCTGAAGCTGATGGTTCACCAAAGGAGAGTCTGAAGGTGTACAAAAGAAGGCCTATACAGCCGGCGGTTCCTGATTCTGATACTACAAAAGAGAACTCCCAGAAGACTGCAGGTGCAGAATCTCTGAGTGAGATTCCAGAGATGTCAAGAAATGACATGAAACTTCTGGGGACAGAGCCAAGAAGCTCACAGAGAGATAGAAAACCTATTGACAGACGTGGCTTTCTATCAGAAGAGATGTTAGATGAATCTTACATCTGTCATGAAGATTGTGATCCAGACACTTTACAACAAGCTATGCTCAGACCAGATTCGAGTCAGTGGGAGTTGGCTGTAGCAGAAGAGAAGTCTCTTCAGACTAGTGGTACATGGGTACTAGCTGATTTACCACCAGGTAGGAAAGCAATTGGCTGTAAATGAGTTTTCAGGGTCAAACGTGGAGCTCAGAATGAGATCCTGAAGTACAAGGCAAGACTTGTTGCAAAGGGCTTCAATCAGAAAGCATTGATAGATTATTCAGAAACTTTTGCACCTGTTGCCAGGTATGGATCTATTCGCATGCTTCTAGCTCTTGCAGCTGAGAGAGATTGGGAAGTGGAGCAGTTAGATCTGAAAACAGCCTTTCTCAATGGAGATTTGAGAGAGACTATCTAGATGGACGTTCCAGATGGATATACTGAAAGCAAAGGAAAAGTATACTTGCTTAAAAAGGCTTTATATGGTCTTAAGCAAGCTCCTAGAGCCTGGTATGAGAAACTAGACTCATACTTGAGAGAACAGGATTTCAAACTAGCAGATTCTGACATGAGTGTGTATACTAGAGATGATGTATACATAGTTGTATATGTAGATGATCTATTACAGTTGGGGAACAGTGAATCTATCAAAGGAGTGATAGATTTCTTGTGTTCTGTTTTTGAGATGACTATCCTTGGTCCTGTAAAACTCGTTTTGGGAATCAAAGTGAGCAGAGACAGAGAAGCAGGATGGATCCGGATCAGCCAACCGTAGTATGTGAAGTCCATACTAGCTAAGTATCAGATGACAGAGGCCAATCCTGTCTCTACACCTCTTGATCTGGGGTGGAAGCACAGCAGAATCATAGATGGGGAGGTGAATCACTGTGACAAAACGTTGTATCGGAGTGCTCTTGGTTCTCTAATGTCTATCATGGTCTGTACAAGACCAGATATATGCTATGCAGTGGGAGCACTAGCTAGATATACTAGCAACCCTGCACAAGTACATTGGAAAGGTATAAAGAAAGTATTCAGGTACTTAAAGGGTACTCAAGATGCATTCTTGGAGTACAGAAAGCAAGGGAACATACTTGCTTCTACACTTGAAGCATATACAGATGCTTGTTGGGGAGATGATACAGATAACAACAGATCAACTGGTGGATATGTAATCATGCTTAGTGGTGGAGCAATCAGCTGGCATAGTAAACAGCAAACATCCGTTGCACTGTCTACTACTGAGGCAGAATTTATGGCTGCCTCAAATGCTACTCAAGAAGTCATCTGGAACAGGAGACTTCTTAAGGAGCTGGGTTTTGAGCAGGAAAATCCTACTACATTGTACTGTGACAATACAGGAAGTATAGCACTCAGCAAAAATCCTGTACATCACCCAAGGACTAAGCACATTGAGATTAGAAGACGATTTGTAGAGGAGAAAGAAAAGTAGAATGTTGTGAAGTTAGTTTACTGTCCTACACAGGATATGACAGCAGATGTGTTTACAAAAGCACTACCTAAAGATAAACATATAAAATGTGCAGTAGAAAGGAAAATTGTTCTGATCTCTCATAAGTGTGAATGTTAGTTTAGTTAATCTCTAATTTAATAACTTCCCTATTTTTAGCACCTTGATAGTTTTCTCTAGAGTTTTACTAAATACGCATGAGGGTAATGTGGGGGCGCAGCCTAATTAGGGTTGTGCAAAGCAACTCCCCAGGGCATACTTAGGTGTACATACTTAGGTGTATATATAGGTATACGAGAACAGAAGCTGTTCTGGGAACGGGTTATCCAGAACTCATGAAGTGCAAATGATCAGTAAGCAAGATGTACATAATTCACAATGCTAGAATACTGAGAAATCCGTCAGGTAGAATGCATCGAATGTAACTTGAAGCAAAGGCATAATTGAAACAAATTGAGAATAACATATGGCTAACAAACTAGTAAACCACCGTAAAATCGAGAACTCTACGCAAACAACTGCGAGAAATAGGTAACGCTATGTAAAAGACTGCCAGTGAGCAGTGCGTGAATGATAAAAATAAAACATGGGCTGGAGTCGGGTAGGAAAACTGTATAAACCAGAGGTCCCATGAATCAGGCAAAGAGGAAAGGAAAAATAATAGGGAGGGAATTAGCTGGGGAATGGAGGAGTGGAACAATGCAAGAGCTATAGGATGGTGTGGCTGCAGAAACCTGTCGAAGTGTAACAGGGTGACGAGAGCGAAGTGAAAAAGGACAGGATATAAAGTATATCACAACAAGCGCTACGGATGCTCGAGTCCTGAGACGCTAAACAGCAAAAGGGGAAGCAGAAGGCGGCCATAGTAAACCTTCACGAAAACACGTACGACTTCAGCCCTAATTATGGCTCTGCAAAACAACCTTCTAGAGCTTGCTTGTGTATATATATGAGTGCTCTCTGCTCATGTTGAGGTAAGTTCTCATACAAGGATCATTCCCAGCACCTTGTACCTTGTTTTAGGTGTGTTCTATGATGCTTACCATTGAGGTACCTTTCATGCTGCTGTGTACTATCTTTGAAGGCTTTGAGAGAGAGTGAGTTGAATATTGCTGAGTGCAATCAGGAGTGTCTACTCTGGTGAGACTAAGAAAGCTGAGTGCTAGGATGTCTGATACATCAGAAGTCAGAATGACTGAGGATAGACCATCTACTTCAAAGACTAGGAAGAAAGGTTCTCATCCAAGTATATCACCACCAGCGCTATGGACGCTGGAGTCCTGAGACGTTGTTGTACTTATATATAGGTATATGAGAACAGAAGCCGTTCCCAGAACGGATTATCCAGAACTCATGAAGCACAAACGATCGCTAAGCAAGATGTACATGATTCACAATGCTAGAAGAATGAGAATCCATAAGGTAGAATGCATCTAATGAAACTTGAAGCAAAGGCATAATTGAAACAAATTGAGAATAACATATGGCTAAAAGACTAGTAAACCACCATGAAATCGAGAACTCTATGCAAATAACTGCAAGAACTAGGTAACGCTAGGTAAAAGACTGCCAGTGAGCAGTGCGTGAATGATAAAAATAAAAGATGTGGGCTGGAGTCAGGTAGGAACACAGTATACACAAGAGGTCGAATCCATGAATCAGGCAAAGAGCGAAGGAAAAATAATAGGGAGGGAATTAGCTGGGGAATGGAGGAGTGGAACAATGCGAGAACTATAGGATGGTGTGGCTGCAGAAACCTGTTGAAGTGTAACAGGGTAACAAGAGCGAAACGAAATAGGACAGGATATGAAGTATCTCGCAACAAGCTCTATGGACGCTTGAGTCCTGAGACACTAAACAGCAAAGGGAAGCAGAAGGCGGCCATAGTAAACTTTCACGAAAACACCTGCGACTTCATCAGGGCCTCATGCAGTGCCGAAGTAGCTGAGCAGTTGTCAGTACTCCTCATACCGAGTTTCTGCTCGAAAACTCATGAGTGCCAAGGCAAACTCGGTTGTTCCCCTAAAGTGCTGCTCATAAGTAGTGGGAATGTCAAAAGAACAGAAGAAACAATATGGAAATGTGGAAATAAAGGGCAAGCAGAAGTAGCTGAGCAGTTGTCAGTACTCCTCATACCGAGTTTCTGCTTGAAAACTCATGAGTGCCAAGGCAAACTCGGTTGTTCCCCTAAAGTGCTGCTCATAAGTAGTGGGAATGTCAAAAGAACAGAAGAAACAATATGGAAATGTGGAAATAAAGGGCAAGCAGAAGTGTAGGTACAGAAATAAGCACAGGAACCTCAGCCGCATAATGAGTTTCAGGAGTCCACATGAGTAAGAGGAGTGAAGAAGACGAGACATACCTGATCGATCCCTGAAATCACAAACATGCATTAGTAGAGAGAAAATCCAGGACACAGCAAAGAGAAATAATGAAGCAAAGTTGCATGAGTGATCCAAGGGGGGAGCAAGAAACATCATCGATACACGGGAAAGGACTAGGCTACTCAAAAAGGAGAAAGAAAAGCAAACAGAGAAGCAAATAAAAGCACTGAAAAGAGTGAGGGCATCTCACGAAAGGGCAAAGCATGGATACACTGGAAAGGACTAGGCAACTCAAAAAGGAGAAAAAAAAAGCAAACAGAGAAGCAAATAAAAGCACTGAAAAGAGTGAGGGCATCTCACGAAAGGGCAAAGCATGGAGGCAAAATCAGCCTCGTATGAAGTGAAGGACTAGGTGGGCTCACGTGTCCATAAGCAGAGGCCCCGTGTCCATAAGCAAACAATCAAAGTCCACATGGCAAATAGTGGTAGGCAGTGTATATGTATCACTTCAGGAGTCACGAAATGGTATACGAGTTTAAGGAAAAATTACAGTATATTGGTAAATGAGAGCAGAAGCCGTTCGGGGAACGGGTTATCCAGAACAGAACCAGAAAAATTACAGTATATATATATCAATTCAGAAGTCAAGTAGGACTCCCAAACAACAGTATGATATACAAGCCTCTGGGAAAAACTACTGGTGGGCTCGAACTGGAGCTCCCCGCCTGGCAGAAAGCAGGGATGTTCTTATATATTGGTATATAAGAACAGAAGCCGTTCACAGAGCGGGTTATCCAGAACTCATGAAGTGCAAATGATTGATAAGCAATATGTAAATGAATCACAATGCTAGAGTAGTGTGAAATCCCTAAGGTAGAGTGCATTGAATGTAACCTGCAGCAAAAGTATAATTGAAACAAATTGAAAATAACCAATGGGGTACGGCTGGAGTCGGGTAGGAACACTGTAGACACGAGAGGGCAAAACAGGAAGCAGTCAAAGAGCGAAGGGGAAAATACTAGGGAGGGAATTAGCTGGGGAATGGAGGAGTGGAACAAAACAAGAGTTCTCAGATGATGTGGCTGCAGAAACGTGTTGAAGTGTTAAAGGGTAACGAGAGCGAAGCGTAGGAGGACAGGATATAGAGTATATCACAACCAGCACTATGGACGCAGGAGTCCTGAGACACTAAACAGCTAAGGGAAGCAGAAGGCGGCCATAGTAAACCTCCACGATAACACCTGAGGCTTCATCAGTGCCTCACGCAGCGCCGAAGTAGCTGACCAATAGTCAGTACCCCTCGTACCGAGTGTCTGCTCGAAAACTCATGAAAGAAATTGACAATAACCGATGGCTAACAGACTAGTAAAGAACATGAAATCCAGAGCAGCTATGCAAACGATGGTGAGGAATAGGAAACGTGATGTAAGAGCCCGCCAGTAGGTAGTGTGTGAACAAAGATGCGCCAGTAAGCAGTGCGTGACCAAAGATGAAGAACCTGCCAGTAAGCAGTGCGTGACCAAAGATGAAGAACCTGCCAGTAAGCAGTGCGTGAACAAAGATGAAGAACCCGCCAGTAAGCAGTGCGTGAACAAAGATGAAGAACATGGGCTAGAGTCAGGTAGGAACACTGTAGTCACAAGAGGGCGAAGCAGGAAGCAGTCAAAGAGCGAAGGGAACATACGAGGGAGGGAATTAGTTGGGGAATGGAGGAGTGGAACCAAACAAGAAGTCTCGGAAAACGTGGCTGCAGAAACGTTCCTATATATCTTATAGTATCTTATATCTTATATCTTAGATGTTCTTATATATCTGAGTTATGAGAGCAGAAGCCAATCATGGAACGGGGGATCCAGAACCCACTTAGGACTGAACCGGACACATGCATATGGGAGATGCAAGCAAGAAAGACTGGGTTTAGGGTTTAGGCAAGCAAGCAACAGACGCGAAATGAAAGGAATGGGAGATAAGCAAGTACTTATACAAAGCACTCACATACAAAACAAACACTGTCAGTAATGCATGGTGAATCTTCCACCATTCTCCTGACGTTCATATAGATGACTTACCCGACTTCAGTAAAGCTCGCAGCTGGGCCACATATTCAGAGAGCTCCAAATCTGACGGTTCCAGTTGATGGGCTCTGATAGCAAAATCAAGTGCCTCCTTGTGCCTCCGTAGCTGCACCCATATAGAATCTCATACTTATCAGCCCACAAGAGTTAACATGAGAACTTCTCTTTCTTCAACAACTTCGCTAAATTACACCTTTGAACACCTTTGGATCAATTTCAGTTTCACTTAATTGCCACCGTAACTCAGGGAAGGAGCCAAGATACAGAAGTTTCACATTTAAGTTCACATACTACAGATAGTCTAACTGCTCTTGCTGATGAAACAAGATACTGATAGTTTATACACTGACACACTGAGAGATTATACTGCATACTTCCATCGTTCTTACCCCTGACAATGCTCGAGCGATAAGATGGTGAGCCCGTGAGGACATGGGGAAGATAGCTCGAGCCTCGTTACAATCCCTAATCGCCATATGGAGGTCGTTCTTCCACTCGCGCTGTCGATTAGACCACATTATCAACGCCATGTCAGAGCTATGGACCCTGCAAGAGGCCTACATAACAAGAATCTCATGATATTCGATACGACTACAAGAGAAAGACACCACACCTTCAAGAAGGCTGATGCCCGTAAACATAAACAGTCATGCATCAACTGAAGCCCAACTGCCGAACCCCCGGCATCAATTATTTCGCTAGTAGCTTCTACGGCATAGAGATAATTGTTGTCCGGATCCATAGCTTTTTCCGCTTCATCAAAGAGTTCTTTACACTCTTGCACCTGCAGACATGCATAGCGATGGTCATAACCTTGTCAAGCACTCAAATCAGAACTGACAGCCATCGCGCAATTTAACAGAATCAAATTAAATTTTGGGGCTTATGTTTGGTGCTCCTTTTCTGTTAAAATCGGCGATATGTCTAATCCCTGCATGAATAAACACCCACACTTCTTGATCCACAAACAATCCTGTAAATATCCGCATGTGACACTCAATTCTTAGTTTGTTCCAGGTAAAAGGCTGACAACTCAGTTACTAGTTGCCGCGTGTGACCAGCAAGCATCTAAGACTCAGATCAAAGCTCTCCTTACCCAAGAGGAGTACCGCCTGTATCCATGCCCCAAAGCCCCTCCTGATGACTGCAGCTGTGCCCTTGTGCCATTAGCGATTGGAGCGAGCGCAGTCCTTTTAGGGACGTCACTTGATTTGTAGACAACTCCATCAGCTTGGCCTGCAAGAATGGAGAGATACCACATCACTGAAATCAGAGCAAATACATCTTGCTTCCGGCTTGACGAAATCAAGTCAGTATCATCGACTATCAAAGTTTGATAGTCGTGCCGCTTTGGAATAGATGAATAAGTAAGTGGGTACTGTTGAAATCTTTCCCTCGTGCATCCAAGTGACATCAAGTGTCTCAACCTGGAACGATAAGATCTCTACGGGTTTAAACCCAGCCTACAAAATCAAACTTTGGTTCCGCCTTCCAGATCGGGCAGAGCCTTCCATCATGTTACTCAAGTTGGCGTCTTAAAAGAAAATTCAACTGCAAAAATATAGAGATTTTACTCTTCTTTCTAGACTCTGAGGCTTACCCGTGAAAGAATCCATCAGATATACATGTTCACCGCTGTAGCTAAGGAGAACCTCCTCCCCGTTTGGACTGAACGTAACATGAGTAAGATGCAACCCTGAGCGGCTCTGCACACAGTGAGACCATGGCATGTTACAAAAACGCTGGGGCCAAAATGCTCTTGTGCTGCTCAATAGCACTGCGTGATCTCAATATGCACAGACAGTAAGCTAAGTATTCAAGATTCATGACCTAACCACATGCTCTTAGCATAAACGTTAGAAATTGATGAAAGTTATTAGATGTACTAAGCATGACGTTTAGATGACAACTAGCTCACTGAGGTCGACCCTAATATGAGTTGTAACTCTATTCAGAATCTCCGCAGAGGAAATGTCCACAGAAAATTATTTCCAAATTCAGGAAAAGAAACGTCTCTTTATACTTAAAACTTGAGCGCATCTAAGAGGATATACTCTCATCCAGAAGAATACTGGGTTGATCTTTGCTATGGCATAATTCCCGTTTTATCGTTTCCCACTTTTTCATTCCTAGTTCAGGGCAGTCAAATACCAAGTCTTCGCCTCAAAGGTTTGACTTGACAAACAACATAGAGAAGCGCACAAGGATTACCCCCAAAGAGGCTACGTTATTTTCATGAGAGAATGCTCCAAATTCACTTGATACTCACATAGTCCGAAAGGTGGGTAGGACAAAAGTAGCAAACACAGGGCGGGGCTTTTGTCGGTTGCTGAACTGAGCTCAATGGGGGCAGCATTCGTCGGTCATAAAGACGAGCGAACGCATCACTGTGAACACAACAAGGTTCAGATTGAGTTCATTGTCTCAATGAATATGAACTTTACCGCAGAAATCAAGATGGCATGATGCAAGCGGCTTTAGCGACTATGAGGCGTCTTAATGCGGGAACTTGACTCAATCTCTACTGCCATATATTCAAGTTCAAAAGATAATACAAAAGAAACTCTTTGACTAGCACCAACAGCCCAGCTTCCAAGTACCTTCCACCGATGAGAAGATGATGTGGACGAGTGGGGCTCATTGCACATGTCTTGAGTTTGAGACGAAGCCTTGGCTGATCTTGTAATGATCTCTTTGCTCCACCTCTTAAATCGAGCTGGCATTCCAACAGTCACTCCAGATCATGAACCAGTCTTGCTGAAATTAAAACACACAGACTTAAGCCTATGTAACTCAACATCAAGTCATAACTAGCTATTGACACGTGTAAATTCTAGTTCACAGGGACGATGTCTGCAGTCCAGCATGATGAGCATCAGATGCAACGATCTCATGGCGATATCGGCAAGCAGATCTCTGCGAAAGTCCTGGCCTCGAACGGATAATATAACGTACCAGGACATTCCGACAGTCGGGCTCCAAGGCACCATGAGGACACCTGATACCCTCCCGCAGATCATGTTGTCGTAAAGTACCATCCTCACTTGCGCTCAATATAACATGTGGGTTTCCATCCTCCACCTGAATATTTAGTGAACGTCCAACCAATAGCACAAAGATTTTACACTGGAAACATATAGGGACTACGTTCCGCCATGCAAACAAACACATCTGTTATACAAACAATATTCTAGGAAGTATATATGATTTGCGTGGCAGAAGCCATGAGTAGAATGGGGAATCAACCCCCACTTAGGACACAACCGAGACAAACTGAACACATGCAAATCTAAGCAACAAAACTCATGCAACTAGGAATTGCCTCAAGACATGCCTCTAAACATATGGGCACTGAGAGCAGAAGCATTTCGAAGAAAGGCTTCTGCTTCTGCTTTTGCTTCAAAAGGGGGATCCAGAACCCACTAAGTGCATATGCAATGCAGATGAAAGATAAGTATGAATGTGTGCAAATCTTAATGAATAGCAACTCAGGAAATGAAAATTAAGTGAAACTAACAACACGAAGGTAAGACGAAGTAGAGGCAGAAGTGAAACATCTCATGAGTAACTCCTGCTGACCCGGAACTCATGGAAGTGGGAGAGGACTGGATATTAGGAGATGAGAGCAGAAGCTGTTCTAGGAATGGAGATCCAGAACTCATTAAATGCATATGAAGTGCATATGAAAGGTAACCAAGAAATACTCAACCGAGAAAAGTGATAAATCCATAAAGGAGATGAAGTGAACGTCACAAAACGAATGTAACCTGCAGCAAAGGCATGATAGCAACATATCGAGAACAACATATATAAAGAACTAGTACGAAGCGTGTATTTGGTAACAGCTATGCAACATAAGTCGAGATATAATACATTGGGTAATCGACCACCTATACGCAACTCTTGAACTGTGAAAGTAAGCTCAAGTCTGGAGTTGGGCAGGAACGTTGAGATTGTTAGAATGATAATGAGGAGTTTGAGGCGTGAGGCGTTTAATGAGGCGTTTAATGAGGCGTTTTATTACTGTTCATGCGAGTTACATGAGTTACATGTTAGCACACCCTTCAGTTCACTTGATTCTAATCTCTGTACCTATATAATCCCAGTCTGAGGATTCTTTCAAGGTTAATTGATTCATTCTACAACTCATTCTCCTACATGGTATCAGAGCTAAAAGTCATAGAATTTCTTCTTCAGTGGATAGGGGACGGCTTAGCACACAGTTTCGAAATTCTGAGAGTTCTGATTTTCTTACACTGTAGTGTATCTGAAGAGTTTCCTCCTCTGAAGAGTGTCTCTTTTCTCTGGGTTTTAGGAGAGAATTTTCTCTTATATCTTCTGTTAGTCTGGGTTTTGGGAGAGAAATTCTCCATTATCCTCTGTGAATCAAATCATTATGTCTGCTGTTGGTGTTAGTCCTGGTCTTGCTGCTGGTGTTGGTGCTCCTGCAGGTGCTATATTATGCTATTCCAAGTATACGATTTGACTCCATACTTTTGTCAAATTCAATGACAATATTTCCAATCTTGGAAAGATTGTCTTGCCCTTAAACTGAAGGTGGCTTCAGTTTTCACAATTGTTGATGGTACCAGAGTGAAGCCCACCTCAGTGGCTACTCTACCTGATTGGGAGCATAGGAATTTTGTTGCTCTTGAAGCAATAAATTCAGCATTAACTCCTGAATTTGTTCCTACCATCGCCAGGCACATGTTGGCAAGCAAAGCATGGATGGATTTAACTACCATGTACGAAGATCCTGATGATGTCACAATCATGTACCTATTGAACACTTTGATGAATTTGAAGATGCATGAAAGCACCAGTGTAGCAAAATACATTACCAATTATCGAGGAGTCCACACCCAATTAGCTGCGGTGAACAACCCAATCAATGACCAACAGGCTAAACTTCATTTGATGAGATCTATGCGTTCTAGTTTCAAGTATTTTCTGCAATCATTACAAACACAGAAGGCATTACATCTCTTTAATGTCATTTCTCTTGTTGTTCAAGAAGAGATCAGCATGAAATATGAAGGTCTTGTAGAGCAAACAACTGCTTAGCAGTCACACAAGGCTCTACATCTTCTTACAGAGACAAAGGTAAAGGCAAGGGGAGCTGGAAGAATGAATCTCATGGTTTTTCTGGTCAGAACTCTTTCAGAAGATCTTCTGGTCAGAATCCTTCCCCTGGTCAGAACTCTTTCAGCAGATCTTCTGGTCATAATCCTTCCCCTGGTCAGAACTCTTTCTGCAGATCTTCCAGTCAGAAGCAGAGTTATTTCTCTATATCTTCTGGAGGAAATTCCTTCAGACCTTCTATCATCTGTCACTACTGCTCAAAGAAGGGATATCACATCAAAGACTGTTGCAAGGGAGAAAGGAGGCAAGGAACACCATCACTCCAATGCTTCTACAACTCATCTCTCTTTGTACAATGTTGATGTTGTTCCTTCAGTCACTCAGGACAAGCAATGGTACATCGACACCGCTGCTTCTCAGCACATGACCTACCAGAGAACCTGTTTCTTGGTCTATGAAGCATACTCACCACCTAGACAAGTTTACTTGGCTGATGGTTCCAACATTGCTATTCTAGGCCATGGGACAGTTTCGGTTAAGCTTGCTTGTTCAGGGAACTCCTACATGCTAGAAGATGTTCTACATGTTCCTTTGTTGAACAAGAATCTCTATTCAGCATTTCAGTTGAGCAAGTCACATGGATCATTTCAGTTGAAGGAAACCAACATTTTCCTTTATGATGATCTGCAGAATCTGATTGCATCCTGTCCTATATTGGATGAACTTTTGGTTTCGGGGAGAGTCCATTGAGCAACCTCAAGATGCTGGAGTCTCTACATCAACTCAGTCTCAATCATCTCAAGCTGCTGCAATCTCTATTCCAACCAGGGATACATCTTCCTCTATTACTTCCCTATGGCATCGATGACTTGGGCATGTCAGCAAGAATCGACTTCAACTTCTACAAGACAAAGATCTGGTTGTTGGGATGGATCAGATCCATCCTAATTTGTTTCCTGTTTGCTCACTTTGTCTTCATGGCAAGCAAACTCGAATTCCCTTACCTCAGGAAGGAGCTACTAGAGCCCCTGTTCCATTGGCTCTCATCCATTCTGATGTTTGAGGTCCCATCTCTTCTGCTACCTACACTGGTTACAGATACTTCGTGACCTTCATTGATGATTACACAAGGTATACATTCTTGCATCTACTCAAATTCAAACATAAGTTTTTACTTGCTTTCAAGAATACGCGACTTATGCAAAGACTCAAGTCAATCAGAAGGTCCGGGTGTTGTGCTCAGACAATGGTGGTCAATACAACTCTGCAGATTTTCATCGTTTTTGCAAAGGCAAAGGTATCATGCGCCAGTTCAGCACTCCACATACTCCTCAGCAAAATGGTGTTGCTGAGAGAAAGAACAGAACATTGGTGGAAGCAGTCTGCACTACTTTATTTGAGTCTGGACTCCCCAAGCCTTACTGGGGAGAGGCACTACACACTGCCAACTTTCTGCAAAATCGAAGTCCTACCAAAACCATCTCCTCCGAAGTCACACCCTTCCAACTCTGGTTTGGTTATAAACCTAATCTATCCCTACTTTGCATTTCTGGATGCATTGCTTATGCACATGTTCCATATTCTTCCAGATCTAAACTCTATTCTAAGTCTTCTAAGTGTATCTTCCTTGGCTACGATCAGGATAGTTTAGCTTACAGACTACAGAAGATATCTGATAGCTCCATTTTTCTGTCAAGAGATGTTCAGTTTCAGGAACATACATATGCTCATGAACATAAACAGTGTTCTGACGCTCAGGATGTTCAACTGGATTTCTTCTCTGATCCGACAATTTTCATTTCCTCTCCTCCTTCTAGTTCTCGGGCTACCCAGAGTCTATCCCCACCAACTCCTACTCAGTCACCTCCTCTCCACAATCTTACAGCTCCAAGAATTCCTTCTCCATTACCTTCTTCACTACAATCCTTACCTCCTAGTTCTGGCACTCCACACAGGTCCTCAGGATCCTCTACCATTGGTTACACTAGGAGGCCAAAACCTCTACCTTCTCCAGATGTTGTCCAAGCACCTTCGGTCCGTCAAGGCACCAGGGTTCACACTTAAGTTCTAAAATATGATGCACTGTTGGAGTCTGCTAATGCACTAAGCGTGCACTATTCTGCATCTGACCCTGATCCTGACACTTATGAAGCTGCTGTCGCTGGACCTGATTCCAGTAAATGGTTTGAGGCTATTCAAGATGGGCTTCAGTCCATGGAGAACAATCAAACATGGGTCATCACTGAGTTACCAGCAGGTTGCAAGGCAGTCACCTGTAAGTGGATATTTAAGAAGAAATGCTATGCACAAGGCTCGATCCAAATCTACTCTCCTGTTGTCAAATTGATAACAATTCATGTGCTGCTTGCTTACTCAGCTCAAAATGATTTGGAAGTGCATGCTCTTGATGTCAAACAGCTTTTCTCAATGGCACATTGACTGAGAAAATCTACATGCACATTCCTCCTGGCTTGCTGACTCCTGACCAGTACAAGCAGCAACAAGCCACTAAACAAGGGCAATTGGTTTTACATCTCTACAAGGTTTTGTATGGTCTCAAACAGTCTGCCAAACAGTTGTATCACAAGTTTGATCAATTTTTACTAAGTTTGGGATTTCAGCGCTCTGGAGCTGATTCTAATCTCTATATCTTCCGTTCTGGTTCTCATTTTGTCATCTTACCTCTTTATGTAGATGACTGCATCCTTGCCAGCATTAATCTTTCTCTTCTCTCTCTGTCAAAGAGTCTCTTAAACAGGGTTTTGAGATGACTGATCTCGGAGAGATTAGTCATTGTCTTCAGTTGCAAGTCACAAGAGACAGAAAACAAAGAAAGATCAGTCTATCTCAAGAGAGATATTTAAGAGAGATTTTTACTCGGTTTCATATGCAAGACTGTAAACCTGTTTACAATCCTGTAGAGTCGAGGAGTGAGATTAAGTCTTCAGGATTGTCCAAAAACTGATCAAAAGAGAGAGTATATGAAAACAGTACCTTACCAATCTGCAGTGGGGAGTTTGATGTGGGCTATGGTCAGCACCAGGCCTGATCTGGCTTATGCTGTCGGTTCAGTTGCCAAGTATATGGCAAATCCTGGCCCGAACCATTGGAAGGCTATCAAAAGGATTTTCCGTTACATTCAAGGTACACTGTCACAGGGCCTAACTTACAGTGCATCTAGTACTCCCATTCATGGGTACTCCAACTCAGATTGGGGAGGAGATCAAGACACAAGACGATCTACAGGAGGATACTGCTTTATCTTCTGTAATGCAGCTGTCTGCTGGTCAAGTAAAAGGCAAGCTTCTGTTTCTTTATCCAGCACTGAAGCTGAATACATGGCCTTGTCAAAGGCAGCGACTGAAGCAGTATGGCTTAAGCGCTTGTTAAGTGACCTGGGTTTTTCTGGAGAAACTATGAAGCTGTACTGCAACAGCGACAGCGGAATTGATCTTGTTACTCCAACAAAGCAGCACGAGAGAACAAAGCACATACACATCAGATTCCACTTTGTCAGAGAAAAGGTGGAAGACAAGGAGATCTCTTTTTCACGGGTGGACACCAGAGATAATACTGCAGACATTTTTACTAAAGGATTGACTAGAGAACTGCATACAAGGTTTTGTCATGCACTAGGAGTTATAGATAATAGATAATTAGAAAACATCCATTAAGAGAGGGTGTTAGAATTATAATGAGGCATTTTGTTACTGTCAATGCGAGTTACTGTTCATGCAAACTGCTGTTCACATGAGTTACATGAGCTACACGAGTTACATGAATTACATGTTAGCACCCCTTTCAGTTCACTTGATTCTAATCTCTGTACCTATATGATGAGAACCTTTCTTCCTAGTCTTTGACGTAGATGGTCTATCCTCAATCATTCTGACTTCTGATATATCAGACATCCTAGCACTCAGCTTTCCTAGTCTCACCAGAGTAGACACTCCTGATTGCACACATCAATACTCAACTCACTCTCTCTCAGAGCCTTCAAAGATAGTACACAGCAGCACTCACGCAGCATGAAAGGTATCTCAGTGGTAAGCAGCATAGAACACACCAGAAACAAGGTACAAGGTGTTGGGAATGACCCTTGTATGAGAACTTAACTAAACAAGAGCACAAACCACTCTTATATACACATAAGCAAACCCTAGAGGGTTGCTTTGCAGGACCCTACTTAGGGATGCGCCCCTCTTTACCTTAAGTATGTTTAGCAGAGCTTCTAGAGGAATGTAACAAAGCCCTAAAAGTAGAGAAGTCACTAAACTAGAGATTAACTAAATCTAACACTATATAATCCCAGTTTGAGGGGTTCTTTCAAGATTAACTGATTCATTCTACAACTCGTTCTTCTACAATGTATGAACCATGAAACAGGTATACAGCGAACTAATAATTATAGGGAGGGAAGGACGAATAGTATGGCGAATAGTAATAGGACTGGAGGAGTGGGGCGATGCAGGAGCAGAGTGGATGTTGTTTTGTCTGAGACGGTGCAAAGCATAACAGGACTAGATATAGACAAATGAGGACAGGACTGGATATTGGTAAATGAGGACAGGACTGGACAGAGTATATCTCAACATGCACTATGGACGCATGAGTCCTAGAGTGCTAAACAGCTGAAGGAAGGAGAAGGCGATCATAGTAAACCTTCTCGAAAGCACATCCTACATCATCAGTGCCTAATGCAGTGCTGAAGTAGCTGAGCGAATGTCAGCACTCCTACCAAGTTTCTGTTCGAAAGCTCATAAGTGTATATCGCTAAACACTGAAGGAAGCAGAAAAGCCATCAGAATAAGCCTCCACAAAAGCATAAACAGACTTCATCAGTGTCGGAGTAGCTGGGCAACTGCCAGTACCCCTCATACCGAGTTTCTGTTCAAAAGCTCATGAGTGCTAAACGCAAACCCGGTTGCTTCCAAAAATGCCGCACAAAGCAGTAACAGTGCGAAGTTAGGAAATGCTGGAACTCATGCGGGAACCTGCAAGGTCACGTAGTAGTTCCTATAAAGCCGAGCATAATTTGGTGACAACTGGAAGGAAATAGTCACCCAAAGGGTAGGAATAAGAATAAGCAGAACTGCAGAATATGCCTCTAAACATAGTGCAAATCTATGCAAAGCGGAATCAATCTCATACATGCCATGAACAGCAAATTTTGCATTGAATATCAATACCACTATGAAGCAGTTAACCAAAGACGCATACAGTTCAGAGAAATGCGAGACTACAGAGCAGTAAGGAAAGTTACTGTTGGTTTAGGAGGTATAGAGGAAAGTTCGACCTAAATCTCCTCAACATTCATCCTAGAGTAAATTGAGCAGGTTAGTAGCACACTGTTAACCCTGATGCATTAGTCAAGGCTACAAAATGATAATCACTACCAACCATTTCATTCAGGTACATACCGCCAATTTCTTGACTCTCTTGGCATGACAGCGGAAGATAGCTGTTTGTTCCGAAGAAGATGTCCTCCCGCCCTTTCCACCGGCTAGCCGACTAAGTCTGTGAACCCTGACCTGAGGAACAGTGAAACATGGGTTTTAAACTAAATTTCAAGGACCAAAACTCCGAGACCAGAAGCCAATCTACGTAAATACGTACCACTAATTCTACGGGTTTTAGACCCTAATGCATAGAACCGTGCAGAAGGCTGTCCGTTCGTTCTCAAAATCATGCACATGAAAGCACACCTAGTTGCAAACCAGAAATCGAACTGCCAAGAACGACGAACTTGGCAAAGCTAGCAAAGCCTGGGACCAATAATACCTCGGCATCCCCTGCACCTGAAACCACAACATCATCTCCAGTTTCTGGCATGAACTTAGTACAGAAAATGTTCGCTGAATGCCCAGTGTAAATACCATGAACCAGCTTCCGAGTGTCGTGATCCCATATATTTACCTGTAAGATTGACCAGATTGGTTCAGACCACATCTACCATATCCTTCAGGATGACCATCAAAACACGATAACATCACCTGATATGCTGACGAAGTCCCCCAAGATATTATGATCATGACTCAGGCTCAGATACAATTATAAATAATCCGATGGTCTTTACCAACCTACTCATTCATAATAGATAGCGCAAAGGAAGGTAATATCCTTAAAACAGCACGACTCGGAATTAAAACTCATAGAGTTGTGGTAATGATTCCCATGTCCATTCCATTGTATATAAGAAGTTATCTACTCACTCTTGTGTCATCCGATCCAGATAGAAGGAGCGATCCCTTCGAATTCCAAGCTAGTGCATTGACACACCCCTGATGACCCTGACGAGACGGAGATAAACCATGAGATGTTGTATGTTAGCACATGATTTGATTTGGAAAACTGAGTAACATTAAGTCCTAGGCGCATGTTCAAAGTGAAGGGCTCTAATTACATGGGAAAAGAAAGGACAACCCCAGTCAAGAAAGTAATGTTTCAAACAAGCGTATGTCAAGAAATTCAGCTTTCAGTTCACTATAACGGAGGGGCAATAAACTGCAAGACTCCTGACATAAGGAGTATCCAGACCGCTGATAAGCAGTACCCTTGCTAAATAGTCTGACGAGCTTCGGCATCTCGATATACAGATTAATGCTCTCACTTGTACACTCCATCGACAAAAATTTATTACTCGAATTTAAGTTCTTACGGGATTTCCCAACCTATATGGTTGAGGAATGCGAGCAGAAGCCTTTGGCAGAGGGGATCCAAACCCACTTAGGACCGAACCGATGCAGACGGGAGACAAGCATATGGAAGTAAGGAAATGCATGCAAGAACCGATACAAACCAAAGACATGCTAATCCAAGCAAGCAAATACATGGAATTCTAAGCAAGTGGGAATTTACAAACAACACACGAGCGAAAAGAAGAAGCGAAGAGTGATACATTCCATGAGCAAAATACATTCAATATGTGCAGTGGTATGCAGCATCCAATGAAAAAAATATGCCTTCCCTAGCAAGAGCTGCGAGAAAACAGAGGATGCAGTTGAAAGCAAAAGGAAAGCATCCAACAAGTAGCAAATATAATGTTAGTGGGGCGGGAGCGAAGTTTGACAGGACTAGATACAGTTTTCAACGTATATGAATAACGGGAAGCACAAGCCCGAGATATATGAATAACGGGAAGAACAAGCCGTTTACCGAATGGGTAATCCAAAACCCACTTAGGACCGAGCGGATACCAACAAAAGACAAGCAGATAGAAGCAAGGAAATTCATGCAGGAACGAATGCAAACCGAAGCCAAGCTGATTTAAGCAAGTAGATACATGCAAGGCCAAGGAGTTGACAAAGAACATAAGAGATTTCGATCTAACGTAACAGCTAAAATTGATACATTCCATGAGCAGCATCTACGGTGATATGCTCATGTAATAATGGAAGCAAACCTTTCTCAAGCGACCCTTCTTTTATATTTCTCAACCTATAGTGCAAAATAGAGTATTTAATCTAAAATACTGCAGATTCGTCTAAAGTCCTCCTGCAGCATATTAAGTAATGGAATATTAACACGTCGTAAACAACCCAGTTCCATACCCGCGTCTGACCACGCTGACTCTGACATATGACAGTAACATGGTAAAAATTTTAATAATGACAGTTCCCTAGAGAGGTAAGCATACATATGTCTGCATACAGGCGTTAGGACCATAGAGTCTTAGATGATACAAATGTGTGATGTATAAGTTCCTGCAGTACAGAGTGAGTGCGAGCGATAACCTTGAGAGAACAGTATTGACGTTTTGACATCATCATAGTGCTTGTGATTTGGACACAAACAGCATAACTCTCAAAAGAAGAATCATTGAACGCCACAGGAGTCAGTGTATGAGGACTAGGATGAACCCCTACATGCTCCAATTCAGCATGAGCCCGTCAACACTACTACACACAAAAAGGAAGTAAGTCTGCACGACAACACTCACGACTTCGTCAGTGCCCTCAGTGCCGAGATAGCTGGATGCAAACGCCGGTACCCCTCGACCCCGAGTTTCTGAACCTTTGTTCAGGAGTGCCATACTCTATTTAATATACTCTATTTTGGCTCCTCGTCACCGTAGCCCAGTAGAGCCAACCATAATTTCGCTGATTGCAACCTCGCCACCGTCTTATAAGGGAGGACCCTAGTGCGACCGAAAAGATGGAGAAGGAAGATAACCACAACATATCATCCTTCTGTAACTTGATCTACTCATCCTTTGCGGTAAAGCGCACTTTCAACACCTGCTGAAATTTAGATTCAAACATGACTATTACGTTACAAGTTGGCCGACAGCATACCTCCATCACGTTATCCAGAACCAGGCGATGAACCATTGAAGAGTGCATCTGCATTGATCGCACAAAATGCTGCTCCTGGTAAAGATGTGGCACCTGTTGCAAAGCAGATAGAACTCATTAAAATTTGTAACATGCATCCGGAGAGACATCTGGGTATGAGATTGAAGCGAATATGGCACCATGAGTTTAACAAAGGCATACTCAAACGTGCCTCGGGCTGCTTTAAGTAACTGCGCTGTTGTATATACCACCTAGGCGATCGTACACACGGAAGTTAATGGTAAGACTTGAACGAATCCTACATAAGCATGAAGGATAATAGTACCACCGGCTACCGAACGCGAAAAGAATCCGAACGCTACACAATTCAGCAAAAAAAATCCTTCAGCGCAGTGGATACACTAGAGGAGTAGAAGCCACAACAACAGAAGTGTCCGCTATCCAAGAAGGTGCCTCTAGGGACCACTACTAGGCTGGACTTAGGTACTTCTAGCAGTGTAGAAGTTCGCTTTCGCTCTGCTGTTGGAAATGCACTAAAGATCAAAAGTTCTATGTCGATGCCCCTTCGCCTTCTTGACATTAATCCCATCACATTCACATAGCTTCCATCACCTGAAGTTTATGTCATGTTGACTCATTCACATGATTCAGTGTCTCATCGATTTAACGCAAAGTCAAGGCCAATCACATATCCCCAAGGGAACCTTGACGACAGGGTAAACATTGGCCAATACCTACCAACGTCTTACACATCACAGCAAAATTCAGCTACAATGACAGACCATAAGACCACCGCCTGCGAGAGAGATGGGAATTGAATACAGGCGACGGAAGAGGATTACTTGATGAGAATCAATCGTCCTGCCATCCAGTAATCCAAGAATGTTCCCATCCGCACACCGCACCTGCTTCATCTTTGAAATAAATGTTCAAACGAATTACACTTGTCTCCTCCTGCAGAATCCACCTGTTTTTCCCCCTCACACTCTTTCCTCTCCTCCCCGTTGGCAGTGCTTACACACTGCCGATTCCTTCCCCACCCTTGTCTTCAATCCCATGCAAGATCTCCTCGACCAGCTTGTCAAGCAAAATTTTGCCCTCACTACATTATATCACCCGTATGTACTCTGTCAATTTCCACAATTGCTCTCACTCCGCACCGATCTATTGCGCTCTTCACCCCTCTCCTCTTTCACACCTGCAAAGCAACCTCCTCCTGCCGGGTGCGATTGATCAACTCATGTATTGTTACTTTGGCGTGGTTAGTCGTGGTTAACACCACAATTATCCTCAAGACAAGATTACCTCGCAGTGTGTTCAAGCAAGAGGAAATAAACAAGGATTTCTGAATCAGTGACGCTTGAGAATTGAGCACAATCCCGCAAACCGCACCAGAATGTTCACCGACGTGATCCCGGCCACGTGTCGCTAATTTATATGCTACAGTCGACGTAGGACATATGGCAATTCTCACCGGACTACAAAGATATCCTACAACAGGAAAAGATTCCTACGATAGCATGTTTCCTTTTGGCAACTCCACCCTTAAGGAAAATAAGCGATTTCACATATGACGCACTATACTTGTCTATCACATATATGATATATGATATGGTGTATTTCATCATGTATATCTTATATCATAATATTATTAGAATATAAGGTCTGTATAAAAATAGTTTAGAGGCAAGAATTCAATTTATATTATATTAGAACGGATGCGTAGAACTCTTTTTAGTGTCTCCCATAGCATAAATTAACCTTTTCAACGCATACATACATGCTCTCCTCTTTAGTGGACATCTTAAAACATATGTAAGTTTCATTATCTTTATATGATTATTGAAAGCTATACTAAAGATATAGGTTCATTTTTTACTATTTTGATTCATTTAAATCACAATCTTGAGAAAAGGGTATTTCATTAAATACAAATAGAATGGCTGAAAGAATATATGTTATTTCATTAAATATAAAAGGTAAATTACTACTTAAATTTATATATCGAATATCTAATCTTTGTAGATGAAATGTAAAAGGCTAAAGGAAGTTTGGTGGTTCAAGGCTATGAAAAATACCTCAATTTATGATGGATACCAATATAAATAATAAGTTCTAAAATTAAGGAGGTAAAATCAAATGAGTCAGGATGCAGGTCAACAGAAATGAATTTTAATACAATGCACTAAACTGAATTATGGGTTTTACTTTGAAGATAAATCTAGATTTTCTATTTGTTCTATAAAGGTTGAACTAGTCATAACTATCATAGTTATCTTGACGGATACAAATTAGATTCAATGGAGGATGAATTGTTTAGCCAAATGTTATGAGAGTAACAATCTTTACCTTCCTGAATATGAAACCTAGTTGGTATGTCGTATCATCCAACTATAATTTTAGTTTGGTTTGGTTACCAGTTCTATTAACTATATAATTGTGTTCCTTCCCTATCATTATTCGCTCGCTGTTTGCATGCTTCATGGTTTATACTTGACTTTCGATCTCCATCTCCTCGACATTGACAGCGTTGTTAATTCCATTTGAATATCCATTTCCAATACTTGGGTTCCCACTATGGTGGTAGAGGTTTTACAAGTAGTTCCAAAATTGCTTTATGACATCTAATTCCAAAAGTCCAAAAGTTGACATCTACTACATGACATAAAATTCCAAGATAGCTCAAAGTTACATAATGTGCAATTTACGTATGACCAATCTGGAAATCAAAGATGAGTTGGAGAAAACCAGATTATTTGAATTTACTCCTACAATTGAGATGTTGCTTTACCGAGATTGGTAAAGAACTTTGGAAGTAGATGTAAGTATCTTAAAAGATCATCTCATCAAGCAAAACAGTATCTTAAAGTGAAGAACTATTATCATAGCCTCTGATATCTTACTCATGCTATCAAATTTGTTGGAAAATTTTTAGACTACGTAACCTAAGATTGAAATTGAGAAGTTTAAAGTCTCAAAACTTAAATTAGACCATGTTAAGATTATGTTCTGCATAAAACACAAGTGTCTAAATTGTTTGGAGGTGCAATTATCTCTACCTTCTTAGAAAGAACTCATCCTTCAAGCTCCTAAGTGACTAGGTGACCGGCATCAATTGGAGAACCTTTGCAAGTTGGGGAAGTTGACTTCATATTTGGAAGTATAACCAAGAATAAGTATAAAATAGCTTTACTTTGGTATTTCTAGAAAGGACTAGTCAAGGAGCTTCCAAAAAGTCAAGTCAAGGAGCTTTAAAAACAGTCAAGCACAAGCAAAGAGAGAGACACACCAACTAAATTCTGGTGTTTCAAAATTATGACTTAAGTTTTTATCTTCTAAAAGTATAGTTTATGCATATTTTGCATAATAATTAGACCACCAAATAGCCAAATTTATTGCTCTTAGTATCATTAAGAAACCTCTAGACAAGAGATTAAAAAAGAAGACCTTGATGTAACTATGACTTTAAATTGCTAAACCTTGGGTTTTACCATTTTAATTTTGGCAAAACTTTGGAAAACCAAAAGCAAAGGTAGTGAGGAGTTCAAAAAACTTTATAAAGAGCTAGCATAGGGAGGGTCCACCAATAAATGACTATTATGAATTCAAGAGAGTGGACACTTGGATGAGACTGAGCTATGGAGACAATATTGGTCTTTGAACTATTGCTCTTCATCACTTTGAGTTTGAATTTAGAGATATCAATAATACCCGCAAGTTCTAGATCTAGTAACATTGGTGTATCTAGTAGAAGTAAACTAGTTCAAGATAGTGCTATCATGAATGGAGTTGCCATTGTAGGAGGTGGTGCAATATCAAGGTTCAACTCTATGGCAGAGTTCTTCCAATGCTCGAGGCTGAACTACCACATAGTGTACATTAACAACCCAAAGAGCTTTTAGGAGTTCTAGCAGAAGGTTAAAGAGAGCCTATGCAAGGCATGCACTTGCATGAGATGGCTAATCAGTTTCACTTAAGGAATTATTGAGGCCTAGGAAATAAAATTCTAATTTGAGATATTAAACAAGGAGTAACAATAATAGGGTCATATGATGTGCTAATTGGTGTAGCAATATTATATCCCATAGGTTTCAATGATGACTATTGTATATAAAATCAAGGGGAGAAATTGGAGAATGGATGACACAAATGGAAGATCACATTGGAAGTATCAAATGAAAGAAACTCCAAATGCCTAGCATAAGCTTGGGCTTTGGTATTTATAAGAAATATACATGACTCTTGTGAAGTTCCTAAGGAAAATTTCTATTAGAAGCCGCCTTCTTGGAGTGCCAACTAAGTCAATAGGGAAGCTTCCAAAGAACCTTCTTCTTAGGAGCCACCAACTTGGCATGCAAGCTAAGCTAGCCAAGAAGCTTCTTCCTATAAGCTACCTACTTGACATACACATTATACAATACTTGGAAGGCACCAAGAACTTTCCTAGTTGCTTCTAGAACATTCTTACACTATTTGGCTAATTTTTTCTTAACTTGTTAGCCTTTACTAATTTGTTTGCTAACTCCATATTGTTACATATTTCCCCACCCTTAGTTGGTGACATCCTCATTGCCATAGAATGTTCAAACTCTTGGATGGTTGCTTGTACATTGTGGACATGAGAAAGAGGATCTTGGGTGACATCATGAAGAGGATACCCTTTCCAAAGGACTTTGTACTCAACGTGTTGTTGGCAACGACATTGGACGTTGTGACATGCAAGGATACAATCAACTTCATACTCCTTGTGATTGTTGATAAGGATGGGAAGAGGAGGAGGTTGGACATAAGTAGAAAAGGAAGATGGATTAAAAACAAAAGGTTTCAACTTCAAAAGATGACAGATAGGGTGGATTTGAATATTTCTAGGCAAGGCAAGTTGGTAAACAATATGAGAAATGATTAGGGTAATATGAAAGGGGCCTTATCCAATAATGGGTAAGTTTATAAACTTGGGTATCAAGGGGGAAGGGCAAGTTACTAGAAGAAAGCATGACATTATCACCTAGTTGAAAGATCAAAGCACAATGATGGTGATCAACATATTGCTTTGCCAATTTTGAGCAACAAGGAGATGAGATTTGGCTTGTTGTAAGAATGTAGCTATTATGGACAGGAAGGTGGAAGTATGAGGAATGTGAGATGGCAAGGAAGCAAGAAGTCAATCTAGAGCAAGTGGTTCTTGGCCAAAATTAAAAAAGAAGAGGGAAAACTTGATGCTTACCTACTTGCAGTTATTATAGGTAAACTTAACCATCACAAGGCAAGCATCCCTATTAGTATAGTGAATGTTGACAAAGCACAAACATAACCGCCAAGTTTCAGTTGGCATGTTTGGTTTGCTCATCAATTTGAGGATGATAGGTTATAGACAAAGCAAGCTTGGTGCCATGTAGCTTGAAGAGTGTTTGCCAAAATTTACCAATGAATTGAGGATCATGGTCAAAGATGAGAACCATTGGCACCCCATAGTGCTTGAAGACAATTTCAAAGTAAATCTTGGCCAATAAAGAGCATCAATATTATCCATGATAGGTGCCAAATGAATATGCTTGCTAAGTTTATTGACAAACACCATAATGGTAATATGACCCTAATCTATTTTGGGTAAGGATGTAATGAGGTCAAGAATTACATGTTCTTATGGGGCAATTGAAATGGGATGTGGTTGAAGGATTCTACTTGATTTCCAATTGCTCACTTTGTTGCATTGGCAACTCCCACAAGATCAAATAAACTCTTGAACTTTTGTGCCATGTATGGCCACTACCATTGATATTGGAAGGTACTTACAATTTTATCCATACCCAAATGACCAACAATTGGTAAGTTGTGGGCTTCTTGAAGCTATAGAAGTAGGAGGTCACCCATAGATAGAACATAGATCCTATTCTCACAAAATAAAAATCCCTCCTTGAAGGAAAAAGTATTATATTCTTTATCATGCACTACAAGACAACTTTGCACCAATTGAAAGAAGGGGTCTTGCTGTAAAGCAATCTTGAATGTTATTTGTACCTTTGAGTTGGTTGACATTGTGGTGATTTATGCTACCATGCAAGACTTGGGTAGAAGCTTCAAATCAAGACATCTTGATAGGGTATCAAGAATGATATAGAACCTACTAAGTGTGTACTCAAGCTTGATGTCAAAAAATTATAGTTCTTCCTCCCACCAATGATGTTGACTCTTCATGTGCTCCAAATATAAGATATACAACAAGGGATTTTGATTGGTTTTCATGATCAGTTGTTTCTCCAAGAGATCATGCCTCCATTCATTTGTAGCATATACCATTTCTAGTTGTTCTTGATCCCGAGTAGAGTAATTACTTTTATGTTTTTTAGTTAGCAAGCCACAAAGGCAATGAGATATAACTCATTTTGGAAATTCCTATTGAAACAAAACTCCAATGGAAAAGTTAGAGGCATCAAAATCAACCACATAAGGTAGTTAAGGATCATACTATTGGAGGATGGATCATGAAAACATCATATGCTTCAGTTGCTTGAATGCTTCTTTGTGGTTGCTTGTCCATTGAAAGCTTGAGGTTTTCTCTAAGAGATCAATCAATAGTGTGGCCACATGAGCATGATAGTGGATGAACCTTCAATGAAAACTTATCAATCCATTAAATGCTTGCACTTTTGTGGCATTTTTTGGAGTAGGCCAATTAATAATGGCCTTAATTTTCTCCTCTTCCATCTTGATCTCTTTTGATGAAACTTTATAACTCAAGAAGGTAACTTCCTTTGGACCAAAGGCACACTTTGACTTCTTAAAGGAAAACTTCCATTGGTATAGTCATCTTATGACTTCTTGTACATGTTTCTTGTGTTATCTTTCCATCTTGTTTGTAAATTAAAATTTCATTGAAGAACACCACCACATACCAATCCAATAGGACGTCCAACACTCAATGAATTTTAAAAATGCCAAAGCATTAATGAGCTCAAAAGGTAAGACTCTCCATTCAAAATAACTATACCTTGTGCAAAAGGTAATCTTTTGCACATCTTTCCTATCAAAAGGAATTTGCCAATAGTTGCTTCAAAGATCTAGCTTGGAGAAATATTGTGCTCCACTCAATTGATCCAGCAAGTCATCAATTTGAGACAAGGGATATACATTCTTCATGGTTTGTTTAATAAGGCTATGGTAGTCAATAAAAAATTGAAGTCCTCCATTCTTCTTTAGTACAAAGAGTATTGGTGGTCCCCATGGAGATGCACTCTATCATATAAAATATTTCTCCAACAACTCAATCAATGTTCTTCAAAGCTCTTCTAACTCCTCTAGTGAGAGCTCATAGACTGGTCTACTCATAGGAGTATTACCTAACAATAGCTCAATCTTGAAGGGCATACCTTGATCAAAGGTAATCCCTTTGGCAGATCATCCAAAAACATTATGCAAACTCTTGAACTATTTGATCAACCATGGTTTGATAAGGCATCTAGCCCTCATTAGCTTGTCCTTGCATAATCGGTTTGATCTACTAAACAAGAGTATCTCTTCCAAAGCTTGCTCTATGGCTACTTTACTAACAAACTTTCTATTTTGAGATTGATTATTCTTAGGTATCTTACTCAAAGGTGTTAGACAATCTAATTTGTAATTCTTATCTTAGTATTGTACTTGAATTTGTTGTTAGGTCCAAAACTGAACCTTATGATGTTCAAGCCAAAGTAGACCTAAAATGACATCATAGTGTAAAGGAGCTAATTCAAACCTTATATACTCTAAATACTCCTTCCTAGTTTGAATGTAACAAGATGTGAGGTGTGGAATGCAAAACCTTCCTATCAACCAAAATCTTACAACTACAATCAAATATCATACCTTGCAAGTGAAGTAAACTTGCATAGGTTGAGCCTTCCATCCCATTGGAACTAATTTGGTTCCCAATAGGTGACTTGAGATCACTTATTGGGATTCTTTGTTTCCTTAATTATGCTCCACAAACTCCATTTGGGTAATTTGTTGGGGTCATCCATTTGTGAGTGGAAATTTAGCAATGTGATGTCTAATTTGGCAACAATAAAAGAAATCACCATTTTTTCACAATCTCCTCCTATTTTAAGTGCCGAGTAGTCTCTATTAAATGGCATCAATTCCATATGTACTAGCTCCTCCACTCATGTGTAGTATATTGGTAAGTTTTGTGCAAGTCAAGGTCAAGATCAACATCAAGTTATGGCAACAAAGGAATCAAAGCACTCGGCCAATTGCATGGCTTCTCCCAATTTTTTGATCTCTTGCATGGTCACTTCCAATTTAGTGTGTGACTTCAATCCCCTCAAAATTAGATCCAAAGTTTCACCTTCTACTATCTCTAGAATTAACATTATGGTATTTTAGGATTGAGTGATATTGTCACGCTATTTGTAGTTCCACATCTAGATGCTCGGACACTGGAGTTCCAGTGATGGTAGTTAGAGTTATTCTAGCAGTTTCTTAGGGACTACTTTCCGACGGTTAGATTTTATGTTCGGGGTACTGACTTCACGGTGGGGCCCACCGTCACTTTGCACCGTTTGCACCGTCGAGTGTGCCATCAGCGGGACCGTTAGGGTTTCAGGGCTAGCTCGAGTCCAGGGGGTATAGTTTCGAAGTGAGCTCCAAAGAGCTCACTTCTCTGATGTTGAGCCTTCAAGTTCCTGGCTATGGTGGACAAAGGCCGGCAAGCGTCACCTGGATTCTCTATGCTTGAGTGGGTGTGGCTTGACTGTAATCAGTGCCCAGTTGTTGGCAGTTTATAGAGTGACAGATCAAGTACTGATCTGAGTTGAGTTGAGTTGAGAATGTTAAGCAATCTGATTACATTAGAGGAGTGAAGTCAAGGGGAAATCAGGTGCAGGAACATTGAGTGTTGGTGGTATCTCCAAGCTCGGTGGTTCTGTGTTTCCCTAGTGTGCAGAAGCTCGTGTAGTTGATGCAAATTTGGCAGTTAGGCGGACGGTGTGCGGAAGCGCTGGCCAAATTTTGAGCAAAGAAGGAGCAATTTTCGAGCAGTGTTGTGATTTTGAGCTCAAGAGGTGAAGGCAGGACCAATTTGCTACGAGTTGGGCTCAAAAAGTGAAATTGAAGGTGGAGTTGGAAAGCTCTTCTCTTGAAATTGTGATTTGGAAAAACCCGTTTTGTCAATTTGGCTCGAGTGGAAAGTTAGCGGGGGATTTGGCAGACATCCATCTTTAGGGTTTACGTCAGATTTTACGTCAGATTTGTGGGCCAGAATTGGAGGAGTTTCGCTATTTGGCCAGATTTGGAGAAGTTTTGCCAATTTTGGAGGAGGTTCGAAGTGGCAACAAGAAAGGCCTTATTTGGCTGAATTTCGGTGTTTCGAGGCTTCGAGGCATAGGGCTGTGGGCTATGAGAGGCTACGAAGGCCTAGAAGGGCCAGCAAGCTAGCTTGCTGGCGTGAGGCTAGCTAGTTTAGTGTAGATCTTGGTCATTGGTTGGCAAAATCTGCCATTCTTGCTAGATTGTGCGCAACAGGGTTTGGCCTCTAGATCTCTTGTTCCTAGACTGGTGCCCTAGCCAACTGGTCCACCCTCACTTGTTGTCATAGTGACTGTGCCACTGTTATCTATACACATGTAGCTTTGGCTAGGAGAGGCAGTTTGATCCCATTCTTGGTGATCCTGGTAGCTTAGGACTTAGATACGAACTACTCTTATGTCAAATGCCAAATGGTGGCAGAGTCAGTCCCGTGTTGTGTTATGAGATGGAGTGTTTTTGTTTTGATTTCTTGTGATTGGATCCCCTCCATTCTCTGCTTCTTGTTTATGCACCACGTTTGTGTGAGGTGCCCTGACTTTTGAGCGTTGGTGCTTTGGTGTGCTCTCGGTGGTGAGGCTGGAGTGATGACCAGTCAGACTACCTTTGTTTCTCTCCGGTGAGGCAGGAAGTGATGACCTGCAGACCGTGAGAGTGCGTGTTATGATGGCAGGTTACAGTTTGCCCTTCCCCTAGTGCAGTTATCTTGGTAGAGTTACATTAGTGGGTGGTGTTTAGTTGGTATTGGCACTTGGTGGGGTACTTGCGGTTGCGACTTGCGGTTGCAGTTGGTGGTTCGGGTTTGCTATTGCAGTTACGTGGTCACGACGGAGTTCTTTGGAGATTCCAGAGGAGTTAGCCCTGCAATATGTAGTGGGTTTACTCGGAATGGTGCTCGGTATCAGCCTGTATCTCAGGTCCCAGTGAGGGAGGAGATTGACTCTGAGTTGGAGTTCGACACAGGAGCTGATTCAGTTGAGAGTGCACTTGGTGTGTCCGCACCGTTGTTGTGGGACATGGACAAGATTTATGGGGCCTCCAAAGGCCCTAGGCGTTACTCTGGTACAGTGGGTACTATTGAGTTGGATGACTTCATCCAGGAGTTTGATAGTTGGTGTGATCTGCAGCAGATGCGGAACCCGACTTTGTTCATGGCATGGAACACCCTTCATGGCATGGAAGGGGTTGTTTCAGCACTTGGAGGGTCCACCGATGGACGACTACCATGAGTTCAGGAGAGCTCATTTGGAGGAGATTGAGTTATGGAGACAGTATTGGTCTCCACACTATGTCTCCATCACCTCAGGTTCGGTGGCCAGGAGTAGATCGGCTGTACCTACGAGTTCTAGCTCGAGTAGTGTGGGTGGAGCTAGTGGAGGTGCACTAGTCGGAGATAGTGCTACTACGAGTGGAGGTACCGCTACAGGAGGTGGTGTGATACCGGGGTTTAACCCCATGGTGGAGTTCTTCTTATGTTTGAGGCAGAACTACCAGCGAGTGCGGACTGACAAGCTGAGGAGCTTGCAGGAGTTCCAGCGGAAGGTTGGAGAGAGCCTACGCGAGGCATATACTCACATGAGGCGGCTGATCAGTTTCACTCAGGGAGTTACTGAGGCCCAGGCAGTCCAGTTTTGGTATGGGATACTGGACAGGGAGTTGCAACATAGAGTTCATGATGCTACGTTGTTGCAGGCTACTTCGCCCACTTTGGCAGTAGTCTTTGGTTTGGCTGAGCATATTGAGCTCAACATGGTGGAGGAGAGAGTGGTGACAGCTGGATTTGGTAGAGAGACCTCATCCACGGTTGTGACTTCTTCTAGAGTGCAGCAGAGTGCACCACGCCCAGTTGATTTTTGAGGACAGGGTGGACAGCCCAGATCCTATGGAGCGAGTGGAGGGCCTAGTGGAGTTAGACCCTTACCCTCATTTTCGGGTCAGTAGCAGCCAATGAGTGGTGGTGTTGCTTGTTGGACTTGTGGTGGACCTCACCATAGGAGAGAGTGTACTCAGGGCAGTGGACCTGATACCTCTGGTGCATCACAGCCAGTGTGAGCACTGCCACAGATTTGGTCACACTAATGACCGGTGTTTTGACCTACACCCGGAGTTACGGAGTGGTAGGGCTGTTATGGCAGGTAGTAGAGGAGCTCTAGTTCATGGAGGACGAGGTGGTAGAGGTGGTGGTAGAGGATCTACACCTAATAGGGGTGCAATACCTGCCCTTACTTCTGACACAGCTATGGCTACTCGGATTGAGCAATTGGAGCAGAGATTGGCTAGTATGGCTATTGCTCAGAGGAGATCAGATTCGGGTGCTGAGGCTTCCACCTCATATGCTGGTGATAGAGATGCTTTGGACTTCATGTGCGGAGCAGCACAGGTGGATGCATCTGCAGCAGTGACTAGGAGTGCAGTACGTGCTCCAGAGCCTAGAGGAGCATTAGTGGAGTTGGACCCATAGAGAGGAGAGGTTGGGAGACAAGTCAGACTTCCCCAGTCTTTCACGCTATCTGAGGCATTGCAGACAACATCCATGGTTCCTAGACGTCCCAGTGTAGGTGTGGTAGGTGGTGATGGAGTACATGATGGAGTACATGATGGACTACCTGCTAGTCAGCCACCTGCTACTACACAAACTGAGTCTAGCATGGTGTTGGGGGCGGCTCAGCTAATTATGCGGCATCCTTTATTTTCAGCCAGTGACATGTTTATATTGGGAGTTGACCCGGCCCCAGTGTTCCGGTTGGCTGCCACGTTGTGTGAGAGTAGGGATGGTGCAGTTCCTACTACTAGAGCAGAGGTGGTTGGTAGTGGAGCTGACTTGGTTGAGGAGCATGGGATCCGTTCAGCGACCAGTGGTTTATGGCAGGCAGCAGCGGCTAGACTGGAGGAGTTGCCAGCTAGACTGGCCTTTGAGAGAGCGCGGTTTACACCTGGTGTTGTCCTATTGGATAACCAGAGGGGGATTTTTTTTTGGTGGGACCTTCAGGGAAGGTCTATACACCACAGAGAGTCTTGTTAGACTCTGGTGCGCAGCCCCTTATGTTGGGGAAGGCTGCAGTTGTCGGTCTGGAGTTACGGAAGACCGATGTGGAGAGGTGTCCATTTCAGATCCAGACATCTCTTGGTGGTGGTTCGACACAGTACATCACACGTGGGGAGCTTGTTGTCCATGTTCAGCCTGGTCATCCGACTGATAGCTTGGTGGTGAGAGCTCAGGCTATTGCGACGAAACCTGAGTCATATGATGTGCTAGTTGGGGGAGCAGTGTTATACCCTATGGGTTTTAGTATTGACTATTGGGAGGAGACAACCTCTTATAGACCTGGTTGGCAGTCTGGTGAGGGATGGGTATGTCGCCTACCAGTACGCTTCAGTAGTGGCAGTCTTGGCTCACTACAGTCCAGGACCATGGCAGCATCAGTTTTGGCTTTCAGCGGTGCAGTCACTTGGCCTGGTGACTTGTTGGAGGGGAACGCCCATGCAGAGGATACTCCAGTACCAGAGGAGATCACTCGGCTATGGAGTACGAGTGGGATTGTTCCATCCACCTTGGATGTTCCATTGTTATGATGGGATTCAGCGACTAGACCACATTCTTGTTGATGATATCTTGGATGATGGACGTCAGTCTCAGACAGTGGTAGTGGCTGATAGGTCACCTATGGCAGTGGTGAACCTAGTTGGACAGCCTAGAGCTGCATTTCCCACACTCATGAGTTTCCCAGGCTCTCATGCTTTTTGAGAGGGAGGACCTGGACTTGTTTGGGACTCACAGTTACAGCAGTTGGTGGAGCCCAATGCTGATGAGAGAGAGCGGGCGATGGGTTTTCGCACCAGTATTACCGCTGTTCCAACTAGTGTCAGAGGCATCCAGGCGTCAGGTGTTAGGTCAGGCTATGGACCTGAACTGTTTGACCTGGATTGTGAGCCTTGGCTTGGCAGAGCAGCGTAGGATGCGCTTGATAGGCATCACCACTCGGACACTTGTGAGCCCTGTGCCTATCGAGACGATTCAGGCACATGCTGGAGGCGATGGACCAAGTGGACATGGTATTCTTGGGACACATCCAGTAGCTACTAGGGAGAGTGGTCTACTTGGAGTCCATCCAGGTGAGCGTGGGCTACTTGGATTACACCCTTGGTCCACATGGGATGCAGCCAGAGGACGTATGGAGCTTGTAGCCAGAGTGGAGGGAGTTTTTCACACAAAGGTTGGGACCTCTAGTGGTTGGGAGCATGACACCATTGCTCCCAAGGGCCCAGTGTAGCAGCCAGTCAATACGTCTTCCACTCCTACTACAGTTATAGAGGATACTTGGGAGCCAGATCTTGGACCCAAGCTTACTGGAGAGGAAAGACGGAGGGTTTGGAGGTTCTTGAGGAGTCACACGAGTTGTTTTGCCTTCAGTATGAAGGATTTGGGTGCTCTGAAGGGACCTGGTATACGGATTGAGCTGACTAGCGACACACCAGTTTTCTGATGTCCTTATCGATATAGTGATATGGAGAGGACATTGATTCAGAGCCGGAGTAGTGACCTTTTTGAGGCTGGTTTGGTGGAGATTTCACATGGAGAGTATGCATCAGTGATAATGATGCCATCCAAGAAGGATATGCATGGCAACTATACAAATAGGCGGATGTGTGGAGATTACCGTCCTATCAACCGACAGACCAGGGCTGATCGGTATGCCATGCCTACACCGGAGGAGATTTTTGATGCGATTGGGCATGCAAAGGTCTTCAGTACTTTGGATCTTCGAGCGGGATATCATTAGTTGCCAATCAGGGAGGAAGATAAGTCCAAGACAACATTTTGGGCTATTGATCCTCACGGCAAGGATGTGTTATATCAGTGGAAGTTCTTACCATTTGGGTTGAAGAATGCTCCTGCTGAGTTCCAGAGGGTCATGGATAGGATCCTAGCTGGACTGGATTTTGCTCGGTGCTATATTGATGACATTTTGGTTTATAGCACTACTGTGGAGGAGCATGAGAGACAGTCGTTGGAGGTGTTTGAGAGGTTGAGATCTCATGGACTCAAATTACATCCTGGGAAGTGTAGGTTCTTCCATGAGCAGGTTGAGTATTTGGGTCACACTATCTACCCCAGAGGACTTGGTGTTCAGCAGACCAAGGTGGAGGCTATTGCACGTATTCCTTGGCCCACGGATGTGAGCAGAGTGCGAGCATTCCTTGGGTTGGCAAACTTCTATCGCCGCTATGTTAGAGGATTTAGTGCCATTGCCAAGGCCTTGATGAAGCTGACCAAGCTTACACAGGAGTGGTGTTGGGGAGATGAGCAAGAGAGAGCTTTTGTAGAGCTCAAGGAGAGGTTGACATCTGCTCCTATTTTGAGGAGACCGATCAGGGGACGACCATTTCAGGTTCACACTGATTGGAGTATGTTGGGGCTTGGAGCGGTGCTCACCCAGCATGATGATGAGGAGAAGGAGTTTGTGGTGGCCTATGCTAGTCGCTCCAACAATTCAGCGGAGGCAAAGTATAGTTCATATGAGGGAGAGTGCTTGGCAGCAGTTTGGGCAGTAGCACATTTCCGATGTTACCTATTTGGTAACCCCTTCACTCTCATCACTGATCATCAGCCGTTGAAGTGGTTGATGGAGTCCGACAAGCTTTCAGGAAAGCTTGCACGATGAGCTCTGATTTTACAAGAGTATGATTTCACGGTTGTGCATAGACCTGGAGTGGTGAACCGTGATGCAGATGGGTTGAGTAGAAACCCATGTCCCAGCCAGCAGGATCAGACCGGAGCACGTTGGCATGGTGAGACAGATGAGGAGATGGTGCCAGGTTGGCATGCATCGGCCTTTCTGTGTATATTTGCAGAGACTTTGGTGGTATCTCTCTCAGCGCATACAGGAGGAGTTATTGAGGTCACAGATCCAGAGAGTGAAGATATTGGTACAGTTCAGCGAGACATTCATGATGATGTCTTAGTGATGGACTATCTTCGCACTGGTGTTGTGGGTGGCACAGTTGGGGCCAAGGAGAGAGACCGTGTTCTTCAGCAAGCCAGACGGTTCAGATTGGAGGGTAGACACCTTTTGCGTGTATGGGAGGATGGTAGAGTGCGAGTAGTACCACTTCTATCATAGAGACCACAGTTGGTCAGTCATGCTCATGAGGAGCTAGGACATTTTGGAGTAAAGCGTACATATAGCTTACTCCAAAGTCATTATTGGTGGCGCGGTATGCAGACCGAGGTATAGTAGTTTGTTGCCAGATGTGTGGTTTGTGACCGAGTTAGAGCATCATTCAATGCTCCTACGCCACAGTTACACCCATTACCTATCATGGGATTGGGTTACCGTTGGAGTTTGGACTTTGCCGGACCTTTACCGCTGACTGTGAGACATCATCGGTATGTTTTGGTGATGGTGGAGCACTTCTCCAAGTGGATTGAGTTGGTGGCACTTCCTGACAAGTCTAGTGAAGGGACAGCTTACTCGTTCTTGGATCGAGTTCTTAGTCATTTTGGTGCACCAGCTGAGGTTTTGACTGATCAGGGTACAGAGTTCTTGGGAGAGTTTCAGGTCTTGTGTGACAAGGCTTTGATTGATCATCGTACTACATCCCGAGATCACCCTGAGGCAGATGGCTTAGCAGAGAGAGTGGTTCAAACGGTGAAGAGAGGATTGCAAAAGTATGGTTTGCAGAGAGGCCACTTGGGAGATTGGGATCTCTAGTTACCTTGGTTGGCCATGGGCTATCGGTTCAGCCGGCAAGCCTCCTTAGCATCCTTCTCTCCATACTTTCTACTCTATGGACGAGATCCAGATTTACCTGTAGCCATTTGTTGAGATGCTACTGTAGTTTTGGACTTGGATGACCCCGATGTATGAATGAGCGCATGTTCTCAGCGGGCAGAGATCTTTCGGAGAGTGATGCCAATGGCCTTTGAGAACTTGGCGATTGCTCAGCATAGAGATACTTTACGCTATGCTACCATTCGAGGAGGAGGTTATAGACCCTCGATCCGTCGATTTCATCCAGGCGACTATGTATATCTACAGCAGACAGCACCGACGACACTTGATGTTTCTACAGGCTGCACTATCTTGAGAGTGCGCGAGGTTTTGCCATCTGGAGTCCTTGTGTTAGAAGGACGTGATGGTGTTGTTTGGAAGGATCATGTGCGCAATTGTGCGCCATGCCACCTTCCAAACATTGATGGTACTATGGACCCAAGCTTGGCACTTGTACGTGCAGGCTTGAGGTGTATGTTATGTGGCTCTTCTGGTGGAGCTACTACTATGTTAGTGTGTGATAGCTGTTCGAGAGGATGGCATATGGCATGTATGACTCCTCCCCTCACGGTGGTTCCTCAGGGACAGTGGTTATGTCCTAGATGTACTTGACCTATAGCTAGTTCATTCTTTATATGGTATAGATTGCAGACAGGCGACTAACGATGGGGCTCCATAGCACCCGGCCTCCTGATCTTTGCCCATTAGAGGGTATACCATATACTTAGAGTAGATGGCTATCTGGAGTTAGAGGGACCTAACCGCCAGCTAGGGGGGCAATTGTGGCACTTTCGAGTCTATGTATGACTTATGTGTGAGTTGTGCTTTTATAGTGTATGATGTTGACAGCGATGTATGTTGTGTAGCGATGTATATACGCACGACAGCTGTCACGCCATTTGTGGTTCTGCATCTAGATGCTCGGACACTGGAGTTCCAGTGATGGTAGTTAGAGTTATTCTAGCAGTTTCTCAGGGACTACTTTCCGACGGTTAGATTTCATGTTCGGGGTACTGACTTCACGGTGGGGCCCACCGTCACTTTGCACCGTTTGCACCGTCGAGTGTGCCATCAGCGGGACCGTTAGGGTTTTAGGGCTAGCTCGAGTCCAGGGGGTATAGTTTCGAAGTGAGCTCCAGAGAGCTCACTTCTCTAATGTTGAGCCTTCGAGTTCTTGGCTATGGTGGACAAAGGCCGGCGAGCGTCACCTGGATTCTCTATGCTTGAGTGGGTGTGGCTTGACTGTAATCAGTGCCCAGCTGTTAGCAATCTATAGAGTGATAGATCAAGTACTGATCTGAGTTGAGTTGAGTTGAGAATGTTAAGCAATCTGATTATTGTGGCACTTTAGAGTCTATGTATGACTTATGTGTGAGTTGTGCTTTTATAGTGTATGATGTTGACAGTGATGTATGTTGTGTAGCGATGTATATATGCACGACAATATAGCTCATCATAAACCCAATCTACTTCAATTTTGCCAATCCACCTTGTGTGGCTTGTGCATCATACATAACTTGGTATCTTCCAATTATTGCACTCTTGAATTCTTCTTATTTCAAGATTGGCATAACAAGTTGTCATTGAGCTTGTTGCTCCACTCAAAATTACCACCATGGTTTTGCCACTCCATCCAAATGGCTTGAAGCCAAGAGAATCTATCTCCGTTTATCTTGAAGATTTGTAGCTTCAAAATAATATTCACAATCAAACAAAAAATCCTCCATTACACTTGAGAGATTCTTGCCTTCAAATACCTTGGGCTTCAAAAATTGAATGTATTCTTCTCCTTCACAAAATGGTACTCTCTCTACATGCTCTTGTTGTTGATGATCTCTCTCTTCCAACAATCAAGTAAGGTACGTGATTTGTTACTACATAGCAATGATAACTTTGGGTATTGTCACTATGGCTACTACTTTATCAAACTACTTGCAATTATCTAAGGAAACACATAGATGCAACATGTCCACCACTCTTTGTAAATTACTAAATAAGTGGTTCATTGGATTAGGTGATCATATTCAAAAAAAATTCCTAAAGTGTTAACTAATGAACTACATGAAATGATGCTTGGGTAGTACATAGACACAAAAGTCCCAATGGTTTGGGAGAAATGGATTTGGTGATCCATAAATTCTATTAATCATATTCTTGCTCTAATATTAATGTAAAAGACCAAAGAAAGAAATATGAGAATGGAAGATCACATTAGGACTCTTAGATGAAGGAAACTCTAAATGCCTAACATGAGCTTTGAATTTGTATTTATAGGAAACCTATAAGGTTCTTGAGACCTTGGGATTCTCAAATAAGGGAAACTCCAAATGCATAGCATGAACGTTGACTTTGTATATATAGGAAACATACAAGGCTCTTAGGAAGGTCCCAAGGAAGCTTCTTATTAGAAGCTACCTTCTTGGATTGAAAGTTAAGTCAATTAGTAAGCTTTTAAATAAGCTTCCTCTTAAGATCTACTTGGCATTGTGAAAGGGCTACCACGTAGAAAACACAAATGATGGGATAACCTCATCAAAGCATACAAGGGTGAGACAAATAGGTAAAATTTGCACTTATGCAATAGTGCAATATACTAGTGAGACAAAATAGGTAAACTTGGCACTTATGCAATAGGGCAATAGGGACTTGGCATCCAAGCTAAGCTAGCCAGGAAAATTCCAAAGAAGTTGTCTACTTGGCATACATGTTACTTGATACTTGAAAGGTACCAACAAGTTTTCTAGATGCCTCAAGAACATCCTTAGATTGCTTGGCTAATTTGGCCTATTTTCTAACTTGTTAGCCTATACTAATGTGTTTTCTAACTCCATATTGTTACAATTGGGTAGAGATAACTTTCTAGAAGCCAAGTTGGCAATTAGGTGAGGGACGTGTATGTTGCCAACCAATAAGCTTTAGTATAGGCAATATTGGCTCACTACAATCAAGGACCATGGAATCAATATAAAACTTCAATAGTTCAATTACTTGGCTTTGTGAGTTATTAGAGGTGTAACAACCCAAAAAATATCAACTTGAAGTATTTCAAGAAATAACAATTTGTTCTCATAAGGATATGGATCAAAAATAGTACAATACAAAGAAAATGCCACAAAATGTCACATAGTCCTTCACTATTTCATCTTCAATATCTTGGGTAGACCCCACACCCAAAAGAGAGCAAGGTCACCAAGAAGGCACAATGCAAATAACAGAAAAGACAAAACAACCATAGTCATTCACATTACTATCCTAAGTCCTATAACAATATGGAGTTTATAAATGAGTTAGTCAAGACTAACAAAGTAGCAAATAGGCCAAATTAGCCAAAAATTATAAGAATATTCTAGAAGCATCTAGAAAGCTATTTGGTACCTTCCAAGTATTGGGTAATGTGCATGCAAAGTGATGACTTCTTGAATAAACCTTCTTGGGAAGCTTCACAAGTTGCATAGTTTTCATGCCAAGTAGGTGGCTTCTAGAAGGAAGCTTCTCAAGAAGCTTTCCAATTAGCTTGGCTTGCACTTTAAGAAAATCTTTAAAAAGCTTCTCAAGAACCTTGCACATTCCATATAAATATCAAAGCCCAAGCTCATGCTAGGCATTGGAAGTTTCCATCATTCAAGAGTCCCAATATGATATTCACTTTGATATTCCATTCTCTTATTTTTCTCCTTGGTCTTTTACATTGGTTAGAATGGGATGGATAGAATTTATAGACCACCAAATCCATTTCCATCAAAGCATTGGGATTTTTGTATCATGTACTACCCAAGCATCATTTCACATAGTTCATCATCTCATGCTTTGGGTAGAATTTTCTAAATGTAATCATCTTGTCCAATGAACCCTTGGTACTTCCTATTGTAACTTATGGAGAGTAGTGGATGTGTTGCATCTATATGTTAACTTAGATAAATTGTAGGTAGTTTGATAGAGTAATAGTCATGGTGGCAATGCCAAGGTTATCATTGCCATGTAGCAACAAAGGGAGCACCTTACTTGATTGTTAGAAGAATGAGATCATCAATGACAAGAGCATGTAGAGAGAGCACCATTTCAAGAAAGAGAAGATCAAATCCAATTTCCAAAACCCAAGGTATTTGAAGGCAAGGAACTCTTGAGCTTAATGGAAATTTTTTGTTGATTGTGAATGTTATTTTGAAGGTACAAATCTTCAAGATGAACAAAGATAGATTCTCTTAGCTTCAAGCAAATTGGATGGAGTAACAAAATTATAGTGGGAATTCCAAGTGGAACAAGTTGAATGACAATTTTTTGAGCTAACCTTGACATGGGAAGAATTCAAGAATGCAATAATTTGACAATTCCAAGCTATAAATACCACACAATCTACACAAGATAAATTGACATAATTGAAGCAGATTGGTTCTATATGAGCTACATCACTCAATTTAGAACACCATAAGGAAAATTTTGGATATATTAGAAGGTGAAGCTTTGGATCAATCTATGAGGAGCTTGAAGTCATGAACTAAATTGGAAGTGACCATGTGGCAGCCCAAACACTTGGAGGAAGCCATGCAAGTGGTTGAGAGCTTTGATTCCCTAGTTGCTACAAATTGGTCTCAACTTTGACCTTCACAAAACTTGCCTACACACTACACATGGGTGGAGGAGACAACACCAATGGAGATTGATTCCATCTAATAGAAACCATTTGGGCATACAAATAAAGTAAAATTGCAACAAAATGGTGGTTACTTTTATTGTTGCCAAATTGTGCATTGCATTGTTGAATATTCATTCAAGAATAGACAATCTCAACCCCAAAAAATCACACAAATGGAGTTTGTGGAATATAATAATAAAGGAAACAATAAATCTCAATATGAAAACTTGGGCTACTTATTAATATGAAAACTTGGGCTACCTATTGGGAACTTGATTAGTTCCAATTGGATTGAAGGCTCAACCTACGCAAGTTTGCTTCACTTGCAAGGTATGATATTTGATTGTGGTTGTAGGATTTTGGTTGATTTTAGAAGTTAAAAGAATTGTATATCCATACAATTAGCAAAAGAATTAAGTATTCTTATCAAGCCAATAATTGAAAGTAGATTGATGATGGCGGATGGTAGAAAAGGTTTTGCATTTCATATCCCACATCTTGTTACATTTAAGATAGGGAAAGAGTATTTGGAGTGGATGAGGTTTGTAATAACACTTCTACACTATGATGTCATTTTAGGTTTGCCTTGGCTTGAATGTCATAAGATTCAATTTGATTGGATCTGATAACAAATTCAAGTACACCACCAACATAGAAATTATTGATTAATTTGTTTGGTACCTTTGAGTAAGACACCTAAGAATAATAAGTCCCAAGATAAGAAGTTTGTCAAGAAAGCAACCATAGAGTGAGCTTTGAAGGACGATAAGCCTATTTTTGCAATGTGGATCAAGCAGATTGCAAATGGAGAATTTGAGGTGTGCCAGAAGCCTCATCAATCAATAGTTGATCAAATAGTTAAAGAGTTTGTAGATTTTTTTCTAGATGATCTGCCAAAGGGATTACCCTTTTATTGGAGTATACCCTTCAAGATTGAGCTATTGCCAAGAAGTAATCCAGTGAGTGAACCAATCTATTGACTCTCACCAAAGGAGTTGGATGAGCTTCAAATAACATTGAATGAGTTGTTGGAGAGCTTCATACAACATATTTATCTCCTTGGGGAGCACCGGTTTTATTTATTCCAAAGAAGATGAAGGACTTTGCTTTTGTATTGATTATTTTGCCCTCAATAAACAAACAATGAAGAATGCATATCCTTTGCTTCAAATTGATGACTTGCTAGATAAATGAGTGGAGCACAATACTTCTCCATGTTGGATTTCCAAAGTGGCTATTGGTAGATTGTTATTGATAGAAAGGATATCATAATATTACCTTTTGCACAAGGTATGGGCATTTGAATAGAGAGTTCTACCTTTTGGGCTTACTAATGCTCTAGCAGTCTTCATGGATTGTGTGTTGGATGGGCCATTGGGTCAGTACATGGTGGTGTTCTGGGATAATATTTTAATCTATAGCAAGATGGAGGTAGAATACATAAATCATATGTGAGAAGTCCTAAGATGATTACGTCAAGGAAGTTTTATTACAAGAAGTCAAAGTATACCTTTTGGCAAAGGGAGGTTACCTTCTTGGGTCACAAGATCTAATCAAAGGAGATCAAGATAGAAGAGGAGAAAATCAAGGCCATTATTGATTGGCCTACTCCAAAGGATACCTTAGAAGTGCAAGCATTTAATAGATTGGCAAGTTTATACCAACAGTTCATCCACTACTATGCTCATATAGTCACACCATTGACTGACTTCTTGGAGAAGACCTCAAGTTTTAAGTGGACCACCAATCATGAAGAACAATTCTACAAGCATACGGTATCTTTAAGAACCATTCTTCAACCATATGGTGACCTTCAACTCCCCTTTGTGGTTGATTTTGATGCTTCTAATTTTGCTATTAGAGATATGTTATAGTAGGAATTTCCAAATGGGTTACATCACATTGCTTTTTTGTCTCACTACCTAAACATCACAAAAAGGAATTACTCTACTTGAGACCAAGAACAACTAGTAAATGGTATATGCCACCAAGGTATGGAGGCATTATCTCTTGGAGAAACAAGTGATCATGCAAACCAATCACAAACCCTTGTTTAGTATATTATATCTAGAACACATGAAGAGTCAAGATCAATGATGGAAGGAACAACTATAGTTGTTTTACCTTAAACTTGAGTAAAAACCCGATAGGTTCCATGTCATCTCCAATGCCTATCACAATGACCTAATTTGAAGTCTCTTCCTATCATCATGGTGAAAATTATGACAATGTCAATCAACTCCAAGGTGTCACGCCATGTGTAGCATCGGACCTAGATTGCTCAGACTTTAGAGTAGTAATGTTGGTAGTCAAGGATATTTTGGTAGTTACTCGTGGGCTACTTGTCAATGATCAAATTTATTGTTTGGGGTACTAAGTATATGGTAGGGCCATCATCACTTAGCATTGTTTGCACCATCAAGTGTGTTGTTAGCAGGACCATTAGGGTTTGAGAAATAGCTCAAGTCTAGAGTGTATACTTTTGAAGTGCAGCTCCAAAGAGCTTACTTCTTTGATGTTGAGCCTTCAAGTTCTTGGCTATAGTGGATAGAGGCCGATGAGTGTCATCTAGATTCTCTTAGCTAGAGTGGGTATGGCTTGACTACAATGAGTGCCCAATTGTTGGTAGATTATGTAATGACAAATCAAGTACTAATCTGATTGAGTGTGATTTGAGTTGTGTTAACAAATTGATTACATTAGAGAAGTGAGGTCAGAGGGAAATTGAGTGCAAGGATTGAAGGTGTTGGTGGTATCTCCAAGCCTTGTTGATTGATGGTAGCTTGATTGTGGTCCACAGTTTCCCTAAGAGTGATTGTGTGCATAAGATATTTGAATTGATGCAAATTTGGCAATGAGGCAGACGGTGTGCGGAAGCACTAGACAAATTTCTATCAAAGAGAAGCAATTTTCAAGTGGTAGTTGTGACTTTGAGCTCAAGAGTGAAAGCAAGACCAATTTGGTGCGAGTTGAGCTCAAAAAGTGAAATTGAAGGTGGAGTTGGGAACCCATCCTTGTGAATTTGTGATATAGAGAAACCCATCTTTTCAATTGGCTTCAGTGGAGAGTTAGTAGATTTGAAGATCAATCAACTTTAGGGATTTATGTCAAATTTTAGTTAAATTTTATGTCAAATTTTTAGCTCAAGTTGGAGGAGTTTTGCTAGATTTGGAGAGGGTTCAAAGTGACAAGAAGAAAGATCTCATTTGGCTAAATTTTGGCATTTAGAGGCTTTGAGGCTTTGAGGCATAGGGGTGTGGGCTATGAGAGGCTACATAGGTCTAGAAGGGCCAGCAAGCCAGCTGGCTGACATGAGGCTAACTAGTTTAGAGTAGATTTTGCTCATTGTTTGGCAAAATCTGTCCACTTTGCTAGATTATGTGCAATAGGGCTTGACTCTTAAATCTCTAGTTCCAAGATTGGTGCTCTTGCCAACTGGTCCACTCTCACTTTTTGTCTTTGTGATTGTTCTAGTGTTATTTATATGCTTGTAGCTTTGGCTAGGAGAGACAATTTGATACTATTCTTGGTGATCTTGGTAGCTTAGGAAGTAGATAACTCATATTATGTCAAATGCCAAATGGTGGAAGAGTTAGTCTAGTGTTGATTTATGAGATGGAGGGTTTTTAGAGATTGAGCAATTGGAGTAGAGATTAGCTAGCATGGCCATAACTTAGAGGAGATCAAATTTGGGTGCTGAGGCTTCCACCTCATATGCAAGTGATAGAGACATCTAAGACTTCATGTGCAAAGCAACACATGAAGATGCATTTGTTGTAGTGACTAGGAATGTAGTACATGCTCTAGAGTGTAGAGGAGCAATTGTGGAGTTGGACTCATAGAGAAGAGAGGCTAGATAGATCAAACTTCCCTAGTCTTTTACACTCTCTAAGGCAATGAAGACAATATCGATAGCTCCTAGACATCCTAATGTAGATATGGTAGGTGGTGATGGGATCCATGATGGACTATCTATTAGTCAGCCACTTGCTACTATATAGATTGAGTTTAACACAATGTTGGAGGTGGCTCAACTAATTATGCACTTTCTATTATTCTCAACCAATGACATGTTTATACAAAGAGTTGACCTAGCCCCAAAGTTCCGGTTGGCTACCACGCTTTGTGAGAGTAGGGATGATCTGGTTCCTACTACTATATTAGAGCTAGTTGATAGTGGAGCTAACTTGGTTGAGGAGCATGGGATCCACTTAACAACCAATGGTTTATGGTAGGGAGTGGCGGCTAGATTAGAGGAGTTACCAACTAGACCAACCTTTGAGCAAGCATGATTCACATCTAGAGTTGTCCTACTAGATAACCAAAGCGGGATTTTTGTTTGGTTTGTTTTGTCAAGGAAGGTTTATACACCACAAAGAGTCTTACTAGACTTTGGTGTGTAGCCCCTTATGTTGGGGAAAGCTATAGTTGTTGGTCTAGAGTTATGGAAGACCGATGTGGAGAGGTATTCATTTCTGATCCAAACATTTCCAAGTGGTGGAGCTTCACAATACATCACATACGGAGAGCTTGTGTTCAGATTCAGCCTGATCATCCAATTGATAGCTCTATGGTGAGAGCTCAAGCCATTGCAATAGTGGTTGAGTCATATGATGTGTTAGTTGGGAGAGTAGTGTTATAACTCCATGGGTTTTAGTATTTAATATTGGGAGGAGACAATCTCTTATAGACCATGTTTGCAGTCAAGTGAGTGATGAGTATGTCACTTACCAATATGTTTCAATAGTGGTAATCTTGGCTCATTATAATCCAGGACCATGTTGGCTTCAATTTCAAATTTCAATGGCTTTGTTACTTGGCCTGGTGATTTTTGGAGAGGAATGCCCATGTAGAAGATAATCTAGTACCAAAGGAGATCACTTTGATTTGGAGTACGAGTGGGATTGTTCCATCCACCTTTGATGTTTCTTTGTGGAGTTTTGAGGAAGCATTGTAGCCACATGCGGATCAATTGGTGCAATCGGCTTGGAGTAGAGCCTTTGTACCACCAAGAGACCAATGTGAAGATGAGCCTTCATAGTCAATTACCTTGACACCTTTGGATACCACACTCATTGCTTGGCAGAGTATGTTTATTGGAGTTGTTTGGTGGGATTAGTACTAAATTAGTTGCGGTATTATAGGCGGCTATACAAGTACAAAGATACTTGTATGTGAAGAGAGATGAGATTGTTAGGCAAGTCTCTCTACGTCATGTGGCACACATGGCCTATCATTATCCTAAGTTATTATCTAAATCAAAAGTCAAGGGTTACCAAAAGACCCTACCAACAAATATTTCCTTGATGGAGGTGTAGGATTTGGAGAGATATGGTCCTATTCATTTGGTTATTTTTAAATGGCCATGTTAGGGACATACACATGTTGGCCGCGGTTTGGGTCTTTGAGATCCTCATTTGGGTGTATTTTGGGAGATATTATGGATACTAAGACATCTCTAGGTTCATCAATCCATTTCTCTAGCTTACATTTTGGAGAATATCCCTTTGATGGGTGATTCTTGCACCAAAAGTGGTGGTAAGTCCACTCTTTAGAGTGGACTTAGTTAGATCCATTCTTGGACGGGACCAATAGTGTTGTTAATTGCAACCAGAGTGGGATCATGGGCTCATTGTCTTTGTCTTTGATGGATGAACTTCTTACCTAAAGAGGTTCTACAACGTGCTTATGATGGGATTTAAAGACTAAAGCACATTATTGTTGATGACATCTTGGATGTTGGGTGTTAGTGTCATATGGTAGTAGTAGCTGATAGGTCACCTATGGTAGTGGTGAACCTAGTTGGATAACCCATAGTTGCTTTTCCCACACTTTTGAGTTTCCCAAGCTCCCATGCTTTTTGAGAATGAGGTCTTGGACTAGTTTGTGAATCACAATTACAGTAATTGGTGGAGCCCAACGCCAATGAGAGAGAGGGGTGATAGGTTTTTGCACAAGCATTATTGTTGTTTTAGTTGTGTCAAAGGCATCCATGTGTCAAGTATTAGGTCAAGCTATGAACCTAAACTGTTTGACCTGGATTGTGAGCCTTGGCTTAGTAGAGCAATGTAGGATATGCTTGATAGGCATCACTACTTTGACATGTGTGAGCTTTATGCCTATCAAGATGATTTCAGCACATGCTAGGGACAATGGACCAAGTGGATAGGGTATTCTTGGGACACAAAAAGTGGCTACTAAGGAAAGTGGTCTACTTGGAGTCCATTTAGGTGAGCGTGGTCTACTTGGATTACACCCTTGGTCTACTTGGGACGTAGCTAGAGGACTAATGGAGCTTGCAGCCAGATCAGAGGGATATTTTCACAATGTGGTTGGGTGCACAACACTACTACTTCCAAGGGACCAATGTAGTAGCCAATTATTAAGTCTTCCACTCCTATGATAGTTACAAAGGATACTTGGGAGCCAGATTTTGGACCTAAGGTTACACAAAAGGAAAGATAAAGAGTTTGGAAGTTCTTGAGGAGCTACAAAAGTTTTTTTGCCTTCAATATGAAGGATTGGATGCTTTGAAGGGACATTGTATTTGGATTGAGCCAATTAGCAATACATCAATTTTCCAATGTCCCTATCGATATAGTGACATGGAGAGAGCATTGATTCAAAGTTGAAGTAGTGACTTTTTTGAGGCTGGTTTGGTGGAGATTTCACATGGAGAATATGCATCAGCTATAGTGATGCCAACCAAGAAGGATATGCATGGCAACTACATAGATAGGCAGATGTGTGGAGATTTTTGTCCTATCAACCAACAATGCTAAATCACTTAGGTCTCTATGCTCATTGAGTACACTCAATTCCCAAATACATCTACAATCTTCTTTCATGGCATTCTCAACAATCATTGTAACACAATGGAATTCACCAATGACTTACTCAAGACTAACAAAGTAGCAAATAGGCCAAATTAGCCTTGAATATTCTAGAAGCATCTAGGAAGCTTCTTCTAAGTATTTGGGTAACATGCATGCCAAGTGGTGACTCATAGAAGGAAGCATCTTGGGAAGCTTCTTGGCTACCTTTGCTTTCCAAGTATGCCAAGTAGGCAACTTCTAGAAGGAAGCTTCTTGAGAAGCTTTCAGGTAAGCTTGACTTGCACTTCAAGAAAGCGGCTTTGAGGAAGCTTCTTGAGAAGTTTTTCAAGAGCCTTGTATACTTCCCTATAAATACCAAAGCCCAAGCTCATATTAGGCATTTGTAATTTCTCTCATTAAAGCTTCACAATATGATCTCCTACTCCGTTCTTCCATTCTCTTATTTCTCTCATCAACCTTGGTCTTTTACATTGGTTTGAGAGCAAGAATAGGATGGATGGAATTTTTGGACCACCAAATCCATTTTTGCCAAATTATTGGAAATTTTGTATCCATGTAATACCCAAGAATCATTTTACTCACTTCATCATCTCATGCTTTAGGCAAAATTTTTTGAATACAATTATCTTGTTTAATGAACCCTTGGTATTTTTGATTGTGGATAATGGTGGATGTGTTGCATCTATGTGTTAACTAAGATCAACTATAGGTAGTTTGATAGAGTAGTAGTCATATCAGAAGTTTATCATTACCATGCAGCAACAAATTGAGCATCTTGCTCAATTGTTAGAAGAACAAGATCATCAATGATAAGAGCATGTAGAGATAGCTTCATTTCTAGAAGAGTAAGAGCAAATCTGATCTCCAAAGCCCAAAGTATTGGAAGGCAATAATCTATTGGTTGCAATAGAGAATTTTGTGTATGATTGCAAATATTACTTTGAAGCTACAAATCTTTAAGATGAACAAAAGTAGATTCTTTTGGCTTCTAGCCAATTGGATGGAGTAGCAAAGCTATTGTGGCGATTCCAAGTAGAGCAAGCTGAATGGCAATTTTTTGCACTAATCTTTATATGGGAAAAATTTAAGAGTGTAATAATTGGTTAATTCTAAGTTATAAATGTCACATGAGTTGCATGAGATAAGTTTGTAGAATTGAGGTAGATTGGATCTATAAGAAGGTACATCATGCAATTCCAAAACATCATCATACAAATTCTAGATATACTAGAAGGTGAAGCTTTGGATTGAATTGTAAGGGGCTTGGAGTCACAAACCAAACTAGAGATAACTATGCGAGAGCCAAAACACTTGGAGGAAACCATGTAGTTGGTCGAATGCTTTGATTCCTTGGTTGCAAAAACTTGGTCTTGACCTTGACTTCCACAAAATCAACTTATACACAACACATAAGTGGAGAAGCCGACACCAATGGAGATTGATGCTATCCAACAAAGGCTACTTGGCACTACAAATAGAGAAAGGTTGTGATAAAATGGTAGTTTTTTTTATTGTTGCCCAATTGGGCATTGTATTGTTGAATGCCCACTCAAGAATGGACAACCTCTAAAAATTGCCCAAATAGAGTTTATGGAGCAGAATGATCAAGGAAACAAGGAATCATAGTAGGAGATTTCAAGCCACCTATTAGGAACTTGATTAGTTACCATAAGATTGGAAGCTCGGCCTATACAAGTTTGTTTCACTTGCAAGGTTTGATATCTGATCATGGTTGTAGGATTTTTGTGGATTCTAGAAGTTCAAAGAATTGCATATCTATACAATTAGCAAAGGAATTAGTTATTCCTATCAAGTTGTAATTTGAAGTAGATTAATAATGGCGGATGGTAGAAAAGGTTTTGCATTCCATATCTCACATCGTGTTACATTCAAGATTGGGAAGGAGTTGTGGAGTGTATGAGGTTCTTAGTGGCACTTTTACACTATGATTTCATTTTAAGTTTTTCTGGCTTGAACATCACAAGGTTCAATTTAATTGGAACCAACAACAAATTCAAGTACAACACCAAGGAAGGAATTTTTCATTAGGTTGTTTGGCCCTTTTTGCATAAGACACCTAAGAATAATCAACCCAAAGATGGGAAGTTTGTCAAGAAAGCAGTCATAGAGAAAGCTTTGAAGGAAGATAAGTTGCAAGATGGGAAATTCATCAATAAAGTAGTCATAAAGCAAGCTTTGGGGAAGATAAATCTATTTTTTCAATGTGGATCAAGCCAATTGCACATGGAGAATTTGAGGAAGGCTTAAAGCCTCATCAAGCAATGGTGATCAAATAGTTTAGGAGTTTTTGGATATATTTTTGGATGATTTGCCAAAAGGATTACCCTTTGATTGAGTTGCCTTTCAAGATTGCCCTTCAAGATTGAGTTATTGCCAAGAAGTACTCCAATGAGTCGGCCAATCTATTGGCTCTCACCAAATGAGTTGTACTAGCTTCAAACAACATTGACGGAATTGTTGGAGAAGGATTTCATATGACATAATACATCTTTTTGAGGAGCACTATTTATTACAAAGAAGGATGGAAGACTTCACTTCTATATTAATTATCGTGGTATAAACAAATAAACAACAAGAATGCATATCCCTTGCCTCAAATTGATGAGTTGCTTGATCAATTGAGTGGAGCATGATATTTCTCCAAGTTGGATCTCCAAAGTAGCTATTGGTAGATTCTTATTGATCAAGAAGATGTACAAAAGACTGCTTTTTGCACAAGGTATGGGCATTTTGAGTGGAGAGTTTTGCCTTTTGGGCTCACTAATGCTCCAATAGTCTTCATGGATCAAATGCATTGAGTTTTGGATGGGCTATTGCATTGGTATGTGGTGGTGTTCTAGGATAACATTTTAATATATAACAAGAGAGAGGTAGATACACAAATCATTTGCAAAAATCCTAAGGCAAATATGTCAATAGAAGTTTTATGACAAGAAGTCAAAATTGCACCTTTTTGTAGAAAGAAGTTACCTTCTTGGGTCACAAGATTTCATTAGAGGAGATCAAGATAGAAGAGGAGAAATTCAAGCCATTACTAATTGGTCTACCTCCTAAAGATGTTATAGAACTATGGGCATTTAATGATTTAGCAAGTTTTTACCAATGGTTCATTCACTATAATGCTCATGTGGTTGCACCATTGACTGACCTCTTGGGGAAGAACTTGAAATTTTAGTAGACCACCAAGCACAAAAGACTATTCCAAAAGTTGAAACATGTGGTGTCTTTTAAGACACATTTTTCAACCATATGACTCTCAACTACTTTATGGTTGATTTTGATGCTTCTAACTAACTTTGCAATTGAAGCCATGTTGTAGTAGGAATTCCCAAATGGGTTACATCTCATTGCCTTCGTGTTTGATTGACTAAAAGGAATCAATCTATTTGAGATCAAGACCAATTAGCAATGGTATATGCCACTCAAGTATAGAAGTATTATCTCTTGGAGAAATAAGTGATCATGCAAACCAATCACATACTCTTGTAGAAGACATAACATTTAGAACACATGAAGAGTTGATATCATTGATTAAAGGATCAACTATAGTTGTTTGACCTCAAAGTTGAGTACAAACCCAATAGGTTCCATGTCATGTCCGATACCCTATCACAATGGCCTATTTTAAAGTCTTTCCTCTCATCACAATGGCAATTATGATAATGTCAATCAACATTAAGCTCCAAATCAAGTTTAGGACCACTTTACAACAAGATCCCTTCTTTTAGATATAATGGCGCAAGGTCATCTTGCTGCACATGACAAGGAATACAATGCCTACTCCTTCAAAGAAAGCCTTCTATTTTGGGAGAACCGGATCTATGTTCTAGCCAAGGATGATCTACAACTTGTGCGCCTTCAAGAAGCCCATGATTTACTAATCATTGGTTACATGGGTATGGACAAGACCTTGAGTACTCTACAATGCCAATCCTGGTGGCTCCAACATGACATAAGATGTTTGAGAGTTTTTCTGACCTTGTGAGAGCTGCCAATACAACAAGACTAACCAAAATTTGGCTGGACTCCTTCAACCACTTCCCATCCCATATGCTTGATGAGAACACTTGAGCTTAGATCTTATCACATCCTTGTTCAAGACAAAGCAAGATCATATACAAATCATGGTGTTTGTGGATAAGCTTAGAAAGCAAATCTATTTGGCACCAACCTTTGGTATAGTGGATGCTCCAACATTGGCCCAATTCTACTTTGACAATATCTTCAAGCATCATGGGATACCTTGTGTACTCATCTCCAATCGTGACCCTTGTTTCACCAAAATTTGGCAAGCACGTTGCCCGATACTTGGCACCAAGCTTGCTTTGTCTATGGCCTATCATCCTCAAATTAATGGACAAACTAAATGTGAAAATTGCACCTTGGAAGATATGCTTTATGTCTTTGTCAACATTCAACATACCAAATGGGACAAGTGTCTTATAGTTGTTGAGGTTGCCTATAATAATTCCAAATAGGCAAGCATTGGATTCTCTCCCTTCTTCCTTAATTTTGGCCAAGACCCACTTCTTCCAAACTCCCTTCTTGCTATGTCTCCATGTTATATCTCTCATACTTCTACTTTCTTGACCATCATATCCCAATCCCTACAACAAGCCAAATCTCACCTCCATGTTGCTCAAAATCATTAGAAGAAATATGCAGACCAACACTAACATGATCTTACTTTTAAACTTGGTAATAAGGTCATGATTTCTTCTAGTGACCTACCCCGGCCACTTGATACCCATGTCCACAAATTTTCTCCTAATTGGATAGTTCTATTTGATGTCACCCACATTATTTCTTTTATTGCTTATTGATTTGCCTTGTCTTCTCATATGCAAATCCACCCTCTCTTTCAAATTCCAAGTTGAAACTCTATTTTTCTAATCCATCTTCCTTTTCCTCTTGTGTTCAACCCACTCCTCTTCACATGCCTATCAATGATCATAAAGAGTATGAAGTTGATTTTATCATTGCAAGTTAACACATTCAACATGTCTGTCAACAAAATATTGAGTGAAAGGTCCTTTGGAAAAGATATCTCCTTCATGATGCCACTCAAGAGCCACTTCCTCATCTCCCAAATGCACAAATGGGTGTCTAGGAGTTTGAAGCTTCAATGGTGATGAGGACGTCACCATAATGTCCATACCAAGTGATGACTCATAAAAGGAAGCTTCTTGGATAGCTTATCTTGTATACCAAGTAGGTGCTTTCTAGAAGGAAGCTCCTTGGGAAGCTTAGCTTGCATGACAAGTAGACAACTTCTAGAGGGAATCTTCTTGAGAAGCTTCCTAGTTAGCTTGACTTGCACTCTAAAAAAGTGGCTTTGATGAAGCTTTTGAAGAGCCTTGTTTGCTTCCTTATAAGTACCAAAGTCCAAGATCATACTAGGCATTCAAAGTTCCCTTCATTCAAGCTTCCCAATGTGATCTCCCACTCCAGGCTTCTATTCTCCTATTTCTTTCCTTAGCCTCAGTCTTTTACAATGATACACTCTAGTGCTTCTTTGAGAGAAATGACTTCAATATGTAGTCTTTGTACCGCCTCATGCAATAGAGAATTCAGATGGTCTTGATGGGTAGTACATTTATTTTCTCTACTTGTAGACATTCTTGATTTCTAGTACTTCTCCCTAATCATGCAAATTGAACACCCATCTCAATCTCATGTGAGATTTTCATGACTATCAATTTATGATGGTGATACTTGATTCTATTAGTAAGTACATTAGGAGTTACAACTCTCTAATCTAGAAGATCTTTGGTTTGGGATTCCTTCACTGCAAGTGAATAGTTACTCCTTTCAAATGACCAAGATCTTCACAATGAGTCACTCACTACAAATGACTAGAGCTCCACTTCCTTGAAGTGAGTTTACCATGTGTTACTTGCAATGAAGCCATCACTTGTCACTTGGAGTGAGGTTTTGCTTAGTCCAGGAGAAGACCTTCTTCCATTACAATGGTTGTCCCTCCCAAATGACATTATTTACTGCTTATTCTACTAATTCCTCACCTTTCTTCATGAAATATTAAAGTGAAAGGAACTACAAAATATTTTTTTTAAATGAGGATACCAGAGAGGGAACACCCATGTGAAGGATACCCTAGTATTAGTGGAGATCACTTTGACTTGCAGTATGAATGGAGTTGTTCTATCCACCTTAAATGAACCATTGTGGAATTTTATGAGGATTTATAGTACCATGTAGATAGGTTAGTGCAATATGCTTAGATTGAAGTCTTTGTACCACTAAAGGACCAACTTGATGATGATCCTCAAGAGTCTATTACTTTATGATATTTAAAGATCACATCTATTGCTTGGTAGTATTTAATGGAGGAAGTATGTATATTAGATTTGCATGATGGGATTAACATAGGACTAGTTATGGTATTGTAAGCAAGCATATGTGTTCAAAGGTACTTGCATGTGGAAAGAAATGAGATTTTTAGATGAGTCTTTCCACATCATGTGGCTCCCTTGGTCTATCATTATCCAAAGTTATTACCAATGTTAGTAGTTAGTGGTTACTAAAAGACCCTACTATCAAACATTTCCTTACTAGGAGCATAAGATCTAGAAAGACATAGTAATACTCATTTGGTAGATTCTGGATGACCATTTTTTAGACATACATATGATGGTCAAGGTCAAAATATACAACATCCTTATTTTGGTATGTTTTGTGAGATCTTATTTATATTACATCATCTCTAGGTTCATCAAGTAGTTTCCCAAACATACAAGAGAATATCTCTTTCATGAGTGATTCTTGCATATGAGTTATGGAAAGTACACATTAGGTTTAATCTTGTATTGGCTATACATTGTTGTTGGATGTGGCTAGAGTTGAATCTTGGGCACATCATCTTTGTCTTTGGTGAACAAGCCTCTTATTGCACGACTAGAAAGGTTTTATGATGTGTGTGTATGATGGTATTCAACAACCAACACACTTCATTGTTGATGTAATTATAGATGTTAGGTGCTAGTCTCAAATAGTAGGAGTGCCTAACAGGTTAGCTATGACAATGATTAACCTTGTAGAGCAACCCAAAGATTCTTTACCCACACGCATGACTTTCCTAACTTCCCATGCTTGTTGAGAAAGAGGTTCTATACTTGTTTAGGACTCACAATAATAGTAGTTAGTGGAGTCCAACACCAATGAGAGAGAAAGAGAAATGGGTTTTTTTACCAATATCATTTTCATTTCTGCAATGTCAAAGATATCCAAGTATTAGTTGTTAGGTTGAGTTATGGACCTGAACTATTTGACCTGGATTGTGAACCCTTGGATTGGCTAAGTATCATAAGATGTGCTTGACAAGCATCATCATTTAGACACTTGTGAGCTTTGTGCCTATTGAGACAATTCAAGGATATGTTGGGAGTGATGGACTAAGTAGGCATGGTATTCTTGGTACACAACCTATGACTAATAGTGAAAGTGGTCTACTTTGGTTCCATGTGAGAAAATTCTACTTAAGATACACCCTTGATCTACTTGGGATGCAATTAGAGGACATATGGAGCTCATAGTCAAAGCAAAGTGAGTTTTCTGCTCTAAGGTTGTAGACTTTAGCAAATAGGAGTATGACAATGATTCTCCTAAGGTCCCAATTTGGCAACCAATCAATGCATCTTTCACATGTACATCAATTATAGAGCAAACATTAGAGAGCCAAACATTTGACCCAAACTTACAAGAGGAGAAAAACAAGGGTTTGGAGGTTCTTGAGGAGCTAAATGAGTTGTTTTGCCTTCAATTTGAAGGAATAATGTGCTATAAAGGGATATGATATTTGGATTGAGCTGAAAAATGATACACTAGTCTTTCAACATCCTTACAAATATAGTGAGATGGAGAGAGCCTAGATTAGGGCAAGATTCAAGACCTTTTTGAGGTTGGTTTGGTAGAGATCTCACATGGAGAGATACTTTAGCCGTAATGATGAAAATCAAGAAGTATAAGCATAGTAACTACTACATAGTAGGCAAATATGTGAATATTACTTTCTTTCAACTAATAAAATAGAGCTTATTGGTATTTTATGCCTACACTAGAGGAGATCTTTGATGCAATGAGGCATGCAAAGGTCTTTAGTACCTTGGATCATTAAGCAAGATACAATTAATTACCAATCACAAACAATGACAAGATCAGCATAACATTTTGGGCTATTGATCCTCATGGTAAGGATATATTTTTATCAATGGTGGTCCTTTCCATATGGGTTGAAGAATACTCTTGCCAAGTTACAAAGATTTATGGACAAGATCCTAAAAAGATACAATTTTGATTTGTGTTTCATATTTTGGTCTATAGCGCTATCATGGAGGGGCATGAGAGACATTTTTTGGAAGTTTTTGAGATTGGGATCTCATGGACTCAAATTATATCTTAGAAAGTGTAGATTTTTCCAAGAGTAAGTTGAGTATTTAGGTCACTATCCTAGAGGACTTGGTATTTAGCAAACAAAGAGAGACTATTGCATATTTCCTCAACCTATAAATCTGAGTAGTGTCTAAGCATCCCTTGCAATGATGCAATATGTTAGAAGATTTAGTGCAATTGCCAATGCCTTGACAAAGTTTACCAAGCTTACACATGAGCAGTATTGGAGAGATGAGCACAAGAGATCTTTTGTAGAGCTCAAGGAGAAGTTGACATCCTTCTTTATACTCAAGGGCCAATTAGAGGATGATTATTCTAGGTTCATGTTGATTGGAGTATGTCGTATTGATTGATATGGAGAAATGCTCATCCAACAAGATGATGGGGAAAAGGAGTTTATAGTGGCTTATGCTAATCACTTTAATAATTCAATCAAGGCAAAGTATAGTTCTTATAGAGAGTGGTTGGTATCAAAGTGGGCATTAGCCCATCTCTGATGTTACTTGTTTAGGACCCTCTTCACTCTTATCATTGATCATTAACCATTGAAGTGGTTGATAGAGTCTAACAAGCTTTCAAAAAGCTTGCATGATGGGCTTTGATTTTATAAGAGTATGATTTCATGATTTTTGATAGACTTTGAATGTTGAAATGTGATGTAAATGAGTTGATGAGTAGAGTAAATGAGTAGAAACCCATGTACCAACCAACATAATCAAACAAGAGCACATTGGCATGGTGAGATGGATGAGAAAATGGTATAAGGTTGGCATGCATCTGCCTTTTTATGTATGTTGATTGGAGCTTTTGTGGTATCTATATCAATATAGATAGGAGGAGTTATTGAGATCTACAATCTGGAGAGTGGAGATACTGGTACAATTTAGCAAGATATTCATGATGATGTCTTAGTGACAAACTATGTTTGTGATGGTATTGTGAGTGGCACAATCAGTGCTAAGGAGAAAGACTATGTCTTTCAACAAGCCAAATGGTTTATGTTGGAGTGCCAACATCTTCCTAGATACAAGAGGATGGTAGGATGCATGTAGTGTAGTGCTCCTTCCATCTTAGAGACCATAGTTGGTACATCATGCTCATGAGGAGCTAAGACACGTTGGAGTGAAGCATACACACACTCCAATTTATTATTGGTGGTATGATATTTAGACTAATGTGCAATAACTTGGTCATATGTGTGGTTTGTAACCAAGTTAAGCATCATTCAATGCTCCCATGCCACAATTACACCCATTACTTATTATGAGTGGGTTACCATTGGATTTTTGACCTTTTTGGATTTTTATCATTGATTGTGAGACATCATTGGTATGTTGTGGTTATGGTGGAGTAGTTCTCCAAGTGGATTGAGTTGGTGGTACTTCCCTACAAGTCTAGTGAAGGACATCTTATTTGTTCTTGGATCAAGTTCTTAGTTGTTTTGGTGCACAAACCAAGGTCTGACTAATTAGGGTCCAGAGTTCTTGGGAGGGTTTAAGGTCTTGTATGATAAGACCTTGATTGGTCACCACACTAAATCTCAAGATCACCTTGAGGAAAATGGTTTGGCAAAGAGAGTTGTTCAAATGATGAATAGAAGATTGCACAAATATGGTTTGAAAAGGGACCACTTGGGAGATTAGGATTCAAATTACTTGGTTGGCTATGGGGTATTGGCTTATTTGGCAAGCATCCTTTCTCCCTACGTCTTACTCTATGGAAACTATCTAAATTTACCTAGAGCCATTCATTATGAAATTGTTGTAATTTTGGACTTAGATGATCTAGGATGTATGGGTGAGCACAAGTTCTTAACAAGAAAAGATCTTTAAATAATGATAATGATAACTTTTGAGAACTTGGAAATTGCTTAACATAAGTATACCTAATGTTATACCATTATTCAAGGATGAAATCAAAGACCCTTGATTCATTAGTTTCATTTGAGTGATTATGTATATCTCTAGTAGATTGCACTAATGATTTTTTGATGTGATTAGGTTGCATTATCTTGAAAGTCCATTTGGTGTTGCCTTGTGGACTCCTCATGTTGGAAGGATACAATGGTGTTGCTTGTAAGGATCATGTATACCATTTTGTGCCATGTTACCTCCCAAACATTGATGGCACAATGAACCCAAGCTTGGTAATTCTATGGGCAAGGTTGCAATGTATGCTATGTGGCTTTATTGGTAGAGCTTCTATTATATTATTGTGTAAGAATTATTTGGGAGGATGGCATAAGGTATGTTTGATTCCTCTCCTCATTATAGTTCCTCAAAAATAATGGCTATGTACTCAATGTTCTTAGGTAGTTCAGACCTTAGGTGATATAGATTGGAAATAAGTGACTAATGATCGGGTATAATAGCATTTGGACTCTTGATCTTTACCCACTACAAGGCATACCACATACTTGGAGTAGATTTGGAGTCAAAGAGACCTAATTGCAAGTTAGAGTCTGTGTGTGACTTTTTATATGAGTTGTACTTCTATAGTGTATAATTTTGATAATAATGCATGTTGTGTAGCAACATATATATGCACAACAATTATCATGATATTTGCAATGCCAAAGCTAGTTTTCTTGGACATGGAATGATTATCTTGGTTATCATAATGGTATCAATAGTGAATCATGGACTACTTAGTGTAACAACCCAAGAAATATTGCTTTTGCGGTAATCAAGTAAGTAAAGTTCATTCTCGTAGAGATACTAGTCAAAATTGGTCAAACACAAATTCAAATGTCACAATGCAGTCCTTCTTGATTTTGTCTTTAATCTCTCAGGTAACAACTACACCCAGAAGAGAATAACAAGCACTAACTCAAAATCTAATCACAAAAATTTGTCACACTTAATCACAACTCCATCAAATCTTTCCAAACAATCTTGATTGTGATGATTCAGTCTCTCTTGAAAATGGCACTTCACTACAAAAGAACTTTGCCTTAGAATTGTGTTCCATCCCTTCATTGAATGCACAACTTCCTCAATCAAAATTGCTTCACATCAACACTACGTTGCACTCACAAATGTAGAATACTACAATTCCTCTCAAATCTATCAAGGCATTGCTCCAATTGCACTTCACTCAAGATCAAACACACAGAATGAAGATTAAGGTTGTGGAATCTAACATCTAACAAGCACACTGACTTGCACTTTGAAATGCTATGCACACTCACAAACACACACACAATGTTGATACTTGAAATTAAGCTCAAATGACAAACACTAAAATCAGCACTTTGCTTTATCTATTCTTAGAATTATGAACACTAAACAACATATCAATGCAAATGCTCCCCTTAAATACTAAAGTAGTCTACAATTACTAATAACTATATTGTTTCCTGACAACTTTTCTAACCTATAGATCCACAATGACAATGCACCTCTTCATATCTACCTCTTCAAATCTCAAATCTATTTCTACTCCAATCCGATGTCTATTTCCTCCTCAACTTCCAATCTTGATGATCTCTTGAGAATTTCACCATCTTTGGTCTACTCAATCCTACTCCTAACTCTTCTATTTCTACAATGTCTTCACTACAAACTACAATTGTACTAGTGGGTATCTTGTCTAGTTCATTATCTTCCACCCCACTCTTCTCTAGTGTCTCAAATGATAACTCCAAAGACACCTATACTCCTACTTCTACAACTTTGTGTCTTCTTACTTCCTATACCTCACTATGAAGTTTGTCTTACTCAGTCCTGACAAGATCTAATCTGAGGCACACATTGTCTCCTACCTCTAACATCTTCCTATCTACAAGTTCTTGTAGACAAATTAACAAATTGTTCAACACCGTGTGCTTTGCCTTTCTCTTGTGCGTTTCCTGCACCAATAATTTCAACTCATGCAATCTTGCTTCCTCTAGTTTACCTTCAACTTCCATGCTCAGCATTGCCTTGATTTCATTTACTACACCAATTACCTCATTGGCTTCTCTTACGATCCTGAGCTTCTCCTTCTTTCTTTCTTCCTCCAATTCATTATGATACTTATGGAGCTTGTCTTCAAATTCAGCCTTCAATGCCTCCTTCTCTTCTTGATTCACAAAGATTTGCTCCTTTGCTACCCTCACCAATCCTCATAATCAATCTTCTTCTCTACCGTGTTGTGCTAACTCTCACTGCCAAGCTTGATCTTTCTCAACGGCCTTCTTCTTGAGTCTTTCCAATTCTTGCTCCATCACTACAATACCTGCCTTTGAGTGTATTAACTCTACTAGGGCATCTGCAATTTCTCCCTTCAACACTGCAACCAAGGCTGTCATCTCCTTTGCCTCCTCATGACACTTTACTAAACCCTCCCTCATTACTTCAAAGTGCTTACTCCAAGGAATCTCTTCAACCCAAAGTTCTTTGGCTTCCATCTCTACCCTTGTTAGCTTACTTTGCAACAACAAGGTTTCCGTACTCCATTTCTTCACTCCTGCCAACTCATCATGCACATTGAGATTGGCACTCACCATCTCTACTTTTTTCTATTGTAGGAACACCAACAGCGTACACACAACTTTTGATAGATACTCCATTCCTTCACATTTCTTGTCATTAGCTCAGCCTTTGTCTTCATCTTCAAGCAACTCTACTTCTTGCACCTTACTCCAAAGTTGTGATCTTTGTACTTTTAGTGTGCACGACCACAAACTGCCAAAGGGAAGAACAATGTGCACTTTGGCTGCGTGCACACTATTCTTCCCTCTGGCAGTTCATGTTGTACCACAACTTTTTCTTCCTTCTTCTTCTCACATCTTCATTCAATCATAAAGACTTCTGGACTCGGCTTCCTTACATCCACCATCGGCCTTTAGATTTTCTGAATCTCTGCTTCGCCTTCACTACCACTACTTGATTCTTCACTTTGAAAGGTGAACTCTTCTTCTTCTCCCAATGCTTCTTCCTTCGATCTGGTTTTTACTTCTGACTCTTCTTTGGATTTCACCATCACTACCATTGGGTTAAGCTTCGGCACCTTTTGGGGCTGAATTGTCACGAGGTGACTTTCAGGCTTGGTTCTCTTTCTAGCCCTCAAGATGTCAATTGCTACAATTCTCTCCTTCCCACTTTTCTTGTAGTACTCATCCCTATCTAGCATCCTCTCCAAATAATATTTTTTATCTACATCTACCTCCTTTTGTAGATCCAGATGAAAGTGCAAGCGCATTCAATTTGTTTTTTCTAAAGTCAACAAGTTCAACCCAAAGTAAAAATGTGCTCCAAAGGGCACAAAATAATGCGGTGGCATATCCATTCTCCACCTCAAAATCACCTGCCCTACTCTCCAATGCAAACATTTTGCCCAATCTATTGCCTCTCCTGCAAACATTTGGTGAAAGAACACCACCTATTGCATCGTAACATAGGTGGTTTGCTCCAGCTTAAACATTGCCATCATTGTGCTTACAATCCCTCTCTTCTTGGGGTCTCTATAACTATCCATCTTATACCCATTCTTGGTTTGAGGTTGATTGAACGAGTTCCTCACCTTGGTTGTCTCTTTTGAAGATCACACTTCTAATAGAAGGTGGTACCTCCTATCTCTCATGCCTCTCTCTCCAAGACTACTCTCCAATCCAACTTTGTCCATCAATCTGGGTTTCCTCTCTTCCTCTTGTGCTTTGGTCTATCTTGGCAATTGCTCGCTGTCATTTCTACCATGAAACTTGGAAAACTGAAGTTCCAATTCTAGGCCAAGAACGTGATACAAAGTCTTGCCAAGACTTTGATCCGCACTATTACTTCTAACTTATGAATTGAAAGTCCCCTCACCGCACTTTGCTTACTTACGTTTGGAGCCATTGTTTGTTTCTTCACCTTCATCTTGTGGAAGATTGTTCTCAAGATCCTAACCCTCTCTTCTTCTTGTGAATTTGAAATTTGCATTACTTTGGGTCAACTCTAAATGAAGACAGGGTAGCATCTGGACATTGTGATGCTTCCTCACAAAACTCTTGATTTTATACTCCTATGCTGATTGGTCATTCCTCAATTGTTTCTCCTCTCCAGTCACCAATTCTGTGGGGTTGTTTCTTGTCACTATCAAGAACTTCTTGATCTTGAGGCCATTACTTTCTTCCTGCGTACTTTCTTGATTGGACCGACTCCAAAGAAGTTTGTTATAGGTTTTTTGGATCAGACAACACCACCCAATACAAAGTCTTATCATCTTTGTCTTTGTGACTTGTCCCTCTTGGCTCCTTTGGTCTTGACCAGAGGTCGACTTCGGGTTTGCCCCAAACACATGCTTCTTATTTCTTTCCCATTTAGCCCTCTTTAGGCTTTACTAACATACTTCTTCTTCAAAATTTCCTAAAAAATATCCAAAACCAAAAAATGTGGGTACCACACTTAGTGTGGCCATCTATTACATTAGGGTTCTTAATTTCACCATTTATATTAGGAGACTTGATTGCACCATCACCCATTTATATGATGGCTTGACCAATAGATAATACCAAGAGCTAGCCATATGATCTTGGTGTGAAATTTGGTTTGGTAACATCTGGAATGATTTTATACATGATGGTTTAAATAGATCAAATAAAAGTATCATCAAAAGAGTATTTCTACTTATAGGGCAAAAACTGAAATAAACTTGAAAACCTTAGAACCAATAGTTAGACATATGATTTAAATGTGAGAATTGGTTTGGTAATATCTAGAAGGATGTTACACATGATAGACTAAATAGATCAGAAAGAGGTATCACCAAAAGGGGACTCCTACTAATAGAGTAGGAACTGAAATATGCCTAAAATCTTTAAAGGCAATTTTAGAGGCCTAAACGGATGAATTAAGCCTCAAAAATATGCAGATTCCCCCGCCCCCCTTGCCACTCAATAGGAGCAAAGGCTGGCCTTCCATCCAACTTGGTTTGCCTCATCAAGAGCTTTCTAATGGTACCTCACCCATGTGATTTTGAGATTCCTAAGGAAGATCCCCTAAAAGATTCTCTTTGATCAAAGCATGTTTGACCAACCAAATAGGATCAGGACCGACATGTCACCCATCCAAGTAAGTAATCCAAGGGTGGAGATTTTTGACATGTCACCTATCTATGTGCCTAATCCTATGGTGGAGCTTCCTTGGAGGAGATCCCCTTTGTTTATATAATAAAGAGAAGGTGCTCCTTTATGGCATCGGATGATTGAGTGTAAAATCTGTGTTTTCTCTCTTCTCTTTTCATTGGAGTATTACACAATATCTCCTTATGATACCTCTTTAAGCAAGAGTTTTCTAGGCTATATATTTTCACCATACATTATTTAAAGATTTGGCTCCACTAACATTCAACATTAACAAAGACTCCACTAGAGCAAGATCATGTAGAGGAAACAAAAAGCAATTCAAGGTTAAGAGTCATTTGTGATTTCAAATTTATTTTCACCAATGTAGTTTGCAAAAGAAGTCCACTAGCAAAGTTTTCTAACAAAATTAGCTAGTAAAGCTTTTTGGCAACACAAGACCTTACCTTATTTACCAAATGATTTCTAACAAACTATGTCTCTTATGTGTTATTAGCAAAGTAAAAATAACTTTTTAGATTGTTTCAATGAAATATAATAATATTGCTTGCCTCATGAAATCACACCACTATGAAATTCATATTTCCCATGAGAATAACCAAGCTTCATCTCCTTATCAAACCATTTTTTTCTTGCATCCTCTTGCAACTTGGTTATTTTGCAAGTAATTAAGAATGTTGCTTGCATATTTGGAGCATCAAAAATCTTCTCATAAAGTTTGATGTGCTTTTTCTTGGAATCCAAGTGAATGTAGTTCTTGTATGTCTGGATAATGAATGACTATGACAAGTAGAAGACATAAAAACTTCTTTCTTGGGACATCTCATGTAATTGAAGCAAAACCTTCAAACACTTATCTCTCTTGCTTCATAATTACTTGTACCAAAATAAAAATAAGTTATGATCTCCTTTGGATCAATGTTTTTTCTCTCATAACCTTGTGGAATAAATAGCATGGTGTCTCCATGCCTGTTTCATCTTCAAAATATATTTCACTTATAAAAAATATGTAGCCATCAAATATTGTGGTCATAAGAATGTGAAGCAAAAGTGTTCTAGTTGATGTTTATATGATAAATAATATTAACAATATCCAAGCCATTTAGAGATTTGGCCTTGTTTTGATTGTGTAATTAAGTCAAGCCCTTAGCAAGGATCATGGATAAACATATAAAAAACATGGAATTAAGTCTAGTAACTCCTTGGAAAGTAAGAGCAAATATTCAATGCATTAAGAGTCTAGCTGAAGATTGAGGATTGTATCAAAATCAAACTTTTTTTCCAATTTCCTAATAATTGTAAGTATATTTGAAAATGAAAAATTTAGTTTATAATGTTAAATATTTTAACAAATTTTGCCTTTATGAGCTCTTCTTTGCCATTGCACAAGAGTTTGATGTAGATCAGTAATGGTTGGAGTTTAGAGTGTTGATGGTTAAAAACTTACTAATTGCTTATATCATTCTTCTACTAAGAGATACAATAGAAATCCAAGTTTTTATGGCTAATTAAGCATAAGAGCAAGGTTTCATATGGCTTGCAATTTTCTGTTGTCCCAACAATGTCCCTAAAGATATTTGTGGTAACATGCAAAGTTCAATTCTTGATCAAATTTCCATGAGCTGCAAAGGATGACCATATATATATATACACACACCCTCCTAGCAAGCTTTTTTCTTTCATACTCAAATACACTTTGACTATCAAGTGTGTATACTCCTACTAGAAAATTAAGCAAGTCATGTGCAAAAAATATCCAGAAGGCAATCAATATGAGAAAACAACCTTTGTAATAAGTAGAGAATGTTTATTGTTTTTTTTGTACTAACTACAAAGACAACATAATATATTATCTCTTTTCTTACATGAATTTGGAATGTAAGCTCAAGTAGGCCAATCTTAAATGTTTATGGTTCCTTGAGACACTAGATGCATTGAAAAGTTTTGGGCACTCAAGTAAACACATCCAAGGGAACTATAAAAACTCACTAGTAACTAAAATTAAGTTGTTATGTAGATAAAATATTGATCTCACAAATAAAGTTGAGAAATGAATATATACAAAGGAAATTGTCACCAAGAGTTCTTTTGTTGCTTGTTTAAGCTCTTGGGCAAAATAAATGTCTAAGAAGAGAATCATCTCACCAAGAAGGCAAATTACAAAAATTTACAAAAGAAATACACAATCACATAATATATAGTTGTGCTAATACTAGACATAGATGTTTCATATCAAGGATCAAATCCCTTCTCATTAACCCTATCACTTCCTTCCTCAAAGAAATATGGTCTTTCCTTCTCCAAAGAAACATGTCTTCATGAAGGAAGCCTTTTTCCAAAAAAAATATCTTTGTATATACTTCTTTGACTATTGTTAATACTATAGAACCTAAAGGTTGTTGAGGCAATGCATGAAGAAGATTATTTCAGATACTAATAATCAAATATACAAGGTATCAATTCCTCATAATAATTGCACTTATAGAGATTCATCATTCACAAACTACTAAGACACACAAAATCTTCATGAAGGAATAAGAAATAACAAGGAATTTTCTCTTTCACTTTCTCAATCTTTGAATTTGAACAATATAAGTACAAATTGATCATTTAAATAGCTAAACCCACTTTGATTTGGTCATACTTCCTAAAAGTAACTAACTAACTAACTACTACAAAATACCAAAACTTGATAAATATCTAACCCAAAGGAAACCAAATTCATTTGCAAAGGATGGTCCTACAAAGTAGTCTTAACTAAAAATTCCCACGTTCAATAAATGACTAACAATAGTATCTAGCCCATTAATGATCACTATTTTGTCTCACCCTTGTACGGCATGATGGGGTCTTCCCATCCTTCATTTTTTCTTCATGGTTGCTCTTTTCACTAATGATCACTCCTAACTCTATATGAAAATTCTCTATTGTTCTGATTTTTTACCTAGACCTATCTTTTCTTATTTTTGATCCTTTGGACTTTTGCAATACTTTATTTCTTTAGCTCCTTTACTTTGGATATAAATAAGATGTACTTTATGTTATGCTCTATCAAATCTTTTAGTTGGTCATGGAGCAGTTGTATGGAGCTCTCCTTTGTTGAACAAACTTGTCCTTTGAGGTGAAGAATTTCTTTTGGAATTACTCTAAAGGACACTCTCTTGCTGCCACAACTTCTCCTATGGCAACAAAAACAAAACTATATATGGTTCTTATCACAAATATGTCAACAATAATCTTCTCCTCCAATTCACAAATTTAGACCTTGGAAATCTTGAGTTTTTTCTCTAGCCACTTCTTGTCTTTGTCATGAAGGTCTCACATCTTTCATCCTTCAACACTCCATGCTATCAAGATTACTTATTAGTGTTGGTCAAGGACTTCTTCCAACTAATGTTTGTTTCCTTTCTTATTTGAAATTCATCCTTCAGATGTTCTGCCTCATCTTCAGCTCGCGGTGAGGAAATCCAAAGACTTTTGCACAAAGTACTCTCCACCTTAAGATTATCATTTTCAAACTATTGAATTAGGAGCTACTCTATGTGCATTTGAATCAGCTAGAGTTGTCCTAGTTCTCCTTTTGCAAGACCTTGACCTTCTTGATCAAATCTTCTTTTGCATTCCAACTATCCCAAAGATCTTTCTTAAGAGGATCAATTGCCTTCTTGAAGAACTCCATCTTTGCATTGAATAATATCAAATCCTCTTCTACATCCCAAATATATTAAAGAGTCTTCTTAAGAAAATCAGTTTCCTTCTTAAAGAACTCCATCTTTGCCTTGGCAACATAAAAAGTGGTATGCATCCTTTTCACCATAGCTATGCAATCTAGCATACCCAACCATTGTTGTGCATATTTTGGAAGGAATGACTCTAAGAACTCCATGATTGGAATGAAAAAGTCCTTTAAAAAGCTAGAGGTTGACAAGACCACTACCTTCTCTCTTCTTGCCTTGGTTTTTCTTGTATGGTCTTTTGTAGCTCCTTACATGCATGATTTGCAACCTATACTATGCATTTTCTTGATTAGTTTGATCTTGGGGCATGCTCCAAGTATATCATGAAATGGTATACAATTTCAACCTTGCAACCATACTTCCAACTGGAGTATTTACCATGTTACCATGATCATCATGCCCATTTGTTTAAATCACCTCATTATGCCTTCTATACATCCATACCACATTCTTGCACCACAAAAATGTTTGGCAATCCTACATCTTCTACCTCAACATTGATCTTTGATTTTGCCAATTCCTTCTATCTCTTTCTTGCTTGCATAAGATATACTCAAAGAAAAAAGCTTGCCTTCACCCTCCTCTTTGTTGCAATCTTCATTGGAGCTTTTGATTCCCTTGTCTTTAAGAATTGTTCATCTTGCTCTTGAATGTCTCTCATAGTTGTGGCTCCTTTGGGCTTATCATCAAAGTAGCTTATTAGCATGAAGTATCAAAGAAAATATTTCTTCTCCTTGGTGTTCAACAAATCTATCCATAGGTAGAAATGTATGGCAAAGGGAACCAAATAATGCAATCTTTTCTCCCCAAAATTATTGTATATCTTTTTCATATAATCTTGGAAGATGATTGTGTAATCAACAGCTTCTACGAACAAGCACTCAAAGAAGTCTTCCTAATTGGTGGTTAGAAAAGTTGTCTTGTTGGCCAGAATAGTTTTAGAGTCAAATTTTCCCTTCTTGTTGGGTCTTGATAATGTGCAACCAACAAAAATTTCTTCTCCCAATCAATATTGGTGTAGGACTTCTTCAGATTGGAATCCACCTTCTACATTTGCAAGAATTGAGACTCAAGAATATGGCCTTTGTTCTCTCTTTCATCATCCTCAAGAATTTATCTCTATTGGTTCTCAGTCCATTTCTTTGGGTTGCTCCAAAGAGTATCCTTACTTTAATTATGACAACTGATCTCTTGGCCAATTGGTCTTGACATGAACGTCCAATCCCATAGGAGAAAATTCACACAAAGAAACACAAGCATCTTTTTCAGAGCAACCACTTCCCATCTATCTACATAGGGTTGTAAAGATTTAATGCTTTTTTCCATTTATGCATTGCACCAGAATCCATGTTGAAGAATCTAAAGTGTAACTACCCAACCAAAGTCTTCTACTTTCACCCAACACTTAAACTCACAAGAATCAACTTGCAATTCAAATTTAAATACTTTTGTTGAGAGTAATTTTGGCTTTGAGATCAAATCAAACTAATTAATAAGTGCTTCATAATAAGAATGGTCAATTTATAGCCCAAAGTTCTAATGTGCTCCATTTATCTTCAATCAATTTCTAGTCATTTTCCTCATATGTTTGGCTCTTGTTAGGTAAAAGTGGTCATTTATAATAGTTATTTTTGTTGCCTTTGGCAAGATTCCAAATATCTTTGGGAGATTTTCAAAATTCCCTTCTTTTGGCCCAACTTAATTTATCTTTGTCTTAAACTGAAATTTCTTTGTAGATGAGGTTCTTTGGTCTTTGTTTTTAATTATCCTAATGGAGAAGGCTCTTATCATGCTTCTTTTTTATGAAGGAATAAAAAAACAAATATCTATTTTAAGTATGGAGTACCCATACTTAAGATAAAAGGTAAAGTAAAAGAACAACTTTGAAATTTTATAGTTCTACATTAGGTTAACTTTTATTCCTTCTTTCCAACTTTTGTTGACATAGATGTTGTGCATATATACATCACTACAAAACATACACTACTGTCAACATCATACACTAAGAAGCACAACTCACACATAAGTCATACATAAACTCTAAAGTGCCACAATAATCAGTTCAACTCACACATAAGTCATACATAAACTCTAAAGTGCCACAATAATCAGTTCAACTCACACATAAGTCATACATAAACTCTAAAGTGCCATAATAATCAGTTTAGTTTCACAACTCAAATCAAACTAAATCAAATCAATACTTGATTTGTCACTCAATAATCTACCAACAATTGGGCTTGATTATAGCCAAGCCACACCCACTCTAGCTAAGACACTTCAGGTGATGCTCACCGGATTTTTATCCACTCCAGCTAGAAACTTGAAGGCTCAACATCAAAGAAGTGAGCTCTTTAGAGCTGCACTTTGAAAGTATGCCTCGTGTACTTGAGCTAGGTCTCAAACCCCAATGGTTCCACTAACGGCACATCCAACGGTGCAAATGGTGCAAAGTGATGGTAGGCTCCACCATGAAGTCAGTACCCCGAACAAAAAATTTGACCATTGGAAAGTAGTCTACAAATAATTGCTAAAATACCTCTAACCACTACCACTACAACTCCGAGCAATCTAGATGCGATACTACAAACAATGTGACAATTGTTGTGTGTATATACATCGCTACACAACATACATTGTTGTCAACATCATACACTATAGAGGCACAATTCACACATAAACTCTAAACTGCCACAATTGCCTCCCTAGTTGGTGCTTAGGTCCTTCTAACTCCAGATAACTATCTACTCCAAGTATATGGTATATCCTATGATGGGCAAAGATCAAGAGGCCGAGTGCTATTGAGCCTCATCATTAGTCATCTATTTGTAATCTATACCATATAAAGGATGAACTAGCTATAGGTCAAGTACATCTAGGACATAACCATTGTCCTTGAGGAACCATTGTGAGGGGAGGAGTCATACAAAAGTCCATCCTCTCAAACAACTATCACACACTAACATAGTAATAGCTCCACCAAAAGAGCCACATAACATACACCTCAAGCTTGCCCGTACAAGTGCCAAGCTTGGGTCCATAATACCATCAATATTTAGGAGGTGGCATAGCGTAGAATTGCACACATGATCCTTCCAAACTATACCATCATGTCCTTCCAATACAAGGACTCTAGATGGCAAAACCTCACACACTCTCAAAATAGTGCAGCCTATCAAAACATCAAGTATTGTCAATGGTGTTTGCTATAGATATACATAGTCACCTAGATGAAATCAATGGGTCCATAACCTCCTCCTTGAATAGTAGCATAACATAAGGTATCCCTATGCTGAGAAATTGCCAAGTTCTCAAAGGCCATTAACATCACTCTTTGAAAGATTGCCACTTGTTGAGAACATGCGCTCACCCATACATCTGGATCATCCAAGTCCAAGACTACAATAGCATCTCAAAAAATGTTTATAGGTAAATCTAGATCTCATCCATAAAGGAGGAAGTAAGGAGAGAAGGATACTAAGGAGGCTTGCTAGTTGAACCAATAGCCCATGGCCAACCAAGGTAATTGGAGATCTCAATCTCCCAAGTGGCTTCTCTTCAAACCATACTTTTACAATACTCTCTTCACCATTTGACCACTCTCTTTGCTAAGCCATCGACCTGAAGGTGACATTGAGAAGTAGTATGATGATCAATCAAAGCCTTGTCACACAAGACCTAAAACTCCCCCAAGAACTCTATACCCTGATTAGTCAAAACCTCAACTGGTGCACCAAAATGACTAAGAACCGAATCTAGGAACAAATAAGCTATCCCTTTACTAGACTTGTTAGGAAGTGCCACCAACTCAATCCACTTGGAGAAGTGTTCCACCATCACCAAAACATACCAATGATGTCTCACAATCAATGGTAAAGGTCTAGCAAAGTTCAAACTCCAATGGTAACCAAATGGGTGCAATTGTGGCGTATGAGCATTGAATAATGCTCTAACTCGGTCACAACCACACACCTAACAACAAACTGCTATACCTCAATTTGCATGTTTTGCTATCAATAGTGCCTCTAGAGTAAGCTATATGTACAGTTTACTCCAAAATGTCCTAGCTCCTCATGAGCATGACGGACCAACTGTGGGCTCTAAGATAGAAGTGGTACTACTCACACTCTACCATCCTCCCATACCAAAAGAAGGTGTTTGCCCTCCAAGCTGAACTGCATAGCTTGCTGCAAGACACGCTCTCTCTCCTTGGTCCCAATTGTGCCACCCACAACACCAATGCAAAGATAGTCCATCACAAAGACATCATCATGAATGTTTTGCTGAACTATACTAATATCTTCATTCTCTGGATCTGTGACCTCAATAACTCCTCTTGTATGTGCTGAGAGTGATACCACCAAAGCCTCATCAACTATAAAAAGAAAGGCAGATACATGCCAACTTGGCACATCTCCTTATCTATCTCACCATGCCAACATGTTCCGATCTCATCTTATTGGCTGAAACATGGGTTTCTACTCAACACATCTGCATCACGGTTCACCACTCCAAGTTTGAATAACTGTGAAATCATACTCTTGTAAAATTAGAGCCCATCATGCAAGCTTCCTTGAAAGATTATTGGACTCCATCAACTATCCGAATAGCTGATGATTAATATGGGAGTAAAGGGGTTACCAAATAGGTAACATTAGAGATGTACTACTGTCCAAAATACTACCATGCCTCTCCCTCATATGAACTATATTTTGCCTCTTCTGAATTGTTGAAGCAACTAGCATAGGACACCACAAACTCCTTCCCTCATTATCATGCTAGGTAAGCATTGCTCCAAGCCCCAACATACTCCAATCAATATGAACTTGAAATGGTCGTCCTCTGATCAATCTTCTCAAAATGGGAGCAAATGTCAACCTCTCCTTGAGCTCTACAAAAGCTCTCTCCTACTCATCTCCTCAACACCATTCATGTGTAAGCTTGGTCAGCTTTGTCAAGGCCTTGGCAATGGCACTAACTCCTTTAACATATCGGCAGTAGAAGTTTGCTAAACAGGAATGCTCACACTCTGCTCACATCCATAGGTCAAGGAATACATGCAATAGCCTCCACCTTGGTCTACTGAACACCAAGTCCTCTGGGGTAGATAGTGTGACCCAAATACTCAACCTGCTCATGGAAGAACCTACACTTCCCAAGATAATTTGAGTCCATGGGATCTCAACCTCTCAAACACTTACAACAAATGTCTCTCATGCTCCTCCACTGTAGTGCTACAGACCAAAATGTCATCAATATAACATCAACCAAAATCCAATCTAGCTAGGATTTTATCCATGACCCTTTGGAAATCAGTAGGAGCGTACTCCTACTAAGTTCCAAAGGGTCATGGATAAAATCCTAGCTAGATTGGATTTTGCTCAATGCTATATTAATGACAAATGGTAAGAACCTCCACTAATATAACACATCCTTGCCGTGAGGATCAATAGCCCAAAATGTTGTCTTGGACTTATCTTCCTATCTGATTGGCAATTGATGATATCTTGCTCAAAGATCTAAAGTATTGAAGACCTTTGCATGCCCAATTGTATCAAAGATCTCCTCCAATGTAGGCATGACATACCGATCAGCCCTAATCTATCGGTTGATAGGATGGTAATCTACACACATCCACCTATCTATGTAGTTGCCATGCATATCCTTCTTGGCTAGCATCACCATAGCTGATGCATACTTTCCATGTGAAATCTCCACCAAACCAGCCTCAAAAAGGTCACTACTCTGGCTTTGAATCAATGCTCACTCCATATCACTATATTGATAGGGACATCAAAAAATTGGTGTATTGCTAGTCAGCTCAATCCATATACTAGGTCCCAAATCCTTCATATTGAAGGAAAAACAACTCGTGTAGCTCCTCAAGAACCTCCAAACCATACTTCTTTCCTCTCCTATAAGCTTGCGTCCAAGATTTGGCTCCCAAGTATCCTTTGTGATTGTCGTAAGAGTGAAGATGTACTAATTGGTTGCTACACTTGTGTAATACCAAGAGCTAGCCATATGATCTAGATGTGAAATTTGGTTTGATAACATCTAGAATGATGTTATACATGATGTTCAAAATAGATCAGATAGAAGTATCACCAAAAGAGTACTTCTACTAATAGAGTAGGAACCAAAATATGCCTGAAATCTTTGAAGGTAATTTTGGAGGCCTAAATGGATGAATTAGGCCTCAAAAATGTGCATTTACCCCCCCCCCCCATTGCAGAAAGGCTAGCCTTCCCTCTCCCTTGGTTTGTCTTGTCTAGGAATTTCCAATGGTACCTTACTCACGTGATTTTGAGACTTCCCTAAAAGATTCCCTAAAAGATTCTCTAAAAGTCAAAGCTTGTTTGACCAACCAGATAGGACCTAGACCGACATGTCACCCATCCAAGTAAGTAATCCAAGGGTGGAGCTTGCTGACATATCACCTATATGTGTGCCTAACCCTATGGTGGAGCTTCATTGGAGGAGATCCATATTGTCTATATAATAAAGAGAAGGTGCTCCTTTGGGGCACCAAATGTTGAGTGTGTAATTTGTTTTTCTCTCTTCTCTTGTCCTTGGAGTATTACAATGGTATCAGAGCAAGTGTCTTAGTCCAAGAGAGTGGATCAACCCTCTTGGAAGATCACAAACTATTGAAACTGAGTAATTTGAGGTGGAGAACATAGAATAGTTGCTAGACTTAAGAAGGACTTTAGAGAGTGGACGGGATGGATGCACCACGAGGACAATTTCCCACACCTAGCTTTCCATTCCCAAATCCATTCCACATCAAGGTTATATATATCCAATGTCAACAAATGAGGGTATTGCTAGTTTATCACTTTGGCACAGAATTCATGGACAAGGTGATGAACTCACCAAACCCAATGATTCTACCTGTGGTGATATATGATTGAGAGTAGGATTTGACAATCTACATTCTACTATGATGATATGGATGTGAATGTCCCAAATCCTCTCTCTTTCAACACTCGAGTAGAAATCCGTTACGTAGTGAGACCAAAAGTGATGTTTAGAGATTTTTTGGTTAGAAATTTTGGCAAGGAGTATTATCAATGAGTGATAGCTTTTGAGGTCCTAAGGGTAGTTCCGATAGTTTATGCGCCTTCTAGAGTGATCATATTGACTCTGTATTGAAGTAGACATTAGCAATTGAATGTTGCGTGAACAATGGATCTGCAATTGCAAGAGTTGGTGCAAGGAATGCAAGGGATGTTGAATGAATTTCGAGAGATTAAGATGACCATGGAGACATTACAAAGTCAAGTGCATATCCTCAAGAACGATCAAGCCATGCAAGAAGAAGAGCCGTGTCAAAACCTAGTACTTACGACTGAAGTACTTGGAGGGGCACCTGTGCTTGGGAACCCTATCAACGATGAGGCCACATTGCTACTCTGGATGAAGAAGACCTACAACTTTGAGCCTTACAAGGAGCAGCATGTGATGGGAGTAATGGAAAATTTGATCTCAAGAATGAATCAATATTTCCAATTGTTCTCAATAGAGATCACGGAGCATGCTATCGGTATGTTTGCATGTGAGTACTTGACAAATAAAGGCCTCACATGGTATGCTGCTTGGGAACAATCCATCTTGATAGAGAGAAGGGAGGTCACGTGGACATCCATGCAAGAAGGATTGTTGAATAATTTCCAATCGGTGGATTTTGTGCAAATGGCTTGAACCCGACTATGGAGATTGAGATAGAAGAACAGCGTACAAGAGTATGTGGAGGCATTTCTAGATCTACAAGTTGCAATAACCGACATGAGTCCAACAAAGGCTCTCGACAATTTCAAATGAGGGTTAAAGGAGTGGATTTGCCAAGAAGTCATGGTGCAAAATCCTCACACAACATTTGAAGCCATTGCTTGTACACAGAGAATAGCAAGAGCATTGGGTGGAGGTGAAGGAGTAATTCCACCTCAACATTATTGGGCAAAAATGCCACACATAAGTGGACCTGTACCAATGGAATTGGGCAACCTTTGATTTTGAGATCAAGGAGCACAACCGCTTCAAGGGGAGCATAGACGGGTAGAAGAACAAAGAGATGGAGTCCCACGAGGAGAAGGAACTCAAGGAGAACAATGCAGTTGTTACAATTGTAGTCGTATTAGGCAGATCAAATTTGAATCAAATTTGATTCTAATCAAGTATGGTTGGAGGGACAAATTCCATAGCTGTCTTCTTCTCCTTGCTTGTTGTATGCATTTTTTTCATTAGGTTGGAGCAAAAATTGTACCTCATCATTGTATCTTGCCTCATTCTCGTCCACTATGGGAGATGCAATTTGTGTGAAGGACTCCTTTCTCCAAACTTTGCATTTTGAGCAACTCCCGTGTTATTTTTGTGTGCCACCTCTTTTCCTTTGAATAGACATCCCTCCCAAGTTGATTTGTATGGTGTGGTTTTACTCCCACTATCCTCAACAAAGATTCCAACTCTTGTGGTTGTTTTTGTTTCTTCAAAGCTTGAATCTTCACATGAGCCTCCAAAGTTTTTTTTTCAAATTGTAATGAAGTTGTATATCTCCACTACTCACATGAAATTCTTGGTTTGGGCATATTCTTTGTCCGCCTCATGGTACTTGGTGATCTACTTCATCAAGTTCAGGTCTATGCTGAAGTAGGCTAGATGATGTAGGTGGGATGGGATCTTCTACTTCTCCTTTTTCATCAAGAGGTTCATTCTAATGTAGAAGTGGACAATGAAGAGGCCACAATGGTGGCAAAACCTTCAGTCATGTCCTCTAGGATTTTGATAACACGCTCAAATAACATCTTGGCCCAACTAATTGGTTTTTTCCAGTGTATGAGCTGGAAAAATCTCACCTGATTCTGGTTGACATAATTTTTTTGCTTCAAAGAAAACAACCACATTATTGTTTATGTGACTATGCAGAAAGTAGGATCCTTCATGTCTTTGATCTTGTACCCAACTTGTGGATTTCCCCCAATGAATGAGTCATCTATCCTCTGCTTCAATCATTTGTTTGGTTGACTGTCTAGGGTATTGATAGGAATTTCCCCAAATGGGGGCAATATGCACCCAACACTTGCAGCTAGTGATCCTCCACCCACATTGTGAGACATCCTCATAATGATTTCCCACTTAAGTTTTTGGTGTTGTTACTAATTTTGTGTAGCATGGCTCCATCTGCAATATCCAAGTCCCACATCAAGAAGTTCATTCTTCTCTTCTTGATGTAGTTGGTGTGGTAATATAGTTCTCATTTGGAAATCTCCAATGGTTTGCTCAACATTTCTATTGCCTTGTCCCTCTTCACCTCAATTCCTCTCTCAAGAGTTCATCCCATCATGACTGAATATTCCAATTTGTGCAATAGTGCAATTCCTACTCCATTTATGATTTTGCATCCTTTACTCCTAATAGTATTGACAGAATTTGACATTCCACACCAAGAAGTGCTTGCATGACATCATAAGAGATGGCAGTTGCAAAGAGAGAAATGCAAGACAAGAAAAGTGAAAGTAAAAATTAAAAAATGAAATTGCAAAAAGAATTGGCTCATAGGGTGGAGTTTGCCTTTATATAGTCCCAACAAGGTGGGGTCCAACCTCTTCCATTGTAGTGGTTATGAAGGGTTGCAATCATCCATTGCACATATGAGACTAGTTGCAAAATAGTCACTAGTGGTTCTTTGGTAGCACATGTGTCTTTTTGCATGATCTTGCAACAATGGCAGAAATTGGTGGATTCTTGTATTTGTCAAAAAATTTCATGTCCCCTATTGTTCCACAAAACCTCATGGTGTTGGGGCTTCCTCATATTGGAGGGGTTTGTTTTGTTGGGGAATCCTCTCTTTAAAGCCCTATGGAATAGAAACAAAATGGGTCCGCCTACAAAATGAGTGTGGTCCCATTCTTGTCAGGCAGCCATGGGGAGTCCATTTTTTTAGGAATCATTTTATCATGGGAATATGACCTCCTATGAGTCCGCACTTACTACAAATGACACTTCCAAATGTTTGGTTTGGACTATTTACATGAAGAAAAACAATGAAAAGCAACAAAAATCTAGGGTTCATAACAAAGTGGGTCCTGACATACCACCCTTCTCAAATGTGAGTGTCCTTGTGAGAAAATAAATAGTATATACACATATACTAAATTTTGTTAATTTTTTAAGCAGTGATACTTATGAACCTACGTGGCAAAAACATTAACATTGAGGTTGGATAATGTAATACCAAGAGTTAGCCATATGATCTAGATGTGAAATTTGGTTTGGTAATATCATGAATGATGTTATACATGATGGTCAAAATAGATCAGATAGAAGTATCACCAAAAGTGTACTTCTTCTAATAGGGCAGAAACCAAAATAGATTTGAAAACCTTAGAACCAATAGCTAGACATATGATTTAAAGGTGAGAATTGATTTGGTAATGTTTGGATGGATGTTATACATGATGGACTAAACAGATCAGAAAGAGGTATTACCAAAAGGGGACTTCTACTAATAGAGTAGGAATCAAAATATGCTTGAAATCTTTGAAGGTAATTTTGGAGGCCTAAACGGATGAATTAGGCCTAAAAAATGTGTAGATCCCTTACTAATGGAAAGAAGGTTGGCCTTCCCTCCCCCTAATTTTTCTCATCAAGAGCTTTCCAATGGTACCTCACCCACGTGATTCTGAGATTCCTACAAGAAGATTCTCTAAAAGATTCCCTCGGGTCAAAGCTTGTTTGACCAACCAGATAAGACTAGGATCAACTTGTCACCCATCCAAGTAAGTAATCCAAGGGTATAGCTTGCTGAAATGTCACCTATTTGTGTGCTTAATACTATGGTGTAGCTTTCTTGGAGGAGATCCTCTGTCTATATAAATAATAAAGAGAAGCACCTCCTTTGGGGCATCGGATGATTGAGTGTGAAATCTATGTTTTTTCTCTTCTCTTGTCATCAGAGTATTACAATGTTATCTGAGCAAGTATTTTAGTCCAAGAGAGTGGATCACCCCTCTTGGAAGAACACAAACTACTAAAACTAAGTAATTTGAGGTGGAGAACATAGAGTAATTGCTAAACTTAGGAAGAACTTTAGAGAGCGGATGGGATGGATGCACCAAGAGGACAATTTCCCACACCTAGCTTTCCATTCTTGAATACCTTCCACATCAAGGTTATGTATATCCAATGTGAGAAAATGAGAGTATCTCTAGTTTATGACTTTGGAACAAAATTAATGGACATGGTGATAAACTCACCAAACCCGGTGATTCTACCTGTGGTGGTATACGACAAAGAGTGAGATTTGACAATCTACATTTTATTATGATGTTATGGATGTGAATGGATGATTTTGTGGTTTATTCTATGCAAAGGTGTCTTGTGTTTGAGTTATGAAATTCTTGGAATCTAGGCATTGCACCATGGTATGGGATCCAGAGCAAAATGCACAATGGGCAGGTTTATTTTGGCACTGGTTGGCATAATAATTTTGACTACAAATATGATAATAAAACTCGGGTTTGGGAGGTCCTCTACCTCATCTATTTCCTCTTCCTCCATAAAAGGGCAAATTCCATAATTGTTGATTGAAATTGTGGGATAATATCCATAGCATGTACTCTTTCTTCTCTTGGTTCTTGGCACCTTCAAAGTGTCCTATAGTTGGTCATTGTATGCCCATACTTTCTACATTGGATGCAAACATTTAGAAGTTTTAGGTGGCACACATAGTATTAGTGTATCCATATGACAACTCGGAAAATATCACTTTTGTGGTAATCAAGTAAGTAAAGTTTGTTCTCGTAAAGATACTAGTCAGAGTTGGTCAAATATGAAGTCAAACAATAACAATGTAGTTCTTCTTGGGTTCCTCTTTAATCTCTCAGGTAGAAACAACACCCAAAAGAGAGTAACAAGCTCACAATCTTAACAACTTGTCAAGAATTCACACATCCATAATCACAACATAACAAATTTTTTCCAAACAAATCTTGATTGGGGTGATTCAAATTCTCCCAAAGATGGCACTTCACTGCAAAACAACTTCACCTCAAAATTGAGTTTCACCCCTCCACTGAAGGCACAACTTCCTTGATCAAAATTGCTTCACACCAACTCTATATTGCACTCACAAATGAAAAATACTACCAACACTACAACTCCTCTTAGATTTGTCAAGGCACTGCTCCCATTGCACTTCACTCATGTCAAACACCTAGAATGAAGATCAAGGTTGCGGAATCAAACATCCAACACACACACTAATTTGCACTTCAGAATTTTCCAAACACTCACAAACACACATACAAAGTTGATACTTGGAATTAAGCTCAAGCGATGAGCACTAAAATCAGCACTTCACTTTATCTATCTTCAAAAACTATGAATAATGAACAACACATGACTGCAAATGCTCCTCTTAAATAGTAAAGCAATTGACAGTTACCAACAACTATATTATTTCCTAACAACTCTTCTAACCTGTAGATCCAAATTGACAATGCACCTCTTCATATCTACCTCTTCAATCTCAAAATTGTTACTACTCCAATCCAATGTCTACTTTAACTTTGGCTTCCAAACCCCAATGATCTTTCAAGAATTTCACCATCTTTGGGTCTACTCAATCCCACTCTGAATTTGTCTATTTCTACAACTTCTTCACTACAAACTACAATTTTTCTAGTGGGTACTATGTCTAATTCATTATCTTCCACCCCACTCTTCTCTAATGTCTCAAATGACAACTCCGAAGATACATGTACTCTTATTTCTACACCTTTAGGTCTTCTTACTTCTACCTCACTATGAATTTTGTCTAACTCCGTCCTGACAAGATCTAGTCTAAGACACACATTGTCTCCTACCTCTAACATCTTCCTATCTACACATTCTTGTAGACAAATTAACAAATTATTCAACTTTGTGTCCTTTGCCTTTTGCTTGTGCTTCTCTTGCACCAATAATTTCAGCTCATGCAATCTCGCTTCCTCAAGTTTACCTTCAACTTTTGTGCTTAGCAACACCTTGATTTCATTCACTACACCGACTACCTCATCGGCTTCCCCCATGATCTTGAACTTCTCCCTCTTCCTTTCTTCCTCCAATTCACTACAATACATTTGGAGCTCATCTTCAAATTCAGCCTTCAATGCCTCCTTCTTCCTCCAATTCATAGAGATTTTCTCCTTTGCTACCCTCACCAATCCTTGCAAACAATCTTCTTCTCTACCACGCTTTGCTAACTCTTGTTGCCAGGCTTGATCTTTTTTAACAACCTTCTTCTTGAAACTTTCCAATTCATGCTCCATCATTGTTGTACTTGCCTTTGAGTGTATTAATTCTACTCATGCATTTGTAATTTCTCCCTTCAACACCATAACCAAGGTCTTCATCTCCTTTGCCTCCTCACAACACTTTACTAAATCCTCCTTCATAACTTCAAAGTGCTTACTCCAAAGAATCTCCTCAACCCAAAGTTCTTTGACTTCCATCTCCACCCTCGTTAACTTACTTCACAACAACAAGGTTTTTTCACTCCAGATCTTCACTATTGCCAACTCATTGTGCACATCAAGATTAGCACTTACTATTTCTACTTTCTTTTGCTGCAACAACACCAATTGTTGACATACTACCTTAGATAGATACTCCACTCCTTTGCACTTCTTGTCATTGGCTTGTCCTTTATCTTCTGGCAAGTCTATTTCTTGCACCTTACTCCAAAGTTGTGATCTTCATACTTTCAAGGTTTCACCATCCAAGCTCTCCTCCTCTTCCATGACAACTTTACTAGGCCCCACCTTGACTGCATGCACACTATTCTTCCATATGACAATTTGTGGTCGTGCCATGACTTCTTCTTCCTTCTTCTCACTTTCCCATTCAATTGGACTTTTGGACTCGGCTTCCCTACATCTCCCATCGGCCTTTGGGTTTGTTGAACCTCCGCCTCGACTTCACTACCACTACTGGATTCTTCACTTTGCTGAGTGAACTCCTCTTCTTCTCCTAATGCTTCTTCCTTCAATCCAGTTTCTCCCTCCGACTCTTCTTTGGATTCTTGTGTGGCTTCTTGCACCTTCATCATCAATGCCGTTGGGTTAAGCTTTGGCACCTTCTAGGGCTGGACTGTCACAAGGCAACTCTTAGGCTTTACTGTCTTTCTAGCCCTCAGAATGTCAATTGCTAAAATTTTCTCCCTCCTACTTTTTCTTGTAGTACTCACCCCGTCTTGCACCCTCTCCATATAATATCATTCATCTGCATCTGCCTCCTTCCGTAGATCCGGATGAAAGTGTAAGCGCATTTAATTTCTTTCTTCCAATGTCAGCAAGTTCAACCCAAAGTAAAAGTGCGCTGCAAAGGGCACAAAATAATGCAGTGGCATATCCATTCTCTACCCCAAAATCATCTGCCCCACTCTTTGATGCAGACATTTCGCCAAATCTACTGCCTCTCTTGCAAACATTTGGTGAAAGAATACTGCCTATTGCATTCTAACATAGGTGGTTTGCTTTGGCTTGAACATTTCCATCATTGCACTTACAATCCCTCTCCGCTTGGGGTCTCTATAACTATCCGCCTTATACCCATTCTTGGTTCAAGGTTGATTGAATGAATTCCTCCCTTTGGCAGTCTCTTCTAAAGCATCACACTTCTAATAGAAGGTGGTTCCTCCTACTTCTCATGCCTCTCTCCCCAAGACTACTCTCTAATCTGACTCTGTCTATCAAGCTGGGTTTCCTCTCTTCCCCTTGTGCTTTGGTCCATCCTTGCAATTGCTCGCTGTGATCTCTACCATGAAACTTGGAAAACTGAAGTTCTAGTTCAAGGCCAAGAACGTGATATGAAGTCTCGCCAAGACCTTGATCCGTGCTATTCCTTCTAACCTATGAATTGCAAGTCCCCTCACGGCACTCTGCTTACTCACTTTTTGGGTCATTGTGTATTTCCTCACCTTTTTCTTGTGGAAGATTGTGCCCAAGATCCTAACCCACCCCTCTTCCTACGGATTTGCAATTTACATTACTTTGAGTTGATTGTGAATAGGGACAGTGTAGCAATTGGACATTGCGTTGCTTCCTCGCACAACTCTTGATTTTATAGTCTTGTGCTAATTGGTCATTCTTCAGTTGTTTCTCCCCTCCTATCACCAATTCTGTGGGATTGGTTTCCTATCACTATCAAGAACTTCTTGATCCCAAGGTCATTATTTTCTTCCCGTATACTTTCTTGATTGGGCCAACTCCAAAGAATTTTTTTATAGGTTCTTCGGATCAGACCACACCGCCCAATACAAAGTCTTGCCTTCTTCATCTTTTTGTCTTTGTCTCCCCTTGGTCCGTTGATCTTGACCCAAGGTCAACTTTGGGTTTGCCCCAAACACACGCTTCTTCTAATTTCTTTCCCGTTTAGCCCTCCTTAGGCTTTACTCACATACTTCTTCTTCAAATTTTCCTAAAACTATCCAAAACCAAAAAATGTGGGTACCACAATCCCCAACCAAGGCAATGGGTATAAGAGACCTCTCTCCTAGCAGCAATGTTTACCAAATTCCTTTCTTGAGGTTCTTGTGCTAGGTGAAGGTTCTCTAGTCATTCCAATTTGACCAAGATGTCCTATATCTTGATGTTTGTGGCCAAAATGTTCATAATTATGGGCATTGGTTGTTCTAACTAAGTTGGAGAAGCTACAAGTGGAACTATGGGAATAGGGATGGCTGTAGGCACTTGCTCATACACAAGGATTGGTTGAGGTGTTGCATAGTGAGTGGTGCAAATGTACTTCCATAAAAGTAGTTAGGCTATGGGAATCCCTAAGTAGCAGCATAGGGGTATGCATTACATTCCTTTGAAGCTTGGTATTATTGGATAAAGGTCCGGTAAAGCCAAGTCCTACTCGTTAGCTTGAGCCCACAATGTGCCTCCTCAAATTCATGTGATGTCATAATAGCTTTGTTGTAGATGAGAAATTTTTGGATGTCCTCAAGTAATGCATCTTTGAGCAAATTGAGAGCTAAAGTAGGATCTAGGGCTGGTATGATCATTGAAGAGATGTAACAAAATGGTTTATAAATGCTTGCATTTTTCATTGTGTCATTGTGTCCTTTGCAAAGTATTTTCCTTGAGTTGTTCTTGTTGTCTTGGTGAGATGTATTCTTGTCATTCTTTTTCCCATATCAATGCATAACTTGTCTATGTGACAAGGTCTAGGCCACTGAACCAATGTTGTGCAATTCCAATGAAACATTGGTCAATATATTGTACCATGGCAGCATCATCCAAGATGTTTTGTGACATTCAACAATCCTCAAACATTTGAAGGAATGAGTTGAAGTCTTCTTGCTCTTTGAATACTACCATTTTGGGGGGTATACAATTGTTTCCTCCTCCTGAGTTTGATGGCATTACAATGGGAATTGTAGGAGTCATAAGATTTGAGACCATAGGAGAGGCTTGGATAACAATTGTTGGTAGTCTTGAGGTAGACAGGGTCCCTAGGGCAAAGTACCTTCCATCAAGTGATTTTCTTGCATTCAAACAAGAGTACTCAATTCCATGGGAAAGAATGCTTCTCTTGGGTTAAAATGCAGTTTGCAGAGTTGGGAGGTAATGCTTCCCTTGGGCTTAAAATAGCAGCATCAATGTGGCATTCTATAGGATAAAAACAGCCTACACAAGTTGTTGAGATGATTGGAGAGGAAAAACATGTCAGCCAAGTGTGGCACCCAAAATGTCGGTGGGATTGTCTTATCTTAAAGTGAGAGATACGGGATGCTATGGGAGAAGAGGAAGTCAATATAACCTTTGAATGACCAACCATTTATGTGGCTTGGGAAGGAGTTGTATATAAGATTATCTTAGTGGTTTGTAATTCCACTTAGGTATAGGAATCTCTCGGAGACACTTACACTTGGAGATAGCCCTCAAGTCTATCATCCTTGTGAGATCTTTGGACTCTTTGATATGATCCTTGATGCATTTCAATCTTGATGAGCAATTCTCTTATGCACACTTCTGCTTAATCAAATAGGGTGACAACTACATGAAAGGCATCACTCCCCAACACAACAAACATGACTCAATATAATTCACACTTACACCTTATCATTCATATAATTCAGATAGGTCATGGCATGTTTATTATCCTTGGATACTTAGATCCTAAGGCAAAAATCAATAATTCTTCCTTATTTCATGGCAACCTTTGATTCTTGTATCACATAATACTTGCTCCTCCAAGCTCATAGGTGAACATAGGGTTATGAGAGATAAGTATGTAACAATGAGAATCCATAGTCATAGACTTTAGGTTTAAAAATTACACACAAAGTGAAGAAATAGCTAGTCTAACCCTAAAGAAACCTTTGTCTACCCTAATCACTTCTCTTCTTGCAACCACCACCTTCTTATGCATTCACATCAAGAATGCTAATTTTCTCTCATCTCTTAGATGTTCTTGACCTAGATGCACCTACTCTGAATACCATCAGAGTGCCACTTAAATCTTACTTACTACCTACCTCTTTTTCTATGATAAAAGAACCCATAAAATAGTTTTCCAGCACTCCCTTACTTTGTTCAGCCCGCAAAGAAGGTCTTGTAACACTTCTCTACCTCTTCCACACTTGGACATAGTTGGCCTATAGAATCTCCTACACTTAGGCTTAGTTTGCCCGTAGAGGTCCTCTCTTGCAGCCTTGTATATAGGATCCTGCAATCCTCCACTATCCCACACTGATGTACCATCTCATAGATGGTTTCTTGCACTTTTGACTTGGTACCTCTTCTCATTCAACAATATTACTATTCAATTTTGTGCTTCCTTGATTTCACTAATCAATTTTTTGAATAAATAGATAAAAATAATTATTGAATATGCTATTATCAAGGCCAAAAAGGAAGTGGAATACTGATAGATTTTGAGAAGATCTCAATAAGGTACTAAACATTGGTAATGCAATATTTGTCAAGTATGCAATAATTGGTAATCTTCACCTTGACAAAATTCTTTCTAAGTGTATAGTATTAGCATTGTATACTTTAAATGTTGAATTTATAGGAAATAAAAAACATAAAATATTTTCTCTTAGTTCTTTTATTTAACATTTTGGAGTTAAAAATTGATTGAAACAATCAAGGATTTTGAGCTTCTTAGTCATAATTTTGATACAAAATTTATAAATGATGAGCTGATGAAAATAAAAAATACTCTAATTTTTCTGTTACTTATATATATATATATATATATATATATATTCTAAGTGGTTTCAATTGGGAAGGAAAGTTCTTTGAATTGAGACTAGAATTAAAAGAAGCAACATAGAGACCAAAAAGTTATAAGAAAATGAATAATATCTAAGAAGTTCTCTCAGAGTACTGGAGTTCAAAATAGTATTACTCAAGGATCAAAGGTTGCACAAACTCTATTTTAACATTTATTGATTTAGCCTTATTGAAACTTATCCATGTCTTTTAGGACCTTTAAACAGTAGACCACACTTTATAACTCCTTAACCATAACACTTGAATTCAAAATCTACAATTTAAACTCCTAAAATATTAAACTCTTTTTCCTTATTTTGCATATACACATTTAGTAACTTATATGCTACTTCCGAGTTCATTGCTATATCTTTTTATTCATCAGTACTTGGTGTTTGGTTATTTACCTTTTCTCTTATAGTCCTTATAACTGATTGTATATTTAGCACTCACTAGTTTACATAGAAAAGCAAAGTCAAATGGAGCTTCAATTTGGAGAAAGATGATCATGTAGAACCTAAAGATTCTAAATATGATCTACTAAGGTGTAAGATGATTTAAAAAGTCTTAAATTTTATCATAGATTGATCAAATGATGGTAGACTCTTAATAAGAGATGCAAAAGAGCTCAAATCTTACTCTTCCAGTTCATAGAATCATATTTGAATCTTAGTAATGTGATGGGGATAATTTTTTTTAATATATGTAGTATAATTTCATGCTAGAAAATAAAGAGTCATATGCATCTTAGGGAATTTCACAAGGAGCTAGTGGGAATATGTCAAAGCACAATAGATGCAAAGCCATAAAGGAATTCTTTGAAATCCAAAATCCAATTGAGAACTCAAAACTCTCCAAGCTTATTCCTTGCTAGTTGTAAAAAATAGTATATGTGGTCTTACAATCAAAACACAACTTGTATTTCAGTTGCTTCAAAACTTTCACCTAGGGTGTAGTCTCAATTATTTTGTAACTCTAGTATTTATATGCTCTAGGAAAGTGCTATGATATTCAAGAATTAGCATAACTCCTAACCTTAAGCTCAAGATTTAACAAGAACCTTAATAGCACAACACACTTTTTGATTTATATCCCTTGGTCCTTAATCTTATCTTCCTAATAACTTAATTCAATATCTGGACCTTATGTCAAGGATAATATGGATATGAAGTCTAAATGTTGCAAGGGAATCATTTATTATTTGTGGACTATAATAAGTCAATAACACATATTTTATTATTCACAATGATTTTAGGATTTTATTATTCACAATGATTTTAGGATTTTATTATTCACAATGATTTTAGGATTTAAGTATCATTTAATATATCAATACCATACAAATTGAGTTGCAAGACTAGTGGAACTAAACTCTAGTGTTAAGAAACTATTACAATACTTATATGGTTTTATTTCAGTGTGGTGTGATCAATAGATTTGAGCTCCATATTAGTAGAGATTATCATATTCTTTAACTACCTATGTTGACCTTAAACTTCCAATTCCAAAGATAGTACTTCCAAATTCAAAATCCTTAATTTATCGCAGATAATGACATATTTGAACTATGTTTTTGGTGACTTTTTCTTAGTTCTTTGCTACACCTTCTTGGTACCTAGTGCCTTCTAATTATCTTCCCTAGAGTAGAGGATATGGAAAATTCACTTTTCAAATACTATTATTTTAGAGCTAAGTATTATTTAAAATATTGTATATTCAAATTCATTTTTATCACGCTTTTATTTGATCAAGACATAGTTTATTGTGTTCATTTTAGGAGTTTTGAATACTCATATCAAGACGTTGGGAATAGATGATAAGGGAAAAAGATTCATCAACTAATATTATCCTAGAATTAAGCGTTGCTTAAATGACTTCCAGTAAAATATTCTTAAATTAAAATTGGTATTTACCACTCTTTTATTGTAGTTAAACATAGTTTTGGTCTTCAAAATTTGAGTTTGAATGATCTTCTTGTATTTGATTTTTCCTATTTAGTTGTTTATTTGCTTATTTCTAATTCATCTTTCCAAACTAACCAAATGCGGATAATGAAAAATGATCATTTAGAAGTAAATTATAAGACACTAAAAGCTGGGGTATTATATGAACCTCAAAAATAGATAATTTCCTTATAAAATAGGTCTAGACCATTATGGAACACTATTATTAATTTTCAGATTCTTTGGATTAGTATTCCAATTTGATCAAGTTGTGTCTCCAAATGTGCACTCGAGAGCCTGAACTCACCTCCTTACTTTGGACTCCAATTTGTATAAAATACCTTTTCATTCCTTGTCCATGGACATAAAAGATGACCATTAACCTTGATTTACTTTTATCTACTTCTCACCTTTCATCAATAGAGATGTTATATTCTTGCCAATAATTTCTTTTTGTAAATTAAGACTTCTACAGACCTTGACTGTATTATTCTCTTTAACCTTTAGTCCCACTTGGTCTTTTGAAACTATGCACTAAAACGTTAATTCTTTTTTCAAGTTTCCAAGTTTCTCTAAACATACATCTCATTAGCTTTGACTCCAATTCATGGCCGTCAAAACAGGATGCTAAAACCAAAACTAGTCATGACCTTTGCAATTTTGCCTCCATAACCTTTTGGTCCCAAAATCGTACGACTTTTGGAACGATATCTTAGACTTAAATCCTTTTCATGGATTTCTCTAAAACTAGATTTCACTGTACAAGCCATATGGATTTGACTATGTTGGGGTTAAAGTTTGGCCCAAAAAAAACTCTGGTGGTTCAATCTCCTAACCTAGTGGACCTAAACCCTCTATAAGTTCAGAACGTACAATGAACTTTTTCAGATTCATTCCTCAATTTTCACACTCCCTTAGTTTCCTTTTCTGCACGTGGTAGCGTTTACGTATTTCCCAGTACCGATCTTTATATACTCGAGACCTCGCAAACTACCTTCCCAGGTGGGAGTGTGTATAAAGTATTAGCGTGCATTAAAGGCATCTAAACAAAATGCTATATCTAGCTAAGGAGTTCTCCATAGACCTCTTGCCTTAACGGTTGGAGAGGATTGGAAACCATGTTAAAATCCTGGTGATGTTCAGAGACTTGAAAAAACAACTCTCGATCATTTTATTATATCATTCCCAATCTGTAGGCTTACGTAGGCCTACGACCGGGGAACTCCGCTCTCAAATAAGCTTCTCTCATTTTCTCTATCTACCCTTAGAGGATCGCTTTGACACAATACAGCATGCATTCTATTTTTTACTGTCTTTGGTGTTCTTCAGATATCTAGTTATTTAGTTCTCTGTTCTGGCCTGTGGGCTTGGTGACATTTTGATACTCTTCGTGTTCTTTTTCTCTCCACTTTATTCTGCACCTCTTACATTTTATTAACTTAGCTTCTACATGTACTTGGTGGTGTTTCATGGATTTTAAATGCGCAAGTTGATGGCATGTTAACAAAAAAAGATGATCAGAGACCTGCAACTGGCATAGCTCATCCACTATCGTTCTTAGCAGGAGATTAAAGTGTATTCTTCAAGTCGTTGTAAATAGATGAAGTCTGTGCTGACTATGCTTTAAGCCATTTGGCGTGTTTAGTGCAATCGTTGTAACTTGTACAGTTAGACATGTTTGAGTGGGATGCACAGCTGGTATTGTCAACCTTGCTCGTTCTTAACCGGAGACTAAATTGGCTTCAAGTCCTCTTAAATTGACGAAATCTGTGTTTAATAAACTTTAAGCCATTTGGTGTGTTTAGAGCAATCGTTTTACCTTGTAGAGTCAAACATGTATGTTTTAAATTGTGATTTTGAGTGGGATGGACAGCTGGTTTTGTCAACCTTGCTCTCTTTTGAATTCACTAAATCCATTAACTCCATTTGGTTTTTGTATAGAGTATAGTAACCTATTCAAGTTTGCCATGAACTAGTCCAGTACACTCTTTTGCGAACTTTAATTTATGTCTACTTCAACTACAAATGAATACCAAAGGTGTGAAAAGGATAAGGCGTTGAGTAGGTTGCTATTGTTTACTGCACCAGTGTATCATCCATGCATGACTACTACGGAAGAACGTAACTTCGTAGAAGCTCAGGTAGCATTCTTGTACAATGGTGTCACTAATATCCTGCACTTGTGGTGATCTGACTGGACCCCTTCTACAACAGTCTCAACAAAGTTCCAAATCTGTGGTAAAAAACAAGTACCTACCTGCAAAAATGTCTCCTACATAACAACCGCGCTTCTAAAATCTTGGCTGCCCTCGACCGATGGATACACTGCACATAAAATAGCCAAACGTATGTGCCTACCTCAGGACGTCAGTGTACAGAGAGAAAAGAAGCTCTTCAACTCTAGGAAGCTTTTAGTAAGTGCGGGACGGATCGAATCGGCGGATCCCCTCTCGGTTATAGTAAGGTGTCTTCTCAATGGTCCTACTAACATAATCTGTATATGGCTGTGGTGGGGGTGTGCGACTGAATCCTCTGGTAGGAGGCGGAGTTTGCTCGCCAACACTAGTACTATATAAAACACCATCAGATACAGAAGACTCCACTGGTTCCGCCGGTGGTGGCTGCTCTGTATGAGATTGTGGTAGATCGAGCAAACGGGCGCATAAGATAAGAGGAAGTACAAGCAGAGCAACCACTAGAACCACGGCTGCCAAAATTGGTTTGGCTAGTAAAGAAGCCGTTCGATGTTCAGCACTGTAGATGACGAATCTCTCCTCTTCTTGACCTGTTGGGTATCCGAAAAGCAACGTAACATCGCTATTAATCCACTGTAGACCTTTAGACACCGTTAAGAGCAACACTGCACCTTCATTGCTCGCGATGTTTTCTACTAACTTAAAGTACCCACCAAAAGCGAGATACCTTCATCAGCTCACAATATTGCAAGATTAACGATTTCAAGAGAGGAATTGTTGTACTTATAGAGCGCACTTATTTTAGCATGTGAGCCCGCAAAGATAAACATGTAATAGAAATAGAACGCTAATCTGAAGACATAAGAAGTACGCAAGTCCTAAAGTTATTCTTCGATAGTTCTAGTCTTAGTTCTCAGACTTGACATATATCAACGAGTAGAGGCCAATATTTACGCAATGAGCAAACGAGAACGTTTCAACCACAGTAAGGTGGCAGAATAAAAGCCTTTAGGGATTGGAAGAAGAGATAATAGACGAATATAAATCTGAAGAGATAAGTCACCTGAAGCGAGGAGTGAGAAAACCAAGCGATCTGTAAAAGGTTGGTCCTCAGATATCGGCTTCACCTGGATCCAAAGACAAATAGTTTTGACACGAGCAAGAGAAATTCCCATACAAACACTGACAACGTTTAATACTTGCATGAGAGAGGTAGACTTTCCCAAACCAACTCGAATATATGCATGACTCAAGAGGTAGCAGGTCCGGATAACTTGCTCCTTCAATACACTCATATCAACTGAAAAGTCAAACGCAAGGTATATGCAGCACCTCAAAGTTCGCTCGTGCAGCTATTCCAAAATTTGGACTCGTGTCGGACAGTTTCTCCACCACCATCATATCATTTCTTCCCCAAGAGACCTTCACTTTCCCTGTTTCAGTTACACAAATCGAAAGTAAGACTTATAATACAAGGACGGCTGAGAGCAAAGATGAGAAGGGATGCTTCTTTCCGCTCCAGAGCCTCGAGTAGGAGCTTCAAGACGTGTGGATAAAAGATGGAGAACCAAACATGGAAACCTGTCAATAGACGCTCCCTACTTCTTTCAAGTTGACCATTTCATCACAATAGAAATATATGAGTAATGGGTGCAGAAGCCGTTCGCATAACGGGGGATCCAAACCCATTATAGAATATACCACATTGTGTTCTCCAACAAGCTATCTTCTTCCTTGTATAGGTAAAGGGACATCTTGATCTCATAAAACCACATTAGCATCTTCTTCTTATTATTAGTGATAACCTGACGATAACTTTGCGTACCGTAACCGACTGTTTGCAGATTAAATGAAAGCATGATAAACTATACCTGTTGGCACGCTGGTTGACATTTGCTGATACCATGTTAACTACTCACCAAACGAAGACACGCGTTGGCAAGTATGTCTCACACTAATTACTGTTTTGATCATAAAGATTGTGCTTGTAAAGTAAACTTTCAAACCTGTGTTGCCGACGATGGTGATCAGACTTCTGTTTGTTGTGGGCGACAGATGAAGCTGCCATGACGAGTTGATTCAGTTCATCATTTAACAATTTCAAGAGATCCTATTTCCGTCAAATTATGCGTACTGACACCTTCATCAACCCAGCTACAATACAACAATCCTGCACTGTAAAATCCAAGTCATGTATATGGCGTAGTAAGCTAAGAATGAAGAGAACGAAGCCTGAGCTAACCTAGCGTACAGATCGCTCCTACGAGACAATATCTGACTACTGTAGAAATTGTAGAATAACCTATTGACAAGAGTTAGTCAAGTTCAATTGATTATTTATAATGTCTTCAGCATACCTCTTGGGGTGTATTTATAATCTCAAACCCTCCCGTCATCGAAGTCTCGATACTTCCTTCTACCGGCGGATTACCGGGGACAATTGCAGTAATAATCATTTGTATTGTGCCATCAGACGACCGGGCAGTTGACACTAATTTCTGGTTATCCTCGGAACGATGGACGTTGTACCACAATTGCTGTGGCGTATATGCGAAAAACACGCAGTAGAAAGTGTTGAAACCAGGCTCTCGCCATGGAACTACAAGCCTGCAGCAAACAAATACTTTACCCATTTAACAAAACATTTGCCCCGCAAGCTGCAGTTGTACTGTAATTATAGTTTTTTCATGAATATGGGAAGACCTACATCATGTATGCTATTCTTATTCACAAGAATGAAAATTGAGATCCTGGCTAAACAAGAAGACCTCCTGGCAATGGTTACGTTTCTGAAAAGCATTCTGTGCAATCGGTACGGATCCTTCTTGAAAATCTTGATAGCACGAGAATGTCAGAAACCAGAACTTAAGGCAAGTATGACCGTTAACAATTTTCACTTGATATCGTCAGAGGGACTGCCAGGTACTAAGAGATGACCTACTATAAACAGCCATTGAAGAATGCTCTACAAAGCCATGCTCTTTTCTTGGTATTATGACTTTCCCACATCTCGTAGTGAGTGTCCTGACGCTCGCCCTTTACAAGGAAGATTTCTTAGTAGTGAGGACGAAGAAAACATACCCTAAAAAGGATGGTGTCAGTCGGCACTCATATGATACCTCCCGACTCTCTCCTAACACTCCAGCGTCAAGCCCTTGCGTATCGCTGTAATGAACCAACTTGAGATCTTTAGGTTCAACTCTAACATAGTATACTCAAGAATTAACGAAATGTTGCTAAGGAGGTATGTCCTACCAATTACCTTTGACTATGAGAAAGGATCATTAAAAGTATTCAAGAACTCGAATTTGTACTTGACGATCAAGTGTCCTTCGTTGCAAGATCATGGAGATGTACTTATACAAAGTCAGCAAGCAGCTAGAATTTTCTAAAAGCACTTAAACGCGATCATCAGACAAATTCATCAGACTCGTATATGTCACAATTGAGCTGTATACCTGAATTGAACTGGAAACCTATAACCTTCTTCGCGAAATGGCATATTTATGAGCTGCGCAAGGTTGTTTGGAGTCTCAAGAATCACAGAAGAAATTTGTATAACTGTGGCGCTAGTATACGTTGTTAAACGGGAACCTGTGAAGCTCACTGGACAAGCCCAACATTACGGAATCAGCAGTTGATCCAGTATAAGTACACGGAAACTAAGGTAGGATACTTAGAAAGTAACTTGTAAGTAAACATCATCTTCGAAGCATGACAACCTGGTACAAACGGATGCTGTCATCTCACCAATAGCAGTTCCTTCCCCGACAGCTTTTGCACATCCTGTGTTACGGTCAATTTCTAGCACATTTGGGTTATCACTGGTCCAGTAACCTCGCTCGCCTCTTGGCAGCCCAGCGACATGTAAACCTTCAACCAATACTTCACAAAGTAAGAAAAGATTTTTCCATCTGGTAGACAGATCCACGCTTGAATCCAAAATACATCAGAGAATTGCAAGACTGGAGAGGTCTCCATCCTGATAAAGGTCAGCAATTATCACTGGCTACTATACTACAAGAGCCAATTGGATCAAAGAGTGCTAACCTTTCCCTATGATTGTGAAGTTGACTCGACCACCAATGTGGACCGAAGGATTTCTCGGGCTTACAAAAGCACCAACCTTAATCTGCAAGATTCCCGAACAGTCAGTTCTAAGACTTAGACAGTACATTTGACAATGGAATCGACTCATCAGACTTTTGACCAACACTTCATTGTGAGCAGAAGCCACTACCTTGAAACATTTGGATCTCGTTTCACACTTGGACTAACACTCACGTATGCACTTAGAGATATATGACTCGTGACTAACCAGTATAAAGTCAGAAATATGCGGAAGGCCCTTGTAAGAAACCCGCACAAGGGCTGTGCCCTGTCTCAATGCCTACATTCAACCACAAATCGAGCACATATGAAAGTTGGTTTAAGATCCTCAATTAATTTTGATCATCTTGAGGCGCTTAAGAGGCAGGTAATGAAGGAAACCGCACAAGTTAGAATGATAATATTCCACATCATCTTCCAACCATCCAGATTCTTTCACATTTATAACAGAATAGGCTTAGTGGCAACATAGGAGTTTGGGCTAGATTAATACCTGAACCGTGATGGTCAGACTGCATGAATTTTCATGCTGCTCACAATCTGTTACTTTTGCTTTTACAATGTCGGCACGATTTGTTTCAAGAACCAGAAGCTTGATACCCCTCCCAGATTCGGAAAAAGGAGTACCTGGAAAAATAAGACCAAGGGTTTGATTTATGATCAACTAAGCACTTCCACAAGCATAAAGTGCAAATGAAGGGTTACTGCAGAAACAAGTACATGTTAACAAGATGCAAGAACCCAGAGAAAGTATAACAAACAAAGCCACGAGTCTCATACCAAATTCGTCTGTAAGCGTCACGGTGTATTGGTGACTCGAACCTACTGAAAGCTCAGCAAGATGGTGTGGGAAGGTTTTACTACCGACCATTACATGAGCCACCTGTGGGACCAAGGAGTTCAAGAGATTAGCAAACTGTGGCTACTATTCAAGACTCTAGAAAAGACATATCAGCGCTAAATCCCGTCCTTCTGAACGTACAAGTGGCTCAGTGTAGTTCAATTGAATATGTGTGTAAGCCATGAATATCCCTGGGTGCGAACCCGTTCGGAAAACAGGTATCCGCACCCTTGGATGATAAACACAATTCTACTATAAAGCATGCTATATAGCCACGAAGAACTAGTGATTAATACACTAAGAAAACAATGACACATATCTACAAACCACTATTCCGCATCATTCGTCAATCATACGAATTGGTAATGGGACGAGGATGCCTTCTAGATGTAGATCAAAAGGACATGCTGCTACAAGAACTTCTCATTATTGTGCAACTAGACTTCAAATTACAGGACACATGACTAGTTCATTACAATCCGAATCTTAGGGACATGATACAGATCAGTAGATTGAGCGTTGAAACCAAAACTACGACCAATATGTTGGGATGAATTGCATTCGAAGCTATAGGACGCACTAAAACAATGCCACATATACTTGCCTCAGCCACGCGGACACACGCAGCAACTTCCGTGCGCGCAGTATTACGGTCTCGGGCGTGTATACAGGCCATCTCCAACCTTTCTGAGGTGCGAATCCGCCCATCATCAGAGACACTTATCACCCCCAAGTCACTACTCCCTTCCTGTCTCCAAAACACAAACAACGACACTTTTAAAAAGCACTCAAAAGTTCGAAGAGCATGGAGGCTATGATCAGATTATCATATTTGTAAGAAAACTCGCAAAATTTTGGCTCTGATCCTCTCTAGACGTTGTCAGGCGTAAAAATGATGTCTAACATCATGATACACCCCATCACTGTGAGGATTTCCAGTGCCCATACTGACTCTTATTGATAAAAGAGAACATCTTGAGTACTAAAATCTAGAATCCGTTCAAGATAACCGATTCAACACCCACGTCTGACCGGACCTTGACATTTGACAGTAACATAGTAAAATCTTTATAGCTGTCAGTTGCATTAAAGAGGTAAAAATACGTTTGTCTGCATACGGGGATTAGTACCATAATGTCTTAGATGATCTAGGGTGTGATGCATATTTACCTGCAGTACAGAGTGAGTGCGAGCAAGTGTAGCCTTGAAAACATTATAACATTTTTGACATCATCATAGTGGCAGTGTATTGGACACAAACAGCATCACTCTCAAACGAAGACTCATTAGGCGGCCCAAGATCGAGTGTATGAGGGCTAGGCTTCACCCCTGCACGATCTATGGCAGAATGAATCCATCAACACTCTAACACAAATAGTGAGGATACGATAACTGAGAAACATGTGTAATGTAATACAGAACCCGTTGTAAACACCCCGGTTCGATACCCACTTCTGACAGGACTAACTCTGACTCTGACTTGCGATAAGAACCCAGTAAAAATCGTCATAACTATCAATTACATAGAGGTAAGCATGCGTAAGTCTGCATACAGGGATTCACATGATGTTTGTGATGCATCGGTACCTGCAGTACATTGTGAGTGCGAGCAAGTGTAACCTTGAGAGCGAAGCATGACTTGGTGACCGCACGAAAATGTTAGTGAATAGGACATGAAGTGCCCGAGTCTCGACAATTATGAGCCGTCCCCGGAGCGAGAATATGAGGATATTAATGGTAACAGATAAATGAAAAAATAATATATAAACGTTGATTTCAGTGTGTGTACACTCACATGCATTACTGTATATAGAACGCTCTTTGCGAAACTTCCAGTATCTGACCGTGCAGGAAAATGTCCAGTCCATTGAGGGAGCAAACTAGACGTTGTATACTGAGGTCGGAGTAGCCAAGTGGCAGGAATGCCCAGTGCAAGTGGAGGATCTGGCACTACCCAGATGGTATCCGAGGCAGTATATTCACGAGGATCCGGTGTACCAAAAACATTCGCGAAGTTGCAAGTGAAAGAAACGGTGACCTTGGCCTTTCCAGCAGATCTGGAATTGAACACCAAATCCGTAACGCAATCGATACCAAAATTAGCACCGTGATGAGAGCCTTATCTTCAATCACGATTCAAGCAGAAATTACTAATTGCTAGTTCACTACTTATTAATCAACGGTCCCAAAACCATGCATTCCACATCACCGGGGAATGAGACCAGAACGTGTTGAAGATTCTAAAGGAAAACGGTGAAAGATGTATCCTTGTAACTATCCTTATTTATATTAACGAAGAACAGATTGCCATCCGTTTGCAAGACGACAGTCATGATACAACGAAGCGAGGACGTTGATATTAGCTAACAATTACGGAGGTAGAGAAATACAAACTACAGAAGTCCGCTGAGGAAAACAGTTCAGTCAAAACAGGCCAATGACGACCTTTCAAACGCTATCTTAATCCCAGAATATGAATCATTAGGAAACTGTCGAAGGATCTCAACGAGTTCAATTGTAAAATTGAAGAACGACAGAGAAGAAGACTGCGTACCTGCCAACTACCCTGACAGCAAATCCTTCCTCAGTTCCCAAAATTCCGTCATGGCCATAAACATGTCCTGATAAAGCGCGCTTTCTGTCTATGTCATCATTTGACTCTTTATCAAGCAATTCCTCGCCATCACCAGCGCTAGGGAATACAGAATGTTTCAGCACTAGTACCTGTCGTGACAAATGGAAGTTAAAAAATCAAACTGCAGCGAGATGAAGTATATTCAGATGATACAAACGGCAGAAACATTTTCTCAGAGATGGCAACATACTCAGTATGTCTGTCCAAGACGAAAGAGAGAGCACAGAGGGTTAAAAGAAGCGGCCAAGGCTAGACATATGCCGTCTTCAAGCGATACTACAAAGAGTTCCCCACCTCTTGACCTCTCCAAGCAACTATGCAAGATGCTCCCAAATAACATCGAGGGCAATGTCGTCTCCGTCAGTTCAACTGAAAGCAATCTACCCATGAAATGCATGGAAGAACGATGGAAAAGGGAGTGTGAAACTACCTGTTCATCTGTGATGGACCATTTGTAATCGCTGCAAAGCTCTGAGAAGGATAGGAGATCTTCCTGCAAGATGAAATATGGTATGGTATAGGAGCAATGGATGCAGAAGCTGTTTGAAGAACGGTGAAACCACACCCACGGATGACAGACACGACTCTACCATTGAACGTGCAATCTTGCGACAAAAGAACTAACTATAATAACATCACTCATGCCGTATAAGTTAGTAAGAGCCAATATGAGTATCAACTAGGAGCACTCTATCCCTAGTCATATGCTATATATGGAGTCCAAGCCGTGGGCCTAGATGGATTGATTGAGCTTTGCAGCTTGCAAATTCGACTTTGAATGATAGCTTACTTCGGATCCAGTAGGGAAAATGGACATTTCCCTCTTAACACCTAGCTGTCCTCCTCTTACGTTGAGTACTGTGGTAAAGAGGACTTGAACACGCACTTCGACAGAATCCTCAGTAATAACAAGACCTCCCTGACCCCGAGCTTGTGCAAAGACAGTCTACACAACGCAGTATCAAATTTGTGAACATCAATACTGTATACATCAACGCCTTGATTAATTAATGATAACATGGTTGGTGTGGCCACAAAACTAACCTAGAATAGATAACAAGTAATCTCTGGTTTACAAAGGCAGAGAAAAGGCGCTCTAAGCTACGTACCACATTACCCGGAGAAACTGCCTGCAGCCTGCCGGTGATCCGGTCAACAGTGGCAACCTCTTGATTTGAGCTCAGAAACTCGACGGACGCTCCAACACAGGGGCCACCTTGAGCGCCCAACTGTATTTTGAAACATACATATCCGGACATGAGAGCAGAAGCCTTTCGAAGAACGGGGGATCCAGAACTCATTACGTGCAAATGCAAAGTGAACTTATTATGGATAAATAGATCTAATGCAACTAGTAGATTGAATGCAAGGTTAAGCAAAAACGAAATATCATTATATCCTAATCAACAACAGTAGAGAAACAGATATTCATCGCTACATGCTTTGCGCTAAGCAAAGCATGTAGCGAAATAGACAAGATGTAATTCAAGACCAACGAGCCCAAACTAAACTAATGAAGAGAACTGAAATTGACAGAATGGACAGAAAACCTGTATAGGCACCATGAAACAGATCAACAAATGTGAGTTGGAGCGAAGTGGCAAGAGAGTGGATGGTTCCTAGGCTGAGAAGCGGCGAAGTATCAGAGAACTGGATATAGTATATCACAGCAAGCGCTATGAACGCTAGAGTCCTGAGACACTAAACAACTGAGGAAAGCAGAAGGCGCCCATAGTAAACCTCCACGAAAGCACATGCGACTTCATCAGTGCTGAAGTATCTGAGCAAGTGTCAGTACCCCTCGTACCGAGGGGTACTGACGCTAAACCATCATACATACATATATTCAATACTAAACCATCCTGCTGATTCGCGACTGCAAGGGATACATATATGGTCCTTCGATTACCATTATGGTGAGGAAAGAGTCCCTTGCAAAGAAGATAGACAGAGAATGCATTACATGAGCTGAGCATCAGTAATTTACGTACCATATATTGAGCACCTGGAGCAATCACCAAGGACGGAGGATGTATGGAAAGAGGAGCAAATACGGAAATTCTGGCATAGTCACTTAGAACCTCTTGTCCAGTATACTTTTGCACAGATACCTGGAAAAATTTGGAAATATTGTAGGAAACCTCAATGGATTAGTATATCAGGCACACAAACAAAACAAGAATGATAACAATCGATCCCGACAATTTTTACCACTTTTAAAAATAATCCTTTTCTAAATTCCTTCAAGAAGAAGTCGAGGACTTACATGAAGAGTGGTAGTGAGACCTACACTCGCCCCACGGATTACAAATGAACTTGCACTCACTTCTCCTTGTGATGATCTCGGCATTTTGATGACCTCAACAACCTCGTCTAGTGTGTGCACTTGCACATTCATGTATGCCAGCTGCAAAAAGATCCAAAACAGGTCATAGTAACAAGTCTTTAAAGTCTTTAGTAACAAGGAAGACGCCCGGAAATGTATACAAGTTGCCATGCCGCATTTACAAAGCAAGAAGCAATTACTTCTGCCATGAATCTGGAACGTGCTTTTGCCCCCTTCAAAACTGATGCGTAAGTAATTGTCATGGAGCTCTTAGCGAATCTTAACTTGGCCAACATTTGAACTTAAAATTTCTTTCAGTCATCCTAGGTGATTCAGATACAGACATCCATTCATAGAATAATACCTGAGAAGAATCAAAAACATGCCCGGCATCATCACCCGCTTCCAACTGAATTGTCAAATTTGAACCCAGCTGCAAAGTTTGCCAGGCAATCACAGATCAAATCAACTTCGGTTAGAGAGAAGAAATTGTCAGAGTACTAACTGGTTAAACATATAAAGAGGAGAGCTGCAGAAAGTAATTGGCGCCTGGTTAAGTATGGCATGTCATTATGGGATTTATGAGCAATGGTAAGCGGACGACGTTCGAAGAAGGGGGGGATCCTCAACAACGGAGGACGACCAGACAGTAATCCAAATCATGCAATAACATCACAAAATGAACACGATGAATATAGTTATGGGATAACGAGAAGTAACATAGACACTTGGTATAGAACGGAGAAACAACTCACCAAGAGGCTTGCATCTTCTGGAATAAGCATCTTGACCCAGGCAACATCAGTTACAAGCACCTGCACTTACAATTCCAACATCTATGAGGAGATCAAACAGAACAAGGAGAAGCTTTCGCGGCAAGATTCCTGCGATGTTCGATATTTTTGGTACTTAGGTGAAGTTTCTAGATGGTGAGTGTTGAAATCTGCTAGATGACTAGACGAGTGAATGTATGGGCCAGAATAAAACAAAACAAAGTGTTAACTATTCACGCGTATAATTATGTAAAGAAGAAACTGTAGAATTGTCTGCACAAGCTTGGAACCGAATTTTGAAATATCCGGATGCAAAACGCTTCTTGCTTAACTTCTGAAACTCAAGGACACTCTCACAAACCTTTCCAGATGTTTCGGATGGTGTTGCAAGGCCGACATCACGAACCAAGACAAAAGTTGAGCCTAAACCCTTGGCACCGAGCACAAGTTGTAGGCAACCAGAGGTAGCGGATTGATGACTTAACACAGCAACTCTGGGATCTTGTACCTGACTCTCAACGTCAGACGTACCTCCCAATAACAGAAAGCTTGCCTGGAGAAAGTACACCCGGAGAAAAAGGGCATCATCGCTGTTATTTTAGTCACGTACACGCCCATGATGAGATCCACAAACGACCAAAGAAATCGGACAGTAAAGGACCTAATATCAGGTTTGTTGAGCGTAGCATTACACCTTTCCTGCGTCTTATGGAATATCTCAACGACAACACACGTCCAAACAGAACTAAAATCTAAACCCGAAATCTACCAACCGCTGTTGTGACTTCATCATTCACTGATTTATTTGCATCATCGATGACAAAGTGTATCTATTGTTGCACAATTCTAAGGTGCAACCCGTCAATTCATGTAAATACCTTCGCATTGGGATGGAAAAACAGTAAAAGGCTTTTAGGTTCAAGCCTAAGTGCTGTCACAAGCTGCAAATGCCAGATAAGAACAAGATCAGCTCCTGTAGGAGATCTTCCAAGACATAAGGCAAACGACTTTGCAAAAATGGAAATGAAAGTTAAGACGTTTTCACCACTGTTTCTCAAGATCAATAACATTCTCCAATATCGTAGAAGTGCGTGCCAGACCTGTAAAGGAACTGCGTCCTTTAGAAGAGGTTTCCCCACAGCCAATAATCTTTCAACCTCACTTAGGGAGGACTTCTCAAGGTGATTGTAAGATATGAGCTTAACAACCATGGCCTCTAAAATGCACTGCCAAAACACTAGTAAAAGTTTTAGTACGAGACCAATTACAGTACGCAGTGGTTAGCTAAAACTCATACACCAGTCTCACATATCCAGGATGCTGTCGTATTAGGCATGACCCACGTGGGATCATGTATATTTTACAAGAGAAACTCGGCGTATTATGGCAGGGAGCTCGCACTAGATTCAAAGCATGATATTACTTCTCAGTGAAGCCGCTTTTATATCAAGGGTAAAATGAAGCGCACTTCAACTTCCATCCACATACCTCTCCTGATCCGTGACCAAGTGTTAGAAAACGCTCCCAGGATCCTCCTTCATTTGTCAACTTGGAATCTGTGGTAGATTCCCACTCCGCCAAACCATTACAGTCGCTCCTTGACCATTTCAACATCAATGAGGATGCATTTGCAAAAGCCTTATTGGAGGCCATGGCCACAGCTGAAACGCGTATAGTCCGCCCATTTATCACTGTAAAAGGTACTGTGCGGACACGATTCGCGTCCCGGTCAGCTGCACCTGAACTTTTAATCAGGTGAAGACTGTTCTCTGCAACCAGTACGGAGCAGATACATTAGCATCCTAAAAGGAGATGTAGACCTCTACAGAACAAACTACCAACGACTACTGGGTATAAAGGCTATCCACATGTCCACTAGCCAGAATTCCCTGTAGATTGCAGGAGTGGCGAATCAAGACTGCTCACCTGGTTCATCGATAAGAAGAGAAATGGATGTAGGAACTGCACAGCTCACTGAAAGAGTGACAGATGCTATAGCTCTCTTAGGATGATCATCACCCACCAAGTTTCCACGATGAAAAACTAGTGTCTGCAGATACGAATTTGCCTTGTTAGCTTATACGAAAAACATACGTTTTAGTACTTGAACGTGGATAACCTTGGAAAATAAACGTTTTGAGGTCCTAAGAAAACAGTATTTCCTTTCTGTCGGCCGACAAAAAGAAGCTACTGATGACGTTCTCTACAGCAGTGTAACTATCACTTTTCAAAACCATCTACATGAAGGTGCTTAATCTGTTTGTAAACATCATCAAATATGTACCGACGTCAAGGCTGCCACTTACATGATCTCCCAAATGATTGCAAGTAAGTAGGTAAACTCTGCCAGCACCTCCATTAAGATGAGTTACTGTTATTCCTGCTGACGTCTCACCTCCTCGAATTTCCTCCAGGCAGGACTCTACGAATTCAACACCCTGACGCCATCGCTCAGGACCTCCATGTACTTTAACCTTCATGCTACTACCAATCACAAGTAATAATTCTTTCAGCGACCCCTTAAACAGACTAGAGCCATCGGAAGCTGCTTCAATATCGCCAGTCCTTGCGGCATAACCTCCAAACCGATTTCCATCTCCAACCTGTTCTAGAGACAAAGGTATAAAGGCCGCAATTGTCCATGAAGTCTCTAAGATCTGCTGATGTGGGTCAAAATCAGATAGTCTCGTCTCTGCGAGAAACTTTCTGATGTCAAGTAGGGCCGTAATTGTGGCTCTGCCACCTCTCGTTGACAGGAGCAGAGTCCAAGCACAGGCACCGGAGTGAACGTCATCAGTGACCTCTGGGTGCATGTCGGCTACACTTTCAGGTGTTGACTGAAAAAGCGGCAATATTTTGCTTGTCTTATTCAGTTGCACAAAAGAACTGTCTCCACCAAAAATATCCCACTGTACAAGTGGGCTGAATGAATCGCAGCGAGAATACAGTTTACCTGCATCATGAGGAAATAATACGTTTCAATGATGAAAAGTTTTAAAAGAGCTCACCGTAAAGGGTAACTGTTCTGTACAATAACACATCCAAATGCGCAAAAAGGGGAAAAACTGGAGAAAACTGAGAGGAGACAGGCATTATTTGGTCCCAGTATACTCACCTTCAGACGTTCGTAGATTTACAGCAACTGGTAGAGAAGATGGAACCTCAACTTCAACAGGCAATCCGGGCACAGCATTTATGAATGCTGGCATGGAGACATCGACAGCAATCTGATAGTTACAAGCAGCAGAATTTCCATTCACTGTCGATTCGTGAGTCTCAATAGTGGCAATCAGTAATTGCAACTGTGTGACTACGAGAAAGTCCAAAACATGACCGTGCTAACACAATTCTCTAAAGTTCAAAACGCCGATAGATCAAACACTAAATGCCATGCCTGTGCAATTCCTGTAAGAAAACCAGATAAAATTAACGTGCAAAACTGCTGTTGGCATTACGAAGCTGAAAATGTAGCAATCCAATGATCGCACTAATATGGGGTCTTTCCTTGTACTAACTAATCCATGCAAAGGAGTGAAGTTTACCTCATCAAAATTCAGAGGATCTCGAATAGGGCTGACACGAATCACTGCTTTGCCTAGTCCCTGAGATCTCACGACTCCATGCGCATCAACAGTAGCTATTGCAGGAGTTGACGATGACCACCAGTAATCAGCGGCCTTTTCTCCACAGCCTGATCAGTATTTGGAACATCCCACCACTTGTCATGTTTGAATCGGAGAACAAACATAAGCTAAGTATGCTACTTATCTAGGTCTATTTCACGGACTTCAAGGAAAGAATTTTCTGCATATATTTCTCCTAGTAAATAAGCGCCACAGTACTGTGATCTAACTGATAGTAAGCTGGAGTGAGGGAGACAGGAACAGATTAGCGAAGTTCCGATCTTCAAATTTTGTGCATCATTTCATAATTGGTGCAACTTAATGGTTGCTATATGCAACTTCGAAAGCTTGGTGGACCCTGTGAAGTTCATTGCAAAAGTTACCTCCTTCGACAGATAGTCGGTATGGCTGAGCATGCCCAGGAATCCAAGGAAGCAGCACAATGCCAGATTTATCCACGGAAGGCACTACAATGCGAACTGGACTGCATACCCTCACCTTCTGTTCCTCCCTAAGAACCTGATCCAGAGTATGGGTGCATCCCAGCGTTCAGCACTCAAGATCATAACCAGTAAAGCACAAAAGAGTTTCTACTTCTCATCCTCAAAAGAGCTGCACAACAAGACTAAAGTCACCAAGAGCGATAGAGTTAAGTTTGCAGCTTAAAGCAGACGGCACCTCTTTGTTAGCTGAAAACCACTTCCCAGTGACTCCATCCTGAACCATACTTCCATGGGCCAAAATGGCAATCAAGTTACCAGTTCCCTCCTTGATACAATGAATGAGGGAGCAATTTTTCCAGCCTTGCTCAGCTGCCACATCTTCAGGTATGTCATCAACGACCCATACCCCTTCACTATCATACATCCGACGCAAGTCATTGTCCTGCAACAAGCCCAGAGTTAGTTCATGACTGCAATTCAAGCTCAAAAGATTAAGTGCATATTGTGTAATGGAATTTAAAAACCCGTTGTAAACAACCCAGTTCCATACCCACGTCTGACCTGGACTGACTCTGACATTTGCCAATAACATAGTAAAGATCGTCAAAAGATTAAGTGCATTGCACAAAAGATAAACAAATACACGTGGAAAATTGCATCGACCACTATAAACTACTATAAACACTAGGAGGGGGACTCTCTCGGGAAGTATTACTTCTAGCCTTGTTAGATGCTAATTGCGACGCCTCATTCCATAGACAAGAGTTGTGAGGTCCGTTATAAGTCATACCTTAGTTAACAGCAGAGGGCGTGTCCCGGACTCTCTAGAGAATGTAAACACCTGCACTACGTATTTCCGCCCTACAACAAGCTGCCATGGAATATCGGAGGACATAATTGGTGGCTCTTTGATGAGAGGTCTTGCACCAACTCCAGTGGCGGACAAGGGAGACAAATACAGGCGCAGGCTCACTGGAGTGACGACATGTAGAGTAGAAGTCTGTTGGTGCCCTGTAACTCTTGTGTCTTCAACAACGACAGTGGTCACACCATGGGTACGCCCAAGAACTGTACCCATGAAAGGATCAATTTCTGCCACAGTTGAGTTGACAATGTACCAATGATGATAAGGCGATGGAAGTTCCACCACTGTTCAAAATCAGCGCCAACGATAACAATCATGTCAATATTTCACCACTTAAGTACCCGTTCAACACGCACCCTTGAGTTCTTGCTATCTGGAAAAAGCTAGCTTCTACAGCTGGTTGAGCTCAAATCGGAATTCACCGCAACTACAACCTCCTACTTCATATATGAGTAATGGGAGCAGAAGCCGTTCGTAGAATGGGGGATCTAAACCCACCTCGGACCTTGTACCTCATATATAGGAAACGTGAGCAGAAGCCATTCAAGAACGGATGATTCAGTACCCACTAAGTGCATATGACCCATTTAGGACCTCCTACCTCATATACTTCACTCTTTCATATACTCGGTGCATTAGTAACCAGAAGCTTCACAAGTGATCATGTAAGGCGAGTATCAAAACCTGTAGCTTGATTCCTTCGCACAGTTTTCAAAGTGAATTGAAGGTGAGTGCCAGGGATAATGTACAGAGGTGAAGGAGGTTCCAGCGAAACTGCTTCAGCGACAGTTAAGATTACAGCGTCCAGAAGATCTTCAAAATTGGGTTCCAGTAACTGTGCAGTAATTTTCTCTTGACCTGCACTGATACCCCGGACAACGTAGAGATCGGAATCAAGACCCTGCAAGAAATGGAGTTTACCTAGAAACTATGAGATCCAAAGTCGGAGTCAAAACACTTCTAACGCGATAGCATTATCTCATAGTCTCTTACCCAGCCCGATCTAAAACTTGATTCATGATTACAAAATATTAACTTGCCCATAATATAATCAAAATTTAACTTCTTCTAAAATCGGACCAGTTGAGCAGAACAAGGTGCTTTTTCCCCACTGGTAAGTTTTCAATATCAGGAGCAACGCGATAGGTCCGCAAACAAGCAGGAGATAGACCCCTGACCACCGGCCAAATTGATGGAGGAGATTAACCTCTTACCGTTTGCTCGAGTTCAATTTGAGTTTCGATTTCTTCGTCTTCGAGTGCAGTGTCTTTCAAAGGCACATGGATCAATTTGTGCGACAAGGAATCACCAACCAGACTCACGGGTGATAATTGCCACATAAATTGCAACCCAACCAAAGAAGAGAACACATTCTCTGCATTCCCACGGTCGGTGATGCGTATTTAGTAGGACTTCGAACTGAATGGAGACGAGGCGTCTAAGGACAAAATAAGGCCACTACTAAAATATACGTACTAAGAACGACCATAGGGAGGTTGTCGTCGCAAGAAGCAATATCGTACTGAAACATCACTTTCACCTTCTTTTGTTATAATGGAATTCCTTATGAATTCGCACGTCCGTCTCTTGCCTCCAACTCTTTCTCACTCAGGAGTAAAATAATTAATCATTCGGATCCCCCTAAGTACGAGCACTACTCTACGAATAGTGCACATTATGTACGTTAACAATATAATATACAAAGAGATGGTGGGAACATCTTTAGCGGTTGAAGATCTCTCACCAACAAAACTGGCAAGACTTGAAGAAGGTTTTTCTTACTTTGAAGTGGCATGGAATAGTGCTAAAACCAAAGCAATACTCTTCTTGAAAGTACCTAATTCTGAAGGTCATGCTGTCTCTATGCTTTGGACAATCTGCTATCTTAAGTTCTCAGGTCCTGCACGTTCAGTCTAATAGAAGTGTTTGAGCCTCAGCAGGCACGTTTAACCGAATGACTGAAGATACTAAAAGGAAGAATAGAACCCACAAACCGAGGAGCGGTCATCCAAAACTGAAGCTCAGAACTTCAAGCATACCTTCAGAGTCAAAAGCTCGAATCCGCATGGTTGCCAATCCATCCAGATCCAACTTCAGCGAATGATGAAAGATTCGAATTCGAGAAATTTTGTCAACGAATACTTCACAACGGAGTACTTGCCCGGTGACAGTGTCAGTGGCATGTACGGCTGTGGCTCTTCGCCCACCATAAGGAGCTATTGAAGTGAGCACTGCACTTGTCGAACAATGCTTGACTGTGCCGTTGTACTCAGGCACAACATCCAGAAGGTCGTGATGATCCAAAGACCTACTCATGAACATGCAGAAAGATGATGAAAGATTGAGCGCGACACGTAAGCCAAAATTTCAACAAAACAAGAGCTCAAACTGTGATGGGCTGTGAAAGTTAAAGAGATGTCTGTTCGCACCAAGTGAAGCAGCCATTAGACCCATGTAGCCGGTATCGCACGGGCCGAGTGGTTCGAGGGGGAAGAAGAAGATTGAGACTACTGATGTGTGGCCCTTGCTGTTGTCCACTACCAACCACTGCGGCTGCCAAACAATATTTTCCTGGAAGAAGAAATTGAAGAAACAGGACATACATTCCTAGCAACCACGTCATTGTCCGACGCGATCATGAACCAAGGCTCTTCCTTAGCTCGAGCTTAAACTTGAGCTTAAACCTTACACCTTAAACCCTTGTCGCTCATTTGTTGAGGTTGTGCTCGTTAAAATCTCCAAGAAAAATGAGTCGATAACACAGCAGTATACTCCACACCTGACCTGACAAATCATCACAAAAACCAATACAGCAGTTCGGATCTGTAGGTTACGTTCGAGAAAGGTAGATACGAAAAACACGAAGAAAAACAATGCGAGGTTCCTCCTCCTCATTCTCGTAACCCATGACAACAAGAAGATGCAATAACTCAAAATTGATAGAGACAACGGCCAACTTCTGGCAGCGTACTAATCACTTCCAAGGCAGCGCGGGGAATATCAGGCTGACAAATTGCAGCTGCTGGATGACATCTACCTATATGCTTTAAGGCGATCTCCTCTCAACCTCCAGTACATGCGATGCGCTCCAAACGGAGTGCAACGCTTGTAGAATAGAAGAAACCACGTCAATTCTCCTGCGCTAGTAGAAAGACGGGGATGATGCTACGGCGGGAGATGGAGCTCCAAGCAGGCTTAGCTTAATTTTTTTGGACCGAAGCAGATCATTAACTATGCCAGCTTCTTCACAAAAATTGTTGATTATCGACTTAATTCGAGTTTAAAGAGACACGAGCCGCATTTCGTGCTGTAATCACTCCTGAGATCTTGTTTTCAAATTGTTCCAATGACGCCGACGTCCAAAGAAAAGTAGGTCTTGGATCGATGCTTCTGCCATTATGTGACACTGTACGTCCTTTTAATCGTTTGAATTTTCTTCTTATCTCCTAAAGGAATGTTGTTAGAGACTTTGTACGATAATGCTCTACTTGCCCGCTAATGCTGTATTTTCCTCTTATCGTTTTGTGTCGGTCAGGTTCGTGATAAGATTACTGTACCCACTCGTCGGCTAAGAGATATTTTAATACGAATTTTCAAAGTGTAAAATACTTTAAAATTAATTTAATTTCGAAGAGTAACTGGGAGGGTAAGAGGGTTTGTGACTGTCAACGCTTACCTCAACAAGAAATGTCAATCATATTATGTGAAAAACAATTATGAAAAAGATGACCACATCAAGGATCTAGACGAACCCATGTTATCTGAGTTGTTGTAGAAAAGACAGGCACAAGTGATGAAAAAAATATTTCTTGTCAAAATTTATTTTTTGCTTAGATGGTCCCTTTACATGAAGGCAGAAAAAACATTTCAAATAAAACATAAGCGGAAAGAGTCTCTTACTGACCTTATATATCCGGTGGATCTAGTAGAAACAAAGACGCCTCGAGAAGAAATTCTTAGTTGTCAAAAAAGAGCCTCTATGTGGTTTTAAATCTCTTGGATCTACCTGTTTCATTCAACATGACTAGTTGGGAGCCCACGCATATGCAATGCCGGGCAACTCCGGAAACATGGGATGTTAAAACAAAAAGTTCTCTTTAAAATAAGTTTAGTTTTATTATGGGTTTATCAAAAACATTAGTGTAAATCCAAAAGATATATATATATATATATAAACCTAGTTCACGGAATTCCTTCTATCTCCTAACTATTAGAATATATTTTAATCTAGTGATGTAATTTTATATTTACTGACAAAAATGAAAGTTAAATGGTGATATATGTATAGCAGACTAGAGCTTCTTTTTCTATCTTTAAAATTGTTTCATTCAAGCAAAACATAATTCGATTTATTTTTGTTCAACTCATTCTCACTATCTTTGTAATAATATGGAACTAAGGTATGCCGTTGCTTGATAGTATAGTTGATTCAACTATGCAATGCGATACATGAGCTATTATGTTCTATACATATCCTTAAGATTATCCGTGTAATCTTTTGATAATATCATTCGTTGTTTTTATTGAAATGCTATATTAGTACCGTTAATATCAAGCGATATATTTTACGATTCATAGTGTCTATAATTGTTGAGATATATTGCATATTGTGATAAACTTTGTATTTATTAACAAACACTATATTAAAACTAGAATACATAAGCAAGATTGAACCTTTTAACGATATCTTATATTTTATACTTGTCAAAGGAACGTATTCTCTAATATGATGAGTAATTTGAAACTTTCTTCTTAGTACTTCTGTTTCAATTTGAGAGTGTAGCAAGATATTTTTCATGATTGGACATCCATTTCACCTTAGATTGATGTTAGGTTTTGTTTAAAGTTTTTTTTGCAATAAATCCCTAAGCCACCCATGTATGTTATAAAATATATGAAATTGTTTTTATTTTATTCATATATATATAATTTATATACTTGTTTATATCTATAAATATCTACAAAAGTCAAGATGTGCTAAGATGAAGTACGCACGTCCATACATTTGTGTTTTGATATTCCTATTTTCAAAATATATCTAAAAGTTAATGATAACTTAGAGTAGCAAGGACAAGGGAAAAGGTTTTAAAAGGAGAATATAATAGATACTAAATTTAATTTAGTGTAAAATATAGTTTATGATGTATTTATGAGAGAGAGCAAAATTTAATTTTTGAGTTAGGCAACTAATCAAATGAGGTATGTCCATTCTATCAAGCCACAACCTCCACTCCAAGTAGCACTCCCCTACCTTAGCAAAAAGAATTATATTACCTTTAAAATCAAAGATTCAAATTCAAGAAGTGCAACCGTGTAGAAAACACAAAGGATGGGAAGATCCTATCAAGCCGTACAAGGGTGAGACAAAATAGGTAAAATGGGGCTAACTCCCAATATAGTTGATATGAGAAATTTGCCTTATTGCACCTCAGATATCCGAGCTATGCAAGTCATTTGATCTACAAACAACTGGAGCATCCGAGAAGCATCACCTAGTATGATTGCTCTCTTATGGATTGCACATGCCACTACCCTCTATAGAGCAATAGACACATGCTATTAAAATATGCTACAAAGTATGAGAGTGAGAGTTGTACCCCTAGCGCCTAACATGATAAGCTCTCATGCACTCCTTGACAAATGTGTTGAACACCGTGTCCATTGCCCCATATAACTCCTAGAGGAACTAGAGGAACAAGGAGGTAATCTCGCTGTATACTCCTATACTTGGAGACCTTGGGGGCTGTTGTTGCACTCCTTGCCCATCCAAGGGGATGGGTAATCATTCCCTCCAAAATTGTTTCATGTATAGGGTCCATAACCATGACATCTACTATTATCACCTGATCATCTCGGACCAAGTATAGGTCTGCCCTAACATGTGTTGTCTGCAAAGCATATGAACACTCCTTCCAAGCCAAGTATCACTCTCTCATCCCATAGTATACACCATTTCCTTAATAGCATCATGGGTAGTTATCATCTATCCTCCAAAAGGACACCATGTCATATGGACCATTGTTGCATTAAGTGTAGGACCACACTCACAAGTGAGTAATGAAGATGCAAATAAGTGGACCAAACCTAAGCAAAACCTCATCATTATAGAGAAAGCAGCTAGTGTGAGTCAAAATGCCCTAACACATGGTTGCAATAGGATCCAAGAGCATGCATCCTTGCCAGACAAGAGCAAAGATGTGCTCTAGTAGCTTGAAGAATGGATGAGTCAATTAAGAGAGAATGTAGCATATGCTAATATTATTGTTGCATTAAGGAAGATGCAAACCTCTAGTTCAATCTGACAATAGTGAAGCAAAAGATGGAAATCCCTTGTGTGCTCATGGGATAGAGTATCTCTCATTTGCTGCAATAACATCTAGAGAGAAAAGGATCTCCCTCCAACTCTATCACATAAGTCTCCAAAACCAACATATCAACAACCACAAAACTAGAGGAAAGTAGGGGTGCCAAGGGAGCCCAATTACCCAAAAATGTTATGAGTGTTATCTCTTTCATAGATAACAAGCCAACACCTCCACACAAGATTGGCAAAGATATTTGTCTATATGTCCCAAATCTTGTATCATACACTTAAATGTCCTTGGTCCAATAATATCACCAAAGACTCCAATAATCCTCCTATTAAAGGCTGTTAGACGTGATAGGAAGGACAAAGAGGGGGGAACTATGTGAAAAGGTAAGTCAATTGACGAGCAATACTAGAGGAGAGTATACCAAATACCACCTATGGATCTCTTAGTAATGGAAGGTCATCCACATAGAGAGGACACGAGGGTAATGTCTAAGAAGCATGTGACAAAATCCCAAGATCCTATTGGCACTCCAAGAACTTGTAGTCCATCTATAGATGTGATACAACTCTTTGGAAGTTCAAGGTGGAGAGGGGTACCTAAAAAGGACCATGCCATGCACTTTAACACCTTGATTCTCAAGCCTACTAGATTTAGCTTGGTAGTCAAGTGGTCAAAGACTTGCCTAATCTTATCTACATGGCCCATGATGTGTGTATCATCTCCCAAAGAGGGAAATACACAACCTAGCATGGCCAAAGTAGTAGATAAGAGAGCTTTAAAGTGAGACATGGCAAATAAGGACCCCCTAAAGGATCTTCTTGACATGTACCAACAACTAACTCCAAGATGGTGACTCCTTCCTATGAACAACCGTTCTAGTAGTAAAAGGAAGCAAGAGAGCCATACAAAAACTACAGAAATAAGGAATAAGACTTGCCAAGGATCCACCAACTTCCCTAAGCTCTCTAAAGATAAATGCTTGAGAGATGCTATTAAAAGCATTCTCAACATCCACTTGTATGACTATCTACTCCATATGGATATCTAGGATATTGCCTCACATCCTCTAGGTGTAGCTACTCAAAACTAATATGGACCAAGAGGTGTTGTGCAAAGTGAGGATGATGTTGAAAGACAATGGTACAATTGACCAAATGAAAAAATATCTCTCCAATAGCAATTAGTCTAATGCCCCATGTATCCTTCTCCATTGTGAGAAGTTGACTAGCACCTAATCCCAACTAACAAACATAGGCATGTCTCTTCTTGCTATTGCTGCAACCACATGAAACAACTTGGTAAAACCACTAGAAAGATCATCTGCTTGAAAGCAATCTCTAAGATGCTCATATACCATCATTGACAAGCTTCTTGAGGAAAGGCAAGGTGCAGTGCACAATGCTTGGATTGCTTCAAATGTAAAATAGAAGCAATGAAACTATACCAGTATTACTCTAAGTTCATTTTGTTTCAAGACACTTGGTTACAATGCAGCTGAATGCACATGTGAATACCATACTATATATTGGATGTTAGTACTATGAATTTATTGAACGTGAAATTAATTTAGAATTGAATTTTAAAACTATATATACTATATATATATATCATATATCAATCTATGCTTTATTGGATACAAATGGTTCCTTATATGCTAATCCGTTGGCCATCCATAAACATTGTCTTTCCTAAATAAAATAGTAGTGTAAATGATATCAAAGACATAACAATGAGACTAATTTGTGACTGGCATTCAACAACCATGAACCATATATAGCATTTAACAAATTGGTACATGCTTAAGCGTGAAAGTGTTCATTTGCTTAGTTCATGGAGATGTTGCAAGGTAAGAGAAGCTAATTTTATTAATTATGATTACAAAATAAGATCAATAATCAAAATTATATTCTTCAAATATAACATAAGAAATAATTTTATGTAGATTCATGGACACCTAACCTCACACAAGAGGCATATTCATACAAGGTTAACAGTCAAGAATGATACATGAAATACTAACAAGCTCCGTCTTGTCATGGTTATAAATAGATTCTATACATATATATCAAGATAATTTGTTGTTAAGATATAGTAGTATTTCTCTTCTCTAAGCTACTTGATATGCTATATGTACCCACTGATTTTCTATGCCATTGGACTAAATTATTTCTATAAACTCCAAAAATACCACTTTTACTTCTATATTATGGAAAAATGGATTTACATTATTCATCTTGTTCTTCAATTTTGATAGGTATCAGAATCAAATTTTTAATACTAATGATCAGAAGTAATAATTCATCATAATTTATGTAGGAAATGAATTCCATAAAATGAAATTTAGTATACTTTTAGTACTTATAAATAGGACAAGCTAAATTTCCTCAATGCTCAAATCAAATGTACTTTTAAATTGAAGCAATGATGCACTAGACTAAACACCCTAAGTATGAGGTGCTAGGAGCAAGTGATAGGACTTTGGTACCAAGAACTAGATTGATACAACCAAGTAATAGGAATATTAAGAAGCAAATAAAGGATTAAAAATTATAAGGGACCAAGTTTAGAGGCTACTTGTGATGGATTTCAGAGTGTGTTTTGGGATTAGAAGAACAAAATTGGAGGATCATCAAGAAAAGGTTTTAAATCAGATTTATGCCCCATGTCTCTAAAAATTTACAAACTATGAGTATTAAGTGCCAACGGTTCAAGATTCCAAAGCTTGGAAGGTCATCAAGTAAAATTTTATGTTTTGTTATGTACCTTTCATGTGTGCCTCCATCTTAAGCTTGATAGATAGTGAGCCATATACCTACATATTCAGTATATTAAATGTAAGTTTTAAGTAAGGGTGAGAGGGACGGTGTCCATTATCATTCTTGCAAATTTGAAGCCTTTTACAAATTTGTTGTGTCGGTTGATTAAGTATTAACAGTTTGGAGTGTGAGTTTTAGATATGAAATATCTCCATCAAATATAGATACAAAATTGAAAAAATCTAAAAGAGTAGGAATTCACACATAAGGATAAAACAAACTCAAACCATAAGGATCTCTAAATAGACACATATGTTAAGAGGGAATTTAACGATGTAGAAGATACTGTTGGTTAATGGATTATTTCTTCACTTATTCTACCTCTAAAATTTATAAGTAAACATGGGACATATGTTGTCGAGGAAGAAAGGTCTCCTCGGTAATTATGCTAAGGAATGATCTCAGGGTCGTCCGTCAACTAAAAGACGAATCACTTAAATTCCGAGATCACAAAGTGAATTCATTCCTAAGGCAGTCGGCAAGCTTCGCTCCCTAAGCATACCATCACCTAGAGACAGCCACTTTAACGCTATATAGCTACTTTCATAGTTAAAAGCCATAATTATTTTAACGCTACATTCAATTTCTGCTCGATTTCCTTTTTACTTGGAATATAATAAACCATGCATTTGAGCTAAGACTTCCAAAAGTAGATCGATATTAAGTATGAAACATAAAGTATCTAGCTCTATCTACTTAAGACCAAATGTGCCAAGTGAACAAATTTGAATCCATTTCTTATAAGAAAATCAAAATTTTCTTGTGTCAATCTTATGTCAATGTAAGGTATATCAAGATTTTTTACGATTTAAAAAAATATTCACATCTTATGAACATGAATGTAGCCAAAATAGTATATTTTTTTATATGCAATTCTCAAATTTGGCTTTTTCTAACAAAACACCAAAACTAGAAGTCCAAGTTTAGTTCTAGAAATTGGGCACTTAGAGTCACCACTATATAACTTCTACTACCAATCTTATGTTAGTAATACCTAAAGTTAGAACTCTTTCTTAGTTGGGGATTTTGGCTAATAAAGTGGTTGGTAAATAAACTTGTAAATGAAAGCAAGCATAGACTTCTAAGTGAAGTAAAGAGTAACTTATGAGTTACTTTAAGTTTTTTTGGTCAAGACCTAAAGATGAAATTTTTTATTAATATACTAGTTGTGTTTATTTTACATACCACATCATCAATGCAAATAAAAGATGATGATTTGCCTTTGTAGTAACACTAAATTATATAAAGATGAGAGAGTGATCTTGAAAGACATCTTACCTTTGAAGTTTATTTTGGAGAAGTCTTTGTGTGCACCCAAGTTCCAATGGTATCCAAACCATACACTATAAAATTGGTAGCTTTGTTGGGAATACTACATGATTTAAAATAGCCTTGTTACATAGGAAAATTATAAAATAGTACATTTGTTCACAAAACAACTCAACAGTCCAATCACAACAAACTGTGGGCAAAACTTACCATACCTAAATGTAATTATCATATTCAAACCTCCAAATAAAATTGGCTAAGTTCATAAAGTGTAAATCCACAATTGCATCACCTTTCAGTGCAACTTATTTCTTAGTTTATGTTAAACCAATATATCATCAAACTCTCCATAGCTTAGCAAATTTCACAACTTTTCAACTGGACCCCAATAACTAACATTTGTTGTTTTATTTTTTTCTCAATACAATAAATTCTTTTGATTATATGAATTATAAAACATTTTTTCACTTATATTAATTTTCACACACATTCTAGTTGGAAATAAATATAAAAATACAAATGCCAAGGTAAAATTGTTGTGAAACTTAGAGCATGGAGTACACATGAATGGAATGAGGGGTGGTTTGAAATTTAAGAGAAGAGAGGAATGATGTAAGGTGGAAAGAATTTGATAGGAGGATGAACCTCAAAGTTCATCAATTCAAGATGGCTAGGCACAATAATTTCTTAAAGAAGCTCCATCTTTATTTCTTCTTGTGAGACTAGAGCTGTGGAAGTGCCACAAAAATTAAAGTGTGGAAACTTTTGAGTGAGTAGAACTTTTTGTGGACATCCAAATAACTAGACTAAGGATCATCACTAGTAAAAGATGCAAGAACAATGGGGTAACATCCTCAACACACTATACATAGAGAACTAGGAGATGAACAAGAAATTGGATAAATCATTTGCAAAGGAATGAGTTGGGACTAATGAGGTTGTTGAAGCATAACAAAAAATTGACCTAACTATAAGTTAGGCAATCTTTTAGGAATATATCTTTGTAAGGGAGAATACAAATTATGTAGAGTCTTTTAACATTACACACAATGATCTATGGTGCATTTATAAACAAGAGACAATTCTTTAATCCCTTTTGTTATCCATTTCTATGCAAGGATGGCACTATTGATAGAGTAGGAGAAGGTGTTCTACAAAGACCACTTTCTCGGGCAATTACAAGAGCAAGCAAGTTAGGCATGAAAGATTGAAGGGAATATAGGAAGAGGACAAGCTCTTCTCAAGGACACAAAAATCATTTGAGCCCAAAGAACAAGAGGTGCAAAGGAAACCAACTACAAAAAGGAGGACCAAACATAAAGGTGCAACAAAACTTGTGAATGAAATGTAAGCAACCAAAATTTGTAAGAGGAAGAAGGTTGCAAAAGTTCAAAGATTGTCTCGTTCAACTTTGGAAGAATAAGGTGAAGGGAGTACAAAGTTGGGTGAGGAGAGGAAACTCTGCAATTAGAATAGCTTAAGAGATAGCAAGGAGGAGAAAAAAAGTACATAGGGTAAAGAAAGGGCACCAAGTTTGGTCTTGAAGAAGAGATTACCACCGTGTGATTTGAAAATGAGAAGAACGACCAACAAAGTGTCTTTGAGGCAAACCAATTTGGGATTCTTATCAAGTAAGGACATGTGAAAAACTATTCTACCAATCCTATATTATTTTTTATTTGATCTTCTTTCATTATGCAATGCAATAGCCAAAGATATATGATACAATACATTTTGTGAAGAAGGTGCATTTGACTCTATATAATTATAAAGTGAATATAGACTTGCATAATAAGAACTTGGATCAAGCAAAAGCAAAGTTTGAAAAAATTGAATTTCTAAGAACAAGAAGGTGTATATAATTCTTGAGATACAACATGAAGAGGAGTATCTAGAAAAAGAGCTCAAGGAGCTTGAAGTGGATTTTCAATAGTTGTAGAATGATATCAAGGTAATCACAAAGAAGAATAAGAAAGTGAATCAAGAAAATGCAAGTATCATTAGGACCTTGAACAAGAAGTTTGAAGTAGATTAAGCACAACAATTGTAGCATAGACTAAACCTCAAGCAAGATTTCTAACAGTAATGCAAGGAGAAAGATAAATCACTTGCATCTATCACAATCAAATTAAAGGTGACCTAATTTTGGATTCAAGAGTTGGCAAAAAGAGAAAGGTTGACCATTATACGTCAAAACAACATGCAAGTTTTTCAACCATTAGGACTACTAGAGTGGAAATGGGACTCAGTCTTGGATCCAAGAGTTTACAAAAAGAGAGAGGTTGACCATTATAAGTCAAAACAACAAGAAAGTGTTTCAACCATTATGACTACTAGGGTGGAAATAGGATTGCAAACTTTCATTGTTAATGAAAGAAAGAAGTCAACAAATATAAAGGCAACAAACTTTAGTTGCAAGAGATGGAGATGCATCAAGTGAGAGAACTAAGTATCACAAATCTTGATGGGAAATTATCACATAGATGCAAAGTAGCTCTTAAAAGTGCAAAAAGAACTAATGTGTGAGATCTAAAGACAACTATGGCAAAAGGTTGCAATTTGGCTAGCAAAAGAACAAAAATGATTGATGGTAAAAATTGGAGAAAGCATAAAGTTAGAATTAAGAGAGATAGCTTGTAGACTAGACATAATATTGAACTAAGAAAAGTAAAGTCATTCATAAGATTAGTTGATCTTGATTGATAGAAGTTATTAGTTGTATAAATTTTAGGCAATTTGATTCTAAGGGAGTTAATATGAAGCTGCCAATTAGTTATTGAAATGCAAGTACCACGTGCAATCAACTATTTAAGATGTACATCCAAAGTGCCTAACATTCAATTCATGTAGAAGGTGAATGAAGCAAAAGAATGCAAGTTACTTTTTGCTTCTTTAATCTATTTGTGGAGTGTCTTTCTCTTTGTAATGTGCCACTACAAGTGAAGCTTTGAAATTAAAATTATTAAATTTCTTGCGTGTTTGATTCTTAGTATCTACAAGAGACTTTTAGAAGCAATGCCTTGGTGGGATTTTTTCAGTATTTTAGTGTTGACAATAGCTAAATAACATGCTCACAAAGATTGAATTTTCAAACAAAAACCTTTGAGAAGACATGTGCCTCTTTTAGCAAAGAATGCAACTTTGCTGTAAGGAATTGATTAATATCTTTGCATTGTATCATCACTCACAAGATTAAATAATTTATTTTATGCTATTATGAGTGTTCTTTTATCCCTTTTTGTAGTGTACTTTTGTGATTATATTACCCTCTACTAGAATTAATTTCTGTCCAAGAAGGTAAATTGGCAATAATAAAGAACTACTTTGTGACGCTTTCTTTTGTATCTAACTATTTATGAACCATATCTTTGTGGGATTGGCAATTTCTTATTGAAATACTATAACTCAAAAGTTAATAAGTTGTTGCAACTTCTCAATTACCCATGTTGTAGCTTTGGTCTTTGCCTTCACTTTTAACAATTCTAATGCACATTCTTTACTTATGAAGGGTAATCTCTAATTTTTGACCATTGCTCTAGATATTAAGGGTAGATCTCCTTCAAAGACCTCAATATTAGCAAAATAAATTCACCTACAAATATTGATCCTATCCAACATCTGAGATTCTCTTCTCAAAGGATCTTTGGTTTACATGTCATTGGTGCCTTTGGAGACAAGTATACTCTTTCTTGACTTGCCACACTTTGTCATTATCTCCTAGAAAGACATTCATAAGTGAATTCAACATATTTGTGTTCTCTTCTTTTGGGAGAATTGCCTCCTCTTGAGAAAGCTCCTTCTCTTTATAAGACTTTTTCTTCTCTCCCTCAAAGTTGACCAGTGAGAATTCCTCCTCTTTGTCATTTGAAAAGACTTCTAGAATAGTCATTATTCCTTTATCATTTACTTCTACTTCTTGCTTACTTTTGAAGGTGGTGCCTATGGCAAAGATTAGGCAGACTACTTCCTCTTTGGTGCATCCTTTATATCATTACATATTATCCCATTTGCAAGTACTTCACATGGGTCTATGTGATTATCTTTATGATGCCTCCTTTTGGATACAAGGTAAAGTAGCTAGCCAACCAAAATAGCTGAAGAATTTCTCCTTCTTATTTGTCATCAATAGGGTCCATTCTTCTATAGAAGTGCACAAATAAAGGTACAATGTAGTGTGGCCTTCTCCTACAAGGCATTGTTCATTTACTACATGTATTCATTAGAAACTCAACCCTTGTTCATTTACTACATGTATTCATAAAAACTCAACCCTTGTTGATTGCCACTCTTGCAAATAGATGTTCAAAGAAAGCTTGGTTTGTCAAGAATTAACTTGTCTATTGTGGCTTGAATAACTTCATCAAGATGGTTGTAGTTGCTATGAAAACCCGGAAAATATCACTTTTTCTGTACTCGGGTAAGTAAAGTTTGTTCCCGAAGAGATACAATTCAGAATTGGTCAAATACAAAGTCAAATGTCACAATGTAGTCCTTCTTGATTTTGTCTTTAATCTCTTAGGTAGAAACTACATCCAAAAGAGAATAATAAGCACTGACTCGCAGTCTCATCAAAACAATTTGTCACACATAATCACAACTTCCTCAAATGTTTCCAAACAATCTTGATTGTGATGATTTAGATTCTCCTAAAAACAACACTTCACTACAAAACGACTTTGCCTTCAAATTGTGTTCCACCCCTCCATTGAAGGCACAACTTCCTCAATAAAAATTGCTTCACATCAACACTACGCTACACTCACAATTGTAGAATACGACAAACACTACAATTCTCTTAGATCTATCAAGGCATTGCTCAGATTGCATTCACTCAAGATCAAACTCATAGAATGAAGATCAAGGCTGCGGAATCCAACATCCCAAAAGCACACTGATTTGCACTTTGAAATTCTCCACACACTCACAAACACAATCACAATGTTGATGCTCAGAATCAAGCTTAAGGACAAGCACTAAAATCAACACTTTGCTTTATCTATTCTCAAAAATTACAAATACTAAACAATATATGACTACAAATGCTCCTCTTTAAATAGTGAAGAAATTGACAATTACTAACAACTATACCGCTCTTCCTACTTGCAAATCTGAAATGACAATGCACCTCTTCATATCTTAAAATCTCAAAACATTTCTACTCTGACCCGATGTCTACTTCTTCTTTGGATTCCAATCTTGAAGTAACCTCACATACTACTCTATCTTGGGTCTATTTGAGTCTACTAAATTCTTCACTCAAATATGCAATTACACTAGTAGGTAATCTATCTAACTCTTTATCTTCCAACCCATCTTTCTCTAATATCTCCAATGGTGAATCCAAAGATATTTGTACTCCTACTTCATCAACTTCGGGCTTTGCTCTTACATCTTTCTAAAGTTTATCTATCTGTATATTAACTAAATCTAATCTAATCGTGATATTTTCTTCCACTTCCAATATCTTCCTATCTAGACAAGTTTTGAGACTGATCAACAACGCATTCAAATTTTTATCCTTCACATTTCTCCTCTTGGTTGCTTGCACCAACAACTTCAACTCATGCAATCTTGTTTCTTCAATCCATACACTGAATTTTGTACTCAACATCACATTTATCTTGATTACAATCTCTTGTAGTGGCTCAAGTCTCATCTTTCTCTCCCATTCTTGATCCGCCAGCCAATCTTCCTTATACATTGCCAATTGCCTTGAATTTGGCTTTCACCATCTCTTTCTCCTTCTCCTTCTCCTTCTAAACAATCTTTCCTTCTAGATTGCAAAGTAACTCCCGCAATCTCTCTTCTTCTTGATATCTTACTGTCAACTCTCTTTGCCAGAGCTACTTCTTCTCTTCTACACTCTCCATTACTCTATTGAGCTCTTGCTCCTTCTCTGCTACTCTTGCCATAGCATGGATGATTTCTAATCATGAATCAACAAACTACTGTTTCAAGATTCCATACTTCGCTATTTGTCTTTCTCTCACTATGACATTCTACTTGATTATCCTCTCTTTACTTCCCACTTCTTTCTTCAAATTTTCAATTACTTGATTTTGTACTACTACATCTACTCATAGTACTTCCCTCTACTCCTCACCTCATATTATGCTCTCCTTCAACTCCAAGTTCTCTTTTTTTCTCTAATCTCACCAACACCTGCAACACAATCTTCACCTCTAGACATTACAACTGCATCTCTTTCTTCTTCTCTTCTAATTTCATAACAATGGGCATACAACCTCCCACAAATACTCTACTGCTTTGCTCTAAGTTACCTTGACTTGCGGACTTTTCTCCTTATTTACTTCTTCTTCACTTGACACTCTTCTTCTCAACCATAGTCATCTTATGGGGATGGATTCTATGCTCCCTAAAATTCCACTCTCCACTTCTCTTCTTCTACTTGGCCCTGCCTCATACATCACCGTCCTTATGGAATGGACACCTCTCTAAATCGTCACCTCTTCTCCTCCTTCTCTAGAAATTTGTCTTCTTGTATCAGGTTACCTTCTTTTGCCATCTTTAGCTTTTCTTCTTCCTCCTTTGGTACCAACTGCATCTCCACTCCATCTTCACTCTTGTTGCTTGCTACACCACTCTGCAACATGAATTCAAGTTCTTCTTCCTTCTCCAAGTCTTTTGACTTGTACTCGGCTTCCCCTTTTGATTCTTCACCTGACAACACAATTTCCACTAGGTCTTTCCTTGGGTTTACCTTCCTTGTCTTCCGAGGTCTTGTTGTCACTACTTCTTCTTCTTGTCAACTCCTCTATTTTGACTTTGGAGTATTCACCTTCAACCACATGCTCTACCCCATCTATGCATAGTACTTGTCACTGTTTCTAATCTATAGAATGTACTGTTGCTCCTCCGCATCAACATCTTTTCTCAAGTCAGGATGGAAGTACAACACCATCTTGTGTCTTTCTACCGCATTTAGCAAATTCAAGTCCCAAATATAAGTGGGCTACAAATGGCACAATGTAGTGTGGAGGCAACTTGTCCCGCAAGTTCCACACCATTTGTCTCATGCGCTAATGGAAGCACTTCGCCCAATTGATTGGTTCCCCTGCAAACATCCTATGGAAGAACACCGCTTGATGTTTCATCACATAAGTAGTATGCTCTAGCTTGAAGATAACCATCATTGCTCCTATGATGCTTCTCCTCACAGGGTTGTTATAGCTCTCAACTTTGTAGCCATTCTTTGTGCGTTTTGAAGAAAAGGCATCTCTCACTTCTTGGGTTTCTTTAGCTACTTCACCTTTTCCCAAGAAGGTGGCTCCTTGCTCCTCACATGCCTCTCTTCCAAGTACTAACCTCCAATCCGACTTGGTCCATCGAGCCAGATTTCCACTTTTACCCTCTACCTCGGGGCCATCGAGACATTTACTCTCAATGATCTCGGTCATGAAACCTAGAAAACTAAGGTTTGAGTTCCATGCCAAGAATGTGATCAAAAGTCTACACAAGACTTTGATTCTTGCGATCACATCTAATCTCTGAATTGCATGATTCCTCATTGCAAATTCTAAGTTCTTCTTCCCACCTCCCATCTTACTCTCCTCCACTCTGGGTTAGTGACTACTATTTTGACCGATTCTCGGACTAACTCTCCTGAATTCCTCTCAATGCACCGGCGCATCTCTTACTATACTCCTTTTTCCATGATCTTCCTCAAGATGACTCCTTAATGGCGATGGAAAATTACTTTGCATCTCTTTGTCTCTATCTCAAATCTTATAGTGGCACGCTTCCTCCATCTTTCTTCACTTTGGTTTCTACTAAGAAATCACACCTCCTTCACGCTCCTATCATTAGTCAATTTTCTATCGCTCATAGGCCAGCCATTTTTATGTGCGGTACCTTCTTGAATGTTCACTCCCAAAGGAAAGTTGTTACACTATCCTCACCCCGGGTTGAGCACCACCGAGCCGAAGTCTCCTTATTTTGGGTTGAATGTTGACAAGACCACTCCGAGTACTTCATCTTTTGACACAAAGTTACATTACCTTGGGTTACAACCCATTCTTCACCTTTTGATGCCATATAGGTGCAATACAACTTCATCTGTACACTTCTTCTTCTAAAAATAGGAAAAAAACAAAAATGTGGGTACCATAGTTGCTCTTTGTGCAAGATCCTAGTAGTTTGCAATTCTCCAACCATTTCTTTGCAATCTTGGCTTGACAAAGGAAGTTATCAATTTCCCTTGCACTTCCAATCCCAAATCTCCAAAGTGTAGATCAAAATTATAGCTTGCCAAATCACTAAATCAAATTAAGAACCCTTTTTTAGGCACAAAAAGGCCAAGTTTTAAGTGCTCCTAATATCCCCTATTGAAATGTATAGACGAGAAGTATGGGATTCTAACATCCAATAGATATGGGGGAAATTACCTATAGGTTGAAGTGTATTATTAAAAGAGATCATATAAGAATGTACAATAATAAAGAAATAATTAGTAATTAATGCTAAAAGTGGTGCTTTAGCAATATCAAGGAATGTATTAAGTACAAAGAATATAGGAATAAGAGCTATTAGACATTTATTGTGGTGGTGCATGAAGGAGGTGACACCACAAGAAGAGCATTGTTAGGAGAGGATAGAATTTTTTTTAGGATAAAGCAATGATATATAAGTTGGCATGTGCCTTGGATAAGGGTTCTTCATTGTTCTATTAATTTTTCTAGTTCTTTTGTTTCAGAAGAACCTTAGGCACATAGTCAATTTTTGTAAGCAAAGTAAACTATTTAGAGTAATCTTTGGGTCCATAGACTAAAGCTATGGCCAATCATGGTTATAAGAGCTGAATCATGTGATTGTGTCAAAATGAACAATTATAATACCAAGAGCTAGCCATATGATCTAGATGTGAAATTTGGTTTGGTAACATCTAGAATGATGTTATACATGATGGTCAAAATAGATAAGATAGAAGTATCACCAAAAGAGTACTTCTACTAATAGGGCAAAAACCAAAATAGACTTGAGAACCTTAGAACCAATAGCTAGACATATGATTTAAAGGTGAGAATTGGTTTGGTAACATTTGGAAAGATGTTACACATGATGGACTAAGCAGATCAGAAAGAGGTATCACCAAAAGGGGACTTCTACTAATGAGTAGGAATCGAAATATGCCTGAAATCTTTGAAGGCAATTTTGGAGGCCTAAACGGATGAATTAGGCCTAACAAATGTGCGGATCCCCCCCCAAAAAAGGAATGGTTGGCCTTCCCTCCCCCCTGCTTTGTCTTGTTGAGAGCTTTCCAATAATACCTTACGTGATTCTAAGATTCCTACAAGAATCCCTAGAAGATTCCCTCTGGTCAAAGCTTGTTTGACCAACCAGATAGGATCTAGACCAGACATGTCACCCATCCAAATAAATAATCCAAGGGTGGAGCTTGCTGACATGTCATTGTGACAACCCGGAAAATATCACTTTTGTGGTAATCGGGTCAATAAAGTTCGTTCCCATAGAGATACTATCCAGAATTGGTCAAATATAAAGTCAAAAGTCATAATTGCAGTTCTTCTTGATGTCTTCTTTAACCTCTCAGGTAGAAACTACACCAAAAGAGAGTAACAAGCTCACAATCTTGATACCTTGTCACAAATACACACATATAATCACATCATAGTAAATTCTGTCCAAACAACTCTTGAGTGTGATGATTCAGATTCTCCTGAAGACGACACTTCACTACGAAGACCAATTTCGCCTCAATATTGTGTTCCACCCCTCCACTAAAGGCACAACTTCCTTGATCAAAATTGCTTCACATCAACTTTGTGCTGCACTCACAAATGTAGAATACTACCAACACTACAATTCCTCTCAGATCTGTCAAGGCATTGCTCCGATGCACTTCACTCAGGATCAAACACACAGAATGAAGATCAAGGCTATAGATTCCAACATCCACAAACACATTGACTTGCTCTTCGGAATTCTCCACACACTCACAAACACAAACACAAAATTGACAATCGGAATTAAGCTTAAGCGACGAGTACTAAGAACAACACTTTGCTTATCTATCTTCAAAAATATGAATATTGAATAACATCGTACTGCAAATGCTCCTCTTAAATACTGAAGCAAATGATAGACTCGCCTACTTAGGCACCGCTTCCTAACATCCTTTCCTACCTACAAATCCCAAGGGACAACCTATCTCTTCATATCTGCCCTTTCCTATCTCAAAATTGACTTCTATCCCGATCCGATGTCTACTTCATCATCGGCTTCTAAACCCAATGATCTTCTTACTATTTCACCTTCTTTGGGTATGACTGATTCTACTAATTTCTTTACTAATTCTACAACTTCTTCACTACAATCTTCAATTGAGCTCATGGGTAATCCATCTACACTCTTATCTCCTGATCCACTCTTCTCTAATATAGCAATTTTCAAGTCCGATGATACTCGTATTCCTACTTCTGCAACATCGGATTTCTTCTCCACTATCACACTAGTCCGAATTTTCTCTAACTCCAAATTTACTAAATCCAACCTAAGACTAACATTATTCTGTACCTCTAACATTTTCCTATCTACACGCTCTCTCAACCGAATCAACAATGTGTTCATGTCCACATCATTGGCTTTTCGTTTCCAAGTCTCCTGCACAAGTAATTTCAACTCATGTAGGCGAGCTTCTTCCAATCTTCCTTTAGCCTCCATGCTTAAGATCACTCTTAATTTCCCCGCAACTTCTCCTACTGATTCCAACTCATATCCTCGAGAGCGTTCTACTTTCAACTCCTCGTGATACATCTTCAACTTGTCTTCGTATTCTACAGCAAGCATCTTCTTCTCCTTTGCATACTGTATACTCTGCTGTTCCGTGCTCTTGACAAGTTCTCGCAATCGCTCTTCTTCTTCTTGCCTGGACGCCAACTCTCGCTGCCATGCATGATCTTTTGCTGCGGCACTCTTCTTCAAGCTGTCCAACTCTTGCTCCATCATGATGTTCATCGCCTTCAAATGAACATTCTCGATGTGCACATCACTCACTTCCTCCTTCATCTTGCTCAGCCACATCGCTTGCTCCTTCAATTCTCTGGCTTGCCTCTGTAGTTCTTTTTCTTTAACCCTGCAGCTTTCTTGTAATAGGCTCAGCGTTTTCTTCCTTGAGTCTTCCTCCCTCTGAAGTTCTTCAATTGCTTCATTTCTTTGGACTTGTTGCTCCTACAACCCCTGCACTTCACTCAACAGATGCTTCACCACCTGCAACTCATTCATCCCTTTCCTTTGATCTTGGGCAATTCCGCTCCGATGTTCTTTCAACAGCTTGAGCAATGGTGTGACCACCTTCGTCAAATATGTTATCCCGCCAAAGTTTTCTTCCTCTTCATTGCCATCTTCGTCTGGAGTCTTCTCCTGCGTCATTGGCTCCTTCATCCAAAGTCGTGATCTTTGTATCTTCATCGTGTCAGCACTGTCTTCGTCTTGGCCTCTTGAACTCGGCCCTACGGGATACTCCTCCTTCTCTTTTGGTCTTGGCTTGTTTGCTATCATTGTCTGACAAGCCTCACTTACTATTGCCAACTGCTGGACTTCTAGCTCTCCATCACTTTCACTCCCAGACTCCTCACTTTTCAAGGTGAGCTTCTCTTCTTGCGACTTAGTCTCTTCCTCAGACTCCAATCCCGATGATGCCTCTTTTACAACTTTCGCTGTCTCCAATATCAGCCGCCAAGTCTTTCTTTGCATGGGAGACGACTTGGCTTCTTTGGGTTTGATGCGCTTCTTCATCTTGGGACTAGTGATGTCTTCAATTTTCCACTGTCCCGTCCTCGCAAAGTACTCATCATTCGCTCGAAGATGCAATATATATTGGCGCTCCTCATCGTCTTTTTCCCGTCTCAAATCGGGGTGCATGTGAGACACCATACGATGACGCTCGTCTTCGGATAGCAAGTTCAGCCCAAAGTAGAAGTGAGCTGCGAACGGTGCAAAATAATGCAGTGGCAAGCCCATTTGCCAATTCACCACCATCTGCCTCGTTCGGTGATGAAAGCACCTCGCCCAATTAACTAGAACTCCTACAAACATCTGATGGAAAAAGACTTCCTGCTGCATGGTCACGTAGGTTGTTCGTTCTGGCTTGAACATGGCCATCATTGCCCCCACGATACTTCTTTGGATCAGGTCCCGATAGGACTCCCCCTTGTTACCATTCATAGTTCTCGGAGCAAAAAATGAGTTACGGATCTCTGCCGCCTCCTATGCAGCATCACACTTCCGAGAGAAGGTGATCCTTGTCGGCTCTCTTGCTTCTCTCCCCAATACTAACTTCCAATCCGACTCACTCCATTGAGCCGGATTGCCTCTCTTCCCTTCCACCTCGGGACCCTCCTCATAGTTACTGGCAACGATCTCTGCCATCACTCCCGGGAAACTGAAATTCCAGTTCCATGCTAAAAATGTAATACAAAGTCTAACCAAGACTTCAATTCTAGCTACTACATCTACTCTTTGGATTGCAAAACCTCTCACTGCCAGTGCGTTGGCCACCTTCTTTGCCATGATTTGTTCTCTTGTTCTTCGCTGTTGGAAAATCAGACCCGCTCTTGGTCAAGACACTCTAACTCCCTTAGGGTTCTGGAAAATTTTACTCTCGACGGGCTTCCGGACACGCATTACTATAGGATGACTACTCAAAGGAATTGGAAATTTACTCAGAGGTTTCAACTTCCCCTACGCAGTCACAATTTTATATTGCCCCGAATTGCAGCCATTCTTCAGTAGATTTTAGTCTGTGAGTTTCTCTCTTTTGCGTGCACTCCCGGTCACTGTCAAGATATGCTTATTCTGCCCCCGCCGTTTCTTGAAATGTACTTTCTTGCCACGTACAGAGGTTGTTAAACGGTCTTCATCTTTCCTGTGTCTCCCAACCCAAAGACGATGATCTTCAGCCTTTTTCCGGTGTCCTCCTCTTCCGAGTACCTCCATCATCGGATCCAATGTCAACTTCTTTGGCTTTCCTCCGAAGTTACTTTTGCCCCTTCTTTGTCTATAATTTGACTATTCCGTGCTTACTTTGTCTCTTAATCACTACTAACCATAGAAAAACAAAAAATGTGGGTACCATAGTCACCTATCTGTGTCCCTAATCCTATGGTGGAACTTCCTTGGAGGAGATCTTCTTTGTCTATATAATAAAGAGAAGGTGCTCCTTTGGGGCATCGAATGTTTGAGTGTTCAATCTGTGTTTTCTCTCTTCTCTTGTCCTCGGAGTATTGTAACAATCAAGTAACTATCATTATTAAAGAATATCCACTTTATCTCACTTTGTGATTGAGTTTTGGTGAATGATGTAGAGCATATTTTTGAAGTTGTGAATGTGTAAGTGTGTGAAGTATAACTCCTCACTTTGCTTATCACATTTTTCTCTAAATCATAGAGTGCACCACAACATTACATGTAGCATTACATTAGTTGAATTGAGGATGATTGTATCATGGAGGCCAAAGGCCTCACAATCCCCTACAATAGCAAGTTGACTTAGTAGTGTAAAGGTTCAACATTCTCTTCTATCTCCCTCAACTATGTTTTAGAGTTGGATGATAAATCTACAAGCTATTTCTAAGGTTTAAGTGTAAGAGGTGAACCTTGTTCCTTGGTGGAGCTAAAATTGCTATGGAAATCCTAACCATAGTTATTCTTTGAGTTGTGAAAAGCCAGCTGTGCAAGGATTGTCTTGTCTCTTCTTATTTCCCAAAGCATCCTATATTGTCCATAGCATCCTGTACCCTTCACTACATGATTGGGCTAACCCACCAATAGTGTTTTTATCCACTCCTTAGGTTACTCCAAGAAGTGCTCCTACTTCATGGTTGGTAACTTTGGATCTTTTATGCTAGTGTTGCAAATCCGAAGCCCCAATCCTAGACAAGCAACATCAAAGTGAGATTTTGTAGTAACTTCCTCCTTGTTGCCATTTCTCACTTAATGATGATATGGTTGCAAAGATTCAAGGTCTTTACCTTTTGAAATTTTATTTCCTTTGTGATAACCCAACATGTATGTGACAACTCAACAAGTATCACTTTTGTAGTAATAGGTGAGTAATTGTTTGTTCCCATAAAGATACAAGTAAAAAATGGTCAGATCTGAAGTAAAAGGTAAAAATGTAGTTCTTTTGATTACATCTTTAATCTCCTAGGCAGAAACCACACCTAGAAGAGTAGCAAACATTCAATAACAATCTTGGCACAATTAATTATCACCAAAACTCACAATTCTTCAATTATATTCCAATTTTGTCTCAGTTGTGATGATTCAATTGATACAAAGATGGCTACTTTGCCATGAAATGACTTCACCTTGGAATTGCATTCCACCCTCTATCAAAAGTACAACTCCTAGTCCAAAATGACTTTGGATCAATCACTTATCTTCAAATACAAATGATAAATACTACCAACACTATAATTCCCACAGATCCATCAAAGCATTGCTTTGGATGTGCTCTATTTATGATCAAACACATAAAATTAAATGCAAAGTTGTAGAATCCAACATCCAACAACCTCTCAATTGCAATTTGAACTTCTCCATACACTCACAAATGAAGATAGTTGATTGATACTTAGAATTAAGCAAAACAACAAGTGTTGCTCTAGCATTTTTCTTTACTCATTATTTTTCTCCATTAATGAATACATAGTGCTGCAAATGGCTATTTTAAATATAAAAACTACTTGTAAATTATAAAAACTGTCTAAACTACTTAACTACTTCCTAAAAATCTCCAAATACAAAGTGTCATTCTACCACTTTAGATCTATAACTACTATTATTCTAATCCAATCTAAGTACCACCTTGACTTTGGCTTCTTCACCCAAATCCTTTACAAGTGTCTCTTGTACTTTGGGTTCATCAACTACTTATACTACTATTTCTTCATCATTAGTATACACTAAGACTGAAGTCATAAGTGTCCTATCTATCTTCTCCTTCTCTATTCTAACTAGTTTAGATGAATCAAGTAACTCATCCAAAATCACTTGCACTTTGATCTTGACTACTTTGGATTGGATTACTCTACTTTCACTCAGAGTATAAGTGAAGTTGTCTATATTTTTGACAACCCAACAAGTATCACTTTTGTGGTAATCAATAAGTAAAGTTTGTTCCCATAGAGATACAAGTAAAAAATGGTCAAATACAAAGTAAACAATGTCACTTCAATTCTTCTTGGTTGTGTCTTTAATCTCTCAAGTAGAACCAACACCCAGAAGAGAGTAACAAGCATTGATTCACAATCTCATCACAAAATATACCCCCATAATCACAACTCTATCAAATTCTGTCCAAACAAATCTTGATTGTGATGATTCAAATTTTCCCAAAGATGGCTACTTCACTATAAAACAACTTCACATCAGAAGTGCATTCCACCCCTCCACTAAAAGCATAAATTTGTCAAATAAAATTGCTTCACATCAAACTGACATTGCACTCATAAATGCAAAATAATACCAACACTACAATTCCTCTCAGATTTGTCAAGCATTGCTTTGATTACACTTCACTAAAGATCAAAAAACAAGAATAAAGATCAGCATTGTGGAATCCAACATCCAACAAGCTCACTAACTTGCACTTTGAAATTCTTTGCACACTCACAAATGCAAACACAAACTTGATACTTGGAATTAAGCTTAAACGACAAGCACTAAGATGTAACACTTTGCTTTATCTATCTTAAAAAATGTGAATACTGAACAACAACACATTGCAAATGCTTCCTTTAAGTAGGCATAGCACTTTGATAGTTACTAACTAAATATTGTTCTATAACAATTCTTTTAATCTGTAGATCCAAAATGACAATGCACCTCTTCATATTTGCCTCTTCAAATCTCAAAATTTTTACTACTCCAATCCGATGTCAACCTCAACTTTGGCTTCCAAACCCGAGGTAACTTCAAAAAATTTTCTACTTCTTTATTCACCATTTCTACTAACTCTTGTGTCTGAACTAAAATTGGAACAATAACTAACCTATTTGTTCTTAATTTTGTATCCTACTTTTCTCTATTGTCTCAAGCAACTCACCCAAGACACATGCGCTCCTACCTCTCTTACCTCAAACTTCTTCTCCAACTTCATCTCACTCTAAAATCTATTTAAATCTAATCTAACAAAATCTAGTATGAGACAAACATTCTCCTCTACTTCTAATAAATTTCCTATCTGCTCTCTCTCTCTTAACTTATCAATAACTTATTCACATTTTCATCCTTCACTTTCTTCTTCCTTGTCTCTTGCACTAACAATTTCAATTTTTGCAGCCTTACTTCTTCCAATTGAACTTCAAACATTGACTTCACTCTCATGATTGCTTCATCAACTATTTCTGGCTTATTTGTCTTTAGTCTTTCTCTTTTTGCATGCAACTTCTTCCTATACATCTTCACTCGTCCTCCATCTCAGGTTTTTGCTTCCTTTTCCTTCACATGCTGTCTAAATTACAGTTCCATCCTTCTTATCAAACCTTGCAATCTTACCTCCTCTTGACTTTGCACAGTAGATTCTCTTTGCCAGGCTCAATCTAACTCTTGTCCCAAGACTGCTGCCATAGCCTTCAAATAAATAACCTCCACTCAAGTGTCATGCACTTCTACTCTCAAGATCTCAGTCTTCACCATCTACTCCCTTTGATCTTCTTCTTGATTGGCCAATTCTTTGCCTCTTCTTGCCAAGTTTTCTTCCAATCTCTTAAATTCCCTCCTCTAAAGTTCTGCCTCAGCTCAAAGTTCATCGGCTTCTTTTTCTCCTTGGATTAACTTCTATCTAAACTCCAAACTTTCTTCACTCATATACTTCACTACTCCCAATTCATCTTTCAGCTCTAAGTGACTTCCCTTTAACTCTTCTCTCTTCTTCTTCAACTACAATGGCAATGGAGAAATAATTTTTGACAAGTACTCCAACCCATCAAAACTTTGTACCACTTCTTGTTCTTCCTATGCTTCCTCCATCAACACTTTTTCTACTTGAGCTTAACTCCAAATTCTTGATCTTCTTACATTTAGAGTCATGTCCTTTGAGATTTCTCCCTCTTCATCTTCTTTACTCACTTTACTTGATCCCACCATGGAGGTATGTGCACTCCTCTTCAATCTCCTCTCTTTTTGAAATCCCAACTTTAGATTAGCTTCTTGGGTTTCTTCAATCTCCATCTGTGGTAATTCCAAACAAGGAATTTCTCCTCCTCCCATGCGGTCAATCACAACATGGAACTCTTGTTCTTCTTTTTCAACATCATTCTTTCCTTGTTGTTGAACTTTAGGTTCATCCTCACTTCCACTACTCAACTCTTCACTCCACAATATGAGCTTTGGTTCTTCCTCTTTGCCCAAGTCTTTTGACTATTACTCAAATTTCCTTTTGATTCTTCTACCCCTAATGAATCATGATTACTACAATGTCAAGCTTTGGGTTCAATTCCTTGCCTTTTGGGGCTGAATTGGTGATACCATCTCCTCCGGACAACTCCTCTTCTTTGTCTTTGGAATAATCATCACCACTACCTTTATGTTCTGGCCTGTTCTTGCATAGTGCTTATCACTACTTTTGCATTGTCAGATGTACCGCTGTTCCTCCTCATCCGCTTCTTTTCATAAAGCCAAATGAAAGTGAGACACCATCTTCTTCCGCTCCACCTCATTCATAAGATTCAACCCAAAATAGAAATGTGCTACAAATGGCACCAAATAGTAGGGAGCTAATTGATCCCACCAACTCCACACCATTTGGCATGTTCATTGGTGAAAATACTTTGCCCAATTCACCGGTGCTCTTGCAAACATCTGGTGGAAAAACACTATCTGGTGCTTCATCATGTATATCATTTGATCTGGCTTAAAGAGCACCATCATTACCCCGGCATTACTTTGCCTTACTGGGTCTCAATAGGTATTGATCTTATACCCATTCTTTGTATGTGGAGCAATGAAGGAATTATAGATTTCTTTAGTCTCCTTTGCAAACTCTCCCTTCTTGAGAAATATAGCCTTGGTTTCCTAACCAGCCTCATCCCAAAACCTATTTCCAATCCGCCTCTGTCCATTGAGATGGATTGCCTCTTTTCCCTTCTTCCTTGGGACCCTCCTCACATTCACTCATAGCTACTTCTACCGTGAAACTTAGAAAATTCAAGTTCTAATTCTAGGCCAAAAGTATGATACAAAGTCTACTCAAAACTTTGATCCTTACTATCATATCTAACCTCCAAAGCATAGGATTTCTCATTGCAAGTGAGAGATTCTTCTTCTCACCCTTCATTGTGCAATCTTGTACTTGTGGTAATTGGAAAATGATCCTCTTGTCTCTTGGATGCATAATCCTCACTCTTTCAAGATTCTTGAAAATTGAATTCTCACTTGGCTTCATAATCTGCATCCTTTGGGATGACTACTCAAAGGTATAGGATACTTGCTTGACATCTTGAAGATTCCTCAACCAAGCATTCACCTTATAGTTTTGAAATGTGCTTTCATTCCCCAATTGTTCTTCACTTACAAATCACACTATCCACATGAATTACTCTTGACACTCTCAACCCTTCTCCTGCTTGAGATTCAGCCTCTTTCTTGATCATATATTCTTGACTGGCACACCCAAAGGAAAGTTGTTACAATGTCATTGCATTGGGTTGATCACCCTGGGACAAAGTCTTCCTACTTTGGCTTTAACCTCTACCTAGTCTGATCTGAGTTCCGCTCTTTTGACATGAAGTCCACTCCTTTGGGTCTTACCCAAAGACATGATTCTTCTTCTTTCTTCCACCCTTCAACTTCAGTATGATCTTGATGGTACACTTCTTCTTTAAAATATAACAAAGCAAAAAATGTGGGTACCACAACATCAATCTTAACCAAATCTAATTTAAGGTGTTTGTTATCTCCTACCTTAGTTGTCTTCCTATCTACTTTATTTTAAAGATGAATCAATAAATTATTTAAATCTACATCCTTCACCTTTCTCCTTTGGATTTCCTACATTAGCAACTTGAGCTCGTGTAGGTAGGCATCTTCTACCCTTGGTTCCTTGGTTCCAATACTAAGCCTTGCTTTCAAATGGGTAGTAACCTCACTAATTGAACCCAAACCCTCTTTTGTTGAGAGTGATTCACCTTGGGTCACCTCTTCCTCCAACTTTGTGCAAAGTAGTTGCAATTCCTCAACATGCTTTGCCTCCATCTTCTTTCTCTCTACTTCCTCACGAGCAACTTGAGCTTTTGCTCACTTAACTAGATCATAAAAATGCTGCTCTTTGCATGGTCTATTGGTAAGCTCCCTCTACCAAGCTCAATCTTTCTCTGCCATGACTTGCCTTAGTTCCTCCATAGCTTGTTCCTACATTTAAATTTTGTTCAATGATGGACTATGTTGGTCTAGGCATCATTAAGTTTCTCCTTTAGCTTCTTGAGCAACTCCTTCTACTCCTTCAACTCTTCTTTCTAGCACTCTAAGTAATTGCCATGTTGCTCAAAAATCCCTTGCAAGTTATCTAAGATTTGTTGTTGGATTGCAACATCACCCAAAGAACCTCAGCTTCATCCTTACTTTGGGCCAACATCACCTTCAACTACATGATCTCTTTATTGAATGCCTTCACCATCTGAAGCTCATTTCTTACCTTTGGATGCTCCTTCTTTGAATCCTACATCCTCCCCTACAAATGTTCTAACAAAGGGCAAACCACACTTGATAGATAGTTCATGTGTCTTCATTTGGTCCTCCTTTGTCTTTTGAGATTGATGCTTATGCTGCAACCCAAAGTCAAGATTTTCTTAACTATACTTAACTCTTCCAAGCTCTCTTCTTCTTTTTTAGGCTCACTTGGTCCAACACGCATAGTCTTGACAAGACATCAAGATTGTCCTCCTCTCTAGAACACCATCTTGAACTTTTCCTCTTTCTTCTTTGGAAGATCATATTTTGGCAAGTCTATAAATGTAGCATCTCTTCCTTCCATTCTCTCAATTTTGTCATGAAAGTCCCAATCTGATCGTTCCTTAGCCACTTCTTTTGCTGGTTGTTGGACCTTGGGCTCTCTCTTGCTCTTGCTACTTGACTCCTTACTATTCAGAGTTAGCTCCTCCTTAGAGTTCTCATTGTTGGACTTACTTCTTCCTCTTCCTTTGCTCTAACAATAGGTCAACCATTGCTATTGCCTGATTCAGGTTCAATTGCCAAGTTGTTTGCCTCTTTATTGAAGAAACCATGTCATCAAGTTGGCTTTTCTTCTTTAGTCAAGGTACCAAAATTGACAAGGTCTTCTCTCATCCAATTCTTGTGTAGTGCTGGTCACTCTCCTTGACCTCTTCCATGTATTACTTCTCTTCATCCACATCTTGAGGCAAGTCTAGATGGAAATTCAATCCTAAGTTGTAAAGGGATGCAAAAAGCACAAAGTAATGGGTTGCATATCCATCTTCCACTGTCCTATCATTTGCCTCATCCTCACATAAAAATACCTTGCCCAATTTCAACTCTCTCTTGCAAACATGAGGTAGAAGAATATTGCCTACTGCTTTGTTACATAAGTAGTCCACTTTGGCTTCATCATCACCATCAGCGCCCTAATAATACGTTACCTCATTGGGTCTACATAGGTGTCTACCTATAAAAGACCAAGACCAAGGAGAAAAATAAGAGAATGGAAGATCACATTGGGACATGAGTGTGTGGGAAACTCCAAATGCCTAGCATAAGCTTTGGCTATGGTATTTATATGGAGCATACAAGGCTCCTGAGAAGCTTTTCAAGAAGCTTCCTTTAGTCTCTTTCTTAGAGTGCAAGCCAAGTTAACCAAAAACTTTCCTTAAGCCGCCTACTTGGCATGCAAGCTAAGCTAGTTGGAAGCTTCTAGAAGCTTCCTTCTAGAAACTACCTACTTGGAATGCAAGCTAAGCTAATTGAGAAGCTTCTCAAGAAGCTTCATCCTAGAAGTCACCACTTGGCATGCACGTTACTCAATACTTGGAAGATACCAAGTAGTTTCCTAAATACTTCTAGAATATTTTAGGCTAATTTGGCCTACTTGCTACTTCATTAGCCTTGACTAACTTTGTCACTAGACTCCATATTGTTACATATTACCCTACCGCTATTTGGTGACGTCCTAGTTTGTCACTAAATTCCATATTGTTACATATTACCCTACCGCTAGTTGTTGCCATTGAAGCTTCAAATTCCTTTATGGTTGTTTGTGCATTCTGGAGATGAAAAAGAGTCTCCTAAGTGGCATCATGAAGGGGATACCTTTTCCAAAGGACCTTGTACTCAATATGTTGTTGGTGGCCATGTGAAAAGATATGATCAACTTCATACTCCTCATGATCATTGATAGAGACAAGAGGAAGAAGGGGTTGGAAACAAGAGGAAAAGGAAGATGGATTAGAAACAAATGGTTTCAACTTAGAAATATGAAAGAGAAGGTGGATTTGCATATGAGATGGCAAGGCAATCAATAAGCAACAAGAGAAATGATTTGGGTGATATCAAATGGACCTATCTAATTAGGAGCAAGTTTACAAACTTAGGTATCAAGTGGGAGAGGTAGATTACTAAAAGAAAGCATGACCTTATCACCAATTTGAAAAGTGAGATCATGATAGTGTTGGTCTGTTGCATATTGTTTTTGATGATTTTGAGCAACAAGAAGATGAGATTTGGCTTGTTGTAGAGATTGGGATATGGTGGTCAAGAAGGTGCAAGTATGAGGGACATGAGATGAAGGCAAAGCAAGAAAGGAATCTAGAATAAGTAGATCTTGGCCAAAATCAAGGAAGAAGAGAGAAAATCCGGTGCTTGCCTAATTGGAATTGTTGTAGGGAAACTCAATAGTTGCAAGACACTCATCCTAATTGGTGTGGTGAACATTGACAAAGACATGAAGCATATCTTACAAGATGCAATTTGCATGTTTGTTTTGACCATCAGTTTGAGGATGATAGGCTATGGACAAAGCAAGCTTGGTGCCAAGTATTTGGAAGAGTGTTTGCTAATTTTTTTGGTGAAACAAGGGTCACGGTTGGAGATAAGTACACAAGGTATCCCATGATGCTTGAAGACATTGTCAAAGTAGATATGGGCCAATGTTGGAGCATCCATTGTGTCAAAGGTTGGTGCCAAATGGATTTGCTTATTGAGCTTATCCACAAACACCAAAATTGTTGTGTGACCTTGCCTTGTCTTAAATAAGGATGTGATGAGATCTAAGCTCACGTGTTCCCATCAAGCAGATGGAATGAGGAGTGGTTGAAGGAGTCCACTTGGTTTTTGGTTGCTAGCCTTGTTGCATTGGCAACTCTCACACATTGTACAAACTCTTGAACATCTCTTGCCATGTTGGGCCACCACCATTGGCATTGGAGGTTATCCAAGGTCTTGTCTACACCCATGTGACTAGCAATAGGTAAATCAAGGGCTTCTTGAAGGAGCATAAGTCAGAGATCACCCTTGGTTGAAATATAAATCTAGTCCTCATGGAATAGAAGGACTTCCTTGAAGGAGAAGGTGTTGTACTCCTTGTCACATGTTGCAAGATGACCTTGTACCATGCAAAAGAAGGGATCTTGTTATAGAGTTGTCCTAAACTCAATTTTGGACTTTGGAGTCGAATACCACCATGATGAGAGGAAGAGACTTCAAATCAGGTCATTATGATAGTGCATTGGAGATGATATGGAACCAATCGGGTATTGTACTCAAGTTTGATGTCAGACAATTGGAGTTGTTCTTCCTATTGATGATATTGACTCTTCATGTGTTCCAAATGTCATGTTTGCAACAAGAGTTTGTGATCAATTTGCATGATCACCTATTTCCCAAGAGATAATGCCTCCTCCATACCTTGGTGGCATATACCATTGCTAGTTGTTCCTAATCTTGTGTAGAGAAATTTCTTTCTATAGTGTTTAATTAGCAAGACACAAAGCCAATAGGATGTAATCCATCTCAGAATTCCTAATGCAACATAGCTCCGATGGCAAAGTTAGAAGTATAAAAATCAACCACATAAGGTAGTTGAGAGTCATATGGTTGAAGAATGGGTCTTGAAGACACAATATGCTTTAGCTTTGGGAATACTTCCTCATGCTTGGCGGTCCATTGAAAGCTTGAGTTCTTCTCCAAGAGGTTGGTCAATGGTGTTGCCATGTGTGCATAATAGTGGATGAACCATCAATAAAAACTTGCCAATCCATTAAATTCTTGCAATTTTATGGCATCCTTTGGAGTAGGCCAATCAATAATGGCCTTTATTTTCTCCTCTTCCATCTTGATTCCTTTTGATGAGATCTTGTTACCTAAGAAGGTAACTTCCTTTTACCAAAAGGCACACTTTGATTTTTTGTAGTAAAACTTCCATGGACATAGTTGTCTTAGGGTTTCTTGCATGTGATTTGTGTGTTCTACATTGATCTTGCTATGGATTAGAATATCATCCAAGAACACCACCATGTATCAATCCAATAGTCTATCCAACATCTAATGCATTTGATCCATAAAGACTATTGGAGCATTAGTGAGCCCAACAAGTAAGACTCTCCATTCAAAATGCCCATACCTTATGCAAAAGGCAATCTTTTGCATATCTCCCTATCAATAGGGATTTGCTAATAGCCGTTTCAAAGATCCAACTTGGAGAAGCATCATGCTCCACTTAATTGATCAAGCAAGTCATCAACTTGAGGCAATGGATATGTATTCTTCACTTTTGTTTATCAAGCCCACATAATCAATATAGAAATGAAGTGTTCCATCCTTCTTTGGAATGAATAGTATTGTGCTTCCCAAGGAGATGTACTATGTTGTATGAAATCCTTCTCCAACAACTTTGTAAGTGTTGTTTGCAACTCTTCTAACTCCTTTGGTGAGAGCCAATAGATTGGTCTACTTACCAGAGTACTCCTTGGCAATAACTCAATCTTGAAGGGCATACCATAATCGGAGGGTAATCCTTTTGGCAGATCATTCAAAAACACATTGGAAAACTCATGAACTAGTTGATCACCGTTGCTTGATGAGGCTTCTAACACTCCTCAAATTCTCCTTGTGTAATCAACTTGATCCACACCACAAAGATAGACTTATCTTCCTCCAAAGCTTATTCTATGATTGTTTCATTGACAAACTTCTCATCTTGGGACTTATCTCTCTTCAAAGCTTGCTTTGTGGTTGCTTTCTTGACAAAATTTTCATCTTGGGATTGACTTGTCTTAAGTATCTTACTCAAAAGATGCTAGACAACCTAATTGAAATTTTTTAACTTGGTGTTGTACTTGAATTTATTGTCGGGTCCAATCAAATTGAACTTGATGATGTTCAAACATAGGCAAACCTAGAATGACATTATAGTGTAGAGGTGCCATTACAAACGTCATATACTCCAAATGCTCATTTCTAATTTTGAATGCCATCCAAATGCAAAATCTTTTCTACCATCCGACATCATCAATCTACTTCCAATTACTAGCTTGCTAGGAGTACATAATTCCTTTGCTAATTGCATGGACATAAAATTCTTTGAACTTCCAAAATCAACAAAAATCCAACAACCACAATGAGATATCATACCTTGCAAGTGAAGCAAACTTGCATAGGTTGAGCCTCTGATCCCATTGGAACTAATCAAGTTTCCAAGTGATGGCTTGAAATCTCCTACTAAGATTACTTGTTTCCCTAATCATTCTACTCCACAAACTCCATCTAGGTGACCTATTGAGGTTGTCTATTCTTGAGTAGATATTCAACAATGCAATGTCCAATTTGGTAATAATAAAAACAACCACCATTTTGTTTTAATTTTTCTTTATCTACAATGCCAAGTGGTCTCCATTGAATGACATCAACCTCCATTAATGTCTACTCTTCCACCATGTATAGTGTATTAGTAGGGTCTGTGGAGGTCAAGGTCAAGACCAAGTTGTTGCAAACAAGGAATCAAAGCGTTTGGCCAACTACATGGCTTCTTCCAAGTGTTTTGGCTCTTGCATAGTCACCTTTAAGTTGGTTTGTGACTTCAACCCTCTCACAAATTGATCTAGAGCTTCACCTTCCAATATATCTAGAATTTGCATGATGGTATTTTGCAATTGCGTGATGTAACTTCTTATAGAGCCAATTTGCTCCAACTCTACCAACTTATCTTGTGTAGCTCGTGTGGCATTTATAGATTGGAATTGACCAATTATTGCACTCTTAAAATCTACCCAAGTCAAGATTGGTGCAATAATTTGCCATTCAACTTGCTCTACTCAGAATCTGTAGTACCCACAAATTTGTTTTTTGAAATGGAGAAGAAGAAGTGTATAGAGAAGTTGGATTGCGCTGTATGGCCAAAGAATGCAAAGAAAAGAGTCTTCGGGATGAAACCTGAGGTAACATGGCTTTGGGTCATAAGGCAAAGTACTCGGACTTGCCCTGTTAGCATACAACCCAAAGTAAGAAGTCTTTGTATTGGGAGTTGCTCAACCCAAGGCAAAGACAATGTAACAACTTTTCTTTGGGGTGAGAAATTCAAGAAGGGACCGTTCAAAAACTGGTGGTCATATGCGTGAAGTACACTTGACAGTGATAGGTGCATGCAAGAGGTGTGATTTCTTGATAGAAACTTGAATTGAAGAGAGACAAAGAAGGCACAACTCTATAAAAATTGGGCTTACAACAAAGCAATGTCGAGCAATTTTCCTTCACCGTTGAGGAGTCGTCTTGCAGGAGATCGTGGGAAGGGAAGTAGAGTTGAAGACGCGCTAGTGTGTAGAGGATAATTCAAGAGAGCTAACTCGAGAGACAGTGAGGAAGAAAGAAAGATGGGAGGAGGAAAGAAGAACTCCAAATTTGTAGTGAGAAATCATGCAATTTGAAGGTTAGATGTGATTGCAAGAATCAAAGTCTTGAGCCAACTTCGGATCACATTCTTGGTGTGGAACTGGAACGTGAGTTTTCTAGGATTCATGACCAAGATAATCAAGAGTAAATGTCTTGATGGCCCCAAGGAAGAGGGGAAGAGAGGAAATTTGGCTTGTTGGACGGAGTCGGATTGGAGATTAGTACTTGGAATAGAGGCAGGTGTGGAGTAGGGTGCCTCGTTCTTGGGGAAAGGAGAGGTAGCCGAAGAAACCCAAGAAGTGAGGGATGCATTCTCTTCAAAGCGGACAAAGAATGGGTACAAAGTAGAGAGTTACAAGGATCCGGTCAAGAGAAGGATCATGAGTGCTCTCACGGCAATCCTGAAGCCAGAGAGAATGACTTATGTGATGAAATACCAAGCAATGTTCTTTGATAAGATGTTTGCAGGAGAGCCAATTTACTGGGCAAGGTGTTTCCATGGGCGAACGAGGCAGATGGTGTGGAATTTGCGGGATAAGTCACCTCCACATTATATTGTGCCGTTTGCAGCTCATTTCTACCTCGGGTTGAATCTACTCAATGCGGCAAAGTGCAACAAAATGGTATCTCATTTTCATCCAGACTTAAGAAAGGAGGTCAACACGGAGGAGCAGTAGTATATTCTTCAAATCCAAAGCAATGATGAGTACTACGCGCAAACGGGGAAGAGCGCATAGGTAGAAGTAAGTACTCCAAAGTCAAAGAAGTGGAGTAGATAAAGAGAAGGTGAAGATGTCAAGAAGACAAGACCTTGGAAGACCAGAAGGGTAAACTTGAAGAAAGGTATGGTGGTAATTGCGTCATCGAAAGAAGACTTGGAGGGCAAAGCCGAGTGCAAGTCCAAAGACTCGGAATGCAAGGAAGAACCCAAGCTTACACTAGAGAGTGGAGATACAAGTAGTGATAGCAATGAAGGCGGGGAGATGACATCGGTGCATGCAGCAGAAGAAGAAGTTTGGGTGGAGCTCGAGGAAGAGAGTAATGGGAAGTTGGAAGACAAAGTGCCCAAGCAGGAGGAGAAGAAGATTATTATTCAAAGAGGAGTTTAGTCAAGGCGCAAGGCAAAGTGTGAAGCAGGTCCGAGCAAGGCAAGGGACGAGGAGAATGCCAGTTTGGGAAGTGAAGCGTCTATTCTAATATGATGACTGCAAAGAAGAAGATGAGTATCAAGAGAATAAGAGGTAAAGAAGGAGGTCACTCCGCAAGTTGAAGTAGTTGCGAGTGATAGAGTGGAGTACCTGTGAGAAGTTGTGTGTCCTCTATTGGAAAAATTAGAACACAAGAAGAAGGAGATGCAGTCAAAGTGTCCGGAAGTGAAGACTGTATTGCAGGTATTAGCAAGACTAGAAGAAGAGAACTCGGAGTTGAAGAAGAGTATAATCCGAGGTGAGGAGGAAAGGGAAGTACTACGAGTGGATGCAATAGTGCAGAGTCAAGTGATTGAGAACTTGAAGAGAGAAGTAAGGTATTGAGTGGAACTTGTGAAGCAGAGTGACATAGCAAGGGAAAGACAAGTAGTTGAGTATGAAATCTTGAAGCAGCAGTTTGCTGATTCAAGACTAGAAATTATCCATGCTATGGCAAGGGTAGTAGAGAAGGAACAAGAGCTCGATAAGGTAATGGAGAGTGTAGAAGAGAAGAAGCAACTATGGCAATGAGAGTTGACAGTGAGATATAGGGAAGAAGAGAGATTATGAGAGTTACTTTGTAATCAAGAAGAGAAGGTTGTACAAAAGGAGAAGAATAAGGAAATTGTGAAAGCCGAGTTTGAAGCAGAATTGGCAATGTACCGGGAGGATTGGCTTGCAGATCGGGAGCACGAGAGGAAAATGAGATTGGAGCCCTTGAAAGAGATTGTAATTAGGATGAATGCAATGCTGAGTATAGAGGCTAATGTGCATATTGAAGAGATGAGACTGACGAGTTGAAATTGTTGGTGCAAGAGACAAGAAGGAGACATTCAAAAGACATAGATTTGAACGCATTATTGATTAGTCTCAGAACTTGTGTAGATAGGAAGATATTAGAGGTGGAAGATAATATCACAATTAGATTAGACTTGGTAAAGTTGGAGATCGATAAACTTTGGAAAGATGTTAGAGCAAAACTTGAAGTAGATGAAGTAGTAGTATAGATGTCTTTGGAGTTATCATTGGAGACATTAGAGAAGAGTGGGTCAAAAGATAAGGAGTTAGATAGATTACCTACTAATGAAATGTCAGATCAGGAAAGAGAACTATTAGATTTGGTAGAAGATGTAGGAGTTATGAAACCCGAGGATAGAGTAGTAGGAAGTAAAGTTCCTTCGGGTTTGGGTTTGAAAGCCAAAGAAGAAGTAGACATTGGATTGGATTAGTAACTGATTTGAGATTTGAATAGGTAGATATGAAGAGGTGCATTGTCATTTTGGATCTATAGGTTTGTAGAGTCATAAGGAAGAGGTACATTAGGAAGATAATTGTCGATTGCTTCACTACTTAAGAGTGGCATTTGTAGTCAGATGTTGTTCAATGCTCATTATTTTTGAGAATAGATAAAGCAAAGTGATGTGAAGTAGTGCTTGTTGCTTGAGCTTGATTCCGAGTATCAACTTTGCAATTGTGTTTGTGAGTGTGTGGAGAATTTTGAAGTGCAAGTCAGTGTGCTTGTTGGATGTTGGATTCTATAGCCTTGATCTTCATTCTGTGTGTTTGATCCTAAGTGAAGTGCAATCAGAGCAATGCCTTGACAGATCTGAGAGGAATTGTAGTGTTGGTAGTATTCTGCATTTGTGAGTGTAGTGTGAAGTTGATGTGAAGCAATTTTGATCAAGGAAGTTGTGCCTTCAGTGGAGAGGTGGAACATAATTCTGAGGCAAAGTTGTTTTGCAATGAAGTGCCATTTTTGGGAGAGCTTGAATCATCACAATCAAGATTGTTTGGAAAGAGTTGAAGGTGTTGTGATTAAGAATTGTTACTTTGTGATGAGACTGCAAGTCAATGCTTGTTACTCTCTTCTGGGTGTAGTTTCTACCTGAGAGATTAAAGAAGCAATAAAGAAGAACTACATTGTTACTATTTGACTTTGTATTTAGACATTTCTGACTCGTATCTCTATGGGAACGAACTTTACTTACCTGATTACCACAAAAGTGATATTTGCTGAGTTGTCACAAAATCACCACAATAGCTTTGCTACTCCATCCAATTGGCTAAAAGCCAAAAGAATCTATTTTTGTTCATCTTGAAGATTAGTAGCTTCAAAATAACACTCACAATCAAACAAAAAATTTTCCATTGTATCCAAGAGATTCTTACCTTCAAATAACTTGGGTTTTGGACATGGGATTCAATCTTCTCCTTCTTGAATTGGTGCTTTCTCTATATGCTTGTTGTTGATGGTCTTGTTCATCCAACAATCAAGTAAGGTGCTCAATTTGTTGCTGCATAACAATGATAACCTTGAGCATTGCTACCATGGCTACTACTCTATCACATTACCTCCAATTTATCTAATTTATTAACACATACATGCAATACATCCATCATTCTACATGATTACAATTTGAAGTACCAAGGGTTCCTCAAATAAGGTTATTGCATTCAAAAAATTCTACCCAAAGCATGAGATGATGGACTATATGAAATGATGCTTTGATAGTACTTGGATATGAAAATGTTAATATTTTGGTGGAAATGGATTTGGTGGTCCATAAATTTCATCCATCCCATTCTTGCTCTTATACCAATATAAAAGACCAAAATCAAGGAGAGAAATACTAGAATGAAAGATCACATTGGGACACTTGAGTGTGTGTGAAACTCCAAATACCTAGCATGAGCATTGGCTTTGGTATTTATAGGGAGCATACAAGGCTCTTGAGAAGTTTCTCAAGAAGCTTTCTTAAACCATTTTCTTGGAGTGCAAGCCAAGTTAACCAAGAAGCTTCTTAAGAAGCTTGCTTAAGCTGCCTACTTGGTGTGCAAGCTTAGCTAGTTTGAAGTTTCTAGAAGCTACCTACTTGGAGTGCAAGCTAAGCTAGTCGGGAAGCTTCTCAAGAAGCTTCCTCCTAAAAGTCACCACTTAGCATGCATATTATTCAATACTTAGAAGGTACCAAGTAGTTTCCTTGATACATTTTGAATATTCTTGGCTAATTTGGCCCCTATTTGCTACTTCTTAAACCTTGATTAACTTCATTGCTAATCTCCATATTGTTACATTACCTCATATACATTTTTCTTTTGAGGTTCACTAAAGGACTCCTTTAGTTCCTCTATTTCTTCCATAAAATCACACTTCCAATTGAAGGTGATCTCTAAAGGCTCTCTCACATTCTGTCCTAAGATCAACCTCCAATCAGATTCAGTCCAACAAGCCAAGTTTCTTCTCTTCTCCTCCTTGCTCAGACCTTCCTCACAATTGCTAGCTGCAATTTCTATCATACACTCTGGAAAACTAAGATTCTAGTTCCATGCCAAGAAACTAATCCAAAGTTTGCTCAAGACTTCAAATCTGGCCACCATATCAACTTGTCTAATGGTAAGATTTTGGACCAAGATGGCCAAAACCTATCTTCCTCCCTTGAACAACATTGTGCTTTTCTCCTCACTTGGCTTTGCACATAGAAATCCCATGACTTGGCTTGTGATTCTAACAAGGTTATGAAAACTGCTCAAAGGCACAAAATAGTCTTTCAACATTGCAAACCCCTAGAAAAAGTGTCAATTTTATACTCTTTTAATTCACCATCATTCTTGAATTGAACCTCAATCAAGAATCACATCTTACCATACATTACTCTTTTCACTTTTGAATTTATCCTCACACAAAGTAACTATTCACATCAAGTGTACCTTGATGGTTGTCATGGCCTAAGTTAAGGTTTTTAAGGATCCTTAGATTGGGTTCTTCATTTTGATACAAAGTGTCCTTACTTTGGGTCTTCCATCCTCCCAAGTGTGATCTGAGTCTTCATCCTCTCCAATACAAAATCAACTTCCTTGGGTCAGATTGGATCTCCTACTTTGGATCCAAACACACCAATTCTCTTCATCTAAGCTCCTTTCATACTTAAAGATACACTTTTATACTAAAAACAATCAAAAACAAGAATGTGGGTACCATAATGTATCACTTTTGTAGTAATGTATGAGTAATCATTCATTCTCGTGGAGGTATAGGTCAAGAATGTTCAAATATGAAGTGAAAGTAACGTTGTAGTTCTATTGATTACATCTTTAAACTCTTGGGCAGAAACAATACAAGAGAGAGAGTAGCAAATGCTCATTAGAGGTCTTGCCATAAATAATTGTCACTCAAAATCACAATCACTTAGAATCACTCAAAATTCTTTAGTTCTAGTCCAAATTGACATCAATTGTGATGATTTAGTTGATATAAAGATGGCTACTTTGCCACAAAGTGACATCACCATGGATTTGTATTTCACTCCTCCATCAAAGGTAAAACTTCCTAGTTTGAGATTACTTTGCATCAACTTCTTGAATGCAACTAAAAATAATAAGTATTGACAATACTATAGATCTCATAGATCCATAAAGGTATTGCTTTGGATGCACTTTACTCACAATCAAGCATGTTAATAGAATGCACAATCATAGATTTCAACATCTAGCAATCTCTCAATTGCAATCCAAATTTCTTCATACACTTGTAGATATGAATACTCAACTATTACTTGGAATTAAGCAAAATGACAAGCAATTCATTAGCACTTTGCTTTAATCATCTTCTGCTCATGATTGAATACAAAGTACTTTGAATGTCTACTCTAAATAATAAGACCACTTGGGAGCTACAAAAACTATCTAAAATATTTAACTCTTATAACCACTTTCTACTACTATGGTTTAGATACAAAGCAACTCTACTTACAACATTATTTCTTTAGGTCTATAATTGCCACTGACTTAGATCTGATCCAAGTACTACTTCTACTTTGGTTTCTTTATTGGAATCAACTCCAAGTATCTCTTGCACTTTGGATTTTATATCTATTACTAATACAATCACCTCATTATTCTGCACTATAACTAAAGTCATAGATATCCTAACACTATCCTCTTTCCCTACTCTAACTCCCTTAGATGACTAAAGTACTTTAGCCAAGTTCAGCTACACTTTGATTTTAGCTACTTTGGATTGGCTTACTATCTTCTTGCTTAGAGTGGTGGTGAGACTATCTACATTAGTTTTAACTAAATCTAATCCAAGGCAAATATTATCTCCTAATTTTATCATCTTCTTCTCTACTCTATCCCTAAGAAAAATAAAAAAGTTACTCAAATCCACCTCCTTTGCCTTCTTCCATCTCATCTCCTACACCAACAACTATAACTCTTGCAAGTATATCTCCTCTAGTTTTGCTTTAGCTCTAGTTTTGCTTTAGTGTTGAGCATCACCTTAATCCATTGCATAGCGGATCCGAACCCTCCTTCATTGAGAGTGCCTTGCCTTAGGTTACCTCCTTTGACAATTGCATATGAAGTTTCTTCAATTAAATCATATGTTTCTCTTCCATTTCCTTCTTTTCTTCTTCTATTGTGGATATATGCGCTTCAGGATATTGGACAAGATCATGGAGAAATTGATCTTCTCAAGCTCAAATGGCTATCTCCTTTTGCCAGTCCTGATCCTTCTTTGTAGCTACCCTTCTCAATTCCTCCATAGTTTGTTCTTATATTTGGATTTGATTGGTATGGTGAAATAAGTGAGTCCCCACTCCCTCCAACTTGTCCTTCATCTTCTATAGAGCTTCTTTCTATTCCAAGAGTTTTTCTTTTTGCCGATCCAAGTACCTTCCGTGCTGGTCATAGCTCCCTTGCAGATTGGTAAGACTTTGTTGTTAGATGATTACATTGACCTAAAGTACTTTGGCTTCTTGTCAACTTTGCATCAACATCATCTATAATTGGTTCACCTTTGCACTTAGTGCCTTCACCATTTGTAACTTGATCTTCACCTTTGGATGCTCTACCTTCACCTCTTGCATCCACTCATATAGATACACCAACAAAGGACACACTTCACTAGACAAGTCATTCACTCCTTGGAATGTTTTGTCCTCTAGTCCTCCTTCATCTTTGGATGCAACCATCCACAATTTTTTCTAAAGTTGTAATCTCCTTACAACCAGACAAACTTCTTTAGAGCTCTCCTCCTCCCTTGGTTCACTTGGCCTAACATGACTTGTCTTTGTGGTGCATCATGATTGGATTCCATGTTAGAACACCATTATTTTTTCCTCTTCTTGCTCTTCTAAAATATCATTCTTTAGTAGGTCTATGCAAGAAACATTGCCACCTTCCATGCACTCAATTTCCTATGGAACTCCTAATCCAATCTATCATCTTTTGCTCCCCCAACATCTTGTTGTACTTTTGGCTCACCTTCACTTTCATTGCTTGACTCTTGACTCTTGACTCTTGACTCTTGACAATCAACTTCTCCTCTTTTGATTTCCAAATTTGATTCAACTTCTTCTTCTTTTGCCCTTGAGGACAAGTCTACCACTACTATGGCTTGGCTTGGGTTTAATCTCCTAACTCTCCTCCTCTTCACTAGGGACACAATCTCCTTGGGTTGGGTTCTCTTCTTTGGATTTAGAACTAGGGCTAACACAACCTTCTCTCATCTTGTTCTGGTGAAGAAGTGGTCATTCTTCCCCACCTTTGTCATGTAATGAGTCTCTTTTGGATCCACAACTTGTTGTAAGTTTGGATAGAAGTGAGATACCATACTTTGCTATTCTTTAAGAGTGAGTAGGTTCAAACCCAAATAAAAGTGTGCTGAAAATGATACAAAGTAATGCAATGGTAGATCCATTCTTCATTGCCCCACCATCTACTTCATCCATTGAAAGAAACAACTTGCCTAATCCACACTTGCTCCTACAATCATCATGTAGAAGAATATTGGTTGTTGCTTCATCATATATGTGGTGCACTCTGGCTTCATCATCACCATCATCACCCTAATAATACTTTGCTTGATTGGATCCATATAGGTGTCCACCTTTTACTTGTTCTTCTTCCTAGGCTCACTAAATGATGCCTTCTAACTCCTCCATTTCCTCCAAGGTATCAAACTTCCAATCAAAGGTAATCCTCGTGGGGTCTCCTATATTGTTCCACAACACCAACCTCCAATTGGCTTTGGTCTAACATGTGGGGTTTCCTCTCTTCCCCTATGCACTTGGACAATCCTCACAATTACTTCAAATTGTCTCTATCATGAACATTGGAAAGCTAAATTCAAGTTTCATGTGAGGAAAGTGATGTGAAGTTTGCATAATACTTTGAATCTTGTGATTATATCTACCTTCCAAATGATAGGATTTCTGACCAGGATGGCAGAAACTTGACAACTTCTCTTGCAAGATATCTTGACTTGCTCTTCTTCACTTGGTTTTTCACACAACAACCCAACAACTTGACTTGCAACTCTTCCCCAATCCATAGGACTTCACAAATTTACAAGACAAACTTGACTCAACATTGCAAATTCCCTCTACCAAGTCTTGATTTTATACTTCTACAAGTTGCAGTCATTCTTCAATAAAAATCAAACCTAATGCATGTTTACTCATATCACTTACTTGTATAGCCTTGCATGAGATAGCCATTCACTGCAAGTATCCTTTCTTGGTTGGTATGGTCTGAGCCAAATTTGCAATTGAAGATCATCAGATCGGGTGTCTTCAACCCAATGCAAAGTATCTTCACTTTGGATCTTCCATCCTTCTAAGTCCAATATGAGTCTTCTTCTTCTTTGTTGATATGAAGTAAACTTCCATGGGTTGGATTTAATTTCCTACTTTGGATCCAAATCTGAAAATTTCCTACATCTAACCTTCTTTTCTACTCCAAATATTACTTCCTACTCTAAAAACCATCAAAAAGAAAATGTATGTACCACATACCTCCTCCCTCAAATTAGAGAATCCCCACAAATATCAATTGGGTTCCTTGCTTCTACTCTAGTGTCCATGGTCTATAATGACATACTTGCTAACCATTCACTTGAGTTGCAAAAGGGCTTCCTTCCATTCTACTAATTGAATAGAAAAATTCTCAAAAATGTGCATAACATACAATGGCCCCATGCATGTCCTTCCGTTGGGCTTGTATTTCCAATGTAGTTTTTAGTGCATCATCTTGCTTCTCTTCTAGCCACATCAATTGCTAAAGCTAAAGATCTTGACTTTCTTCCTTTGACAATTGTTCCTTAGATATGACTGCATTTCAAACTCAACTAATAATATTGGATGCAATTTATACATTAAGAAATATGGAGTTTTCTTAGTGGTGATATTTTCAATTGTCCTATATGACCACAAAACCAAAGGTAACTTTGTATCCCAATCATAATTGATTATTACTTATTCAAAGTCTTGCAAAGTAACCCATTAGCTTTCTTTGTCAATTCATTTACTTTTATGTTGTAGGGAGTTGTCTTACAATGTTTGATTGTAATTTTTTTTGTTACAGCCTCTACAAGTTCAAAAAATGAGTACCTTGATCACTAGCTAACTCCAAAGGACACTCATATCTAGAGATGATGTATCATAAGAAGAATTATGCCATTTTTTCTGCATCATCTCTTCAAGTTGCCTTTGCCTCTACCATTTTAGTTGCATAATTAGTACATACTAAAATGTACCTTCTTTTGGTAAATTGAGTAATCAGTTAGGTCAGACCTACAAAATCAATACCCTATTTCTCAAATGGGGCCAATGGTAAATTGATCTAAGGTGCCATTGAGTGGTAGATGTGGGTTTCCCTATAGGTTGACAAGCATCATAGATTTTGATTTGAGCTTGTGTATGGTTATACATCATAGGCCATCAATATCCTACCACCAATATTTTCTTAACTATATATTTTTCAGTGCATAATGACCTACTAATGCCTTTGAGTGTAAGGAATCTATTACTCTACCTATCTCATAGGCCTCCAAGCACCTACAAAGCATCTTGTCTTCACCCATCTTAAACAAAATGTTATGCTTGAGCTGATACGGTCCCATTGTTTTGAGGAAGACCGCCCTTTGTTCTAGATCTAGTCCCTCAAGACATTGACATGTATGCAAATGATGGTATTCTGCTGCATACCTTGTACTTTGCATTGCCATCAAATGATATAGCTCTTCATAAGGAAAATGGTCATCTATCTCTAAGCCCTATTCCTAGGTTTCCAACTTGGATAGGAAGTCTGCATTTGAATACAAAGCCTCCTTTTGTACCTATATGGTAATTGTGAATTCTTGTAGTAATAGAATCACATGTGCAATTTGGCCCGACAAGTCAACTTTCTTTAATAAGTATTGTAACACATAGTGATTCACATGGAAAACAAACTCATATCCCAACAAGTAGTGTTGAAACTTCTTGCAGGCATACACTATTTTGAGTGCTTTACATTCTATTTTATGGTATAGTTTTCCTCTGCAATTAAAAATTAATTATAGCATAATAAGTAGGATAATATTTCTTCTTTTTGTCCTTTTTGCTAAGGACTACTCCTATTGCTATAGATGAAGTATCCATATATACATGAAAAGGGTAGTCCTAATATGGAGCTCTCATGACTTGTGCTTCCACCAATTTATTTTTCAATACCTAGAATGCCTCTTCTTGCTCTACTACCCATAGATAGTCCTTGGATTTCTCAAGTAACTTTGTTAAGGGCTTAGCAAACACCGCATAATTAGCAATAAAGTGCCTATAATATCTAATATGACCCAAGAAGGCTTGTATCTCCTGAATATTTTTGGGAGATTCCAAGGCTTTTATAACCTTAAATTTATCAAATGTCAACCTTTATTCCTTGGCTTGACACCCAATGTTCCCACAAGATTCCTTCTATTATCACCAAAAAAACTTTTTTTGGGTGTAAGGACAAGCTTACAACACAACACTAATCAACCATTTGGCAAGGCAATCCAAGCACATTTGGATTACCTTTGGATCTATCCACCCAAACACACAAAAGTCATCAATAAAGACCTCCACAAACTTTCAAACAAAGTCCTTAAAAATAACATTCATCATCCACTGAAATGTAGCAGGAGCATTACACAACCCAACAGGCATCTGATTGTATGCGCATGTACCCCAATTGGTGGTATATGTTGTCTCATCCTTGTCTTCTTCTCAAATGGACACTTGATTATAGCTGGAAAATCCTTCAAGAAAATTATAACAAGGGTGGCTTGCTACTTGATCTAAAAGTATATTTGTAAATGGCAAGAGATGATGCTCATTCCTTGTAAGTGCATTCAACTTGTGGAAATCTTAGCACACATGAATCTTTTGTATCTTTTTCTTTGGGACAATGACAATTGTGGATACCCATTTATTGTTCAAGACTAGAAGTTTAATTCTAGTCCCCAAGTATTTATCAATTTCATCCTTCATGAGGAGTGAGTACTTTGGTTACCAAACTGGAATTGTATCTTCCATAATATCAATCCGGTGCTCTCCAAATTGTTTGGGAATTCCAAGTAGTTTCTCAATTGACTAGGCAAACACATCCTAGTACTCTTTAAAAATTTCAGTATAAATTTTCAATTCCTTGGAGGTAATGGTCTTAGTTATTTTAAGCACTTTGCCCTCTTCTAAGATAACATCCTAATAGTCATTGGGATTGATGAATCCTTCCACATGATTGACTTGACTTAAGCCAAGTCGAGTGGAGTTATAACAAGGACAAGGAAAATGAATCTTTAGATTGGACTTTGCCTCCAGACAAAGTAGTTTCCCTAAGGTAAGAAACCTTCATCCAACTGACCATCACCAACCAACAATCCTCATATTGAACATCCTCAAACCTTAATCTACCACAACACGTGCATTATACAACTATGGACTACCAATCAATAAGAGATAACTTGTTTTAGTCATTGGTCTAAGTACAATATAGTTTAATTGAAAGGTACTCCTCTAATGATGGTCATTATATTGGACAATAGTCCCAAAGGTTGGCATCTTGACTGATCTACAAACTTTAGGATTCTTGGTGTAGGTTCAAGGTATAATATCCCAACATGTGGGTAGTATCCTTCATCATTGCATGGACACATGAACCCAAGTCAATGGGTATAGAGGTAATTATAAATCCAACAATCTCTACATCTACCTATGGAGATTCCAAGTCTTCTTGTTTAATTAGATAAACCATGGGTAGATCCTTCTTGATAATTTTGTACACTCGCTTGAGAGCCAAGCTCAATTTTTTCTTATACAACTTATTATCTTCCGACAACTTCTTGAATGTCACATTTGCTAGAGTGGAAGCTAGATCCACCATAATATCCTACTAGAGTACTCCCTAGCTTCACCTTCTTCTACTTGTGGTTAAGTCCCCAACCTGATCCAAGAAAGACTTGGATCTCTTATGTATGGTAACTTGTAATACTTTGAGGATAGGAAAACCCCCAAGAGAAACACTAAAGAGAAAACACAAAGCTTCACACACAATATTGTAATGCCTCAAAGGATCACCTTGTCTTTATTATATAGCAAAGAGGATCCCCTCAAAGGAAGCTCCACCCTTGGATCAAATACATGGATTGGTGACATGTTAGCAAGCTCCACCCTTAGATTAATAGCCTAGATGGGTGATATGTGAATCATTGTCCGATCGGGTTGGTCAAATAAGTTTGACTAGAGGGAATTTCTAGGGGATCTTCTTATAAGAAACTTAAAATTGCATGGATGAGGTATCATTAGAAAGATCTTGATGAGAAAAATAGTAGGAGAAAAAGGATTTGTTCTCTTGGAAAGGAAGGAAATTCTTCTATTTTCAAGGCCTAATTCATCCATTTAGGCCTTCAAAATTACTAAAGTTTTAAAGGTGTTTTTGGCTCCTACCATTCTAGTGGAAGTATTCTTTTGGTGATACCTCTATCTGATCTACTTAGTCCATCATATGTAGCATCCTTCTAGATGTTACCAAGCTAATTTCCATCTCTACATAATATGTTTAGCTACTAGTATTACAAGCATCCCCCTTTTAAGACGTAACATCTTCATTGCAAAGTTGTTGCTCAAAAGATTGCAATAACACCGTTGCATGGGTCAAGTTGATTGTTGGCTCCAATGTTGCCTCATATAATGGGTACCATTTCTAACATACAAGATATTTCACATGCTTATGGTGGGTACCATGGATGTACTTATGGAGAATGCTTTTGACTTCATATTACTCCATGCCGTCAATGAATGTTGGAAAAGATCTAACTTCTTGTATGGAAGGAAAGTGTGGCGGTCAGGATGCATATTTGCATAGTGGAGAAACATGGCTCACTAGATGCATCTTCATGTGTGGTGGTAGCTTGAGGTGGTAGGCCACTATGCCAATTTGATGAAGAATGGAAAAAGGCCCTACAAAATGAGGTTTGAGCTTACAAGGGCCAACTAACATGAGGTTGGTTGTGGACAACCAGACTTGATCCCCAACATTGAACTCCATGTACTGGCAATGTGCAATGTGCATACTATTTTTGTCTATTTTGGGCAATCTACAACTTGTGCTTGGTGTTCTCTACACCTTATTGGATTCTAGAAACAAAAGTGTGGACAATTTCAACCTTGGTAGCCATCGAGCGGATCTTGATCAAGCTCAAAGATATGAAAGGATGGTTTCTATACATGAGGAAGAATAATATGATGTGTGGATGGATTCATTGAATTGTTCTAGAAAAATTGCACTAGTGGAAGTAAGGTGTCCCACCTCTCTTGCTCATCTAAGGTGAAGTCCCAAAGCATGTCCTCAATAGTGCAGCTGACCCACTCTATTTATCCATTAGTTTGTAGATGGTAATCCATGGACATGGCCAATTTCTTTTTGAGGATGCCAAAGAGTGTTCTCCCAAAAAATTATTGAATTGAGTGCCTCTATCAATATGGGTACTCAAGATAGGCCATGGTGAGAAAAGACTGCATCTAAGTACAATTGAGCTAATTGTGGAACAATCACATCCTTTGTGGTAGGATGCACATGAATCATTTTATTGAGTCTATCAACAAAGACTACAATAGAGTCAAATTGTGAAGTGGTCTTAGGCAATTCAAAAACTAGATCTATGCTTACCTATTCCCAACATTGTGTAGGAGTAGGAAGGAGTTAAAATAGTCTAATGGGAGCTTGATTAAAAGCTTTATTTTGTTGATAAATTAGGTAGTTTTGAACATACTTTGTCATATTGTTGCTTATCTTGGATCAATAGTGATGCCGTTTGATTGCATCTAAGGTCTTATCCACTCCAACATGACCTAGAATGGTGGAATCATGACATTTTTTTAGGATTGTGGTTCTTATGTTTACGGCAATCTAGAATCCATAATTTGCCATCACAAAGGGTGAGTCCTTGGGTATTGGTTACACCCTTGGATAATTGAGCTCCTAAAATCTATGGATCAGTTTTTGTAGTAACAAGAATCCTTGGCCAAAATTTTGGGTTCATCTTGATCTCTATCACTAGATTGTTTGCCATAAGCATCCAAGTGAATGCATCTACAATCTACTTTTTACATAGTAGTTCACTATTATCTCCACTCTGCCCACCAAATTTATTGATGAGATAGATTTTTTGTATCTTGAGGTAGACTAGAGGTTTTTGATCTTTCTCCACTACAAATGCCTTCTCACCAAGATAGTGCTTCCAATGCTTGGTTGCAAGGACAATGGTCAACTCTTCTTATTTGGTGGTGTAATAGTTAAATTTTTTGGATAACAACTTTTGACAAAACTATGTAATTTGGTGCCATCTATCATTCCATTCTTGTAGTAGGATTGCTCATATTGCAACACCTAATACATCTATAGCTAATTTGATTGGATCTTTGGGTCATACCATTTCAAGATTGGTGTATGTAGTAATACGTCTTTCAATTCCTAAAAGGCCCATTCTTGTGTGGTTCTCCATATCCACTTCTTCCCCTTGCCAAGTAGTGTTGTTAGAGGTTGTGCAACCTTGGAGAAGTCCTTGATAAATCAATGATAGAACCACATCAATCCCAATAAACTCTTGGGTTGAGTTTGATCTTTGGGAGCATACCATTTTTGAATGACCTCTATTTTATCTATTAACACTTGGATATATTTTTCACTTCCTTTATGCCCCAAGTAGTCTACTTCAAACTTGTAAAAATTGCAATTTGAGATTTTGGTATACAATTGACTTTTTCAAAGAACCTAGAGGACTTCTTGTAGATGTTGCTTGTGCTCCATCATTATCTTGCTATAGATTAAGATATCATTGAGAAAAATAACAATGGATTTATCCAAGTATAGACAAAATATTTTGTGGTGCCCACATTTTTTGTTTTTTTTCAAAATAGAGAAGAAGAAGTGTATAGAGAAGTCGGATTGTGCCTGTATGGCTGAAGAAGGCAAAGAAAAGAGTCTTTGGGATGAAACCCGAGGTAAAGTGACTTTGGGTCATAAGGCAAAGTACTCACACATGCCTTGTCAACATACAACCCAAAGTAAGGAATCTTTGTATCGGGGGAGTTCAACCTGAGGCGAAGACAGTCTAACAACCTTTCGTCCGGGCGAGAAATTCAAGAAGGGACCGTTCAAAACCGGCGGCCCATACGCATGAAGTATGATTGACAATGATAGGCGCATGCAAGAGGTGTGATTTCTTGGTAGAAACTCAAATTGAAGAGAGACGAAGAAAGCACAACTCTATAAAAATTGGGCTAACAACAAAGAAATGTCAAGCAATTTTCCTTTGCCGTTGAAAAGTTGTCCTGCAGGTGATCGTGGGAAGGGAATAGAGTTGAAGATGCACTAGTGTGCAGAGGAGAAGTCAAGAGAGTGAAACCGAGAGACATTAAGAATGTAGGAGAGATGGGAGGAGGAAAGAAGAACTCCAAATTTGCAATGAGGAATCATGCGATTTGGAGGCTAGATGTGATCGCAAGAATTGAAGTCTTGAGCCGACTTTAGATCACGTTCTTGGCATGGAATTGGAATGTCAGTTTTCCAGGTTTCATGACTGAGATAATCAAGAGCAAGTGTCTTGATGGCCCCAAGGAAGAGGGGAAGAGAGGAAATCCGGCTCGCTGGATAGAGTCGGATTGGAGATTAGTGCTCGGGAGAGAAGTAGGTACGGAGTAGGGTGCCACATTCTTGGGTAAAGGAGAAATAGCAGAAGAGACTCAAGAAGTGAGAGATGCTTTCTCTTCAAAGAGAACAAAGAATGGGTATAAGGTTGAGAGTTACAAGGATCCAGTGAAGAGAGGGATCATGAGTGCTCTCATGGTGATCCTAAAGCCGGAGAGAACAACTTATGTGATGAAACACCAAGCGGTGTTCTTCCATAAGCTATTTGCAGGAGAACCGATTAATTGGGCAAGGTGCTTCCATGGAAGGACAAGACAAATGGTGTGGAATTTGCGGGATAAGTCACCTCCACACTACATCATGCCGTTTGTAGCACACTTCTACCTCAGGTTGAATTTGCTCAACTCGGCGGAGAAAAATCGAATGGTGTCTCACTTCCATCCCAACTTGAGAAGAGAAGTCAACATGGAGGAGCAGCAGTACATTCTTCAAATCTGAAGCACGGATGAGTACTACAAAAAGACGGGCAAGAGCGTAGAGATAGAAGTGAGTACTCCAAAGTCAAAGAAGCAAAGTCAGCAAGGAGAAGCCAAAGACAAGACAAGACATTGGAAGACTAGGAGAGGAAACCCGAGGAGAGGCATGGTGGTAATCGCGTTAGAAGATGAAGACTCGGAAGGCAAAGCCGAGTGCAAGTCCAAAGACTCAGAACGCAAGGAAGAACTGGAGCTTACGTTGCAAAGTGGAGATACGAGTAGCAATAGTGATGAAGGTGGAGAAATGATGTCGGTACCGGCTGCTGCGGAAGAAGAAGAAGAAGTTTGGGTAGAGCTCAAAGAAGAAGATAATACAAAGTTGGAGGAAAAGATACTTGAGCCCGAGGAGAAGAAGTCTACAATCCAAAGGGGAGTTCACTCAAGACGCAAGGCAAAGTGTGAAGCGGGTCCAAGTAAGGCAAAGGAAGAAGCAAATGCTAGCTCGGGAAGTGAGGCGTCAATTCCAATATGAAGATTGCAGAGGAGGAGGCGAGTATTGGGTGAACAAGAAGTAAGGAAGGAGATTGTTATGCATAGGGAAGTAGTTGCAAGCAATGGAATGGAGTACCTGCGGAGGGTCGTGTGTCCATTGTTGGTGAAATTGGAGCACAAGAAGAAGGAGATGCAATCGACATGTCCGGAGGTGAAGACTATCTTGTAGGTATTATCGAGATTAGAAGAAGAGAACTTGGAGTTGAAGAAGAGTATAACCCAAGGTGAGGAGGAAAGGGAAGTATTGCAAGGGGAGGCAGTAGTGTAGAATCAACTGATTGAAGACTTGAAGAGAGAAGTGATGTATCGCGAGGAACTTGTTAAGAAGAGTGACATAGCGAGGGAAAGACAAGTAGCAGAGTATGAAATCTTGAAGCAACAATTTGATGATTCTAGATTAGAAATTATCCATGCTATGGCGAGGGTAGCAACGAAGGAACAAGAACTCGATAGAGTGATGGAGAGTGTAGAAGAGAAGAAGCAGCTCTGGCAAAGGGAGTTGGCAGTAAGATATAGAGAAGAAGAGAGATTACAAGAGTTACTTTGTAATCAAGAGGCGAAGATTGAGCAGAAGGAGAAGGAGAAAGAAATGGTGAAAGCCGAGTTCAAGGCGGAATTGGCGATGTACAGAGAGGATTGACTTGCAGATTGGGAACGTGAAAGGAAGATGAGATTGGAGCCATTGAAGAAGATTGTCCTCAGAATGAACGCAATGCTAAGTACAGAGGCCAGCATTTGGATTGAAGAAACGAGGCTGCACGAGTTGAAGTTGTTGGTGCAGGAGATGAGGAGGAGACAGACGAAAGACACTGATTTGAACGTGCTATTAATTAGTCTCAGGACTTGTGTAGATAGGAAGATATTAGAAGTAGAAGATAATATTGCAATTAGACTAGACTTAGTGAAATTGGAGATAGATAAACTTTGGAAAGACGTTAGAGCCAAACCCAAAGTAGATGAAGTAGGAGTGCAGATGTCTTCGGAGTTACGAGTGGAGACAATAGAGAAGAGTGGGTCAGGAGATAAAGAGTTAGATAGATTACCCACTAGTGATATTTCAGAGCAGGAAAGACAATTGCTAGATCTGGTAGAAGATGTAGGGGATGTGAAACCCGAGGATAGAGTAGTAGGAAGTAAAATTATTTCAGGTTTGGGTTTGAAAGCCAAGGAAGAGGTAGACATTGGATCAGATTAGTAACCAATTTGAGATTTGAATAGGCAGATATGAAGAGGTGCATTGTCATTTTGGATCTGTAGGTTTGTAGAGTCATTAGGAAGAGGTGCAATAGGAAGATAACTGTCAATTGTTTCACTATTAAAGAGTGGCATTTGTAGCATCATGTTGTTCAGTACTCATAATTCTAAGAATAGATAAAGCAAAGTACTGTGAAGCAGTGCTCATTGCTTGAGCTTGATTCCAAGTATCAACTTTGTAATTGTGTTTGTGAGTGTGTGGAGAATTTTGAAGTGCAAGTCAGTGTGCTTGTTGGATGTTGGATTCCACAACCTTGATCTTCATTTTGTGTGTTTGATCCTGAGTAAAGTGCAATCAAAGCAATGCCTTGACAGATCTGAGAGGAATTGTAGTGTTGGTAGTATTCTACATTTGTGAGTGCAGCATAGTGTTGATGTGAGGCAATTTTGATCAAGGAAGTTGTGCCTTCAGTGGAGGGGTGGAACACAATTTTGAAGCAAAGTCATTTTGCAGTGAAATGCCATTTTCGGGAGAGCCTGAATCATCACAATCAAGATTGTTTGGAAAGATTTGATGGAGTTGTGATTATGGAGTGTTCATTTGTGACAAGACTGTGAATCAGTGCTTGTTACTCTCTTTTGGGTATGGTTTCTACCTGAGAGACTAAAGAAGAACTCAAGAAGAACTACATTGTTACTTTGCTTTGTATTTGACCAACTTTGACTCGTATCTCTACGGGAATGAACTTTACTTACCCGATTACCGCAAAAGTGATATTTGCCGGGTTGTCACATATTTCATTCATCAAACTCATGAAAATGGTTGGAGCTTGGTAAGGCCAATGGCATCACCAGGTATTGAAAGGTTCCAAAGATAGGAGAACACCCCCAAGAAAAAATCTAGAAGAAGAAATGCAAGGTTTCACACTCAAAACTTTGATGCTCCAATGGAGCACCTTGCCTTTATTATATAACAAAGAGGATTCCCTCAAAGGAAGCTCCACCCTTGGATCAGATACATGGATTGGTGACATGTTAGCAAGCTCTACACTTAGATTAGTTGCATGCATGGGTGGCATGTTGTTTTGGTCCTATCTGGTTGGTCAAACAAGCTTTGACCAAAGGGAATCTTTAGGAAATTTTCTTATAGGAATCTTAGAATTGCATGGGTGAGGTACCATTGGAAAGCTCTTGCTAAGACAAATATTGGGGGGAAACACCAACTTTTTTTTGCATCTATCGGGAGAATTGGTACATTTTTTAGGCCTAACTCATCCATTTAGGCCTTCTAAATTGGCTCAAAAGTTTTGAGACTATTTTTGACTCCTTGCTTATTAGTAGAAGTCCTCATTTGGTGATACCTTTATCTAATCTACTTAGTCCATCATATATAACATCCTTCTAGATATTATCAAGCCAATTTTCACCTTTAAATAATATGTCTAGCTATTGGTATTACAAACTTCCCTCCTTTTAAGATGCAACGTCCTCGTTGCAAAGCTATTGCTTAAAAGATTTCATTAAAATTGGTGCATGGGTTAGGTTGAGTTTAAGACTCCATGTGCCAATAGTGTGCATCTACATACTACTTTTTAAAATTCTGGGTGATTTGCAACCCGTGCTTGGCATTCTCCATACCTTATTGGATTCTAGAAACAAAAATGTTGATAACATCAACCTTGGTAGCCATTGGACAGATCTTCATCAAGCTTGAAGGTGTGAAAGGATAATCTCCACACATGAGGAAGAATAGTGTGATTAGTATGGATGTATTCATTGAATTGTAGTAAGCAAATTCCACTAGTGAAAGTAAGGTGTTCCACCTCTCGCGCTCATCTAAGGTGAAGCCCCGGAGCATGTCTTCATTAAAAAATTTAGCCCATGCTATGTGTAAATTGGTCTATGGATGGTAAGCTATGGATATGGCCAATTTGGTTTTGGAGAAACCAAAGAGTGTTCTCTAAAACAAACTAGTGAATTGAGTACCTCTATTGATGATGAGCACTCAAGACAAGCCATGACAAGAAAAAATTGCATCTAAGTACAATTGAGCTAGTTGTAGAGTAATCATGTCCTTAGTGGTAGGATGCACATGAATCATTTCACTGAGTTAGTTGATAAAGACTACTAGGTGAGGTGGTCTTGGGCAATTCACAAACCTAATCCATGCTTACCTGTTCCTAATGTTTTGTAGGAGTGTACAAGGGTTGAAGGAGTCTTGTGGGAGCTTGATTAGAAGCTTTATTTTGTTGATAGAATAGGCAACTCCAAACATATTCTATCCCAATGTTGCTCATCTTGGGCCATTAGTAATGACATTTTATTGCATCCAAGGTCTTGTCCACTCCAACGTGACTTGTGATGGCAAAATTATGACATTTTTCTAGGATGGTGGTTCTTATGTTTGTAGCGTTTGGGATCCATAACCTACCATCATGAAAGGTGAGTCCTTGGGTGTAGGTGATGCATTTGGATGATTGAGCTCCTACAATTTGTGGATCAATTTTTGTAGCAACAAGAATCATTGGCCAAAATTTAGAGTTCATCTTGACCTCTACCACTAGATTGTTTGCTATTGACATTCAAGTGAATGCATTTGAAAGTTGCTTCTTGCCTTCCACATATGTGATTTTCATGTTGAACTATTGTCTCCACTCTACCCATCAAATCTATCAACAAGATAGATCTTTTTGTGTCTCAAGGTAGATTAGAGTTTTGTGGTCTATCTCCACTACAAATGCCATCTCACCAAAATAGTGCTTCCAATGCTTGGTTGCAAGGACAATGGCTTGCTCTTCTCATTCAATAATTGTATTCTACAAGCAACAAATTTTGAGAGAAATATGCAATGGGGTGCCATTCAACATGCCACTCTTGTTGTAGGACTGCTCCTATTGCTACGCTTGATGCATCTATAGCCAACTTGATTGGATGTTTTAGGTCATACCATTTCAAAATTGGTGCATGTAGTAATGTATCTTTCAATTATTGAAAGGCCAATTCTTGTATGGTTCCCTACAACCACTTCTTCTCCTTGCCTAGTAGTGTATTAGAGGCTATGCAACCTTGAAGAAGTCTTTTGACAAATTGATGATACAACCCTATCAATCCAAAGACGCTCTTGAGTTGAGTTTGATCTTTTGGAGCACTCTATTTTTGAATGACCTCTATTTTATCTATTAACACCTATATACCTTCTACACTTACTCTACGTTCCAAGTAGTCTCCTTTTGACTTGCCAAACTTGCACTTTGAGATTTTGGCATACAACTAATTCTATCATAGAATCTAGAGTAGTTTTTTGCAAATGTTGCTTGTGTCTCATCATCATCTTATTGAAGACTATGACAACCCAACAAGTATCACTTTTGGTAATCAAGTAAATAAAGTTTGTTCCTAGAGAGATATGAATAAAAAATGGTCAAATATAAAGTAAAATGATCATAGTGTGGTTCTTCTTGATTTCATCTTTAATCTCTCAGTTAGAAACCACACCTAGAAGAGAGTAACAAGCATTATTTCTCAGTCTCATCACACTTTAACACTCCTTAATCACAACTCATTCAAATTCTGTCCAAACAAATCTTGATTGTGATGATTTAGATTCTTCGGAAGACTGCTACTTCATTGCAAAATAACTTTACTTTAGAATTGTGTTCCACCCTTCCACTAAAGGCACAACTTCCTCAATTGAAATTGCTTTGCATCAACCTTGCATTGCACTAAAAAATGCAGAATACTACTAACACTACAATTCCTCTCAGATCTGTCAAGGCATTGCTTTGATTGCAATTCACTCAAGATCAAACACACAACATGAAGATCAAGGCTTTGGAATCCAACATCCAACAAGCACACTGACTTGCACTTTGAAATTTTACAAGCACTCACAAACACAAACATAGGATTGATACTCAAGATTAAGCTCAAGCAACGAGCATTGGACTCAACACTTCACTTTATCTATCTTTAAGATTACAAATACCGAACAACATAACTTTGCCAATGCTTCCTTTAAATAGGGTGAGCACTTTGACAATTATCTAATAATAATACCACTATACAAAAACTCTACAAACCTACAGATCCAAAATGACAATGCACTCCTTCATATCTACCTCTTTGTGGTGCCCACATTTTTTGTTTTTCTTTGTTTATTAGTGTTTAAGGGAAGAAGTAAGCATTGGAAGCCAAATTGCAGAAGAAGAATAGACGGAAGTGACTTTGGAGGACATTCAAAGAAGGCAACATCAGATCCGGTGATGGAGGTACTCAAAAGAAGGGTATGATGGAAAAAGTCCAAAGAGCATCATCTTTGGGTCGGAAGGTGTAGGTGATATGAAGATAGTCTAACAACCTTGGTATGTGGCAAGAAAGTACACTTCAAGAAACAGTGGAGGCAGAAGAAGCATGTCTTGACAGTGACCGGACATCAACACGCAGAAGAGAGGAGGTCAAATTTGAAATCGATTGAAGAATGACTGCAATTTGGGGTAATATAAGATTGCAATTGCGTAGAGACAAGTTGAATATGCTAAGTAAATTTCCAATTCCTTTAAGTAGTTGTCCTGTAGTAATGCGTGTCCGAAAGCCAATTGAGAGTGAAATTTTCCGAAATACTGAAAGGGTTAGAGTGTCTTGTCTAGGAGAGTGCATCATCTTTCAGTGTTGTAGAACACAAGAGCAGATTATGGCAAAGAAGGTTGCAAATGTGCTGGCAGTGCAAAGTTTTGTAATTCATAGGTTAGATGTAGTAGCCAGAATTGAAGTCTTGACTAGACTTTGCATTACACTTTTAGCATGGAACTGGAATTTTAGTTTCTTGAGAGTGATGGTAGAGATAATTACCAGTAATAGTGAGGAGGGTCCCAAAGTTGAAGGGAAGAGAGGAAATTTGGCTCAATGGACTGAGTTGGATTGGAGGTTAGTATTGGGGAAGGAAGCAAGAGAGTCGACAGAGATCACCTTCTATCGAAAGTGTGATGCTGTAGAAGAAATGACGGAAATTTGCAACTTGTTCTTTGCTCCAAGAACTACGAATGACTACAAGGTGGAGTCCTATCGGGATCCAATTAGGAGAAGTATCGTGGGGGCAATGATGGCCATGTTCAAGCTAAAACAAACAATGTATGTGAACATGCAGCAAGCGGTCTTCTTCCACCAGATGTTTGCAGGGATCCTGGTGAATTGGGCGAAGTGTTTTCACCACCAAATGGGGCAGATGGTGATCAATTGGCAAACATGTTCTCCGTGTCATTATTTTGCACCATTTGCAATGCACTTCTACTTCAGGTTGAACTTGTTGACATTAGAGGAGCGGCATTGCATGGTGTCCCATTTCCATCCTGACTTAAGATGGGAAGCAAACAAAGAAGAGCAATAGTATATGATCCACTTGCAAGCCAACGATGATCATTTCTTGAAGATCGGACAGTGGAAGATAAAAGAAGTCACAAGTCCGAAGACAAAGAAGTGCAGTAAACCCGAAGAAGCAAAGTCACCTCTTGCTCAAAGGAAGACTCAAAGATTGGTTGTGCAGAATAAGAAGATGGTGAGAGAAGCATCATAAGAATCAGAGTCTGAAGAAGAAATTGAGTCGCAAGAAGAGGAATCCGAAGAAGAGGAGCTCACCTTAAAAAGTGAGGAGTCTGGAAGTGATAGCGAGGGGGAACTTGAGGTTCAACAATTGGTGGCTGTAAGTGAAGCTTGTCAGGCAATGATTGACAGAGAACCTGGAACAACAAGTCATTGCGTAGCCATGGTGGTGAATAAGCAGAGACCAAAGATGAAAGAGGAGTATCCAGCAGGGCCGAGTTCAATTGGTAAAGAAGAAGAAAGTGCAGATACGGTGTCTCTAAAGATACAAGATTGCAACTTTGGATGAAGGAGCCGATGAAGGAGGTGAAGACTGAAGACGAAGACGGCGACAAAGATGAAGAACGCTTTGGTGGGATATCATATCTAACAAAAGTGGTCACCCCGTTGTTGGAGCTATTAGAAGAGCATTGGAGGGTAATTCCCCAAGACCGTAGGAAGGAGATGAATGAGTTGCAGGTGGTGAAACATCTATTGAGTGAAGTGAAGGGGTTGCAGGAGCAACAAGTCCAAAGAAATGAAGAAATTGAAGAACTTTGGAGGGAGGAAGTCTTGAAGAAGAAGACTTTCAAGATGTTACAAGAGAGCTGCAAGGTAAAAGAGAAAGAACTATAGAGGCAAGCTGGAGAATTGAAGGAGTAGGCAATGTGGCTGAGCAAAATGAAGGAGGAAGTGAGTGATATGCGAATCAAGAATATTCATTTGAAGGTGATGGCAATTGTAATGGAGCAGGAGTTGGAAAGTTTGAAGAAGAGTGCAGCGGGGAAGGATCAAGCATGGCAGAGGGAGTTAGCAGCCAGGTAGGAAGAAGAAGAACAATTATGAGAGCTAGTCAAAAGTGCTGAGTTACAAAGTACACAGTATGCGGAGGAGAAGAAGATGCTTGCTATGGAGTACAAAGACAAGCTGAAGATGTATCGTGAAGAATTGAAGGTAGAGCGCTCTTGAGGATATGAGTCGGAATCAGTAGGAGAAGTTGCGGGGAAGTTAAGAACAATCTTAAGCATAGAGGCTGAAGGGAGATTGGAAGAAGCCCGCCTACATGAGTTGAAGTTGCTTGTGCAGGAAACTCGGAAGAGAAAAGCCAAAAATGTGGACATGAACACGTTGCTGATTTGATTGAGGGAGCGTGTAGACCGGAAGATGTTAGAAGTAGAAGACAATGTTAGTCTTAGATTAGATTTAGTCAATTCAGAGTTAAAGAAAATTTGGAATAGTGTGATAGCGGAAAGGAGACCCAATATTGCAAAAGTAAGAATTCAAGTGTCACCGGACTTATTATGTGACACATTAGAGAAGAGTTGGTCAGGAGATAAAGAAGTAGATGGAGTAACCCTGAGCTCAATTGTAGTTCCTAGTGTAGAAGTAGTAGAATTAGTGAAGGAATTAGTAGAATTAGCTATACCCGAAGAAGGAGAAGTACTAGGAAGATCATCGGGTTTGGAAGCCAATGATGAGGTAGACATCAGATCGGGGTAGTACAATTTTGAGATAGGAAGAGGCAGATATGAAGAGATGGATTGTCAGTTTGGATCTATAGGTAGGAAGAGATGTTAGGAAGCGGTGCATAGGTAGGAAGAACTGCCATTTGCTTCAGTATTTAAGGGGAGCATTTGCAGTACTATGTTGTTCAGTATTCATATTTCTAAAGATAGATAAAGCAAAGTGCTATTTTCAGTGCTCGTCGCTTGAGCTTAATTTTGATTGTCAATTCCGTGTTTGTGAGTGTGTAGAGAATTCCAAAGTGCAAGTCAGTGTGTTTGTGGATGTTGGATTCTACAGCCTTGATCTTCATTCTGTGTGTTTGATCCTGAGTGAAGTGCATCGGAGCAATGCCTTGACAGATCTGAGAAAAATTGTAGTGTTGGTAGTATTCTGCATTCGTGAGTGCAGAATGAAGTTGATGTGAAGCAATTTTGATCGAGGAAGTTGTGCCTTTAGTGGAGGGGTGGAACACAATTTTGAGGCAAAATCATTCTTTGTAGTGAAGTGCAGTCTTCGGGAGAATCTGAATCATCACAATCAAGAGTTGTTTGGATAGAATTTGCTATGTTGTGATTATGTGTGTGTGTAGTTGTGACAAGTTGTCAAGATTGTGAGCTTGTTACTTTCTTTTGGGTGTAGTTTCTACCTGAGAGATTAAAGAAGAAATCAAGAAGAACTACAAGTTATTGTTTGACTTCATATTTGACCAATTTTGAGTTGTATCTTTGTGGGAACAAACTTTATCTACCCAATTACTACAAAAGTGATATTTGCTGGGTTGTCACACTCTTCATATCTCAAATTTGTTTCTAATCCAATCCAATGTCAACCTTGACTTTGGCTTCCAAACCCAATGATCTTCCTATCACTTCTCCTTCTTTGGATCTCTCTAATTCCACTACTTCCTCCGCTATTTCTACTACTTCTTCACCATGAACTACAATTTCACTAATGGGTAACCTTTCTATCTCTTTATCTCCCGATCCACTCTTCTCTAATGTCTTAAGTTTTGATCCAAAGACACATGCACTCCTACTTTTGCTACTTTGGACTTCTTCTCTAACTTTATCTCATAACAAAGTCTATCCATGTCTGATCCCATGAGATCTAATCTGAGATAGACATTGTCTCCTACATCTAACATCTTCCTATCTACATGATCTTGCAAACAAATCAGAAGATTATTCAACTTTGTGACCTTTGCCTTCCTCTTCCTCATCTCCAACACCAATAACTTCAACTCATGCAGTCTTGCTTCTTCCAACTTTCCTTCAACTTTAGTACTAAGCAGCACCCTCAACTCATTTACCACTGCTCCCACTACTTCCAACTCCACAATTAGCTCTTCTTTCTTTTTCTTTCTCTCCTCTTCTAGCTCATTGTAACCAACTTGTCCTCAAACTCAGCCTTCATTGCTTCCTTCTCTTGTTTATTCAACACAAGTTGATCTTCCGCTCCTCTCAACAATTCTTGCAATTGGTCTTCCTTCCAAGTATGCTCTGTCAACTCCCACTACTAGGCTTGGTCCTTATTTGCCACTTTCTTCCTCATACTCTCCAACTCCGCTCCATCACTGCTGCACTTGCCTTTGAATGTATCACCTCCACTTGTGCTTCAACAATTTCACTCTTCAACACTTTGATCAACTTTGTCTTCTCCTTTACTTCCTCTCTACATTTCACCAAGTCCTCCCTCATTGCTTCTAAGTTTTTGCTCTAAAGAATGGCCTCCACTCAAAGTTCTTTGGCTTCCATCTCTACTCTTGTTAGCCTGCTTCTCAACAATGAGGTCTCCGCACTCCACTTTGTCACGACTGCTAATTCATCCTTCACATCCAAATTAGCACTTGCCATCTCCACCTTCTTTTGCTACAAAAACTCCAACAATGAACTTATGAACTTTGATAGATACTCTACTCCATCACACTTCTTATTTTTGTCTTTGCCATCTTTGCTCTTGTTCGGTAAGTCTTTGAGTGGTGCCTTACCTCAAAGACGTGATCTTTGTATCTTCAAAGTTTCTTCATTCAAGCTCTCCTCCTTCTTGGTGGTAACCTTACTTGGATGACGGTGACAACTTGAGCACTTTTGTTTCCCCTTGTACCTCTTGGAGATACCAAGACACCCTCTTCTTCCTTCTCATGCTCCTTCTTGGTTGTTGACATCTCCGGACTTGGCTTCTCTGCTTCCACAACCCTTTCCCTTGATTGCTGGACTTTAGCTTTGCCTTCACTGCCACTGCTTGATTTCTCATTCCATAGTGTGAACTCTACTTCTCCTCTCAAGGCTTCTCCTTTCAACTTGTTTTCTCCTTCTAATTCCTCCTCCAAAGTCTACTCTTTCACCTCTTCCAACACTGGATCCGGATTAGGCTTTTGTATCTTTTGCAGTTGTATTGATGCAATTTTTCCTTTAGGTCTACTTTGCTTTTTGGGCATGGAGATGTCTAATACTACTATCCTCTCCTTCCCACTCTTCATATAATACTCATCCTCTTCAAAAACCTACTCTATGTAACATCTTTCATCGGTATCCGCTTCCTTATGCAGATCCGGATGAAAGTGAGACCGCATTCTACTTCTCTCCTCCAAAGTCAGCAGATTCAGCCCAAAGTAGAAGTGATCTACAAAGGGTACAAAGTAGTGTGGCTGTATATCCATTCTCCAACCATAATCATCTGCCCCACATGTTGGTGCAGACACTTTGCCTAATCCACCACTTCTCCTGCAAACATCTGGTGAAAAAATACTGCCTCCTACATCATGGCATAGGTGGTTTGCTCTAGCTTGAACATAGACATCATTGTGCTTGTGATCCCTCTTTGCATTGGGTCTCTATAACTATCCACCTTATACCCATTCTTAGTGCGTTGTCAATTAAAAGAATTCCTAACCTTGGCAATTTCTTCCGATGCATCACACTTCCAATAGAAGGTGATACCCCCTCCTACCTCTCATACTTCTCTACCTAGGAATAATCTCCAATCCAACTCAGTCTATCAAGCTGGATTTCCTCTCTTCCCTTCATGATTTGGCCCATCTTTGCAATCACTCGCGGCAATCGTTGCCATAAAACTTGGAAAGCTAAAATTCTAGTTCTAGGCCAAAAAGGTGATTTGAAGTCTCAATAAGACCTTGATCCTTGCCACTACATCATCCAACCTATGCATTGCAAGACTCCTTGCCGCACTTTGCTTACTCACTTTTGGGGCCATCATGTGCTTCCTCACTCTTTGCTTATGAAAGATTAAACTTGAGATTCTATTCCACTCTTCTTATGTATTTGAAATTTGCATTCCTTCAGGTCAACACTGAATAGGATAGGATAGCATCTAGACATTGCAATGCTTCCTTGCGGAAATCTCAATTTTATAGTCCTTTGTTGATTGGTCATTCTTCAATCACTTCTCTGCATCACTCACCAATTCCATGAATTTGTTTCTTGTCACTTTCAAGAACATCTTGGTCCTTAGGTAGTCACTTTCTTCTCACGTACTTTCTTGATTGGCAGAACCCAAAGAAGTTTGTTATAGGATCTTTGGATTAGGTTGCGCTTCCCAATACAAAGTCCTTTTGTTTGTATTTCATCTTGTCCAACATGAGTCCTTCAAACTTGACCCAAGGTTGACTTCAGATTTATGCCAAACACACTATTCTTCATGTTTCTTCCCTGTTTAGCCTTCCTTTGGCTTTACCAATGCACTTCTTCTTTAAAACTTAAAAAACCAAAAGTGTGGGTACCACATAGACTAAGATGCCATCTAGGAAGATGATAGATTTATCCAAGTATGGAAAAAATATGTCATTCATCAAACTCATAAAAGTGGTTGGTGCATTGGTGAGGCCAAACTGCATCACTAGGTACTCAAAGTGGACATACCTTGTTTGAAAAGCCATTTTGTGTACGTCTTCCTTTGCAATTGGGATTTGGTTGTAATTGTTCCATAGATCAAGTTTGGTGAAGTGTTTTGCCCCATTGAGTTGATCAAACAAGTCATCCATGTAGGGTCAAGGGTATTTATTCTTCACTATTTGTTGATTTAGGTCTCAATAATCAATATACATGCATATTATACCATTCTTCTTCTTCACAAATAAGACAAGAGCTCCATATGGTGATAAGTTGGGTTTTGCAACATATTCTTGATTTGAGCCTTACACTCCTCCAACTCATGAGGTGATATATGATGTGGGACCTTACAAGGAGGTGTCTTCCCTGGAAGTATCTCAATTTTATGATCTACTCTCCTTTTTGATAGTAATCTTGAAGTTAGATTATCCATGAAGACATCTGGAAACTCATTAATCACATCTTTCAATTTCTTAGCAATTTTTCCATTGAGTTGTGCACTCTAGACTTCTCTTATTAGACCCATGAAAAATCTATCAGCCTTACAAATAGTTGTTGTCCCTATGACATAGAGAGGAAATTCTTGTCTGTGTAATCTTTCTTTAAACCCAATAATCTTCCAAGGGCAAATTCTCACTATTTTTTCCCTCTAATTGACCATAAGATTGTAATGCTCCATCAATAACATGCCTAAGATTGCATTATAACAAGCTAACCATATCATTTGCCACTCAATTGCTTCTTGATACTCTCCTACAAAGAGTACTACCTTTCTAGGTAATGATTCAATCCTCTTTGTCTGCCCATTAGGTAGCTCTAATTCTACATGCTCATCCTTCTCTAGACCATCCCAATCTTATTGCAACAAAGTGAGACAAGAAATTCTCTGTTGCTCCAAGGTCTATCAATACTCTCACTTGATTGCCTTCCAGGACTCCATTCACAAAAATAAGTTGTGATTTTGTCTTCCTTGATCTTTGCACACTCATCTTCTTCCTCCCCTTGCTTTTTTGCTTCTCCATTAAGCCAATAAGGCCACAAGGTACATGATTATTGGTGATTTTTGTTTTTCAATGTGATTTTTGCATCCTTTTCTTCAATTTGTCTCTCCATGTTGTGCAAAGATTGCTTGTATGAAGGCCAAGGGCTTATAGGGAGACAAACATGATAGTTGATGGTTATGCACCAACTTGGCCGCAATTGTAACAACCATGTTGTTTTGCTTGAGTCCTTTCCCCTTGTCAGACTCCATCTATCTTTTCCCCTCATCCTAGTTCTTCTTGGTCTCAAAACCAAATGTTGCCAAATTCTATAGGAATTGGTCTACCTAAGTGATGTGTTTCAGCCCAATAACATTGAGTCAAGACTACCCTTTCACCTCCTCCAAGTGCCCTTGCTATTCCTTGAGCACAAGCAATGGCTCCAAAAATAGTGTGAGGATTTTGCACCATTACTTCTTGGTGAATTTGCTCTTTTAACCCTTGTTTGAAATTGTCCAGAGCTTCTATTCAACTCATGTCAGTTATTGCACCTTGTAGACCAAGAAATGCTTCCATATACTCTTGTTTGCTGTTCTTTTGCTTCAACTCCCATAGTTGGGTTTGGGCTATCTACACAAAATCCACGGATTGGAAGCTCTTTATCAGCCCTTCTTGCACTGTGGTCTAAGTGACCTCTCTTCCTTTTGCCAATGTAGATTCATTCCATTTTATTATGATGAATCTGAAAGTAAAATTTCACAAAAAGTTCTTCCTGATTTCTTCTTTAGTCTCTTAAGTAGGAACCACACCTAGAAGAGAGTAATAAGCATTCAATTTGCAATCTTGTCACAAACAAATCACACCCATAACCACAATTTGTTGAGTTCTTTCTATTTATTGTGATGATTTAGTTCTTCCAAAGAAAGCTACTTCACCCTGAAATGACTTTGCCTTAGAATTGCATTCCACCCCTCTATTGAAGGCACAACTTCCTCAATCAAAATTGCTTTGCATTAATCCAATGTTGTGATCACAAATGCAAAATACTACCAACACTACAATTCCTCATAAATTTATCAAGGCATTTCCTTGAATTGCCTTCTACTCAGGATCCAACACATAGAATGAACATCAACGCTATGGAAATCAACATCCAACACCCATTGACTGCAATTCAAACTTCTTCAAACACTCACAACCACATACATAGGGTTGATACTTGGAATTAAGCTAAAACTAAGAACACTAAGTTATAACACTTTGCTTTACTCAACTTTAGAATAACATTACTGAATAACAACACTACAGATGCTTCATTTAAATAGGCAAAGCACTCAAGCACATCCTAGAAATCTCCAATTATGAATCATCTTCCTACCACTTCAAACCTCTACTTCAAATCTGTAGATCCAAAATGACACTACATTTCTTCATATCTGTTCCTTCAGATCTCAAAATTGTTATTAGTCAAATCTGATGTCTAATTCTACTTTGGCTTCTATACTTGATGTAACTATAATATTTTCTTCTACTTTGGGTTCATCTACCACTGCTACATCTTCTATTTCTATCTTATCTTTAGTCTAAACTAAAACTAAAGTCATCAATCTACTAATTACATTCTCCTTCTCTATTTTAACTTGTTCAGCCAACTTAGGTAACTCACATGAATAAACATGCACTCCTACCTTTGCTACTTTGCACTGGGTTTCTATTTTCACATTATTCCAAAGCCCATTTAACTATGATCTCACCAAATCTAGTTTGAGACAAACATTATCTTCTATCTCTAACATTTTCATATCTACTCTCTCTCTTAAGAAAATTAACAATTTGTTCATATCCGTGTCCTCTGCTTACCTCATCCTTGTCTCTTGCACTAGCAACCTCAACTCATGTAGTTTAGCTTCCTCCAATTTGACTTTGGACTCAGTACTCGATATTTCCTTCATCCTCTTGATGATCTCTCCTATCGACTCCGATGTTCTTTTTGGAACTATCTTCCCCTTATTCTACCATGCTTCCAATTTGTTCCAATACATGTTCAATTCATCTTCAAACTCAGCTTGCAATGCTTTGTTCTCCTCCATGTACTGCACAAGTTGAGCCTCCATACTCTTGATCAGACCATGTAACCTTTCCTCCTCTTGATGTGTATTTATCAACTCTTGCTGCCATGCTTGATCCTTCTTTGCTACCTTTGACTTCAAACTCTCCAGCTCTTGTTCCATCACAACTCCTATTGCCTTAGAATCAACTCCTTCTAGGTGTGCATCCTTCCACTCTCCCTTCAGTCTTTCAAACACCATCTTTTGCACTCTCAATTCTTCTTCTTGATGTTCAATAACACTATTACGCTTCTCATGACTCTCTTGCAGATTCTCCAAACTCTTCCTCCAAAGAACAACATCAACCCAAAGAACTTTGGCTTCCTCTTCTCCTCTGATTAACTTCCTCTTGAACTCCAAGAATTTTGCATTCAGATATTGCCCTACCTACAACTCATTCTTCACCTCTGTATGGGCTTTCTTCATTTCTTTCTTTCTTCTTCTTCTTCAACTGCAACAACAATGGAAAAAAATGTTTGACAAATACTCTATTTGTAATCATCCAAGGATAAAAGACTTGCAGAGAAACACAAAAGAAGAAACACCCAATTTCACACTCAACCTCCAATGCCTCAAAGGAGCACCTTGATTGTACTATATAGCAAAGGGGACACCACCAAAGGAAGCTCCACCCTTGGATCAGATACATGGATTGGTGACCTATAAGCAAGCTTTGCTCTTAGATTGGTTGCATGCATAGGTGATATGTCGGTTTTGATCCTATTTGGTTGGTCAAACCATCTTTGACCAGAGGGAATCTTTAAGGAATCAATGCTAAAGGAATCTCCAAATCAATTTGGGTGAGGTACCATTGGAAAGCTCTTGATGAGACAAACCTAAGAGGAAAGGGGAGGGAGTGGAGAGGAATCTGCACATTTTTGAGGCTTAATTCATATGTTTAGGTCTTTGAAATTGGCTCTAAAGTTTCTAGGCTATTTTCTGCTCCTGCTCTATTAGTAGAAGTTCTCTTTTGGTGACACCTCTATTTGAACTACCTAGCCCATCATACATAATGTGGTACCCACATTTTTGTTTTTTTCTTATTTTTAGAAGAAGAAATGTACATATGAAGTTGTATTGCGCTTGTATGGCATCAAAAGGCAAAGAATGGAGTCTTTGGGTTGTAACCCAAAGTAAAGTGACTTCGTGTCAAAAGACAAAGAACTCGGAGTGGTCTTGTTAGCATTCAACCCAAAGTAAGGAGACTTCATCTTGGGGGCGCTCAACCTGAGGCGGGGACAATGTAATACATTTCCTTTGGGGTTGAACATTCAAGAAGGTACCGCACATAAAAATGGCTGGCCTATGAGCAAGAGAAAATTGACAGTGACAAGAGCATGCATGAGGTGTGATTTCTTGATAGAAACTTGAAGTGAAGAAAGATGGAGGAGGCACACCACTATAAGATTTGGGATAGAGACAAAGAGATGACAAGTTATTTTCCATCACCATTAAGGAGTCGTCCCGAGGGAGATCATAGAAAAGGAAGTGTAGTAAGAGACGCGTTGGTGCATTGAGAGGAAGGCATGAGAGTTAGTTCTGGAATCGGTCGGAAGAGTAACCAACCTAGAGTGGAGGAGAGTAAGATGGGAGGAGGGAAGAAGAACTCGAAATTCATAGTGAGGAATGATGCAATTCAAAGATTAGATGTGATCATAAGAATTGAAGTCTTGAGCAAACTTTGGATCACATTTTTTTGGCATGGAATTGGAACCTTAGCTTTCCAAATTTCATGACCAAGATCATTGAGAGTTAATGTCTTGATGGACCCGAGGCAGAGGGTAAGAGAGGAAATCCGGCTTGCTAGATAGAGTTGGATTGGAGGTGAGTACTCAGAAGAGAGGTGAGTGAGGAGCAGGAAGCCACATTCTTGGGGGAAGGAGAAGTAGCGGAAGAAACCCAAGAAGTGCAAGACGCCTTTTCTTTAGAATGAAAAAAAAATGGTTATAAAGTCAAGAGTTACAAGGACCTTGTGAGGAGAGGCATCATAGGAGCAACGATGGCTATCAAATTGGAGTAAACTACTTATGTGATGAAATATCAAGTTGTGTTCTTCCATAAGATGTTTGCAAGAGAACCAATCAATTGGGCAAAGTGCTTCCATCAGCACACAAGACAAATGGTGTGGAACTTGCGGGACAAGTTGCTTCCACACTACATTGTGCATTTGCAGCCTACTTCCATTGGATTTGCTGAATGTGGTGAAAACACACAAGATGGTGTCACACTTCCATCCCGACTTGCAAAGAGATGCTGATGTAGAGGAGCAGTAGTACATTCTGCAGATCAGAAGCAATGATGATTACTACATGCAGACGGAGCAGAGCATGCATTTGGGGTTGAATACTCCAAAGTTGAAGAAGAGGAGGCGATGAGAAGAAGAAGAAGAAGTTGCAGTGATGAGACCTTGGAAGACCAAAAGAGTAAACCCAAGGAAGGACCTAGTGGTGATTGCATCATCAAGCAAGGAATCAAAAGGGGAAGCTGAGTACAAGTCAAAAGACTCGGAGAAGGAGGAAGAAACTGAACCTCACATTGCAAAGTGGTGAAGCAAGTAACAAGAGTGAAGATGGAGCGGAGACGCAATGGGTACCAGAGGAGGAAGAAGAAAAGCTAGAGATGGCAGAAGAATGTAACCTTAGACAAAAAGAAGAAGGTCTAGAGAAGGAGGAGAAGAGGGTGATCATTCAGAGAGGTGTTTGTTCTAGAAGGAAGGTGATGTATGAAGCGGGGCCAAGTAGAAGAAGAGAAGTGGAGAGTTGAAGTTTGGGAAGTGAAGAATCCATCCCCATAAGGCAATTACGGTTGAGAAGTAGAGTGTCAAGTGAAGAAGAAGCAAAGAAGGAGAAAAGCTTGCAAGTTGAGGTAAACCAAAGCGGAGGAGTAGAGTATCTGTGGGAGGTTGTATGCCCGTTGTTAGTAAAGTTGGAGGAGAAGGAGAGAGAAATGCAGTCGGAGTGTCCAGAGGTAAAGATTGTGTTGCAAGTGCTGGCAAAGTTAGAGGAAGAGGACTCGGAGTTGAAGAAAATCATAACTAGGGGAGAGGAGTAGAAAGAAGTACTACAAGTAGATGCAGTAGTATAGAATCAAGTAATTGAGAATGTAAAGAAGGAAGTGGGAAGTTGAGAGAGGATAATAGACCAGAATATCATAGCGAGAGAAAGACAAATAGCGGAGTATGAAATCTTGAAACAATAGTTTGCTGATTCATGATTATAAATCATTCATGCTATGGAAAAATAGTAGAGAAGGAGCAAGAGCTTGATAGAGTGATGGAAAGTGTAGAAGAGAAGAAGCAACTCTTGCAAAGAGAGTTGACAACAAGATAAAGAGAGGAAGAAAGATTTTGGGAGTTACTTTGTAATCTAGAAGAGAAGATTGTTTAGAAGGAGAAAGAGAAGGAGACGGTGAAAGCCGAGTTCAAGGTAGAATTGGCAATGTATAGGGAAGATTGGCTGGCGGATCGAGAATGGGAGAGGAAGATGAGGCTCAAGCAACTAAAGGAGATTGTAGTAGAGATGAATATGATGTTGGGTATAGAAGCCAATGTGTGGATTGAAGAAACAAGATTACACGAGTTAAGGTTGTTGGTGCAGGAGATGAGAAGGAGAAATGCGAAGGATAAAGATTTGAATGTATTCTTGATTAGTCTCAAAACTTGTGTAGATAGGAAGATATTGGAAGTGGAAGACAATATCACGGTGAGTCTAGATTTAGTTAAGTTAGAGATATATAAATGTCGGAAAGATGTAAGAGAGAAGCCCAAACGATGAAGTAGGAAGACAGATATCTTCACAGTTACCATTGGAGATATTAGAGAAAGATGGGTCAAAAGATAAGGAGTTAGATAGATTACCCACTATTGTAATTGCAGATTTGGGTGAAGAAGTAGTAGAAATAGTAAAGGATTTAGTAGACTCAAATAGACCCAAGGATAGAGTAGTATGTCAGGTTACTTTGGGATTGGAAGCCAAGGAAGAAGTAGACATCAGATCGGAGTAGTAACAATTTTGAGATTTGAAGAGGTAGATATGAAGAGGTATATTGTCATTTTGAATCTGTAGGTAGGAAGAGTTGTTAGGAAACAATATATTAGTTAAAATAAATATAGATTGCTTTACTATTTATGAAGAGCATTTGTAGTCATATGTTGTTCAATATTCATAGTTTTTGAGAATAGATAAAGCAAAGTGCTGTGATTTAGTGCTCGTCGCTTGAACTTGATTCTGAGTATTAGCATTGTGATTGTGTTTGTGAGTGTGTGGAGAATTTTGAAGTGAAAATTAGTGTGCTTGTTGGATGTTAGATTCTGCAGCCTTGATCTTCATTTTGTGTGTTTGATCCTGAGTGAAGTGCATCAAAGCAATGCCTTGATAGATATAAGAGGAATTGTAGTGTTGGTAGTATTCTTCATATATGAGTGCAGCACAATGTTGATGTGAAGCAATTTTGATTGAGGAAGTTGTGCCTTTAATGGAGGGGTGGAACACAATTTTGAGGTGAAATTGTTTTGCAGTGAAGTGTCATTTTTGGGAGAATTTGAATCATCACAATCAAGATTGTTTGGAAAGATTTGATGAAGTTGTGATTATGGGTGATAAACTATTGTGACAAGACTGCAAGTCAATGCTTATTACTCTCTTCTAGGTGTGGTTTCTACCTAAGAGATTAAAGATGCAACCAAAAAGAACTACTTGTTATTGTCTGACTTCGTATTTGGACATTTCCGACCAATATCTCTGTGAGAAAAAACTTTACTTACCTGATTGTTGCAAAAGTGATATTTGCTGGGTTGTCATAATGACAACCTAGCAAATATCACTTTTGCAATAATCAGGTAAGTAAAGTTTGTTCCCATAGAGATACAAATCAAAATTGGTCAAATAAAAAGTCAAACAATAACAAGTAGTTCTTCTTGGTTTCATCTTTAATCTCTTAGGTAGCAAATACACCTAGAAGAGAGTAACAAGCTCACAATCTTGACAACTTGTCATGGATTCACACACCCATAATCACAACATAGAAAATTCTGTCCAAACAAATCTTGATTGTGATGATTCAGATTCTCCCAAAGATGGCACTTCACTGCAAAACAACTTTGCCTCATAATTGTGTTCCACCCCTCCATTAAAGGCACAACTTCCTTGATCAAAATTGCTTCACATCAACACTACGCTACACTCACTATTGCAAAATACTACCAACACTACAATTCTTCTCAGATCTACCAAGGCATTGCTCCGAGTGCACTTCACTCAAGATCAAACACACAAAATGAAGATCAAGCTATGGAATCTAACATTCAACACACTTTGATTTGCACTTCAGAATTCTCCACACACTCACAAACACACACACAAAGTTGATACTCAAAATCAAGCTCAAGCGACAAGCACTAACATCAACACTTTGCTTTATCTATCTTTAGAAATTATGAATATTGAGCAACCTAACACTATAAATGCTCCCTTTAAATAGTAAAGCAATCAATAGTTGCTAACAACTACATTGTTCTACAACAACTCTTCCTACCTACAGATCCAAAATGACAATGCACCTCTTCATATCTGCCCCTTCAAAACTATTACTACTCCAATCCGATGACAATCTCTTCATTGGCTTCCAAACCCAATGATCTTCCTATTACTTCTCCTTCTTTGGGTCTAGCTAATTCTACCAAATCCTTCACTACTTCTACTACTTCTTCACTAGGACCTATAATTAAGGTCATGGGTAATCTTTCTAACTCTTTATCTCCTGAGCCACCTTTATCTAATGTCTCAAAGAACAACTCCGAAGACACCTATACTCCTACTTCTACAACTCTGGACTTCTTCTCCTCCTTCACACTACTCCTAATCCTTTCTAACACTGAATTTACTAAATCTAATTTGAGACTGATATTGTCTCCTACTTCCAATATCTTCCTACTACTCGCTCCTTCAATCTAATCAGAAGAGTGTTCATATCAACATTTTATGTTCTTCTCTTCCAAGTTTCATGCACAAGCAACCTTAACTCATGTAGTCTCACTTCTTCCAGCCTTCCTTCAGCCTTGATGCACAACATTGCTCTCAATTTTCCCACAACTTCTCATATTGATTCTGATGTATAAACCTGAGATCACTCTACCCTCAACTCCTCCCGGTACATCTTCAACTCATCTTTGTACTCAGTAGCAAGCATCTTCTTCTCCTCTGCATATTGAGAACTCTGGAACTCAACACTTCTTACCAAGTCTTGCAATCTTTCTTCTTCTTGATGTCTGATTTCCAACTCTCTCTACCATGCTGGGTCTTTCTTGATTGCACTCTTCTTCATGCCCTCTAACTCCTATTCCATCATTGCTACCAATGCTTTCACATGAATACTTTTGATGCGCGCTTCACTGACCTCCTCTTTCATCTTTGTCATCAACATTGTCTGCTTCTTCAACTCTTTAGCTTGATGTTGCATTTCTCTCCCTCTTGACTCAAAACTCTCTTGCAACTTCTTGAAAGTATTCTTCTTCAAGATTGTATTCACTTGAAGCTCTTCAACTTCTTCTTCTCTTCAAGTTACTCGTTCCTACAATCCCTTCACTTCAGCCAGCAGATACTTCATCACCTGCAACTCATTCTTTACCTTCATATGAGATTGCAGAATTACCTTTTGTTGCTCTTTCAACAGCTCCAACAATGGAGTCACAACCTGCACTAAATACTATACTCCTCCAAAGTTCTCTTTGTCTTCAGCTCCGTCTTCATACTTCACCTCTTCCGCTTGCTCCTTCTTCCAAAGTCTTGACCTTTGTACTTTCAGCAATATTGCATTTGCACTTCCTTCTTTCTTACTAGTTGAACATAGCCATTATCGCTCCTGCAATGCTTTGTTTAATCAGGTCCCAATAGGACTCCAACTTCTAACCATTAGTTGTATGTGGAGCAAAGAATGAATTGCAAATTTCCACAGTCTCCTCTACAACATCACACTTCCGATTGAAGGTGATCCTAGTTGGCTCTCATGCTTCCTTCCCCAACACTAACCTCCAATCCGACTCAGTCTATCGAGCCGGATTTCCTCTCTTCTCCTTGATTTCATGCTTTTCCACACAATTACTGGCAACTATCTCTACCATGACTCTTGGGAAACTAAAATTCTAGTTCCACGCTAAAAAGGTAATACAAAGTCTATTCAAGACTTTGATCCTTGCTACAACATATAACCTCCAAATTGCAAAGCTCCTTACTACAAGGGCGTTCTTGACCTTCTTTACCATTTATTTGCTCTCTTGTTCCTTTGGCATTGGAAAACTATTCCCTCTCTTGGACGTGGCACATTAACCCCTTCTGGACTTCAGAAAATTTCACTTTCAATCGGCTTCTTGACATGCATTACTGCATGATGACTACTAAGAAGAACAAGATATCTACTTGATATATTCAATTTCCCCCTATGCAATTGCAATTTTATATTACTCCAAAGTGCAGTCAGTCAATTTCAAAATTGATTCCCCCTTCTTCTATGTGTTGATTTCCTATCACTGTCAAGATATGCTTCTTCTACCTCCACCATTTCTTGAAGTGTACTTTCTTGCCACGTAGAGAGGTTGTTAGACAGTCTTCATATCAGCCTTTGCTGCCCAATCCAAAGATGATCGTCTTTAGACTTGTCTCTATGTACTCCCCTTTTGAGTTCTTCCATTTTCTGACCCAAAGTTGATTTCTTTGGGTTTACTCCAAAGACACACCCGTCTTCCTCAAAATGCTAACAAAACAGAAAAAACAAAAATGTGGGCACCATAGTCACACATAATATCCTTCCAAATGTTACTAAGCCAATTTCCACTAGACTCTTTAGATAATATGTCTAGCTTTTGGCATTACAAATTCAAGCTATTTTTGGCTCTTGCCCTATTAGTAGAAGTATTCTTTTGGTGACACCTCTATCTGATCTATCTAGCCCATCATAAATAACATTATTCCAGATGTTACAAAGATAATTTTCAACTCTAAATGATATGTCTAGCTATTGGTATGACACTATTCCACTAGACTCTTCCACTTCATCATCTTCATGTTCCTTGGCTTTGGTAGGCACTTCTTTGGTTGGAGCCTTACACCAAAGTCTCAATATTTGTAGCATAATCAACAAAAACCAAGATGTATCTTTTCTTGGTTGTTTGCATAATGGGTTGGATTGGGCCAAGAAAGTCTATCCTCCAATTCTTGAATGGTGATAATGGTAAGATAGGGCATAGCAGCCATTGCATTGATGATGTAGGTCTACATGTTCTCTAGCATGCATCACATCTCTTGATATACTCATGTACATCCTTATACATGGTTGGTCTTTAGTATCCAATTGCCAAGATCTTCTTTATTGTGTTCTTCAAGGTAGAGTGCCCTCTTGTAGCTTTTGAGTGCAAGGTATGTATCACTCCTCCCCTTTGGAGCACTCAAGATAGCCCCAAAGAACTTTTTCACCTCCCAATCTGAACAATTCATTCCTCTTTATTGGGTAGATTCCATCTTATGTAAGAATACTACACATTTTTCTACATCCAAGCCATCAGGGCACTACAAATTCCATAGGTATTTGTACTCCTCTAAGTACCTTATGCCTCAAGCAATTGTAATGTGAAATAATTCTTTATTTGGAAAGTCATCTCCCACATTCTTTGATTGGTCATGAGTTTTGAGCCAAGAGAGATAATTTGGATTACAATGTTATATCCTTTTTTTGACCTACACAATGTAACTGAATTCTTGCACAACAAGTATCCATCTTGGAATGCATCCAAAGAGGTCAGGCTTCTTCACTAAGTGTTCTAGGGAAAAATGATCCACATGAAGTGAAAATTTGTAATCTAGAAAGTAGTGACAGAATATTTTGTAAGCATTCACCATTCCAAGTGCCTTCCTTTCAATGGTCTTGTACTTTTTCTTTGCATCATATAGTTAGCTACCAATGAAATAAGTTGGATAGTCCTTCTTACTATTTTCCTTCTAATTAAGTACTTTACCTATTATGGCTGAAGATATCTACATATACATGACACAATCTATCCTAATTGGGAGCTTGCATCACAAAAGCTTTGACCAATTTGGTCTTCATCACTATGATTACCTTTTCATACTCTTGTAACCACTCATACTGTTTTTTTATTTCTATAGTAACTTGGTGAGTGGTGCTGCCAATGTTGCATACCAAGCAATAAACCTCTTGTTATAACCCACATGTTTTAGGAAAGCTTGGAGTTCCTTCAAATTCCTTGGGGCTTCTAAGGCTCAGATCACTTTGACTTTTTTGATATCTACTTCAACTTCATGATCTAGTGCTCAATGTCCAAGTAAGATGCCTTCACTCATTGCAATGTAACACTTCTTAGGATGTAGGGACAATTTGGTGGACCAACATCTGTCCAAAGTTTTTGTCAAGAAGGAAAGATGATCCTTTCTTCTACCAATAACACAAAAGTTGTCAATGAAGATTTCCATAAAATTCCATAAGTAATCCTAAAAGAAGGTAGTAATAATCCTTTGCAATGTTCTAGGTGCATTACATAAGTTGAATGGCATTTCGTTATAAGCATAGGTCTCCCAAATCAGTAGTGAAGGTGGTTTTGTCTCTATCTTCTTCTCAAAAGTAGATTTGCTTGTATCTTGAAAAACCATCAAAGCACTTATCAAAGCACTCATGTTCTTTGATTTTTTTGCATCATCAGATGGGCCATCAGATGCACCATTAGGGTTGGATTCTTGGCTACTCCAAAGGAGGTATAACCCAAAGTATAGCTCTAGATGAGCTAACCTCTTCTATGTTAAGCCTTGAGCTCTTGGCTATGGTGGATAGAGGTTGGCAAGTGTAACTTGGATTCTCTTAGCTAGAGTGAGAGTGCCTTGACAATGTGATTAGGGCTAGTTAGTAGTGTAGTTAATGTTAGTAGTTAGTAGTTAGTAGTTAATGTTGAGTGTTGAAATTTAAGACCTTATTCAAGTTAGGATTGACTGATTATTGTGGGTATTTGGAGTTTATGTGTGATTTTCTATATCAGTTGGGCTTCTATAGTGTATGACATTGAAAATGATGTATGTTGTACGGCAATGTATATATGCATGAGACCTAATGAGCCATTTTGTGCAGTCTTTCAAGTAAGCTCAATCTAAAAATAAACATCTCATTAACAAATGAGTAGCACATACCAAAGTCCTCAATGAATATTGTATAGAATTTTTAAAAGCTCAATGGCATATGCTAAGAGAGTGAATTAAGGTTCCAACTCAAGGACCCAATAGGAAATTTATACTTGCTCAAGATTAATGTATGTTTAATTATAAAAAACTTTCTAATAAATAGATATAATATTTGTCAGAGATGGATGGTGATTTTATAGAGGAAATAGATATAAAAGTTCTAGACCATGTATGCCTTTCCTTGGTCATGGGCTTGAGCAAGGTGAGAAGAAACTAAACATATGGCTGTACAATATTATCTTGCTTTCAACATGCAAGTAGGTGTACTTTTGAATCCATGGCAATAAATTGCTTTGTGCTCTTGTATGTTATTTGGATTGCAAAATGATACAATTTTCAAAAAAAATTTGTGTTTAGGATGTGCTTAGCTATATTAAGATGCATGTTTTTGTATGCTAATATCCATTGGATGTGCTTCTATGCACTAGGATAGTTGTCAATGATCATGGGTTGAGCAAGAGTGTGGGATGGTATGTGCCTAGATGCACTATAGTGGTCATTAGTGTTGGAAATTTTAGGGTGAAAAATGGTATGTATTGAGATGCATTAGGTGTTGGGTTGGGGATGCATTAGTGTCTTCAGCATAAGAGTCCAAATTGTGGATTTTCAAACACTTGCAAACTTTCTTTAAGAATCATTGTGATGGGCAAAGGGTCACTTCATGAGGGGAAGAAATTAAAATATAAATTTAAGTAGATCAAGGTTTTGTGCTTCATTTTTTGTTCTTGGCTTTCCAAAATCCATGGAGTTAAAGAAATCTGCAAAAGAGTTAAAGAGAGAATTGCTAAGATTTGTGACTAACAAGTTTTGATTTTGAGCCAAAGAGAGATGGTATTGAGTAATTTTGATGATAAATGTAACTTGAAAGATTTCAAGGGGAGGCAAACTTGAGAGATTTTGAGTGTAGACATGAGAGAAGCTTGAGATCAAACTTGAGAAATTTCAAGAGGAGGTAGGCCCAAGAAAATTGCAAACACAAATTTGGGAGGAGCAAACAAAAATTTTGAAAGGAGGTATGTGACAACCCGGCAAACATCATTTTTGCGGTAATCGAGTAAGTAAAGTTCATTCCCGTAGAGATACTGGCCAGAATTGGTCAAATACAAAGCAAAGTAACAATTTCAGTTCTTCTTGGTTGCGTCTTTAATCTCTCAAGTAGAAACCACACCCAGAAGAAACAGACTCGCAGTCTTGTCACAAATTAACACTTCTTAATCACAACTCCTTCAATTCTTTCCAAAAAATCTTGATTATGATGATTCAGGCTCTCTCAAAAATGGCACTTCATTGCAAAATGACTGTGCCTCAAAATTGTGTTCCACCCTTCCACTGAAGGCACAACTTCCTTGATCAAAATTGCTTCACATCAACTTCACACTGCACTCACAAATGCAGAATACTACCAACACTACAATTCCTCTCAAATTTGTCAAGGCATTGCTTTGATTGCACTTCACTTAGGATCAAACACACAAAATGAAGATCAAGGCTGCAGAATCCAACATCCAACAAGCACATTGACTTGCAATTTGAAATTCTCCACACACTCACAAACACAATTGCAACGTTGATACTCGGAATCAAGCTCAAGCGACAAGCATTGCTTCATAGCACTTTGCTTTATCTTTTCTCAGAAATAATGAGCACTAAACAACATAAGACTACAAATGCCACTCTTAAATAGTGAAGCAATCGATAGTTCTAACAAAAATACCGTTTCTTAACAACTCTACAAACTTGTAGATCCAAAATGACAATGCACCTCTTCATATCGGCCTCTTCAAATCTAAATTCTATTATTAATCCAATCCAATGTCAACCTTGTCATTGGCTTTCAAACCCAAACCCAAAGTAACTTCACTCACTACTACTCTATCCTTGGGTTTCACAACTCCTAACTCTTATATCAATTCTACTATGTCTTCACTCTGATCTACAATTGAGGTAATGGGTAACCTTTTCTACCACTTTATCTCCCAACCCACTCTTCTCTAAAGTGTCAAATGTCAAATCCAAAGACACCTGCACTCCTACTTCTACAACTTTGGGTCTTTGTACTTCTTCTACCTCACTATGAAATTTAGCTAACTCCATCCTAATAAGACCTAGTCTGAGACACACATTGTCCCCCACCTCTAACATTTTCCTATCTACATGATCTTGTAGATGAATTAAGAGATTATTTAATTCTATATCCTTTGCCTTCCTCTTGCACGTCTCCTGCACTAGTAACTTCAGCTCATGCAACCTTGCCTCTTTGAGTTTACATTCAACTTCCGTACTCAGCATGGCCTTAATTTCATTGTTGACGCCTTCTACTTCACAAGTTTCTTCCACAATCGTAAGCTTCTCCTTCTTCCTCTCTTCTTCCAATTCACTACGATACATTTGGAGCTCATCTTCAAATTTAGCTTTTAATGCTTCCTTCTTCCTCTGATGCACAGAGAGTTGTTCCTCTGCTACTTGCATCAACCTTCTCAACCAATCTTCTTCTCTAGTACGCTCTGTCAACTCTCTTTGCCAGGCCTGATCTTTCTCTGCTGCTCTCTTCTTGAGGCTCTCCAACTCTTGCTCCATCACCACAGCAATTGATTTGGAGTGTATCAACTTGACGTGCACCTCTGCAAGTTCTCCTTTCAATCCTGTAGTCATCGTAGTCATCTCCTTCACTTCCTCATGACTTTTTACTAATTCTTCCCTTGTCACCTCAAAGTGCTTACTCCAAAGAACCTCCTCAACTCGAAGTTCTTTGACCTCCATCTCCACTCTTGTCAGCTTACTTTGTAGCAACGAGGTTTCGGCACTCCAGGTCTTTACCACTGCTAGTTCATTTGGTATGTCGAGTTTGGTGCTTATCATCTCCATCTTCTTCTGCTGCAACATCGTCAACAACGGACATACAACCCTGGGCAAATAGTCCACTCCTTTGCATCCTCAGCTCGGACTTTGGGTTCCGACTCCTCTACGTTTTGTACCTTGCTCCAAAAGTCAAGATCTTCACACCTTCAAAGTTTCTTCTTCAAAACTTTCTCCTTCTTTCTAAGTAATGTAACTAGGCCCCACTGCAGATACACTCAAAGCATTCTTACTCTTGGCAGCTTGGGGTTGTGCCACGCCTTCCTCTCCCTTTGTCTTCTCATTGCCTTGTTCCAACATGGAAACTTCGGGACTCAGCTTTCCGGCCTCTTTCATTGGCTGTCACATTTGCTGAACCTTTGCTTCGCCTTTGCTATCACTACTCGATTCTTCACTTTGTAGCGTGAACTCCTCTTCTTTGCCCGACATTCCTTCCTTTGATCCAATTTCTCCTTCCGATCTTCTTCTTTGTCCTGCATGACTTCCTTCGTCTTCACTACTACCGCCATTGGGTTAAGCTTTGGAACTTTCTGGGGTTGCACTATTGCAACACAACTCTCAGGCTTGGCCCTCTTTTGCGCCCTTGGAAGGTCAATTGCTATGATCTTCTCTCTCCCACTCTCTTGGTAGTACATATCCCCCTCTTGCACTCTCTCCATATAGTATTGCTCATCCTCATCGGCCTCCTTGTGTAAATCTGGATGAAAGTGCGACCGCATTTGACTTTGTTCTTCCAAAGTCAGCAAGTTCAACCCAAAATAAAAGTGCATTGTGAATGGCACAAAGTAATGTGGTGGCGTATCCATTCTCCATCCTGAAATCATCTGCCCCACTCTCTTATGCATACATTTTGCCCAATCTACTACCTCTCCCGCAAACATTTGGTGAACAAACACCGCCTATTGTATAGTAACATAGGTGGTTCACTCTAGTTTGAACATGGCCATCATTGCGCTAACTATTCCTCTCCGCTCATGGTCTCTATAACTATCCACCTTATACCCATTCTTAGTGTGGGGTCGATTGAACGACTTCCTTACTCTGGTAGTCTCTTCTGAAGCATCACACTTTCTATAGAAGGTGGTACCTCCTACCTCTTTGGCTTCCCTTCCCAACACTACTCTCCAATCCCCCTCTGTCTATCAAGTGGGATTCCCTCTCTTCCCCTCATGTTTTGGCCCACCTTTACAATTGCTTGCTGCAATTTCTACCATGAAACCTAGAAAACTGAAGTTCCAGTTCCAGGCCAGGAACGTGATATGAAATCTCATCATGACTTTGATCCGCACTATTACTTCTAATCTACAAATTGCAAGCCCTCTCACCGCACTCTGCTTGCTCACTTTTGGAGTCATCATGTGCTTCCTCGCTTTTCTCTTGTGGAAGATCGTCCCCAAAATCCTAACCCACTCCTCTTCCTGCAGATTTGCAATTTGCATCACTTTGGGTCGACTGTGAATAGGCACCAGGTAGCGACTGGACATTGCTCCTACTCCTTGTGCAACTTGTAATTTTATAGTCCTGCTCCAATCAGTCACTCTTCAGTCGCTCCTCCTCCAAATTTCCGATTCGGTGAAGTTGTTGCTTGTCACTATCAAGAAGTTCTTGATCCCGAGGTCATTACTTTCTTCTCGCATACTTTCTTGATTGTGCCAACTCTGAAGACGTTTGTTATAGGTTCTTTGGATCCGCTTGTGCCGTGCGATACAAAGTCTCTCTCTCTCTCTGTCTTTGTCTTCGGGTTCTTACTTCATGTCTTGACCCAAGGTCGACTTTAGGTTTTACTTCACTTCCCCGCTTCTTCTTATTTCTTCCCAGGTTAGCCCTCTTTAGGTTCTAACCCTCTACTTCTACTTTAAAATGCTAATAAAACAATCAAAAACAAAAAAATGTGGGTACCACATACCCCCTCCCTCAAATGTGAGCATCCCCACGAACATAGACTTTGGGTGTCTTAGAAACTTCCGAGTCTATGGTCCAATATCTCTGAACTCTCCACCCGTTTACTCGAGTGGCAAAAGGATTGCCTTCCAGGTCTACAAGTTGAATGGACCCATTTTCATATAGATGAAGAACTCAATAAGGCCCCATCCATCTCAAATGCAACTTTCTTGGAAAAATTATTTGGCGATTGTCATATAACAAAACCAAATCCTCTTTGTGCATAGCCATAGGCTTGATATGCTTATCATGCCTGACTTTCCTCTACTCTTGTACTTCCTTCATGGTTTGCATTGCACTGTCTCTTTTCTCTTCTAACCATATTAGTTGATGGATCCAAAGATCTTGGCTTTCTTCCTCCGACAATTGTTCTTCACAAAGAACACGATTTGTCGGTTCTTCAAATTCAACTGGTAGTATGGGATGCAAGCCATATGTCAAGAAGTATGGAGTTTTTTTGGTTGTAATCTTTTCTGTTGTTTGATATGCCCACAACACGGCTGGTAATTTCATATCCTAGTCGTAGGCATAATTGACAGTCACCTTATTCAAAATTTTGCAAAGTAACCCATTTGCCTTTTCCGTTAAGCCATTTGCTTTTAAGTTATAAGGAGTTGTCTTCCAATGTTTAATCTGGAAGTACTTGGTTAATGCCTCCATCACAGAGTTCAAAAAATGTATTCCTTTGTCACTGACCAATTCCAGAGGACACCTATATCGGGAAATGATGTTTCGAAAGAAAAATTCTGCCACGGTTTTGGCATCATCTTTGCGAGTTGCCTCAGCTTTGACCATCTTGGTAGCATAGTCAGTGCAAACCAGAATGTATCGCTTCCTTGTGACTTAGGTCACTAGTTGAATGGGACCCACAAAATCATTTCCCCATTTCTCAAATGGGGCCAATGGCAAAATTGGTCTCAAAGGCCATTGAGAAGTAGCCATTTGCTTCCCCGTTCTCTGACAAGCATCACAGCTTCGGATATGAGCATGCATGTCTTTGAACATTGTAGGCCACCAATACCCCGCAGAAAGAATCTTCTTTATAGTATTCTTTAGAGCATAGTGTCCTCCTGATGCTTTGGAGTGTAAAGACTCAATTACGCCTCCAACTTTGTATGACTCCAAGGATTGCCGAAGTACTTTGTCTTTGCCCATCTTGAATAGAATGTTGTGTTTGGGCAGATACGGCCCCATTTTCTTGAGGAAGACTGCCCTCTGCTCTAGGTCCAGCCCTTGAGGACATTGGAGAGTATGCAGATAATGATATTCTGCTGTATACCTTGTACTTTGCATTGCTGTTAATTGATATAACTCTTCATCAGGGAACCGATTGTCAATTTCCTACTCTTGGTCTTGAATTTCTAACCTGGACAGAAAGTCCACATTCAAATGTGAAGCTCCCTTCCGTACTTGTACAATATATGTGGATTCTTGTAACAACAAGATCCATCTTGCAATTTGCTCGGACAAATCTGCCTTCTTGACCAAATGTTGCAATGCGTAATGGTCAACATAGAAGACAAACTTGTATCCCAATCGGTAGTGGTGAAATTTCTTGCAGGCATATACCATTCCGAGTGCTTCTCTTTCAGTCGTCAAATAGTTCTTTTCAGAAACTGAAAGTTGTTGGCTAGCATAATACACCGGGTAGTCCTTCTTCTTCTCGTCCTTCTGACTTAAGACGACGCCAATGGCCATGGACAAAGTGTCCACATATACATGAAAAGGGACGTCCCAATTTGGGGCCGTCATAACTGGTGCTTCAACCAATTTCTTCTTCAACACCTAAAAAGCTTCTTCTTGATCTGCTTCCCACAAGTAGTCTTCGGATTTCTTCAAAAGCTTTGTAAGGGGTGCAGCAAGCACCGTGTAGTTTGACACAAAGCGTCTGTAGTATTTGACATGTCCCAAGAAGGCTCTCAGCTCCCGTATGTTCTTTGGGGATTCCAAAGCTGAGATTACTTTAACCTTATTAACATTGACCTCAATACCTTAGCTTGACACCCGATCCCCCAAAAGAATTCCCTCCTTCATTATGAAGAAGCATTTCTTTGGGTGTAATGACAATCTGGCAAAATGACACCTTTCAAAAGTTGGGCGAAGGTAATCCAAATGTACATCTCTCCGCCCAAACACACAAAAATCATCAATGAGCACTTCCACAAATTTGCGCAGGAAATCCTTGAAGATTGAATTCATCATCCGTTGGAAAGTAGCGGGAGCATTACACAACCCAAAGGGCATTTGATTGTAAGTGAAAGTGCCCCAATCGGTCGTGAATGTAGTTTTATCCTTGTCCTCTTCTCGGATGGATACTTGATTGTACCCAGAGAATCCGTCAAGAAAACTATAACAAGGGTGACCAGCTACTTGGTCTAGAATTGTATCGGTAAAAGGCAAGGGATGATGATCCTTCCTTGTGACTGCATTCAACTTACGAAAGTCTTGGCACACTCAGATCTTCCCTATTTTCTTCTTTGGGACAATGACAATGAGGGAGACCCATTCACTACTTAAGACAGGGAAGATGATTCCGGCCCCTAAGTACTGGTTGATTTCATCTTTCACCAAAAGGGAGAACTTTGGGTTCAGATGGTATTGTCTTTGCCAAACCGGAACTGCACCTTCAACCAAATCAATCCGGTGTTCTCCAAATTCTTGTGGAATACTCGGCATTTGATCAATAGACCAGGAAAATACATCCTAGAATTCTATAAACAAGGCAATGTATCTTGCTAACTCCTCCAAAGTGACTATCGTCAAAATTTTTAAAATTTTTCCTTCAGTCCAAAACAACATCTTGACAGTCATCAGGGTTGATGACTCCTTCAACGTGGCTTACTCGGCTCAACCCGAGGCGAGCTGCCATCAAATCCTCTTCCTCCAAGTCAGGTTCACTCAAGGCGAGGTCATATGGATCTTCATCTTTGACATCTACCTCGTAGCATTCCAAGTAATTGACTTGGACTTTGTCTTCGGATTTGTCCTCATCTTCTGACAAACTAGTTTCCCCAAGATGGGGAACCTTTGTCCAGCTCACGGTCACCAGCTTCTAGTCTTTGGACAAAATGTCCTTGAACCATAACTTCTGCTGGTGCCAATCTACCACAACTTGGGCACTATACAACAAGGGTCTTCCGATCAATAGAGGGTAACCAGTCTTGGTCACTGGTCGCAACACAATGTAGTTCAATTTGAAGGGCGCCCCTCCAATGATCGTGGTAATGTTTGATAGCATGCCCAAGGGCCAACTCCTGGTTTGGTCTGCAAATTTCAAGACTCGGGGTGTTGGCTCAAACGTATGATACTTCAGTCAATTTGCAATATCTTTGGTCATGATAGACATTCACACCGGAACCCAAATTGATGGGTATTGATGTGATCATGCACCCTACAATCTTCATGTTGACCTTGGGAGATCCTAGATCTTCTTGTTCAATACAATAGATAGTTGGCAGGTCCTTCTTTGACATTGACCTTACTTTCTTAAGGGCCAAATTCAGCTGCTTCTTGTACAACTTGTTATCTTCCCACAATTGCTTGAAAGTGATGTTGGCATTTGTGGCTGCTAAATCTGCTAAAATATTGTATTGGGGTACTCCTCCCAATTTAACCGTCTTTGCCTTCAGCTTCGGGTTCAAAGTCTCTCCATGTTCAATTTTGACTTCGAGACGTTTTAGAATGGTGATGGGATTGCTAGTGGTCTTGACCCAAGGTTCCTCGGGTTGGCCCACCTTGGCTTGGATCAGACCCTTCACTTTGGATAGGATGTTCACCGAAAAAACTGGAGGTTTCGTCTTTGTCTCCTCCTCCAAACTCATTTCCAGAGTTCTTTACAATTTCCGCACAGGGGGACGTACTTGATTTGCCTTCTTGGCTCCGGACAGTTTGGAGACCAATGTCCCATTGAGCCACAATTGTAACATGCTCCGGGTGCAACATTCTAAGGTCAAGTTTGGTTGCTCATTGGTGGCCTTCGTGGAGAAGCATTGGGGTTATACTCCCTTGGTCCGTACCTCGGACCTTGATATGATGTGCTTGCCTGAGGCTGTACCTCTTGGGTTTGGTACACAGCCTCTTCTTCCTCTTCTTGGTTCCATCTTGGAACCCAATCAATTTGTTGCACTGAGAATGCATTACGAGTATTGCGTTCCGTGTTTGCATGGCCTGACTTGCCACAAGTGGTGCAATATACGTTAGACCTGCCAAATGCTGAGCCTTCCTTCTTTCCTTAGCCCCAATCATCTAGATCTTAAAATCTGAAAACTCCTTGATAAGGGCATCCAGCTTGGTATCCGCCTTAGGTACACTCTTTGCTGGGGAGTCATTGGTTTCTTACCCCCACGTCTTTGTACTTGTCTTGGCTTTGATTCCTCTTTGGATTTCAAAGAAGAGCTTGAAGACATGGAGGATTCCTCCAAAGAAGGGGATGTAATGCGAGAAGCGCTCCTTCTGGGCTTCTTGCCTTTCTTCTCCCGGTTTCTTTGATTGCCGGCAGAGTGAGAGTGAGCCGCCTCACAGCGGGTGACATGTTTGAGTACCTTGTCAAGGGAAGTTACATTCCTCTCCCTTGCAAAGATCCGAATCTCTGGTGAGAGTCCTCCTAGGAACCAGGTAATGGCTTGGGCATTGGAGTAACCAACCACACTCGATTGCTTTGGGACTCGATTCAAAAGTGCCATGAACCGCTCAGAGTAGTCTCTCAACTTCTCCTTCTTGCCTTGATCTAAATTGTTGAGTGCTGCAAAGACACTTGTATCATAATCAACCTCCCAGAATCGTTCTAGGAAATTGTTTCTCAAGCCCACCCAGTCTGTCGGTACAAAACCCTTCTGAGTCACATGGGTGTACCAGCTCCGAGCTTTCTTTTGGAGCAGAATTGGGAAAATACACAATCAATCCGCCAAGTCATGCTCCTTGTTAGCAAAGGAGATGACTTTGAATTCTTTGATGAATTCATCAGGGTCTTCATCTTGTTCTGTGCCCTTGTACTTTTGATAGGCATGTTGGGTGATAGGCAGCAAAGTCATCGTTTGATTTGATGGGATTGGCTGGGGTAAATTTGAACTTGATGGAACCAAGGAATTGGCAGGAATTGACACCGTGTTGACAGCCCAAGGGTTCCAATTTTTCAAATTCAAGGTAGGGTCTTCTTTGACAACTTCCTCTTTGAGGGTGTCAACTTCAACTTGTTTGGAAGAATCAGGCTCAACACCTTCAATGTGTTCTTCAAAATTCCTTTGGGACAACCAAGGAATCATTCGTAGAAGATGTTGACACTCTTCTTTTGTCAATGTTCGTGTTGTCTTTTCTCGCACAAAGTTCTTTAAAGATGCAACTTCCTTTATAGCTCTAGGGGAAGTCGGTGTACTAGGTTGTAATGCATATGTCTGGCCGCTCGAGTCTTTCTTCTTCTTGGAAGAGGGTGATGCAAAGTAGCCTTGCCAACCGCCTTCACGTTTCTTTTGGTCAAGTTCTCACAAGGCTATTGCACTTTGTGAAGGAGTTGAAAGTCCAATGCCTCTTGTTCGGTTTTGTCAAAAGTGGATTGGATCTTCAGACATTTGTCTTCTTCACGATGCAACGCTCATCTTCAAACTCTCTCTTCCAGTTGTTCTCTTGATGCAGACATTCATATTGCTTTGATACCCAATTTTGAATTTGGCTTTGTATTCTTCCACTTCTAAGATTTGTATCCCCGGCAACGGCACCAAAAATCATGTGACAACCCGGCAAATATCACTTTGCAGTAATCAAGTAAGTAAAGTTTGTTCCCGTAGAGATACTAGTCAAAATTGGTCAAATATGAAGCAAAGTAACAATTTAAGTTCTTCTTGGTTGCATCTTTAATCTCTCATGTAGAAACCACACCAAAAAGAGAGTAACAAGCACTGACTTGCAGTCTTGTCACATATTAACACTTCCTAATCATAACTCCTTCAATTCTTTCCAAACAGTCTTGATTGTGATGATTCTGGCTCTCCCAAAAATGGCACTTCACTGCAAAACGACTTCGCCTTAGAATTGTGTTCCACCCCTCCATTGAAGGCAAAACTTCCTCAATCAAAATTGCTTCACATCAACTTTGCATTGCACTCACAAATGCAAAATACTACCAACATTACAATTCCTCTTAGATCTGTCAAGGTATTGCTTTGATTGCACTTCACTTAGGATCAAACACACAAAATGAAGATCAAGGCTGTGGAATCCAACATCCAACAAGCACACTGACTTGCACTTTGAAATTCTCCACACACTCACAAACACAATTGCAACGTTGATACTCGGAATCAAGCTCAAGCAACAAGCACTGCTTCATAGCACTTTGCTTTATCTTTTCTCAAAAATAATGAGCACTGAACAACATAAGAATGCAAATACCACTCTTAAATAGTGAAGCAATCGACAATTCTAACAAAAATACCGTTTCCTAACAACTCTACAAACCTGCAGATCCAAAATAACAATGCATCTCTTCATATCTGCCTCTTCAAATCTAAATTTTGTTACTTATCTGATCCAATGTCAACCTTGTCATTGGCTTTCAAACCTGAACCCAAAGTAACTTCACTCATTAGTACTCTATCCTCGGGTTTCACAACTCCTAACTCTTATATCAATTCTACTATGTCTTCACTCTGATCTACAATTGAGGTCATGGGTAACCTTTCTACTGCTTTATCTCCCAACCCACTCTTCTCTAAAGTGTCAAATGTCAAATCCAAAGACACATGCACTCCTACTTCTACAACTTTGGGTCTTCGTACTTCTTCTACCTCACTACAAAGTTTAGCTAACTCCATCCTAATAAGATCTAGTCTGAGACACACATTGTCCCCCACCTCTAACATTTTCCTCTCTACACGATCTTGCAGAAAAATTAAGAGATTATTTAATTCTATATCCTTCGTCTTCCTCTTGCGCATCTCTTGCATAAGTATCTTCAGCTCATGCAACCTTGCCTCTTTGAGTTTACATTCAACTTCCATACTCAGCATGGCCTTAATTTCATTGACAACGCCTTCTACTTCACTAGTTTCTTCCACAACCGTAAGCTTCTCCTTCTTTCTCTCTTCTTCCAATTCACTACGATACATCTGGAGCTCATCTTCAAATTTAGCTTTTGATGCTTCCTTCTCCCTCCGATGCACAGAGAGTTGTTCCTCTGCTACTCGCATCAACCCTCTCAACCAATCTTCTTCTCTAGTACGCTCTGTCAACTCTCTTTGCTAGGCCTGATCTTTCTCCGCTGCTCTCTTCTTGAGGCTCTCCAACTCTTGCTCCATCACCATAGCAATTGCTTTGGAGTGTATCAACTTGACGTGCACCTCTGCAAGTTCTCCTTTCAATCCTGTAGTCATTGCAATCATCAAGTCAGAAAGTTCAACCTAAAATAAAAGTGCGCTGCAAATGGCACAAAGTATGTGGTGGCGTATCCATTCTCCATCCTGGAATCATCTGCCCCACTCTCTGATGCAAACATTTTGCCCAATCTATTGCCTCTCCCGCAAACATTTGGTGAAAGAACACCGCTTGTTGCATAGTAACATAGGTGGTTTGCTCTGGTTTGAACATGGCCATCATCACGCTTACTTCCTCTCCGCTCAGGGTCTCTATAACTATTAACCATATACCCGTTCTAAGTGCGGGGTTGATTGAGCACTTGCTTACTTTGGCAGTCTCTTCTGAAGCATCACACTTCTAATAGAAGGTGGTACCTCCTACCTCTCCGGCTTCCCTTCCCAACACTACTCTCCAATCTACCTCCGTCCATCGAGCGGGATTCCCTCTCTTCCCCTCATGTTTTGGCCCACCTTTACAATTGCTTGCTACAATTTCTACCATGAAACTTGGAAAACTGAAGTTCTAGTTCCAGGCCAAGAACGTGATACAAAGTCTCGTCAAGACTTCAATCTGCACTATTACTTCTAATCTACAAATTGCAAGCCCTCTCACTGCACTTTGCTTGCTCACTTTTGGAGTCATCATGTGCTTCCTCACTTTTCTCTTGTGGAAGATCGTCCCCAAAATCCTAACCCATTCCTCTTCCTGCGGATTTGCAATTTGCATCACTTTGGGTTAACTCTAAATAGGCACCGGGTAGTAACTAGACATTGCTCCTCCTCCTTGCGCAACTTGTAATTTTATAGTCCTACGCCAATCAATCACTCTTTAGTCGCTCCTCCTCTCAAATTTTTGATTCGGTGAAGTTGTTGCTTGTCACTATCAAGAAGTTCTTGATCCCGAGGTCATTACTTTCTTCCCGTGTACTTTCTTGATTGTGCCTAATCCAAAGACGTTTGTTACAGGTTCTTCAGATCCGCTCACACCGCCTGATACGAAGTCTCTCTCTCTCTCCGTCTTTGTCTTTGGGTTCTTACTTCACGTCTTGATCCAAGGTAGACTTCAGGTTTTACTTCACCTCCCCACTTCTTCTTATTTCTTCCCAAGTTAGCCCTCTTTAGGTTCTAACCCTCTATTTCTACTTTAAAATGCTAATAAAACAATAGAAAACAAAAAATGTGTGTACCACAAGGTAGGTAAGATTTCAAGAGAAGATAGATATTTTAGAAAGGCATTTAGATATTGAGGAAGCAAACATGCATATCAAGAGAGAAATTTCAATTCTAAGGAGGAAAACATTATGGGAGACATGTTGAGGAGGCTGAATTTTGAAAAGAGGATTTAACTCTGACATTTTGAGGAGGTTGAAATTTCCCCACTTAGGAGAAAAAATCAGAGGTGGAGGTAAATTTTGAGCAAAGTCCATGATTACAAGAGAATTATTGATAAGAACATAGATAGTTTTAAACAAAGGGGAATTGCTTATTGGTTTTTCATACCATTAATAATCATATGACTTACCTTGAGTGGTCTGCTCAACTAGACAAAAGTGAGAATCCCTGGAGGCAATTTTCAAATTTGGGATTTCAATGCAATGGGATTAAAATTCTGCATAGGGATGGAATACCCATAGCCTAATGTAAGCTCATTGCTCTTGCACTCAATGGTGGAGCCACAAATTTTGGCTTGGAGGGGGTGCAATCCTTGTAGATGTAGGCTGGTTTTAAGCATTGCAGAAAAGTATTTCATTTGATATTTATTTGTACATATTGCCACTTTATGGTGCTATAGTACTAGGGAAAGTTTGCATTATTTGAAAGAGATTTATGATGTCTTTCACATCTAGCATGGAAGATATTCTTTTTCAATGATAAAGTAATAGAAGGTCATTGAGACATACATTGCACATTGAGTTTCATTGTCAACTCTTGATGATTTTTATCATAGAGAATGATTGTTCATAAGAGGTTGTAGATATAAGCAAAGTTAGAACCAGAGTCAATAACCTATACACCAGCAAATATGCAAGATGCTTGTTCAAAAACACCAATTTCTGGCTTAGATCTGGAACGTTTTTGGTCTAGTTCATGTTGTGCAAATGCGGGTTTGAACAAACATCAACAATGTAATTTTGAAGTTGGCTCAATAAATGATACATCTTGATATCATTTAGTCCTTGTGGTATATTTGAGCCAATTTTACCAACTTTTTAAAATTAAATCAATCATAATGTCACACGGATCAAAATTAGTACAATAAATTAAGAGTTTGTAGCCTGATTATAAAAATGACAGTTCATTTCTTTGATAGATTCATCCATCACAATATTGAAGATCTCTATCATATTATGATGCTTATTGCTGATTTTGGTTGCATTTTGATGTGGCAGTCCCTTGGCCAAATAAGGTTTGTTCATTTGGGGGATGACAATCTCAAAGTAAGAAGATGTTAATGCATGGAAGAACTCTTTAATATTGGTTGATCAATTGTAGCTAGACCAAAATTTTGCATCTCATGTAGACATTGCTTGGCAATTTCTACTAACAGCATTACATTGATGTCATGATCTTTTCTTTGCAAAGCTTAAGAAAGGTCATTTATAATGCCAAGAATGTCCTTCATCAAGGACATGCAAAAAGTGAAGTCAAACTATATAAGCAATTCAAGCACCAAACTTACTTCCACTTGCTTATCAATGGTAGCTACATCATCAATGACATTCTCAATCATGGAAACAACCAAGGAAAACATCCAGATCATGTTGACAATTGGGCAATAATGCAAATTCCATCAGGTGTTGCCAACTCTCACTCAATGGTATCTCTTGTTTTTTCTTCTTCTAGATTCAATTTCATCCAATGATAATTCACCACAACTTTGGATTATTTGTGTTGTAATATCTAACCCTTTCATTTATACAATGCACAAGATTATTCTTGGAAGCTGCTACAAGATCAAGCTGCAAACAACAGTGCATCTCAATTGGAAAGATTATGGCAATTAAGGTAGTCCTATAAAATAAAATCCTACAAATCCAAATGGATGCAATTCTTGAAATTTCCATACAAAAGCATTATGATGATACATGATGTTTCATTATTTTTGGGATAAAATCAAGGAAGGGTTATGGGACAAAAGGAGATTTAAGAGTCATGCATGCAAATTTAAGAATGCATGTAATTATTACATGTGGTTTTGTGAGTAGTGTACATATGGAAGTAAGAGGACATTGCTTTGCCCCTAATTAATATTTATCAGCTCCCATACACACCCTAAACCCCATAACAAATTTATAGGTTGACTTTTGTCACCGTCAAAAAAGTTATAGGATATGGTGCTCACCTCATCATTCCGATTGTGTACTCCTATTCCATCTACCATAAAATATGAGACTTCATATTCTTTCTTATGGCAAATTATAGGACCCAATAACTCCCAAATTGAGATGCCCTAATGTGCCCAACAATGAAAGTAGAGGCATTCCCATTTTGAGCAAGAACCAAGGATTTGCAACCATTAAATTCTCCTTGCATGTTGGATCTGCCATTGTTACCTTGTCCACAAAGGTGTTGAATAGTCAAACCATGGTTTGCAAAGCAAGCCTCTATCTTTATCATCAATGTTTGAGAACAAGTGTCCTTGATATGAACAACATTGATGAAACACTTATGAATTGCCACATGTGCATCAACAAACCAAAGTATTAGACATCTGCTCTTTCCATGAAATATCAAATGTTTCATTGACAAGAAGTGTTATCAAGGAATCTTCTAATTCCTTCATGATGATTTGGCATAATTTTATAGAAAATGCAAAACAAATGTCTTTTTGAATGTTAGGTAAAGTCAACTTGTTATTTCAAAGGAGCATTGGATAACACAACTTGTTCAATAACTTTGCTATGATTTGGAAGGAATTGGACAAGTTCAAGAAATTTTCCCCTGGTGTTGGAGCCTAAAATCTCAACATGACCTCTAAATGCTATTCCTTGACACACCAAGAAGAAAGCACAATCTATTGAAGCTAATAACCATTTTGTGTTATCATGGACATCTGAGTCAATTTGCCTTTCAATCACTCAATGGGTTGCATCCATATCTTTCATCAAAATCTTTGTAAGCTTGCTCTACACAATTGTGAGCTGATTGATGGTTTGCACCTTCATGCTTCTTGAATGCATAATCTTTCCTTCCCACTTTCTTCCAATTTTGAAAACCTTCATTTGCAAACAAGCAAACACCACTACAAGAGCTATTGGTTGCCTTGGTTATTACAAAGCAAGGAAAGAAATAGGAAGCATTCTTTGAAGGACTATACTCTTGTTAATCAAATTAATTATACCACTTGGCAAGAAATCTATGTTTAGTTTTTCCAGATCTTGACCACAAGAAATCCATTTGAGGGTAAAACAATCCTTGCTATAAATAAGCTTACCATGATTATCACAAACATTGAAATCAAGTAAATCAATTGCTTCACAAAGAGCTTGGTCTTTTTCAAATCAATCTATCACCATGGATATTTTAGCTCAAGCACATTTGCAAGAACAATCAAAAGAAGCATATTTGGCTAGAGTTAATGCATTGTCAGGTTCATGTACTTACAGTAGAGCACACTCAACCAATTGCTGATGCCTTAAAAGAATATGCAGCTAAGAAAAACAAAGGCAATGAGAATGTCATTATGTAATGGACCTATGATTATGGCAAGATTGGATGAATATGGATGCCACTTAGAATGCCAAAGTCACCACTTGCAGCTTGCAAGTTCAAATTCAAGCCCTAAACACTACTGTTTTTTTAATTGGAAAAATCCCCTAATAATATTTATTTAGGAAAGGCAATCACCGCTAAACTTGCCCCTTGTTGGCTATGCCACTACTTGCACTTGCAATTTGATTTTGCTAATGTTAGTAACTTGAACAATGATTGATTTTGCAATTTGTCCCTACCACTATCCCACGTTTCATGCAATGCACACTCACAAACACCCCAATGAAAACTCTAAACCCAAGAATACATCCCAATGCATACCATAATGTCTTCTCACATTAAGCCCAAGCACACACCTCCTTGAATGCAACTTGTGAAATGCTAATGAACATCAATTCACATCCTTTCTCACCCAACATATAACTTGACTACTAGAGAGTACATAGTGATTGTCTGAGTGCATAGTATAATTTTTTTAACACACACTAGCACATACCATTGCATACCCAACACATTTATTTCCATTTTAGCTTGTTATTTTTGATTTTTCTTTGAGTTTTGTTATGCATTGAGCTTGTCAACATTTGGAGATCATCAAACACATATAAGGAGATTTTTTAGAAGATCCTTACTCTACTATGAGCATAATCTAGGAGTAAATTGCTTGTAAAGGTGCTAAATAGGAAGAAGGAGGTTTATTCCTTACTTTGCTACGGAGGATTGTTTAAGTGTGAGACAAAATGGCTAGGAGATATTTGGCACATCAATGTGTATATCTTGCATTAAGACCTTTTTTGCCAAATGATGTGTGTGCTCCTCATTCTGTCTGAGAAGCCCAAGATGGTGCATAGGCACATCATCCTCAATGTGAAGACAAAGGTTAGGTATGCACACACAAAGGATTATGAGTGGATTGAGTTGGTGATGCTTGTTATAAGGCCAAGTCAGTGGTCTTATAGGAGTAGCTCTTGTATCTAGATGGTTGATGATTCAAGGTGATATTTGTAGGACAGATTCTAACCCATCATTTTGTGGAGAAAGCGTTCATGGGTAAGGATGAGGCATTGTACAAGAGCATCAAAGAGGAAGACAAGGATATCTTCTTCCATGATTTTGAGGAAGAGGAATCAGAATTAGAACAAGATCAAGATTGGGATAAGGAGGGTGGATGAGAGTAGAGTTTAAGTTTAGCTTTATGTTTCACATACATACACACTTTCTACACTTAATAAATTAATTTTTGTAAGTTCTCATTGGTTTTATTCCAAGAAGGTTGTTTGATGTTGATAATGAATTGAGCACAAGTTACCATCCCTATATTGACCCTCTAGTTACCTTACATTTGATGATGAAGTAGTGAGCCCTCATATTTTTACCCTAGAGGACCCAATATTTGATAGTGGAGTAAGGAGTTCCCAAGTTGACCATATAGATATCAATGCAATTGATGGTGGAGTAGTGAGTCCCCATATTAAACCACTAGAGGGCCTTGTCTTCAATAATGGAGTAGTGAGATTTGATGTAGAGGAGCATCCACTACCCATTGTGAGATAAGGGTGTGATGTGGAGCTACCACAGTCTAGGGGAGTAAAGAGAGAGAGAGAGAAAGAGAGAGAGAGAGAATTAGGAGCAAAGAAGTAGCTTCTTCTAAAGAAAGAGCATAATCTAGCAACAAAGGAAGATCAATTCATGATGAGAGAGAGATTGGCCAAGTTAGATATGCTGGTGATAGAGAGATTGGCATTGGTTGAGGTTATAAGCAATAAGAAGATCCTATCAAGAGAGATTTTGCTATTACTATGGAGAGATTGGAGGGTGATCAGAGAGCTATAGACATGATACAAGTTCACATGCTTCACTAAAGATAGCAATACATATAGGTTCTCAGATTGATAATATAGAGAGGGTCACCCAAGTAAATTAGACTAGTGGGTAGATATGAAATCTCATGAGACCTAAACTATTATAGAGATACAATCTCAAGCAACACTAACTCATATGCCTCATAGTCATGCATCAAGGCAGCCTAGGAAAGAGCCTAGTGTGGTGACAATGGTTATAAATAAAGTGTCATAGAGACCATGGGTTACATATGATCTATCTCTTCCTCCTCCAATCTTTTTTTATAAGGATGTGGAGACCAAGACCAAGTGCATTGAGGAGAGGAAAATAATATTGAGAGATGAGGTTTCTATGTTTGAGGATGTGAGGTTGAGAATGCAATTATCAAGGTAGATCATTTCTTGCATCCTTTATATTGGAGATAGCCAAAGAATATCTTAATTTTGGACATTAATTGTCTAGTAAATATTATGTGGGAGAGCAATTTTCTTTTTACCCAATGAGGTGAGTTCATAAAATGGCATGGATGGATGCATTATAGAAGTAGGAGTACTTTGTGATGTGTACAACAACCAAGAGTTAAAGAGTTCATTTCATATTATGTGAGTATGATTGAGGTTATCATTTAGTGGATAACATGAGGGTAGATTTAGAGCACCTCCTTTGGTCCATGTGGGATGAGGAATTTCTATGGGAGGGAGTACACTTCAAAGCATGCCTCATAGCCTTTCTTGACCAAGGGTATGGATACATGGAGTCCTATAGAGGTTACTTGCTTAGACCATATTGAACTTTACCACTATAGGACTATCTCTTTGAGATATATTGATTGTTGATAATTATGTTTTTTTCTTCTCATATGAACCATGCTCATGATACTATCCATCATCCTAGAATTAATCACTTTCATACCAAAGTAGGTGCATCACAAAATTCATTATGAGACCTTTTGATATCTCCACTAGATAGATTTAGAGCCAAAATACACACACACACACACACACACACACACACACACACACACACTCTACCACAGGCTTCTTCACCAAGTAGTGGACATCAGGTCATCTTACAGATCATAATGCAGATCCATGTGACAATTTAGCATCTTTACAAGATTCCTCCTTGCATCACTTAGGAGGTGGTGGATGTAGCTTTATACTTTAGTGTGGATCAATAACTTATTTGTGCACCTTGATGGTGCTCTTGAGCACCTTAGTTCCAGTATATTGCACTTGATATTTTCCTCCTCATATAGGAGTACTTTCATATGTACATTTCATTATTCTTTTTAATACATATCTTTGGGAATTTTTCTACCCATGTAAAGTGTATGGAATGATGAAAGTGTGAAATGTATGGAATGATGAATTATAATATAGTAAAGTTTATGGACTTATGGATTCTCAAATTGTAAAAAATATAGATTGATGAATAGATTATGATGATTTTAAAATTTCATATTTGTTAAAATGATGAATTTAATTTGCAATAAGTAACATCTAAAGCTTTGGACTCATACTCTTTATCATTATCAAGATGCCTTGAGTGCACACTAGCAAATGCCAAAGTGCATCCACACCTTACAACCACATGAACATACATCCTTTAGTTAAAATCTATCTTACCGCACACCAATGCTTCCTAGCATAAACCCAATCACACCTTGAGTGCACACTATTGTGCATATATACATTGCTACATAACATACATCGCTGTCAATATCATACACTATAGAAGCACAACTCACACATAAGTCATACATAGACTCTAAAGTGCCACAATAATCAGATTGTTTACCACTCTCAACTCAACTCAACTCAGATTAGTACTTGATCTATCACTCTATAAACTGCCAACAATTGGGCACTAAATACACTCAAGCCACACCCACTCTAGCTAAGAGAATCCAAGTGGCGCTTGCTGGCCTATGTCCACCATAGCCAGGAACTTGAAGGCTCAACATAAGAGAAGCGAGCTCTCTGGAGCTGCACTTTGAAAATATACCCCATGGACTTGAGCTAGGTCTAAAACCCTAACGGTCCCGCTGATGGCACACTTGATGATGCAAATGGTGCAAAGTGATGGTGGGCCCCTCCGTGAAGTCAATACCTTGAACACAAAATTTGACCGTCAAAAAGTAATATCTGAGAAACTGCTGAAATAACTCTAACTACTATCACTGGAACTCCAATGTCCGAGCAATCTAGATGCAACACTACAAATGGTGTGACAGCTATCAACATCATACACTATAGAAGCACAACTCACACATAAATCATACATAGACTCTAAAGTGCCACAATGGCCCCCCCCCTAGCTGGTGGTTAGGTCCTTCTAACTCTAGAAAACCATCTACTCTAAGTATATGGTATACCCTATAATAGGCAAAGATCAAGAGGCCGGGTGCTATGGAGCCCCATCATTAGTTGCCTGTCTGCAATCTATACCATACAAAGAATGAACTAGCTATAGGTCAAGTACATCTAGGACATAACCACTATCCTTGAGGAACCACCGTGAGAGGAGGAGTCATACATGCCATATGCCATCCTCTCAAACAATTATCACACACTAACATAGTAGTAGCTCCACCAGAAGAGCCACATAACATACACCTCAAGCCTGCACGTACAAGTGCCAAGCTTGGGTCCATAATACCATCAATGTTTGGGAGGTGGCATGGTGCACAATTGTGCACATGATCCTTCCAAACAACACCATCATGTCCTTCTAACACAAGGACTCCAGATAGCAAAACCTCATGCACTCTCAAGATAGTGCGGCCTGTGAAAACATCAAGTGCTGTCGGTGTTGTCTATTGTAGATATACATAGTCCCATGGATGAAATCAACGGATTGAGGCTCTATAACCTCCTCCTTGAATGGTAGCATATCTTAAATTATCTTTATGCTGAGCAATTGCCAAGTTCTCAAAGGCCATTGGCATCATTCTATGAAAGATCTCTACCCGATGAGAACATATGCTCATCTATACATTGGGGTCATCCAAGTCCAAAACTACAGTAACATCTCAACAAATGGCTGCAAGTAAATCTAGATCTTGTCCATAGAGTAGAAAGTATGGATAAAAGGATGCTAAGGAGGCTTGCCAGCTGAACTGATAGCCCATGGCTAACCAAGGTAATTGGAGATCCCAATCTCCCAAGTGGCCTCTTTGCAAACCATATTTTCACAATTGTGGTGCCTATATTTTTGGTTTTTTTCAAAATAAAGAAGAAGAAGTGTATAGAGAAGTCGGATTGCCCTTGTATGGCCAAAGAAGGCAAAAAAAAGAGTCTTTGGGATGAAACCCAAAGTAAAGTGACTTCGGGTCATAAGGCAAAGTACTCAGAAATGCCCTATCAGCATACAACCCGAAGTAAGGAGTCTTCATATCGAGAGGAGCTCAACCCGAGGCGAAGTCAATCTAACAACCTTTCGTCCAGGCAAGAAATTCAAGAAGGGACCGTTCAAAACTGGCGGCCCATACGCGTGAAGTTTGATTGACAGTGACAGGTGCATGCAGGAGGTGTGATTTCTTGGTAGAAACTCAAAGTGACAAAAGACAAAGAAAGCACAACTCTATAAAACTTGAACTTGCAACAAAGAAATGTCAAGCAATTTTCCTTTGCCGTTAAGAAGTCGTCTTGTAGGTGATCGTGGGAAGGGAAATAGAGTTGGAATCGCGTTAGTGTGTAAGGGAGAAGTCACGAGAGTAAAATCAAGAGATAGTGAGAAGGCAGAAGAGATAGGAGGAGGAAAGAAGAACTCTGAATTTGCAATGAGAAATCATGCGATTCGGAGGTTAGATGTGATCGCTAGGATCGAAGTCTTGAGTCGACTTTGGATCACTTTCTTGGCATGGAATTGGAATGTGCGCTTTCTAGGTTTCATGACAAAAATCATCAAGAGCAAGTGTCTCGATGGACCCGAGGAAGAAGGGAAGAGAAGAAATCGGGCTTGCTGGACAGAGTTGGATTGGAGACTCGTACTCAGGAAGGAAGCAGGCTTGGAGCAAGGGGCCACGTTCTTGGGGAAGGGAGAGATAGCTCAAGAAACTCAAGAGGTGAGAGATGCATTCTCATCAAAGCGGACAAAGAATGGGTACAAAGTTGAGAGCTACAAAGACCCTGTGAAGAGAGGAATTGTGAGTGCGCTGATGGCCATCTTGAAGCCGGAGAGAACCACGTATGTGATGAAACACCAAGCGGTGTTCTTTCACAAGTTATTTGTAGGAGAATCGATCAATTGGGCGAGGTGTTTCCATGGTAGAACAAGACAAATGGTGTGGAATCTACAGGATAAATTGCCTCCACACTACATTGTGCCGTTTGCAGCACATTTCTACCTTGTGTTGAATTTGCTGAACTCAGCGGAGCGAACTCGGATGGTGTCGCACTTCCATCCTGATTTGAGAAAGGAGGTCGATGTCGAGGAACAACAATATATTTTGCAAATCAGGAGCACCGATGAGTTCTATAAGAAGATGGGGAAGACTGTGGAGATCAAAGTGAGTACTCCGAACTCAAAGAAGAGAAGTCGGCAAGGTGAAGCCGAAGACATAAAGAAACCTCGGAAGACCAAGAGAGGCAACCCGAGGTGAGGTATGGTGGTGATCGAGTCGGAGGATGAAGACTCAGAAGGTGATGCCGAGCTTAAGACCAAAGACTCAAAACACAAGGAGGAGTCCGAGCTAACGCTATAGAGTGGAGATATGAGTAGCGACAGCGATGAAGGAGGAGAAATGACATAGGCACGAGCTGTTGCTGTGACAACCCGGCAAATATCACTTTTGCGGTAATCGGGTAAGTAAAGTTTGTTCCCGTAGAGATACGATTCAGAATTGGTCAAATACGAAGCAAAGTAACAATTTTAGTTCTTCTTGAGTTCTTCTTTAGTCTCTCAAGTAGAAACCACACCCAGAAGAGAGTAACAAGCACTGACTCGTAGTCTTGTCACAAGTTAACACTCCATAATCACAACTCCATCAAATCTTTCCAAACAATCTTGAATGTGATGATTCAAGCTCTCCCAAAAACGACACTTCTCTGCAAAACAACTTCGCCTCAGAATTGTTTTCCACCCCTCCACTGAAGGCACAGCTTCCTCGATTGAAATTGCTTCACATCAACCTTGCACTGCACTCATAAATGCAGAATACTACCAACACTACAATTCCTTTCAGATCTGTCAAGGCATTGCTTCGATTGCACTTCACTCTAGATCAAACACACAGAATGAAGATCACGGCTGTGGAATCCAACATCCAACAAGCACACTGACTTACACTTCAAATTTCTCCAAACACTCACAAACACAATCAAAAAGTTGATACTCGGAATCAAGCTCAAGCAACGAGCACTGCTTCACAGCACTTTGCTTTATCTATTCTCAGAAATAATGAGCACTGAACAACAATTCTCTGCAAATGCCACTCTTAAATAGTGAACAAATTGACAGTTCTAACAAATATACCGTTCTACAACAACTCTTCTAACCTGCAAATCCGAAATGACAATGCACCTCTTCATATCTGCCTCTTCAAATCTCAAAACGGTTACTAATCCAATCCGATGTCTACTTCTTCCTCAGCTTTCAAACCCAAACCCAAAGTAATCTTACTTCCTACTACTCTGTCCTCGGGTTTCTACTTCTTCTACCAATTCCAGCAATTCTCTTTCCTGATCTGAAATTCCACTAGTGGGTAATCTATCTAACTCCTTATCTCCCAACCCACTCTTCTCTAATGTCTCCAATGGTAACTACGAAGACATTTGCACTCCTATGTTATCTACTTTGGGTTTTGCTCTAGCATCCTTCCAAAGTTTTTCTATCTCTATTTTCACTAAGTCTAATCTAATTGAAATGTTGTCTTCTACTTCTAATATCTTCCTGTCTACACGAGTTCTGAGACTGATTAACAAAGCGTTCATATCTGTGTCTTTCGCTTGTCTTCGCCTTGTCTCTTGCACCAATAACTTCAACTCGTGCAGTCTCGTCTCCTCAATCCGAACACTGGCTTCTGTACTTAGCATTGCATTCATTCGGAGTACTATCTCCTTCAATGGCTCCAATCTTGTCTTCCTCTAATGCTCACGATCTGCAAGCCAATCCTCTTGGTACATTGCCAACTCCGCTTCAAACTCGGCTTTCACCATCTCCTTCTCCTTCTCCTTCTCCTTCTGTACAACCTTCTCCTCCTGATTACGAAGTAATTCACTTAGTCGTTCTTCTTCTTGGTATTGGGCCGCCAACTCTCTTTGCCAGAGTTGCTTCTTCTCCTTGACACTCTCCATCACTCTATTGAGCTCCTGATCTTTTGCTGCTACCCTTGCCATAACATGGATTACTTCTACTCTTGAATCAACAAACTACTGCTTCAAGATCTCATACTCCGCTACTTGTCTCTCCCTTGCTATGTCACTCGTCTTCACAAGATCCTCCTGATAGCTCACTTCTCTCTTCAGGTCTTCAATTACCTGACTTCTCTCTACTGCCTCCGCTCACAGTGCTTCTCTTTCCTCCTCACCTCGGGTTACACTCTTCCTCAACTCCGAGTTTTCTTCTTCTAATTTGGTCAATACCTGCAACACAGTCTTTACCTCTAGACATGTCGACTGCATTTCCTTCTTCTTATGTTCTAACTTTACCAACAAAGGACACACCACTTCTCGCAGGTACTCCACTCCATCGCTTGTAGTTACTTCTTCGCGTGTGGCCACTTCTCTTTGTACTTCATGTTCATCCAATACTCGCCTTCTTCTCTGCAGTCTTCGTATCGGAATTGACGCTTCACTTCTCGAGCTTTCTCCTACCTCTTCCTTCACTTTACTCGGCCCCGCTTCACACTTCACCTTATGTCTCGAGCGAACTCCTTGCTGTACTACGATCTTCTTTTCTTTGAGCATAGTTACTTCATCTTCTAACTGTGTGTTGTCTTCGGCTTCTATCTCCGCTTGCACTTCTTTCTCTTCTTCTTCAGCCGTTGGCACCGATGTCATCTCTCCCCCTTCATCACTATCACTGCTCGTATCTCCACTCTGCAGCGTTAGCTCAGGCTCCTCCTTGTGTTCCGAGTCTTCAGTTTTGAGCTCGGCATCTCCTTCTGAGTCTTCATCCTCCGACTCAATTACCATCATACTTCACCTCAGGTTGCCTCTCTGCATCTTCTGCTTGGTGCTTCATTACATAAGTTGTTCTCTCCGGCTTCAAGATTGCCATGAGAGCACTCACAATCCCTCTCTTCACTGGATCCTTGTAACTCTCAACCTTATACCCATTCTTTGTTCTCTTCAAAGAGAAAGCATCTCTCACCTCCTGAGTCTCTTGAGCTATCTCTCCCTTCCCCAAGAACATGGCTCCTTGCTCCGAGCCTGCCTCCTTCCCAAGTACAAGTCTCCAATCCAACTCTGTCCAGCAAGCCGGATTTCCTCTCTTCCCTTCTTCCTCGGGTCCATCGAGACACTTACTCTTGATGATTTTTGTCATGAATCCTAGAAAGCTTACATTCCAGTTCCATGCCAAAAATGTGATCCAAAGTCGGCTCAAGACTTTGATCCTTGCTATTACGTCTAACCTCCGAATTGCATGATTTCTCACTACAAATTTGGAGTTCTTCTTTGCTCCTCCCATCTCTTCTACTTTCTCCCTCTCTCTCAATTTCACTCTCGCAACTTCTCCCTTGCGCACTAACACGATTCCAACTCTATTTCCCTTCCCCCGATCACCTACAAGACGACTTCTCAAGGGCAAAGGAAAATTACTTGACATTTCGTCGTTGCAAGTTTGATTTTTATAGAGTTGCGCTTCTTTGTCTTCCGTCACTTCAAGTTTCTACCGAGAAATCACACCTCCGGCATGCACCTGTCACTATCAATAAACCTTCACGCGTATGGGCCGCCAGTTTTTAAACGGCCCCTTCTTGAATTTCTCGCCCCGACAAAAGGTTGTTAGACTGTCTACACCTCGGGTTGAGCTCCTCCCAATACGAAGAAAATTTACTTTGGGTTGTATGCTGATAGGGCATTTTCGAGTACTTCGCCTTATGACCCGAAGTCACTTTACTTCGGGCTTCATCCCAAAGACTCTTTTCTTTGCCTTCTTTGGCCATATAGGCGCAATCCAACTTCTCTATACACTTCTTCTCCTTTATTTTGAAAAAAACAAAAAATGTGGGCACCACATACCTCCTCCCTCAAATGTGAGCGTCCACTCGAACATAGACCTCGGGTGTTTTAGAAACTTCAGAGTCTATGGTCCAATATCTCCGAACTCTCCACCTATTTACTCGAGTGGCAAAAGGATTACCTTCCAAGTCTACAAGCTGCATGGACCCATTTTTGTAATGATGAAGAACTTGATAGGGACCCATCTATCTCAAATGCAACTTGCTTGGAAAAAATATTTGGTGATTGTCATATAACAAAACCAAATCTCCTTCACATACCGCCACAGGCTTGATTCTCTTATTGTGCCTGACTTTCCTCTGTGCTTGTACTTCTTTCGTGGTTTGCATTGCATTGTCTCTTTTCTCTTCTAACCACATCAGTTGATGAATCTGAAGATCCTGACTGTCTTCTTCCGACATTTGTTCTTCGCAAAGAATTCGATATGTCGGCACTTCAAATTCAACTGGCAGTATGGGATGCAAGCCATATGTCAAGAAGTATGGAGTTTTTTTGGTTGTAATCTTTTCTGTCATTTGATAGGCCCACAACGCGACTGGTAATTTGGTATCCCAATCATAGGCATAATTGACAGTCACCTTATTCAAAATTTTACAAAGTAACCCATTCGCTTTTTCAGTTAAGCCATTTGCTTTTGGGTTATAAGGAGTCATCTTCCGATTTTTAATCTGAAAGTACTTGGTTAACGCCTCCATTATAGAGTTCAAAAAATGTGTTCCTTGGTCATTGACCAATTCTTGAGGACACCCATATTGGGAGATGATGTTTTGAAAGAAAAATTCCGCCACCATTTCAGCATCATCTCTGCAAGTTGCTTCAACTACAACCATCTTGGTAGCATAGTCAGTGCAAACCAAAATGTATCGCTTTCTTGTTACTTGGGTCACTTGTTGAATGGGACCCACAAAATCAATCTCCCATTTCTCAAATGGGGCCAAAGGCAAAATTGGTCTCAAAGGCCATTGAGAAGTAGCCATCGGCTTCCCCGTTCTCTGACAAGCATCACAGCTTTGGATATGAGCATGTACATCTTTGTACATTGTAGGCCACCAATACCCTGCCAAAAGAATTTTCTTTACAGTATTCTTTAGAGCATAGTGTCCTCCTGATGCTTCGGAGTGCAAAGATTCAATCACTCCGCCTACTTTATATATCTCCAAGCATCGCCAAAGTACTTTGTCTTTGCACATCTTAAATAAAATGTTGTGTTTAAGCTGGTACGGCCCCATTTTCCTGAGAAAGACTGCCCGCTGTTCCAGGTCCATCCCCTCAAGACAATGGAGAGTATTCAGATAATGATATTCAGCTACATACCTCGTACTTTGCATTGCTGATAAGTGATACAACTCTTCGTCAGGGAACCAATTGTCAATTTCCCACTCCTGGTCTTGAGTCTCTAACCTGGATAGGAAGTCCGCATTTGAATGCAAAGATCCCTTCCTTACTTGTATAGTATATGTGAACTCTTGTAACAACAAGATCCATCTAGCAATTTGCCTAGATAAATCTGCCTTCTTGACCAAATGTTGCAAGGCGTAATGGTCAACATAGAAGACAAACTCGTACCCCAACAGATAATGGCAAAATTTCTTGCAGGCATATACCATTCCGAGTGCTTCTCTTTCAATCGTCGAATAGTTCTTTTCAGAAACTGAAAGTTGTCGGCTGGCATAATACACCGGGTAGTCCTTCTTCTTTTCGTCCCTTTGACTTAAAACGAGTCTGATGGCCATGGACAAAGTGTCCACATATACATGAAAAGGGACGTCCCAATTTGGGGCCCTCATAACTGGTGCTTCAACCAGCTTCTTCTTCAACACCTGGAAAGCTCCTTCTTGATTTGCTTCCCACAGATAGTCCTCGGATTTCTTTAGAAGCTTTGTAAGTGGTCCAACAAGCACTGTATAGTTTGACACAAAGCGTCTGTAGTATTCGACATGTCCCAAGAAGGCTCTCAACTCCCGGATGTTCTTTGGGGATTCCAAAGCTGCGATTATCTTAACCTTCTCAACATTGACTTCAATACCTCGGCTTGACACCCGATGCCCCAGAAGAATTCCCTCCTTCATTGCAAAGAAGCATTTCTCCGGGTGTAATGACAAGCCGGCAAAACGACACCTTTCAAAAGTTTGGCGAAGGTAATCTAAATGTACATCTCTTCACCCAAACACATAAAAGTCATCAATGAAAACTTCCACAAATTTGCACAGGAAATCTTTGAAGATTGAATTCATCATCCGCTGAAAAGTAGCAGGAGCATTACACAACCCAAAGGGCATTTGATTGTAAGCAAAAGTGCACCAATCGGTCGGGAATCTATTTTTGTTCCTTCTTCCCTATCCTTGTCTTCTTCTCGAATAGATACTTGATTGTACCCTGAAAATCCATCGAGAAAACTATAACAAGGATGCCCAGCTACCTAATCTAAAATTGTATCGGTAAAAGGCAAGGGATGATGATCTTTCCTTGTGACTGCGTTCAACTTCCGGAAGTCTTGGCACACTTGGATCTTCCTTGTTTTCTTCTTCAAGACAATGACAATGAGGGAAACCCATTCACTGCTTAAGACAGGGAAGATGATTCTGGCCCCTAAGTACTTGACGATCTCATCTTTTACCAACAGCGAGTACTTCGGGTTCAAGCGGTATTGCCGCTGCCAAACCGGAACTGCACCTTCAAACAGATCAATCCGGTGTTCTCCGAATTCTCATGGAATACCCGGCATTTGATCAATAGACCAGGCAAATACATCCTGGAATTTTATAAACAGGGTAGTGTATCCTGCCAACTCCTCCGAAGTGACTGTCTTCAAGATTTTCAAAATTTTTCCTTCAATTAATAAAACATCTTGACAGTCATCGGGGTTGATGACTCCTTCAACGTGGCTTACTCGGCTTAACCCGAGGCGAGCTGCCATCAAACCCCCTTCCTCCAAGTCAGGTTCACCCGAGGCAAGGTCATGTGGATCTTCATCTTCAACATCCACCTTGTAGCATTCCAAGTAATTAACTTTGACTTCGTCTTCGGATTTGTCTGAGGACAAAGACGATGAGTCTTTGGATTTGTCCTCCTCTTTTGACGAATTTTTTTCCCCAAGATGGGGAACCTTTGTCCAACTCACAGTCACCAGCTTCTGATCTTTGGATGAAATGTCCTTGAATCTTAACTTTTGCTGATGCCAATCCACCACAACTTGGGCATTATACAACCAGGGTCTGCCAATCAACAAAGGGTAACCAGTCTTTGTCACTGGTTGCAACACGATGTAGTTCAACTTGAAGGGTACCCCTCCAATGATTGAGGTAATGTTCGACAGCATGCCCAAAGGCCGTCTCTTGGTTTGGTCTGCAAATTTCAACACTCGGGGTGTTGGTTCAAACGTGTGATACCCGAGCCGATTCACAGTATCTTTGGTCATGACATTCACACCGGACCCAGAATCAATGGGTATTGATGTGATCATGCACGCGGCAATCTCTGTGTCTACCTTGGGAGATCCCAAATCTTCTTGCTCAATATGATAGATAGCAGGCAGATCCTTCTTTGACATCGACCTCACCTTCCTGAGTGCCGAATTCAGCTGCCTCTTGTACAGCTTGTTATCTTCCCACAATTGCGTGAATGTAACATTGGCATTTGTGGCTGCCAGATCAGCTACAATATCATATTGGGGAACTCCTCCCAATTTGACCGTCTTCGCCTTCGGCTTTGGGTCCAAAGTCTCTCCATGTTCCCTCTTGACTTTGGGACGCTTCAAAATGGTGACGGGCTTGCTAATGGCCTTAACCCGAGGTTCCTCGGGTTGGCCCACTTCGGCTTGGATCAGACCCTTTACTTTGGATCAGATGTCCACCGTAAAAACTGGAGACTTAGTCTTCATCTCCTCTTCCAAACTCAATTCCCGAGTCCTGAGTAGTGCCTCCTTTAGTTCTTTCTGCAAGGCTTTAGCTTTGGCTTTTGCAAGGATCTTTTCCTCCTTGGCAGAAAGAATTGCCTTTGGGCGCAGTCTCTTTGCCTTTCTGGAAGACGACAAGGTCATACTCAGTTCTTCGGGATCACGCTTCTTCTTACTAGAGCGTGTCTCAACTTTCAAAATTTCAAGGTCCGGCCATTCTCCTTTCGAGGCCGGACTCCCTTCTTGAGGTCTTTCTTCCTCAAGAGTAATGCAATTTACATTAGTATCCCCCTTTGGCTGAAGTGCTGCACGCTCAGCAGGGGTCTGTACATACTTTACAGGCGGCTTCGGGTTCGGTGGGTGAGGACATTGGTTGCCCGTATGCCCCGATCCTTTACAATTTCCACATAGGGGAACATACCCAATTTGCCTTCTTGGCTTGGGATAGTTTGGAGACCAATGTCCCATCGAGCCACAATTGTAACAGGCTCCGGGTGTAACATTCTGAGGGCGATTTTGGTTGCTCATTGGTGGTCTTCATGAAGGAGCATTGGGGTTATACTCCCTAGATCCAAACCTCGGACCTTGATACAATGTGCTCGCTTGAGGTTGTACTTCTTGAGTTTGGTACACAGCCTCTTTGTCCTCATCTTGGTTCCATCTCGGAACCCAATCAATTTGTTGCACCGGGAATGCATTACGAGTATTGCATTCTGTGTTGGCGTGGCCTGATTTGCCACATGCGGTGCACCATACATTCGATCTTCCAAACGCTTGGGCCTTCCTTTGGGCCTTAGCCCCAATCATCTGGGTCTTGAAATCCAAAAACTCCTTGATGAGGGCATCCAGCTTGGTATCAGCTTTATTTACACTCTTTGCTGGAGGAGTTATTGGTTTCTTGCCTCCACATCTTCTGACTCGTCTTGGCTTTGATTCTTCTTCGGATTCCAAAGAAGAGCTTGAAGACGTGGAGGATTCTTCCGAAGAAGAGGATGTACTGTGTGAAGCTCTCCTTCTGGGCTTCTTACCTTTCTTCTCCCAATTTCTCCGGTTGCCGGCAGAGTGAGAGTGGGTTGCATCGTAACGAGTGACATGTTTGAGTACTTTGTCTAGGGAAGTTACATTCCTCTCCCTTGCAAAGATCCGTATCTCTGGTGACAGTCCCCCGAGGAACCAGGTAATGGCTTGGGCATTGGAGTAACCCACCACCCGCGAATGCTTGGGAACTCGGTTCAGTAATGCCATGAACCGCTCAGAGTAGTCTCTCAACTTCTCCTTCTTGCCTTGGTCCAAATTGTTGAGTGCTGTGAAGACACTTGTGTCATAATCAACCTCACAGAATTGTTCCAGGAAGTTGTTTCTCAAGTCTGCCCAATCCGCTGGTACAAACCCTTTTGGGTCACATGAATGTACCAGCTCCGAGCTTTCTTTTGGAGCAAACTTGGGAAAATTATCAGTCGATCCGCCGAGTCATGCTCCTTGTTAGCAAAGGAGATGACTTTGAATTCTTTGATGAATTCATCGGGGTCTTCATCTTGTTCTGTCCTCTTGTACTTCTGATAGGCGTGTCGGGTGACAGGCAGCAAAGTCATTGTTTGATGCATTGGGATTGGCTGAGGTAGTGTTGAACTTGACGGAATTGAAGGATTGGCTGGTATTGACGCCGTGTTGTCAGCCCAGGGATTCCAATTTGTCAAATTCAAGGTGGGGTCTTCTTCAACAATTTCTGCTATGAGGGTGTTGACTTCAACCCAAGTGGAAGATCCAGGATCAACACCTTCGATTGGTTCTTCAAAATTCCTTTGGGACAACCAAGGAATCGTTCGTAGAAGATGCTGACACTCATCTTCAATAAGTGTTCATGCTGTCTTTTCACGAACAAAGTTCTTCAAGGATATGACTTCCTTTATAGCTCTAGGGGAAGTTGGTGTACTGGGCTGCAATGCATATGTTTGGCCGCTTGAGTCTTTCTTCTTCTTGGTCGAAGAGGGAGATGCAAAGTAGCCTTGCCAACCGCCTTCGTGTTTCTTGTGGTCAAGTTCTTGCAGGGCTTCTTGTACTTTGTGAAGGAGTTGAAAGTCCAACGCCTCTTGTTTGGTTTCATCCACAGTGGATGGGATGTTTAGATGTTCGTCTTCTTCATGCTGAAGTGCTCATCTTCGAGATCTCTCTTCCCGTTGTTCTCTCGATGCAAACATTCATATTGCATTGATACCCAGTTTTGAATTGGGCTTCATATTCTTCCATTTCTGAGATTTGTATCCCCGGCAGTGGCGCCAAAAATCATGTGACAACCCGGAAAATATCACTTTTGCGGTAATCGGGTAAGTAAAGTTACAATGCAGAACCAAAATTACAATGCACCTCTTCATATCTGCCTCTTCAAATCTCAAAACTGTTACTAATCCGATCCGATGTCTACTTCTTCCTCGGCTTTCAAACCCGAACCCGAAGTAATCTTACTTCTTACTACTCTGTCCTCGGGTTTCTACTTCTTCTACCAATTCCAGCAATTCTCTTTCCTGATCTGAAATTCCACTAGTGGGTAATCTATCTAACTCCTTATCTCCCGACCCACTCTTCTCTAATGTCTCCAATGGTAACTCCAAAGAAATTTGCAATCCTTTGTTATCTACTTTGGGTTTTGCTCTAACATCCTTCCAAAGTTTTTCTATCTCTATTTTCACTAAGTCTAATCTAATTGAAATGTTGTCTTCTACTTCTAATATCTTCCTGTCTACACAAGTTCTGAGACTGATTAACAAAGCGTTCATGTTTGTGTCTTTTGCTTGTCTTTGCCTTGTCTCTTGCACCAATAACTTCAACTCGTGCAGTCTCGTCTCCTCAATCCGAACACTGGCTTCTGTACTTAGCATTGCATTCATTCGGAGTACTATCTCCTTCAATGGCTCCACTCTTGTCTTCCTCTCACGCTCATGATCTGCAAGCCAATCCTCTCGGTACATCGCCAACTCCGCTTTGAACTCGGCTTTCACCGTCTCCTTCTCCTTCTCCTTCTGTATAACCTTCTCCTCCTGATTACGAAGTAATTGACGTAGTCGTTCTTCTTCTCGGTATCGGGCCGCCAACTCTCTTTGCCAGAGTTGCTTCTTCTCCTTGACACTCTCCATCACTCTATCGAGCTCATGATCTTTTGATGCTACCCTCGTCATAGCATGGATTACTTCTACTCTTGAATCAGCAAACTGCTGCTTCAAGATCTCATACTCCGCTACTTGTCTCTCCCTTGCTATGTCACTCGTCTTCACAAGATCCTCCCGATAGCTCACTTCTCTCTTCAAGTCTTCAATTACCTGACTTCTCTCTACTGCCTCTACTCGTAGTGCTTCTCTTTCCTCCTCACCTCGGGTTACACTCTTCCTCAACTCCAAGTTTTCTTCTTCTAATTTGGTCAATACCTGCAACACAGTCTTTACCTCTGGACATGTCGACTGCATTTCCTTCTTCTTATGTTCTAACTTTACCAACAAAGGACACACCACTTCTCGCAGGTACTCCACTCCATTGCTCGTAGTTACTTCTTCGTGTGTGGCGACTTCTCTTCGTACTTCGTGTTCATCCGATACTTGCCTTCTTCTTTGCAGTCTTTGTATCGGAATTGATGCTTCACTTCTCGAGCTTTCTCCTACCTCTTCCTTCACTTTACTCGGCCCGCTTCACACTTCGCCTTACGTCTCGAGCAAACTCCTTGCTGTACAGCAATCTTCTTTTCTTTGGGCACAGTTATTTCGCTTCTAACTATGTGTTTTCTTCGGCTTCTATCTCCGCTTGCACTTCTTTCTCTTCTTCTTCAGCCACTAGCGCCAATGTCATCTCTCCCCCTTCATCACTATCACTGCTCGTATCTCCGCTCTGCAATGTTAGCTCAGGCTCCTCCTCGTGTTCCGAGTCTTCAGTTTTGAGCTCGGCATCTCCTTCTGAGTCTTCATCCTCCGACTCAATCACCATCATACTTCACCTCGGGTTGCCTCTCTGCATCTTCCGAGGTTTCTTGATGTCTTTGGCTTCCCCTTGCTGACCCCTCTTCTTTGACTTTGGAGTACTTGCTTCTATCTCCACGCTCTTACCTGTCTTCATGTAGTATTCATCCGTGCTTCAGATTTGAAGAATGATCTATTGTTCATCCACGTCGACGTCTCTTCTCAAGTTGGGATGGAAATGAAACACCATTTTGTTTCACTCCGCCGAGTTGAGCAAATTCAACCTGAGGTAAAAATGTGCTACAAATGGCACGATGTAGTGTGGTGGCAATTTATCCCGCAAATTCCATAGCATCTGTCTTGTCCTCCCATGGAAGCACCCCGCCCAATTAATAGGTTCTCCTGCAAACAACTTATGGAAGAACACCGCTTGGTGCTTCATCACATAAGTTGTTCTCTCTGGCTTCAAGATTGCCATGAGAGCACTCACAATCCCTCTCTTCACTGGATCCTTGTAACTCTCAACCTTATACCCATTCTTCTTTCTCTTCAAAGAGAAACCATCTCTCACCTCCTGAGTCTCCTGAGCTATCTCTCCCTTCCCCAAGAACGTGGCTCCTTGCTCCGAGCCTGCCTCCTTCCCGAGTACAAGTCTCCAATCCGACTCTGTCTAGCAAGCCGGATTTCCTCTCTTCCCTTCTTCCTCGGGTCCATCGAGACACTTACTCTTGATGATTTTTGTCATGAATCTTGGAAAGCTTACATTCCAGTTCCATGCCAGATATGTGATCCAAAGTCGGCTCAAGACTTTGATCCTTGCTATTACATCTAACCTTCGAATTGCATGATTTCTCACTACAAATTCAGAGTTCTTCTTTGCTCCTCCCATCTCTTCTACTTTCTCCCTCTCTCTTGATTTCACTCTCGCGACTTCTCCCTTGCACACTAACACGATTCCAACTCTATTTCCCTTCCCTTGATCACCTGTAAGACGACTTCTCAACGGCGAAGGAAAATTACTTGACATTTTGTTGTTGCAAGTTCAATTTTTATAGAGTTGCGCTTCTTTGTCTTCCGTCACTTTGAGTTTCTACCAAGAAATCACACCTCCGGCATGCACCTGTCACTGTCAATAAACCTTTGCGCGTATGGGCCGCCAATTTTTAAACGTCCCCTTCTTGAATTTCTCGCCCCGACAAAAGGTTGTTAGACTGTCTTCACCTCGGGTTGAGCTCCCCCCGATACGAAGACAATTTACTTCGGGTTGTATGCTGACAGGGCATTTTGGAGTACTTTGCCTTATGACCCAAAGTCACTTTACTTTGGGTTTCATCCCGAAGACTCTTTTCTTCGCCTTCTTTGGTCATACAGGCACAATCCAACTTCTCTATACACTTCTTCTCCTTTATTTTGAAAAAAAAAATGTGGGCACCACAGTTGCAGAAGAAGAAGAAGTGTAGGTAGAAATCAAAGCCGAGGACAACACATAGTTGGAAGATGAAGTAACTGAGCCCAAAGAAAAGAAGATTGCAATGCAGAGAGGAGTTTGCTCAAGACGTAAGGTGAAGTACAAAGCAGGTTCGAGTATGGTGAAGGAAGAAGCACATGAAAGCTCGGGAAGTGAGGCGTCTATTCCAATACGACGACTGTAGAGAAGAAGGCAAGTATTGGGAGAAGAAGAGGTAAAGAAGGAGATCACTCCACAAGTTGAAGTAGTTGCCAGTGATGGAGTGGAGTACCTGCAAGAAGTTGTGTGTCCTCTGTTGGTGAAGCTAGAGTACAGGAAGAAGGAGATGCAGTTGACTTGTCCAGAGGTGAAGACTGTGTTGCAAGTATTAGCAAGATTGGAAGAAGAAAACTTGGAGTTGAAGAAGAGTATAACCCAAGGTGAGGAGGAAAGGGAAGTACTGCAAGCGGAGGCAGTAGTGAGAAGTCAAGTAATTGAAGACCTGAAGAGAGAAGTGCATTATCAAGAGGATCTTGTGAAGAAGAGTGACATAGAAAGGGAGAGACAAGTAGCTGAGTACGAGATCTTGAAGCAGCAGTTTGCTGATTCAAGAGTAGAAGTTATCTATGCTATGGCGAGAGTAGCTGCAAAGGATCAGGAGCTCAATAGGGTGATGGAGAGTGTCGAGGAGAAGAAGCAACTCTGGCAACCAGAGTTGGCAGCACGATATAGAGAAGAAGAAAGATTACGAGAGTTACTTCGTAATCAGGAGGAGAGAGTTGTACAGAGGAGAAGAAGAAGGAGACGGTGAAAGCCAAGTTCAAAGCAGAATTGGCAAGGTACAGGGAGGACTGGCTTGCGGATCAAGAACAAGAGCGGAAGATGAGATTGGAGCCTTTGAAGGAGATAGTTCTCCGGATGAATGCGATGCTAAGTACAGAGGCCAACGTTTGGATTCAAGAGACAAGACTGCACGAGTTGAAGCTGTTGGTGCAGGAGACAAGGCGAAGACAAGCAAAGGATACAGATATGAATGCCTTACTAATTAGTCTCAGAACTCGTGTAGACAAGAAGATCTTAGAGGTAGAAGACAACATTTCAATTAGATTAGACTTAGTGAAAGTAGAGATAGAAAAACTTTGGAAAGATGTTAAAGCAAAACCCAAAGTAGATAACATAGGAGTGCAGATGTCTTTGGAATTACCGATGGAGACATTAGAGAAGAGTGGGTTGAGAGATGAATATTTAGAAGGGTTACCCACTAGTGCAATTTCAGATCAGGAAAGAGAATTGTTGGATCTGGTAGAAGAAGTAGAAGATATGAAACCCGAGGAAAGAGTAGTAGGAAGTAAATTTACTTCGGGTTTGGGTTTGAAAGCCGAGGAAGAAGAAGACATTGGATCGGAGTAGTAACAGTTTTGAGATTTGAAGAGCCAGATATGAAGAGGTGCATTGTCATTTCGGATCTACAGGTTAGAAAAGTTGTTGTAGAATGGTATAGTTGTTAGAATTGTCGATTTGTTCACTATTTAAGAGTGGCATTCATAGAGAATTTTGTTTAGTGCTCATAATTCTAAGAATAGATAAAGTGAAGTGCTGTGAAGCAGCGCTCGTCGCTTGAGCTTGATTCCGAGTATCAGCTTTGCAATTGTGTTTGTGAGTGTTTGGAGAAATTCAAAGTGCAAGTCAATGTGTTTGTTGGATGTTGGATTCCATAGCCTTGATCTTCATTCTGTGTGTTTGATCCTGAGTGAAGTGCAATCAAAGCAATGCCTTGACAGATTTGAGAGGAATTGTAGTGTTGGTAGTATTCTACATTTGTGAGTGCAGTGCAAAGTTGATGTGAAGCAATTTTGATTGAGGAAGTTGTGCCTTCAGTGGAGGGGTGGAACACAATTCTGAGGCGAAGTCGTTTTGCAGTGAAGTGTTGTTTTTGAGAGAGCCTGAATAATCACAACCAAGATTGTTTGGAAAGATTTGATGGAGTTGTGATTAAGAAGTGTGAATTTGTGACAAGACTGCGAGTCAGTGCTTGTTACTGTCTTCTGGGTGTGGTTTCTACCTGAGAGATTAAAGATGAACTCAAGAAGAACTAAATTGTTACTTTGCTTTGTATTTGACCAATTCTGACTTGTATCTCTGCAGGAACATACTTTACTTACCCGATTACCGCAAAAGTGATATTTGCCAAGTTTTCACAACAATCCTTTCTTCACCGTCTGAACCACTCTCTGTGCTAAGCCATCTGCCTTAGCGTGATCTCGGGATGTAGTATGATGATCAATCAAAGCCTTGTCACACAAGACCTAAAACTCCTCCAAGAACTCTATACCATGATCAGTCAAAACCTTAGCTGGTGCACGAAGAACTTGATCCAGGAACGAGTAAGGTGTCCCTTCACTAGACTTGTCAGGAAGTACCACCAACTCAATCCACTTGGAGAAGTGCTACACCATCACCAAGACATACCAATGATGCCTCATAGTTAGCGGTAAAGGTCCAGCAAAGTCCAAACTCCAATGGTAACCCAATCCCATGATAAGTAATGGATGTAACTATGGCATAGGAGCATTGAATGATGCTCTAACTTGGTCACAAACCACACATCTAACAACAAACTGCTATACCTTGGTCTGCATACCGCACCACCAATAATGACTTTGGAGTAAGCTATATGTACACTTGACTCCAAAATGTCCTAGCTCCTCATGAGCATGACGGACCAATTGTGGTCTTTGAGATGGAAGTGGTACTACTCGCACTCTACCATCCTCCCATACATGCAAAAGGTGCTTACCCTCCAATCTGAACCGTTTGGCTTGCTGAAGAACACGGTTTCTCTCCTTGGTTCCAACTATGCCACCCACAACACCAGTGCAAAGATAGTCCATCACTAAGACATCATCATGAATGTCTTGCTAAACTGTACCAATATCTTCACTCTTTGGATCTATGACCTCAATAACTCTTCCTATATGCACTGAGAGAGATACCACCAAAGCCTCTAAAAATATACACAGAAAGGCCAATGCATGCCAACCTGGCACCATCTCCTCATTTGTCTCACCATGCCAATGTGCTTTGGTCTGATCTTGCTGGCTAGGACATGGGTTTCTACTCAACCCATCTGCAGTACAGTTCACCACTCCAGGCTTGTGAACAACCGTGAAAACATACTCCTATAAAATCAGAGCCCATTGTACAAGCTACCTTGAAAGCTTGTCGGACTCCATCAACCACTTCAGTGGCTGATGATCAGTGATGAGAGTGAAGGGGTTACCATATAGGTTACATCAGAAATGTGCTACTGCCCAAACTGCTGCCAAGCACTCTCTCTCATATGAACTATACTTCACCTCTACTGAATTGTTGGAGCAACTAGCATAGGCCACCACAAACTCCTTCCCCTCAGCATCATGCTGGGCGAGCACCACTTCAAACCCCAACATACTCCAATCAATATAACCTGAAATGGTCATCCTCTGATTGATCTCCTCAAAATAGGAGCAAACCTCTCCTTGAGCTCTAAAAAAGCTCTCTTGCTCATCTCCCCAACACCACTCATGTGTAAGCTTGGTCAGCTTTGTCAAAGCCTTGGCAATGGCACTAAATCCTCTAACATAGCGGCAATAGAAGTTTGCCAACCCAAGGAATGCTTGCACTCTGCTCACATCTGTAGGCCGACGAATACCTGCAATAGCCTCCACCTTGGTCTGCTGAACACCAAACCCTCCGGGGTAAATAGTGTAACCCAAATACTCAACCTGCTCATGGAAGAACCTACACTTCCCAGGATGTAATTTGAGTCCATGAGATCTCAACCTCTCAAACACCTCCAAAAACTGTCCCTCATGCTCCTCCATAGTAGTGCTATAGACCAAAATGTCATCAATATAGCACCGAGCAAAATCTAATCCAGCTAGGATCCTATCCATGACCCTCTGGAACTCAGCAGGAGAGTTCTTTAACCCAAACGGTAAGAACCTCCATTGATATAACACATCATTGCCATGAGGATCAATAGCCCAGAATGTTGTCTTGGACTTATCTTCCTCCTTGATCGGCAACTGATGATATCTTGCTTGAAGATCCAAAGTACTGAAGACCTTTGCATGCCCAATCATATCAAAAATCTCCTCCGGTGTAGGCATGGCATACCAATCAGCCCTGGTTTGTCGGTTGATAGGAGGGTAATCTCCACACATCCGCCTATCTGTGTAGTTGCCATGCATATCCTTCTTGGCTGGCATTATTGTCGCTGATGCATACTTTCCATGTGAAATCTCCACCAAACTAGCCTCAAAAAGGTCACTACTCTGGCTCTAAATCAATGTCCTCTCCATCTCACTATATCAATAAGGACATCGGAAAACTGGTGTATTGCTAGTCAGCTCAATTCATATACCAGGTTCTTTCAAAGCACCCAAATCCTTCATACTAAAGGCAAAACAACTTGTGTGGCTCCTCAAGAACCTCCAAACCCTCCGTCTTTCCTCTCTAGTAAGCTTGGGTTCAAGATCTGGCTCCCAAGTATCCTCTATAATTGTAGTAGGAGTGGAAGACGTACTGACTGGCTACTACACTGGGCCCTTGTGAGCAATACTTTCATGCCTCCGACCACTAGAGGTCCCAACCTCTGTGTGAAAAACTCCCTCCACTCTGGCTACAAGCTCCACACGTCCTCTAGCTACATCCCAAGTGGACCAAGGGTGTAATTTAAGTAGCCCACACTCACCTTGATGGACTCCAAGTAGACCACTCTCCATAGTAGCTACTCGCTGTGTCCCAAGAATACCATGTCCACTCGGTCCATCACCCCCAACATGTGCCAGAATCATCTCGATATAGGCATATGACTCGCAAGTGTCCAAGTGGTGATGCCTATCAAGTGCATCCTATGCTGCTCTGCCAAGCCAAGGCTCATAATCCAGGTCAAACAGTTTAGGTCCATAGCCTGACCTAACACCTACCACCTGGAGGCCTCTAACATTGCTAGAACAACGGTTATATTGGTGCAAAAACCCATTGCCCGCTCTCTCTCATCGGCATTAGGCTCCACCAACTATTGTAATTATGAATCCCAAACAAGTCCAGGTCCTCCCTCTCAAAAAGCATGAGAGTCTGAGAAACTCATAAGTGTGGGAAATGAAGCTCTAGGCTGTCCAACTAGGTTCACCATTGCCATAGGTGACCTATCAGCCACTACCAATGTCTAAGACTGACGCCCAACATCCAAGATATCATCAACAAGGATGTGGTCAAGTTGTTGAATCCCATCATAAGCATGCTATAAAAGCTCTTTGGGTAAGAGGTTTGTCCACCAAAGACAAAGACAATGAGCCCGTGATCCCACTCTGGCTGCATCTAACAATACAGTAGGTCCCATCCAAGAATGGCCTTGATGTGTACTCACCACCACTCTAGTTCAAGAATCACCCATCAAAGGAACGTTCTCCAAAAGGTAAGCTGGAGAAAAAGATTGATGAACCTAGAGATGTTGTAGTATCCGTAACATCTCCCAAAACACACCAGAACAAGGATCCTAAAGACCTAAACCTCAGCCAGCACGTGTATGTCCTTGACATGGCCATCCAAAAATCACCAAGTGAATAGGCCCATGTCTCTCAAGATCATGCATCCCCAGTAAGGAAATGTCTATTGGTAGGGCCTTCTGGTAACCTCTGACTATTGACATTGGTAATAACTCTAGATATTGATAGGCCAAGTGTGCCACATGATGTAGAGAGACTCGCCTAGTAGTCTCATCTCTCTCTATATACAAGTACCTATGTACTTATACCCGCATGTAATACCCCAACTAGTCCAATGCTAATCCCACCAAACAACTCTAGTAGACATATCTCCTCTATTAAATATTGCCAAGCAATGAGTGTGGTATCCAGAGGTGTCAAAGTAAGTGACTTTGGAGGCTCATCCTCACACTCATCTCTTGATGGCACAAAGGCTCCACTCCAAGCCTATTGCACCAATTGATCTGCATGCTGCTGCAATGCTTCCTCTAAACTCCACAATGGAACATCCAAGGTGGACGGAACAGTCCCGCTTGTACTCCAAATCCAAGAGATCTCCTCTAGTACTGGAGTATCTTTTACATGGGCGTTTCACTCCAACAAGTCACCAGGCCAAGTAACTGCACCATTAAAAGCTAAAACTAATGCTACCATGGTCCCAGACTATAGTGAGCCAAGACTACCACTACTGAAGCGTACTGGTAGGCGACATACCCATCTCTCACCAGACTGCCAACCTGGTCTATAGGAGGTTGTCTCCTCCTAATAGTCAATATTGAAACACATGGGGTATAACACTGCTCCCTCAACTAACACATCATATGACTCAGCTATTGTTGCAATAGCCTGAGCTCTCACCTCCAAGCTATCAGTTGGATGAATAGGCTGAACCTGGACAACAAACTCCCCACATGTGATGTATTATGTTGAACCACCACCTAGAGATGTCTGGATCTGAAATGGATACCTCTCCACATCGGTCTTTCGTAACTCCAGACCGACAACTACATTCTTCCCCAACATAAGGGGCTACGCACCTGAGTCTTTGTGGTGTATAGACCTTCCCTGAAGGTCCGACCAAACGGAAAATCCTCTTCTGGTGATCCAATAGGACAACACCAGATGTGAACCGTGCTCTCTTAAAGGCCGGTCTAGCTGGCAACTCCTCTAGTCTAGCCATTGCTGCCTGCCATAAACCATTGGTTGCTTAATGGATCCCATGCTCCTCAACCAAGTCAGCTCCACTACCAACCACCTTTGCTCTAGTAGTAGGAACCGCATTATCCCTACTCTCACATAGCATGGCAGCCAATCGGAACACTAGGGCTGGGTCAACTTCTAATGTAAACATGTCATTGGCCAAAAGCAAAGGACGCCGCATAATAAGCTGAGCCACCTCCAACATCATGCTAGACTTAGTCTGTGTAATAGCAAGTGGTTGACTAGTAGGTAGTCCTTCATGTACTCCATCACCACCTACCACACTTGCACTGGGACATCTAGGAACCATGGATGTCGTCTACAATGCCTCAGATAGCATGAAAGACTGGGGAACTCTGACCTATCTCCCAACCTCTCCTCTCTATGGGTCCAACTCCACTGATGCTCCTCTAGGCTCTTGAGCACGTACTGCACTCCTAGTCACTACTGCAGATGCATCCACCTATGCTACTCCGCACATGAAGTCCAGTCCGCACATCTCTGTCACTAGCATATGAGGTGGAAGCCTCAACACCCGAATCTGATCTCTTTTGAGCAATGGCCATACTAGCCAATCTCTACTCCAACTACTCAATCCGAGTAGCCATAGATGTATCAGAAGTAAGGGCAGGTACTGCACTCCTACTAGGTGTAGATCCTCTACCACCTCATCTTCCATGAACTTGAGCTCCTCTACTACATGATATAGCAGCCCTACCACTCAGTAACTCTAGGTGTAGGTCAAAACACTAGTCACTTGTGTGACCAAATCTATGGCAATGCTCACACTGCCTTTATGTTGGCTGTGATGCACCCAAGGTATCAAGTCCATTGCCTTGAGTACACTCTCTCCAATGGTGAGGTCCACCACAAGTCCAACAAGCAACACCATCACTCACTAGCTGTTGCTGACCCAAAATTGAAGGTAAGGGTCTAACTCCACTAGGCCCTCCACTCACTCCATAGGATCTAGGTTTTCTACCTTGTCCTCAAAAACCAATTGGGTGTGGTGCACTCTGGTGCACTCTAGAAGAAGTTATAGCTGTGGATGAGGTCTCTCTACCAAATCCAAATGTCACCACCCTCCACCATGTTGAGCTCAAGATGATCAGCAAACCAAAGACCACTACCAAAGTAGGCGAAGTAGCTTGTAACAACATAGTATCATGAACTCTACGTCGTAACTCCTTGTCCAATATCCCATACCAAAATTGGACTACTTGGGCCTCAATAACTCCTTGAGTGAAACTGATGAGCCACCTCATGCAAGTATATGCCTCACATACGCTCTCTCCAACCTTTTGCAAGAACTGCTACAAGCTCCTCAGCTTGTCAGTCCGCACTCCTTGGTAGTTCTACCTCAAACACAAGAAGAACTCCACCATGGGATTAAACCCTGGTACCACACCACCTCTTGTAATGGTACCTCCACTCGTAGTAGTACTATCTCCAGCTAGTGTACCTCCCCTAGCTCTACCAACACTACTTGAGCTAGAACTCGTAGGTACAACGGATCAACTCCTAGCCACCAAACCTGAAGCGATGGAGACATAGTTTAGAGACCAATACTATCTCTATAACTCAATCTCCTCCAAATGAGCTCTCTTGAACTCATGGTAGTCATCCATCGGCAGACCCTTCAGATGCTAAAACAACCCCTTCCATGCCATGAAGGACGTAAACATAGTCGAGTTCCCCATCTGATGCAGATCACACCAACTATCAAACTCCTAGATGAAGTCATCCAACTCAATGGTACCCATTGTACCAAAGTAATGCCTAAGGCCTTTGGAGGCCCCATAAATCTCATCCATGTCCCACAACAACAGTGCGGACACACCAAGTGCACTCAATTGAATCAACTTTTGTGTCAAACTCCAACTTAGAGTCAATCTCCTCCCTCATTGGGACCTGAGATACAAGCTGATATTGAGCACCACTCCAAGTAAACCCACTATGTACTACACGGCTAACTCCTCTAGAATTCCCAACAAACTCCATGGTGACAAAGTCACCGCAACTACAACCGCAAATCGGAACCACAAATTGCAACTGCTGGTCGCAATAGCAAGTACCTCACCACCAAATGCCAACACCAACTAAGCACCACCAAGTGCCAATACCTATGGGATTGTGAGCTAGCCTATCTCTGACTCAGGATGAAGCTCTGATGGCTATTATGGTAGCGCACCATGGACTAAGAAGGCAAGGAACCCCAACTCCATCATACTCCTCCAAGGCTAGCACTCCAAGACTCAAGATATTGCTCACTAGAGAACTCAATGAGAGAGAGATAGTTGCAAATGAAAGGATGATGAGTACCTCCTCACCCCTTGTTTATATACTTGTGAAATAGTTACGTACCAAAGTTACTAATTGTTGTAGTAACTCAAGTTACTAGACTAAAAGTCAAGTAAAGTCAAAAAGTAGAAAGGAATATCCATTCACAGGGGCATATTCCAATAGCATATGATCTTATCTTGACCCAACCACTAAGTCAAGAGTTCCTTCAGATAGACTATCCTTGGACTATATAAGAATCCAAAACAAAAAGGCTTGCAGGCCTAAGAGTTCTCAACTCTTTCCTCAAAACCTAACACTTAGGAATAATACCAAGTCAACACACTAGAATCCAAAATAGTGGTGCTCATCTTTTCCACTTCCTCTAAAGTAAAGTCCTCTCTATCTTAGCTATGACTAACTTTAGCTAATCATGACTAATGTAGAACCATCATTTATCTCTATATAAATAATATCTCTCAAGTACTTGTAATACCAAGCCAAATATCACAATACCACACACATGCACAAATGAGTGTTACATTTACCCCCGGACTAAGTTTTCACTTTGTCCTCAAAGTGAAGGTCTCTCTACCTTCTATGGTACATCTTCAACTTATCATGGTTAATCTTATTAAAGTGTCTTCCTCCCAATGCCTTGAGATCATAGGTGTAATTGCCCCACACCTTCTCCACTATGAAAGGTCCAAAGTACTTAGACAAAAACTTCTTTTGCACTCTCTTGAATCCAATAGAATCAAACAACATTACCCAATCACCTTCTTTGAAAGGCTCCACCTTCTTCTTGCCTTGCCTCTTTTCATAGCTCTCCTTTTGTTTCCTTTGGGCTTGCTCCACTCAAACCATAACAAGTGCTCTTGCCTCTTTCAACTCCATGAGTTGTTCCTTCCTTGACTTCTCTGCATCACCTCCTTGTGCTTTCTTCAATCTCTTATGAATGCTTTGGAAGGTAGGAAGATCAAAGTGAATATGTAAGGTAGATTCAATACCACATACCAATTGAAAAAGAGGATACCTGGTGGAAGTCTTCATGGTTTTTCTATACTCCCACAAAACTGCATGAATCCTCTTGTCCCAATGATGTTTAGCCCCCTCCATTTCTGCATCTTTGGCCAACATCATGCACAAGGTCTGATTGGTTCTCTTTGCCAAGCCATTGGAATTTGGCTTATAGGATGTAGTTACTCTATGTATGATAGAGAAATGTCATAGCATGGCTGTAGTAATGCTTCTTGTAAACTCTCCTCCTCTATCAAAAACCAACTCCAAAGGGCATCCAAACCTAGTGATAATGCGTTCATAAAGAAATCTACCAACTTCATCTTCATTCTTGTCACTCAATGGTCTAGCCTCAACCCACTTGGTAAGATAATCAGTAACTACCACAATATACCAATTGTTCCTTGGGGTTCTATCAAGAGGACCTACAAAATCAATTCCCCACTTCTCAAAAGGTCCTAGCAATAGAATTGATCTAAGTGGTAGAGTGGATGTAGACTTTCTAGCAAAAGCTTGACAAACATGACAAGTTTTGTAATAATCAAGATAATCCTTGAAAATCCCTCTCCAATAGTAACTTGCATCTAGAATCTTGAAAGCAGTCACCTTTCTTGCAAAGTGTCCTCCACACACTAAACCTTCATGAAACCCCTTTATAAGTAGGATAGACTCTTCCTTACCCACTTCTCTTTGAAGTAGACCATCTGCTCCTTGGTGAAAAAGTATATCCTCCACCATTGTGTAAGGTCTAGATCTTGCTGCAAAAGCCTTCCTTTCCCTAGCATGCATCCCTTCTAGATAGTTACATCTTGTCACAACATCCACAATCTCCTTGTACTCCATTGGAACCTCTAGAGTGACTAAGATTGTCATGAGCTCTTCATCTGGGAAGGAATCATCCACTGGCTCATCTCCATCATGATCATATGCTCTAGATAACAAATCAGCATTTGCATGTTTCTTTCCTGGCTTATCCTCAATGGTGTATTCATACTCAAACAAGAGTATCATCCACTTTGCTAGTCTCCCTTCAACATTAGGCTTGTTGAAGATGTACTTCAAATCTCTGTGATCCGTGACAATGGGGGCTTTCCCTCCAATCAAGTAGTGTCTAAACTTCTTGAGACCAAAGATCACTACCAACCCTTCTTTCTTTGTGATAGAGTAGTTTTTTTCTGTTGAAACCATCTGCCTACTACCATAAGCTATTGGATGATCATACCCATCTTGGTCTAATTGACTACGGTGCATCCTATAGCTACATTAGAAGTATTAGTGTAGAGGATGAAAGGCTTACTCCAATCAGGTTTAGCAAGAATTGGAGCTACAACAAGGGATTGCTTGAGCTCCTCAAAAGCTTTGAGAGCCTCCTTGTCCTCCAAAATCACCATGTAATCTACACCCTTCTTCATGTAGATGGTCAATGCATAAGCTTTGTTGGAAAATGAGAAGATGAACCTCCTATAGTATCCAACCATCCCCAAGAATTGGTGTAACTTTTTCAAGCTTGATGGCAATGGAAGGTCTAAGATTTTCCTCTCCTTCTCAGGATCAACTGCTATTCCATCCTTGGAGATGATGTGCCCTAAAAGTAGACCTTCTTTACATCAAAAAATGCACTCCTCTGGGTTGAGTGATGCATTTGCCTCATCCAAGCATTGCTTGGATGAGGCAAGACCTTGATTAGGTGCTCAAAGTGCTCCTCCTTGCTCCCATAGACACAAAGTCATCAATGAAGTGTGACAACCCAACAAATATCACTTTTGCAGTAATCGGGTAAGTAAAGTTTGTTCCCGTAGAGATATTATCCAGAATTGGTCAAATACGAAGTCAAAAGTCACAATTGCAGTTCTTCTTGATGGCTTCTTCAATCTCTCAAGTAGAAACTACACCCAGAAGAGAGTAACAAGCTCACAATCTTGACAACTTGTCACGAATACACACATAATCACATCATAGCAAATTCTGTCCAAACAACTCTTGAGTGTGATGATTCAGATTCTCCCAAAGACGGCACTTCACTGTGAAGAACGATTTCGCCTCAGAATTGTGTTCCACCCCTCCACTGAAGGCACAACTTCCTTGATCGAAATTGCTTCACATCAACTTCGTGCTGCATTCACAAATACATAATACTACCAACACTACAATTCCTCTCAGATCTGTCAAGGCATTACTCCGATGCACTTCACTCAGGATCAAACACACAAAATGAAGATCAAGGTTGCAGATTCCAACATCCACAGACACACTGATTTGCTCTTTGGAATTCTCCACACACTCACAAACACAAAATTGACAATCGGAATTAAGCTTAAGCGACGAGTACTGAGAACAACACTTTGCTTTATCTGTCTTCAGAAATATGAATACTGAATAATATTGTACTGTGAATGCTCCCCTTAAATATTGAATCAAACGGCTGTCCTTCCTACCTATGCACAGCTTCCTAACATCTTTTCCTACTTGTAGATCCCAATTGACAATCTATCTCTTCATATCTGCTTCTTCCTATCTCAAAATTGATACTTATCCCAATCCAATGTCTACCTCATCATCGGCTTCCAAACCCGATGATCTTCTTATTACTTCTCCTTCTTCGAGTATAGCTAATTCTACTAATTCCTTCACAAATTCTACCACTTCTACACTAGGAACTACAATTGAGCTCAGGGTTACTCCATCTACTTCTTTATCTCCTGACCCACTCTTCTCTAATGTGTCAAATACCAAGTCCGATGACACCTGAATTCTTACTTTTGCAACATTGGGTCTAATTACAATCAATTCCTTTGCTAATTCTATTGTATCCTCATCACAAATTGTAATTGAAAGCATGGGTACACTATCTACGCCTTCAATTTGTAACACACTTTCCCCTAATCACTCATGTTACTGACCCGAAGAAACTTACAATCTGATCTTGCACTTCGGGTTTATTCACTACTGCTACTTCTCCTTCAATTCCTGTTCCATCTTCAATCGGAACTGAAATTGAAGTCATGGGTATCCTAACTATCTATTCTTTCTCTATCCTAACTCTCTCTCATGCCTCTGGCAAGATTCCCAAAGTCATCTTTGTTGCACTCTGAGGTCTGACTATCTCAGATATAGTCATCTTTGACTTGAGGCAAAGAAGCTTCTAACCCAAAGTTGTGTAAACCTGGAGTCCGAAGTCCAAAGTCTGAATCCAAATTTCGAAGTCCAAAGTCCAATGTTTGATGTCTCATGTTCAAAGTCCGAAGTCCAAAGACCAAAGTCCGATGTCTCAAGTCCAAAGTCCAAAGACCGAAATCTGAAGTCTCAAGTCCGAAGTCTGATGACACTAAACTACTTTGTACAGTTACTCTTGAAACTTCAAATACTTGTAACTTCTTCTACAAACCTCCAAACTTTGCGATTTTGGTGGCAATGGAAAGTCCTAAACTAGACGCTTCCAACTAAATATAGCACGCTTGATTTGGACTTGTGAACATTGAGATATAGCCCCCGCAAGAATCTCGACCTGTAACCTCCATTCCTCCTTTGGGTCTGCCCTCTTTCAATCCTGGCTGAGTCCGTCTTCATCTGACACCAAGTCGACTTCCTTGGGCTTGATCAAAATACAAATTTCCTCTCATTCTTCTCCATTTGGTTTCAATTTGGTTTCAGCAAGGCACTTCTTCTTCAAAACTCGTCCAAAATGAAAAATGTGGGTACCACATGAAGTCTCTCACAAATTTCCCAATGAAAGGTTCAAATACCTTGTTCATGAACCATTGGAATGTGGCTGGAGCATTGCAAAGCCCAAACGGCATGACCTTGAAAGTGTAAGTTCTCCAAAGTGTGGTGAATGTGGTGAGTTGTTGATGCTTTGGTGCAATCTTGATTTGGTTATATCCACTATAACCATCTCCAAAACTAAACCTCTCATGACCTGCAACCTCCTCCAAGATTTCATCAATGAATGGCAATGGGTAATAGTCCTTCTTCGTAACAACATTGAGCTTCTTGTAATCCATACATACCCGGAGCTTGCTATTCTTTTTCTTCACAATGACAATTGGAGACACTCATTCTGAATTCTCCACCTCAAAGATAAATCCGGCCTCCTTGAGTTTATCAATCTCCTCCTTCACAACCAAAGATATTGGTGGGCTAATGCAATGTTGCTTTTGGCGGATTGGTCTTGCATGTGACTCCACCTCTATCTTGTGCTCCTCCAAGGTGACTTCCTTCAAATCCTTGTAACTGAAAGCAACACATGGATGAACTTGCGGAAAATCTCCTCAAATCTCACCTTCTCCTCCTTGGTAATATTTGGGCCATACTTGAGGGTAGCTAACCTTCTCTCTACCTCTTCAAGTGTCAATGGTGATTTATTTGGGTCCTTCAAAACCTCTGGCTTAGGTGAAAAATCCATAACACACAAGGGATACACATCTGAATCCAATTCAGATTCACCCACCTCTATGGAAGTCTCCTCCTCCATGCTTATGTGCACACCTAAAGCTCCTTCTTCAAAATCTGATTCCCAATAAACAGAAGATGGTGTATCTAAATGTGGAGTGTTGGTGGTGTTGGTCACAACAACTGTGACTCTATGGTTTGATGGCCCAATCCTCAGGTACCTTTTGTGCCATCTATCCATTGTGCGTGCTTCTCTCAACCATGGCCTCCCAAGAAGTAAGTCATAGCTTGAATCCTTCAAGACTTGGAAAGTCATGAGATTTTAATTCCCATAACTGAAACTACCACCTTATCCATCACCCCTATTGGTCAAACTTGTTGCTTGTTTGCCATGCTCACCACAAATGTGGTGAGCATAGCAAACAAGCAACAAGTTATATTATATTGATTATTCTTGAGGGTATCATACCCAACTTCTTCATCAACCTTTCTGACATGGCATTCATTGCTGATCCTCCATCAACAAGTGCATCCTTGATGTTGTGACCATTCACTCTCACATCAATCTTGGAAACATATTCACAAGTCTCCCATGGTGTTGGCTTGGCATCCACCACCCCCATTGATATTGGAGCTTTTACCTTCTTCTTCCTTGTGCTCCTTGTAGAACTCAAACCACCTCTAAGCTCTTTTCTCAAGGTATGGTTCAAAGCAATCAATTGGCCCTCTGTGATGTTAGCCTTGTGACTACCAACATCCTCCAACACATTGTAGTTCCATTGTTGCTTTGAAATCAAGTAATCCTCCATTCCCAACTTCTTCCTTGGAGTCTTTGTTGTTGAGGCTTTTGATGTGCGAGTACTCCTAGTAGACATAGGAGTATCCTTGCTTGGAGTAAATCCTTGAGAAGAGCAAACATCCTCTACAAAATGAGCTCTCTTCTTCTCTTGTGCCAAAAGCTCCAAATTAAGACTCTTGGAGTTTGAGCACTCTCTCTTCTCATACTTGCTCTCAACCACATCTATGGATGCTATCACCTTACCTTTCTTTGGATTAGGAGCCACTTGGATTTCACTACCTCCCTCTTTCCCTCTATTAGCTCCCTCATAATCCCTTCCTCCATTGTAAGTGGAATTTGGGCAATTCCTTTGGATATGGCCTCTTCCTCCACAACCAAAACAATTTCTATCATTGAAATTTTTGGCTGGTTGGCCTCCTCTATATGGATAGTTTCCATGACTCCTAGGCCCTCTTCCTACATTCTGATCCACCTCTCTCTTCTCCCATAGTTGCACAACATTGATCTTGAGATCTACAAGTTGTTCTGTGATAGTTTGAAGTGGATCCTTTAATGGAGGTGCAATAACTGGAGCAACTACAACTTGTGGTGCTACCCTTGACACCAAAGTATCAGAAGTTCCACCATACTTGTAGCCTTGAGGAGGATGCACAACCTCCTTCAATGCCAAATCACTCTCATCCCTTTCCAAACTCTCCTCCATACAAATTGTAATCTTGATAGCTTCAACCTTGGAAGAAGGTTTCTCATATCTCACCTTGCTTCTAATTTGTGGTCTAATCTCCCCTCCCCCCTAAAAAATTCTTGGTGATCACAGCCCCTATGCCAATTATAGTAATCTCCACATCATCCCCACTCTTCCTCAACATTATGCAAAATCTGGACTCTAACTTTTCTACTCTTTCCACATAGACTCTCACTTTCTCTCCATCTCCTTGTTTGAGAAAGGTAACCTCAATCATGAATCTCTCATCACTCTCATTTGGGAGAAAGTTCTCAATGGGTAATGAAGTCAAACTCTCCCAAGACTCTTTTTCCCCATCTCTCCTTTCTCTCTTTTGGTATTCTGACTCATACCATGTAAGTGTTGTATCCTCAAAGAAATTTGGTAATAATGAGGCCCACTCATTCTTCCTCCTCTCATTATTTCCTATGCAAGCTTTCTTGAAGTCTGTCACAAAGGCCTCCACATCCTCTCCATCCTTGCCAAAGAAAACCGGAAGTTTCCCCATCTTTCTTTTCTCTCAATTTTTTTTCTTTTCTCTCACTCTATAATTAATAGAGTATATACATGACTAACACCATTTGAGAATAATCCACTCTAGGGAACACAACAGGTCCAGGTTGCTCCAAGATTTCTATAGCAACATCAAATCCTTGAGTGCATATTAATCTAACTCTCATGGATAGTTTATCCATAAGTTGAAAGATTATCTCGATCACTAATCTTGAGAACTAGCTGATGAAGGTGGTAGTATTTCTGTAGGTGGTAGTATTTCTGTAGCTGTGCCTCTCCAAGATCCTTCACCAAAGTCTCCAAAAGTGCTTTTACTCCACTACACTCATGTTCTTTTGGAAGTCCTTCCACTCCACAAACCTCACACAACTCCTTTGTCTTAGATCTTCTCCCTCCTAATCTTGGTGAAGAAGGTCCAACATGCAAACCCAAGTCAAGTAAACCTCTCCTTTCTCTCAATCTCTTGCTCTCAAAAGTCAATGGACATGAACTTACTTTATGTCTCTTCTCTCCACATAAAAAGCATTTAGACTCACACTTTCCTTCAAGTGGTGTAGGTTTTTGTATCCACTCAACACTCTCTTCAAATTCTATTGTAAACTCTCTTTTCCTCAAATCCACTCCTACAATCACCTCAAACCCATGGGGAACCTTACATAGTCTCAATTTCCACTCTTGATGACCCTCCATGTTCCCAAGATGAATCTAAACACTCAAACATGCTTTTTGTTGCTCTCAAACTCCTCATGCATGAGATCTCAACTTTGCGGAATTGACTCTTCCTCATAATTTCACTCAAATCTCTCAACTTGTATATGATAGTCCTCTGAAATTTAAACACTTGATCACAACTCCAAGGCATCCCTCCTTGCAGCTACAAGACATCCCTTCCAAACAACTCTAGGGCGTCCCTCCCTGCAAAATTTCAGATCTTTCATCAAGCCATTTGGCCAAGACACCTTTCTATTCACCTTACATATTTCAGATTTGGTCTAAAAACCACCCCGTCACTTCAAAAACTCATAACTCCTTGTTCAAGAATGATCTCTCTCTAATTTTTGTGTCAATAGGTAAGACACAACATAGTGAATTTTTTTGGAATGTTTCACAACAATCCACTAAGAACCAAAGAAATGGCAGACTCTGTATAATTTTCTAGAGAGCATGAAGTTGTAGGAGCAATTTACCCTATCAACTTTCAAAAATTCTAGTTCAATGCACATAATAGCTCTCACAATAATTATAAGTGTGCTATTTGAAGGACAACCCAAGCTATCATGTATAGAAATTTCAAGTCCAGATCTCAAACTTGAGATTTTACCCAAAATCTCCATAATCTCCAAAATCTGCAATCCACCTCACACAATCTCTCCAAATCCTCTCATGTATACAAGATGTACAAAATCATCACAAAGACATCATAATGAACTACAGGGTATACAAATGAATCTTGGTTCTCTAACATAAGTTCAGCCCTCTCTTCTCCTAATGTTCTCTCCAAGTGAGCTCTCATAGTCTCCTTTTGCCTAATGTAGAATTGAACGCAAAACATTATCTTGCCTTCAGAGAGGTCCCGGCAATGGAACCAAAAATGTGAGCCGGCCTGTCTCTGACTTAGGATGAACCTCTGATTGCTATTATGGTAGTGCACCATGGACTAAGAAGTCAAGGAACCCAACTCCATCATACTCCTCCAAGGCTAACTTTCCAAGACTCAAGACATTGCTCACTAGAGAACTCAATGAGAGAGAGATAGTTGCAAATTAAAGGATGATGAGTACCTCCTCACCCCTTTTTTATATACTTGTGAAATAATTATGTACCAAAGTTATTAATTGTCGTAGTAACTCAAGTTACTAGACTAAAAGTCAAGTAAAGTCATAAAGTAGAAAGGAATATCCATTCACATGGGCATATTCTACTAGCATGTGATCTTATCTTGAACCAACCACTAAGTCAAGGATTTCTTCACATGGACTATCCTTGGACTATATAAGAATCCAAAACAAAAAGGCTTGCAGGCCCAAGAGTTCTCAACTCTTTTTTCAAAACCGAACACCTAGGAATAATATTAAGTCAACACACTAGAATCCAAAATATTGGTGCTCATCTTTTACACTTCCTCTAAAGTAAGGTCCCCTCTATCTTAGCTATGACTAACTTTAGCTAATCATGACTAATGTAGAATCATCGTTTACTCTATATAAATAATATCTCTCAAGTACTTGTAATACCAAGCTAAATATCACAATACCACACACATGCAAAAATGAGTGTTATAGAACACCACCCACTAATGTAACTCTAACCAAGATAACTACACTAGGGGAAAGGCAACCTGTAACTTGCCATCATAAGACGCACTCTCACGGTGTGTAGGTCATCACTTTCTGCCTCACCAAAGAGAAACAAAGGTAGTCTGAATGGTTATCACTCTAGCCTCTCTACTGAGAGCATACTAAAGCACCAATGCTCAAAAGTCAATGCACTTGACGCAAATATGGTGCACAAATAGGAAGCAAAGAATGGAGGGGATCCAATCACAAGAAATCTAAACAAAAACCCTCCATCTCATAAAACAACATGGGACTGACTTTGCCACCATTTGGCATTTGACATAAGAGAAATTTGTATCTAAGTCCTAAGCTACTAGGATCACCAAGAATGGGATCAAACTACCTCTCATAGCCAAAGTTACAAGTGTATAGATAATAGTGGCACAATCACTAGGACAACAAGTGAGGGTGGACCAATTGGCTAGGGCACCAATCTAGGAACAAAAGATCTAGGGGTCAAACCCTGTTGTGCACAATCTGGCAAGATGGGCAGATTTTGCCAACCAATGACCAAGATCTACTCTAAACTAGCTAGCCTCACACCAGCAAGCTGACCCTTCTAGGCCTTTGTAGCCTCTCATAGCCCACAACCCTATGTCTTGAAGCCTCTAAACACCCAAATGAGGCCTTTCTTCTTGCCACTTCAAACCTCCTCCAAAATCTAGCAAAAGTCCTCCAAACTTGCAAAAGTCTTCCAAACTAGCAAGACTCCTCCAAAATTGGCCAAAATCTGACATAAACCCTAAAGTTGGCTGACCACCAAATCTTCCCCTAACTCTTCACTTGAGCCAAATTGAAAACACGGGTTTCTCCAAATCACAAATTCACAAGAATAGCTTCACAATTCCACCTTGAATTTTACTTTTTGAGCCCAACTTGCAACAAATTGGTCCTACCTTCCACCTCTTGAGCTCAAAATCACAACCACAACTCAAAATTTGCTCCTTCTATGCTCAAAAATTGGCCAGCGCTTCCGCACTCCGTCTACCTTACTGCCAAATCTCCATCAAGCAATGACCTTTTGCACACCAAAGAAAAATTGAACTTCAATTGAGCTACCAACAATCCACCAAGCTTGGAGATACCACTAACATTCAAAGTTCTTACACCCGATTTCCCTTGATTTCACTTCTCTGATGTAATCAATTTGTTTACCACTCTCAACTCAACTCAATTCAGATAAATACTTGATTTGTCACTCTATAAACTGCCAACAACTGGGCACTAATTACAGTCAAGCCACACCCAATCTAGCTAAGAGAATCCAAGTGACACTCGCCGGCCTCTGTCCACTATAGCCAAGAACTCGAAGGCTCAACATCAAAGAAGTGAGCTCTATGGAGGTGCACTTTGAAAGTGTACCTCCTAGACTTGAGCTAGGTCTAAAACCCTAATGGTCCCGCTGACTGCACACTTGACGGTGCAAACGGTGCAAAGTGATGGTGGACCCCATCGTGAAGTCAGTACTCTGAACACAGTCTCTTAGAAACTGCTAAAATAACTCTAACTACTATCACTGGAACTCCAATGTCCGAGCAATCTAGATGTGACACTACAAATTGCGTGACAACACCCTAGCTGCTTAAGCACTCATGTATTATTTATTGACAACACCAAGTGCACATGGTAGCATATACCAATACATATGTAAAAAGACCAAGGAGAGAAATTGGAGAAAAGAAGATTCACATTGGAACTCAAATGTAGGAAACTCCAAATGTCTAACATAAGGCTTCAACTTTGATATATACAGGGAAACTAAGTACAAGACTCCCAAGAAGCTTCCAAGAAAGGTTCTTTTTAGAAGCCACCTTTCTTGGAGTGCAAGTCAATCTATCCATCTACTTGGTGCACAAGCTAAGCTAGCTATTTAACTTGGCATATAAGTTAATCAAATTCCCAAAGTTCCTAGAAGCTTCTCATCAAGAAGCTTCCTAGCTACTTAGATGTACTTGAAACAGGACATGTCAAAAAAAAAATTTTTAATTATGTGAATATTTAATTACTAATAAACCACAATTTGCAGAGATAATTCATTTTACAAAATTTTTTATAGAACAAGCGGAAAATCTTCTAAAAGAAGCGATTACAAAGCATATTGAACTTTTTCTATTTCAAGAAGAGTTGTACATTCTATCAAAAAGCTTCTTAGATGTTTTTAGAATATTCTTAGCATTCTTAGATTATCTTAGTTCTACTTCCTTTTTGCTGTTTTTAATTGATTTTGCTAACTCATGAGCTACTACTTACTCTTCTACTAACTCTATATTATTCTATATTCCCTCACCACTAGTTGGAGACATCCTTATTGCCATGGAGTCCTTAAACTCTTGTATTGCTATGTGAGTATTTTTGAGATGAAGAAGGGGTGTTGTGAAGAAGACATCTTTTCTAAAGGACCCTCTATTTGTTTTTTTACTGGTGGTCATGTCAGATGTCTCTTTGGGCAAGAATATGGTCAACTTTGTAGTCCTCATTATTGTTAAGAAGAGGAGAAGGAGTTTGTGCACAATTAGGAAAGGAAGATGGGTTAGAAACAAAGGGTTTTAACTTTGAAACATAGAAGATATGATGAATCCTCATGCGACTAGGAAGTGCAAGTTCTTGGCAACCAGAGAAATAATCTAAATAATATCAAATGGACCAATCCTATTGAGAGCAAGTTTACAAACTTGGGTGTCAACTGGGAGAGGAATGTTACATGAGGAAAGCATGATGTTATTGCATATTTGGGAGGTGAAATCACAATGATATTTGGTAGCATATTGCTTTTGCTGATTTTGAGCAACAAGAAGATGAGACTTTGGTTTGGTGTAAGGACATAGATAATGTGGATAAGAAGGTGGAAGTATGAGAGACATCAGATGGTGGTAGACCAAAGAATGAAATGGGAACAAAGGGATCTTGCCCATAATTAAGAAAGAAAGGAGAGAATTACTTGCCTACTTAGAAATATTGTAGGTAAACTTGACAATTATAAAAAAAGTATCCCAATTGGTGTGGTGAACATTGACAAAGGCACATAACATATCCTTTAGGGTTTAAGTTTGCAATTTGCTTGTTTGGTTTGCCCATCAATTTAAGGATGATCGACCATAAAAAAGGCAAGATTGGTGCCAAGTAGTTTGAAGAGCATTTCCCAAAACTTGCCAATGAATCAAGGGTCACTATCAAAGATGAGAACCCATGGCATCCTATGGTGCTTGAAGAGACTATTGAAGTAAATTTGGGCAAATGTTGGAGCATCTTATCTATCCATGATAGGTTTGAAATGAATTTTCTATTGGCTTATTAACAAAAACCATAATTTTTATATGGCCTTGGTATAACTTTAGCAAGGCCTTGGTATAACAACTTGATTAGATCTAAGATCACATGTTTCCATTGGGTAATTGGGATTGGTATGGATTGAAGTAGTCTACTCAGCTTTTGGTTGCTTATCTTGTTGCAATGGCAACTTGGACAAGATTGGACAAACTCTCATACCTTTCTTGCCATGTTTGGCCACCACCATTGGCATTGTAGGGTACTCAATAGCTTTTCTAAGCCCATGTGCTCAGCAATTTGTAAACCATGCACTTCTTGAAGTTGCACAAGTCATAGATCTCCCATAATTGGAATGTAGATTTAATTCTCACAAAATAGAAGATCATCTTTTACTGAAAAGGTGTCATACTCCTTGTCACATGTTGAAGAAGAATCTTGCACAAGATGAAAGAATGGATCTTGTTGTAAAGTAATCTTGAAATTTGTTCGCACCTTTGAGTGTATCAACACTATGGTGATTGTTACTTTTATGGGAGATTTAGGAAGAATCTTCATGCCAAGCTTTTGTACCAAGGGATTGAGAATGACATGGAACTTTGGTTTATACTCAAGCATAACATCAAAAACTTGTAGTTGTTCTTCCTATTGATGATGCCAACTCTTCATATGCTCCAAATGTAAGATTTGCACAAGGGTTTGTGATCAATTAAAATTATCTTTTGTTTCCCAAGAGATAATGTTTCTACATCTTCATTGCATATTCCATTGCAAATTGCTCTTGATCTCAAGTAGAATTATTCCTTTCAGCTGCATTTAGTTATTGGGATACAAAGGCAATGGGATGCAATGCATATGGGAATTCTTATTGTAACATAGCTCCAATTGCTAAGTTAGAAGGATCCAAATTAACCATACAAGGTAGTGTAGGATTATACAATTGGAGGATGGGTTATGAAGACACTATCTCCTTAAGTTTCTAAAATGCTCCTTCCTGCTTGGTGGTTCACTTGAATCTTTTCATCTTTCCCAAGAGATCAATTAACAATGTGGCCACATGAGCATAGTAGTGGATGAACCATTGGTAAAAACTTACAAATCCATTGAATCCTTGATCTTTTGTGGCATCCTTAAGAGTAGGTCAATTGATAATAGCCTTGATTTATTCTCTTCTATCTTGATCTACTCTATTGAAACCTTATGACCCAAGATGGTACGAATTTCCTTTTGCCAAAAGGTGCACTTGGACTTTTTACAATATAGCTCCCTTTGTCATAGCCATCTTAACTTCCCTTATATGATTCTTATATCTTACTTCCAACTTATTGTAAAATAAAACTTAGATCACATTATCTACCTAGGTGGACTTGGTGTTCAAGAGATACAAGTGGATGCTATTGCCCAAATTCCTCAATCTAAAGTTATGAGTATAGTGTCAGCATTCATTGGTTTAGTGAACTTTTATCATTTATATGTTAGAGAGTTTAGTGTAATTTCCAAGGCCTTGACAAAGCTAACTCTGCTTACACATGAGTGTTGTCGGAGAAATATGCATGAGTGAACTTTTGTAGAAACCAAGGAGAACTTAACATACTCCTATATCCTCAAGAGACAAACTAGAGATTTCATGCACATTGGGTCTTGGAGCAATGCTAACCAAAGAAGATAATGAGATGAAGGAGTTTATGTAAGCTAAACTAAATGCTCTAACAATTCTGTTAAGTCAAAGTATAATCCATATGAGAGAGTGTGTTTAGAATCATTGCGAGTTATTGCATTCTTTTCTATTACTTTTTAAGAAACTCTCTCACTCTCGGTACTATCATTAGCCATTGCATTGGTTGAGTTTAGGTACTAGATACCAATTGTGTTCTTTGATGAGTACCTTGAAGAACATAATTGATGTATCATGCTCATGAGGAGCTTAGATGTTTTGGTATGAAGCAAATACATAACTTATTATAGTGTTAATATTGCTCACACTGTATGTTGCACCAGTATATATGTTCAATTAACCCAACTTGAAAAGCACTAGAGAATCTTCAAACTACTACAAGGTCTCTAAGCTCCAATAAACTTTTTCTTAGGGAGACCAAGAAGCAATGCACTAATAGCATACCAGCTATCCTGATAAGCAAACAGCGGCCTAATGTTGTGTAAGGAAATTCTAATGATGTAGACGGTAATTACTAAGCAACCTATTATTGACTACAAATACTATTACGGCCACTAAAATAACAATTTAAACTTCAAACAAACTAGCTAAGAGCCAACAAATGACATGATAGGTGGTTGTTGAAGTAAACTGTTATGAATTTTAATATGATAGTCTCTCATTATAATTAATGCTCTAAACTAACAAACTCAAACAAAACAAAATCAGACAAGCATCAAAACATAAGGAAAACAGATAATGAGGTAACTTCAAGAAATAAAAGATGAAGGGCATCATTCCTAGAGAACTTTATTTAGGTTTATAGGTCCAAACCACGTGAGATTCACTATTTCTCTTTGTTGACTGAATGTCCGTTCCATGACAAGTCCATATTAGGTTTATTAGCCAAAAGTGGAAGCTCAAATTCTACGAGATTGAAAATTTCTTTTTATTGATAAAATGTCGGTACATTGGTCCTGCTGAGGTCTCGTATGATTCCTTGTTGTTGACTTGGTCGAATTAGCCCTATCTATTAATCCTGAATAGAAAACATTTTCAAATTATAATTGTTTAAAGTGAATGAATAAAGGGACCATTCAATACACGGACGTGCTTCTCACATACTCTTTTGATTCAGTAGAAAATTCACAAATTCACTAATTATATATGTGTAAAGTGTAAGGGACCATTAATTACACGGATGGTGCTTCTCACGCACTCTTTTGATTGTAGCCACCCCTCTCGGTTCCTCGGTAAATCTGCTTTATTGAATGGCAGTTTCCAAGGCGTTTGGCTTCTTACGTTTGTGGAAGCAGGTTTGTCTGTCTTTCTACGTGCCAGGACATGAAATTTGCTGACAAAATCTTGGATTCGCTACGCAAGCGACTTCTTCTAGTTGTCCTTACTCTAGGCCATGTAACCAAAGGTATCTGATTTGGTCTTGCTAATATCAGATTCTGGAACCTCGTTTCTTCTTTTTCAGCAATTATTTTACTGTTCTTCGATTTCTGTTCTCTATGGACCAATAAATTTCTTAGTGCTTTCAGCAGAGTTGTTAGTTCACGTATTACAACTACCGATCTTAATTTCAACAGTGGAAATCTGGACCTTATTTAATTTTCGAAATTAGTCTTTTGAACTCTTAATGCGGTGGAGTATCAAGAAATAAAATGACAGACCACCCTTGCATACACATAGTTTGGTAAAATCTCAATTTTCTAGAATTAGTCTTTTGAACCCTTAGTTGTGATGGAGTATCAAGAAATAAAGTCACGGATCACCCGTAGCTTACACACAGGTTTTAAATACTTGATTCTAAATGCATGACTTAGAGAAAGGTTTACATTGGGCCTCTGTCCGGTACTATTTTACTTTACCTTATATATAATGTTAGGTAAAATGGAATATAATGGACTTTCTCCCATTTATCAATTGTTTAAGAGAATATTTAAATAAATTATTTTATTTTAATATTTGTATTGAGATTATGATATTCTTCTTTCAATTCCCAAATTTTTATTATTTAAAAAAACTATATTATAAATATTTTAATATTTTTTCACAGAAATTTATAACTAAATAATTTTATATAAAAGTAGAATCTCATTAATAGAAATCTATAAAATAAAAAAATAAAAAAATTTCTCTATATCTATCATATATTATCGAACATATAACGTTTTAGGTAAAGGGACAATTCGAGCGACACCCTTCTTACAGGAGAGGTACCCTTTTTATATATTCTTTATGGATGGTTACATCAAATTTGACGTAATGCATAACAAGGGGATTTGCTATACTTCGATATATGAATTTATTTTTATAGAGTAATCAAGTTCCATATTGATTTTATTTTTCTAATATGAGAGAAAGAAATTCATTGACGTTTAGAAAAAAATAAATTTTTATTTTTTTAATAAATTTAAAAATTATGCTAATAAATTGAATATAAGAACTAACTAAATTTATGGAAAAGGGGTGTCTCCCGACCAGGTCCCTAAATTTCTCTAAACCAAATTGTACAGAAAAGCAACTAAAGGCAAAGTCCCCTAGTAGCCATTGTTGATCTTATTCAAAGTAACGGTCCACGTTTCGCGGGACTCCAGAAGATTCCCGTACTTGGATTTACTTTCGACCTTGTCGACGGTAGGTGAGTTCAAAGCAGTGTGCTACCAAACTCGTGGTTAAGACAGTGTCAATCCCTCGGCACTTCCAACAATAGTCGGTCCATTGCACTGACGATGTGTCGTAGCGGACGTCTCTCTAACGTTAGTCTGATGACGAGAACGAAAGTTCTATTCCACTGGAATCAAGCTTGAGACATCACGTGAAAAGGCTGGAGTCGAAATGACCGTTGATACTATGAACACAATTCTTTAAAGGTTTCCAACGTTTATAGTAGCGCAAATCACTCCCACTGGGAGAAAGGTGACCCTATAGTATATCAAGAAAGTTGGGAAGACCCCATCAAGCCGTACAAGAATGGGAAATAAGAAAAACAAGAGCGTTTATTGTAGCGCAAATCACTCCCACTGTGAGAAGAGGTGACCCTATATAGAATAATAAGAAAGATGGGAAGACCCATCAAGCCGTACAGAAATGAGAAAAAAGAAAAACAAGAGAAGAGGTGACCCTATATAGAATAATAAGAAAGATGGGAAGACCCATCAAGCCGTACAGAAATGAGAAAAAAGAAAAACAAGAGGTAAAACGAGGCTAAGAAATGAGGCAATAAACAATTAGTCATTCCTGCGGGTGGCTTCCATTATAGGAGAAGTTTCAATTCTGGACGTGACAGATTTGTGTCGGTGACATAGAATTACTCAGAAAACAGTTTATGGGGATGGAAAGATAGGAAGACCCATCAAGCCGTACAAGAATGAGAAATTAAAGAAACAAGAGGTAAAATGAGGCTAAGTTGCAATAGTATTCATTTATATTTAAACAATTAGTCATTCCTGCTGGTGGCTTCCATTATAGGTGAGGTTTCAATTCTGGACGTGACAGATTTGTGTCGGTGACATAGAATTACTCAGAAAATAGTTTATGGGGATGAATAGCTCAGGGTAATTTCAGTTTTTAAAAATTATTTAATTAAATTAGGGAATTGATAGAAATAGAAAGTTTTATCAATTAGCATTCATGGCAAATTCTACATCTGTTTATATGCTTCTTCTTTCTCCATCTCACTCTAAGACAAATGGCTCACGATGCATTGAGTTATTAACACGAGCCACACTTCTAACAAGCCATCTTCTTGTGCATGGAACTATTGGGGGATCTTGAATTGGGGTTAGCTTGTTGAGGGAAGAACATGCTCCTTGCAAACATGCAACTTGTTGATGGGGTGTGACAACTGATGAAAGTCTTGTAACAATCCCAAAAGCTGATCAACTTTCTTACCTCTAGGTTTTGCAAGAACAATGTTGAATCCACCAACTCCCATATCATTCGCCTCCAAAGAGGAAATCATTCAATACATCCAAGATCATGCCAACACTCAAGGATATGTTGTTTCATAAAATGGTCAGTCAAGGACAAGAAAATCTGGTTGTATTTCGACTGAAATGGGCTAAGTGGAGTATTGGAATCTTCCAATCAGCGGAATATATCTACCCCTTGCATTGGATACACTTTTCCATTGTATGGAACAAAGTGAAAGAATGATGGACATTGAGATCCTGCTGTTACAGATGCAAATCATAATCACAAGTCTTTGCCATCCTTGTCATGTCATCCTCATCACCTCAGTCTTACAAGAGATCAGCTTGATGAAGCCAAGTGCTTTTCTACTAGTGGAATTCTCCCAGCTTGTTGTAGCTTTGCTACAACAAGCAGATCCTAGGGTCATATTGATCAATCACAATATCTACAATGCCATGGACAAAACCAATTTCAAAACATTCAACGGCTGCACTCCTATCAAAGCACTAATTGATGAGCTGTAGCAGCATGAATTCTATCACAAGATCAAGCTCAACGATGAGTTGCAAATCATCAAGTTGTTTTTCATCCACCCCAAGTCAGTCAAGTTGATGAGTCAATTTCCAACCACCTTTGGTGCCAATTGCACATAGAAGACAATAGCTTACAAGATGCTACTGCTCTATATCAAGAGCATGAGTTGCCATTGGCAAAAGCTTCACATCTTGCTTTGGTTTGTTGTCCAATGGGACCAAAGATTATTACAATTGTGCACTGTGCATGTTTTGTGAAATATTTGAAAAAAACATCCTCCCAAAAGTTATAGCCATTGACAAGGACCACACATTGATGAATGCCATTGCTCATATCATACCTCAAACAAAAATGTTCTCTGCACCTGGTACTTTGACAAGAATGTGTTAGCAAATTGCAAGAGACACTTTGATAAATTTGGATGACTGGATAATATTCCTTAGCAAGTGGTCTAAATTGTGCAAGGCAAGTAGCAAAGATGATTATGATAGGATGCATGATGAACTATAGGTATTATTGACAAAAAAATTGAATTGCTACAACTACCTCAACAACACTTGGCTGGCCATCAAAGAGATGTTAGTGATAGCATGGACCACCACATGTCAAGATTATGGAAATGCAAGTACTTTGCAAGTTGAGTGATGTCACGATGCAATGAAAAAATAATTATCAATATCAAATGGAGCCTTGTTTGCCATGTACTCAAAATTGGAACTAGATTGGGTTAATGAGGTGAACAAAGTCAACTATGCTCTCAAAGTTGAAATTGTTAGGATTCCACTTAAGTTCAATCAATCATTGTTTGGTAATGTGTGTCGTAAGATATCTCATTTTGTTCTTTATATTTTAAAAAATCAATACAAATGGGCTATAGTTTTAATGGACAAGCCTCTAGCATCATCCAAGAATCATGTCATATGCATGATGAGAATGCCATGTAACCATCTTATTTTAGCACAACTTGCAGAATTACAACCTCTCCAAATGATGGATTTTAGTGATTAATGACACCTACATTATAACAATATGGAGTTTAGCAATGAAGTTAGTTAGGGCTAATGAAGTAGAAAATATGACAAATTAGCCTAGAATATTCAAAAAGCATCTAGGAAGCTTCTTGGGAAGCTTCCCAACTAGCTTAGCTTGCACGCCAAGTAAGCAACTTCTAGAAGGAAGATTCTTGAGAAGCTTCCCAATTAACTTGGCTTACACTCCAAGAAAGCGGTTTAAGGAAGCTTCTTGAGAAGCTTCTCAAGGCCTTGTATACTCCCTATAAATACCAAAGCCAAAGCTCATGCTAGGCATTTGGAGTTTCACTCATTCAAGTCTCCCAATGTGATATTCCGTTCTCCTATTTCTCTCCTCAATCTTTGGTCTTTTACATTGGTATTAGAGTAAGAATGGAATGGATAGAATTTATGGACCATCAAATCCATTTCTTCCAAACCATTAAGATTTTTGTGTCTAAGTACTACCCAAGCATCACTTCACACAATTCATCACCTCATGTTTTGGGCAGAATTTTCTAAATGCAATCACCTTGTCCGGGGAACCCTTGGTACTTCTGGTTGTAACTTGTGGAGAATGGTGGACGTGTTGCATCTATGTATTAATAAATTAGATAAATTGGGAGAAGTGTGATAGAGTAGTAGCCATGGCAACAATACTTGAGGTTATCATTGTTGTGCAGCAACAAATCAAGCACCTTACTCAATTATTGGATGAACAAGACCAATAATGACAAGAGCATGTAGAGAGAGCACTATTTTTAGAAGGAGAAAATTAAATTTGATTTCCTAAACCCAAGGTATTTGATAGCAAGAACTCTTAAGAGTAGTGGAGAATTTTGTATTTTATTGTCAATGTTATTTCAGGCTACAAATCTTCAAGATGAACATAAACAAATTCTCTTAGCTTCAAGCCAATTAGACGGAGCAATAAAGCTATCATGGTGATTCCGAGTGGAGCAAGCTGAAAGGCAATTTGTTGCACCAATCTTGACATGGGAAGAATTCAAGGGTGCAATAAAAGCCACACAAGCTACACAAGATAATTTGGCAGAGTTGAAGCAAGTTGATTATGTAAGAAGCTACATCACGCAAGTCTAGAACACCATTATGCAAATACCAAATATAATGGATGGTGAAGCTCTGGATTGATTTGTGAGGGGCTTGAAGTCACGAACCAAATTAGAAGTGATTATGCAAGAGGCAAAATACTTGGAAGAAGCTATGCAGCTAGCAGAGCACTTTGATTCCTTGGTTGTGACAACTTGATCTTGACAATGACCTTCACAAAACTAACTAGTACACTACACACATGTGGAAGAGACGGCATCAATGGAGATTGATGCCATCTAATAGAAACCATTTGGTAGAGTAGACCGGGAAAGATTGCGGCAAAATAGTGGTTGCTTTTATTGGTACCAAGTTGGATATCATGTTGCTGAATGTCCACTCAAGAATAGGAGATCTCAACAAATTGCCCAAATGGAGGTTGTAGAGCATGATAATCAAAAAAATGAGGAATCACAAATAGGAGATTTTGAGCCACCTATTAGGAATTTGATTAGCTCCAATGGGATTGAAGGCTTGACCTATGCAAGTTTGCTTTAGTTGCAAGGTACAATATTTGATCATGGTTGTAGGATTTTGGTTGATTCTAGAAATTTAGAGAATTGTATGTTTATGCAATTAGCAAAGGAATTGAGTATTCTTATCAAGCCAATAATTGGAAGTAGATTGATGATGGCAGATGGTAGAAAGGTTTTGCATTCTACACCTTGCATCCTTTTACCTTCAAGATTGGGAAGGAGTATTTGGAGTGTATGAGGTTTGTAGTGGCACCTCTACACTATGATGTCATTTTTGGTTTGCCTTGGCATGAACGTCATAAGGTTCAATTTGATTGGAATCAACGATTCAAGTACAACACCAAGGTAGGAATTTACAATTTGGTTGTCTGGCACCTTTGAGTAAGACATCTAAGAATAGTCAATCCCAAGATGGGGAGTTTGTCACAAAAGTAGCCATAGAGCAAGCTTTGAAGGAATATAAGTTCATAGATGGGAAGTTTGTCAATGAAGTAGCTATAGAGCAAGCGTTGGAAGAAGATAAGTCTATTTTTGCAATGTGGATCAAGCAGATTGCACAAGGAGAATGTGAGGAGAGTCAAAAGCCTCATCAAGCAATGGTTGATCAAATAGCTGAAGAGTTTGTGGGTGTGTTTCCGGATGATCTGCCAAAGGGATTACCCTCTCATCGTGGCATGCACTTCAAGATTGAGTTATTGCTAAGGAGTACTCTAGTGAGTAGACTAATCTATCGGCTCTCACCAAAGGACTTGGGGGAGTTGCAAACAACACTTGCAAAGTTGTTAGAGAAGGATTTCATACAACATAGTACATCTCCTTAGGGAGCACCGATACTATTTGTTCCAAAGAAGGATGGAGGACTTTGTTTCTATATTGACTACCGTGGGCTCAATGAACAAACCATGAAGAATGCATATCCCTTGCTTTGAATTGATGACTTGCTTGATCAATTGAGCAAAGCATGATCTTCATAGTGGCTATTGGAAAATCCCCATTGAAAGGGAGCATGTGCAAAAGATTGCATTTTGTACCAAGTATGGACATTTTGAATGGAAAGTTCTACCTTTTGGGCTCACTATTGCTCCAAAGATCTTCATGGATCAGATGTATTGGGTGTTGGATGGACTACTAGATAGGTACATAGTTTTGTTCTTGGGTGAAATTTTAATCTTTAGCAAGATGGAGGCAAAACATATAAATCATGTACCGCAAGTCCTAAGGTGTGTACGTCAATGGAAGTTTTATTGCAAGAGTCAAAGTGTGCCTTTTGATAGAAGGAAGTCACCTTCTTGGGTCACAAGATCTCATCAAATGGGATCAAGTTGGAAGAGGAGAAAATCAAGGCCATTATCGATTGGCCTACTCCAAAGGAGGCCATAGAAGTGCAAGCATTTAATGGATTGACAAGTTTTTATCAACAGTTCATCCACTATTATGTGCATGTGGCAGCACTATTGATTGACCTCTTGGGGAAAAACTCCAGCTTTCAATGGACCACCAAGCATGAAGAAGCATTCCAGAAGTTGAAACATATGGTGTCTTCAAGACCAATTCTTCAACCACATGATCCTCAACTACCTTGTGTGGTTGACTTTGATGCTTCCAACTTTGTCATTGGAGTTGTGTTGTAGTAGGAATTCCTAGATAAGTTACATCCCATTGCCTTTGTGTCTCATCAAAAACACCATAAAAAGGATTTACTCTACAAAAGATTGGGAAAAATTAGTAATGGTATATGCCACCAAGGTATGGAGGCATTATCTTGAGAAAACAAGTGATCATGCAAACCAATCATAAACCCTTGTTGCAGACATTACATTTGGAACACATGAAGAGTCAACATCATCAATGGGAGGAGCAACTCCAATTTTTTGACATCAAACTTGAGTACAAACCAGGTCGGTTCTATGTCATCCTTGATGCCCTATCACGATGGCCTGATTTTAAGTCTCTTCCTCTCATCATGGCAGCAATTACAATGGTGTCAATCACAATGGCCTGATTTTAAGTCTCTTACTCTCATCATGGCAGCAATTACAATGGTGTCAATCCCAATGGCCTGATTTAAGCCTCTTACTCTCATCATGGCAGCCATTACAATTGTTTCAATCAACTCCAATGTCCAAAATGAGTTTAGGTCAGCTCTATAATAAGATCCCTTCTTTTGAATGGTACATGGTTGTCTTGCAACATGCAACAAGGAGTACAACACCTTCTCCTTCAAGGAAGGCCTTCTATTCATGAGGACCAAATTTATGTTCCAGCCAAGGGTGATCTCCAACTTGTGCATCTCCAAGAAGCCCATGACTTACCAATCGCTGCTCACATGGGTGTGGACAAGAACTTGGTTACTCTCCAATCCAATGCTAATGGTGGTAGCCCAACATGACACAAGATAATTGAGTGTTTGTCTGATTGTGTGAGAGTTGCCAATGCAATAAGGTTAGCAACCAAAAACCAAGTGGACTCCTTTAACCACTCCCCATTCCATATGCTTAATGGAAACACATGAGCTTGGATCTCATCACGTCCTTGCCCAAGACAAAGCAAAGTCACACAATTATTGTGGTGTTTGTGGATAAGCTTAGTAAGAAAATCCATTTGGCCCCAACCTTTGATACAATGGATGCTCCAACATTGGCACAGATCTACTTTGACATTGTCTTCAAGCATCATGGGATGCCTCGTGTACTCATCTCTAACCGTGATCCTCAATTCATTGGTAAAGTTTGGCAAGCACTCTTCTAGATACTCAGCACCAAGCTTGCTTTATCCATGGCCTATCATCATCAAATTGATGGACAAATTGAATGTACAAATTGCACCTTGGAAGATATGCTTTGTACCTTTGTCAACATCTACCATACCAATTGAGATGAATGTCATGTAGCTATGGAGTTTGCATACAATAATTCCAAAGAGGCAAGCACCGGATTCTCTCCTTTCTTCCTCAATTTTGGCCAAGATCCACTTGTTCCAGATTCCATTCTTGCTCCTCCTCTATCTAACATCCCTCATATTTCCACCTTCTTGACCACAATATCCCAATCCCTCCAACAAACCAAATCTCATCTTCTTGTTGCTTAGAATTTGTAGAAACAATATGCAAACCACCATCATTGTGATCTCACCTTTCAAGTTGGTGATAAGGTCATGCTCTCCTCTAGTAACCTACCCCTCCTGCTTGACACTCAAGTTTGTAAACTTGCCTCTAATTGGATAGGACATTTTGATTTCAACCAAATTATCTCTCCTATTGCTTATTGACTTGCCATGCCTTTTCATATGCATATCCATCTTGTCTTTTACATTTCCAAGTTGAAACTCTTTGTTCCGACTCTTTGTTGAACAATGCGATTACCACTCGTTCTCTCTTGGGGTTTACCCTTCTAGCTTTTCGAGGTCTTGCCATCACTACTTCTTCTTCTTCTCCTTGTTGACTCCTCTTCTTCAACTTTGGAGTGCTCACCTTCAGCTGCACACTCTGCCCCGTTTGTGCATAGTACTCATCGCTGCTCTTGATTTGCAGGATGTACTGCTACTCCTCCACACCAACAACTCTTCTCAAGTTGGGGTGGAAATGGGACACCATCTTGTGTCTCTCCGCTGCATTGAGCAAGTTCAGCCCCAAGTAGAAGTGGGCTGCAAATGGCACAATGTAATACGGAGGTGACTTGTCTTAAAAATTCCACACCATCTACCTTGTCCTCTGACAGAAACACTTTGCCCAATTAATTGCCATTAGTGCACTTATAATCCCTCTCTTTACAGGATCTTTATAGCTCTCCACCTTGTAACTATTCTTTGTGTGCTTCAAAGAGAAGGCATCTCTCACTTCTTGGGTTTCTTTGGCTACTTCTCCCTTCCCCAAGAATGTGGTACCATGCTTTGTGCATGCCTCTCTTTTGAATATTAATCTCCAGTCTGACTCTGTCCATCGAGCCGGATTTCCCCTCTTCTCTTCTTCCTCCGGGCCATTGAGACACTTCCTCTTGATGATCTTAGTCATGAAACCAGGAAAACTAGCATTCCAATTCCATGCCAAGAATGTGATCCAAAGCCTGCTCAGGACCTCAATTCTAACAATCATATCTAACCTCCAAATTGCATGATTTCTCATTGCAAATTTGGAGTTCTTCTTCCCACCTCCCATCTTTCTCTCTTCCACTCTGGGTTGGGAGCTATTCTTCCTACTGATTCCCGGATTAACTCTCTTGACTTCCTCTTGACACACTAGTGCGTCTGTGACTACACTTCCCTTCCCATGATCTCCTATAGGGCAACTTCTTAACGGCAATGGAAAATTACTTGTCATCACTTTGTCCAAATTTTATAGTGGCACGCCTTCCCCGTCTTTCATCACTTTGAGTTTCTACCAAGAAATCACACCACTTGCATACTCTTGTCATTCAATTTTCCCTCATGTGTATGACCACCATTTTTGTGAGTGGTACCTTCTTGAATGTCTCACCCCAAAGGAAAGTTGTTACACTATCCTTGCCTTGGGTTGAGCACCCCCAAGATGAAGTCTCCTTACTTTGGGTTGTATGCTGACAAGGCAATTCTGAGTACCTCGCCTTTTGACACAAAGTCACTTTACCTCAGGTTACAACTCAAGGACACCTTTCTTCACCTTCTTCTGCCATACAGGCACAATACAACTTTTTTTGTATACTTCTTCTTCAAAATTGAGAAAAAAACAAAAATGTGGGTACCACAATGGCCCATTTCTACTTTGGGCTGAATCTGTTGACTTCGGAGGAGAGAAGTAGAATGTGGTCCCACTTTCACCCAAATCTATGCAAGGAAGTTGATGCGGATGAACGCTATTACATGGAGTGGGTTCATGAAGAGGATGAGTACTATGTAGTGCGTATATACATCACTACACAACATACATCGCTGTCAACATCATACACTATAGAAACACAACTCACACATAAGTCATACATAGACTCTAAAGTGCCACAATAATCAGATTGCTTACCACTCTCAACTCAACTCAACTCAGATCAGTACTTGATCTATCACTCTATAAACTGCCAACAACTAGGCATTGATTATAGTCAAGCCACACCTACTCAAGCATAGAGAATCTAGGTGACACTTGCCGGCCTCTGTCCACCATAGCCAAGAACTCGAAGGCTCAACATCAGAGAAGTAAGCTCTCTGGAGCTCACTTTGAAACTATACCCCCTGGACTTGAGCTAGCTCTGAAACCCTAACGGTCCCGCTGATAGCACACTTGACGGTACAAACGGTGCAAAGTGATGGTGGGCCCCACTGTGAAGTTAGTACCCCGAACACCAAATCTAACCATCGGAAAGTAGTCTTTGAGAAACTCCTGAAATAACTCTAACTACTATCACTGGAACTCTAGTGTCCAAGCATCTAGATGCGGCACTACAAATGGCGTGACAGCTATCATGCGTATATACATCGCTACACAACATACATCGCTGTCAACATCATACACTATAGAAACAAAACTCACACATAAGTCATACATAGATTCTAAAGTGCCACAATTGCCCCCCTACCTGGCAGTTAGGTCCCTCTAACTCCAGATAGCCATCTACTCTAAGTATATGGTATACCCTCTAATGGGCAAAGATCAGGAGGCCGGGTGCTATGGAGCCCCATTGTTAGTCGCCTATCTGCAATCTATACCATATAAAGAATGAACTAGCTATAGGTCAAGTCCATCTAGGACAGAACCACTGTCCTTGAGGAACCACCGTGAGGGGAGGAGTCATACATGCCATATGCCATCCTCTCGAACAGCTATCACACACTAACATAGTAGCAGCTCCACCGGAAGAGCCACATAACATACACCTCAAGCCTGCACGTACAAGTGCCAAGCTTGGGTCCATAGTACCATCAATGTTTGGGAGGTGGCATGGCGCACAATTGCGCACATGATCCTTCCAAACAACACCATCACGTCCTTCTAACACAAGGACTCCAAATGGCAAAACCTCACGAACTCTCAAGATAGTGTGGCCTGTAGAAACATCAAGTGTTGTCGGTGTTGTCTGCTATAGAAATACATAGTCGCCTAGATGAAATTGACGGATCGAGGGTCTATAACCTCCTCCTTGAATGGTAGCATAGCGTAAAGTATCTCTATGCTGAGCAATTGCCAAGTTCTCAAAGGCCATCGACATCACTCTCCAAAAGATCTCTGCCCGTTGAGAACATGCGCTCATCCATACATTGGGGTCATCCAAGTCCAAAACAACAGTAGCATCTCAACGAATGGCTGCAGGTAAATCTGGATCTCGTCCATAGAGTAGAAAGTATGGAGAGAAGGATGTTAAGGAGGCTTGCCGGCTGAACCGATAGCCCATGGCCAACCAAGGTAATTGGAGATCCCAATCTCCCAAGTGGCCTCTCTGCAAACCATCCTTTTGCAATCCTCTCTTCACCATCTGAACCACTCTCTCTGCTAAGCCATCTGCCTCAAGGTGATCTCGAGATGTAGTACAATGATCAATCAAAGCCTTGTCACACAAGACCTGAAATTCCCCCAAGAACTCTGTACCTTGATCAGTCAAAACCTCAGCTGGTGCACCAAAATGACTAAGAACTCGATCCAGAAACAAGTAAGCTGTCCCTTCACTAGACTTGTCAAGAAGTACCACCAACTCAATCCACTTGGAGAAGTGCTCCACCATCACCAAAACATACCAATGATGTCTCACAGTCAGCGGTAAAGGTCCGGCAAAGTCCAAACTCCAACGGTAACCCAATCCCATGATAGGTAATGGGTGTAATTGTGGTGTAGGAGCATTGAATGATGCTCTAACTCTGTCACAAACCACACATCTGGCAACAAACTAGTGTACCTTGGTCTGCATACCGCACCACCAATAATGACTATGGAGTAAGCTATACGTACGCTTTACTCCAAAATGTCCTAGCTCCTCATGAGCATGACGGACCAACTGTGGTCTCTGTGATGGAAGTGGTACTCCTCGCACTCTACCATCCTCCCATACACACAAAAGGTGTCTACCCTCCAATCTGAACCATTTGGCTCACTGAAGAACACGGTCTCTCTCCTTGGCCCCAATTGTGCCACCCACAACACCAGTGCAGAGATAGTCCATCACTAAGACATCATCATGAATGTCTCGCTGAATTGTACCAATATCTTCACTCTCTGGATCTATGACCTCAATAACTCCTCCTGTATGCGCTGAGAGAGATACCACCAAAGCCTCTTCAAATATACACAGAAAGGCCGATGCATGCCAACCTGGCACCATCTCCTCATCTGTCTCACCATGCCAACATGCTCCGGTCTGATCCTGCTGGCTGGGACATGGGTTTCTACTCAACCCATCTGCATCACGGTTCACCACTCTAGGTCTATGAACAACCTTGAAATCATACTCTTGTAAAATCAAAGCCCATCGTGCAAGCTTCCTTGAAAGCTTGTCGGACTCCATCAACCACTTCAGCGGCTGATGATCAGTGATAAGAGTGAAGGGGTTACCAAATAGGTAACATCGGATATGTGCTATTGCCCAAACTGCTGTCAAGCACTCTCCCTCATATGAACTATACTTCGCCTCCGCTGAATAGTTGGAGCGAATAGCATAGGCCACCACAAACTCCTTCTCCTCATCATCATGTTGGGTGAGCACTGCTCCAAGCCCCAACATACTCCAATTAGTGTGAACCTGAAATGGTCATCCCTTGATTGGTCTCCTCAAAATAGGAGCAGATGTCAACCTCTTCTTGAGCTCTACAAAAGCTCTCTCCTGCTCATCTCCCCAACACCACTCCTGTGTAAGCTTGGTCAGCTTCGTCAAGGCCTTAGCAATGGCATTAAATCCTCTAACATAACGGCGATAGAAGTTTGCCAACCCAAGGAATGCTTGCACTCTGCTCACATCCGTAGGTTGAGGAATACGTGCAATAGCCTCCACCTTGGTCTGTTGAACACCAAGTCCTCCGGGGTAGATAGTGTGACCCAAATACTCAACCTGCTTGTGGAAGAACCTACACTTCCCAGGATGTAATTTGAGTCCATGAGATCTCAACCTCTCAAACACCTCCAACAAGTGTCTCTCATGTTCCTCCACAGTAGTGCTATAAACCAAAATGTCATCAATATAGCACCGAGCAAAATCAAATCCAGCTAGGATCCTATCCATGACCCTCTAGATCTCAGCAGGAGCGTTCTTCAACCCAAATAGTAAGATACTCCACTAATATAACACATCCTTGCCGTGAGGATCAATAGCCCAAAATGCTATCTTGGACTTATCCTCCTCCCTAATTGGCAACTGATGATATCCCGCTCAAAGATCCAAAGTACTGAAGACCTTTGCATGCCCAATCGCATCAAAAATCTCCTCCAGTGTAGGCATGGCATACCAATCAGCCCAGGTCTATCGATTGATAGGACGGTAATCTCCACACATCCGCCTATATGTATAGTTGCCATGCATATCTTTCTTGGTTGGCATCACTGTCACTGATGCATACTCTCCATGTGAAATCTCCACCAAACCAGCCTCAAAAAGGTCACTACTCCGGCTCTGAATCAATGTCCTCTCCATATCACTATATCAATAAGGACATCGGAAAATTGGTGTGTCACTAGTCAGCTCAATCCGTATACCAAGTCCCTTCAGAGCACCCAAATCCTTCATACTGAAGGGAAAACAACTTGTGTGACTCCTCAAGAACCTCCAAACCCTCCGTCTTTCCTCTCCAGTAAGCTTGGGTCCAAGGTCTGGCTCCCAAGTATCCTTTGTAACTGTAGTAAGAGTGGAAGACGTACTGATTGACTGCAACACTGGGCTCTTGGGAGCAATAGTGTCATGCTCCCGACCACTAGAGGTCCCAACCTCTGTGTGGAAAACTTGCTCCACTCTGGCTGCAAGCTCCACACGTCCTCTGGCTGCATCCCATGTGGACCAAGGGTGTAATCCAAGTAGCTCACGCTCACTTGGATGGACTCCAAGTAGACCACTCTCCCTAGTAGCTATTGGATGTGTCCCAAGAATACCATGTCCACTCGGTCCATCGTCCCCAGCATGTGCCTGAATCGTCTTGATAGGCATAGGGCTCACAAGTGTCCGAGTGGTGATGCCTATCAAGTGCATCCTACGCTACTCTGCCAAGCCAAGGCTCACAATCCAGGTCAAACAGTTCAGGTCCATAGCCTGACCTAACCCCTGACGTCTAGATGCCTTTGGCACTGCTGGAATAGCAGTAATACCGGTGCAAAAACCCATCACCTGCTCTCTCTCATCAGCGTTGGGCTCCACCAATTGCTGTAATTGTGAGTCCCAAACAAGTCCAGGTCCTCCCTCTCAAAAAGCATGAGAGCCTGGGAAACTCATGAGTGTGGGAAATGCAGCTCTAGGCTGTCCAACTAGGTTCACCACTGCCATAGGTGACCTATCAGCCACTACCACTGTCTGAGACCGACGCCCAACATCCAAGATATCATCAACAAGGATGTGGTCAAGTCGTTGAATCCCATCATAAGCGCGCTGTAGAACTTCTTTGGGCAAGAGGTTTGTCTACCAAAGACAAAGATGATGAGCCCTTGATCCCACTCTGGCTGCGTCTAACAATACAGTTGGTCCCATCCAAGAATGGACCTGATGTGTACTCGCCACCACTCTAGTGCGAGAATCACCATCAAAGGAAGGTTCTCCAAAAGGTAAGCTGCAGAAATAGACTGATGAACCTGGAGATGTCGTAGTATCCGTAACATCTCCCAACACACCAGAACGAGGATCCTGAAGACCCAAACCATGGCCGCACGTGTATGTCCCTGACATGGCTATCCAGAAATCACCAAGTGAATAGGCCCATGTCTCTCTAGGTCATGTGCCCCCCGTAAGGAAATGTCTCATGGTAGGGCCTTTTGGTAACCTTTGACATCGGTAATAACTCCGGATACCAATAGGCCAAGTGTGCCACATGATCTAGAGAGACTCACCTAGCAGTCTCATCCCTCTCTACATACAAGTACCTCTGTACTCGTATACTCGCCTGTAACACCATAGCTAGTCCGGTGATGATCCCACCAAACAACTCCAATAGGCATATCCCCTCTACTAGATATTTCCAAGCAATGAGTGTGGTATCTAAAGGTGTCAAAGAAATTGCCTCTGGAGGCTCATCCTCACACTCATCTCTTGATGGTATGAAGGCTCCACTCCAAGCCTGCTGCACCAACTGATCTGCATGCTGCTGCAATACTTCCTCTGAACTCCACAATGGAACATCCAAGGTGGATGGAACAATCCCACTTGTACTCCATAGCCGAGTGATCTCCTCTGGTACTAGAGTATCCTTTGCATGGGCGTTCCCCTCCAACAAGTCACCAGGCCAAGTAACTGCACCATTGAAAGCTAAAACTGATGCTGCCATGGTCCTGGACTGTAGTGAGCCGAGACTACCACTACTAAAGCGTATTGGTAGGCGACATACCCGTCCTGTAACACCCATTTGTGCATGTGTGTGGTATTGTGATATTTAGCTTGGTATTACAAGTACTTAAGAGATATTATTTATATAGAGATAAAGGATGGTTCTATATTAGTCATGGTTAGCTAAAGTTAGTCATAGCTAAGATAGATGGGACCTTACTTTAGAGGAAGTAGAAAAGATGAGCACCATTATTTTGGATTTTAGTGTGTTGACTTGGTATTATTCCTAGGTGTTTGGCTTTGGGGAAAGAGTTGAGAACTCTTGGGCCCGCAAGCCTTTTTGTTTTGGATTCTTCTTTAGTCCAAGGATAGCCCATGTGAAGGAATCCTTGACTTAGTGGTTGGGTCAAGATAAGACCACATGCTTAGGAGAATATGCCCATGTGAATGGATATTCCTTTCTACTTTTTGACTTTACTTGACTTTTAGTCTAGTAACTTGAGTTACTACGGTAATTAGTAACTTTGGTATGTAACTATTTCACAAGTATATAAACAAGGGGTGAGGAGGTACTCAACATCCTTTCATTTGCAACTATCTCTCTCTCATTGAGTTCTCTAGTGAGCAATGTCTTGAGTCTTGGAGTGTTAGCCTTGGAGGAGTATGATGGAGTTGGGGTTCCTTGCCTTCTTAGTCCATGGTGCGCTACCATAATAGCCATCAGAGGTTCATCCTGAGTGAGAGACAGGCCGGCTCACAGTCCCTCACCAGACTGCCAACCAGGTCTGTAAGAGGCTATCTCCTCCCAATAGTCAATGTTGAAACCCATGGGGTATAACACTGCTCTCCTAACAAGCACATCATATGACTCAACTATCATCGCAATAGCCTGAGCTCTCACCACCAAGCTATCAGTCAGATGACCAGGCTGAACCTGGACAACAAGCTCTCCATGTGTGATGTACTATGTTGAACCACCACCTAGAGATGTTTGGATCTGAAATGGACACCTCTCCACATCGGTCTTCCGTAACTCCAGACCGACAATTGCAGCCTTCCCCAACATAAGAGGTTGCACACCAGAGTCTAACAAGACTCTATGTGGTGTAAAGACCTTCCCTGAAGGTCCCACCAAACAAAAAATCCCCCTCTGGTTATCCAATAGGACAACACCAGGTGTAAACCGCGCTCTCTCAAAGGCCGGTCTAGTTGGCAACTCCTCCAATCTAGCTGCTGCTGCCTGCCATAAACCATTGGTTGCTGAACGGATCCCATGCTCCTCAACCAAGTCAGCTCCACTACCAACCACCTCTGCTCTAGTAGTAGGAACTGGACCATCCCTACTCTCACACAACGTGGCAGCCAACCAGAACACTGGGGCTAGGTCAACTCCCAATGTAAACATGTCACTGGCTGAAAACAAAGGATGCCGCATAATCAGCTGAGCCGCTCCCAACATCATGCTAGACTCAGTCTGTGTAGTAGCAGGTGGCTGACTAGCAGGTAGTCCATCATGGACTCCATCACCACCTACTACACCTACACTAGGACGTCTAGGAACCATGGATGTTGTCTGCAATGCCTCAAATAGCATGAAAGACTAGGGAAGTCTGACCTGTCTCCCAACCTCTCCTCTCTGTGGGTCCAACTCCACTGATGCTCCTCTAGGCTCTAGAGCACATACTGCACTCTTAGTCACTGCTGCAGATGCATCCACTTGTGCTACTCCGCACATGAAGTCCAAAGCATCTCTATCACCAGCATATGAGGTGGAAGCCTCAGCACCCGAATCTGATCTCCTCTCAGCAATAGCCATACTAGCCAATCTCTGCTCCAACTGCTCAATCCGAGTAGCCATAGTTGTGTCAGAAGTAAGGGCAGGTACTGCACCCCTACTAGATGTAGATCCTCTACCACCTCGTCCTCCATGAATTGGAGCTCCTCTACTACCTGCCATAGCAGCCCTACCACTCCGTAACTACAGATGTAGGTCAAAACACCGGTCACTAGTGTGACCAAATCTGTGGCAGTGCTCACATTGCCTCTGTGATGACTATGATGCACCAGAAGTATTAGGTCCACTGCCCTGAGTACACTCTCTCTGATGGTGAGGTCCACCACAAGTCTAACAAGCAACACCACCACTCACTGGCTGCTGCTGACTCAAAAATGAGAGTAAGGGTCTAACTCCACTATGCCCTCCACTCGCTCCATAGGATCTGGGCTGTCCACCCTGTCCTTGAAAACCAATTGGGCGTGGTGCACTTTGCTGCACCCTAGAAGAAGTCACAGCCGTGGATGAGGTCTCCCTACCAAATCCAGATGTCACTACTCTCTCCTCCACCATATTGAGCTCAATACGCTCAGCCAAACCAAAGACTACTGCCAAAGTGGGCAAAGTAGCCTACAACAACGTAGCATCACGAACTCTACATCGCAACTCCCTTTCCAATATCCCATACCAAAACTGGACTGCTTGGGCCTCAATAACTCCCTGAGTAAAACTAAACTCCTGCAAGCTCCTCAACTTGTCAGTCCGCACTCCCTTGTAGTTCTACCTCAAACATAAGAAGAACTCCACCATGGGGTTAAACCCCGGTACCACACCACCTCCTGCAGCAGTACCTCCACTCGTAGTAGCACTATCTCCAACTAGTGCACCTCCACTAGCTCCACCCACACTACTTGAGCTAGAACTCATAGGTACAGCCAATCTACTCCTGGCCACCAAACCTGAAGTGATAGAGACATAGTTCGGAGACCAATACTATCTCCATAACTCAATCTCCTCCAAATGAGCTCTCCTGAACTCATGGTAGTCATCCATTGGCGGACCCTCCAAGTGCTGAAACAACCCCTTCCATGCCATGAAAGGTGTGAACAAAGTCGGGTTCCACATTTGTTGCAGATCACACCAACTATCAAACTCATGGATGAAGTCATCCAACTCAATGATACCCACTGTACCAGAGTAACACCTAGGGCCTTTAGAGGCCTCATAAATCTTGTCCATGTCCCACAACAATGGTGCGGACACACCAAGTGCACTCTCAACTGAATCAGCTCCTGTGTTGAACTCCAACTCAGAGTCAATCTCCTCCCTCACTGGGACCTGAGATACAGGCTGATACCGAGCATCACTCTGAGTAAACCCATTGCGTACTGCATGGCTAACTCCTCTAGAATCTCCAAAGAACTCCGTCGTGACCAAGTAACTGCAATAGCAAACCCGAACCACCAACTGCAACCGCAAGTACCCCACCAAAGTGCCAACACCACCAAGTGCCAATACTAACTAAGCACCACCCACTAATATAACTCTAACCGAGATAACTACACTCGGGGAAAGGGTAACCTATAACCTGCCATCATAACACGGACTCTCACGGTCTGCAGGTCATCACTTCCTACCTCACCGGAGAGAAACAAAGGTAGTCTGAGTGGTCATCACTCCAGCCTCACCATCGAGAGCACACCAGAGCACCAACGCTCAAAAGTCAGGGCACCTCACACAAACGTGGTGCACAAACAAGAAGCAGAGAATGGAGGGGATCCAATCACAAGAAATCTAAACAAAAACCCTCCATCTCATAACACAACACGGGACTTACTCTACCACCATTTGGCATTTGACATGAGGGAAGTTCATATCTAAGTCCTAAGCTACCAAGATCACCAAGAATGGGATCAAACTGCTTCTCCTAGCCAAAGCTACATATGTATAGATAACAATGGCACAGTCACTAGGACAACAAGTGAGGGTGGACCAATTGGCTAGGGCACCAGTCTAGAAATAAGAGATCTAGGGGTCAAACCTTGTTGCGCACAATCTAGCAGGAAAGGCAGATTTTGCCAACCAATGACCAAGATCTACTCTAAACTAGCTAGCCTCACGTCAACAAGCTGGCTTGTTGGCCCTTCTAGGCTTTTGTAGCCTCTCATAGCCCACAACTCAAAATGCCCAAATTCAGCCAAATGAGGCCTTTCTTGTTGCCACTTCGAACCTCCTCCAAAATTGGCAAAACTTCTCCGAATTTGCGAAAGTCCTCCAAACTAGCAAAACTCCTCCAAATCTGGCCAAAATCTGACATAAAATCTGACATAAACCCTAAAGATGGTTGTCCGCCAAATCCCTTGCTAACTTTCCACTCGAGCCAAATTGACAACATGGGTTTTTCCTAATCACAAATTCATGAGAAGAGCTTTCCAACTCCACCTTCAATTTGACTTCTTGAGCCCAACTCGCAGCAAATTGGTCCTGCCTTCACCTCCTGAGCTCAAAATCACAACCATTGCTCAAAAATTGCTCCTTCTTTGCTCAAAATTTGGCCAGCGCTTTCGCACACCGTCCGCCTAACTGCCAAATCTGCATCACTTGAACAAGCTTCTGCACACTAGGGAAACATTGAATTTGAATCGAGCTACCAACGATCCACCGAGCTTGGAGATACCACCAACACTCAAAGTTCCTGCACCCGATTTCCCCCTGACTTCACTTCTTTGATGTAATCAGATTGCTTACCACTCTCAACTCAACTCAACTCAGATCAATACTTGATTTGTCACTCTATAAACTGCCAACAATTGGGCACTGATTACAATCAAGCCACACCCACTCAAGCATAGAGAATCCAGGTGACGCTCGCCGGCCTCTGTCCACCATAGCCAAGAACTCGAAGGCTCAACATCAGAGAAGTGAGCTCTCTAGATCTCACTTTGAAACTATACTCCCTGGACTCGAGCTAGCTCTAAAACCCTAACGGTCCCGCTGATGGCACAGCCGACGGTGCAAATGGTGCAAAGTGATGGTGGGCCCCACCGTGAAGTCAATACCCCAAACACAAAATCTAACCGTCGGAAAGTAGTCTTTGTGAAACTGCTAAAATAACTCTAACTACTATCACTGGAACTCTAGTGTCTGAGCATCTAGACGCGGCACTACATATGGCGTGACAACTACATGAAGAGGAGGAAGGAGAAAATAGTAGTTGTAGATATCTCCATGCCCAAAAAGGAAAGTAAACCTAAAGGACAAATTCCGTTGGTGCAACCTCAGAAGATACAAAAGCTCAATCCAAAACCAACACCAATAGAAGTGAAAGAATTGACTTTGGATGAGGAATGAGAGAGAGAAACCAAGTCAAAGGAAGAAGCCTCAAGAGGAGAAGAAGATTTCACATTGCAGAGTGAGGAATCAAGTAATGGCAATGAAAGAGAAGTTGAAGTCCACCAATCTAGGAGAAGAGTCATGGAAGTAGAGAAGCCAAGTTTGGAGATGGTTGAAATACAACCTCCAAACTTGGCTTGAGCCAAGCGTGAGTGTGATAAGGAAGAAGAGGGTGTCTTGGTGGGTCTAAGGTTATCAGGGGGAAGAGAAGTACTCAAGTCATTGTCATCAGACCAAGCAAAGCTACCACCAAGGAGGAAGAGAGTTTGGATGAAGAAACATTGAAGATACAAAGATCAAGTCTTTGGGGGAAAGCACCAATCAAAGGATTACCTGCCAAAGGCAAAGATAGCAGAGACATTGAAAGGAAATGTGATAGAGTGGAGTATTTGTTGAAGATTGTGTGTCCTCTATTGGTATTTCTAAAATAGAAGAAAGTGGAGATGGCAAGTGTTAATCTAGACGTGAAGGATGAATTAGCAGTTGTGACAAAATGGAGCAAGGAGACTTTGGTGTTGAGAAGCAAGCTACTGCAAGTAGAGATGGAAGCCAAAGAACTTTGGGTGGAGGTTGTTCTTTAAGGTTAAAAACTCGGAAGTGGTGAGGGAGGATTTGGTGAAATGTAGAGAGGAACGGAATCATTGACTTCCAACTCTTGGGCTTGAGTTTCCAACCTTGAGCAAAGTTGATTCATTGTCCAACTACAAGAGCACATAGATTGTCAAGTCGCATACTTGCTTGTAAGTAAGCACTAGATGGACAATAGGATCTTGGTTTTCCATCATTGACTCTATGAATACCGCTCCAAAACGTACCATTATCCAATCCTGTAAGCCATCACAATGTAGAATTTGAAGCCTAGCGAGAAAAGATTTGGGAGTGGCAAATTGGGAGCAAGGACATCTCCTAATCAATTGCTCTCTTTGATGCCCGGCCTCCATGCTCTACTACAATCTCACTCTTAACGTCTTCCTCCCGCTCAAGACTCCTCCAACTAAAACACACCTTCCACCCAACTCTCTACCATCTATATACATAAGAACCCTCAAAAAAGACAAGACCATAATCCATGTGGCCAATCATATACATGTACATAGATTGCTCACATGGCAAATAGCTCAACCGTGGGTTCCTTCATAAAACCTATTCCACCTTTTCAAAGATAAACCATATTAGTTTGCTTTTTCAAGGGGTTATGTAAACCACAACATGATATCTACTCCCTCTAAACATGTGCATCCTCTGGTATGCATCAACCAATCAGACCACACATTGTGATTGCAGTCATACCACCTCCTCATCTGATTGGTTAGACTCATCATCTTCTAGCAATTGATCTTCATCTTGGAATAGAAAGAGATCAAATGATTTGCTAACTTCCTTCATGTTCAAATTTTCTTCTTGTTGTTTGACGAGCTTGACACGCTTGCCTACAATTGGAACCTTCAGTTTGCTCCCATCTAATTCTTGTAGAGAGTAAGTAGCATTATCCAACACACTAACAACCACATAAGGTCCAAACCAACGCTTTAAGAATTTCCTCATAGCATTATGTTGATTATCTAGACTACTATTGTAGAATAACACCCAATCTTCTTCTTGGATATCTCTTGGCCTCAAATGGTGGCATTTGTCAAATGTGTGCATATTCCCAAGCCGTGATTTCTTAAGCCTCTCAATTGCTAGCTCAACATCCTCTGGCCTTTTCTCCAGTTGACAAACCTTGAGTGCTAGAAGCTCCCCCTAGATATGTGATCTTCCCAAGGTAGGACACTCCAAGTGGGTATTTGCTCCTCAATTGGCATAATTGGTTTCTACCCATGCATCAACTCCAATGTTATTGATTACTGAACTATGAGTGGTGTGATCTGCCCAAAGAGCAAATGGTAAGAGTCTTGGCCACTCTTTCACTCTCCCTTGGCATGCTTTCACAATTTCTTTCACGATAAGCGGATGGCCTCGCTCACACTTGGCATTTCCCTTTGGGTTGTAAGCTGTTGTAAGAGCCACTTTGACTCCAAATCTCTCAAAGAAAGCCTTGGCTTCTTGGGTATTTAGCTCTCCTTGATCTATTGTAATTTTTTCTACACACCAATATCTACAAACCACAACCTCCAATAGAAATCTGCAAACTCCCTCATTGGTTTTGGTCCTCAAGGCTTGTCCTTCCATCTGGTTAGACAAATCTTCTCATGCCAAAACCAAATACCACATCTGCCATATCCCAATAGGCATAGTAACCAGATCCACAACCCACTTGAAATGCATTGCAAGCGGGTAGGTAGGATGCAATCCATCTCTATGTCAAATATCTGAGTATGTTTGGCAGATTTTACATGTCTCCACAAACTGAACTACATCTCTATACATATTATGCCACTTATACCTCTCCTTCAGTTTAGAAAAGTGGCATAAATACCCCTATGTCCAGCCCACAAGCTCTCATGAAATTCTCTGATCAGTAGCTTCTTGGTCTCCTCCTTGCACACAACCCATTGTGGAGGCTCACCACTCCATTTGGTTTTCTTCCACAAATAACTCCTTCCAAAAGATAGTTATATTCTTTTTGCCTCAGTTGTTTGTATCAAGCATCATTCCATTTTGGTTGCTTGGTCAAAAAGGTAATGCATCACCCAATATCCACCCATTCTCATTCATAGAGCTCCTCCATGAAGAACTTGGGATGCTCATACTCTCCCACTTGAGCCCTTGAGAAGAAAGTAGTATCATAGCTTTGGTATCATCAATCATTGATTCCTTATCTTGATACTCAGCCCGGGATAACATATTTGCTATAGGATTGTCCTTGCCCGCTATGTGTTGGAAGTCAATATTTAAGGACTTGATGTATGCTATCCACCTTAGCATTGCAATGTCTGGGGTATTACAATTTGTTATCATACCCAATAGTGGCAAACAATCCGTCTCCACTATAACCAATACACCAATCAAGTTGTCCTTCCCCTACTTCCTTGCTAAAACCACTCCCCATAGCTCTTGTTTAACTTGAGGGTATGTTCCTTGGCACTCACTGAACACCTTTGCCCCAAAACATACAACATAGTAATTTTTGTCTTCATCATCTTCCCCTACTGCCCGACCAATAGCAATGCAACTAGTATCAACCGTGAGTATTATGGGTTTGTTGTTCTCATAGCTGATCTGTCCTAGTGTAGGTTGTGGTACCCACCTTTCTTTTTGACAAGTTTTGAAGAAGAAGTGTATTGAGAAAGCCACCAAGAACGACTGCACCTCAAAGTACTACAAAATTACTATTGCACAAGGAGAAATGAAACATGTCAAGTAGATACCTTGTCCTTTTGAGTAGTCATCCAGCAATAATGCGCATCAAGAAGCCAATTGAGAGTGAAAATTTCTAACAACCAAAAGCGGTTAGAGTGTTGTGTCCAAGAGAGGGGATATCTTCCAATGCTAAAGAACTTGTGAGCAGATCATGGCAAAGAAGAGTAAGAACGCACTCGTAGTGAGGAGTTTTGCAATTTGGCAATTAGATGTAGTAGCTAGAATTGAAGTCTTGAACAGACTTTGTATTACATTTCTAGCCTGGAATTGGAATGTTAGTTTTTGAGGTTTCATGGCAAAGATAGTTGCTAGTAATTGTGAGGAAGGCCTCAAAGTAATGGGGAAGAGAGGAAATCCTGCTCGATGGACTGACTTGGATTGGAAGCTAGTACTGGGAAAAGAAGTTGGAGATGCAACCGGGGTCACCTTTTATAGGAAGTGTGAAGTTGCAAAAGAAACCATAGGAATTAGGAATTCATTCTTTGCTCCACAAACCACAATGGTTACAAAGTGGAGTCCTATCTGGGACAATTAAGCAAAGCATTTTGGGGGCGCTCATAGAAAAGTTCAAGCCAGAGCAAACAACATATGTGAACATGCAGCAGGCGGTCTTCTTCCACCAAATGTTTGCAGGAGAGAAGGGCAAAGTGCTTCCACTAGAGAACGAGGCAGAGGATTGGCAATTAGAGGACCAATTCACCACCAGACTACTCATTTCTACTTGGGATTAAATCTGTTGACAACAAAGGAGAAACATCAGATGGTTTTGCATTTCCACCCCAATCTTTGGCAAGACACAGATGAAGAGGAGCAACAATATATCCTACAACTACTATCTAGTGACAATCATTTCATTTGGACGGGATAGAGGAAGATGGTGAAAGGAAGAAGTCCAAAGATGAAGAAGCGGACTAAACCCAAAGGAGTAGCTTTACCCCTGCCACAATGAAAGACCCGAAGACTCAACCCGCAAGGTAAGGAGGCAATGAAGGACAAGGCTTCAAGCATAAAGTCTGAAGGAGAGACAAAGTTGAAGAGAGAAGAAGCTAAACTCACATTATAGAGCAAGGAGACTAGTAGTGAGAGTGAAGGTGAAGATGAAGATGAAGTTCAGCAGTTACTTGATGTAGGGAAGACAGAGAGTAGAAGACAATCAAAGTAGAAGACAATGAGGAGTTCCATGTGGTGATTGATTGTATGGAGGGAGGAGATGGCCCTTGCTTAGAGTTACCCATGGAAGAGATGGACAAAGAACCAAAGAAAGTTGTCTAGAAGGGGGTAAGATCAAAAAAGCTACTACCAGCTGCACCTGCAAGTCTAAGCCAAGTGAATGAAGAAGAAGTAAGCTTGGAAGGAAGATCATTGAAGGTATAAAGATTAAGACATTGGAGGAAGACTTTGGCTAAAGAAGTGTTGATGGAGGCAAAGTATGAAGACCAAGCCAAAGAAGAAGAAGACTTTGATGGGATGGAGTACTTATTACAAATTGTGAGTCCGTTGTGAGTCCGTTGCTGTTGAAAAGCAGAAGAAGGAGATTCAAAAAGATCATCTTGAGGTAAAGAATGAGTTGCAGGTGATGAAGTATATGATTGACAAAATAATAGAATTGAAGGAGATGGTAACCCAAAGGGACAAAGAAGCTAAAGGTGAGGTAATCTTAAGGAAGGAGATTGTAGAGAAATTGCAAGAGAGTTTCAAACAACAAGGAAGAGAGATGAACAGTCAAGCCATAGAGTTGAAAGAGCAGAAAGCAATGGTTGGGAAGATGAGAGGTGAAGTAAGCAAAGCTTGTATTGAAAGCAAACATGCAAAGGCAATGGCGGTTGTGATGGAGTAGAAGGTAGAGAGCCTGAAGAAAAATGCAATAGAGAAAGATCAAGCATGGTAGAGGGAGTTAGCAGTCCAACACCAAGAGGAAGAAAGATTGAGAAGTCTAGTAAGATCTGTTGAGAGGCAGAATACTCAGTATGAGGAGGAGAAGAAGATGCTAGCAGTCGAGTATGAAGATGAGTTAAAGATGTATAGAGAAGAGTTGAAGGTAGAACAATCTCAAGGATATGTATCAGAGTCTATAGGAGAAGTTGTTGGGAGAATGAGAGCGATGTTGAGCACTTAATCTGAAGGGAAGTTAGAGGAAGCAAGATTGCATGAATTGAAGTTGTTTGTGATGAAACTCAAAAAGAGGATGTAGATATGAACAATCTTTTGATTTGCATGAGGGAACAAGTGGATCAGAAGATGATTGAGGTAGGAGATAATGTAAGTCTCAGATAAGACTTGATAAATTTAGAGTTAGAGAGACTTTGGAGTAGTGTGAAGGAAGATAAGAAGTACAAAGTTGTAGAACTAGGAGTGCATGTGTCTTTGGATCAACTATCAGAGACATTAGAGAAGAGTGGGTTGAGAGATAAAGAGGTAGATAGGTTACCCATTAGTGAAATTGTAATTCAGGTTGAAGAAGTAGTAGAAATAGTGGAGGATGTAGAAGAAGAAGATAGACCCAAAGAAGAAGTGATAGGAGGATCATCGGGTTTGGAAGTCAAAGTTGAGGTAGACATTGGATCATATTAGAAACAGATTTGAGATTTGAAGAGGCAAATATGAAGAGGTGCATTGTCATTTCAAATCTGCAGGTTGGAAGAGTTGTTGTAGAACGGTATAGTTGTTAGTTAACTATCAAAGTGCTCAGCCTATTTAAAGGAGGCATTTGCAATGTTATATTGCTAAGTATTCAAGAGTGAAAATTTTAGTACCCTAATCCAACCCCAAACCATATATATGGATCAATTCTTCAGCTTGGCTAACTTGTGAGCTCTACAAACCCAAGTGTGCTTGATCCAAGACCTTGAATTGTCTATTTGAGGAATTCATATGAAAAATTTACACAAAAGTGCAAACCCTAACCATCAACAATGCTAGAAATTTTCACAAAGGGATTCAGACCAAAACTTCAAAAGTGACCAAATCTTCAAACCTGATTAGAATGTCATCTCCAACTCCTCACTTTCCAAAGCTCCAACTACAATTGGCCAGATCTGATTTGAGATTGATCAAAATTTAAAATTTCTTGACCTCATCATTACATGCACTTTGTTAACTCACCAACCCAATTGGCAGATCATGAAGATGTCTCATGAAGCTCTTTTAATAACCTATTTTGTGCTCTTGGGTATGAATTTTACACTGTTGACTCAATCAATTATATCTCCTAGAGAATTGACTCAAATCACTTGATCCTACTCTCCAAATTATATCTTTTTGGCTTTTCACTCCAACCATGGTCTTCTCTTTTGAATGCCCTTCCCAAACTCCCTTGATGGTCAAAAAACTCCCACCTTTCTCTTGGAATCCAATCTCTTGCAATTTTGTCATTGAGCCTCTTCACTTTTTGACAAGTAGACCCCACAACCCCTTCTTGAAACTCATGATCAAAATTGAGTCATCCTCCTACTTACAAGAGCACATAGATTATCAATCCCATACTTGCTCATAAGAAAGCACCAAAAGGACAATAGGATCTAGGTTTTCCATCATCAACTTTGTGAGTACCGCCTTGAAACATGCCACCATCCAATCTCGTAAGCCATTGCGGTGTAGAATCTGAAGCCTTATGAATAGGATTTGGGAGTGGCAGATTGGGAGCATGGGACATCTCCTAATCAATTGCTCTCTCCAATGCCCAGCCTCTACGCTCTACTACAACTATCACTCTCAATGTCCTCCTCTCGCTCGAGACTCCTCCAACTAAAACACACGTTCCACCCAACTCTCCACCATCTATATACATAAGAGTCAAAGAATACAAGACCATAATCGATGTGGCTAATCATATACATGTACATAGATTTCTCACATGGCAATAACTCAATCATGAGATCCGTCATACAACCTACTCCATCTTCACGGAGATAAACTACATCAATTTACTTTTTCAAAGGCTATGTAAACCACAACATGAGAACATAAGCGGCAATTGATAGGAGAAGTTGCTCTATCAAATGCTATTGATATTATAGTTATAGAAAAAGAGGAGTTAGAGCTAGCTCTATGCTGCAACAATCGTTAGGTCAGATTTGCAAAGGATAAGGATCATAATCATGGGATCTCTAGTCACTATATGAGAGGGCATTGGGCTAAAGCTACTACTAAAAAAATGGTCAAGATTGGCAACATAACAGATTTTGTGGTTGCTCTTATCCATCATGGGTCAGAAATCAACATTGTTTCCAATGACCTCTACAAGCGTGAGAAATGGCCAATTGATACAGAGCATGGTTGGGTGATTAGGGCAGCAAAAAACACCAATGGAGAACTCTATAGTGCCTGCCTAGATGTGAAGGTGAAGTTTGGGGATGTAGCCACCAAACAAAATTTCTTTGTTCAAGAGACTACATCATACCCGATAATCCTTGGACAATTGTACATTACGATGGTGAGGATGGAGACCAAAGTCCTTGATGACGGTTCTGCCTATGCTCAAATGAGAAGCCAAGATGGCAAGAAAACAGTGCAATTCTTCGCTATACCTACAAACTATGAGCCCAACCAAGACTACTTGAGGAGTGGTTCTCTACCTAATGTGACAATGGAGTTCAAGGATTTTCTCCAAGTACCACTATAGGGCAAGAATATAGTGATACTTCAGAGAAGGCACTCTTGCTTTAGAGAGGAAATACCTTATGTACAAGAGTGATGAGGTTTTCTTAGGGTGGGTTTAGTGTCTACACACAACTTGTCTATTTGCACAAAAGGGAGCAGAAAGTTGTGCAAGAACAAGAAAAAGAACTAAAAAGGGTGGGTTGATTGATGAGGATAAGACCATATTAGGGGCCTACATGGAGATAGGGTTGGAGGATCCTATAGGAGAGCTCAAGAGGATGAAGTCTAAGCATGAGCATGAGGATCATGTGATGGAGATACATTGAGGAAGCTTTATTCAGCAATGGAGTCCTTTTTAGGTTCTAAAGCTAGGGTGGAAACCATATACAAGAAAGTGGAAAAACAGGTCAGGCTTGTAGCTGAATCTCTTCCAAGTGACTCTGATCAGCATATCCAACTTGCTCAAAAAAAGAGTCTAAGGGATCTTAATTAGATAGGTCACAATTTCATAGAAGCTACACTTAGGAGTTGATGGTTGGTTCATCAGATTTTCTTCTACCAACGGAGGAGAAAAGGTTTTGGGAGATGTTGAGTCAGCATAGGAAAGCTTTCTCTTTTAAGCTTTCCGAAATTAGGTGTGTAGATCCAAGTGTTGTAGCTCCGATAATCATCTTTATGGTTTCACATGCACCTTGGGACTAGATACCCATTCCGGTACCTAGAGCTTACATGCCAAAATTTATGGATATTTTCAAGGAGAAAACTGATCAAAGATCTTAGAGCCGTCATTTGCACCTTATTTTAGTTGTTGTTTTATGGTGCTTAAGAAGAATGGAACTTTAAGGTTCATTCAAGATATGCAACTAGTGAATCAAGTGGCAATCAGGAACATGGGGATAGTGCCAATTGTTGGAGAATTTGTTGAAGCTTTTGCAGATAGAGCCATATGTTCTTTGAGAGATCTACATTCTGGTTATGACCAATTCCAGTTTGCTGAAGGGAGAAGAGACATTACCACAATGAGGAAACCATTGGGGTTGATGAGGATGTGCATGTTGCCGCAAAGGAGCAACAAATTCTGTTGCACGCATCATGAACGGAATGAACAAAGTTCTTAGGGAGTTCATTCCAAAGAAGACAATGCCTTTTATGGATGATATTCAAATAAAAGGATGCATAGAGGAAGAGAAGGATAAAGTATTAGATCAGAGGGGATGTCAAAATTTTGTAGTTGATCATATATCAGATTTTGATCAGGTCTTGTCCCAGCTTGAGGAAGTTCATTTGACCTTATCAAGTGCTAAATCCAAGTTTAGGGTTGGAGAGGTGGTCATTGTTGGACATTTATGTGGATGGTTTGGTTCCAAACCTGATCCAAGCAAGGTGGATGCAATTCAGCGGATGAAGGACACATGCAACTCACCAATAGAAGTGAGGAGATTTTTGGGAGCTTGTGTGTTTTATCATATGTGGACCCATATATGAGAAAACACACTTTGCTCATGTAGTAGATCCTCTCTAACGTTTATTGCATAAGGTTAAAATTTTAGATGGGAGGAAAAACACAGAAGCAATTCATAAGCTGAAAAAAAATTTGTCTTCTCTATCAGAACTATGACGGATCAACTATAAGAGCAACAAACCTATAATACTCACGGTTGATACTAGTCCCATAGTTATTGATTGGGCAGTAGGGCAAGATGATGAAGGTGAGAATTGCTATGTTGTATGTTTTGGGGCAAAGGTGCTAGTGAGTGCAAAAGAGCCTATCTTGAGGTTAAATGAGAGTTGTGGGGAGTGGTTATAACAATGAAGTTGGAGAAGGACTACTTGATTGGTGCACCGGTTATAATGGAGATAGATTGTTTGCCACTATTGGGTATGATAAAAAAATTGTAATACCCCAAACATTGTAATGATCAAGTGGATAGCACACATAAAGTTCCCGAATCTTAAGTTCCAACACATAGCGTGCAAGGATAGTCCAATAGCAGATATGCTATCTCAGGCTGAGTATCAAGATAAGGAGTTGATGATTGATAATACGGAAGCTATCAGCACTACTTTCTTCGTAAGGGCTCAAGTGGGAGAGTATGAGCATCCCAAGTTCTTCATGGAGGATCTCTATGAAGGAGAATGGCTGAATAATAAGCATTACCTTACCTCCTTGACGAAACAACCAGAATGAAATGATGTTTGGTATAAACAATTGAGGTGAAAAGCATATAACTATCTTTTGGAAGGGGGTTATTTGTGGAAGAAAGCCAAACTGAGAGGTGAGCCTCCACAATGGGTTGTGTGCAAGGAGGAGACCAAAAAGCTACTAATCAAAGAATTTCATGAGAGCTTGTGGGCTTTGAGTCAATCTCAAATTAGATCTGATCACTTGAAATTGGAGCACTGGAAATCAAATTGTTGAGGAGAAGATTATGACCAAGTTTGGGGTTTAGTTGCTTCTCAAGCTTTTTGATTGCTTCTCAAGTGGTTTTAATCAAGCTATGAAAGTTTCTAGCATTGTTGATGGTTAGGTCTTGCACCTCTATATAAATATTTAATGTGAATTACTCAATCAAAGCATTCAAGGTCTTGGATTGAGCATACTTGGGTCTATAGAGCTCACAAGTTAGCTCAGCTTAAGAATTGATTCATATCTACATGTTGGGATTGAAGCAGCCATAAAAATTTACAAGAGTTTAGACAAGAGTACAAATAGTTATTGTGGAAAATTTGGTTGGCTCAAGTTTCATAAAGTGTGAGAATTGATGCTATAAGTTCCATTGAAAATACTATCGTAAGCTCAATAGGAACATTTCTATCTTCAATCACTACTAAATGCCAACTCTTCCATTTTTTGTGAACATGATTGAAGATTTTAGGTTACTGGAGTGGCTTTGAGGACTACATATATTTTTGATCTAGAAATTTGGTAGAAATTTCCAAGACCTATTAGCAAACCCTCACTTAGGGATTTCAAAATTAGGGTGAAAACCTATGAAAAGCTGTCCAAATTGGGGACCTTGTCAAGGGAGTTGTAGTTATCAGATTGTAGCTTAATGCATATCATTGGAAAGCTTATCTCACAGGCTTTTTATTAGATTCTAGAACACTTGAATCCAAGTTACAAATAAAGAAATATGTCCATATGAGTTGCACATAGTTTTCTCATAAAAAGACATAAAATTTCTCCACTTGGATTAGAATTTGGTTCAAACCTGGAGTACATATTGGAGGAAGCTTGGAGTACATATTAAAATTAGCTTGAGGACAAAGAAAAAATGCTTTGAATTTCATTTTGACAAAAAGCATAAAGAGTTGTTAGTGAATTCTTGTGATTGGATCCTCTCCGTGCTTGCATGCTTGTTTGTACACCCAATTGGCTTGGATTAGTGTGTGCACATTGCACTTGCATTCCTTCCTTCTAGGTGTGTTGTTTTATCTTGTTGGTTATGCTGGAAATGATGTCCAGCAGACCAGGAGTGCGTGTTGTGATGATAGCTCAGGTTGTCCATTACTCTCCTACTCGGTAGAAGGAATACTAAAAGCAAGGTTCAAGTGATATTGCTACACATATGCTTGACTAGTAGTGACAAATCTACACATGACCTCTGATCCGTAAACTCCATTGCTAGGCACCCAATGTGTTCATAGAGAGATAAAGGCAAAGTACAATGATGTCTGGTTGCAAGCTGCCCACAATGCCACTATCATTACAAACCTTGGGTCTTAGACCATGCCCATTAGCACCATAGTCCAAGAGTTAAGGACTGCATTTGAGAAATTGGGACAAAGAACCCATACCAACTTTGTTCCCTCTTTGGAAGTTCCTCTAATGGTCTTATAGAATCAAGTGCAACACTCTAGAACATAGCTCTTCATTGTCCATTGTCATTGTTCATCATACATTGTTCAATGCATTGAGCAATTGTACGATCAAGTGCTTTGACAAGAAGTGAGATGCTTATCTTAATGACAAGGAAGAAGACTACAATGATCTAGACAGTCCCAAAGCTATTGCATATGTACCTAAGTCCAAGAAGCCCAGAGTTAATGGACTGCCCGTACCCCATCACTTGGACTAGGAGATTTGTGTAAGAAGTCGATTAGTCCCACAATCGTACATGAGGATTTCAATTGTATGCTTAGACTAGATACAATTCTCCATGGAGCAATCCACTTCAAAAACCATGCAAGGCTGATGGTGCCAACCAATAGCTTGTTATGTTGGTTGTCCCTTAGTACCAAAGGACTTTGGGCATCCAATGATCAACATCAGAGACATAGAACCACTAGGCTCCTTGCACCATTAGACACTCTTCCTCGAAGTCTTAAGGAGCAATTGAAGAAAGGTGGGACTTGGAGGTGCCATGTTCTTATGGAATCCAACACTCTTCTTATGAGAAGAAGCCGCACTATTGGCCAAAGGTACAAGCTCACCCCATCAAAGTATGGGAAATGATGGATATGCTAGATATGTGTTGGAAGCAATGGTATGTTATTCTAGGCTTGGTAGTTTTCTAACTCACTATATTGCTATATATGGCTCAATTATATCATTTCTTGGGTCTAGGCCATATCAAAGAAAATAGTATGGTCAGCTCCTTTGAGATGAAATCAAGAATTTCACCTTCATGTAACTTTAAGAACAAGCAAACATGTGGGGTTGTTGTCTATGAAGGACCTTGCAATTGGCCCACATGGATAGATTCATCCAAGTTCATGATATTGTGACAACCCAATAGATATCACTTTTGCGGTAATCAGGTAAGTAAAGTTTGTTCCCGTAGAGATACAAGTCAGAATTGGTCAAATACAAAGTCAAACAATAACAATTGCAGTTCTTCTTGGTTGCGTCTTTAATCTCTCACGTAGAAACCACACCCAAAAGAGAGTAATAAGCACTAATTTGCAATCTTGTCACAAATTAACACTTCCTAATCAGAACTCCTTCAATTCTTTCCAAACAATCTTGATTGTGATGATCCAGGCTCTCCCAAAAATGGCACTTCATTGCAAAATGACTTGGCCTCAGAATTGTATTCCACTCCTCCACTGAAGGCACAACCTCCTCAATCAAAATTGCTTACATCAACTTCACACTGGACTCACAAATGCAGAATACTACCAACACTACAATTCTTCTCAGATTTGTCAAGGCATTGCTCCGATTGCACTTCACTCAGGATCAAACACACAAAATGAAGATCAAGGCTACGGAATCCAACATCCAACAAGCACACTGACTTGCACTTTAAATTTCTCCACACACTCACAAACACAAACACAAAGTTGATACTTGGAATCAAGCTCAAGCGATGAGCACTACTTCACAACACTTTGCTTTATCTATTCTCAGAAATTATGAACACTCAACAACAATTTCTTGCGAATGCAACTCTTAAATAGTGAAGCAAACGACAATTCTAACAAAAATACCATTTCCTAACAACTCTATAAACCTGCAGATCCGAAATAACAATGCACCTCTTGGGAGACACACATTGTCTCCCACCTCTAACATCTTCCTATCTACACGATCTTGTAGACAAATTAAGAGATTATTTAATTCTGTATCCTTCACATTCCTCTTGCGCGTCTCCTGCACTAGTAACTTCAGCTCATGCAACCTCACCTCTTTGAGTTTACATTCAACTTCCATACTCAGCATGGCTTTGATTTCATTGACGACGCCTTCCACCTCATTAGTTTCTTCCACAACCGTAAGCTTCTCCTTCTTCCTCTCTTCTTCCAATTCACTATGATACATCTGGAGCTCATCTTCAAATTCAGCTTTTAATGCTTCCTTCTCCCGCCGATTCACAAAGAGTTGCACTTCTGCTACTCACATCAACCCTCTCAACTCATCTTCTTCTCTACTATGCTCCATCAACTCTTGTTGCCAAGCCTGATCTTTCTCCGCTGCTCTCTTCTTGAGGGTCTCCAACTCTTGCTCCACACCACAGCAATTGCTTTGGAGTGTATCAACTCAAGTTGCACCTCTGCAAGTTCTCCTTTCAACCCTACAGCCATCGCAATCATCTCCTTTGCTTCCTCACGACTCTTTACTAACTCTTCCCTTGTCACCTCAAAGTGCTTACTCCAAAGAACCTCCTCAACTCAAAGTTCTTTGACCTCCATCTCCACCCTTGTCAGCTTACTTTGTAGCAATGAGGTTCCGGCACTCTAGGTCTTTACCGCTGCTAATTCATCTGGTACTTTGAGTTTGGCGCTTATCATCTCCATCTTCTTCTGCTGCAACATCATCAACAGCAGATATACAACCTTGGACAAATAGTCCACTCCTTTGCACCTTGTGTCCTCGGCTCAGACTTTGGATCCCAACCCCTCTACGTCTTGTACCTTACTCTGAAGTTGAGATCTTTGCACCTTCAAAGTTTCTTCTTCAGAACTTTCTCCCTCTTCTTGAGTAATGTTACTAGGCCTCACTGCAGATACACTCAAAACATTCTTACTCTTGGCAGTTTGGGGTTGTGCCATGACTTCCTCTCCCTTCTTCCTCTCACTGCCTCATTCCAGCATGGAAACTTTGGGACTCGGCTTTCCGGCCTCTTTCATTGGCTGTCACATTTGCTGAACCTCCGCTTTGCCTTTGCTGTCACTACTTGATTCTTCACTTTGTAGCATGAACTCCTCTTCTTTGCCTGACATTCCTTCCTTTGATCCGGTTTCTCCTTCCAATTCTTCTTCTTCTTCTTGCATGACTTCCTTCGTCTTCACTACCACCGCCATTGGGTTAAGCTTTGGAACTTTCTGGGGTTGTATTGTCGCAACATGACTCTCAGTCTTGGCTCTCTTTTGTGCCCTTGGAAGGTCAATTGCTACGATCTTCTCCTTTCCACTCTCTTTGTAGTATGCATCACCCTCTCGCACTCTCTCCATATAATATTGCTCATCTTCATCGGCCTCCTTGCGTAGATCTGGATGAAAGTGCGATCACATTCAACTTCATTCTTCCAAAGTCAGCAAGTTCAACCCAAAATAAAAGTGTGTTGCAAATGGCACAAAGTAATGTGGTGGCATATCCATTCTCCATCCTGAAATCATCTGCCCCACTCTCTGATGCAGACATTTTGCCCAATCTATTGCCTCTCCCACAAACATTTGGTGAAAGAACACCGCCTGTTGCATAGTAACATAGGTGGTTTGCTCTGGTTTGAACATGGACATCATCATGCTTACTATTCCTCTCCGCTTAGGGTCTCTATAACTATCTACCTTATACCCATTCTTGGTGCGGGGTTGATTGAATGACTTCCTTACTTTGGCAGTCTCTTCTGAAGCATCACACTTCCAATAGAAGGTGGTACCTCCTACCTCTCCTGCTTCTCTTCCCAACACTACTCTCCAATCCGCCTCCATCTGTCAAGCGGGATTCCCTCTCTTCTCCTCGTGTTTTGCCCCATCTTTACAATTGCTTGCTACAATTTCTACCATGAAACTTGGAAAACTGAAGTTCCAGTTCTAGGCCAGGAACATGATATGAAGTCTCGTCAAGACTCCAATCCGTGCTATTACTTCTAATCTATGAATTGCAAGCCCTCTCATTGCACTTTGCTTTCTCACTTTCAGAGTCATTGTGTGCTTCCTCAATTTTCTCTTGTGGAAGATCGTCCCCAAAATCCTAACTCACTTCTCTTCTTGTGGATTTGCAATTTGCATCACTTTGGGTCGACTTTGAATAGGCACCGGGTAGCGACTCAACATTGCTCCTCCTCCTCCTTGCACAACTTGTAATTTTATAGTCCTATGCCAATCAGTCACTCTTTAGTTGCTCCTCCTCTCAAATTTCCAATTTGGTGAAGTTGTTGCTTGTCACTATCAAGAAGTTCTTGATCCCGAGGTCATTACTTTCTTCCCACGTACCTTCTTGATTGCACCGACTCCAAAGATGTTTGTTACAGGTTCTTTGGATCTATTTGTGCCGCCCAATACAAAGTCTCTCCCTCTCTGTCTTTGTCTTTGTGTCTTTGGGTTCTTACTTCACATCTTGACCCGAGGTCGACTTCGGGTTTTACTTCACCTCCCCGCTTCTTCTTATTTCTTCCCAGGTTAGCACTCTTTAGGTTCTAACCCTCTACTTTTGCTATAAAATGCTAACAAAACAATCAAAAACAAAAAATGTGGGTACCACAAATACCATGTCAAGGATTATGAAGTAAGAGATCATACAAGCATCTATTACTAGATGAGAACCTAGTTCTTCCCTTTTGCAAACAAAGGCAAGAAAAAAAGATAGGCTTCAAAGGCTTACCCAAAGGGCAAGGACTTAGGAGATGGTTGTGTCATCTAGGAAAAGTAGCTATTGAGGGTTGTATTGGCTGTAGTTAAGATTGGGAATTGAAGTACAAGACTTCTATTATGGGCTATGCTATGGGCCTCCTACTGCATGATATAATTCTTATAGGACAAAGATTGGGTGCATGATTCCTCTCTATGGGATATATGAGAGAGCAAGCAGAGATTGCTTCTAGCATGTAGATTAGTTTGAGAAAGTTAGGTAGTAATGAATGCAAAGGTGGCATGTAGACGCATTTAGGCATCATAATTTAGATTAGAATCAAGGATTAAGAACCAATTGGCATTTATGGGGGGTGGCAATTGAAAGAGATAGCCACCGTGGAGGAAGTATAGGGAGACAAGAAGAAATTATTTTTAGGGTTTGGCCTACTTATAAGAGAGCTTAGTCTACTATGGTGGGGTTGTTGTTGGTTGTTGATGATCCTCCATTAATCAATTCAATAGACTATTTATTAGAAATAGAGTGTTAACTAGCAAGGAGGAGGACTTAGCTTGGAAGAAGAAGAAGCCTATCATGTAGTATTAGAGTGTCCTTTGTAGGGTGGAGAATGATCCTTATGTTATAAGTGATAGCCCACAACCAAGAGATATAAAATCTAAATACCCTATCCATCATTTCTTGCAAATCCTTGTATGGATAATTGCTAATATCAATGGATGATTATGAAACTTGTATAATGTGGTGTTTTGGTTAATCTTCAATACCTATTACCTCACTAAGGGATGTCTTGTAGTTCTCCTATAGTGTGAGGATTGCTTAATAGAGAGTGACAACCAGGTTGATGGGCTCACAAGGGTGATAGACCTGCAAGCCATATCCTAGGTTAAGTGTCCCATGGTAGACCTAGTCCCGCAACATGCCTACATACACTATGGAAAACCTGCCCACAGTTCCTCCCCAAGCCCCAAGAAGGGCCGGATGCATAAGGGCTGTCCTGCAATTCCCCTTGTCCCATAGTGTCCCATAACCAAACTACAAGTTAGGTCATGCTGCCAATCCATGGGATCATGAGTCAATTGGTCAAGTGGTAAGCAAAAAGCCTATCTAGCCTCATCATGGAGTGGACAGGTAAGCCTAAGGAATAGGCATGGACAATGAAAAATAGGCTCAATTAAGCCCAAAATACACAATATCTAAGAAGGTAGCCGCTCCCATGACTTGATCAATATCCCCAAGGTGATCAATGAAGGGATAGATGATGCATGTCTAATCTCAAGTGTCAACAATCTCAATGTGGTCACTTGTCTCATGTGAGCATCCCAAGTGGTCCAATCATAGTCCTTGTGCATATTTTCCACATGTCTTTGCCCCTTGCAAGGTAAAGAGTTGGTGACACACCAAGCATGGTGTATTACATGCCACTCTAGATAACCTCACATAGAGAAGTGAATCCATAGCTAATACAAGAATAATGATAGCAACACATTTTTATGCTCTCCATAGCTCCCCATAACAGCAAAACCACACCCACTCACATGATCATATGCAGCCTATATTATAGGGGCAATGCTTACCCATAACATTGATTTATTCACGTCAAAACTTGAATGAAATATCATTCAAATCATTCATTTAAAAAATGTATCTTCTTTTAAAGAACAACTTATACTTTTATACAGTATCTACAAAAATCATGCAGTTATATGTGATATTTTATGAGTAACATGATTCATTTATGAATATCATACTCTTTACTTTCTACTCAATCAATTTTTTAATTTCTATCATGATTAGTGCAAATATTATTCTTTCCTATCAATGGTTATATTGATGGATAAACTATTATTCAAACAAAACAAAAAAAAATTTGTTTTTTTGTTTTTTTGTTTATTTATTTATTTATTTACCGTTAATAATTATATTTATAACTCTCAAAACCATACAAACTCTAAACTCTCATAACTTTCAATTATAACTTCATAATTTTCAAACTAAGTACCAATGGACCTAGAATATGACAACCAAGAGAATAAAATCTAAATTCTTTTACCCATCACTCTCATCATGAATTAATTACTCCAAAACCTAAAAAATTCTAAATGTCTTTGTATCCTTCCACTAGATTCTCCATAGCCTTCAATTTACATACCAATGGAATCAAAATCAAAAAAAAAAGAGAAACTACTATTCACTCATGTGCTACAAGCTAACATGCCCTCAGAAGTTCTAGAATTTCTCTTCACTCTCTCTTCTTTCCTCTCCCTCTCAAATGCCTCCTGATCCATCCTTCCCCTTGTAAAGGTGTTCATAAGCTATAATTGTCAATCAAAAAATTTCATTTGCAAAATAGCCGAACATGTTTGCAAGTTTACAAGTTGCAAACTTATAAACTTAATTCCCTTTCCCAAACCAACATAGAACATAACCATCAAATTGGTGTGTAAGTGCTTCTTTTCCATATCTTTGACTTTATCATTTTTGCATATTCTAAACTTGCTTTATGTTTATTCAGTTTTCATGACCTCAGCTTGGTCATGCTTATCTACTTAACATTCATGAATCTTGAGGGTTATTATTATTATTTATGGGTCAACCATAGTCTGAAATGTGTCTAGGTTGACTTGTAGTAATAGGTCACCTTGGCCTACAATTCTAAAATGTTTTAGGTCATTTATTCTGCATAAAACCAAAAACACCCATGAAAAGGGACATGAGAGTCTACGGCTGCTTCTCTCAAGTTACAATAACCATTCTCTTAAGTTTTCATTTTGATTTAGTGAAAAAAATTCAGACTTAAGAAAATTAGGGGTATTTCTCATATAAACCCTAAAACTTATTTCTAAACCCTAATACACATTGATGTGTTCATGGAACGTGCCTTTATCCTGCATAATGAGCTCCCATTGTACAATTAAGCAAAAAGGCAAAGTACAGCATTTGAATGATTGGCAAAAAATGACAATAGTAGCTTTATTAGAGCAACCTAAGCCTCTATCTATGTGAACCAATGCTTTCCAATTGGGGTTGATGAAAAGACAATCAACAACCTGAAATCCACAAAAGATGTTGTTTGTCAAAGAGCCTAAAGTGTTGATCAAGTGACTCAAGAGAGTACTTTACAAGTTTCACAAGCAATGTTTCCTGAAGTTGAAGATAAACTGGATCAATGGATTGATGTTGGGCATTGAATGAGTATTGTATTACCATCAATGCTCATTTTTTATAAAACAAAACAGATTTCTCAAGCTGTGGGAATCCCAAAGGATAAGTTCAAAGCCTCTTGGGGCTGGTTTGCCAGATTTTACCATTTATGTGGTTTGCACTCCATCAATATGTTTGGAGAAGGGGGAAAAGTTGATAGAACTGACCCTGGAGTTCTGAAAGCAGTGGGAGATTTAGGCTTGATTATTGACCAATATGATCTGTCATGTGTGTACAATTTGGATGAAAGAGGTTTGTTCTACCATCTTATTCCACATTACATGGTGATGTTACCCACCAAAGACCTTTCTATAGTCAGTGGCAGAAAGAAGTCCAAAGACAAGTAACATTTGTTGTTTGTTTCAATGCTACAAGGACAATGGGTTTGTTCTACCATCTTATTCCACATTACATGGTGATGTTACCCACCAAAGACCTTTCTATAGTCAGTGGCAGAAAGAAGTCCAAAGACAAAGTAACATTTGTTGTTTGTTTCAATGCTACAAGGACAAAGTGTGTTTCCATTACCATGATTGGAAAAGCAAAGAAGCCAACTTGTATCTCTCAAAACATTTGGCCAATCCCTTACTTTCAGCAAAAGAATGCTTGGATGGGTGTTACAATGTTCAACAAGTGGTTTGATGAGGTATTCAAGGCGTACGTTCAAAAGCGTACTGGACACAAAGTCCTTTTGATTCTTGATAACACACTTAGGCATTCCTCAACTTTCAGAAAGAATGGTATTTGAGTGGTCTTTTTCCCCTCCAAATGTCACCTCATGGAAGCAACCAATGGATATGTGTACAAATGCTGCAGTTGAAAAGCACTACAAGTATTTGCTAATCAATGAAATCCTTGCATTTCATGATTATTCCCAAACCTTGAAAGATAAGGTGGCATTAGCGGCTTCAAAAATGAAACAAGGAGCTGCAAGAGTTGCTTATGGTAGGCTGCAGCATCTGCTAGATGTTGCTAATTTGGTGAATATCAATTGGAGCAAAATAACCTCAGCAAGTTTGAAGAATTGTTTCAAAAAAGCTGATATACTCTCAGCTTTGCAAGATAATGAGATAGACAGCTCTAAAAGTGATTATATCATCAATGAGATTGCAAATCTGTTGCACTAATGTAATATCCTTAATGACCCGGGCAACTCCTCAATTTGCAATGAGATAGAATATTGTCTGAATGAAAACAATGATGACTCAGAGCTGATTAGAGACACTCTCATAGAAGAAATTGATCAGGCAATGGAAGCTGCACTCAGAATCAACGAGGATGAATATGATGGAAGTGCATTTGATAATGAACTCGGCAACAAAGGTGGCCAAAATTGATCAATGGCAAGTTATCTTGAACTCCCTGCAAAATGTTATCAACCTTGAAGTTCATATGAGTGAACTTCACTTTTCGACGTTCATGTCGCTGGATCAGATTAATCACCCAAGTCAGCATTGTTGACCCGGGTGTATTCTGCAGAGTGGTAGTTCTGCTATAGCACACACGCAAATCTAAAATGGCCATCAGACGACTTTATATGATTTTACCAAATATGAAAACGTAACTGAGAAAATGCTATATTGATCCGGGAAATTCAATAAAAAAATTTGAATTTAACCGAGATGCGGTCTTGGGCGAATGCGGACTTAAGCGAATGAGTACAGTACTGTACACCAAGTGATTGGCCTTGATTACACATCAGTTGTCCATACTTTACTGTGGGTATAGCTAAACCCTCCGTTTTCAGGTCAAGATTGTATTAGCAACATATTTGTCCAATAAACGGACATGCTACCTAGCTCAACTGTAGATAAGCCCGATGTCCATACTGTACCATTACAACAAGAATTATAAAACAAGAATTATAAACAGAAGTGGGAACAACCGAAATTCAAAACTTGAGGCGCATTAATCATTCAACCCGCTAGAATAGCGGACGATGAATAATCGTTCTCGAATAAGTCCAGAACTATTGGTTAGATAATCACTCTGATGCATATGTATAGGGAAAGATGATGCCAAACCTCATCCGAAGCGAAAACGAACAGGGACATACCTTCAATCTTCATTATTTCTCTTTATGATTTTTTATTTACGAATTAATATAAGTATATAATGATGAAAATTGCTTTTAATTACAACTATTAAAAAGATATACCATCAACGGAGCACAAGAATATGGATGTAATTGGCGATGTCCTTGACATCGCGCACTGTGACTACATGACTGTTTATTTACTTTTTATTTCTGAATGTAAGATACATCACTGACTGTGCACTAATTCGACGCTGCACATTTCAACCTTCCATGCTATAGCAGATCTCAGTCCTTCCATACTTCTATGACGTCTAGATCGTACTCGGAGCTGATCAACGAGTAACGGGAGAACCCAGCTGTTAATAAAAGTGTCTCGAACTGTTCCAATGTCCTTTCCCGAGCACCTTGGAAAAAGGCCATCATGGAAAGGTCCATGGCATGGAAATGTTCCTTCTTTGGGGAACTAGTAGTAGGGGTCAACACGAGCTCCACGACAAGTAGTTTTCCTCTCCCGCTTTGTAAAGCCTCGAAGCAGTTCTTCAAAATCTTTAGGCAAGTTTCGTCGTCGTTATTATGTAGTATTCGCTGGTTGTAGACAGCCATCATTACACCAAGTTAGTTACTGATCATCAAAAAGGCCGGGTATGTTCAAGTGCAGGTTCAATTTACTTTCTTCCTCTTTACACACTGGATCCGGAGTGTTGAGATGCGAGCAATTTCACAGCAGTATGGTGGCACAGCCCCGAAGTTCACCTTCCTAAAGTCATCTCATTCTTGCCAAATTAGAATACGCTAATTTGGGAGCAAAATGTATATATAGGTATGCCATACAGCGATATGACTATTTCTACGCATAGCATATTTCAGTTTTGTGATGTTTATCGTGGAACTATTTCTTTCGTTTCAACAACATTGCACAATCTACTGTATAATCCGGTCTGTCATTTCGTGGATGTGAATTCCCCCGGTCCTCGAACACCTTCTGCATACCATTGCATATATGTGCCCAATATATATACACGCATGGTAAAACTTAGTATATAAAGTAGAATCGTACCTTAAGGAGGAGAATGTCACCCGATGGGTAGCCTGGTTCAAGGTAACTCCCAGCTACGAATTTTATACCTGAGGACCACGATCAGAAATTATATGATGCCGCATCGACGACTGTTTACATGCAAATACCAGGCATATTCGCATTATCTATATCAAATGAACTGCAATAAGGAAGAAGATCAAACCTGTGATACTTGGGGCCGTGGCAATGACTTGCGGGAGGTCGAAGCTGATACCAAGCAGGTGAGGATGTGCTGCAACAATGGCACTCAGAGCGGTCCCATGGCCTCCTCCAATATCAACCAGCGTACTTGCGTCTTTGAATCGGTCATAGCTTTTAAGAAAGGAATTGACCCACATCCTTGAATGTGCTGTCTGCGTTTGCTGGAAGCCTTCAAGGTCATCCAAATGAGTCGCAAGAAACTCGTAAAAATTTATCCCATGACCGACAACCCAGGGTGTCCTGTTGGATAGAATTGCTTCATGAAGGTTAAGAAAAGCGGGGATTAAGCTTGCTTGTAGACCAACGGCTCCAGGGTGCATATTCTGACCCTTGACCAACAATCTTGAAACTGGTGTGAGACTGAAGGCAGTCTCCAACTTCCCGTCCGTGGACGTGATCAATGCCTCAGAAAAAATTCCTCTTGTAGTCAAGCTCGAGAGGAGACGTTTCAGCAAATCATATCCATCTGCAGGGGCCTTGCAGGGTAAATGGGATGCAATTTCCGTTATAGACATGGGCTTTTCACCTCCCTCTGCCAAAACATCTGCAACTCCCAGTTTGAACACAGCTCTCATAGCAAAAGGCAGCACAAACCCAGTGAAAATATCATCCAGGACCACATGAGGATCCATGGTTACGAAAGGATTCAGTCGGCTGTTCTTTACGTTGTCAGCTGGAGATGTCCTTGTGGCGAAGTCCGGTAGCCAGCCCCCTGAGCCGAAAGCCTCGAGCTCGATCCTTGTTGAGTAGGTACCAAAACACCCGCTCTCCATGCAGAGGGGTCGTCGTTGTGATGGAAGCTGTCACGTAACAGCTTTCAGGTTGCACTGAATTTATACAGATAACACAATCAAACATACTACTACTGACAGTCATGACGATAATATTGAATGTAGCGTACAACTACTGTTTCGAAATTCCTGACTTTCAGGAATTAAAGTCGACACTGTGTTCAATAGACCACCTTGCTAAGTAAATTATTCCGCCGAACTTTTACGTCACCGTCAAAAGTTTACCCGGTTGCCCTTTTGCAGAAGTTTAATGCAAGGATATATTATACGGAACATTAGGTCAAGGAAAAGCTAAACACTGGACAGTAAAAAGATTTGGTGTAAGAATATTATTAGGGGAATATCAGGTCAACCCCAAGTTTGGTGTAAGAATATATTACTAAGGAAGATCAGGTCAACCCAAAGTTTGGTGTAAGAATATATTACTAAAGGAATATCAGGTCAACTAAAATCCAAACAATGAGTAGAGAGTAGCCCAGTGTTACCTCCTATGTCTTTTTCTTGTATGTCTTTCTCTTGTACGGGCTTGATGGGTCTTTCCGTCCTTCTTGTTATGCTCCGCGATAGCCTTTGGCTTTGCGGAATGTAATACTGGAAATTGACATTCGTTGCGACGGAAATAAACCTTATTGCGTTGAGAGGACCATGCTCGTGGTGACAGCGTGGAGTGGAAATATCTCATTTGATTTGTTGATTCAAATGAAATTTAGATTTTATATGTCAGGTCTGCATATATGTATAAGCAAGTGAATATTTTTTGCTAAAAAATATTTTTTGATAAATAAATTTTAAGGTAAACGTAATTTTATTTAAAATACTAGAAGATATTTAAATAACCTTATAGTTAAATTTAATATAAATTAAATTAATTTGGTTACTTAACCCTACATTCCATTAACTTAGTCTTGACGTTTGATTTCATTTGCTATTCTACTTTGTAATATTATATTTCTTAACAAATTAATTTTTATTTAAAATAAAATACAAATATTTAAGAATAAAATATTAATCCAAAAAAAGGATACCATAGAAATAAAATACTTATAAATTATTATATTATAAATTTATTTACATACGTATATTCTAATCTTATCTTAAAATAATGTAGAAGTAGAACTATTTTCAAAATTTATGATATTCCTCAAGATTCATAAGTCCACTAGCCCATACATTGAGCATTACATCAAAAGAGAACTGATTAAAGTGAACATAAGCAAGATTAATACTGCGTAAAAATTGATAAATCAAGAATATGGAAGAGGAAATAAAATAAGTTTCATTAGCTATGTTACGTTAATCTTAGACTTAAGGTTACTTGTCTATGTATGAATAATAAACCGTGATAATTATATATCATAATAGCATATAATTCTTTATAAATTTTAAATGGAACTATCAGTGCATATAATTGACATTCATCATCTAAGATAATACGCTTTTATTTGATAATGCAAATACAGTTCTTGATTGTCGGTAGTGGCAATGATCTCACATTTACTTCCCTAGGTCTTGAAACTACAATTTTGATCAGACATCTCCCTCAAGTTGCTTCTGAAATTTGGATAAGAAAATCAGCTTGACTTCGGAGATTTGGATCTAGCTTAAACATGCTAGTAAGCATAAGTTTTATTTATTCATAAAATCTTAAAATTAGAAAAAATAAATTAACATCAGATATAGAGTTTTCTGTATCTTAGATCATTGTAATATTTATAGATCAACACAAGCAGTAACCTCTAAACATTAACAATCAAGTACTAACGTAAGTCTTAGAGTAGATATTCTAAACATAGTTAGATATAGCAGGATTGTTTCTAAACATAAACCATATTGAAAGGTTTAAACATCATGTTCTAGTCTAAGAGTGTATTTTCTAAAGTCTATAATGTTACATAAAATTTTAGTAGTTTTTTGAAAAACATCAAGCAGTTCAAGGGAGAGACAAAAGAGGTAGAATGGGGCTAGGCCCCATTCTACCTCTTTTGATATGTATTGATATGAGAAATCTGCCCTACCGCACCTAAAATACACGAACTAATCACACACAAGTCATAAGGTCTACAAATTACTAGAGTATCCAAAGAAACATCAACTAGAGTGATTGCTTTCCTATAGATTGCACCAACCAATGCTTTCTGAAGAGCAATGGACACACGTTGTCTCAAGTATGTTACAAAGTATGAGAGTGAGAGTGGTACACCCTGGCATCTAATATGATAAGATCTCCATGCACTCCCGGATAAAAGTGTTGAACATCATGTCCATCGCTCCATATAACTCCAAGGCTAGAGGAACAAAGAGGTGACCTCGTTGCATACCCCTGTACTTGGACACCTTGCGCGCTTCTGCACCACGCTCCGCCCATCTAGGAGGATGAGTATCACTCCCTCCAAACTTCATCATGCATACGGTCTGTAACCATAACATCCGCCATTGTCACCTGATCATCTCGGACCAAGTATAAGTCTACTCTGACACAAAAATAATATAGAAGTTGAAAATTTACAATTGGCTTATTAATGAAACTTTATACTATCTGATAAAAAAACTAGTGCGTAATTCTAGAGTCTAGATGGAAAATATAGAAGATCTCTAACAAAACATTAATAACAAGAGTTCTAAACTCAATAAATGCTGAAACACTCTAGACATAAAACTTTCACTTTTATTGTTTTCTTGAGTGTTATGTACTATAAGATCTAAGTGATCTAAAAGGAGCCCAAATGACAGTAAGGATGTTTTCCTATGGAGAGGAAGGCCAGTTTTAGCAAGGCATCCTTTTTTCTTTTATCGTTGCCTCCGGGATCATAGCTTATTCAGATAAACTTCTTATCTATGATAATATTACTACCTATACTATATAATTCTTAGCATCTATCTTAAAAGTAAATGCAAAATATCTTTGATAAAATTATAAAAAAACACTATAATTAAATAATTATTTGAATATGAATAAAATCATAATATTCATTTTAAATTCATCTTGAAATGTGAATCATGAGATCCGTTATTTATTTTTCAGGTAAATCAAAAGAGAATGAAAATAAATTGCATAGGCAAAAAAAAGTTAGATTTTTTACTCGTAATAAATTTTCTTTGTATTGGTAGTTCTTATTAAATATAACATCTTGTCACTAGTTTATATATACGTACATATTTTTTGAGGATTAATAAAATTTAGTAAACATGATAAAATAAATTCTTGTAAATTTTTTTTTATCAAAATTAAATATAATAAAAATTCCATAGATTTCAATTTACTCTTTTTAAATGAAATTTCATATCTGGTTCCATTTGGCATAAATTCATTATTATACTCATAATTTTACTTAAATAAATCCCCAAGACTTCTGCAACAGATTAGTGTGGGTATTGTATGGAAACCAAAATAGTCTCTTTAATAACTGTTATTTGGTTGTATTATCTATCATCTTTTATACCTTAATATACAAATAGTAGTTGGAATATCTAATACATTCTAGACCGGTCCCTTTCAAAGAAACAACAATACTTAACCTTGTTTAGAAAGTGAATGGGAATGTGTATTATCAATCATCACTAATCATTTCTTTTGATAAATTTTAATTTAATTTTTTCATCAATTACTAGAGTCAACTTTTGAAAGATTGCTAGGGTAGATATTTGGAATTTTTTAATTTTAAATATTATTTAAAAGAATTTCACTATTGGGACTATGTAGTATATCACGTTACCCAATTGGTTAATTTGAAAGAAAAGAATATCTATTTTATGTAATACTTCTGGGAGTTAAACTTTGTTTCAAAATAGCATCTATTTTTATCTTCAATGATTTTCAATGAAAATAATTTTCTCATCTAATGTTTCTATTTAGAGTTACTAGATATAATAATACAGAATAAATATATATACACCAGAACTATTCCGATCTCCTGCACCTTTTAACTTGAGTGTAAAATATAATAAATTAATTAACATGCTAAACAGAGTGCAAGATAAAAATTAACCCTTCTAATTTTAAAATTTTACTTAAAAAATTAATATTGTTAGTTATTTGACTTAATTATTATTTAAAAACATAAACGTAAACGATAAGATTGAATAATATGCCGGAAGAAGAAAGCAGACCTCTCAGAATACAAGAATGATGGGAAGACCCCCATCAATCCGTACAAGGGAGAGATAAAAGAGGTAGAATGGTGCTACGCCCTAATCGTATCGATTTGGGATCAATATGAGAAATCTGCTCTACTGCAACAATACGCTAACAAAATCTTACAACATGAGCTCTTAAATGAATTATTATTGAAATATGTATAGAATTTAGATTATATTTGTTTTAATTTTGACTTGGAATGTGGATATAAAAATTAAGATTCATTATATTCTATTAATCAGATTAGAAAACTAAGTCATAAACAATAAAACATATTGCAATCAAGGATATATCCTCTTAATAATAAGGTCAACCATAGAGGTGAAACAAAATAGATAAAAATGGGACTAAGTTTGAAATCTGTTATATTGCACCTAACATATACGAGTTATGCAAGTAGTATGGTCTACAAACCTTTGAACCAGGAATCGTTTTGAAAGAAGAGCCTTTGGGAATATCATAATCTCGGGCCGTAAGGTTATGGAAAATCCCGTTATATCGACTGGTTGCAGTTATATCGACTGGTTGGGTTAAGTCCCGCAATAATATTCAAATAATATTTTCCAACAAATCTTTTACAAAGAATATCTAATAGGTAGTTTAGATTTTAGAGTTGGTGAGAGGTGTACAATAAATAAGTTACAGATTAAGGTCATTATTATTTAGATAGATTATTATTAGATAGATCTTATTATTTGTCTGTATCAAGAACTTTTCTTAACTTTCTAAAAGATTATTTTCAAATGAATTCATAAATCCATTTAGATTGACAGATTTTGTTTCTTTTGAGTGTCTCTGTTCACCAAAATTCACGTACAGTATTGTGATAATTCACAGTACCGTAGTTCATTATCTCTTGACAAGGATGGAACTAGCTGGTTAGACCTCTTTGAGCACGATTAAAACCAAACTAGATCCTTAGTTAACATCATTAACTTTTAATTCCACTAGAAAGAGTGAAATTATTCACTATTGGAAAATGATATTATATAAAAAATTTAATGCGAGTGAAATATTTATTTATTAAGTAAATACTCTTTGATATTACATGATTTCAAAGCCGAGTGAAAAACTGCCACCATTTTCATTTGGAGACGATGCAAACTCACCATGTAAAGTAGCTTGGTTCTAGATTTTCTTCTTCTCTAGAGTACGATCTCTAATGGTGTAGGCTGCGCAAAAATTGATTATCCTGAGACGAGAGTTGGAGTGGGGAACTGAGATTGCAATAGAGACGAGATAAATTTCTATTTGGGAAAGAGATTATGATTGCAATATACCAAGACTACGGAGTTAAACCTTTGTTCCGAAATTGCATCTGGATCTTCCCCTGTACGAACATCAATCACTTTGATCTCAGCACATGCCAGCTTCAATAGAGACACCTCTTTCATCGAGAAAGTTTTATTTCTCGATACGCGAATATTAATTCCTGTACTTTAGGAGTCCTATATAGATTTGAGAGGCCTACTACCGTGGGTTACGGAACGTAGCAAAAGAAACTTCTTCCGCTTTCGACAAATGGAACGCCTCCTCCAGGCCGTGTTTATGGAAAATTTTGCACTTATGCAGATATTCTGTCCGGAGCTAGGGTTTGGATAAATTAAAGTTTTAGTTGAGATCATTTTCATGTAGGGTAGGTATAACTTTTAGGAGTTTAATTTGTTTTAATTTTAACTTAATAAATTTTTATAAAATTATTTAGAAAATTCATAGCTATAAATGAACTATAAGTTATAGAATTAAAATATTATAACTACTATATATATATATGACATTAAGCTTATCTTAATGATCACATTACCATTTTCGAATCGAATCTGTTACAATTATACAGATTTTGTGAATGAAGTTGTACTATCGAAATATTGAAACCGTGAGTTGCAGTTTTTGAGATACTTGTTTTATCGAGACACTTTTTTATCCAGATTTACATTTGTCAAGGGACCTTGGAGATTGGATGGTGACTGCACGGTGGTGCTTATGCCTTAACAAGATTTCTGGCCGTACAAGGATAAAAACTAAGGTAAAATGAAAATAATTCCCTTTTAAGGTTACCGGTATAGTAACCATTCGTTCCAGTTCACATTTTGATATGGTGAAAAAAATGCTGACTTAACCCTAAACTCTATTTCTAAACCCTAATACATGTCAATTGATGTGTCCATAGAATTTGCTTTGGTGACCTTCATTGTGCTCCATGAGCTCCCAACAAACCGTTAAGCACAAAGGCGAAGGCCAACATTTGAATGAATGGAAATAGTAATTTTATTAGAGCAACCTAAGCCTCCATACATGTGAAGCATTGCTCACTAATTTGGGGTTGATGAAAAGACAATTCACATATTGAAATCTGCAAAAGATGTTATTCATCAAAGAGCACAGAGTGTAGATCAGGCAACTCAAGAGACTACTTCACAAGTGTCACAGGCGATGTTTCTTGAAGTCAAAGATAAATTAGTTCAATAATTTGATGTTGGGCGTCAAATGAATATTGTATTACCACCGATGCTCATTTGTAATAAAGAAAGACAGATTGCTCATGCTTTGGAAATCCCAGAGGATTAGTTCAAAGCATCTTGGGGTTGGTTTGCCAGATTCTGCCACAGATGTACTTTGCATTCCATCAATTTTTTTGGAGAAGGAGGAAAATTTGACAAAAATGACCCTGAAATTCTTAAATTATTGGGAATGTTAGACTCAATTATAGACCAGTATGATCTGTTGTGTGTACAATATGGATGAAATAGATTTGCTCTATCGTCTTATTCCATGATACAGTATGCTGTTGCCCACTATTGCCCACTGCTGACCTTTCTACAATCAGAGGAAGAAAGAAGTCCAAAGACCAATAACATTTGTTGTTTGTTGCAATGCTACAAGGATGGAGCATCTTCCGATTACAATGAATAGTTGGAGCAAGCTTGTATAGTTGGAAAGGTTTTGCCAATCCCTTATTTTCAGCAAAAGAATGCTTGGATCAATGCTATGATATTCAACAAATGGTTCGATGAGGTATTTGAGCCACATGTTTAGGGTCATACCGGACACAAAGTCCTATTGATGCTTGGTAATGCACATGGGCATTCCTCAGCTTTAAAAAATAACCGTATTTGGGTGGTCTTTTCTCCTCCAAATTTCAGTTTGTGGAAGCAGCCAATGGGTAAGGTTATGGTAGGCCGCCATATCTGCTAGATGCTACTAATTTGGTGAATATCACTTGGAGCGAAATAACAACAGAAAGTTTGAAAAATGTTTCAAACAATTTGATATAGTCTCAGCTTTGAGAGAGAATGGGGTTGATAGATCTGGCGTGATCAAATCATCAATGCGATTTGCAATCTTGTAGGGGACTATAATATCCTTACTGACCCTGGGGACTCTTCAATTCACAATGAGGTTGAGCATTGTTTGAATGATGACAATGATGACTCTGCGTTGTTTAAAGACACTGTCATAGAAGAAATTGACCAGGCAATGGAGTTGCACTCAGAATCAACGATGATGAATCTGATGGAAACGCATTTGATAATGGATAGACTCAAGCAAACATGGCCGAAACTGATCAGTGGCAAGTTGCATTGAACTTGTTGCAAAATGTTATCAATCTTGAAGTTGATATCTGTGAGCTTCACAGTTCACTGTCCATATCGCCAGAATCAAATAAATCAGGTCAAAGCTGCATTATTTACTCAGCGAACGGATTCTGCAGAGTGGTGGTTCTACTGTTGCAAGCAACCGAATGGAAAATAAACCTCAAGCGATTTTATTGTATGTGATCGAGAAAATATTATAATGAATTGCTCTGGGATAATTCAATAAAATAGATTTATTTTAATTTAATAATTCAATTTAACAGAGGTGAGATGCGGACTTAAATGATTGAAAGAAAATCTTCTGAAAGAAAAGACGATCGCGGGAGAAGAAATAAAAAACCGCTCACCGGACAAGGAAAAGTCACCAAGAGTAAAATGGTCTGTTATTAGACCATTCTCGAAGATTTCTTTAGGGATGCTTTATTATTATCCTCTTCTCGATTTCCTCTCGAAGTACATTCCATCTGCAACGTGGTTACGTCGGTGCAATGGTTGGTAGGGAAGTCGCTGGCAGGCCCTAAAACCACGACACCAAGCACCCCGAAAGCGAGCGCTAGGAGGATAGGAAGGAGCGTGTGGGTATCATGAAGTATAGTTATCTATCAACGTGTAAGGACGAGAAATTGGACTTGAAGTAGACGTAATAGACGTAATACTGCATAACATGGCATTATCCAGGTTGAGCACGTAAGAGGCTGATCAGTTGCTCAGATAAAGTAATTCCTCTTTTTCTTTTTTCTGTCAGTAGCGTGGACTCTGCAAATGCAAGCTTATAGTTTCTTTCGCTCCATAAGATTGTGTTTGAAAACACCGAGGATGGGAAGACTCTATCAAGTTCTACAACGGTGAAATAAAAAATGAGGTTAAGTTACAATAGTATTGATACGGTGAATATATATATATTCAAGCAGTGCAAGGTCTATTAGTCACCATGTCTGTAAACTAGGAGGGAAACTGTAGCACCATATAATGTGATTATTGTCCTCTAGAGTGCACCAGTCAATACACGTGGCAAGGTCAACAAATTGTTGAAACCAAACATTGTGATTGTTTTCGTATGGATTGCAATGGCCAATACACTCTATAGAACAACGGACACGTACATCTCGAACCGCTTTCACTTGCCTATGCATGTAAATTGGGTGTTGGACAATTATATCCTCTACTTTTCCTATCCTGGGATATCGGTTAATGGTCTATAATTCATCGTGCTGTTGCCTGTATATTCTTGGCATGATTATGCGCCTGTACCAGGTTGACGCAAAATCGTGGCATACGAAACGATTCACGCAAGAACCTTTCGGCATGTTCGGCAGGAGTTCAGAAACAGGCATCCATTTGGAAAACCCTCGGAAAGGTTGTCTTTTGATTTTATTGACAGAAGTGTAGGTGATCTCTGCAATTTCCATAGGATCCCCATAGTCTTGGTCGGCGAGGCCCCTCGTGCTCCATTCATACAGGAGAAAATTCTCTTTTTACTTGCGGGTACTTGGTGCTCATAAATTGTTCATCTCAGTCCCTAACCCTCCGCTGATTCAATATATAATTGAAAAATAAAATAGCCTGTAAAAAGTTGCTTTATCTATAAAATCTTTTATGGACCTTTTGTTTATAAGTCAATTTTTTTTAAATGGATATCACTATTTTACTTGTAGAAATCTGTGGGATTGCAATCTGAAGTAAGTGAACTGGTAGAAACAATTGTCCACCGCTGATTATACAATTTTGCAAGAGGTTGCAATAGTATTTTCTTTATATTTGTTCCTCATACTTATATCTTAGTTTTCTGGAAAATGCAGTTTGAGTCATATTTACATTGACACTTTGCTTGGAGACTTTGGATTTACAAGTCCAAACTCGTAAATATAAGGTAAATGTAAGGTCTGGAATTCACTAGTGTTCCTCACTCATGTAGACTTCCCACCAAGGTTTGAATTGTAGGTTTGAGTCACTTGGGTTTTCTTTTGGAGAAGGATGATTTTTGCAACTCGTTCAACTATGTGTTAGGGAACACATAGGTGGCCTAGTCCACTCTAGCACATTGCTCTCTCCCTAGGGACTCTTATTTGACACAAACATACCCACCCACATATGTACTGCTGCCTCATTTATGCATGTTTAATAGTATCATTTGCCAAATTTTCTCCACTTGATTAGTGCAATGCATGCTCCTTCAATTAGGAGATGAGTTGTGAAGACTAGTAATAATTCTACCCATAGCCATGGAAGAATGTGATCTCATATTGCAAAAGACTATTGCATCAATAATGTATATAGGAGCATAGACTCTAGTATCCTTCCTCCTAGCCTATATGCTCTTAAACCATTCCTTTTTATTGAGATCTATCAAAAAAGTGGATTCAAGCATTTATGACTTCCAATCATCTCCTTGATTGACCCATAACTTATTGCTATGCACTCCTTTGTTTATTAACTTTGTATCACTAGACTATAGGAAGATTCAAGTGGATCTTAGTGAGTGTATGCACACTCACACCCTTACTAGCATCCTCATTGATGCACTCTACTTTCTAGAGATAGGATTCTCTTGTGTGGAGTGAAATGCTCCATACCTCCTCCTTGATCAAGGACTTTTGTTTTACATCCAAAGAGTTTACCACAACACTCCAATTACATTTGGGTTTCTCCATCCAATACTTCTTGGGCTACCAAACCAATGTATATAATAGATGGAGAGCATTCTAGAGTTCATGATGCCATCTGAGATATATTAGCACACATTCTACAAGCTACAATGTCCAAAGTACAAATTGATCAAATGGTGTTCGATAACACTGACGAGAGGCACACCAACATGCAGATTACAAGTGAGTTCATGCATTAGACATGAGTATGTGGTTCACCTTGATGTGATGCTACATCCACATGAAGCTTCTCTACTATTATGTATTGACTCTCGACCCTTATCATATGCCAATCCACTGCTCAAACCTTCTCACCGTCCACCCCTCACTGTCAACCTCCGAGTGACCCAAAATCCCAAATACAAGGTAACCCTAAGGCATAAGAGTAAAATCTAACAAACTCTCCCTTGACTCTTGTATTGGGGTTAGTAACCTTGCAACAATTTATCACTCAGCGGGAAGTTCTAGACAGACAGCCAATCACTTGACCCCTCCTTTAAACTAGGATAAATGACAACTTATAACCGTAGCCCATCCAAGGATAGAGTAACCAAACAGCCCAGATCACCTCCAATGCTAGGTCATCCTTCATGCTCCACTTGCACAACCTGCAGGGTAGCATGATGCCTAGAGAAACTTTCTAAAGGTATGACTTTGGTAAAGGCATCGGCCGGGTTGAGCTTACCATCAATCTTGACTAGATTCAACATTTTCTCAAACACAGCTTGCCTAAGAAAGTGATATCTGATGTCTAGATGCTTAACCCTACTATCCATCACCTGATTTTCAGCTAGGTGTAAAGCACTTTGACTGTCACAATGAAGCATTGCATTACCATGCATTAACCCCATCTCAGCAACAAGTCAAATTGCCTCCTTCACTACTTCCGCTGCTGCCACATACTCAACTTCCTTAGTAGATTGTGCAACACACTTATGCAAGGTAGATATCCAACTAATGCACCCACGACCAAGTGTGAATACATACCCCGTTGTTGACCTCCGCTTGTCCAGATCTTGTCCGTAGTCAGCATATACATAGCCATCTAGTGATGCGGCATTCATTGATCTTCTATCAAATACAAGTCCATAGTCTAGTGTACCTCTCAAATACCTAAGAATCAACTTAACTGCTTCCCAATGTGTCCTTCATGGATTTGACATATACTTGCATACCTTACTCATTGCTAATGCAAGTAGTCAAGTACATGAGACTCCCAATAGCCTTCTCATAAGGAATGTTAGCCATCAAACCCTTCTCCATGGCATCTATAGGACAACATGCCATTGAAAGCTTGAAATGAGAAGCTAGAGGAGCACTTACTAGTTTACAATTCTCCATGTTGAACCTAGCAAGTACCTTCCTAGCATACTTACCCTACATTAACCACAACTAACCACTACCCAAGTTCCTCTTGATCTCCATGCCTAATATCCTTGTGGCCAACCCCTGATCCTTTGTGACAACTTAACAAGTATCATTTTTGTGGTAATCAGATAAATAAAGTTTGTTACCGTAGAGATACGAGTAAGAGATGGTCAAATACAAAGTAAACAGTATTAATTCATTTCTTCTTGAGTTTGTCTTTAATTTCTTAGGTAGAAACCATACCCAAAAGAGAGTAACAAGCATTGACTTGCAGTCTTGTCATGAATTAACACTCCATAATCACAACTCTATCAAATTCTGTCCAAAAAAATCTTGATTGTGATGATTTAGATTTTCTCGAAGAAGGCCACTTTATTGCAAAATGACTTCACCTTAGAATTACATTCCACCCCCCTGAAGGCCTCAATCAAAATTGCTTTGCATCAACCCCATATTGCGCTCACAATTGCAAAATTGCAAAACTACCAACACTACAATTCCTCTTAGAATCTATCAAGGCATTGCTTTGATTATACTTCAATCAAGATCAAATGCACATAATGAAGATCAACACTATGGAATCCAACATCCCATAAGCTCAGTGACTTGCACTTCAAAATTCTCTCACACTCATAAACACATACAGAAGATTGATACTAAGAATTAGGCTAAAATGACGAGCATTGAGTTATAGCACTTCATTTTATCTATCTTCAAAAATTATGAATACTAAACAATGGAACACTATGAATGCTTCCTTTAAATAGACTGAGCACTTTGACAATTATCTAACTAAAATACCATTCTACAACAACTTCCAAATCCAAAAGAACAACCCACTCTTCATATTTGTCGATTCAAATCTTAAATCAATTGTGAATCCAATTCGATGTCTACTTCTTTCTCTTCTACTGAACTTGATGTAACTTATTTTGCTTCATGTACTTTGGCTCTATCAACTTTTACACCTTCAACTATTTCTATCACTTCTTCAGCATGACTACAATTGAACTCATGTGTATTCTATCTATCTTCTTATCTTCCAACCCATTCTTCTCTAATGTCTCAAGTAATTGACTTGAAGACACTTATTGTCTGATCCTGCACTTTGTGTTCATTCATTACTACTAATTCTCCTTAAATTTCTAATCTATTTTCAATTTGAACTACAATTAAATACATGGTATCCTAACTATCTTTTCTTTCTCTATCCTAACTATTTTAGATTCTTCAAATATCTGACATGAAGACTCCTGCATCCAATGTCTGACTACCTCAGATTGGGTCACCTTTGTCTTGAGGCAAAGTAGCTTCTAATCCAAAAAACCTATACCCAAAATCACATAAAACTGAAGAACCCAACCCAAAGTCACTCAGTTACTCCATACATCTACTACAAAAGCTTCAAATACTTCTAACTTCTGCTAAAAACCTCAAAAATTTGTGATTTTGGTAGCACTGGGAAGCTCTTAAAAAGATGCTTCCAACGAGATATTGCATGCAAGATTTGGACATGTGATCATTGAGGTACAGGCCTTGTAGTAATCCTACCCTCCAACTTCATTCCTTGACGAAGTATTCATTCATCCGCATCAGCTTCCTTGCGTAGATACGAGTGAAAGTGGGACTGCATTCTACTTATCTCCTCCAAAGTCAACAGATTCAGCCCAAAGTAGAAATAAGTTGCAAAGGGTACAAAATAGTAAGGCTGAATGTCCATTCTCCAACTAGTGATCATTTGCCCCACACGCTGGTGCAAACATTTTGCCCAATCCACCACCTCTCTTGCAAACATCTAGTGAAAGAACACTGGTTGTTGCATTGTAACATAGGTGGTTTGCTCTGGCTTGAACATAGCCATCATAGATCATTGTGCTCACAATCCCTCTCTACATTGGATCTTTATAACTATCCACCTTGTACCCATTCTTGGTGCGAGGTCTATTGAAAGAATTCCTAACCTTGGCAGTTTCCTCTAACATATCACACTTTTGATAGAAGGTGACACCTCCTACCTCTCTTACTTCTCTACCCAAGACTAATCTCCAATCCAACTTAGTCCATCAAGCCAGATTTCCTCTCTTCCCTTCATTGTTTGGCCCATCCTTATAATCGCTAGTGATAATTTTTGCCATGAACCCTAGAAAACTTAAATTTTAGTTCCAAGCAAAAAATGTGATACAAAGCCTCAATAAGACTTTGATCCTAGCTACTACATCTAATGTATGCATTGCAAGCCCCCTCACTGCACTCCGCTTACTCACTTTCAAGGCTATCTTGTGCTTCCTCACTCTCCGCTTATGAAAGATCAAACCCAAGATTCTGACACACTCCTCTTGCATATTTGTGGTTTGCATTCCTTTGGGTTGACTCTAAATAGGAACATGGTAGTATCTAGACATTGCAATCCTTCCTCTCTGAAATCTCAATTTTATAGGCCTTTGTTGATCAGTCATTCTTCAATCAATTCCACTTGTTACTCACCAATTTTGTGAGTTTGTTTCCTGTCACTTTCAAGAATATCTTGGTCCTAAGGTAGTCACTTTATCATAAATCATATCATAAATCATAAATTTATAGATCCATTATCATAAATGTGCATGGTATGGTAGGGTCCCATCCACTTTAGATGCAGCTTGCTTGGAAAATATATTTGGCGATTGTCATATAACAACACCAAATCACCCTCCTGAATAGCAAAAGGCTTGATTTGCTTATTGTGCCTAACCTTCCACTATTCTTGTACCTCCTTTGTGGTTTTCATTGCATCATCTCTTTTCTCTTCTAACCACATCAGTTGATGGATCCAAAGATCTTGGCTTTCTTCTTCCAACAATTGTTCTTCATAAAAAATATGATATGTTTGGACTTCAAATTCAACCGGTAGTATGAGATGCAATCCGTATGTCAAGAAGTAAAGTATTTTTTTGGTGGTAATCTTTTCAATTGTTTGGTCTGCCCACAAAGCTGTAGGTAACTTTTTGTCCCAATTGTAGGCATAATTGATTGTCACCTTATTCAAAATTTTACACAACAAACCATTGGCCTTCTCCGTTAGTCAATTTGCCTTTGGATTGTAAGGAGTTGTCTTCCGATGTTTTATCTAGAAGTACTTGGTTAACGCTTACACCATGAAGTTCAAAAAATGGGTCCCCCAATCACTGACAAATTCCAGAGGACATCTGTAACATGGAATAATGTTTCAAAAGAAAAATTCTACAGTTGTTTCCACATCATCTCTTTGATTTGCCTTGGCTTCAACCATCTTGGTAGCTAATTAGTGCACACCAAGATGTATCTCTTCCTTGTGAATCAAGTCACCGGTTGAATTGGACCCACAAAATCAATGCCCCATTTTTCAAAGGAGGCCAATGGGCAAAATTGGTCTCAAAGGCCATTGAGAAGTAGCCATTGGCTCTCATATTTGCTGGCAGGCACCACAACTTTGTATATAGGCATAAGTATCCTTATGCATTATAGGCCACCAATATCTTGATGACAGAATATTCTTTATAGTATTCTTTAGGGCATAATGTCCTCCCAACGCTTTTGAATATAAGGACTTAATTTTTCCTTCTAACTTTGTATACCTCTAAGCATCTCTCAAGTACATCATCTTCACCCATCTTAAATAAAATGTTGTGATTTAGTTGGTATGGCCCCATCTTCCGGAGGAATACTGCCCTTTGCTTTGGGTCCAGTCCCTCAAGATGATGATAAGTATGCAGATAATGATATTCTACCGCATACCTTGTACTTTGCATTGCCATTAAATGGTATAGCTCTTCATCAAGAAACCGGTCATTGACTCCCAAGTCTCGGTCTTGAGTTTCCAACCTGGATAAGAAGTCCACATTCAAATGCAAAGCTCCCTTCCTTACTTGTATAGTGTATGTGAATTCTTGTAACAACAAGATCCATCTTGCAATTTGCCCAAAAAAATCCGTCTTCTTGACCAAATGTTGTAGAGCATAATGGTCCATATAGAAGACAAACTTGTATCCCAAAAAATAGTGGCAAAACTTCTTGTAGGTATACACCATTCCAAGTGCTTCTCTTTCAATCGTCAAATTATTCTTTTCTAAAATTGAAAGTTGTCAATTGGCATAGTAAATTGGATAGTCTTTCTTCTTCTTTTCCTTTAGGCTTAAGACAACTTTGATTGCCATGGATGAAGTGTCCACATACACATGAAAAAGGGCATCCCAATTTGGGGCCCTCATAAGTGGTGGTTCAACTAGTTTCTTCTTCAACTCTTGGAAAGCTTTTTCTTGTTTTGCTTCCCACAAGTAGTCTTCAGACTTCTTCAGAAGCTTTGTTAGGGGTGTAGAAAGCACCACATAGTTTGATACAAAATGTTTGTAGTATCCAACATGTCACCTTAGTTAAGATCACCTTCATATGATCTTGGGGAATTACCTTCTGGTGCTCTTTCAACAGCTCCAACAATGGAGTGACAACCTTTGATTGATACTGTATTACTCCAAAGTTCTCTTTGTCTTTGGCTCCATCTTTGTACTTCACCTCTTCCATCCGCTCCTTCTGCCGAAATCACAATCCTTGTATCTTCAATGACACTACTTCCAAGCTTCCTTCTTCCTTACCAATTGAACTTGGCCCCGCAGGGTACTCCTTCTGTCTTTTAGCCCCCTTCTCTTCCACGACCAAGGCTATGCAATGATTAGTCTTTCTTGGTACATTGTCAATCATCGCATGACAAGCTTCATCCACTTCTTCTTCTCTAACCAATTGCTGAACCTTGTGTTCACCCTCACTCTTGCTTCCGGATTCCTCACTTTGTAAAGTGACTTTGGCTTCTTTTGAGTCCTCTCCTCTATACTTTGTCTCTCCTTCAGACTCGGTTTCCGACGGTTCTTCTTTCACCATCTTCTTACTCTATAGAACCAGTATTTGGATCTTCCTTTGTGTTGGAGGTGACTTTGCTTCTTTGGGTTTATTGCACTTCTTTGCCTTTGGGCTTGTGACTTCTTCCATCTTCCATTGTCCCGTCCTCAAGAAGTGATCATCATTGGCTTGCAGGTGTGCCATGTATTGTTGCTCTTCTTCATCCGCTTCCTATCTCAAAGCAGGATGGAAATCACAATTCCTTTAATGGTTTTTCCATCATTCAATTCTCAACAAATTGAATGAAGAAAGAAGCCTAATCCGCTTTTGCTCACCGCTACTAATGGAGTCTCGGTTGATTTCCTTTCCTTTAGTTACGACACCATGCACCTCCTCTCCTCCATTGTCAGCAAGTTCAATCCAAAGTAGAAGTGTGCTGCAAACGGTGCACAATAATGTGGAGGCAAACTTGTCCTCCACTTGACCACCATCTGCCTTGTTCATTGGTGAAAACACTTCACCCAATTCACCTTCACTCTTGCAAACATCTGGTGGAAAAAGAGCACCTGCTGCATGTTCACGTAAGTTGTTTGTTCTAGTTTGAACATGGACATTATCATCCCCATGATACTTTGTTTAATCAGGTCTTGATAGGACTCCACCTTGTAACCATTCGTACACGAAGCAAAGAATGAATTTTGTATGTCCGCCGTCTCCTTTGCAGCATCACACTTCCGAAAGAAGGTGATCCCTGTCGGTTCTCTTGCTTCCTTCCCAAACACTAACCTCCAATCCGACTCAGTCCATTGAGCCGGATTTCCTCTCTTCCCCTCAACTTCAAGGCCTTCCTCGCAATCACTGGCAGCTATCTCTGCCATGACTCATGGGAAACTGAAATTCCAGTTCCATGCTAAGAAAGTAATATGAAGTCTATTCAAGACTTTAATCCTTGCTATGACATCCAACCTATGAATTGAAATTTTTTGTATTGCTAGAGCATTTGTGACCTTCTTTGCCTTGATTTGCTCTCTTGTTCTTTGACACTAGAAGACTATTCCTTCTCTGGACGAGACACTCTAATCCCTTTTGGATTTCAAAAAATTTCACTCTCAATTGGCTTCTTGACACGCATTACTGCAAGATGACTACTTAGAGGGACAAGAAATCTACTTGACATATTCCGCAAGTTGAATAGAGCCATTGGCATATATGTGCATAACACAATATGGCCCCATCCACCGCAAATGAAGTTTCCCTAGAAAAAATATGCGGTGATTGTCATATAACAACACCAAGTTACCTTCTTGAACAACCACATGCTTGATTCTCTTGTTGTGCCTGACTTTCTGCTGTTCTTGGACTTCCTTTGTGGTTTGCATTGCATTGTCTCTTTTCTCTTCTAACCACATCAATTGATGAATTTGAAGATCCTAGCTTTCTTCCTTTGACAATTGTCTTTGCAAAGAATCCGATATGTTTGCACTTCCAATTCAAGTGGAAGTATTGGATGCAATCCGTATGTTAGGAAATAAGGAGTTTGCTTGGTAGTAATCTTTTCAGTTGTTCTATATGCCCACAAAGCTGCAGGTAACTTTGTGTCCCAATCATAGGCATAATTGACTATCACCTTGTTCAAAATTTTACACACAATCCGTTGGCCTTCTCCGTTAGTCCATTAGCTTTTGGATTGTAAGGAGTAGTCTTCCAATGTTTAATTTAGAAGTACTTGGTTAACGCTTCCACCATCAAGTTCAAGTTCAAGAAATGAGTTCCCCAATCATTGACCAATTCTAGAGGACACATGTAATAGGAAATGATGTTTTGGAAGAAAAATTCTGCAATTGTTTCTGCATCATCTCTTTGTGTTGCCTCTACTTCTACCATCTTGGTCGCATAATCAGTGCATACCAAGATGTATCTCTTCCTTGTGACTCTAGTCATTGGTTGAATGGGACTCACAAAATCAATACCCCATTTCTCAAATGGAGCCAATGGCAAAATTGGTTTCAAAGGCCACTAGGAAGTTGCCATCGGTTTCCATGTTCTCTGATAGGCATCACAACTTCAAATATGGGCATAAGTTTCTTCATACATCATAGGCCACCAATACCCTGCTGAAAGGATTTTCTTCACCGTATTTTTCAAGGCATAGTGTCCTCCCAATGCTTCCAAGTGTAAGGATTCAATGACTCCTCCGACTTCGTATGCCTTCAAACATCTCCGAAGTACTTCATCTTTGCCCATCTTAAACAAAATGTTGTGTTTTAATTGGTATGGTCCCATCTTCCGGAAGAAGACTGTGATCTGCTCCGGGTCCAGCTCCTTAGGACAATGACAAGTATGTAGATAGTGATATTCGGCCGCATACCTTGTACTTCAAACAACCATTAGATGATATAACTCTTTATCAAGAAAGCGATCATTGATTTCCAAGTCTTGGTCTTGAGTTTCTAACCTAGATAAGAAGTCCACATTCAAACGTGAAGCTCCCTTCCTTACTTGTACAATGTATGTGAATTCTCGTAACAACAAGATCCATCTTGCAATTTGTGCAAACAAATCTGCCTTCTTTACTAAATGTTGCAATGCGTAATAGACAACATAGAAGACAAACTTGTATCCCAGCAGGTAGTGGTGAAATTTCTTGCAAGCATACACCATTCCAAGTGCTTCTTGTTCAGGTGTCGAATAGTTCTTTTTTGAGACTGATAATTGTTTGCTAGCATAATAAACCAAATAGTCCTTCTTCTTCTTGTCCTTTTGACTTAAGACAACTCCAATTGCCATGGATGAAGTGTCTACATACACATGAAAAGGGACGTCCCAATTTAGGGCCCTCATGACTGGTGCTTCAACTAGTTTCCTCTTCAATACTTGGAAAGCATCTTCTTGTGCAGCTTCCCACGAGTAGTCTTTGGACTTCTTAAGCAGCTTTGTAAGGGGTGCAGCAAGCACCGCATAGTTTGACACAAAGCGTCTATAGTATCTGACATGTCCTAAGAAGGCTCTCAGCTCCCGGATGTTCTTTGGGGATTCCAAAGCTGAGATTACTTTAACCTTCTCAACATCAACTTCAATACCTTGGCTTGACACCCAATGCCCAAGAAGAATTCCCTCCTTCATTGCAAAGAAGCATTTCTTTGGGTGTAATGACAAACTGGCAAAACGACACCTTTCAAAAGTTTGGCAAAGGTAATCCAAATGTACATCTCTTTGCCCAAACACAAAAAGATCGTCAATGAAGACTTGCACAAATTTGCACAAAAAATCCTTGAAGATTGCATTCATCATCAGTTGGAAAGTAGCGGGAGCATTACACAACCCAAAGGGCAATTGATTGTAAGTGAAAGTGCCCCACTCAGTGGTGAATGTAGTTTTATCCTTGTCTTCTTCTCAGATGGATACTTGATTGTACTCTGAAAATCCATCAAGAAAATTGTAACAAGGATGACCAACTACTTGGTCCAAAATTGTATCAGTAAAAGGCAAAGGATGATGATCCTTCCTCATCACTACATTCAACTTGCAAAAATCCTGGCACACTCAAATCTTTCCCGTCTTCTTCTTTGGAATGATGACTATGGGGGAAACCCACTCACTGCTCAAGATAGGAAAGATTATTCAGGCTCCTAAGTACTTGTCAATTTTGTCTTTCACCAAGATGGAGTACTTTGGGTTCAGGCGGTATTATCTTTGCCAAAAAAAAATTGCACCTTCAACCAGATCAATCCGGTGTTCTCTAAATTCTTGTGGAATGCCCAACATTTGATCAATAGACCAGGCGAATACATCCTAGAATTCTATAAACAAGGCAGTGTATCTTGCCAACTCCTCCGGAGTGATTGTCTTGAAAATCTTCAAAATTTTTCCTTCAGTCAAGACAACATCTTGACAGTCATCGGGGTTGATGACTCCTTTGACATGGCTTACTCAGCTCAATCCAAGATGTATAGCAGTCAAAACCCTTTCCGCCAAGTTGTGTTCACCCAAGGCAATGTTGTATAGGTCTTTGTCTTCGACCTCTACCTCATAGCATTCCAAGTAATTGACTTGGACTTTGTCTCGGAGTCTTTGGAAGACAAATGATGAATCTTTGGATTCATCTTCATCTTCTGACAAAGTTGTTTCCCCGAGGTGAGGAACCTTTGTCCAACTCACGATTACTAGCTTTTGGTCTTTGGACGAAATGTCCTTGAACCGTAACTTTTGCTGGTGCCAATCCATAATAACCTGTGCATTGTACAGCCATGGTCTTCCAATCAAGAGAGGGTAACCAGTTTTGGTTACTGGTTGCAACACAATGTACTTTAACTTGAAGGGCAGCCCTCCAATGATCGTAGTGATATTTGACAGCATGCCCAAGTGCCATCTCTTGGTTTGATCCACAAATTTTGGAATTTGGGGTGTTGGTTCATACATTGTATACCCCAATCGATGTGCAATGTCTTCCATCATGACATTCACACCCAACCCCAAATCAATGGGTATGGATGTGATCATGCAGCTTGTGATCTCCGCATCCACGTCGGGAGATCCCAAGTCTTCTTGTTCAATATGATAAATTGTGGGCAAGTCTTTCTTGGTCATCGCCCTTACTTTCTTGAGGGCTGAACTCAGCTGCTTTTTGTACAGCTTGTTGTCCTCCCACAATTGCTTAAATGTGACATTAGCACTTGTAGATGCCATATCAGCCACAATATCATATTGCATGACTCCTCCCAATTTCACCTTCTTCGCCTTCATCTTTGGGTCCAAAGTCTGTCCTTGTTCAAATTGGACTTTATGGTGCTTCAAGATGGTAATTGGAGTATGGGTGGCCTTGACCAATGATCTTTGGGTTGACCAACTTTGGCTTGGATCAAGTCTTTTACTTTGGACCTGATATCTGCTGGAAAAACTAGAGGCTTTGTCTTTGTGTTCTCCTCCAAACTCATCTCCCATGAGTACTGCTTCCTTGATTTCTTTCTGCAAGGCTTTCACTTTAGCTTTTGCTAGAATCTTTTCCTCCTTAGCAGAAAGAATAGCTTTTGGGCATAACCTCTTTGCCTTCCGTGAAGACAAATAAGAATTGCGCTTCTTCTTTCCCACGTGTGTCTCTACCTTCAACATTTTGAGGTCCGGCCATTCTCCTTTTGAAGCGGGACTCCCTTCTTGAGGCCTCTCTTCCTCAAGTGCTATACAATTTACATTTGTATCCCCTTTCGCTTGGAGCGCAACACGCTCAACGGGTGTATGTACATACTTTACAGGCGGCTTTGGGTTTGGTTGTTGTGGGCACTAATTTCTCATATGCCCCAATCCTTTACAATTTCCACAAAGTGGAACATACCAATTTGCCGTCTTGGCTCCAAACAATTTGGAGACCAATGTCCCATCAAGCCACAATTGTAGCAAGCACCCGGTGTAACATTTTGAGGCGTATTTTGGCCACACCGGTGGTCTTCATGGGGGAGCATTATTGTTGTACTACCTTGATACAATGTGCTTGCCTGAGGCTGTACCTCTTGGGTTTGGTACACAACCTCTTCTTCCTCACTTTGATCCCAACCGGGAACCCAATCAATTTGTTACACTAGAAATGTAGTGCGTGTCAAACAATCTGTATTAGCGTGGCCGGATTTACCACATGCAGTGCACCATACATTTGGTCAGCCAAATGACAGAGGCTTTCTTTGGTCCTTAGCCCCAATCATCTGGATCTTGAAATCCACAAACTCTTTAATAAGAGTCTCCAGCTTGTGCTCCGCCTCAGGTACATTCTTTGCTAGCAGTGTAATTGGTTTCTTTCCTCCGTGTCTTTGTATTCTTCTTGGTTTTAGTTCTTCTTTGGATTCCAAAGAAGAACTTGAAGATGTGGAGGATTCCTCTGAAGAAGGATATGTACTGCGAGAAGCTCTCCTTCTTGGCTTCTTGCCTTTCTTCTCCCAATTTCTTTGGTTGTTGGACGAGTGAGAGTGAGCCGCCTCATATCGGGTGACATGTTTGAGGATTTTGTCTAGGGAAGTTACATTCCTCTCCATGGCAAAGATACGAATCTTTGGTGAAAGTCCGCCAAGAAACTAGGTAATGGCTTGGGCATCGGAGTAACCCACCACACCAGATGTTTTTGGAACTCGATTCAATAGGGCCATGAATCGCTTGGAGTAATCTCTCAACTTTTCCTTCTTCCCTCAATCCAAATCATTGAGTGCTGCAAAGACACTTGTATCATAATCCACTTCCTGAAATCATTCCAAGAAGCCATTTTGTAAGTCTGCCCAGTTGGTTGGTGTGAACCCCTTTTGGATTACATGGGTATACCAGCTCTGAGCTTTCTTTTGGAGCAGACTTGGGAAAATTTGTAGATAATCCATAGAGTCATGTTCCTTATTAGCAAAGGAGATGACTTTGAATTCTTCAATAAATTCATCAAGATCTTCGTCTTGTTCTGTCTCCTTGTACTTCTGATAGGCGTGTTGGGTGATAGGTAACAAAGTCATTGTTTGGTTTGGCGGAATCGGTTGTGGTAAGTGTGAACTTGATGGAACCGCGGAGCTGGCTGATATCAATGCTGTGTTGACAGCCCAGGGGTTCCAATTAGTCAAGTTCAAAGTGGGGTATCTTTCAACAATTTCTTCTTCTCTGTTTGTGTCAAATTCAACCCAAATAGAAGTAAGAGATTCAACACCTTCCAAGTGTTCTTTGAAATTCCTTCAAGACAAGTAAGGAATTATGCATAGAAGATATTGACACTCTTCTTCCGTAAATGTTTGTGCTGTCTTTTTGCAAAAAAACTTCTTAATAAATTTGACTTCCTTTACAGCTTTAGGGGAAATTGGTGTATTGGGTTGTAATGAATATGTTTGCACGCTCAAGTCTTTCTTCTTCTTGGAAGAGGGGGACAAGAAGTAACCTTGCCACCCGCCTTTGTGTTTCTTTTGTTTGAGTTCTCACAAAGCTTCTTGAACTTTGTGAAGAAGTTGGAAGTCCAACACCTCTCGTTCTACTTTGTCAAAAGTGGATTGGATCTTCAGACGTTCTTCTTCTTCACGATGCAATGTTTGTCTTTGAACTCTCTCTTCTTGTTGTTCTCTTGATGCAGAAATTCATATTGCTTTGACACCTAGTTTCAAGATTGGCTTTGTATTCTTCCACTTCCAAGTTTTGTATCCTCGGCAACGGTGCCAAAAATCATGTGACAACCCGACAAATATCACTTTTGCGGTAATCAGGCTAGTAAAGTTTGTTCTCACAGAGATACAATTCAGAATTGGTCAAAATGCAAAGTCAAATAGTAACATGTAGTTCTTCTTGGGTTCTTCTTTAATCTCTCAGGTAGCAACTACACCCAGAAGAGAGTAACGAGCTCACAATCTTGACAACTTGTCACAAATGCACACTCCTTAATCACAACATAGCGAATTCTGTCCAAACAAATCTTGATTGTGATGATTGAGATTCTCCCAAAGACGGCACTTCACTATGAAAATAACTTTGCCTCAAAATTGTGTTCACCCCTCCATTGAAGGCACAACTTCCACAATCGAAATTGATTCACATCAACTTTGCGCTGCACTCACAAATGTAGAATACTACCAACACTACAATTCCTCTCAGATCTGTCAAGGCATTGCTCTGATTGCACTTCACTTAGGATCAAACACATAGAATGAAGATCAACACTGCGGAATCCAACATCCAACAAGCACATTGACTTGCACTTTGAAATTCTCCTCACACTCACAAATACAAGCACAGAATTGATACTCGGAATCAAGCTCAAATGATGAGCACTAAAAAAAACACTTTGCTTTATCTATCTTCAGAAATATGAATACTGAACAACATATCACTACAAATGCTCCCCTTAAATACTGAAGTAGACGATAGTTACTAACAACTATACCATTCTACAACAAATTTTCCTACCTGTGGATCCAAAATGACAATCCACCTCTTCACATCTATCTCTTCCTATCTCCAAACTGTTACTACTCCGATCCAATGTCAATCTCCTCATTGGCTTTCAATCTCAATGATCTTCCTATCACTTCTCCTTCTTTGGTTATATCTAATTCTACTAATTCCTTCACCATTTGTACTACTTCTTCATTACAGTCTACAATTGAGATCATGGGTAACACTTCTATCTCCTTATCTCCCGACCCACTCTTCTCTAAAGTGTCAAATGACAAGTCCAAAGACACTTAAATTCCTACTTTTGCAACATTGGACTTTCTCTCCTCTGTCACACTACTCCTAATTCTCTCTTACTCTGAATTGACTAAATCTAATCTGAGACTGACATTGTATCCTACTTGTAACATCTTCCAATCTACTTGCTCCCTTAATAGGATTAGTAAAGTGTTCATATCCACATCTTTGGCTTTCCTCTTCCGAGTTTCTTGCACAAGCAACTTTAACTCATGTAGGCGTGCTTCTTCCCTTCTTCCTTCAACCTCCGTGCTCAACATTGCTCGCAATTTTCCTACAACTTCTCCTACGGATTCCAACTCATACCCTCAAGATTGCTCTGCCTTCAACTCTTCCTGATACATCTTCAATTTGTCTTTGTACTCAGCATCAAGCATCTTCTTCTCCTCCGCATATTGAGAACTCTGTAACTCAGCACTTTATACCAACTCGTGCAATCTTTCTTCTTCTTGATGCCTGACTGCTAACTCTCTTTGCCATGCTTGATCCTTCCCGGCTGCACTCTTCCTCAAGCTTTCTAACTCTTACTCCATCACTGCTGCCATCACCTTCACATGAATACTCTCAATGCATACATCACTGACCTCCTCTTTCATCTTGGTGAGCAACATTGCTTGCTCCTTCAACTCTTTGGCTTGCTGCTGCATTTCCTTACCTCTTGACTCAAAACTCTCTTGCAACTTCTCGAAAGTCTTCTTTTTCAAGACTACATCAACCTAAAGTTCTTCAACTTCCTCGTCTTTTTGGGTTACATGCTCCTGCAAACCCTTCACTTCAGCCAGCAGATACTTCACCACCTGCAACTCATTCGTCACCTTCATACAATCTTGGGGAATTACCTTCTAGTGCTCCTTCAACAACTCCAACAATAGAGTGACAACCTTTAATAGATAATGTATTCCTCCAAAGTTCTCTTTGTCTTTGGCCCCATCTTTGTACTTTGCCTCTTCCATCGGCTCCTTTTGCCAAAGTCATGATCTTTGTATCTTCAGCAACACTACTTCCAAGCTTCCTTCTTCCTTACGTACTGAACTTGGCCCCGCAGGGTACTCATTTTGTCTTTCAGCCCCCTTCTCTTCCACAACTAGGGCTACTCAGTGATTCCTCTTTCTTGGTACATTGTCAATCATTGCATGACAAGGTTCATCCACTTCTTCTTCTCCAACTGATTGTTGAACCTCATGTTCTCCCTCACTCTTGCTTCTGGATTCCGGATTTGTAAAGTGAGTTCAGCTTCTTCTAAGTCCTCTCCTCTAGACTTTGTCTCCCCTTTAGACTTGGTTTCCGACGGTTCTTCTTTCACCATCTTCTTACTCTGTAGAACCAATCTTCGGGTCTTCCTTTGTGTTGGAGGTGACTTTGATACTTTGGGTTTATTTCACTTCTTTGTCTTTGGGCTTGTGACTTCTTTTATCTTCCATTGTCCTGTCCTCAAGAAGTGATCATCATTGGCTCACAAGTGTGCCATGTATTGTTGCTCTTCTTCATCCGCTTCCTATCTCAAATCAAGATGGAAATGCAACACCATGCAATGCCTCTCCTCCACTATCAGCAAGTTCAATCCAAAGTAGAAGTGTGATGCAAATGGTGGTACAAAATAATGTGGACCAATTGACCACCATCTGCCTTGTTTGTTAGTGAAAACACTTTGCCCAATTCACCTTCACTCCTACAAACATCTGGTGGAAAAAGACCGCCTGCTGCATGTTCACATAAGTTGTTTGTTTTGGTTTGAACATGGCCTTTATCATCCCCACAATACTTTGTTTAATTGGGTCCCGATAGGACTCAACCTTGTAACCATTAGTTGTACACAAAGCAAAGAACAAATTTTGTATGTCCGCCGTCTCCTCTGCAGCATCACACTTTTGATAGAAGGTGATCCCCGTCGGTTCTCTTGCTTCCTTCCCCAACACTAACCTCCAATCCAACTCAGCCCATTGAGCCAGATTTCCTCTCTTCCCCTTGACTTCAGGGCCTTCCTCACAATTATTGGCAGCTATCTCTGCCATGACTCCTGGGAAACTGAAATTCCAGTTCCATGCTAAGAAAGTAATACAAGTCTATACAAGACTTCAATCCTTGCTACAACATCCAACCTACGAATTGCAAAACTTTGTACTGCCAGAGCATTCATGACCTTCTTTGCCATGATCTGCTCTCTCGTTCTTTGGCACTAGAAGATTATTCCTTCTTCAAGACGAGACACTCTAACCTCTTCTGGATTTCAGAAATTTTCACTCTTAGTTGGCTTCTTGACACGCATTACTGCAGGATGACTACTTAGAGGGACAAGAAATCTACTTGACATATTCAACTTGCCCCTGCGCAAATGCAATTTTATATTACCTCAAATTGCAGTCATTCTTTAGTCAATTTCAAAATCGCCTTCCCCTTCTTTTGCGTGTTGTTGTCCTGTCATTGTGAAGACATGCTTCTTTTGCCTTTGCCATTTCTTGAAGTATACTTTCTTGCCACGTGCAAAGGTTGTTAGATGGTCTTTGTATTGGCCTTTGCTTCTTGATCCAAAGACGATGCTCTTTGGACTCAATCCATTGTTCTCCTCTTCTGAGTACTTCCATCATCGGATCCAAAGTCAACTTCTTTGGATTTCCTCCAAAGACACTCCCGTCCATTCTTTCTTTCACAATTTGGCTTTCTTGCTTACTTCTTCTTCAAATGCTATCAAAACAAAAAAAAAACAAAAAATGTGGGCACGACAGCCCTCAACACCCAAATGGTTTGAGGAGATTCCAAAGTTGAGAGACTTTCACCTTCTTGACATCAACTTCAATACCTTGTCTTGACACCCAATGCCCTAGAAGTGTTCCTTCCTTCATTGCAAAGAAGCATTTCTCCGAGTGTGATGACACCCCAACAAAATGACACCTTTGAAAATTTTGGCAAAGGTAATCCAAAAATAGTTCTCTTAGCCCAAACACACAAAAATCATCAATGAAGACTTCCACAAATTTGTGCAGAAAATCTTTGGAGATGACATTCATCATCCATTGGAAAGTAGTGGGAGCATTACACAACCCAAAGGGCATTTGATTGTAAGCAAGAGTGCCCCAATTGGTAGTGAATGTGGTTTTGTCCTTGTACTCTTCTCTGATGGATACTTGATTATAGCCTAAAAATCCATCAAGAAAACTATAGCAAGGATGACCAGCTACTTTGTCTAAAATTGTACCAATGAAAGGCAAGGGATGATGAGCTTTTTGCATGACTACATTCAGCTTGCAAAAATCTTAGCACACTTGAATCTTCCTAGTCTTCTTCTTTGGAACAATGATAATGGGAGAAACCCACTCCCTACTCAAGATAGAAAGATTATTCTGGCCCCTAAGTTCTTGTCAATTTCATCTTTCACCAAAGTGAGTACATTGGGTTCAAGCGGTATTGTCTTTGCCACACCGGAAGTGCACCTTCAACAAGATCAATCTGATGTTCTCCAAATTGGTGTGGAATACCCCACATTTGATCAATAGACCAGGCAAATACATCTTGGTACTCTATAAACAGAGCAATGTATCATGCCAACTCCTCCAAAGTGACTATCTTTGAAATCTTCAAAATTTTGCCTCGGACAAGACAATGTCTTGACAGTCATCAAGGTTGATGACTCCCCTTCCACGGGATTGACTTGGCTTAACCCAAGTTGTACTGCAGTCAAACCTCCTTCCTCCAAATCATTTTTACCCAAGGTGATGTATGGATCTTTGTCTTCAACCTCTATCTTGTAGCACTCTAAGTAATTGACTTGGACTTTGTCTTTGGAATCGTTTGAAGACAAAGCTGATGAATCTTTGGATTCATCTTCATCTTTAGACAAAGTTGTTTCCCTGAGGTGGGGAACCTTCATCCAACTCACAAACACTACCTTTTGGTCTTTGGACAAGATGTCCTTGAACCTCAACTTTTGCTGGTGCCAATCTACAACAACTTTGGCATTGTACAACCAAGGCCTTCCAATCAACAGAGGGTAACCAATTTTGGTTACTAGTTGCAACACAATATAATTCAACTTGAAGGGCACTCCTCCAATGATCATGGTAATATTTGATAGCATGCTCAAAGGCCATCTTTTGTTTTGATCCGCAAACTTTAGAATTTTGGGTGTTGGCTCAAAGGTATGATATCCCAACCGGTTTGAAGTATTCTTAGTCATGACATTAACATAACATCAAAACCAAAATCAATGGGCATCAATATTATCATGCAACCCACAATCTTGGCATCTACTTTGGGAGATCCTAAATCTTCTCATTTGATACGATAAATTGCTTGCAAGTCCTTTTTGGTCATTTCTCTTACTTTCTTGAGAGCTGCACTCAATTGCTTCTTGTATAGCTTATTGTCCTCCCACAATTGCTTAAATGTGATGTTTGCATTCATGGACGCCAAATCTGCCACAATATCATATAGGAGTACTCCCCTCGACTTCACCTTCTTCACTTTTTTCTTTGGGTTTGAAGTCTCTCCTCATTCAAATTGGACTTTGGGGTGCTTCATGATGGTGATTGGAGTATTAGTAGTCTTGACCTAAGGTTCTTTGGTTTTACCCACCTTGGCTTGGATCAAATTCTTTACTTTGGATCTGATGTTTGCCTGAAAAACGGGAGGCTTCATCTTCATGTCCTCCTCCAAACTCATCTCCCGAGTTCTTTGTACTGCTTCTTGGATTTCTTTCTGCAAAGCTTTGGCTTTGGCTTTGGCAAGAATTTTCTTCTTATTTGCAGAAAGAATAACTTTTGGGCGCAGCCTCTTCACCTTTCATGAAGACAAAGAAGTAGTTCTTGCCTCTTTGGGATCATGCTTCTTCTTACCCATGAGTGTCTCAACCTTCAAAATTTTGAAGTCTGGCCATTTGCCTTAAGAAGCCAGACTCCCTTCTTGAGGTCTTTCCTCCTCAAGTGTTATGCAATTTACATTTGTATCCCCTTTTGACTACTTCGCAACACACTTAGTTGAGGTCTGTACATACTTCATTGGTGGCTTCGGGTTAGGTGGTGGCACTAATTTCTAGTGTGGCCCAATCCTTTACAATTTCCACAAAGTGGAACATACCTAACCTGATACCTTGGCTCAGGGCAATTTGGAGACCAATGGCCCATAGAGTCACAATTAGAACATGCATCCAATGCAACATTTTGAGGCCTATTTTGGCCACCCATCGGTGGTCTTTGTGGAGGAGCATTGTTATTCTCCCTTGGTCCATATCTCAGACCTTGATATGATGTGCTCACTTGAAGTTGTACCTCTTGGGTATGGTACACTACCTCTTCTTGCTCACTTTGGTCCTAGCTTGAAACCCAATCAATTTGTTGCATTGGAAATGCATTATAGGTGAGACAATCCGTGTTGGCATGACCTGACTTGCCACACGCAATGCACCATACATTTGGTCTGCCAAATGAAGGAGGCTTCCTTTGGTCCTTTGTCCCAATCATCTAGATCTTGAAATCCATAAACTCTTTAATCAGAGTCTCTAGCTTATTTTCTGTCTTATTTACACTTTTATTTGGGGTATCAATGGCTTCTTTCCTCCTTGTCTTTGTATTCTCCTTGGCTTTGAATCTTCTTTGGATTCCAAAGAAGAACTTGAAGATGTAGAAGATTCCCCTAAAGAAGAGGATGTACTACAAGAAGCTCTTTGTCTGGGCTTCTTGCCTTTCTTCTCTTGGTTTCTTTAGTTTCTAGAAGAATGAGAATGGGCCACCTTGTACCGAGCAACATGTTTGAGGACTTTGTCTAAGGAAGTTACATTCCTCTCCCTAGCAAAGATACAAATCTCTAGTGACAAACCTCCGAGGAACCAGGTGATGGCTTGAGCATTGGAGTAACCTACCACACTAGATTGCTGCGGAACTTGGTTCAGTAAGGCCATGAATGGCTCAGAGTAGTCTCTCAACTTCTCCTTCTTCCCTCTATTCCAAATCATTGAGTGTTGCAAAGACACTCATGTTGTAATCAACTTCTTGGAAGTTGTTTCTCAAGTCCGCCTAGTCGGTTGGGCTGTACCTCTTTTGGGTTACATGCATATACCAGCTCTGATCTTTCTTTGGAGTAGGCTTCATAAAATGTGCAGCCGTTCAGCAGAGTCATGCTCCTTATTGGCAAAGCAGATGATTTCAGATTCTTTGATGAATTCATCAGGATCTTCATCTTGTTCCATCCTCTTGTACTTCTGGTAGGCTTATCAAGTTACGAGTAATGAAGTCATTTAAGACTCTAGAAAATAGGTTGTGGTAAAGTGGGGCTTGATGGACCCAAGGTATTGGCTGGTGATTGTATGTTGAATTCAGCCCAGGGGTTCACCAAGTTCAAGATGGGGTCTTTGTTGATAGATGGTTCTTTTGCTGGTATGTTGACTTCAACCCCAAGTTGGAGATAGAGGTTCAATATCTTCTTTTGCCTCTTTTAGATTCCTTCAAACAAGTCAAGGAATCGTATGAAGAAGATATTGACACTCTTCTTTTGTTAGAATTTGTGCTATCTTTTCACAAATGAATTCTTTTATGAAACCTGCTCCCTTGATAGCTTTTGAGGAAGTCAGTGTACTGGGTCATATCAAATATGTTTGTCCACTTGCATCTTTCTTCTTTTTGGGATTTGGTGATGCAAAGTAGCCTTGCCACCCAATCTCTTGTTTCTTCTGCTTGAGGTCTTTCAAGCCTTCTTGAACTTTGTGAACAAATTGCAAATCCAATGCCTCCTTCTTAGCTTTGTCAAAGGTGATATGGTGCTTTTGGCATTCTTCTTCTTCTTCACGATGCAACATTTTTTTATGAGCTATCTCTTCCCATTTTTCTCTTGATGTAGACATTCATATTGATTGAATGCCCAATTTAAAATTTTTGCTTTGATTCTTCCAATTCCAAGATTTTTATCCCTAGTAGCAGTGCAAAAGATCATGTGACAACCCAACAAGTATCACTTTTTCAGTAATCAAGTAAATAGAGTTCACTCCCATGGAGATACAAGTAAAAAATGGTCAAGTGCAAAGTAAAAAAATTCACAATGTAGTTCTTCTTGAGTTCTTCTTTAATCCCTCAGGTAGAAACCACACCTAGAAGAGAGTAACAAGCACTAATTCATAGTCTTATCACAAATTAACACTCCTTAATCACAATACTATCCAATCTCTCTAAACCAACTTTGATTGTGATGATTCAGATTCTTTGGAAGATGGCTACTTCATTGTGAAACAAATTCACCTTAGAATTGTGTTCCACCCCTTTATTGAAGGTACAGCTTCCTTGATCAAAATTGCTTCACATCAAACTCACATTGCACTCACAAATGTAGAATACTATCAACACTACAATTCCTCTCAAATCTGTCAAGGCATTGCTTTTATTGCACTTCACTCAAGATCAAACACATAGAATGAAGATCAAGGCTGCAGAATCTAACATCCAACAAGCACATTGATTTGCACTTCAAAATTCTCCACATACTCACAAATACACACACACACACACACTTGATACTCACAATTAAGCTCAAGCGACGAGCATTGAGCCTAACACTTTGCTTTATCTATCTTCAAAAAATTTGGAATACTGAACAACATAAGATTGCAAATGCATCCTTTAAATAAGCAGAGCACTGATAGTTATCTAATAAAAATACCATTTTACAATAACTTTACCAACCTGCAAATCCAAAATGACAATGCACTTCTTCATACTTGCCTCTTCAAATCTCATCTCCTGAAGATCAATTGCTATTTCATCCTTGGAGATGATGTGCTCCAAAAGTAGACCTTCTTCACATCCAAAAATACACTTCTTTGGGCTGAGTGATGCATTTGCTTCATCCAAGTATTGCAAGACCTTGATTGGGTGCTCAAATTGCTCCTCCTTGCTCCCATAGACACAAAAGTCATCAATGAAGTCTCTCACAAATTTCCCAATAAAAGGTTCAAATACCTTTTTCATGAACCATTAGAATATGGCTGGAGCATTGCGAAGCCCAAAAGGCATGACCTTGAAAGTGTAAGTTCCTCAAGGTGTGATGAATGTGGTGAGTTGTTGATGCTCTGGTGCAATCTTGATTTGGTTATATCCACTATAACCATCTCCAAAACTATACCTCTCATGCCTTGCAACCTCCTCCAAGATCTCATCAATGAATGCCAACAGGTAGTAGTCTTTCTTGGTAACAACATTGAGCTTCTTGTAATCCACACATACCCAAAGCTTGCCATTCTTTTTCTTCACAATGACAATTGGAGACACCCATTTTGAATTCTCCACCTCAAAGATAAATCCTACCTCCTTGAACTTATCAATGTCCTCCTACACAACCAACGATATTGGTGGACTAATGCAATGTTGCTTTTGGCGGATTGGTCTTGCATGTGATTCTACCTCTATTTTATGCTCCTCCAAGGTGACTTCCTTTAGATCCTTGTAATTGAAAGCAAACACATGGATGAACTTGCAGAAAATCTCCTCAAATCTTACCTTCTCTTTGGTAACATTTGGACCATATTTGAGGTCAATAACCTCTTCTCTATCTCCTCAAGTGTCAATGGTGATTTATCTGGGTCCTTCAAAACCTTTGGCTTAGGTGCAAAATTCATAGCACACAAAGGATACACATTTGAATCAAATTCAAATTCATTCTTCTCATGGAAGTCTCCTCTTCCATGCTAGTGTCCACACCTAAAGCTCCTTCTTCAAAATTTGGTTCCCATCAATAAGAAGATGGTGTATCTTAATGTGAAGTGTTGGTGGTGTTAGTTACAAGAACTGTGACTCTATGGTTTGATGGCTCAATTCTCAAATACCCTTTGTGCCATCAATCAGTTGTGCATGCTGCTATCAACCATGGCCTCCCAAGAAGTAAATCATAGCTTGAATCCTTCAAGACTTGAAAAGTCATGAGATTTGGACTCCTATAATTGAAACTACCATCTTATCCATCACCCCTAATGGTCAAACTTGTTGCTTGTTTGCCATGCTCACCACAAATGTTGAAAGTCTAGAAGGAATCATACCTAACTTCTCCACCAACCTTTTTGACATGGCATTCATTGCTAATCCTCCATCAACCAATGCATCCTTGATGTTGTGACCATTCACTCTCACATCAATCTTGGAAGCATATTCACAAGCCTCCCATGGTGCTGGTTTGGTATCCACCACCCCCATTGATACTGGAGCTTTTGCCTTCTTCTTCCTCTTGCTTCTTATTGAACTCAAACCACCTCTAAGCTCCTTTCTCAAGGTAGGGTTCAAAGCAATCAATTGGCCCACTATGATGTTACCCTTGTGACTACTAACATCTTCCAACATATTGTAGTTCCATTGTTGCTTTGAGATCAAGAGGTCCTCTATTCCCAACTTCTTTCTTAGCATCTTTATTGTTAATTGTGTTGAGGTGCAAGTGCTCCTAGTAGACATTAGAGTATCATTGCTAGGAATAAATCCTTGAGAAGAATGTGCTTCCTTTGCAAAATGAGCTCTCTTCTTCTCTTGTGCCAAAAGCTCCAAATTAAGACCCTTTGAGTTTGAGCACTCTCCCTTCTCATAATTGCTCTCAACCACATCTATAGATGCTATCTCCTTAACTTTTTTTGGATTAGGAGCTACTTGGGTTTCACTACCCCCATCTTTCTCTCTATTGACTCCCTCATAATCCCTTCCTCCATGGTAAGTGGAATTTGGACAATTCCTTTGGATGTGGCTTCTTCCTCCACAATCAAAACAATTTCTATTATTGAAATTGTTGGGTCATTGGCCTCCTCTATATGGATAGTTTCCATAACTCTTAGGCCCTCGCCCTACATTTTGGTCCACTTCTCTCTTCTCCCATAGTTGCATCACATTGATCTTGAGATCTGCAAGTTGTTTTGTGATGGTTTGAAGTGGATCTTTTGGTGGCAATGCAAGAATTGGAGCAACTACTACTTGTGGTGAAACCCTTGCCACCAAAGTATCAAAAGTTCCATTATACTTGTAGCCTTGAGGAGGATGCACAACCTCCTTCACCACCAAATCATTCTCATCTCCTTCCAAACTCTCTTCCATACGAATTGCAATCTTGATAGCTTCAACCTAGAAGAAGGTTTTTCATATCTCACCTTACTTCTAATCTGTGGTCTCAACCCTCCCACAAAATTCTTGGTGAGCATAGCTTCTATGCCAATCATAATAGTCTTCAAATCATCTCCACCCTTCCTCAACATTATGCAAAATCTGGACTCTAACTTCTCCACTCTTTCTACATAGACTTTCACTTTCTTTCTATCTCCTTGTTTGAGAAAGGTAACCTCACTCATCAATCTCTCATAACTCTCATCTGGAAGAAATTTTTCAATGAGTACTGAAGTCAAACTTTCCCAAGACTCTTCTTGCCCATCTCTCCTCTCTCTCTTTTGGTATTCTGACTCATACCATGTAAGTGTTGCATCCTCAAAGAAATCTAGTAATAATAAGACCCATTCATTCTTCCTCCTCTCATTTCTTTTTATGCAAGCTCTCTTGAAATCTCTCACAAAGACCTCCACATCTTCTTTATCCTTGCCAAAAAAACCAGAAGTTTTCCTATCTTAATCCTTCACTATCTTTCTTTTGTCTCAATATTTTTTTTCTCTCACTCTATAACTAATATTATGTACATGACTAACACCATTTGAAAGTAATCCACCCTAGGGAACAAAAAATGTTCAATTTTCTCCAAGATTTCCATAGCAACATCAAATCCTAGAGTGCATATTAATCAAACTCTCATGGATAGTTTATCCATAAGTTGAAAGATTATCTCCATCATTAATCTTGAGAATTAGTATTTCTGTAGATGTATAAAGATTCCCTCCAAGATCATTCACCAAAAGTCTCCAAACCCTAAACCCTAAACCCTAAACCCTAAACTCGAAGTACATCTACTCTAGAAACTTCAAATGCTTGTAACTTCTTATACAGACCTCCAAACTTTGCAATTTTGGTGGCAATAGAAAGCTATGAACAAGAAGGTTCCAACGAGATATAACACGCGTGATTTAGAGTTGTGGTCACTGAGATATAGCCCCCGCAAGAATCCTGACCTACCACTTCTATTTCTCCTTTGGGTTTGCCCTCCTTAACGTCTGCTCCAAGTTTTTTCCTCCTCTGACACGAAGTAAGCTTCTTCGGGTCTGATCCAAACCGAGCCCTTCTTCCTCTTACATGAAATTGACTTCCTTGGGTCTGATCAAATCACAAATTTGCACTCATTTCTTCTCCATTTGGTTTCAATTTGGTTTTAGCAAGCCATTTCTTCTTCAAAACTAGTTTAAAATGAAAAATGTGGGTACCACAACTAATAAGGAAAAAGCCAAAATAGGCTTGAAAACTTTAAAGGCAATTTTGAAGGCCTAAAAGGATGAATTAGGCCTTCAAAATGTGCACATTCCCCCCCCCCCCCCCCCCAATGAAGGAAAGGCTAGCCTTCCCTCCCCTTGGTTTGTCTCACCAAGAGCTTTCTAACGGTACCTCACCCATGTGATTTTGAGATTCTTACAAGAATATTCCCTAAAAGATTCCCTTTGGTCAAAGTCTATTTGACCAATCAGATGGGACCAAGACTGATATGTCACCCATCCAAGCAGACAATCTAAGGGTTGAGCTTGTTGAGAGGTCACCTATCCATGTACCTAATACTATGGTAGAGCTTCAATGGAGGAGATCCTCCTTGGCTATATAATAAAGAGAAGGTGCTCCTTTGGAGCATTGGAGAATTGAGTGTGAAATCTATGTTTTCTCTCTTGTATTTCTCTTGAAGGGTGCTCTTGTCCTTGGAGTATTACAATGGTATCAGAGCAAGTGTTTTAATCCAAGAGAGTGGATCACCCCTCTTGGAAGAGCACTAGCTACTGAAATTGAGTAATTTGAGGTGTAGAACATAATGCAAATGCTAGACTTGGAAAGAACTTTAGAGAGCGGATGGGATGGATGCACCAGGAGGACAATTTCCTACACCTAGCTTCCTATTCTTGAATCCATTCCACATCAAGATTATATACATCTAACATGAGCAAATGGGAGTGTTGCTAGTGATACTCTCATTGGAGGAGAAATGATAACACTGATGCAAAACTATCGGGCCGAGACACACCATTTTGATGGACCACTACTGTTGAATTGGGCAACATTTGGTTTTGGAGCAAGACCTCTCCAAGGAGAACAAGGATGGGTCAAAGAAAGGAGAGAAGGAGTCCCATGGGGAGAAGGAGCTCGAGGAGAACAACAACAATGTTACAAATATGGAAGAATTATGCACATAGTCATCAATTGTTGTGCTTGTCATCTTAAAGGCCCTTGGCCTCCATACAAGTGACCTCTAAATCACATGGAGAGACAAATTGAAGAGGAAGGTATGGAAATCGCATTGGAAAACAAAGATTGCCAATAAATATACCTTACGGCCTTACTGGCTTGATGAAGAAGAGTAAAAGCGGGGGAGGAAGAGAACAAGTGTGCAAAGAAGGAGGGAGATAAATGCAAAATTAATTGTTGCTATAAGACTACATCCACCCAAAGTTCTTTAGCTTCTTCTTCTCTCTGGGTTAACCTTTCCTTCAATTCTCTTGCTTCTTCAATCAAATACCTCATCACCTGTAACTCATCCTTTACCTTTAGATGATCTTCATGTATCTCCTTCTTCTTCTACTTCAACTGTAGCAGCAATGGACACACAATCATTAATAAGTACGCCATTCCACCAAAGTTTTTTTCTATGTCTTGATCTTCATACTTGGCCTCCATCCCCACTTCTTCAACAAGGTCCTTACCTCAAAGTCATGATCTTCATACCTTCAACATCATCTCTTATGAGCTCACCTCTTCTCCCTTCTCTTGGCTTGGACCTGCAACTACATCTTACAATTATCTATTCGACCTCACTACCTTTTGGACTACCTTCTTTGGCTGTTCATCCAACTCCTCTATATTTAACTCCAAACAAGGGGCATCTCCTCCTTTCATACAATCAATCACTGCAAGGAATTCCACATCATCTTCTACCATCCTTGCATTGAATGGCTGTTGAACTTCATTTTCACTTTCACTCTCACTACCAAACTCCTTGCTCTACAATGTGAGTTCATCTTCTTTTGAATCTTCTCTCTTTGACTCTATTTCTCCTTCAAACTCTGTTCCCAAAGAGTCCATCACCGCTCCTTACCTTGTGGATTTAGTCTTTGTGTCTTTCATGGTGGAAGAAGTAATACAACTCCTTTGGGTTTAGTCTACTTCTTCATCTTTGGACTTCTTCCTTCCACCATCTTCCTCTATCCCGTCCTAGTGAAATGATCATTGTTGGACCGCAATTGCAAAATATATTGTTGCTCCTTGTCATCCACTTCACGTCAAAGATTAAGATGGAAATGCAAAACCGTTTGATGCTTCTCCTCTATTGTCAGCACATTTAACCCGAGGTAGAAATGTGCTACAAACAATAAAACATCCTCTAGTTGACAATCATCTACCTTGTTCTTTGATGGAAGCACTTTGCCCAATTCACCTTCTCTTCCACTAATATTTGTGGTCTCTTTTGAAGCTTCACACTTCCAATAGAAGGTGACTTTGGTTGCATCTCCCACTTCCTTTCCAAGACAAGCTTCCAATCCAACTCAATCTATGAGTCAGATTTCCTCTCTTCACTATTACTTTGAGGCCTTCCTCACAATTACTAGCCATTATCTCTGCCATGAAATCTAGAAAACTCACATTCTAGTTCCAAGCTAGAAATGTAATATCAAGTCTACTTAGGACTTGATTTGAGCTTCTACATCTAATTGCCAAAATTGGAAAACTCCTTATTATGAGTGCATTCTTACTCTTCTTTGCCATTATTTGCTCATGAGTTCTTCAACATTGGAAGACTATCTCCTCTCTATTTTTCCAAGTATTATTCTAATGTTTATTGCAATACCTTTGTTTGCCCTTCTTTATTCAATGGACAAGGTAGTAGATCCAACTATTACTATCAAAGCTTCTTAGATGCAACACTCTAATCCCTTTTGGACTTTGGAAAATTTTACTCTCAATTGGCTTCATGACTTGCATGCCCGTAGGGCAACTATTTAGGGGGACAAGATACCATCTTGACATGTCCAATTTCCCCCAACACGGTTTAAATTTTATAGTGCTTCAAAGCATAATCATTCTTCAATCAATTTTGAAATCTACTCTCACTTCTTTTGCATGTTTGGTTCTTATTGCTCTCAAAGCATTCTTCTCCTACCTCAACCATTTCTTTGAGTGTACTTTCTTGGCTGGTCTGCTTCGATAAAAAGTTGTTACAACTTCTTTGTATCGGGCTGAACTTCCCGCTCTAAAGATGCACTTCTTTTGTTTAGTCTCTTTATAAGTCCCCTCCAAGTACTTCCTCTTATGACCCAAAGTCAACTTCTTTGGGTTTACTCTGAAGACACATAAGTCCATTCTTTTCTTCTTCCTTTGGCTGCAATTTGGTTTTTCAATTCACTTCTTCTTCAAAACTTATAAAAAAAAAGAATGCGGGTATCACATACCTCCTCTCTCTCAAATGTGAGCATCCTCACAAACACCATTTGCGGCTTCTTTGTACAAGGCCAAGTCCATGGTCCAATATATTTTAACTCTCCACCCGTTCACTCGGGTTGCAAATGAATTACCCTTTTAGGTCTGCAAGTTGAATAGAGCCATTGTCATAGATGTGCATCACACAATATGGCCCCATCCACCTTAAGTGCAGCTTTCCTAGAAAAACATATTTGGTGATTGTCATATAATAGCAACCAAATTGCCTCCTAAATAGCAATAGGCTTAATTCGCTTATTGTGCTTGACTTTCCACTACTCTTGTACTTCCTTTGTAGTGTCGCATCTAGATTGCTCAAACACTAGAGTTGCAATGATAGTATTTAGAGGTATTTCAGCTGTTTCCCATATACTACTTTTTGACGGTCAGATTTTGTGTTTGGGGTATTGACTTCATGGTGGGACCCACCATCACATTGCATTGTTTGCACCATTGGGTGTGCCTTCAGCGCAACCGTTAGGGTTTCAGACCTAGCTCAAGTCCAGGGTACTTGAGCAAAGAGAAGTAATTTCCACTATACTCAGGAACTATACTTTTGAAGTAGAGCTCCAAAGAGCTCACTTCCCTGATGTTGAGCCTTTGAGTTCCTAGCTATGGTGGATAGAGGCCGGCGGATGTCACCTAGATTCTCTTAGCTAGAATGGGTGTGGCTTGACTTTAATCAGTGCCTAGTTGTTGGTAATTTATAGAGTGATAGATCAAGTACTGATCTGAGTTGAGTTGATTCAAGAGTTGTAAACAATCTGATTACATCAGAGAAGTGAATTTAGGGGGAAATTGGATGCAAGAATTGAGAGTGTTTGTGGTATCTCCAAGAGTCGCTGATCATTGGTAGCTCAATCAAAGCTTAGGTTTTCCCTAGTGTATAGAAGCTCGTTCAATTGATGCAGATTTAGAAGTGAGATAGATGGTGTGTGGAAGCGCTGGCCAAATTTTGAGCAAAGAGAAGTAATTTTTGAGCTATGGTTGTGATTTTGAGTTTAGGAGGTGAAGGCTGGACCAATTTGTTGCGAGTTGGGCTCACAAAGTGAAATTGAATGTGGAGTTGGGAACCCACCCTCATGAATTTGGGATTTGGAGAAACCCATTTTTCAATTTGGCTCAAGTGAAGAGTTAGCAGAGCATTTGGTGGTTAGCCAACTTTTGGGTTTATATAAGATTTTACGTCAGGATTTTGATGGAGTTTATGTCAGATTTTGGCCAAATTTGGAGGAGTTTTGCAAGTTTGGAGTAGTTTTGCAGTTTAGAAGAGGTTTGAAGTGGCAAGAAGAAAGGCCTCATTTGGCCTTTAGAGCTTCAAGGCATAGGGCTGTGGGCTATGAGAGGCCTAGAAGGGCTAAAATGGCCAACAAGCCAGCTTGCTAGCGTGAGGCTTGCTAGTTTAGAGTAGATCTTGGTCATTGTTTGCCCATCCTACTAGATTGTGCGCAACAAGGTTTGACCCTAGATCTCTTATTCCTAGATTGGTGCCCTAGCCAACTGGTCCACCCTCATTTGTTGTCCTAGTGATTGTGCCACTATTATCTATACATGTGTAGATTTGGTTAGGAGAGGCAGTTTGATCTCATTCTTGGTGATCTTGATCTTGGTAGCTTAGGAATTATATACAAACTTCTCTTCTGTGAAATGCCAAGGTCCCGTGTTGCTTTGTGAGATGGAGGGTTTTTGTTTAGATTTCTTGTGATTGGACCCCCTCCATTCTTGGCTTCTTGTTTGTGCACCATGTTTGTGTGAGGTGCTCTAACTTTTGAGCATTGCTCCTCTGGTGTGCTCTCGATAGTGAGGCTAGAGTGATGACTAGTCAGACTATCTTTGTTTCTCTTTGGTGATGCAGGAAGTGATGACCTTCAGATTGTGAGAGTGCGTGTTATGATGGCAGGTTACAAGTCACCTTTTCCCCTTGTGTAGTTATCTCAGTTAGAGTTACATTAGTGGGTGGTGTTCCATGGGTATTGGCACTCAGTGCTGCTTAGTTGGTGTTGGCACTTGGTGGAGTACTTATGGTTGCAATTGCAATGTGTGATTCTGGTTTGTAGTTGCGGTTGCGGTTACTTTATCACAACAGAGTTCTTTGGGGATTCCAAAGGGGATAGCCTTGCAATATGCATTGGATTTACTTGGAGTGCCACTTAGTATCAACTTGTATCTTAGGTCCCAGTGAGAGAAGATATTGACTCTGAGTTGGAGTTCAACACAAGAGCTGATTTAGTTGAGAATGCACTTGGCATGTCCGCACCGTTGTTGTGGGACATGGACAAGATTTATGGGGCCTCCAAAGGCCCTAAGTGTAACTATGGTACAATGGGTACCATTGAGTTGGATTACTTCATCCAAGTGTTTGATAGTTGGTATGATATGCAACAGATGCGGAACTTGACTTTGTTTACACCCTTCATGGCATGGAAAGGGTTGTTTCAGCATTTGGAAGGACCGCCAATGGATGACTACCATGAGTACAAGAGAGCTCATTTGGAGGGGATTGAGTTATAGAGACAATATTGGTCTCCAAACTATGTCTCCATCACTTCAGGTTGATTGCCATGAGTAAATAGGCTATACCCATGAGTTCTAGCTCGAGTAGCATTAGTGGAGCTAGTGGAGGTGCACTAGCTAGAGATAGTGCTACCACGAGTGGAGGTACCAGTACAAGAGGTGGTGGGTGGAGGTAATAGGGTGGAGGTACTAGGGTTTAACCCCATGGTGGAGTTCTTCTAGTGTTTGAGGTAGAACCACCAAGGAGTGTAGACTATCACACCCATTTGTGTATGTGTTTGGTATTGTGATATTTAGCTTGGTATTACAAATACTTGAGAGATATTATTTATATAGAGATAGAGGATGGTTCTACATAAGTCATATTTAGCTAAAGTTAGTCATATCTAAGATAGTGGGGACCTTACTTTAGAGGAAGTGGAAAAGATGAGCACCGCTATTTTGGATTCTAGTGGGTTGTTCCATGTTCAATTTTACATTAGGCAGAAAGAGGCTATGAGAGCTCATTTGGAGAGAACATTAGGAGTGGAGAGAGCTGACTTTATGTTAGAGAACCAAGATCTATTTGTATACCCTATAGTTCATTATGATGTCTTTCAGATGATTTTGTACATCTTGTATAAATAAGAGGATTTGGAGAGATTGTGTGAGGTGGATTGCAGATTTTGGGGATTAAGGTGATTTTGGGCAAAAATCTCAAGTTTGAGATCTGGATTTGAAATTTCTACCCATGATAGCTTGGGTTAACTTTCAGCTATCACACATAGAATTATTGTGAGAGCTACTATGTGCACTAGGCTAGAAATTTTGAAAGTTGATAGGATAAACTGCTCCCACAACTACATGCTCTCTGGAAAATTTTACATAGTCTACCATTCCTTCTATTTTCAGTGGATTGTCCTGAAAATTTCCAAGAAAATTAAGTGCATTTTACCCTACCTATTGACTCAAAAAATAGAGAGAGATCTGTCTTGTGCAAAGAGTTATGAGTTTTTAAAGTGAGGGGGTGGTTTTCAGACCAAATCTGAAATATGTGTGTTGAATAGAAAGGTGTCTAGGCCAAATGGCTCAATTGAAAGATCTGAAATTTTCAAGGAGATACATTCTAGAGCTATCATCAAGTGTGAAAATTTTTAGAGGACTATGAAATACCAGTTGAGAGAGTTGAGTGACATTATGAGGAAGGGTCAATTCTGCAAAGTTGAGATCTCATGCAGGAGGAGTTTGAGAGTAACAAAAAGCATGTTTGAGTGTTTAGATTCATCTTGGGAACATGGAGAGTGATTACAAGTGGAAATTGAGACTATGCAAGGTTCCCCAAGGGTTTGAGGTGATTGTAGGGGGTGGATTTGAGGAAAAAAGGGTTTAGAATAGAATTTGAAGAGAGTGTTGAGAGGATACAAAAACCTACACCACTTGGAGGAAAGAGTGAGTCTAAGTGCTTTCTATGTAGAGAGAAGGGACATAAGGCAAGTTCATGTTCGCTGACCTTTGAGAGCAAGAGATTGAGGTAAAGGAGAGGATTACTTGATTTGGGTTTGCATGGTGGACCTTCTCCACCAAGATTGGGAGGGAGAAGATCTAAGACCAAGGAGTTGTGTGAGGTTTGTGGAGTGGAAGGACTTCCAAAAGGACATGAGTGTGGTAGAGTAAACGTACTTTTAAAGACTTTGGTGAAGGATCTTGGAGAGGGTCTTAGTACAGCTACAGAAATACTACCACCTTCATCAGCTAGTTCTCAAGATTAGTGATGGAGATAGTCCTTCAACTTATGGATAAACTATCAATGAGAGTTTGATTAATATGCACTCTAGGATTTGATATTGCTATAGAAATCTTGGAGCAACCTAAAATTTTTGTGTTCCCTAGGGTGGATTATTCTCAGATGGTGTTAGTCATGTATATACTCTATTAGTTATAGAGTGAGAGAAAAGAAAATAGAAAAAATAAATATGAGAGAAAAGAAAGATAGTGAGGGGTTAAGATGGGGAAACTTCAGGTTTTCTTTGGCAAGGATGGAGAAGATGTGGAGGCCTTTGTGAGAAACTTCAAGAGAGCTTGCATAGGAAACAATGAGAAGAGGAAGAATGAGTGGGCCTCATTATTACCAGATTTCTTTGAGGATGTATCACTTACATGGTATGAGTCAGAATACCAAAAGAGAGAGAGGAGAGATGGGGAAGAAGAGTCTTGGGAAAGTTTGACTTTAGTACTCATTGAGAACTTTCTTCCAGATGAGAGTTATGGGAGATTGATGAGTGAGGTTACCTTTCTCAAACAAGGAGATGGAGAGAAAGTGAGAGTCTATGTGGAAAGAGTGGAAAAGTTAGAGTCCGGATTTTGCATAGTGTTGAGGAAAGGTGGGGATGATGTGGAGACTACTATGATTGGCATAGGGCCATGCTCACCAAGAATTTTGTGGGAGGATTGAGACCACAAATTAGAAGCAAGGTGAGATATGAAAAACCTTCTTCCGAGGTCAAAGCTATCAAGATTGCAATTTGTATGGAGGAGAGTTTGGAAGGGGATGAGAGTGATTTGGTGGTGAAGGAGGTTGTGCATCCTCCTCAAGGTTACAAGTATGTTGGAACTTTGAATACTTTGGTGGCAAGGGTTGCACCACAAGTAGTAGTTACTCTAGTTCTTGCATCTCCACCAAAGGATCCACTTCAAACCATCATAGAACAACTTGCAGATCTCAAGATCAATGTGGTGCAACTATGGGAGAAGAGAGAGGTGGATCAGAATGTGGAGAGAGGGCCTAGGATTTATGGAAATTATCCATATATAGGAGGTCAACCAACCAAAAAAATTAATTAGAGAAATTGTTTTGGTTGTAGAAGAAGAGGTCATATCCAAAGGAATTCCCCAAATTCCACTTACCATGGAGGAAGGGGTTATGAAGGAGCCAATAGAGGGAAAGAAGGGGGTAGTGAAACCCAAGTGGCTCCTAATCAAAACAAAGGTAAGGAGATAGCATCTATAGATGTGGTTGAGAGCAAGTATGAGAAGGGAGAGTGCTCAAATTCCAAGAGTCTTAATTTGGAGCTTTTGGCACAAAAGAAGAAGAGAGCTCGTTTGTAGAGGATGTGCACTCTTCTCAAGGATTTACTCCTAGCCAAGATACTCCTTTGCCTACTAGGAGCACTTGCACAAGCACTTCAACACCATCAACAACAAAGACTCCAAGGAAGAAGTTGGAGATAGAGGACTTCTTGATCTCAAAGCAATAATGGAACTACAATGTCTTGGAGGATGTTGGTAGTCACAAGGCTAACATCACAGTGGGCCAATTGATTGCTTTGAATCCTAGTTTGAGAAAGGAGCTTAAAGGTGGTTTGAGTTCTCTAAGGAGCAAGAGGGAGAAGAAGGCAAAAGCTCCAGTATCAATGGGGGTGGGAGATGCCAAACCAACACTATGGGAGGCTTGTGAATATGCCTCCAAGATTGATGTGAGAGTGAATGGTCACAACATCAAGGATGCATTGGTTGATGGAGGATCAACGGTGAGTGCCATGTTAGAAATGTTGATGAAGAAGTTGATCAGCAATGAATACCCTCAAGACCTTTTGTGACAACCCGGCAAATATCACTTTTGCGGTATTAGGTAAGTAAAGTTTGTTCCTATAGAGATACTATTCAGAATTGGTCAAATACAAAGTCAAATAGTAACAAGTAGTTCTTTTTGGTTTTGTCTTTAATCTCTCAGGTAGCAACTAAACCCAGAAGAGAGTAACAAGTACTGACTCACAGTCTCGTCACAATAATTTGTCACACTTATTCACAACTCCATCAAATCTTTCCAAACAATCTTGATTGTAATGATCCAGTCTCTCCTAAAAATGGCACTTCATTGCCAAAAAAATTTGCCTCAGAATTGTGTTCTACCCCTCCACTGAAGACACAACTTCCTTGATTGAAATTGCTTCACATCAACATTGCGCTGCACTCACAAGTGCATAATACTATCAACACTACAATTCCTCTCAGACCTATCAAGGCATTGCTCCAATTGCACTTCACTCAAGATCAAACACATAAAATGAAGATCAAGGTTGCAAAATCTAACATCCAACAAGCACATTGATTTGCACTTTGAAATTCTTCACACACTCACAAACACACACTCTATGTTGATACTCGAAATTAAGGTTAAACAATGAGCACTACTTCATGGCACTTCACTTTATCTATTCTTAGAAATTATGAGCATTGAACAACAATATACTACTAATTCCTCTACCAATTCTATGATGGAGGATACACTGCTGGTCTTCCATTTGGTGAAAGCCTCAAATTCGGCTTTCACCATTTCCTTCTCCTTCTCTTTTTGCACGATTTTTCTCTTCTAGATTACAAAGTAACTCCCACAATCTCTCTTCTTCACTATATCTCGTTGTCAACTCTCTCTGCCAGAACTACTTCTCTTCTACATTCTCTATCACTCTATCAAGCTCTTGCTCCTTCTCTACTACTTGTGCCATAACATGGATGGTTTCTAATCAACAAACTACTATTTCAAGATTTCATACTATGCTATCTATCTTTCCTTCTCTATGACATTTTGCACTATTGCTCTCTCTTTTCCCCACTTCCTTCTTTAAGTTTTCAATCACTTGGTTCTGCATCTATTTGTAGTACTTCCCTCTACTCCTCACCTTGGATTATACTCTGCTTCAACTTCAAGTTCTCTTCCTCCAATCTTGCTAACACCTGCAACACAGTCTTCACCTCTAGACACTTTGATTGCATCTCTTTCTTCTTCTCCTCTAACTTCACTAACAATGGGCACACAACCTCCTGTAGATACTCTACTCCTTCACTCTGATTTACCTCGACTTGCAAGCTTTCCTCCTTCTTTGCTTGATACACTTCTTCTCAACTACAATTGCCGTATTGGAATAGATTCTTCACTCTCCAAACTTCCACTCTCCACTTCCCTTCTTCTAATTGGTCCCACCTCATACATCACCTTTCTTCTAGAACAATTAAATTGATGAATGATTACCCTCTTCTCCTCCTTCTTAATCTTCTTGTGGGTTACATTCTTCTACTATCTCCATCTTTTCTTCTTCCTCCTCTGGTATCGGCTTCATCTCCACGCCATCTTCACTATCATTGCTTGCTTCACCACTCTACAATGTAAATTTTGGTTCTTCTTCCTTCTTCGAGTCTTCAGATTTGTACTCGGCTTCACCTTCTGATTCTTTGTTTGATGACACGATTACCACCAAGTCTATCCTTGGGTTCATCTTTCTAGTCTTCCAAGGTCTCGTCGCCACTACTTCTTCTTCTTCTCCTTGTTGACTCCTCTTCTTTGACTTCAAAGTATTCACCTTCAATTGCATGCTCTGCCCCATCTCTGTGTAGTACTCATTGTTGCTTCTAATCTGCAGAATGTTTTGCTGCTCCTTTGCATCAATATCTCTTCTCAAATTGGGATGGAAGTGCGACACCATCTTGTGTCTCTCCGCCGTGTTTAGCAAATTCAGTCCCAAATAAAAGTGGGCTGCAAATGGCACATTGTAGTGTGGAGGTGACTTGTCCCACAAGTTCCACACATACGCTGATCAAAGCACTTTGCCCAATTGATTGGCTCCCCTGCAAACATCTTATGGAAGAACACAAGTTGATGTTTCATCACATAAGTAGTTTGCACCAACTTCAAGATAGCCATCATTGCCCCTACAATGCCTCTCCTCATAGGTTCCTTGTAGCTCTCAACTTTGTAGCCATTCTTCGTGCGCTCTGAAGAAAAGGCATTTCTCACCTCTTGGGTTTCTTCAACTACTTCTCCTTTCTAAAAGATTGTGGGTCCCTCTTCTTCACCCGCCTTTCTTCTGAGTACTAACCTTCAATCCAACTCTGTCTAGCAAGCTGGATTTCCTCTCTTACCTTCTTCCTTGAGTCCATTGAGACATTTACTCTCAATGATCTCAGTCATGAAACCTGGAAAACTAAGGTTCCATTTCCATGCTAGGAATGTAATTTGTAGCCTGCTCAAGACTTCTATTCTTGCAATCACATCTAATCTCCAAATTGTATGATTTCTCACTACAAATTCCAAGTTCTTCTTCCCACCTCTTATCTTACTCTCTTCCTCTCTGGGTTGGTGGCTACTCTTCCAATTGAATACAAGACTTACTCTCTTGATGTGACAACCCGGCAAATATCACTTTTGCGGTAATCAGGTAAGTAAAGTTTGAACCCGCAGAGATACGAGTCAAAATTAGTCAAACACTAAGTCAAATGTCACAATGTAGTCCTTCTTGATTTCATCTTTAATCTCTCAAGTAGCAACTACACCCAAAAGAGAGTCACAAGCACTGATTCACAGTCTCATCACAACAATTTGTCACACATAATCACAACTCCATCAAATCTTTCCAAGCAATCTTGATTGTGATGATTCAGTCTCTCCCAAAAATGGCACTTTACTTCAAAACAGCTTTGCCTCAAAATTGTGTTCTACTCCTCCACTAAAGGCACAACTTCCTTGATGGAAATTGCTTCACATCAACTTTGCGCTACACTCACAAATGAAAAATACTACCAACACTACAATTCCTCTTAGATCTGTCAAGGCACTGCTTTGATTGCACCTCACTCAGGATCAAACATACAAAATGAAGATCAAGGCTGCGGAATCCAACAGCCAACAAGCACACTGATTTGCATTTCAAAATTCTCCCCACACTCACAAACACAAGCACAAAATTGATACTCGGAATTAAGCTCAAACGATGAGCACTACTTCACAAAACTTTGCTTTATCTATTCTCAAAAATAATGAGCACTGAATAACATATGGCTGCAAATGCCACCTTTAAATAGGCAGAGCTCTCCAACAATTATCTAACAACTGTACCATTCTACAACAACTCTTCTTACCTGCTAATCCAAACTGAAATGCACCTCTTCATATCTGCCTCTTCAAATCTCAAAACTATTACTACTCCGATCCAATGTCTACTTCTTCCTTGGCTTTCAAACCCAAAGTAACTCCACTTACTACTCTGACCTCGGGTTTCACAACTACTAATTCCTCTACCAATTCTAACACTTCTTCACTCTGATATACAATTCCACTAGTGGGTAATCCTTCTAAACCTTTATCTCCCAACCCACTCTTCTCTAAAGTGTCAAATGTCAAATCTGAAGACACCTGCACTCCTATCTATGTTACTTTGTGTCTAACTACTATCAATTCTTTTGCTAATTCTACTATATCTTCATCAAGACTTGTAATTGAAAGCATGGGTACACTATCTACGCCTTCAATTTGCAACCCAATTTCCCCTAATCATCATGTAATTGACCCAAAGATACTTAGAGTCTGATCTTGCACTTCAGGTTTATTCACTACTACTATTTCTCTTCTAATTCTCTCCTATCTTCAATCAAAATTGAAATTGAAGTCATGGGTATCCTAACTATCTTCTTTCCTTACACTAACTTCTTCTAATACCTCTAGCAAGATTCCCAAAGTCACATTCACTACACTCCGAGGTCCAACTACCTCGGATTTAGTCACCTTTGTCTTGAGGCACAGAAGCTTCTAACCTAAAGTCATGTAAACCCAAAGTCCAAAGTCCGAAGTCCAAAGCCCGAAGACACCAACCCAAAGATCTTCAACTACTATGTACATCTACTACAAAAACGTCAAATGCTTGTAACTTCTTCTATAGACCTCTAAACTTTGCGATTTTGGTAGCAATGGGAAGCCCCAAACAAGATGTTTCCAAAAAGATATAGCATGCTTGATTTGGACATGTCATCATTGAGATACAGAGGAGCACAAGATAAAGGTGGAATCACATGCAAGACCAACCCACCAAAAGCAACGTCGCATTAGCCCACCAATATCTTTGGTTGTGAAAGAGGAGATTGATCAGCTCAAGGAAACCAGATTTATCTTTGAGGTGGAGAATTCAAAATGGGTGTCTCCAATTGTCATTATGAAGAAAAAGAATAACAAGCTTTGGGTATGTGTGGATTACAAGAAGCTCAATGCTGTTACCAAGAAGGATACTTCACATTGCAATATAATGATGAAATCTTGGAGAAGGTTGCAGGTCATGAGAGGTACAATCTTGGAGATGGTTATAGTGGATATAACCAAATCAAGATTGCACTAGAGCATCAACAACTCACTACATTCACCACATCTTGGAGAACTTACGCTTTCAAGGTCATGCCTTTTGGGCTTTGCAATGCTCCAACCACATTCCAATGGTTCATGAACAAGGTATTTGAACCTTTCATTGTGAAATTTATGAGAGACTCCATTGATGACTTTTGTGTTTATAGGAGCAAGGAGGAGCACTTTGAGCACCTAATCAAGGTCTTGCAATGCTTGGATGAGGCAAATGAATCACTCAACCGAGAGAAGTGCATTTTTGGATGTTAAGAAGGTCAGTCGCATAACAAAAAGGTCCAGCTCATGCAGCACTATGTTGCATAGAAGGGGGCCAACCCCCTTGGTGGTGCCCTCAGCAACTTTTGGGGCACATCATCTCCAAGGACGCAAAAGCAATTGATCTTGAGAAGGTGAGGAAATCTCAGACCTTCCGTTCCCTTCAAGCTTGAAAAAGTTATGCCAATTCTTGTGGATGGTTGGGTACTATAAGAGGTTCATCTTCTCATTTTCCAACAAGTCTTATGCATTGACCATCTACATGAAGAAGGGTGTAGATTACATGGTGATTTTGGAAGACAAGGAGGCTCTCATAGTTTTTGAGGAACTCAAGCAATCCCTTGTTATAGTTCCAATTCTTGCTAAACCTGATTGGAGTAAGCCTTTCATCCTCTACACTGATGTTTCCAATGTTGCTATAGGATGCACTCTTAGTCAATAAGTCCAAGATGGGCATGATCATCCAATAGCTTATGCTAGTAGGCAGATGGTTTCAGCAAAAAAGAACTACTTTGTCACGGAGAGAGAAGTGTTGGCAATGATCTTTGGTCTCAAGAAGTTTAGACACTACTTGATTGGAAGGAAAGCCACCATTGTCATGGATCACAAGGCCTTGAACTATATCTTCAGAAAGCCTAATGTTGAAGGAAGACTAGCAAGGTGGATGATACTCTTGTCTGAGTATGACTACACCATTGAAGATAGGCCAGGAAAGAAACATGCAAATGCTGATTTGTTATCTAGGGCCTATGATCATGATGGAGATGAGCCAGTAGATGATTCCTTCTCGGATGAAGAGCTCATGACAATGTCAGTCACTCAAGAGGTAACTATCTAGAAGGGATGCATGCTAGATAGAGGAAGGCCCTTGCAGCAAGATCTAGACCTTACACAATGGTGGAGGATATTCTTTTTCACCAAGGAGCAGATGGTTTTCTTTGAAGAGCCATTGGTAAGGAAGAGTCTATCCTACTCATAAAGGAGTTTCATGAAGGTTTATTGTGTGGAGGACACTTTGCAAGAAAGGTGACTGCTTTCAAGATTCTAGATGCAGGTTACCATTGGAGAGGGATTCTCAAGGATTGTCTTGATTATTGCAAAACTTGTCATGTTTGTCAAGCTTTTGCTAGAAAGTCTACTTCCACTCCACCACTTAGATCAATTCTATTGCTAGGACCTTTTGAGAAGTGGGGAATTGATATTCTAGGTCCTCTCAATAGAACCCCAAGGAACAATTGGTATATTGTGGTAGTTATTGATTATCTTACCAAGTGGGTTGAGGCTAGACCATTGCGGACAAGAATGAAGATGAAGTTGGGAGATCTCTTTATGAATACATTATTACTAGGTTTGGGTGCCCTTTGGAGTTGGTTTGTGAAAGAGGAGGAGAGTTTATAGGAAGCATTACTACAGCCATGCTATGCTATTTCTCTATCAAACATAGAGTAACTATATCTTATAAGCTGAATTCCAATGGCTTGGCTGAGAGAACCAATCAGACCTTGTGCATGATGTTGGCCAAAGATGCAGAAATTGAGGGAGCTAAACACCATTGGGACAAGAGGATTCATGCAGTTTTGTGGGAGTATAGGACAACCATGAAGACTTCCACCAGATATTCTCCGTTTCAATTGGTATATGGTATTAAGTCTACCCTACCTATTCACTTTGATCTTTTGACCTTCCAAAGCATTCATAAGAGATTGAAGAAAGCACAAGGAGGTGATGCAAAGAAGTCAAGGAAGGGACAACTCATGGAGTTGGAAGAGGCAAGAGCAGTTGCTATGGTTAGAGTGGAGCAAGCCTAAAGGAAACAAAAGGAGAGTTATGACAAGAGTCAAGGCAAGAAGAAGGTGGAGCCTTTCAAAGAAGGTGATTGGGTAATGTTGTTTGATTCTATTTGATTCAAGAGAGTGCAAAAGAAATTTTTGCCTAAGTACTTTGGACCTTCCATAGTGGAGAAGGTGTGGAGCAATTACACCTATGATCTCAAGGAGTTGGGAGGAAGACACTTTGATAGGATTAACCATGATAAGTTGAAGATGTATCATAGAAGGTAGAGAGACATTCACTTTGAGGACAAAGTGAAAACTTAGTCCGGTGGTAAATGTAACACCCATTTGTGCAATTGTTTGGTATTGTGATATTGAGCTTGGTATTACAAATACTTGAGACATATTATTCAAATAGAGATAGAGGATGGTTATATATTAGTCATGATTGGCTAAAGTTAGTCATAGCTAAGATAGTGGGGACCTTACTTTAGAGGAAGTGGAAAAGATGATCACCACTATTTTGGATCCTAGTGTGTTGACTTAGTATTATTCTTAGGTGTTTGACTTTGAGGAAAGAGTTGAGAACTCTTGGGCCCACAAGCCTTTTTATTTTGGATTCTTCTATAGTCCAAGGATAGCCCATGTGAAGGAATCCTTGACTTAGTGATTGGGTCAAGATAAGATCACATGGTAAGGGAATATGCCCATGTGAATAGATATTCCTTTCTACTTTTTGACTTTACTTGACTTTTAGCCTAGTAACTTGAGTTACTATGGTAATTAGTAACTTTGGTGCATAACTATTTCACAAGTATATAAACAAGAGGTGATGAGGTACTCATCATCCTTTCATTTGCAACTATCTCTCTCTCATTGAGTTCTCTAGTGAACAATGTCTTGAGTCTTGGAGTGTTAGCCTTGGAGGAGTATGATGGAGTTGGGATTCCCTGCCTTCTTAGTCCATGGTGCGCTACCATAATAGCCATCAAAGGTTCATCCTAAGTGAGAGACAGACCAGCTCATAGGACTAACAAGCTGAGGAGCTTGCAGGAGTTCCAGTGGAAGGCTAGAGAGAGCCTACACAAGGCATACACTCGCATGAGGCGGCTGATCAATTTCACTTAGGGAGCAACTAAGGCCCATGCAGTCCAGTTTTGGTATGGGATATTGGATAGGGAGTTACGACGTAGAGTTCGTGGTGTTATGTTGTTACAAGCTACTTCACCCACTTTGGCAATGGTCTTTGGTTTGGCTAAGCATATTGAGCTCAACATGGTGGAGGAGAGGGTGGTGACATGTGGATTCAAGAGGGATACCTCATCCACGGCTATGACTTCTTCTAGAGTGAAGTAGTGTGCACCATGCGCAGTTGGTTTTTGAGGACAAGGTAGACAACCCAAATCCTATGGAGCAAGTGGAGGGCCTAGTGGAGCTAGACCCTTACCTTCTTTTTTGGGTCAGCAGCAGCCAGTGAGTGGTGGTGTTGCTTGTTGGACTTGTGGTGGACCTCACCATAGGAGAGAGTGTACTCAGGGCAGTGGACCTAATACCTCTGGTGCATCACAACCAATTGTGACAACCCGGCAAATATCACTTTTGCAGTAATCAGGTAAGTAAAGTTTGTTCCCATAGAAATATGATTTAGAATTGGTCAAATACAAAGTAAAGTAACAACTTCAGCTCTTCTTGATTGCATCTTTAATCTCTCAAGTAGAAACACATCCAAAAGAGAGTAACAAGCATTGAATTGTAGTCTTGTCACAACAATTTGTCACACTTAATCACAACTACATCAAATCTTTCCAAATAATCTTGATTGTGATGATTCAGGCTCTCCTAAAAATGGCACTTCGCAGTTATATGACTTCACTTCAAAATTGTGTTCCACTTCTCCACTGAAGGCACAACTTCCTGGATCAAAATTGCTTCACATCAACTCAACGCTACACTCACAAATGCAAAATACTACCAACACTACAATTCCTCTCAGATTTGTCAAGGCATTGCTTTGATTGCACTTCACTCAAGACCAAACACACAGAATGAAGATCAAGGTTGTGGAATCCAACATCCAACAAGGACACTGACTTGCATTTTAAATTTCTCCACACACTCACAAGCATAGACATAGAATTGATACTCAAAATTAACCTCAATGACGAGCACTACTTCACATCACTTTGCTTTATCTATTCTCAAGAATTATGAGCACTAAACAACAATATCTTGTGAATGCCACTCTTAAATAGTGAAGCAAATGACAGTTACAAACAACTATACCATTTCCTAACAACTCTTCTAACCTACAGATCCAAAATGGCAATGCACCCCTTCATATCTGCCTCTTCAAATCTCAAAACTGTTACTAATCTGATCTGATGTCTACTTCTTTGGCTTCCAGTCCCAAAGTAACTTCACTTACTACTCCGTCCTTGGGTTTCACAACTTCCAACTCTTCTACCAATTCTACTGCTTCTTTGCTCTAATCTACAATTACTCTAGTGGGTAATCTATCTTACTCCTTATCTCCTCACCCACCCTTCTCTAATATCTTTGATGGTAATTCCAAAGATATTTGTACTCCTATGTCATCTACTTCGGGCTTTGCTCTCACATCCTTTTGAAGTTTATCTATCTCCATCTTCACTAAAGCTAATCCAGTTGTGATATTATCTTCTACTTCTAATATCTTCCTATCTACATGAGTTCTTAGACTGATAAGTAAGGCATTCAAGTCTTTATCCTTTGCATTTCTCCTCCTTGTCTCTTGCACCAACAACTTCAACTCGTGCAATCTTGTCTCTTCAATTTGCATGTTGGCTTCCATACTCAGCATTGCATTCATCTTTGTCACTATCTCCTTCAATAGCTCAAGCCTCATTGTTCTCTCACGTTCCAAATCTGCTAGCCAATCTTCTCTATTCATTGCCATTTCTACTTCAAACTCAGCCTTCACTATCTCCTTCTCCTTTTGCACAATCTTCTCCTCTAGATTACGAAGTAACTCTCTCAATCTTTCTTCTTCTTTATATCACACAGTCAACTCCCTTTGCTAGAGCTGCTTTTTCTCCTCTACATTCTCCATCCCTCTATCAAGCTCTTGCTCCTTCTTTGCTACTCTTGCCATAGCAAGGATAATTTCTAATCGTGAATCAGCAAATTGCTATTTCAAGATCTCATTCTCCACTACTTGTCTTTCTCTTGCTATGTCATTTTGCTCTATGATTCTCTCTCTACTCCCCACTTCTCTCTTCAAGCTCTCAATTACTTTTTTCTGTACTACTGCATCTACTCGTAGTACTTCCCTCTCTTCCTCACCTTGGATTACACTCTTCTTCAATTCTGAGTTCTCTTCTTCTAATTGCGCTAACACCTGCAATACAGTCTTCACCTCTGGACACTTCGACTATATCTCTCACTTCTTGTGCTCTAACTTTACTAACAATAGGCACATAATTTCCCACAAATACTCTACTCCTTCACTTGGAGTTACCTTGACTTGTGGACTTGTCTCCTTCTTTGCCTCTTTGTCACTCAACACTCGCCTTCTCAGCCACAATTGCCTTATAGGAATGGATTATTTGCTCCCCAAACTTCCACTCTCCACTTCTCTTACCTTACTTGGCCCCACTTCATACTTTGCCTTACGTGTGGAATGGACCTCCCTTTGAATAGTCACTCTCTTCTCCTCTTGCTCTGGAACTTTGTCTTCAGGTTTTGGGTTACCTTTCTCCTCCGTCTCCATCTTTACTTCCTCCTCCTCGGGTACCGACTGCATCTCCACTCCATCATCACTATCACTACTTGTGTCCCTACTCTACAACATAAACTTGGGTTCTTCCTCTTTCCTTGAGTCTTTGGACTTGCATTCAGCCTCCCCGTCCAACTCTTTGCCGACGACACAATTACCACCAAATCTCTCCTTGGGTTCATCCTTCTAGCTTTCCAAGGTCTTGCCACCGCTACTTCTTCTTCTCCTCCTTGTCAACTCCTCTTCTTTGACTTTGGAGTACTCACCTTCAAATGCACACTCTGCCCCATTTGCGCATAGTACTTGTCGCTGCTCTTGATTTGCAAGATGTACTGCTGCTCCTCCGCATCAACCTCTCTTTTCAAATCAGGATGGAAATGTGACACCATCTTGTGTCTCTCTGCCGCATTGAGCAAGTTCAGCCCCAACAGAAGTGGGCTGCAAATGGCACAATGTAATGTGGAGGCGACTTGTCTCGCAAATTCTACACCATCTATCTTGTCCTTTGATGGAAACAATTTGCCCAATTAATTGGCTCTCTTGCAAATATCTTGTGGAAAAACACCGCTTGATGCTTCATCACATAGGTCATTCTCTCCGACTTCAAGATTGCCATTAGTGCACTTACAATACCTCTCCTCATAGGATCTTTATAGCTCTCCACTTTATAGCCATTCTTTGTGTGCATCAAAGAGAAAGCATCTCTCACTTCTTGGGTTTCTTCAGCTACTTCTCCTTTCCCCAAGAATGTAGCACCATGCTCTACGCCTACTTCTCTACCAAGTACTAATCTCCAATCAGACTCTGTCCATCAAGCCGGATTTCCTCTCTTGCCTTCTTCCTCGGGGCCATCAAGGCACTTACTCTTGATGATCTTAGTCATGAAACCTGGAAAGCTAACGTTCTAGTTCCATGCCAAGAATGTGATCCAAAGCCTGCTCAAGACTTCAATTCTCGCAATCACATCTAACCTCCAAATTGCATGATTTCTCACTAGAAATTTAGAGTTCTTCTTCCCACCTCCCATCTTTCTCTCTTCCACTCTAGGTTGGGGCTATTCTTCCTACTAATCCCGGACTAACTCTCCTGACTTCCTCTTGGCACACCAGTGCGTCTTTGACTATACTTCCCTTCCCATGATCTCCCACAAGACTACTTCTTAACGATGATGGAAAATTACTTGTCATTGCTTCATCTCTAGCCCAAATTTTAAAGTGGCATGCCTTCTTTGTCTTTCTTCACTCCACATTTCTACTAAGAAATCACACCTCTTGCATGCTCTTGTCATTGTCAATCTTCCCTCACACGTATGACCGCCATTTTTGTGAGCGTTACCTTCTTGAATGTCTCACCCCAAAGGAAAGTTGTTACATTGTCCTTGCCTTAGGTTGAGCACCCCCAAGACAAAGTCTCCTTACTTTGGGTTGTATGCTGACAGGGCAAGTTTGAGTACCTTGCCTTCTTACACAAAGTCACTTTACCTTGGGTTACAACCTGAAGACACCTTTCTTTGCCTTCTTCTGCCATACAAGCACAATACGACTTCTTTTGTTCACTTCTTCTTCAAAAAATAAGAAAAAGAACAAAAATATGGGTACCATACCAGCATAGAGGCAGTGTGAGCATTGCACAGATTTGGTCACAGATTTCTCCACAGATTTGGTCACACTAGTGATCGATGCTTTGACCTATACCCAAAGTTACAGAGTGGTAGGGCTACTATGGCTGGTGGTAGAGGAGCTCTAGTTCATGGAGGACGAGGTGGTAGAGAATTTACACCTAGTAGAGGTGCAGTACCTACCCTTACTTTGGATATAGCTATGGCTACTTGGATTGAGAAATTGGAGCAAAGATTGGCTAGTATGGCCATTGCTCAAAGTAGATCAGATTCAAGTGTTGAAGCTTCCACCTCATATGCTGGTGATGGAGATGCTTTGGACTTCATGTGCGGAGCAACACAAATGGATGCATCTAAAGTAGTGAATTGGAGTGCAATACGTGCTCTAGAGCCTAGAGGAGCATCAATGGAGTTGGACCCACAAAGAGGAGAGAGTGGGAGACAAGTCAGACTTTCCTAGTCTTTCATGCTATTTGAGGCATTGCAAACAACATCCATGGCTCTTAGATGTCCCAGTGCAGGTGTGGTAGGTGGTGATGGAGAGCATGATAGACTACCTGCTAGTCAACCACCTGCTACTACACAAACTAAGTCTACCATGATGTTGGAGGTGGCTCAATTGATTATGTGGTACCCTTTGTTTTTAGCCAATGACATGTTTACATTGGGAGTTGATCTAGCCCCAGTGTTCTAGTTGGCTACCATGCTTTGTGAGAGTAGGGTTGAAGTAGTTGGTCTGGAGTTACGGGAGACCAACATGGAGAAATGTCCATTTCAGATCCAGACATCTCTAGGTGGTGGTTCAACATAGTACATCACACGTGGAGAGCTTGTTGTCCTGGTTCAGCCTGGTCATCCGACTGATAGCTTAGTGGAGAGAGCTCAGGCTATTACAACAATAGCAGAGTCATACAATGTGCTAGTTGGGGGAGCAGTGTTATACCTCATGGGTTTCAGCATTACCTATTAGGAGGAGACAATTGTGGTACCCACATTTTTTGGTTTTGGATAGTTTGAAGGGAATTTGGAAGAAGAAAGACGTTAGTAAAGCCAAAGGAGGGCTAAACGGGAAAGAAATAAGAAGAAGCATGTGTTTGGGGCCAAACCCAAAGTCAACCTTGGGTCAAGACCAAAGGACCCAAGATGGACAAGAGAGGAAGACAAAGAAGGCAATTTTGTATTGGGCAGTGTAGTTTGATCCGAAGAACCTGTAACAAACTTCTTCAGAGTATGTTAATCAAGAAAGTACGCAAGAAGAAAGTAATGACCTTGGGATCAAGAAGTTTTTGATAGTGACAAGAAACAACCGCACAGAATTAGTGACTAGTGAATCGTAGAAACAACTAAAGAATGAACAACTAGTGCAGGACTATAAAATCAAGAGTTTTGCAAGGGAGCAGCGCAATGTCCAGACACTACCCTGTCCCTATTTAGAGTTGACCCAAAGTAATGCAAATTGCAAATCCATAGGAGGAAGAGTAGGTTAGGATCTCGGGAATGACCTTCTACAAGAAGAGGGTGAGGAAACACATGATGGCCCCAAAAGTGAGTAAGCAAAGTGCGGTGAGGGGACTTGCAATTTGTAGATTAGAAGTAGTAGCACTGATTGAAGTCTTGTTTAGACTTTGTATAATGTTCTTGGCCTAGAACTGGAACTTTAGTATTCCAGGTTTCATGGTAGAAATCATAGCAAGCAATTGCAAGGATGGGCCAAAAGCACGAGGAGAAGAGGGGAAATCTGGCTTGATGGACAGAGTCAAATTGGAGAATAGTCTTGGGGAGAGAAGTAGGAGAGGAAGGAGGTACCACCCTCTATTGGAAGTGTGATGCTTCAGAGGGGACTGCCAAAGTGAGAAACTTGTTCAATCAACCTTGCACCAAAAATGTGTATAAGATGGATAGTTATAAAGACCCTAAGAGGAGAGGGATTGTAAGCACAATGATGGCAATGTTCAAGCTAGAGCAAACCACCTATGTTATGATGCAACAAGCGGTGTTCTTTTACCAAATGTTTGCAAGAGAGGCAATAGATTGGGCAAAATGTCTGCACCAACAAGTGGGGCAAATGATTATTGGTTGGAGAATGGATATGCACCACACTATTTTGTGCCCTTTGCATCTCATTTTTATTTTGGGCTGAACTTGCTAACTTTGGAAGAAAGGAACCACATGCACTTGCACTTTCATCCGGATTTGCAGAAAGAGGCGGATGTGGATGAACAATATTATATGGAGACGGTGCGGGATGAAGATAAGTACTGCAAGAAAAGTGGGAAGGAGAGGATTGTAGCAATATAGATCCCGAGGGCCAAAAAGAGAATTAAGCCAGAAAGTTGCCTTATGACAGTTCAACCACAAAAGGTGTAGAAGCTTAATCCAACGGCAGTGATCGTGAAAAGGAAGGAAGCAACGCCGGTATCCAAAGAAGAGTCCGAAGGAGAAACCGGGTCAAAGGGAGAAACATTGGGAGAAGAAGAGTTCACCCCGCAAAATCAAGAATCAAGTAGCGGTAGTGAAGGTGAGGCGGAGGTTCAGCAAACTTGAAGGCAGATGATGGATACCGAGAAGTTGAGTCTAGAAGTCTCTTTGATTGAACGGGGAGGGAAGAACAAGGAAGAAGAAGTCATGGCATGACCACGGACTGCCAAAGGAAAGAACAGTGTGCACGAAGCCAAGGTGGGGCCTAGTAAAGTTGTCACAAATGTCGTGCGTATATACATCGCTACACAACATACATCGCTGTCAACATCATACACTATAAAAGCACAACTCACACATAAGTCATACATAGACTCTAAAGTGCCACAATAATCAGATTGCTTAACATTCTCAACTCAACTCAACTCAGATCAGTACTTGATCTGTCACTCTATAAACTGCCAACAACTGGGCACTGATTACAATCAAGCCACACCCACTCAAGCATAGAGAATCCAGGTGACGCTCGCCGGCCTCTGTCCACCATAGCCAGGAACTCGAAGGCTCAACATCAGAGAAGTGAGCTCTCTGGAGCTCACTTCGAAACTATACCCCCTGGACTCGAGCTAGCCCTGAAACCCTAACGGTCCCGCTGACGGCACACTCGACGGTGCAAACGGTGCAAAGTGACGGTGGGCCCCACCGTGAAGTCAGTACCCCGAACACAAAATCTAACCGTCGGAAAGTAGTCCCTGAGAAACAGCTAGAATAACTCTAACTACCATCACTGGAACTCCAGTGTCCGAGCATCTAGATGCGGAACTACAAATGGCGTGACAGCTGTCGTGCGTATATACATCGCTACACAACATACATCGCTGTCAACATCATACACTATAAAAGCACAACTCACACATAAGTCATACATAGACTCTAAAGTGCCACAATCGCCCTCCTAGCTGGTGGTTAGGTCCCTCTAACTCCAGATAGCCATCTACTCTAAGTATATGGTATACCCTCTAATGGGCAAAGATCAGGAGGCCGGGTGCTATGGAGCCCCATCGTTAGTCGCCTGTCTGCAATCTATACCATATAAAGAATGAACTAGCTATAGGTCAAGTACATCTAGGACATAACCACTGTCCCTGAGGAACCACCGTGAGGGGAGGAGTCATACATGCCACATGCCATCCTCTCGAACAGCTATCACACACTAACATAGTAGCAGCTCCACTAGAAGAGCCACATAACATACACCTCAAGCCTGCACGTACAAGTGCCAAGCTTGGATCCATAGTACCATCAATGTTTGGAAGGTGGCATGGCTCACAATTGCGCACATGATCCTTCCAAACAACACCATCACGTCCTTCTAACACAAGGACTCCAGATGGCAAAACCTCGCGCACTCTCAAGATAGTGCGGCCCGTAGAAACATCAAGTGTCGTCGGTGCTGTCTGCTGTAGATATACATAGTCGCCTGGATGAAATCGACGGATCGAGGGTCTATAACCTCCTCCTCGAATGGTAGCATAGCGTAAAGTATCTCTATGCTGAGCAATCGCCAAGTTCTCAAAGGCCATCGGCATCACTCTCCGAAAGATCTCTGCCCGCTGAGAACATGCGCTCATCCATACATCAGGGTCATCCAAGTCCAAAACTACAGTAGCATCTCGACGAATGGCTGTCCAAACTCCAACGGTAACCCAATCCCATGATAGGTAATGGGTGTAACTGTGGCGTAGGAGCATTGAATGATGCTCTAACTCGGTCACAAACCACACATCTGGCAACAAACTGCTGTACCTCGGTCTGCATACCGCGCCACCAATAATGACTTTGGAGTAAGCTATATGTACGCTTTACTCCAAAATGTCCTAGCTCCTCATGAGCATGACGGACCAATTGTGGTCTCTATGATGGAAGTGGTACTACTCGCACTCTACCATCCTCCCATACACGCAAAAGGTGTCTACCCTCCAATCTGAACCGTCTGGCTCGCTGAAGAACACGGTCTCTCTCCTTGGCCCCAACTGTGCCACCCACAACACCAGTGCGAAGATAGTCCATCACTAAGACATCATCATGAATGTCTCGCTGAACTGTACCAATATCTTCACTCTCTGGATCTGTGACCTCAATAACTCCTCCTGTATGCGCTGAGAGAGATACCACCAATGTCTTTGCAAATATACATAGAAAGGCTGATGCATGCCAACCTGGCACCATCTCCTCATCTGTCTCACCATGCCAACGTGCTCCGGTCTGATCCTGCTGGCTGGGACATGGGTTTCTACTCAACCCATCTGCATCACGGTTCACCACTCCAGGTCTGTGAACAACCGTGAAATCATACTCCTGTAAAATCAGAGCCCATCGTGCAAGCTTCCCTGAAAGCTTGTCGGACTCCATCAACCACTTCAGCGGCTGATGATCAGTGATGAGAGTGAAGGGGTTACCAAATAGGTAACATCGGAAATGTGCTACTGCCCAAACTGCTGCCAAGCACTCTCCCTCATATGAACTATACTTCGCCTCCGCTGAATTGTTGGAGCGACTAGCATAGGCCACCACAAACTCCTTCTCCTCATCATCATGTTGGGTGAGCACCGCTCCAAGCCCCAACATACTCCAATCAATGTGAACCTGAAATGGTCGTCCCCTGATCGGTCTCCTCAAAATAGGAGCAGATGTCAACCTCTCCTTGAGCTCTACAAAAGCTCTCTCCTGCTCATCTCCCCAACACCACTCTTGTGTAAGCTTGGTCAGCTTCGTCAAGGCCTTGGCAATGGCACTAAATCCTCTAACATAGCGGTGATAGAAGTTCGCCAACCCAAGGAATGCTCGCACTCTGCTCACATCCGTAGGCCAAGGAATACGTGCAATAGCCTCCACCTTGGTCTGCTGAACACCAAGTCCTCCGGGGTAGATAGTGTGACCCAAATACTCAACCTGCTCATGGAAGAACCTACAATTCCCAGGATGTAATTTGAGTCCATGAGATCTCAACCTCTCAAACACCTCCAACAACTATCTCTCATGCTCCTCCACAGTAGTGCTATACACCAAAATGTCATCAATATAGCACCGAGCAAAATCCAGTCCAGCTAGGATCCTATCCATGACCCTCTGGAACTCAGCAGGAGCATTCTTCAACCCAAATGGTAAGAATCTCCACTGATATAACACATCCTTGCCGTGAGGATCAATAGCCCAAAATGTTGTCTTGGACTTATCCTCCTCCCTGATCGGCAACTGATGATATCCCGCTCGAAGATCCAAAGTACTGAAGACCTTTGCATGCCCAATCGCATCAAAAATCTCCTCCGGTGTAGGCATGGCATACCAATCAGCCCTGGTCTGTCGGTTGATAGGACGGTAATCTCCACACATCCGCCTATTTGTATAGTTGCCATGCATATCCTTCTTGGCTGGCATCACTATCGCTGATGCATACTCTCCATGTGAAATCTCCACCAAACCAGCCTCAAAAAGGTCACTACTCCGGCTCTGAATCAATGTCCTCTCCATCTCACTATATCGATAAGGACGTCAGAAAACAGGTGTGTCGCTAGTCAGCTCAATCCGTATACCAGGTCCCTTCAGAGCACCATAATCTTCATACTGAAGGCAAAACAACTCGTGTGACTCCTCAAGAACCTCCAAACCCTCCGTCTTTCCTCTCCAGTAAGCTTGGGTCCAAGATCTGGCTCCCAAGTATCCTCTGTAACTGTAGTAGGAGTGGAAGACGTACTGACTGGCTGCTACACTGGGCCCTTGGGAGCAATGGTGTCATGCTCCCAACCACTAGAGGTCCCAACCTCTGTGTGAAAAACTCCCTCCACTCTGGCTGCAAGCTCCATACGTCCTCTGGCTGCATCCCATGTGGACCAAGGGTGTAATCCAAGTAGCCCACGCTCACCTGGATGGACTCCAAGTAGACCACTCTCCCTAGTAGCTACTGGATGTGTCCCAAGAATACCATGTCCACTCGGTCCATCGCCCCCAGCATGTGCCTGAATCATCTCGATAGGCACAGGGCTCACAAGTGTCCGAGTGGTGATGCCTATCAAGCGCATCCTACGCTGCTCTGCCAAACCAAGGCTCACAATCCAGGTCAAATAGTTCAGGTCCATAGCCTGACCTAACACCTGACGCCTGGATGCCTCTGACACTGCTGGAACAGCGGTAATACCAGTGCGAAAACCCATCGCCCGCTCTCTCTCATCAGCATTGGGCTCCACCAACTACTGTAACTGTGAGTCCCAAACAAGTCCATGTCCTCCCTCTCGAAAAGCATGAGAGCCTGGGAAACTCATGAGTGTGGGAAATGCAGCTCTAGGCTGTCCAACTAGGTTCACCATTGCCATAGGTGACCTATCAGCCACTACCACTGTCTGAGACTGACGCCCAACATCCAAGATATCATCAACAAGGATGTGGTCAAGTCGCTGAATCCCATCATAACTACGCTGTAGAACCTCTCTGGGTAAAAGGTTTGTCCACCAAAGACGAAGACGATGAGCCCGTGATCCCACTCTGGCTGCATCTAACAATACAGCAGGTCCCATCCATGAATGGACCTGATGTGTACTCGCCACCACTCTAGTGCGAGAATCACCCATCAATGGAACGTTCTCCAAAAGGTAAGCTGGAGAAACAGACTGATGAACCTGGAGATGTCGTAGTATCCGTAACATCTCCCAAAACACACCAGAACGAGGATCCTGAAGACCCAAACCGCGGCCCGCATGTGTATGTCCCTGACATGGCCATCCAGAAATCACCAAGTGAATAGGCCCATGTCTCTCTAGGTCATGCGCCCCCAATAAGGAAATGTCTCCTGGTAAGGCCTTCTGGTAACCTCTGACTGCTGACATCGGTAATAACTCTGGATACCGATAGGCCAAGTGTGCCACATGATGTAGAGAGACTCGCCTAGCAGTCTCATCTCTCTCTACATACAAGTACCTCTGTACTCGGATACCCGCCTGTAACACCGCAGCTAGTCCGGTGCTAATCCCACCAAACAACTCCAATAGGCATATCCCCTCTACTGCGTACTGCCAAGCAATGAGTGTGGTATCCAGAGGTGTCAAAGCAATCGCCTCTGGAGGCTCATCCTCACACTCATCCCCTGATGGTACGAAGGCTCCACTCCAAGCCTGCTGCACCAACTGATCTGCATGCTACTGCAATGCCTCCTCTGAACTCCACAATGGAACATCCAAGGTGGATGGAACAATCCCACTCGTACTCCATAGCCGAGTGATCTCTTCTGGTACTGGAGTATCCTCTGCATGGGCATTCCCCTCCAACAAGTCACCAGGCCAAGTGACTGCACCGCTGAAAGCCAAAACTGATGCTGCCATGGTCCCGGACTGTAGTGAGCCAAGACTGCCACTACTGAAACGTACTGGTAGACGACATACCCGTCCCTCACCAGACTGCCAACCAGGTCTATAAGAGGCTGTCTCCTCCCAATAGTCAATACTGAAACCCATAGGATATAACACTGCTCCCCCAACTAGCACATCATAGGACTCAGCTATCGTCGCAATAGCCTGAGCTCTCACCACCGAGCTATCAATCGGATGACCAGGCTGAACCTGGACAACAAGCTCCCCACGTGTGATGTACTGTGTCGAACCACCACCTAGAGATGTCTGGATCTGAAATGGACACCTCTCCACATCGGTCTTCCGTAACTCCAGACCAACAACTGCAGCCTTCCCCAACATAAGGGGCTGCGCACCACAGTCTAACAAGACTCTCTCTGGTGTATAGACCTTCCCTGAAGGTCCCACTAAACAAAAGATCCCCCTCTGGTTATCCAATAGGACAACACCAGGTGTAAACCGTGCTCTCTCAAAGGCCGGTCTAGCTGGCAACTCCTCCAGTCTAGCCGCTGCTGCCTGCCATAAACCACTAGTCGCTGAACGGATCCCATGCTCCTCAACCAAGTCAGCTCCACTACCAACCACCTCTGCTCTAGTAGTAGGAACTGCACCATCCCTACTCTCACACAACGTGGCAGCCAACCAGAACACTAGGGCTGGGTCAACTCCCAATGTAAACATGTCATTGGCTGAAAATAAAGGATGCCGCATAATCAGCTGAGCCGCCCCCAACATCATGCTAGACTCAGTCTGTGTAGTAGCAGGTGGCTGACTAGTAGGTACTCCATCAGGTACTCCATCACCACCTACCACACCTGCACTGGGACGTCTAGGAACCATGGATGTCGTCTGCAATGCCTCAGATAGTGTGAAAGACTGGGGAAGTCTGACCTGTCTCCCAACCTCTCCTCTCTGTGGGTCCAACTCCACTGATGCTCCTCTAGGCTCTGGAGCACGTACTGCACTCCTAGTCATTGCTGCAGATGCATCCACCTGTGCTGCTCCGCACATGAAGTCCAAAGCATCTCTATCACCAGCATATGAGGTGGAAGCCTCAGCACCTGAATCTAATCTCCTTTGAGCAATAGCCATACTAGCCAATCTCTACTCCAACTGCTCAATCCGAGTAGCCATAGCTGTGTCAGAAGTAAGGGCAGGTACCGCACCCCTACTAGGTGTAGATCCTCTACCACCACCTCTACCACCTCGTCCTCCATGAACTAGAGCTCCTCTACTACCTGTCATAGCAGCCCTACCACTCCGTAACTCCGGGTGTAGGTCAAAGTACCGGTCACTAGTATGACCAAATCTATGGCAATGCTCACACTGCCTCTGTGCTGGCTGTGATGCACCAGAGGTATCAGGTCCGCTGCCCTGAGTACACTCTCTCCTATGGTGAGGTCCACCACAAGTCCAACAAGCAACACCACCACTCACTGGCTGCTGCTGACCCGAAAATGAGGGTAAGGGTCTAACTCCACTAGGCCCTCCACTCGCTCCATAGGATCTGGGCTGTCCACCCTGTCCTCAAAAACCAACTGGGCGTGGTGCACTCTGCTGCACTCTAGAAGAAGTCACAACCGTGGATGAGGTCTCTCTACCAAATCCAGCTGTCACCACTCTCTCCTCCACCATGTTGAGCTCAATACGCTCAGCCAAACCAAAGACTACTGCCAAAGTGGGCAAAGTAGCCTGCAACAACATAGCATCACGAACTCTACGTCGCAACTCCCTGTCCAGTATCCCATACCAAAACTGGACTGCCTGGGCCTCAGTAACTCCCTGAGTGAAACTGATCAGCCGCCTCATGCGAGTGTATGCCTCGCGTAGGCTCTCTCCAGCCTTCCGCTGGAACTCCTGCAAGCTCCTCAGCTTGTCAGTCCGCACTCCCTGGTAGTTCTGCCTCAAACATAGGAAGAACTCCACCATGGGGTTAAACCCCGGTACCACACCACCTCCTGCAGTGGTACCTCCACTCGTAGTAGCACTATCTCCAGCTAGTGCACCTCCACTAGCTCCACCAACACTACTCGAGCTAGAACTCGTAGGTACAGCCGACCTACTCCTGGCCACCAAACCTGAAGTGATGGAGACATAGTGTGGAGACCAATACTGTCTCCATAACTCAATCTCCTCCAAATGAGCTCTCCTGAACTCATGGTAGTCGTCCATCGGTGGACCCTCCAAGTGCTGAAACAACCCCTTCCATGCCATGAAGGGTGTGAACAAAGTCGGGTTCCGCATCTGCTGCAGATCACACCAACTATCAAACTCCTGGATGAAATCATCCAACTCAATAGTACCCACTGTACCAGAGTAACGCCTAGGCCCTTTGGAGGCCCCATAAATCTCGTCCATGTCCCACAACAACGGTGCGGACACACCAAGTGCACTCTCAACTGAATCAGCTCCTGTGTCAAACTCCAACTCAGAGTCAATCTCCTCCCTCACTGGGACCTGAGATACAGGCTGATACCGAGCACCACTCCGAGTAAACCCACTGCGTACTGCAGGGCTAACTCCTCTGGAATCTCCAAAGAACTCCGTCGTGACCACGTAACTGCAACAGCAAACCCAAACCACCAACTGCAACCGCAAGTCGCAACTGCAAGTGCCCCACCAAGTGCCAACACCAACTAGACACCACCCACTAATGTAACTCTAACCGAGATAACTACACTAGGGGAAGGGCAACTTGTAACCTGCCATCATAACACGCACTCTCACGGTCTGCAGGTCATCACTTCCTGCCTCACCGGAGAGAAACAAAGGTAGTCTGACTGGTCATCACTCCAGCCTCACCACCGAGAGCACACCAGAGCACCAACGCTCAAAAGTCAAGGCACCTCACACAAACGTGGTGCACAAACAGGAAGCAGAGAATGGAGGGGATCCAATCACAAGAAATCTAAACAAAAACCCTCCATCTCATAACACAACATGGGACTGACTCTGCCACCATTTGGCATTTGACATAAGAGTAGTTCGTATCTAAGTCCTAAGCTACCAAGATCACCAAGAATGGGATCAAACTGCCTCTCCTAGCCAAAGCTACATGTGTATAGATAACAGTGGCACAGTCACTATGACAACAAGTGAGGGTGGACCAGTTGGCTAGGGCACCAGTCTAGGAACAAGAGATCTAGGGGTCAAACCCTGTTGCGCACAATCTAGCAAGAAAGGCAGATTTTGCCAACCAATGACCAAGATCTACACTAAACTAGCTAGCCTCACGCCAGCAAGCTGGCTTGCTGGCCCTTCTAGGCCTTCATAGCCTCTCATAGCCCACAGCCCTATGCCTCGAAGCCTCTAAATGCCGAAATTCAGCCAAGTGAGGCCTTTCTTGTTGCCACTTCGAACCTCCTCCAAAATTGGCGAAACTTCTCCAAATCTACGAAACTCCTCCAAACTAGCGAAACTTCTCCAAATCTGGCCAAACACAGCCAAATGAGGCCTTTCTTGTTGCCACTTCGAACCTCCTCCAAAATTGGCGAAACTTCTCCAAATCTGCGAAACTCCTCCAAACTAGCGAAACTTCTCCAAATCTGGCCAAACAGCGAAACTCCTCCAATTCTGGCCCAAAATCTGACGTAAATCTGACGTAAACCCTAAAGATGGATGTCCGCCAAATCCCCCGCTAACTTTCCACTCGAGCCAAATTGACAAAACGGGTTTTTCCAAATCACAATTTCATGAGAAGAGCTTTCCAACTCCACCTTCAATTTCACTTTCTGAGCCCAACTCGCAGCAAATTGGTCCTGCCTTCACCTCCTGAGCTCAAAATCACAACATTGCTCGAAAATTGCTCCTTCTTTGCTCAAAATTTGGCCAGCGCTTCCGCACACCGTCCGCCTAACTGCCAAATTTGCATCAACTACACGAGCTTCTGCACACTAGGGAAACACAGAACCTGAGTCGAGCTACCACGATCCACCGAGCTTGGAGATACCACCAACACTCAACGTTCCTGCACCCGATTTCCCCCTGACTTCACTTCTCTGATGTAATCAGATTGCTTAACATTCTCAACTCAACTCAACTCAGATCAATACTTGATCTGTCACTCTATAAACTGCCAACAACTGGGCACTGATTACAGTCAAGCCACACCCACTCAAGCATAGAGAATCCAGGTGACGCTCACCGGCCTCTGTCCACCATAGCCAGGAACTCGAAGGCTCAACATCAGAGAAGTGAGCTCTCTGGAGCTCACTTTGAAACTATACCCCCTGGACTCGAGCTAGCCCTGAAACCCTAACGGTCCCGCTGACGGCACACTCGACGGTGCAAACGGTGCAAAGTGACGGTGGGCCCCACCGTGAAGTCAGTACCCCAAACACAAAATCTAACCGTCGGAAAGTAGTCCCTGAGAAACAGCTAGAATAACTCTAACTACCATCACTGGAACTCCAGTGTCCAAGCATCTAGATGCGGAACTACAAATGGCGTGACACAAAAGAGGAGGAGAGCTTGATAGGGAAACCTTGAGAGTACAAAGATCCTGACTTTGTAAGATACAAGAAGGAGTGTTTCTTGAAGAAGAAGATGAAGGCAAGCCAAGGACAAGAAATATGATGGAGTAGAGTATCTGTCAAATGTCATTTGTCCGCTGTTAGTGTTTCTACAGTAGAAGAAAGTAGAGATGGTGAGTGCCAATCTCAATGTGCGCAATGAGTTGGCAGTAGTAAAGAAGTGGAGTCCAGAAACCTGATTGTTAAGAAGTAAATTATTGAGAGTAGAGATGGAAGCCAAAGAACTTTGGGTGGAAGAGATTCTTTGGAGTAAGCACTTTGAATTGATGAGGGAGGATGTAGTGAAGTGTTGCAAGGACGCCAAGGAGATGACAACATTGGTTGCAATGCTGAAGGGAGAAATTGCTGATGCCCAAGTAGAGTTAATACACTCAAAGGCAAGTACAGCGGTAATAGAGCAGGAGTTGGAAAGTCTCAAGAAGAAGGCCATTGAGAAAGATCAAGCCTGGCGGCTAGAGTTAGCCGAGCACGGTAGAGAAGAAGATTGATTGCAAGTATTAGTGTAATACCAAGAGCTAGCCATATGATCTAGATGTGAAATTCGGTTTGGTAATATCTAGAATGATTTTATACATGATGGTCAAAATAGATAAGATAGAAGTATCACCAAAAGAGTACTTCTTCTAATAGGGCAGAAACCGAAATAGACTTGAGAACCTTAGAACCAATAGCTAGACATATGATTTAAAGGTGAGAATTGGCTTGGTAACATCTGGAAGGATATTACACATGATGGACTAAACAGACTAGAAAGAGGTATCACCAACAAGGGACTTCTACTAATAGAGTAGGAACCGAAATATGCTTGAAATCTTTGAAGGCAATTTTGGAGGCCTAAACGGATGAATTAGGCCTCAAAAATGTGCAAACTCCCCCCCCCCCCCCAAATAGAGGAAAGGTTGGCCTTCAACACTCAAGTAGAAATCCGTTATGTTGTGAGGCCGAAAGTGATGTTTAGAGAGTTTATGGTTAGGAACTTTGGTGAGGAGTATTATCAACGAGTGATAGCTTCTGAGGTCCCAATGGTAGTTCTGATGGTTTGTGCGCCTTCCAGAGTGATTATATTGACTCTGTATTTAAGTAGATGTTAGCAATTGGGTGTTGCATGAATCATGGATCCGCAGTTGCAAGAGCTGGTGCAAGGAATGCAAGGAATGTTGAATGAATTTTGAGAGATTAAGATGACCATGAAGACATTACAAAGTCAAGTGTAGATCCTCAGGAATGATCAAGCCATGCAAGAAGAAGAGCCACCTCAAAACCCAGTACTTGCGACTAAAGTACTTGGAGAGGCACCCGTGCCTACGAACCCTATCAACGATGAAGCCACATTGCTACTCCGGATGAAGAAGACTTGCAACATCAAGCCTTACAAGGGGCAATGTATGATGGGAGTAGTGGAAAATTGGATCTCGAGAATGAATCGGTATTTCTGATTGTTCTCAACAGAGATCACAAAGCATGTTTGCATGTGGGTACTTGACTGATCACAGAGCATGTTTGCATGTGGGTACTTGACAGTTGCAATTACCGACATGAGTCCAGCAGAGGCTCTTGACAATTTCAAACGAGGGTTGAAAGAGCGGATTTGCCAAGAAGTCATGGTGCAAAACCCTCGCACAGTATTTGAAGCCATTGCTTGTGCGCAAAGAATAGTAGGAGCATTAGGTGGAGGTGAAGGAGTAGTTCCACCTCAACATTATTGGGCAGAAATGCCACACATGGGTGGACTAATACCGATGGAATTGGGCAACCTTTGATTCCGGAATCAAGGAGCACGACCGCTTCAAGGGGAGCGGGGACGGGTAGAAGAACGAAGAGATGGAATCCCATGAGGAGACATGACTCAAGGAGAACAACGCCGTTGTTACAATTGTGGCCATATTGGGCACATATCTACCAACTGTTGCACTTGTTTCCCTAGAGGCCCTTGGCCTTCATACAGGCAATCTTTGAACAACATGGAGAGACACATTGAAGAGGAGGAGGTGGAAATCACTCCAGAAAATGAAGATCACTAGTAAATGTACCTGGCGGCCTTACTGGCTCAATGAGGAAGTAGAGAAGCGAGGGAAGGAAGAAGAATAATGTGCAAAGATCCCGAAAGGTAGCATCACAATTGATTGTTGTGAATGGAATCCTAGAAGGTAATCCAGTGAGAGTATTAATAGATCCGGGAGCAACAAAGAATTTCTTATCTCGATCTGTTGCAATAAGATTGTGAATGGATCTAGAGAGAGATGGAAGTGAAGAAGTAGAGTTACCAAATGGGCAAACAAAGAGGATTGAATCATTACCTAGACGGGTAACCCTCTCTGTAGGAGAATATCGGGAAGCAATTGATTGGCGAGTGATACAAGTAGCTCATTATGATGCAATTTTAGGCATGCCATGGATGGAGCAGTACAACCCTATGGTGGATTGGAGGAAGAAAGTAGTGAGAACCCACCAATGGTCAATCATTGGGGTTAAAGAAAAATCACACAGGTAGAAACTGCTTCTATATGTCGTAGGAACGGCAATTGTATGTAAGACCAATAGATGTTTTATGGGACTAATAAGAGAAGTCCAGAGTGCACAACTTGATGGACAAATTCCTGAGAAATTGAAGGATGTGGTGGGTGAGTTTCAAGATGTCTTTCCCGATGATCTACCCTCAGGATTACCACCAAAAAGACGAGTAGATCACAAAATAGAGACACTCCCGGGGAAGACACATCCTTGTAAGGCCCCATATCGCATATCACCTCATGAGTTGGAGAAGTATAAGACTCAAATTGAGGAGATGCTGCATAAAGGGTTCATCCAACCTAGCATATCACCATATGGGGCCCCTTTCTTGTTTGTGAAGAAGAAGGATGGTACAATGCGCATGTGCATTGACTATCGGGTCTCAATTAGCAAACGGTGAAAAACAAATACCCCTTACCTCGCATGGATGACCTATTTGATCAACTCCATGGAGCAAGATATTTCACCAAATTGGACTTGCGGAGTGGTTACAATCAAATCCGAATTGCAGAGGAGGATGTGTACAAAACCGCCTTTTGCACCAGGTATGGCCATTTTGAGTATCTTGTGATGCCTTTTGGCCTCACCAATGCACCTGCCACTTTCATGAGTCCAATGAATGACATATTTTGTCCATACTTGGATAAGTCTGTTATCGTCTTCTTGGATGATATCTTGGTATATAGTAGCACGATGACAAAACACAAACAACACCTACGAGAGGTCCTCCAGATTCTAAGACAGAATCACTTGTACACCAAAATCTCAAAGTGTGAGTTTGGCAAGTCTGAAGTAGACTACTTAGGGCATAGAGTAAGTGCAGAGGGCATTCAAGTATTGACAGATAAAATAGAGATCATTCAAAAATGGAGTGCCTCAGAAGATCAGACTCAACTTAAGAGCTTCTTGGGGTTGATGGGATTCTATCGTAGATTTGTCAAGGACTTCTCCAAGGTTGCACAGCCTTTAACGGCACTACTTGGCAAGGGGAAGAAGTGGACATGGGGAACTGCACAAGAGTTGGCCTTTCAAGAATTGAAGGCCGCCTTGCTACATGCACCAATCTTGAAGTGGTATGACCCAAAACGTCTAATCAAGTTGGCTATAGATGCATATGGCATAGCAATAGGAGTAGTCCGACAACAAGAATGGCATGATGGATGGCATCCAATTGCATATTTCTCTCACAAGTTGTTACTGGCAAAGCGCAACTACCACACCACAGAACAAGAAGAGCTGGCCATTGTTCTAGCAACCAAGCATTGGAAGCACTACCTGGGCGAGAAGGCATTTGTAGTAGAGATAGACCACAAATCTCTAGTCTACCTCAAGACACAGAAGGATCTATCTCGTCGCCAAATTTGGTGGGCAGAGTGGCGATAACGCTTCAACATGACAATCACCTATGTGGAAGGTAAGAAGCAACTTGCATATGCATTCACCCGCATGCCAATGGCCAACAACTTGGTGGTAGAGGTTAAGATTAACCCTGAATTCTGGCACAAGATTTTGGCTGCTACAAAAACTAATCCATAGATTGTAGAAGCACAATCATCCAAAGGTGTCACCAGCACCCAAGGACTCACCTTTCGGGATGGCAGATTATGGATCCCAAATGTCCCAGAATTATGCATCACCATTCTAGCAAAATGTCATGATTCGGCCATTGCAGCTCATGTCGGAGTGGACAAGACCTTGGATGCAGTCAAGCGCCATTACTATTGGCCCAAGATGAGCAACGACATGATGGACTATGTGCGTAGCTGCCTACTCTATCAACAGAACAAAGCTTTGAATCAAGCTCCTACAGGGCTCCTTCAACCTCTCCCCACTCCGACCCAACATTGGGAACAAGTGAGTATGGATCTCGTCTATGAATTACCCAAGACCACCTCAGGGTTTGACTCCATTGTGGTCTTTGTGGACCGGCTCAGCAAAATGATTCATATACACCCTACCACCAAGGAGGTGACCGCTCCACAACTAGCTCAATTATACTTAGATGCAATCTTTGCTCACCATGGCTTGTCTAGAGTAATCATCACCGATAGAGACACCCAATTCACCAGTTTGTTTTGGCAAACACTCTTTGGTTTCTTCAAAACCAAGTTGGCCATGTCCACAACTTACCACCCACAAATAGATGGCCAAACAGAGCGGGCTAATCACACGATTAAAGACATGTTACGTGGCTTCACCTTAGAAGAACAAGAGAGGTGGGACACCCTACTCCCGTGTGTGGAATTCGCTAACAACAACTCAGTGAATGCCTCCACCCAGGTCACTCCATTCTTCCTCATGTATGGTGAGCATCCCTTCACACCTTCTAGCTTGATGAAGATCCGTCTAGTGGCTACCAAGGTCGATGTAGTCAACACATTTGTTTAGGGTTTCCAACAAAGTGTGGAGCGCGCCAAGCAGAGATTACAGATTGCGCAAAATCGACAAAAGTAGTATGCTGATGCACACCGTAGGCACATGGAGTTCAATGTTGGGGATCAAGTGTGGCTATTGATAACCAACCTCACATTAGTTCAACCTCATAAGCTCAAACCTTGTTTTATTGGGCCTTTGTCGATTCTTCGTCGCATCGGCACTGTGGCCTATCACCTTGAGCTCCCACCACACATGAAGATCCATCCAGTGTTCCATGTCTCTCTACTATATAGATATGCTCCCCGATCAGGCCAAGGTCATTCCACACAAGACATTCAACCTTGTCCGACACTCCTTGATGGCTCAGAGGAATATGAAGTGGGGTGGATTCTCCAAAAATGCATGCGTGGTACTCGCCATCCGCGGGTGGACTATCTAGTCCAATGGAAAGGTTACCCCCTCTATGAAGCCACCTGGGAGCCCACTGCCAATTTGGCACATGCACCTATGTTGGTGCAAGCATTTGAGCAACAATTGCACAACGAGGACGTTGCGTCTTAAAAGGAGAGAGGTTTGTAATACCAAGAGCTAGCCATATCATCTAGATGTGAAATTTGGTTTGGTAATATCTAGAATGATTTTATACATGATGGTTAAAATAGATAAGATAGAAGTATCACCAAAAGAGTACTTCTACTAATAGGGCAGAAACCAAAATAGACTTGAGAACCTTAGAACCAATAGCTAGACATATGATTTAAAGGTGAGAATTGGTTTGGTAACATCTGGAAGGATGTTACACATGATGGACTAAACAGATCAGAAAGAGGTTTCACCAAAAGGGGACTTCTACTAATAGAGTAGGAACCGAAATATGCCTAAAATCTTTGAAGGCAATTTTGGAGGCCTAAATGGATGAATTAGGCCTCGAAAATGTGCGGATCCTCCCCCCCCCCCAAAGAGAGGGAAGGTTGGCCTTCCCTCCCCCCTGCTTTGTCTTGTTGAGAGCTTTCCAATGGTACCTTACTCGTGATTCTGAGATTCCTATAGGAAGATTCCCTAAAAGATTCCCTCTGGTCAAAGTTTGTTTGACCAACCAGATAGGACCTAGACCAGACATGTCACCCATCCAAGTAAGTAATTCAAGGGTGGAGCTTGCTGACATGTCATCTATCTGGGTCTCTAATCCTAGGGTGGAGCTTCCTTGGAGGAGATCCTCTTTGTCTATATAATAAAGAGAAGGTGCTCCCTTGGGGCATCGATTGTTTGAGTGTGCAATTTGTGTTTTCTCTCTTCTCTTGTCCTCGGAGCATTACAATTAGTGAGGGTGGTAGAGGAGCAAATTATTGTGAATAGGAAGGAGAAGGAGGCCATGAAGGTTGAATTCAAGGGCGAGCTCTAGATGTATCGCAATGAATTGGAGGAAGAAAGAAAGAAGGAGAAGCTCAAGATCAAAGGAGAAGCCTATGAGGTAATCAAGGTGGTGAGTAAAATCAAGGCAATGTTGAGCACAGAGGTTGAAGGTAAACTAGAAGAAGCCAGATTGCACACGTTGAAATTGTTAGATGTGGTACCCACATTTTTTGTTTTTTTCAAAATGGAGAAGAAGAAGTGTATAGAGAAGTCACATTGCACATGTATGGCCAAAGAAGGCAAAGAAAAGAGTCTTCGGGATGAAACCCAAGGTAACATAGCTTTGGGTCATAAGGCAAGTACTCGGACTTGCCCTATCAGCATACAACTCGAAGTAAGAAGTCTTCGTATTGGGGGGAGCTCAACCCGAGGTGAAGACAGTGTAATAAATTTTCTTCGGGGTGAGAAATTCAAGAAGAGACCGTTCAGAAACCGATGGTCATACGCGTGAAGTACACTTGACAGTGATAGGTGCATGCAAGAGGTGTGATTTCTTGGTTGAAACTTGAATTGAAGAGAGACGAAGAAGGCGCGACTCTATAAAAATCAGGCTAATGACAAAGCAATGTCAAGCAATTTTCCTTTGCCGTTGAGGAGTTGTCCTACAGGAGATCGTGGGAAGGGAACTAGAGTTGAAGATGCACTAGTGTGTAGAGGAGAATTTGAGAGAGTTAACCCGAGAGACAATGAGGAAGCAAGAAAGATGGGAGGAGGAAAGAAGAACTCCAAATTCACAACGAGAAATCATGTAATTTGGAGGTTAGATGTGATTGCAAGAATCAAAGTCTTGAGCCGACTTCGGATCACATTCTTGGCATGGAACTGGAATGTGAGTTTTCCAAGATTCATGACCGAGATAATCAAGAGTAAATGTCTCAATGGCCCCGAGGAAGAGTGGAAGAGAGGAAATCCGGCTCGCTAGATAGAGTTGGATTGGAGATTAGTACTTGGAAGAGAGGCAGGCACAGAGCAGGGTGCCACGTTCTTGGAGAAGGGAGAGGTAGCCAAAGAAACCCAAGAAGTGAGGGATGCCTTCTCTTCAAAGAGGACAAAGAATGGGTACAAAGTAGAGAGTTACAAAGATCTGGTCAAGAGAGGGATCGTGAGTGCTCTCATGGCAATCCTGAAGCCGGAGAGAACAACTTATGTGATGAAACACCAAGCGGTGTTCTTCTAGAAGATGTTTGTAGGAGAACCCATCAACTGGGCGAGGTGCTTCTTTGGGAGAATGAGGCAGATGGTGTGGAATTTGCGGGATAAGTTGCCTCCACACTACATCGTGCCGTTTGTAGCACATTTCTACCTCGGGTTGAATTTGCTCAATGCGGCGGAGTGCAACAGAATGGTCTCTCACTTTCATCCCAATTTGAGAAAGGAAGTCAACGCGGAGGAACAATAATATATTCTTCAAATCCAAAGCAGTGATGAGTACTACACGCAGACGGGGAAGAGTGCACATGTAGAAGTAAGTACTCCAAAGTCGAAGAAGCGGAGTCGACAAGGAGAAGGCAAAGATGTAGAGAAGACAAGACCTCGAAAGACTAGGAGAGGAAACCCGAGGAAAGGTATGGTAGTGATCGCATCGTCAAAAGAAGACTCAAAGAGCAAAGCCGAGTGCAAGTCTGAAGACTCAAAACACGAGGAAGAACCCAAGCTTACACCACAAAGTAGGGATATGAGTAGTGATAGCAATGAAGGTGGGGAGATGACGTCGGGACCTACAGAAGAAGAAGAAGTTTGGGTAGAGCTCAAGGAAAAGAGTCACTCAAAATTAGAGGACAAAGTGCCCCAGGCAAAGGAAAAGAAGATTATGATTCAAAGGAGAGTTTGGTCGAGGCGCAAGGCAAAGTGTGAAGTGGGTCCAAGCAAGGTAAGGGAAGAGGAGAATGCTAGTTTGGGAAGTGAAGGGTCTATTCCAATACGACGACTACAGAGAAGAAGGCGGTAATTGGGAGAAGAAGAGGTAAAGAAGGAGATCACTCCGCAAGTTAAAGTAGTCGCAAGTGATGGAGTGGAGTACCTATGAGAAGTTGTGTGTCCTCTATTGGCGAAGCTAGAGCACAAGAAGAGGGAGATGCAGTTGAAGTGTCCGGAGGTGAAGACTGTGTTGCAGGTATTAGCAAGACTAGAAGAAGAGAACTCGAAGTTGAAGAAGAGTATAATCCAAGTTGAGGAGGAAAGGGAAGTACTGCGAGTGGATGCAGTAGTGTAGAGTCAAGTGATTGAGAACTTGAAGAGAGAAGTAAGGTATCGAGAGGAACTTGTGAAGCAGAGTGACATAGCGAAGGAAAGACAAGTAGCTGAGTACAAAATCTTGAAGTAGCAATTTGTTGATTCAAGACTAGAAATTATCCATGCTATGGCGAGGGTAGTAGAGAAGGAGCAAAAGCTCAATAGAGTAATTGAGAGTGTAGAAGAGAAGAAGCAACTATGGCAATGGGAGTTGACAGTGAGATATAGGGAAGAAGAGAGATTACAAGAGTTACTTTGTAATCAGGAAGAGAAGGTTGTGTAGAAGGAGAAGGAAACGGTGAAAGCCAAGTTTGAAGTAGAATTGGCAATGTACAAGGAAGATTGGCTTGCAGATCAGGAGCGCAAAAGGAAGATGAGATTGGAGCCATTGAAGGAGATCATAATCAGGATGAATGTGATGTTGAGTACAAAGGCCAGTGTTTGTATTGAAGAGATGAGGCTGCATGAGTTGAAGTTGTTGGTGCAGGAGACAAGGAGGAGACATGCGAAGGATACAACTTTGAATGCATTGTTGATTAGTCTCAGAACTTGTGTAGATAGGAAGATATTAGAAGTGGAAGATAATATCACGATTAGATTAGATTCGGTAAAGTTGGAGATAGATAAACTTCGGAAAGATGTTAGAGCAAAACCCAAAGTCAATGAAATAGGAATGCAGATGTCTTTGGAGTTACCATTGGAGGCATTAGAGAAGAGTGGGTCAGAACATAAGGAGTTAGATAAATTACCCACTAGTGAAATGTTAGATCATGAAAGGGAATTGTTAGGTCTGGTAGAAGATGTAGGAGTTATGAAACCGGAGGATAGAATAGTAGGAAGTAAAGTTACTTTGGGATCAGGTTTGAAAGCCGAGGAAGAAGTAGACATTGGATCGGATTAATAACCGATTTGAGATTTGAATAGGCAAATATGAAGAGGTGCATTGTCATTTTGGATCTGCAGGTTTGTAGAGTCATAAGGAAGAGGTACATTAGAAAGATAACTGTTGATTACTTCACTACTTAAGAGTGGCATTCGTAGTATTATATTGTTCAGTGCTCATTATTTCTGAGAATAGATAAAGCAAAGTGTTGTGAAGTAGTGATCATTGCTTGAGCTTGATTCCGAGTATCAGCTTTGAAATTGTGTTTGTGAGTGTGTGGAGAAATTTGGAATGCAAGTCAAAGTGCTTGTTGGATGTTGGATTCCGCAGCCTTGATCTTCATTTTGTGTGTTTGATCTTGAGTGAAGTGCAATCAAAGCAATGGCTTGACAAATCTGAGAGGAATTGTAGTGTTGATAGTATTCTGCATTTGTAAGTGTAGTGCAAAGTGGATGTGAAGCAATTTTGATCGAGGAAGTTGTGCCTCCAGTGGAGGGGTGGAACACAATTCTGAGGCAAAGTTGTTTTGCAGTGAATTGCCATTTTTGGAAGAGCCTGAATCATCACAATCAAGATTGTTTGGAAAGAGTTGAAGGAGTTGTGATTAAGGAGTGTTAATTTGTGACAAGACTGCGAATCAGTGCTTGTTACTCTCTTCTGGGTGTGGTTTCTACTTGAGAGACTAAAGAAAAACTCAAGAAGAACTACATTGCTACTATTTGACTTTGTATTTGGACATTTTTGACTAGTATCTCTGCGGGAACAAACTTTACTTACCCGATTACCACAAAAGTGATATTTGTTGGGTTGTCATATGGTTTTTGGTGCCACTGCCAGGGATACAAATCTTGGAAGTGGAAGAATACAAAGCCAAATTCAAAACTGGGTATCAAAGTAATATGAATGTCTGCATCAAGAGAACAACAGGAAGAGAGAGTTCAAAGATGAGCATTGCAGCATGAAGAAGATGAACGTCTGAAAGTCCCATCTACTTTTGACAAAACCAAACGAGAAGCATTGGACTTTCAACTCCTTCACAAAGTACAAGAAGCCCTGCTAGAACTTGACCACAAGAAATGTGAAGGTGGTTGGCAAGGCTTCTTTGCATCCCCCTCTTTGTCCAAAAAGAAGAAAGACTCGAGTGGCCAAACATATGCATTACGGCCCAATACAATGACTTCCCCTAGAGCTGTAAAGGAAGTCGCGTCCTTAAAGAACTTTGTTTGGGAAAAGACAACACAGACACTCATGGAAGAAGAGTGTCAGCATCTTCTATAAACAATTCCTTGGTTGTCCCAAAGGAATTTTGAAGAACACATCAAAGGTGTTGATCTGGAATCTTCCAATTGGGTTGAAGTCGACACCCTCATAGAAGAAATTGTCAAAGAAGACCCTACCTTGAATTTGACAAATTGGAATCCTTGCGCTGACAACACGGCATCAATTCTAGCCAATTCCTTGGTTTTGTCAAGTTCAAATATACCCCAACCGATCCCAATGCATCGAATGATGACTTCGTTGCCTATCACCCGACATGCCTATCAGAAGTATAAGAGGACAGAACAAGACAAAGACCCCGATGAATTCATCAAAGAATTTGAAGTCATCTCCTTTGCTAACAAGGAGCATGACTTGGCAGATTGACTACAAATTTTCCCAAGTCTGCTCTGAAAGATAGCTCGGAGCTGGTAAACCCATGTGACCCAAAAGGGGTTTGTATCGGCAGATTGGGCAGACTTGAGAAACAACTTCATGGAATGATTCCGAGAGGTTGACTACGACACGAGTGTCTTTGTGGCACTCAATGATTTAGACCAAGGCAAGAAGGAGAAGTTGAGAGACTACTCTGAGTAGTTCATGGCACTCTTGAACCAAGTTCCAAAGCAATCGGGGGTGGTGGGTTACTCCGATGCCCAAGCCATTACCTGGTTCCTAGGAGGACTTTCACCAGAGATTTGAATCTTTGCAAGGGAGAGGAATGTAACCTCCCTTGACAAGGTACTGAAACATGTCGCCCACTACGAGGCGGCCCACTCTCGCTCTACCGGCAACCAGAGAAATTGAGAGAAGAAAGGCAAGAAGCCCAGAAGAAGAGCTTTGCATAGTACATCCCCTTCTTTGGAAGAATCCTCCACATCTTTGAGCTCTTCTTTGGAATCCAAAGAAGAATCAAAGCCAAGACGAGTAAGAAGACGTGGGGGTAAGAAACCAGTGACTCCTCCACCATAGAGTGTACATAAGGTGGATACCAAGCTGGATGCCCTCATCAAGGAGTTTTCAGATTTTAAGATCCAGATGATTGGGACTAAAGACAGAAGGAAGGCCCCAGCATTTGGCAGATTGAATGTATGGTGCACCGCATGTGGCAAGTTGGGCCATGCAAATACAGAATGCAATACTTGTAATGCATTCCCGGTGCAGCAGATTGATTCGGTTCCGGGATGGAACCAAGACAAGGAAGAAGAAGTTGTGTACCAAACTCAAGAGGTACAACCTCAAGCGAGCACATTGTATCAAGGTCTGAGGTTTGGACCAAGGGAATATAACCCCAATGCTCCTCCACAAAGACCACCAATGAGCAACCAAAATCGACCTTAGAATGTTGCACTAGGAGCCTATTACAATTGTGGCTCAATGGGACATTGGTCTCCAAACTGTCTGGAGCCAAGAAGGCAAATCAGGTACATTCCCCTGTGCGGAAATTGCAAAGGATCGGGCTATATGGGCAACCAATGCCCTCACCCACGAAACCCGAAGCCGCCTATAAAATATGTATAGACCCCTGCTGAGCATGCAGCGATTCAGGCAAAGGGGGATATTATTGTAAATTGCATCACGCTTGAGGAGGAGAGACCTCAAGAAGGGAGTCCGGCCTTGGAAGGGAAATGGCCGGACCTTGAAAATTTGAAGGTTGAAACAAGCGCAAGTAAGAAGAAGCGTGATCCCAAAGAATTGAGTATGACCTCATTGTCTTCTTGAAAGGCAAAGAGATTGCATCCAAAGGCAATTCTTTCTGCCAAGGAGGAAAAGATCTTCTTGAAAGCCAAAGCTAAAGCCTTGCAGAAAGAACTTAAGGAGGCACTACTCAGAACTCAAGAACTGAGTGTGGAGGAGGAGATGAAGACAAAGCCTCCAGTTTTTCCGGCGGACATCCGATCCAAAGTAAAAGGTCTGATCCAAGCCAAGGTGTGCCAACCCAAGGAACCTCGGGTTAAGGCCACTAGCAATCCTGTCATCATCTTAAAACGTCCCAAAGTCAAAATGGAGCATGGAGAGACTTTGAACCCGAAGCCAAAGGCAAACACAATCAAATTGGGAGGAGTACTCCAATACAATATTGTAGCGGATTTGGCAGCCACAGATGCCAAAGTTACATTCAAGCAATTATGGGAAGACAATAAGTTGTACAAGAAGCAGCTGAATTTGGCCCTTAAGAAGGTAAGGTCAATGTCAAAGAAGGACCTACCCGCTATCTATTGTATTGAACAAGAAGATTTGGGATCTCCCAAGGTTGATGTGGAGATTGAAGGGTACATGATCACATCAATACCCATTGATTTGGGTTTTGGTGTGAATGTCATGATCGAGGATACTGCAAATCGACTAGGGTATTATACATTTGAGCTAACACCCCGAGTTTTGAAATTTGCAGACCAAACCAACAGATGGCCTTTGGGCGTGTTGTCAAACATAATCACAATCATTGGAGGGGTGCCCTTCAAGTTGAATTACATTGTGTTGCAACCGGTGACTAAGACTGGTTACCCTCTATTGATCGAAAGACCCTGGTTGTACAATGCCCAAGTTGTGGTGGATTGGCATCAGCAAAAGACATTTTGTCCGAAGATCAGAAGTTGGTGACTGTGAGTTGGACAAAAGTTCCCCATCTCAGGGAAACAAGTTTGTCAGAAGAGGAGGACAAATCCAAAGACTCATCGTCTTTGTCCTCAGATGAATCCAAAGACAAAGTCCAAGTCAATTACTTGGAACGCTACAAGGTGGATGTCGAAGACGAAGATCCATTTGACCTCACCTTGGATGAACCTGACTTGGAGGAAGGGGGTTTGATGGCAGCTCGCCTCGGGTTAAGCCAAGTAAGCCATGTTGAAGGAGTCATCAACCCCGATGACTGTCAAGATGTCATCTTGACTGAAGGGAAAATTTTAAAATTTTTGAAGACAGTCACTTTGGAGGAGTTGGCAAGATACATTGCCTTGCCTTGTTCATAGAATTCATGATGTATTTGCCTGGTCTATTGATCAAATGCTGGATATTCCATGAGAATTTGGAGAACAACGGATTGATCTGGTTGAAGGTGCGGTTCCGGTTCGGCAAAGACAATACCGCGTGAACCTGAAGTACTCGCTTTTGGTGAAAGATGAAATCGACAAGTACTTTGGGGCCGGAATCATCTTCCCTCTCTTAAGCAATGAATGGGTCTCCCCCATTGTCATTGTCCCAAAGAAGAAGACATGGAAGATCCAAGTGTGCCAAGACTTCCATAAGTTGAACGCAGTCACAAGGAAGGATCATCATCTCTTGCCTTTTACCGATACAATTCTAGACCAAGTAGCTAGTCACCCTTGTTTTAGCTTTCTTGATGGATTTTCAAGGTACAATTAAGTATCCATTTGAGAAGAGGACAAGGATAAAACTACATTTACAACTGATTGGGGCACTTTTGCTTACAATCAAATGCCCTTTGGGTTGTGTAATGCTCTCGCTACTTTCCAACGGATGATGAATTCAATCTTCAAAGATTTCCTACGCAAATTTGTGGAAGTCTTCATTGATGATTTTTGTGTGTTTAGATGAAGAGATGTACATTTGGATTACCTTCGCCAAACTTTTGAAAGGTGTTGTTTTGCCGGCTTGTCATTACACCACCCGGAGAAATGCTTCTTTGCAATGAAGGAAGGAATTCTTCTAGGGCATTGGGTGTCAAGCCAAGGTATTGAAGTTGATGTCGAGAAGGTTAAAGTAATCGCAGCTTTGGAATCCCCGAAGAACATCCGGGACCTGAGAGCCTTATTGGGACATGTTGGATACTATGACGCTTTGTATCAAATTATGCGGTGCTTGATGCACCCCTTATAAAGCTTCTGAAGAAATCCAAAGACTATCTATGGGAAGCAAATCAAGAAGAAGCTTTCCAGGTGTTGAAGAAGAAACTGGTTGAAGCACCAGTTATGAGGCCCCCGAATTAGGACATCCCTTTTCATGTATATGTGGACACTTTTTCCATGGCCATCGGTGTCATCTTAAGTCAAAAGGACGAGAAGAAAAAGGAGTACCTGGTGTATTATGCCAGCCGACAACTTTCAGTTTCTGAAAAGAACTATTTGATGACTGAAAGAGAAGCATTCGGGATGGTGTATGCCTGCAAGAAATTTCACCACTACATGCTGGGATATGAATTTGTCTTCTATGTTGACCATTACGCATTGCAACATTTGGTCAAGAAGGCAAATTTTGTTAGGGCAAATTGCAAGATGGTTCTTATTGTTACAAGAATTCACATATATTGTACAAGTAAGGAAGGGAGCTTTGCATTTGAATGCGGACTTCCTGTCCAGGTTAGAAACTCAAGACCAGGAGTGGGAAATTGACGATCAGTTCCCTGACAAAGAGTTATATCAATTAACAGCAATGCGAAGTACGAGGTATGCAGTAGAATATCATTATCTGCATACTCTCCATTGTCCTAAAGGGATGGTCCCGGAGCAGAGGGCAGTCTTTCTTAGGAAAATGGGGCCATACCATCTCAAACACAACATTATATTCAAGATGGGCAAAGACAAAGTACTTTGGCGATGCTTGGAGTCATATGAAGTAGGAGGAGTGATTGAATCTTTACACTCCAAAGCATCAGGAGGACACTATGCTCTAAAGAATATTGTAAAGAAGATTCTTTTGGCGGGGTATTGGTGGCCTACGATGTACAAAGACACGCATGCTCATATCCAAAGCTATGATGCTTGTCAAAGAACGGGGAAGCCGATGTCTGCTTCTCAATGGCCTTTGAGACCAATTTTGCCTTTGGCCCCATTTGAGAAATGCAGAATTGGTTTTGTGGGTCCCAACCAAGTCACAAGAAAGCGATACATTTTGGTTTGCACTGACTATGCTACCAAGATGGTCAAAGCTGAAGCAACTCGCACAGATGATGCCGAAACTGTGGCAGAAATTTTCTTTCAAAACATCATCTCCCGATATGGGTGTCCTCTGGAATTGGTCAGTGACCAAGGGACACATTTTTTGAACTCCATAATGAAGGCATTAACCAAGTACTTTCAAATTAAACATCGAAAGATGATTCCTTATAACCCAAAAGCAAATGGCTTAATAGAAAAGGCAAATGGGTTACTTTGCAAAATTTTGAATAAGGTGACTTTCAATTATGCTATGACTGGGATACAAAATTATCAGCCGTGTTGTGGGCATATTGAATGACAGAAAAGATTACAACCAAAAAAACTCCATACTTCTTGACATATGGCTTGCATCCCATACAACCAGTTGAATTTGAAGTACAGACATATCGGATTCTTTGTGAAGAACGACTGTTGGAGGAAGAAAGCCAAGATCTTTGAATCTATCAACTAATGTGGTTAGAAGAGAAAAGAGACGATGCAATGCAAACCACAAAGGAAGTACAAGCGCAGAGGAAAGCCAAGCATGATAAGCATATCAAGGCTGTGGCTATGCGCAAAGGAGATTTGGTTTTGTTATACTACAATCACCAAATATTTTTTCCAGGCAAGTTGCATTTGAGATGGATGGGGCCTTATTGAGTTCTTCATCTTTATGAAAATGGGTCCATGCAGCTTGTAGACCTAGAGGGCAATCCTTTTGCCACTTGAGTAAATGAGTGGAGAGTTTGGAGATATTGGACCATAGACTCGGAAGTCTCTAAGACACTCAAGGTCTATGTTCACGGAGAGGCTTACATTTGAGAGAGGGGGTATGTGGTACCCACATTTTTTGTTTTTTTTAAATGGAGAAGAAGAAGTGTATAGAGAAGTTGGGTTGTGCTTGTATGGCCAAAGAAGGCAAAGAAAAGAGTCTTCGGGATGAAACCCGAGGTAACGTGGCTTTGGGTCATAAGGCAAAGTACTTGGACTTGCCTTATCAGTATACAACCCAAAGTAAGAAGTCTTTGTATCGGGGGGAGCTCAACCCGAGATGAAGACAATGTAACAACTTTTCTTTGGGGCAAGAAATTCAAGAAGGGACCATTCAAAAACCGGCAGTCATACACGTGAAGTACACTTGATAGTGACATGCGCATGCAAGAGGTGTGATTTCTCAGTAGAAACTTGAATTGAAGAGAGATGAAGAAGGCGTGACTCTATAAAAATCAGGCTAACAACAAAGCAATGTCGAGCAATTTTCCTTTGCCGTTGAGGAGTTGTCTTGCAAGAGATTGTGGGAAGGGAAGTAGAGTTGAAGACGTGCTAGTGTGTAGAGGAGAATTTGAGAGAGTTACCAAGAGACAGTGAGGAAGCAAGAAAGATGGGAGGAAGAAAGAAGAACTCTAAATTTGCAGTGAGAAATCATGCAATTCGGAGGTTAGATGTGATTGCAAGAATCAAAGTCTTGAGCCAACTTCGGATCACATTCTTGGCGTGGAACTGGAACGTGAGTTTTTCAGGATTCATGACCAAGATAATCAGGAGCAAATGTCTCAATGGCCCCAAGGAAGAGGGGAAGAGAGGAAATCCGGCTTGCTGGATAGAGTCTGATTGGAGTTTAGTACTCGGAAGAGAGGCAGGCGCGGATTAGGGTGCCACTGTGACAACCCGGCAAATATCACTTTTGCGGTAATCAGGTAAGTAAAGTTTGTTCCCACAGAGATACAAGTCAGAAATTTCCAAATATGAAGTCAAACAATAACAATGTAGTTCTTCTTGGTTGCGTCTTTAATCTCTCAGGTAGAAACCACACCCAAAAGAGAGTAACAAGCACTGACTCACAGACTTGTCACAAAATTTACACTCCTTAATCACAACTCCATCAAATCTTTCCAAACAATCTTGATTGTGATGATTCAGGCTCTCTCAAAAATGGCACTTCACTGCAAAACAACTTCACCTCAGAATTGTGTTCCACCCTTCCACTGAAGGCACAACTTCCTTGATCAAAATTACTTCACATCAACTTCGCACTGCACTCACAAATGCAGAATACTACCAACACTACAATTCCTCTCAGATCTGTCAAGGCATTGCTTCGATTGCACTTCACTCAGGATCAAACACACAGAATGAAGATCAAGGCTGTAGAATCCAACATCCAACAAACACACTGACTTGCACTTTGAATTTCTCCACACACTCACAAACATAAGTACAACGTTGATACTCAGAATCAAGCTCAAGCAACGAGCAGTGCTTCACAACACTTTTCTTTATCTATTCTCATAAATAATGAGCATTGCACAACATAAGACTGCAAATGCCACTCTTAAGTAGTGAAACAAATTGACAGTTCTAACAACTATACCGTTCTACAACAACTCTTCTAACCTGTAGATCCAAAATGTCAATGTACCTCTTCATATCTGCCTCTTCATATCTCAAAACTGTTACTACTCCAATCCGATGTCTACTTCTTCTTTGGCTTTCAAACCCAAACCCGATGTAACTTTACTTCCTACTACTCTATCCTCGGGTTTCAGATCTTCTACTTCTTCTACCAGATCCAGCAATTCTCTTTCCTGATCTGAAATTACACTAGTGGGTAACCCTTCTAAACCTTCATCTCTCGACCCACTCTTCTCCAATATCTCCGATGGTAACTCCAAAGACATCTGCACTCCTATATTATCTACTTTGGGTTTGGCTCTAACATCTTTCCGAAGTTTATCTATCTCTAATTTCACGAGATCTAATCTAATTGTGATATTTTCTTCTACCTCTAATATCTTCCCATCTACACAAGTCCTGAGACTTATCAGCAGCACATTCAAATCTGTATCTTTTGCCTATCTTTGCCTCATCTCCTGCACCAACAATTTCAACTTGTGCAGCCTTGTTTCTTCAATTTGAACACTGGCCTTTGTACTCAACATCGCGTTCATCCTGAGGACAATCTCCTTCAACGGCTCCAATTGCATTTTTCTTTCTCGCTCTCGATCTGCAAGCCAATCCTCCCTGTACATTGCCAACTTTGCTTTGAACTCGGCTTTCATTGTTTCCTTCTCCTTCTCCTTCTGTACAATCTTCTCCTCCTAATTGCGGAGTAACTCTTGTAATCTTTCTTCTTCCCTATATCGTGCTGCCTACTCCCTTTGCCAAAGTTGCTTCTTCTCTTCTACACTCTCCATCATCCTATTGAGCTCTTGTTCCTTTGCGGCTACTCTCGCCATAGCATAGATAAGTTCTACTCTTGAATCAACAAACTGCTGCTTCAAAATCTCATATTCTGCTACTTGCCTTTCCCTTGCTATGTCACACTTCTTAACAAGCTCTTCTCAATATCTCACTTCTCTCTTCAGGTCTTCAATTACTTGAGTCTTCACTACTGCCTCCCCTCGTAGTACTTCACCTTCCTCCTCACCTCGGGTTATGATCTTCTTCAACTTCAAGTTCTCTTCTTCTAATCACGCTAAGACCTGCAACACAGTCTTCACCTCCGGACACTTTGATTGCATCTCCTTCTTCTTGCGTTCTAACTTCACCAACAGAGGACACACCACCTCCCATAGGTACTCTACTCCATCACTCGCTATCACCTCTTGCGTAGCAATCTCCCTTTGCACTTTGTGTTCATCCGATACTCGCCTTCTTCTCTGCAGTCATCGTATCAGAACTGATGCCTCGCTTCCCAAGCTTCCCTTCACTTCTTCTTTCATGTTACTTGGACCTGCATCACCCTTTGCCTTGCGTCTTGAGCAAACTCCCCTTTGAACTGCAATCTTCTTCTCTTCAGCCTCGAGTATCTCATCTTCCAACATTGTATTGTCCTCGGCATCGATCTTTGCCTGCACTTCTTCTTCCTCTATAGCAGATGGCACCAATGTCATTTCTCCACCCTCATCGCTGTCGCTACTCGTATCTCCACTTTGTAGTGTTAGCTCGGGCTCCTCCTCGCGTTCCGAGTCTTTGGACTTGCACTTGGCTTCACCTTCCGAGTCTTCATCTTCTGACTTGATCACCACCATGCCTCACCTCGGGTTTCCTCTCTTGGTCTTCCGAGGTTTTGTCTTGTCTTCGGCTTTGCCCTACCGACTTTGCTTCTTCAATTTTGGAGTACTCACTTCTATCTCCACATTCTTCCCCGTCTTCTTGGAGTACTCGTCAGTGCTTCTGATTTGTAAGATGTACTGCTTCTCCTCTACATTGACTTCCCTTCTTAAATCATGATGGAAATGCGACACCATTCTACTGCGCTCCGCCAAGTTCAGCAAATTGAACCCAAAGTAGAAATGGGCTGCAAATGACATGATGTAATGTGAAGGCAATTTATCCCACCAATTCCACACCATTTGTTGCGTTCTCCCATGGAAACACCTCGCCCAATTGATTGGTTCTCCTGCAAACAATTTGTGAAAGAACACCACTTGGTGTTTCATCACATAGGTTGTTCTCTTTGGCTTCAGGATTGCCATCAAAGCACTCACAATTCCCCTCTTGATAGGATCTTTATAGCTCTCAACTTTGTACCCATTCTTCGTCTGCTTTGACGAAAATGCATCTCTCACTTCTTGGGTTTCTTTGGCTATCTCTCCCTTCCCCAAGAATGTGGCACCTTGCTCCGTGCCTACTCCGTGCTTGCTTCCTTCCTGAGTACTAATTTCCAATACGACTCTGTCCAGCGAGCCGGATTTCCTCTCTTCCCTTCTTCCTCGGGCCCATCAAGACACTTGCTCTCGATGATCTCAGTCATGAAACCTGGAAAACTAACATTCCAGTTCCATGCCAAGAATGTAATCCGAAGTCGGCTTAAGACTTCAATTCTTGCAATTACATCTAACCTCTGAATTGCATGATTCCTCATTGCAAATTCGGAGTTTTTCTTTCCTCCTTCCATCTCTCCTGCTTTCTCACTGTCTCTCGGTTTCACTCTTGCGACTTCTCCCTTACACACTAGTGCGTCTCCAACTCTATTTCCCTTCCCACAATCATTTGTAGGACGACTTCTCAACGGCAAAGGAAAATTGCTTGACATTGCTTCATCGTGAGCTCAATTTTTATAGAGTTGCGCTTTCTTCATCTCTCTTCACTTTGAGTTTCTACCAAGAAATCACACCTCCTGCATGCGGTTGTCACTGTCAATCGTACTTTGTGCGTATGGGCCGCCGGTTTTGAAAGGTCCCTTCTTGAATTTCTCGCCCCGATGAAAGGTTGTTAGACAGACTTTGCCTTGAGTTGAGCTTCCCCCGATACGAAGACTCCTTACTTTGGGTTGTATGCTGACAGGACATTTCTGAGTTCTTTGCCTTATGACCTGAAGTCACTTTACTTTGGGTTTCATCCCAAAGACTCTTTTCTTCACCTTCTTCAGCGCAATCCGACTTCTCTATACACTTCTTCTTCTCTATTTTGAAAAAAAACAAACAATGTGGGCACCACAACCACGTTCTTGGGGAAGGGAGAGGTAGCTAAAGAAACCCAAGAAGTGAGGGATGCCTTCTCTTCAAAGAGGACGAAGAATGGGTACAAAGTAGAGAATTCCAAAGATCCGGTCAAGAGAGGGATCGTGAGTGCTCTGATGGCAATCCTAAAGCCGGAGAGAACGACTTATGTGATGAAACACCAAGCGGTGTTCTTCCATAAGATGTTTGCAGGAGAACCCATCAATTGGGCAAGGTGCTTCCATGGGAGAACAAGGCAGATGGTGTGGAATTTGCGGGATAAGTTGCCTCCACACTACATAGTGCCATTTGCAGCACATTTCTACCTTGGGTTGAATTTGCTCAATACGACAGACCGCAACAAAATGGTGTCTCACTTTCATCTCAATTTGAGAAAGGACGTCAACGCAGAGGAGCAACAATATATTCTTCAAATCCACTCGGCTTTGAAGACTCGGAGGGCAAAGCCGAGTGCAAGTCTAAAGACTTGGAACATGAGGAAGAACCCGAGCTTACACTACAAAGTGGGGATACAAGTAGTAATAGCAATGAAGGTGGGGAGATGACGTTGCTACCTGTTGGTACCTACCAATCCACTTGGAGCTCAAGGAAGAGAGTCAAGCAAAGTTGGAGGACAAAGTGCCCTAGCCGGAAGAAAAGAAGATTACAATTCAGAGGGGAGTTTGGTTGAGGCACAAGGTGAAGTGTGAAGCAGGTCCAAGCAAGGCAAGGGAAGAAAAGAATGCTAGTTCAAGAAGTGAAGCGTCTATTCTGATACAACAATTGCAGAGAAGAAGGCAGTAATCGGGAGAAAAAGAGGTAAAGAAGGAGATCACTCTACAAGTTGAAGTAGTCGTGAGTGATGGAGTGGAGTACCTATGAGAAGGTGTGTGTCCTCTGTTGGCAAAGCTAGAGCACAAGAAGAGGAAGATGCAATCAAAGTGTACGGAGGTGAAGACTGTGTTGCACGTATTAGCAAGACTGGAAGAAGAGAACTCGGAGTTGAAGAAGAGTATAATCCGAGGTGAGGAGGAAAGGGAAGTACTATGAGTGGATGCAGTAGTGCAGAGTCAAGTGATTGAGAACTTGAAGAGAGAAGCAAAGTATCAAGAGGAACTTGTGAAGCAGAGTGACATAGCGAGGGAAAGACAAGTAGCGGAGTACAAAATCTTGAAGCAGTAGTTTGCTGATTCAAGACTAGAAATTATCCATGCTATGGCAAGGGTAGCAGAGAAGGAGCAAGAGCTCAATAGAGTAATGGAGAGTGTAGAAGAGAAGAAGCAACTATGGCAACGGGAGTTGACAGTGAGATATAGGGAAGAAGAGAGATTATGAGAGTTACTTTGTAATTAGGAAGAGAAGGTTGTGCAGAAGGAGAAGGAGAAGGAAACGGTGAAAGCCGAGTTTGAAGCAGAATTGGCAATGTACAGGGAAGATTGGCTTGTAGATTGGGAGCACAAAAGGAAGGTGAGATTGGAGCCATTGAAGGACATCATAATCAGGATGAATGCGATGCTTAGTACAAAGGCCAGTGTTTGTATTGAAGAGACGAGGCTGCACGAGTTGAAGTTGTTGGTGCAAGAGACGAGGAGGAGACATGCAAAGGATACAGATTTGAACACATTGTTGATTAGTCTCAGAACTCGTGTAGATAGGAAGATATTATAAGTGGAAGATAATATCACAATTAGATTAGATTTGGTAAAGTTGGAGATAGATAAACTTTGGAAAGATGTTAGAGCAAAACCCAAAGTCGATGAAGTAGGAGTGCATATGTCTTCGGAGTTACCATTGGAAGCATGGGAGAAGAGTGGGTCAAAAGATAAGGAGTTAGATAGATTACCCACTAGTGAAATGTCAAATCAGGAAAGGGAACTATTAGATCTGGTAGAAGATGTAGGAGTTATGAAACCGGAGGATAGAATAGCAGGAAGTAAAGTTACTTCAGGATTGACTTTGAAAGCCGCAGAAGAAGTAGACATCAGATCAGATTAATGACCGATTTCAGATTTGAATAGGCATATATGAAGAGGTGCATTGTCATTTCGATCTGCAAGTTTGTAGAATCATAAGGAAGAGGTACATTAGGAAGATAACTATCGATTACTTCACTACTTAAGAGTGGCATTTGTAGTATTATGTTGTTCAGTGCTCATTATTCCTCAGAATAGATAAAGCAAAGTGTAATTCTTGTGAAGTAATTCTTGTCACTTGAGCTTGATTCCGAGTATCAGCTTTGCAATTGTGTTTGTGAGTGTGTGGAGAAATTTGAAGTGCAAGTCAAAGTGCTTGTTGGATGTTGGATTCCGTAGCCTTGAGCTTCATTTTGTGTGTTTGATCTTGAGTGAAGTGCAATCAAAGCAATGCCTTGATAGATCTGAGAGGAATTGTAGTGTTGGTAGTATTCTGCATTTGTGAGTGTAGTGCGAAGTGGATGTGAAGCAATTTTGATTGAGGAAGTTGTGCCTTCATTGGAGGGGTGGAACAAAATTCTGAGGTAAAGTTGTTTATTCTGAAGCAGTGAAGTGCCATTTTCGGGAGAGCATGAATCATCACAATCAAGATTTCTTGGAAAGAATTGAAGGAGTTGTGATTAAGGAGTGTTAATTTGTGACAAGACTGCAAATCAATGCTTGTTACTCTCTTTTGGGTGTAGTTTCTACTTGAGAGACTAAAGAAGAACTCAAGAAGAACTACATTGCTACCATTTGACTTTGTATTTGGACATTTCTAACAAGTATCTCTATAGGAACAAACTTTACTTACCCGATTACCGCAAAAGTGATATTTGCCAAGTTGTCACATTAGATGTTGGATTCTACAGCCTTGATCCTCATTCTATGTGTTTGATCCTAAGTGAAGTGCAATGCCTTGACAGATCTAAGAGGAATTGTAGTGTAGGTAGTATTATGCAGTTGTGAGTGCAACATAGTGTCGATGTGAAGCAATTTTGATCGAGGAAGTTGTGCCTTAAGTAGAGGGGTGGAACACAATTCTGAGGCAAAGTCATTTTGCAATGAAGTGCAGTTTTCAAGAGAATCTGAATCATTACAATCAAGATTGTTGGAAAGATTTGAGGTAGTTGTGATTATGTGTGACAAATTGTTGTGGCAAGACTACGAGTCAGCGCTTGTTACTCTCTTTTGGGTGTAGTTGCTACTTGAGAGATTAAAGATGCAACCAAGAAGAACTACTTGTTATTATTTGACTTTGTATTTGGACATTTCTGACTAGTATCTTTGCAGGAACGAACTTTGCTTCCTTGATACCGCAAAAGTGATATTTGTTGGGTTGTCACATGGTTTTGGCACCACAACCGGGGATACAAATCTTAGAAGTGGAAGAACATGAAGCCAGTTTTGAAATTGGATGTCAAAGCAATATGAATGTTATCATTGAGAGGACAATGGGAAGAGAGAGTTCAAAGACAAATGTTGCATCGTGAAGAAGAAGAACGCTTGAAGATTTAATCCACTTTTGAAAAAACCAAACATGAGGCGTTGGGCTTCCAACTTCTTCACAAAGTGCAAGAAGCCTTGCAAGAACTCAATCAAAAGAAATGCGAAGGCGGTTGGCAAGGCAATTTCTCATCTCCCTCTGCCAAGAAGAAGAAAGACTCAAGCGGGCAAACATATTCATTACGAACTAGTACACCGACTTCCCCTAAAGTTGTAAAGGAAGTCAAATTTATCAAGAAATTTATTTGGGAAAAGATAGCACAAACACTAATGGAAGAAGAGTGTTAACACCTTTTATGCACAATTCCTTAATTGTCTTGAAGGAATTTCAAAGAACACTTTGAAGGTATTGAGCCTTTTCCTTCGGGTTGAATTTGACACAGTCAACGAGGAAGTATTGTCAAAGAAGACCCGACATTGAACTTGACTGATTGGAATCCTTGGGCTGTCAACACGTTGTCCATAACAGCCAGTTCCTTGGCTCCCTCAAGTTCAACTTTACCATAGCCAATTCCACCCTGCCAAACAATGACTTTGTTACCTAACACTTGATATGCATATCAACAATATAAGGGGACAAAACAAGACAAAGACCCAGATGAATTCATCAAAGAATTTGAAGTCATTTCCTTTGCTAATAAGGAACATGACTTGGCAGATTGCTGGAGAATTTTCCCAAGTCTGCTCTAAAAGAAGGCTCGGAGTTGGTATACTCATATAACCTAGAAGGGGTTTGTACCAGCGGACTGGGCGGACTTGAGAAACAATTTTTGGGAAGTTGATTATGACATGAGTGTCTTTGCAACACTCAACAATTTAGACAAAGGCAAGAAGGAGAAGTTGAGAGACTACTCTGAGTGGTTCATGGTGCTCTTGAACCAAGTCCCAAAGCAATTGGGTGTGGTGGGTTACTCCAATGCCCAAGCCATTACCTAGTTCCTGGGAGGACTTTCACCAAAGGTTTGGATCTTTGTCAAGGAGAGGAATGTAACCTCCTTGGATAAGGTACTCAAACACATCACCCGCTATGAGGCAGCTCACTCTCACTCTACTAGTAATCAAAGAAACCGGGAGAAGAAAGACAAGAAGCCCAAAAGAAGAGTTTCTTGTAGTACATTCCCTTCTTTGGACGAATCCTCCACATCTTCAAGTTCTTCTTTGGAATCCAAAGAAGAATCAAAGCCAAGAAGAATACAAAGACGTGGAGGCAAGAAACCATGACACCCCAGCAAAGAGTGAACATAAGGCAGATACCAAGGTAGATGCTCTTATAAAAGAATTTTTGGATTTTAAGATCCAGATGATTGGTGCAAAGGACCAAAGGAAGCCTCCATCTTTCAGCAAATCCAACATATGATGCACTGCGTATGGCAAGTCAGGCCATGCAAACATGGAATGTGATACTTGTAATGCATTCTCGGTGCAGCAGATTGATGAGGTTCCGGGTTGGAACTAGGAAGAGGAAGAGGAGGCGGTGTACCAAACCCAAGAGGTACCACCTCAGGCAAGCATATTGTACCAAGGTCTAAGGTTTGGACCAAGGGAGTATAATTCCAACGCTCCACCACAAAGACCCCCGATGAGCAACCAAAACTGACCTCAGAATGTTGCACCCAAAGCATGTTACAATTGAGGCTCAATGGGACATTGGTCTCCAAACTGTCCGGAGCCAAGTTGGCAAATTGGGATGTTCCTTTATGTGGGAATTGTAAAGGATCAGGTCATATGGGCAACCAATGCCCTCATTCGCCAAAATCAAGGCCGCCTATAAAATATGTACAGACCCTTGCTGAGCATGTTGCGCTTTAGGCAAAAGGGGATACCAATGTAAATTGTATAACACTTGAGGAGGAGAGACCTCAAGAAGGGAGCCCAGCCTTTGAAGGAAAATGGCCAGACCTCAAAATTTTGAAGGTTGAGACACACGCCAGTAAGAAGAAACATGATCCTAAGGAATTGAGTATGACCTCTTTGTCCTCACATAAGGCAAAGAGACTGTGCCCAAGTTCAACACTTTCTACCAGGGAGGAAAAGATTCTTGCAAAAGCCAAAGCTAAATCTTTACAAAAAGAAAGAAAGAACTCAAGGAAGCAATGCTTAGAACTCAGGAGATGAGTTTGGAGGAGGAGACAAAGATGAAGCCTCTAGTTTTTCCGGCAAACATCAGATCCAAAGTAAAGAATCTGATCCAAGCCAAGGTGGGCCAACCCAAGGAACCTCGGGTCAAGACCACTAGTACTCCCATCACCATCATGAAGCGCTCTAAAGTCAAATTTGAATAGAGTGAGACCTGAAACTAGAAGGCCAAGGTGAAGAAGGTGAAATTGGGGGGAGTACCTCAATATGATATTATAGCAGATTTGGCATCCACAAGTGTGAATGTCACATCAAGCACCTATGGGAAGAGAATAAGTTGTATAAGAAGTAGCCAAATTTTGAACTCAAGAAAGTAAGGGCAATGTCTAAAAAAGACCTGCCTACTATTTATCAAATTGAATAGGAGGATTTAGGATCTCCCAAAGTAGATGCGGAGATTGCAGGGTGCATGATCACATTGATACCCATTGATTTGGGTTCCGGGGTGAATGTCATGACTAAATATACCACAAATTGGTTGGGGTATCATACGTTTGAGCCAACACCCCAAATTTTAAAATTTGTAGACCAAACCAGGAGACGGCCATTGGGCATGCTGTCAAACATCACCACAATCACTGGAGGAGTGTCCTTCAAGTTAAATTACATTTTTTTTCAACTAGTGACCAAAATTGGTTACCCATTGTTGATTGAAGACCCTAGCTGTACAATGCCCAAATTGTAGTGGATTAGCACTAGCAGAAGTTGCGGTTTAAGGACATTTTGTCCAAAGACCAGAAGCTGGTGATCGTGAGTTGGATGAAGGTTCCTCACCTCAGGGAGACAACTTTGTCAAAAGACAAGGATGAATTTAAAGACTCATTGTCTTTGTCTTCAGACAGCTCCAAAGACAAAGTCCAAGTCAATTACTTGGAATGTTACGAGGTAGACATTGACGATGAAGATCCATATGACCTCACCTTGGATGAACATGACTTGGAGGAAGGGGGTTTGGTGGCAGCTCAACTCGGACTGAGCCGAGTGAGTCATGTCAAAGGAGTCATCAACCTCGATGACTATCAAGATGTAGTCTTGACTAAAGGAAAAATTTTAAAACTTTCAAAGACAATCACTTCAAAGGAGTTGGCAAGATACACTGCACTTTTTATAGAATTCCATGATGTATTTGCTTGGTCTATTGATCAATGCCGGGTATTCCACAAGAATTTGGAGAACACCAGATTGATCTAGTTGAAGGTGCAGTTCTGATTTGGCAAAGACAATACCGCCTGAACCCAAAGTACTCACTCTTGATAAAAGATGAAATCAACAAGTACTTGGGGGCCGGAATAATCTTTCCTGTCTCAAGCAGTGAGTGGGTCTTGCCTATTATCATTGTCCTAAAGAAGAAAACGGGGGAAGTTTCTAGTGTGCCAGGATTTCTGCAAATTGAATGCAGTCACAAGGAAGGATCATCATCCCTTGCCTTTTACCAATACCATTTTGAATCAAGTACTTGGTCATCCTTGCTACAATTTTCTTGATGGATTTTTAGGGTACAATCAAGTATCCATCCAAGAAGAGGACAAGGATAAAACCACATTCACTACCAATTAGGGCACTTTTGCATACAATCAAATGCACTTTGAGTTGTGTAATGCTCCCACTACTTTCCAACGGATGATGAATGCAATCTTTAAAGATTTTCTATGCAGATTTGTGGAAGTCTTCATTGATGATTTTTGTGTGTTTGCGCAAAGAGATGTACATTTGGATTACCTTTGCCACACTTTTGAAAGGTGTTGCATTGTCGGTTTTTCATTACACCTAGAGAATGTTTCTTTGCAATGATGGAGGGAATTCTCTTGGGGCATCGGGTGTCAAGCCGAGGTATTGAAGTTGATGTTGAGAAGGTAAAAATTATCTCAGCTTTGGAATCCCCAAAAAACATCCGAGAATTGAGAGTCTTCTTAGGACATGTCAGATACAACACACGCTTTGTTTCAAACTACATGATGCTTGCTACACCCCTTACGAAGCTTCTGAAGAAGTCCAAAGACTACTTCTGGGAAGCAAGTCAAGAAGAAGCTTTCCAAGTATTGAAGAAGAAACTAGTTGAAGCACCAATCGTGAGAGCTCCAAATTGGGAATGCCCTTTTCATGTACATGTGGATACTTCTTCCATGGCAATTGGAGTAGTCTTGAGTCAGAAGGACGACAAGAAGAAGGATTACCCAATCTATTACGCCAGTCGGAAACTTTTAGTTTCATAGAAGAATTATTCAATGACTAAAAGAGAAGCACTTGGAATGGTTTATGCCAACAAGAAGTCTTGCCACTACTTGTTTGGATATGATTTTGTCTTCTATGTTGACCATTACATGCTGCAACATTTGGTCAAGAAGGCAAACTTGTTTGGGTGAATTGCTAGATGGATCTTGTTATTACAAGAATTCACATATACTATACAAGTAAGGAAAGGAGATTTTCATTCCAATGTGGACTATCTTAGAAACTCAAGACCAGGAATGGAAGATTGATGATCGGTTCCCTGACAAAGAGTTATATGAGTTGACAGCAATGCAAAGTATGAGGTATGCAGCAGAATATCATTATTTGCATACTCTTCAATGTCCAGATGGGCTAGACCTAGAGCAGAGGCAGTCTTTCTTAGGAAAATGGGGTTGTATCAACTTAAACACAACATTTTATTCAAGATGGGCAAAGACAAAGTACTTTGGTGATGCTTGGAGTCATACAAAGTTAGAGGGGTGATTTAGTCTTTACACTCCAAAGCATCGGGGGGGGGGGGACACTATGCCCTGAAGAATACTGTAAAGAAGATTCTTTCCTTGGGGTATTGGTGGCCTATGATGTATAAAGACACACATGCCCATATCCAAAGCTGTGATGCTTGTTAGAGAACGAGAAAGCCGATGGCTACTTCCCAATGGCCTTTGAGACCAATTTTACCATTGGCTCCATTTGAGAAATGGGGAATTGATTTTGTGGGACCAAAACAATTGGTAACCCAAGTCACAAGGAAAAAATACATTTTGGTTTGCACTGAGTATGCTACCAAGATGGTCAAAGCTGAAGCAACTTGTAGAGATGATGCAGACACAATGGTAGAATTTTCTTTTGAAATATCATCTCTTGATATGGATATCCTCTGAAATTGGTCAGTGACAGAGGAACACATTTCTTGGACTCTGTGATGGAGTCATTAGATGTTCAAATTAAACATCAAAAGACAACTTCCTATAACCCAATAGCAAATGGACTCACAAAGAAGGCCAACGGATTGTTGTGTAAAATTTTGAACAAGGTGACAGTCAATTATGCCTACAATTGGGATACAAAATTGCCTATAGCTTTGTGGGCATAAAAAATGACTGAAAAGATTACAACCCAACAAACTCCCTACTTCCTGACATATGGCTTGCATCCCATACTACCAATTGAATTTGAAGTACCATCATATCGGATTCTCTATGAGGAATGATTGTCGGAGGAAGAAAGCCAGGATCTTTGGACCCAACAACTGATGTGGTTAGAAGAGAAAAGAGATGATGTAATGCAAACCACAAAGGAAGTACAAGAACAGCAGAAGGTCTAGCACAATAAGAGAATCAAGCAAGTGGCTGTCAAGAAGATGACTTGGTGCCGTTGTATGACAATCGCCAAATATTTTTTCCAGGCAAACTACATTTGCGGTGGACGGAGCCCTATCGTATTGTGCACATATATGCCAATGGCTCTATTCAACTTGCAGACCTGGAAGGCAATCCTTTTGCCCCTCAAGTAAATGGGTAGATAGTTAGAAAATATTGGACCATGGACCCGACTTTGTATAAAGAACAAGTTGTTGGTGTTTGCGGGGACGCTCACATTTGAGGGAGGGGGTATGTGGTACCTACATTTTTTTGGTTTTGGATAGTTTGAAGTGAATTTGGAAGAAGTTAGTAAGGCAAAGGAGGGCTAAATAGGAAAGAAATAAGAAGAAGCGTGTGTTTGGGGCCAAACCCAAAGTCGACCTCGGGTCAAGACCAAAGGACCTGAGATGGACAAGAGAGGAAGACAAAGAAGAGGACTTTGTATTGGGCAGTGTAGTTTGATTCAAAGAACCTATAACAAACTTCTTTGGAGTCTGCCAATCAAGAAAGTACCCGGGAAGAAAGTAATGACCTCGGGATCAAGAAGTTTTTGATAGTGATAGGAAACAACTCCAAAGAATCGGTGACTGGTGAATTGGAGAAACAACTAAAGAATGATCAATCAATGCAAGACTATAAAATCAAGAGTTCTGCAAGGGACCTGTGCAATGTCTAAACGCTACATGTGGTACCCACATTTTTCATTTTGGATGATTTTTGAAGAAGAAGTGCCTTGCTGAAACCAAATAGAGAAGAAATGAGGAGAAACTTATGTTTTGATCAGACCCAAGGAAGCCGACTTCATGTAAGAGGAAGAAGGACTTGGACTGGATCAGACCCAAAGAAGCTTACTTTGTGTCAGAGGAGAAAAAAACTTGGATTAGACGCCGAAGGAGAGTAGATCCGAAGGAGGAATGAGAGTTACAAGTCAGGAATACTGTGGGGGGCATATCTGACTGATGACAAGTTCAAATCAAGCGTGCTATATCTTGTTAGAAGCATCTCGTTCAAATCTTTCCATTGCTACCATAATCGTAAAGTTTGGAGGTGTGTAGAAGAAGTTACAATGTTTAATGTCTTTGGGTTGGTGTCTTTGGTCAATGTGACTTTGGACTTCAGGTTTACACGACTTTGGGTCATGAGACTTCGCCTCAAGACAAAGATTACTAAATCTGAGGTAGCTAGACCTTGGAGTGCAGTGAAGGTGACTTTGAGAATCTTGCCAGAGGTATTAGAGGAAGTTAGAGTAAGGAAAGAAGATAGTTAGGATACCTATGACTTCAATTTCAATTCTGATTGAAGATAGGATAGAATTAAAAGAGAAATAGCAATTGTGAATAAACCCAAAGTGCAAGATCAGACTGTAAGTGTCTTTGAGTCAATTACATGAGTGATTAGGAGAAAGTGGGTTGCAAATTGAAGGCGTAGATAGTGTACCCATGCTTTTAATTACAATTCTTGATGAAGACACAATAGAATTAGTAAAGGAATTGATAGTAGTTAGACCCAAAGTAAGAGAGATAGGAGTACAAGTGTCTTCAAATTTGACATTTGACACTTTAGAGAAGAGTGGGTCAGGAGATGGAGATTTAGAAGGATTACTTGTGATAAGAATTGTAGATAAGAGTGGAGAATTAGTAGAATTGGTAAAGGAAATAAAAGTTGTGAAACCCGAGAATAGAGTAGTAGGAAGTAAAGTTACTTCGGGTTTGTGTTTGAAAGCCGAGGAAAAAGTAGACATCGGATCGGATTAGTAATAGATTTGAGATATGAAGAGGTGCATTGTCATTTTGGATCTACAGGTTTGTAGAGTTGTTAGGAAGAGGTACATTAGGAAGATAATTGTCGTTTGCTTCACTATTTAAGAGCGGCATTTGTAGTATTATGATGTTCAGTGCTCATAATTTCTGAGAATAGATAAAGCAAAGTGCTATGAAGCAATGCTCGTCACTTGAGCTTGATTCTAAGTATCAATTTTGTGATTGTGTTTGTGAGTGTGTGGAAAAATTCAAAGTGCAAGTCAATGTGCTTGTTGGATGTTGGATTCCGTAGCCTTGATCTTCATTTTGTGTGTTTGATCTTGAGTGAAGTGCAATCAAAGCAATGCCTTGAAAGATCTGAGAGGAATTGTAGTGTTGGTAATATTCTGCATTTGTGAGTGCAGTGTAGTGTTGATGTGAAGCAATTTTGATTGAGGAAGTTGTGCCTTTAGTGGAGGGGTGGAACACAATTCTGTGGCAAAGTCATTTTGTAGTGAAGTGTTGTTTTTAGGAGAGCCTGAATCATCACAATCAAGATTGTTTGGAAAGAATTAAAGGTGTTGTGATTAAGGAGTGTTACTTTGTGACAAGACTGTGAATCAGTGCTTGTTACTCTCTTCTGGGTGTGGTTTCTACTTGAGAGACTAAAGAAGAACTCAAGAAGAACTACATTGTTACTATTTGACCTTGTATTTGACCAATGCTGAATTGTATCTCTGCGGGAATGAACTTTACTTACTCGATTACCGCAAAAGTGATATTTGCTGGGGTATTTACCCTGTCTTTATTCAAAGTCAACCCGAAGTAATGCAAACTGCAAATCTGTAGGAGAAAGAGTGGGTTAGGATCTCAAGAATGATCTTCCACAAGAAGAGAGTGCGGAAACACACAAAGGCCTTGAAAGTGAGTAAGAAGAACGCGGTGAGGGGACGTGCAATTTGTAGATTAGAAGTAGTAGTGTGGATCAAAGTCTTGTTGAGTCTTAGTATGATGTTCTTGGCCTAGAACTTTAGTTTTCCAGGTTTCATGGTAGAAATCACAGCAAGCAATTGCAAGGATGGGCCAAAGCACAAGGAGAAGAGAGGAAATCCAACTTTATGGATGAAGTCAGATTGGAGAATAGTCTTGGGGAGAGAAGCAAGAGAAAAAAGGAGGTGTGGTACCCATATTTTCTTGTTTCTTTTCAAAATTTGGAAGAAGAAGTGTATAGAGAAGTCAAATTGTGTCAGTATGGCCAAAGAAGGCAAAGAAAAGTGTCCTCTAGATGAAACTTGAGGTAACATGGCTTTGGGTCATAAGGCAATGTACTCTAAATTGCCTTGTCAGCTTACAATCCAAAGTAAGGAGTCTTGTATCGGGGGTGCTCAACCCGAGGCAAGGACAGTGTAACAACTTTCCTTTGGGGCAAGACATTCAAAAAGGGACCGTTCAAAATTGGCGGTCATACGCGTGAAGGACACTTGACAGTGACAGGAGCATGTAGGAGGTGTGGTTTCTCGGTAGAAACTCGAATTGAAGAAGGACAAAGAAGGCACAACTCTATAAAAATTGGGCTAAAGACAAAGCAATGACATGCAATTTTCCCTCGCCATTAAGAAGTTGACCTGCAGGAGATTGTGGGAAGGGAAGTAGAGTCAAAGACGCACTGGTGTGTAGAGAAGAATTCAAGAGAGTTAATCCGGGAATCAATAGGAAGAATAGTCCCTAGCCCAGAGTGGAAGAGAGAAGATGGGAGGAGGGAAGAAGAATTCTGAATTCACAATGAGAATCATGCAATTTGGAGGTTAGATGTGATTGCAAGAATTGAAGTCTTGAGCAGGCTTTGGATCACATTCTTGGCATGGAACTGGAATGTTAGCTTTCCAGGGTTCATGATTGAGATTATCAAGAATAAGTGTCTCAATGGTCCCAAGGAAGAAGGGAAGAGAGGTAATCCGGCTCGCTGGACAGAGTGGGATTGGAGGTTAGTACTCCAAAGAGAAGCAGGCGTGGAGCATGGTGCCACGTTCTTGGAGAAGGGTGAAGTAGCAAAAGAAACCTAGGAGGTGAGAGATGCTTTCTCTTTGAAGCGCACAAAGAATGGTTACAAAGTAGAGAGCTATAAGGATCCTGTCAAGAGAGGGATCGTGAGTGCTCTAATGGCGCTCTTGAAGCCAGAGAGAACAACTTAGGTGATGAAGCACCAAGCGGGGTTCTTCCATAAGATGTTTGCAGGAGAGCCGATTAACTAGGCAAAGTGTTTTCATGGGAGAACAAGACAGATGGAATGGAATTTGCGGGATAAGTTGCCTCTACATTACATTGTGCCATTTGCAACCATTTCTATCTGGGGCTGAACTTGCTCAATGCGGCAGAGCGCAATAGGATGGTGTTGCATTTCTATCCTGACTTAAGAAGAGATGTTGATACGGAGGAGCAGCAATACATTTTGCAGATCAGGAGCAGTGATAAGTACTACGCACAGACGGGGAAGAGTGTGCAGTTGGAAGTGAGTACTCCAAAGTTGAAGAAGAGGAGTCAACAAGGAGAAAGAGAAGACGTTGAGAAAGTAAGACCTTGGAAGGCTAGAAGGGTAGTGATAAAGGAAAGGAATGGTGGTGATTGCATCATCGGAGTAAGAATTGGAAAGCAAAGCCGAGTACAAGTCCAAAGACTCGGAAAGAGATGAAGAACCTAAGTTCTCACTGCAGAATGGAGACACAAGTAGTGATAGTGACAATGGAGGGGAGATGACATTGGTACCCAAGGAAGAGGAAGCCAAGATGGAGATGGAGGATAAAGGTAACTCAAAATTGGACGACAAAGTGCGAGAGCAAGAGGAGAAGAGAGTTACCATTCAAAGAGAAGTTTGTTCCATGCAAAAGGCAAAGTGTGGAGCGGGGCTGAGTAAGGTAAGAGAAGAGGAGGATGAAAGTTTGGGGAGCAAAGCATCCATTCCTATAAGGCGACTATAGCTTAGAAGGCAAGTGTCAAGTGAGGAAGAGGTGAAGAAGGAGATCACTTTGCAAGTCAAGGTAACTCCGAGTGAAGGAGTGGAGTACCTATGGGAGGTTGTGTGCCCAATATTAGTAAAGTTAGAGCACAGGAAGAAGGAGATGCAATCAAAGTGTCCAAAGGTGAAGACTATGTTTCAAGTGTTAGCACAATTAGAAGGAGAGAACTCGGAGTTGAAGAAGAGTATAATCCGAGGTGAGGAGGAAAGGGAAGTACTACGAGTAGATGCAGTAGTATAGAATCAAGTGATTGAGAACTTGAGGAGAGAAGCAAGGAATCGGGAGGAACTAATAGAGCAAAACGTCATAGCAAGGGAAAGCAAATAGCTAAGTATGAAATCTTGAAGCAATAGTTTGTTGATTCAAGACTAGAAATTATCCATGCTATGGCAAGAGTAGTAGAGAAAGAACAAGAGCTCGATAGGGTGATGGAGAGTGTAGAGGAGAAGAAGCAGTTGTGGCAACGAGAGTTGATAGTGAGGTATAGAGAGGAAGAAAGGTTGAGAGAGTTACTTTGCAATCAAGAGGAAAAGATTGTGCAAAAAGAGAAGGAGAAGGAAGTTGTGAAAGCCGAGTTCAAAACGGAATTGGCAATGTACAGAGAAGATTGGCTTGAAGATCAAGAACGGGAGAGGAAAATGAGATTGGAGCTATTAAAGGAGATCGTGATCAAGATGAATGCAATGCTAAGTACAGAGTCTAGTGTGCGCATTGAAGAGACGAGATTGCACAAGTTGAAGTTGTTGGTGCAGGAGACAAGGAGGAGAAATGTGAAGGACAAAGACTTGAATGCCTTACTTATCAGTCTAAGGACTCATGTAGATAGAAAGATATTGGAGGTAGAAGACAATATCACAATCAGATTAGACTTAGTCAAATTAGAGATAGATAAACTTTAGAAGGATGTCAGAGCAAAACCCAAAGTAGATGAAGTAGGAGTGCAAATGAGTTTGGAGTTACCATTAGAGACATTGGACAAGAGTTGGTCGGGATATAAGGAGTTAGAAAGATTACCCACTAGTAGAATTTCAGATCCAGAAAGAGAACTGTTAGATTTGGTAGGGGAATTAGGAGTTGTGAAACCCGAGGATAGAGTAGTAGTGAGTGAAGTTACTTTGGAATCAGGTTTGACAGCCAAGGAAGAAGTAGACATCGGATTAGAGTAGAAACAATTTTGGAGATTTGAAGAGGCAAATATGAAGAGGTGCATTGTCATTTCAGATCTGTAGGTTTGTAGAGTTGTTAGGAAATGGTATTTTTGTTAGAACTGTCATTTGCTTCACTATTGAAGAGTGGCATTTGCAAGAAATTGTTGTTCAATGCTCATTATTTTTGAGAATAGATAAAGCAATGTATTGTGAAGCAGTGCTAATCGCTTGAGCTTGATTCCGAGTATCAACATTGTGTTTGTGTTTGTGAGTGTTGGGAGAAATTCAAAGTGCTAGTCATGTGCTTGTTGGATGTTAGATTCTGCAGCCTTGATCTTCATTTTGTGTGTTTGATCCTAAGTGAAGTGCAATCGGAGCAATCCCTTGACAGATCTGAGAGGAATTGTAGTGTTGGTAGTATTCTTCATTTACGAATGCAACGTGAAGTTGATGTGAAGCAATTTCAATCGAGGAAGTTGTTCCTTCAGTGGAAGGGTGGAACACAATTCTAAGGCAAAGTCAATTTGTAGTGAAGTGCCATTTTTTGGAGAGCTTGAATCATCACAATCAAGATTGTTTGGAAAGATTTGATGGAGTTGTGATTAAATAATGTTAATTCATGATGAGAGTGCAAATCAGTGCTTGTTACTCTCTTCTGGGTGTGGTTTCTACCTGAGAGATTAAAGATGCAACCAAGAAGAACTACATCGTGACATTTGACTTTGTATTTGACCAATTTTGAATTGTATCTTTGTGGGAACAAACTTTACTTACCCGATTACCACAAAAGTGATATTTTTTGGGTTGTCACAGGAGCTACCACCTTCTATTGGAAGTGTGATGCTTTAGAGGAGACTGTCAATGTAAGAAACTCATTCAATCAACCTTGCACCAAGAACGGGTATAAGAGACCTTGAGAGGAAACGGACTGTAAGTACAATGATGGCAATGTTCAAGCCAGAGCGAACTACATATGTTACAATGCAACAAGTGGTGTTCTTTCACCAAATGTTTGTGGGAGTAGTAGTAGATTGGGCAAAATGTCTGCACCAGTGAGTGGAGTAGATGATTATGGGTTGGAGAATGGATATGCCACCGCATGATTTTGTGCACTTTGCAACTCATTTTTATTTTGGGCTGAACTTGTTGACTTTGGAGAAAAGGAGCCAAATGCGCTTGCACTTTCATCTGGATCTGCGGAAAGAGGCGGATGCGGATGAATGATATTATATGGAGAAAGTGCAAGACAAGGATGAGTACTACAAGAAAAGTGGGAAGGAGAGAATTGTAGCAATTGAGATCTCGAGGGTTAGAAAGAGAACCAAGCCAGAAAGTCACCTTGTGACAGTTCAGCCACTGAAGGTGCAGAAGCTTAACTGTCGTGCGTATATACATTGCTACACAACATACATCGCTGTCAACATCATACACTATAGAAGCACAACTCACACATAAGTCATACATAGACTCTAAAGTGCCACAATAATTAGATTGCTTACCACTCTCAACTCAACTCAACTCAACTCAGATCAGTACTTGATCTGTCACTCTATAAACTGCCAACAACTGGGCACTGATTACAATCAAGCCACACCCACTCAAGCATAGAGAATCCAGGTGACGCTCACCGGCCTCTGTCCACCATAGCCAGGAACTCGAAGGCTCAACATTAGAGAAGTGAGCTCTCTGGAGCTCACTTCAAAACTATACCCCTTGGACTCGAGCTAGCACTGAAACCCTAACGGTCCCGCTGACGGCACACTTGACGGTGCAAATGGTGCAAATTGACGGTGGGCCCTACCGTGAAGTCAATACCCCAAACACCAAATCAGACTGTCGGAAAGTAGTCCCTGAGAAACTGCTAGAATAACTCTAACTACTATCACTGGAACTCCAGTGTCCGAGCAGCTAGATGCGGAACTAAAAATGGTGTGACAAGAATCATGCATATATACATCGCTACACAACATACATCCCTTTCAACATCATACACTATAGACGCACAACTCACACATAAGTCATACATAGACTCTAAAGTGCCACAATCACCCCCCTAGCTAGCAGCTAGGTCCCTCTAACTCCAGATAGCCATCTACTCTAAGTATATGGTATACCCTCTAATGGGCAAAGATCAGGAGGCTAGGTGCTATGGAGCCCCATTGTTAGTCGCCTGTCTGCAATCTATACCATATAAAGAATGAACTAGCTATAGGTCAAGTACATCTAGGACATAACCACTGTCCTTGAGGAACCACCATGAGGGGAGGAGTCATACATGCCATATGCCATCCTCTTGAATAGCTATCACACACAAACATAGTAGCAGCTCCACCAGAAGAGCCACATAACATACACCTCAAGCCTGCACGTACAAGTGCCAAGCTTGGGTCCATAGTACCATCAATGTTTGGAAGGTGGCATGGCGCACAATTGCGCACATGATCCTTCCAAACAACACCATCACGTCCTTCTAACACAAGGACTCCAGATGGCAAAACCTTGCACACTCTCAAGATAGTGCGGCCTGTAGAAACATCAAGTGTCATCGGTGTTGTCTGCTATAGATATACATAGTTGCCTGGATGAAATCGACGAATCGAGGGTCTATAACCTCCTCCTTGAATGGTAGCATAACGTAAAGTATCTCTATGTTGAGCAATCGCCAAGTTCTCAAAGGCCATCGGCATCACTCTCCGAAAGATCTCTGCCCGCTGAGAACATGCGCTCATCCATACATCAGGGTCATCCAAGTCCAAAACTACAGTAGCATCTCGACAAATGGCTATAGGTAAATTTGGATCACATCCATAGAGTAGAAAGTATGGAGAGAAGGATGCTAAGGAGGCTTGCCGGCTGAACCGATAGCCCATGGCCAACCAAGGTAACTAGAGATCCCAATCTCCTAAGTGGCCTCTCTCCAAACCATACTTTTGCAATCCTCTCTTCACTGTTTAAACCACTCTCTCTGCTAAGCCATCTGCCTCAGGGTGATCTCGGGATGTAGTACAATGATCAATCAAAGCCTTGTCACACAAGACCTGAAACTCCCCCAAGAACTTTGTACCCTGATCAGTCAAAACCTCAGCTGGTGCACCAAAATGACTAAAAACTCAATCCAGGAATGAGTAAGCTGTCCCTTCACTAGACTTGTCAAGAAGTGCCACCAACTCAATCCACTTGGAGAAGTGCTCCACCATCACCAAAACAAACCAATGATGTCTCACAGTCAGCGGTAAAGGTCCGGCAAAGTCCAAACTCCAACGGTAACCCAATCCCATGATTGGTAATGGGTGTAACTGTGGCGTAGGAGCATTGAATGATGCTCTAACTTGGTCACAAACCACACATCTGGCAACAAACTACTGTACCTCGGTTTGCATACCGCGCCACCAATAATGACTCTGGAGTAAGCTATATGTACGCTTTACTCCAAAATGTCCTAGCTCCATCAGGAGCATGATGGACCAACTGTGGTCTCTGAGATGGAAGTGGTACTACTCGCACTCTACCATCCTCCCATACACGCAAAAGGTGTCTACCCTCCAATCTGAACCATCTGGCTTGCTGAAGAACATGGTCTCTCTCCTTGGCCCCAATTGTGCCACCCACAACACCAGTGCGAAGATAGTCCATCACTAAGACATCATCATGAATGTCTCATTGAACTGTACCAATATCTTCACTCTCTAGATCTATGACCTCAATAACTCCTCTTATATGCGTTGAGAGAGATACCACCAAAGCCTCTGCAAATATACATAGAAAGGCCGATGCATGCCAACCTGGCACCATCTCCTCATCTGTCTCACCATGCCAACGTGCTCCGGTCTGATCCTGCTGGCTGGGACATGGGTTTCTACTCAACCCATCTGCATCACGGTTCACCACTCTAGGTCTATGAACAACCGTGAAATCATACTCCTGTAAAATCAGAGCCCATCGTGCAAGCTTCCCTGAAAGCTTGTCAGACTCCATCAACCACTTCAGCGGCTGATGATCAGTGATGAGAGTGAAAGGGTTACCAAATAGGTAACATCGGAAATGTGCTACTGCCCAAACTGCTGCCAAACACTCTCCCTCATATGAACTATACTTTGCCTCCGCTGAATTGTTGGAGCGACTAGCATAGACCACCACAAACTCCTTCCCCTCATCATCATGTTGGGTGAGCACCGCTCCAAGCCCCAACATACTCCAATCAGTGTGAACCTAAAATGGTCATCCCCTGATCGGTCTCCTCAAAATAGGAGCAGATGTCAACCTCTCCTTGAGCTCTACAAAAGCTCTCTCCTACTCATCTCCCCAACACCACTCCTGTGTAAGCTTGGTCAGCTTCATCAAGGCCTTGGCAATGGCACTAAATCCTCTAACATAGCGGCAATAGAAGTTTGCCAACCCAAGGAATGCTCGCACTCTGCTCACATCCGTAGGCCAAGGAATACGTGCAATAGCCTCCACCTTGGTCTACTGGACACCAAGTCCTTCGGGGTAGATAGTGTGACCCAAATACTCAACCTGCTCGTGGAAGAACCTACACTTCCCAGGATGTAATTTGAGTCCATGAGATCTCAACCTCTCAAACACCTCCAACAACTGTCTCTCATGCTCCTCCACAGTAGTGCTATAAACCAAAATGTCATCAATATAGCACCGAGCAAAATCCAATCCAGCTAGGATCCTATCTATGACCCTCTGGAACTCAGCAGGAGCGTTCTTTAACCCAAATGGTAAGAACATCCACTGATATATAACACATCCTTGCCATGAGGATCAATAGCCCAAAATGTTGTCTTGGACTTATCCTCCTCCCTGATTGGCAACTGATGATATCCCGCTCGAAGATCCAAAGTATTGAAGACCTTTGCATGCCCAATCACATCAAAAATCTCCTCCGGTGTAGGCATGGCATATCGATCAGCCCTGGTCTGTAACACCCATTTGTGCATGTGTGTGGTATTGTGATATTTAGCTTGGTATTACAAGTACTTTAGAGATATTATTTATAGAGATAAAGATGGTTCTATATTAGTCATGGTTAGCTAAAGTTAGTCATAGCTAAGATAGAAGGGACTTTACTTTAGAGGAAGTAGAAAAGATGAGCACCACTATTTTTGATTTTAGTGTGTTGACTTGGTATTATTCCTAGGTGTTTGGCTTTGAGGAAAGAGTTGAGAACTCTTGGGCCCGCAAGCCTTTTTGTTTTGGATTCTTCTTTAGTCCAAGGATAGCCTATGTGAAGGAATCCTTGACTTAGTGGTTGGGTCAAGATAAGACCACATGCTTAGGAGAATATGCTCATGTGAATGGATATTCCTTTCTACTTTTTGACTTTACTTGACTTTTAGTCTAGTAACTTGAGTTACTATGGTAATTAGTAACTTTGGTACGTAACTATTTCACAAGTATATAAACAAGGGGTGAGGAGGTACTCATCATCTTTTCATTTGCAACTATCTCTCTCTCATTGAGTTCTCTAGTGAGCAATGTCTTGAGTCTTGGAGTGTTAGCCTTGGAGGAGTATGATGGAGTTCGGGTTCCTTGCCTTCTTAGTCCATGGTGCGCTACCATAATAGCCATCAGAGGTTCATCCTGGAGAGACAAGCCGGCTCACAGTTTTGGTTCTGTTGCCGGGACCTCTCTAGAAGGCAAGATAATGTTCCGCGTTCAATTCTACATTAGGCAGAAGGAGGCTATGAGAGCTCACTTGGAGAGAACATTAGGAGAGGAGAGGGCTGAACTTATGTTAGAGAACCAAGATCCATTTGTATACACTATAGTTCATTATGATGTCTTTGAGGTGATTTTGTACATCTTGTACACATGAGAGGAATTGGAGAGATTGTGTGAGCTGGATTGCAGATTTTGGGGATTAAGGTGATTTTGGGCAAAATCTCAAGTTTGAGATCTGGACTTGAAATTTCTACACATGATAGCTTGGGTTATCTTTCAGTTAGTACACTTGAAATTATTGTGAGAGCTTCTATGCACACTGGGCTAGAATTTTTGAAAGTTGATAGGGTAAAGTGCTCCCGCAACTACATGCTCTCTGGAAAATTGTACAGAGTCTGCCATTTCTTCAATTTTCAGTGAATTTTCTTGAACATTTCCAAGAAGATTAAGTGCATTGTATCCTACCTGCTGCCACAAAAATTAGAGAGAGATCGTTCTTGCGCAGGGAGTAATGAGTTTTTGAAGTAAAGGGGGTGGTTTTCAGACCAAATCTGAAATATGGGTGCTGAATAGAAAGGTGTCTAGGCCAAATGGCTCTATGAAAAGATCTGAAATTTTGCAAGGAGGGACGCCCTAGAGTTGTGATCAAGTGTGAAAAATTTCAAAGTATTGTGACATAGTGGTTGGGAGATTTGAGTGACATTGTGAGGAAGGGTCAATTCTGCAGAGTGGAGATCTCATGCATGAGGAGTTTGAGATCAATAAAAAGCATGTTTGAGTGTTTAGATTCATCTTGGGAACATGGAGGGTCGTCAAGAGTGGAAATTGAGATTATGCAAGGTTCCCCAAGGGTTTGAGGTGATTGTAGGGGTGGATTTGAGGAAAAGGGAGTTTACAATAGAATTTGAAGAGAGTGTTGAGAGGATTCAAAAACCTACACCACTTGGAGGAAAGAGTGAGTCTAAGTGCTTTCTATGTGGAGAGAAGGGACATAAGGCAAGTTCATGTCCATTGACCTTTGAGAGCAAGAGATTGAGGGAAAGGAGAGGCTTACTTGACTTGGGTTTGCATGTTGGACCTTCTTCACCACGATTAGGAGGGAGAAGATCTAAGACCAAGGAGTTATGTGAGGTTTGTGGAGTGGAAGGACTTCCAAAAAGACATGAGTGTAGTGGAGTAAAAGCACTTTTGGAGACTTTGGTGAAGGATCTTGGAGAGAGCCTTAGTACAGCTACAGAAATACTACCATCTTCATCAGCTAGTTCTCAAGATTAGTGATGGAGATAATCTTTCAACTTATGGATAAACTATCCATGAGAGTTAGATTAATATGCACTCTAGGATTTGATGTTGCTATGGAAATCTTGGAGCAACCTGAACCTTTTGTGTTCCCTAGAGTGGATTATTCTCAGATGTTGTTAGTCATGTATATACTTTATTAGTAATAGAGTGAGAGAAAAGGAAAGAGAAAAAAAATTGAGAGAAAGAAAGATAGTGAGAGGTTAAGATGGGGAAACTTCCGGTTTTCTTTGGCAAGGATGGAGAAGATGTGGAGGCCTTTGTGAGAGACTTCAAGAGAGCTTGCATAGGAAACAATGAGAGGAGGAAGAATGAGTGGGCCTCATTATTACCGGATTTCTTTGAGGATGCAGCACTTACATGGTATGAGTCAGAATACCAAAAGAGAGAGAGGAGAGATGGGGAAGAGGAGTCTTGGGAGACTTTGACTTCAGCACTCATTGAGAACTTTCTTGCTGATGAGAGTTATGAGAGATTGATGAGTGAGGTTACATTTCTCAAGCAAGGAGAAGGAGAGAAAGTCTATGTGAGAGTCTATGTGGAAAGAGTGGAAAAGTTAGAGTCCAGATTTTGCATAGTGTTGAGGAAGGGTGGGGATGATGTGGAGACTACAATGATTGGCATAGGGGCCATGCTCACCAAGAATTTTTTGGGAGGGTTGAGACCACAAATTAGAAGCAAGGTGAGATATGAGAAACCTTCTTCCAAGGTTGAAGCTATCAAGATTGCAATTTGTATGGAGGAGAGTTTGGAAGGGGATGAGGTGATTTGGTGGTGAAGGAGGTTGTGCATCCTCCTCAAGGCTACAAGTATGGTGGAACTTTTGATACTTTGGTGGCAAGGGTTGCACCACAAGTAGTAGTTGCTCCAGTTCTTGCACCTCCACCAAAGGATCCACTTCAAACCATCACAGAACAACTTGCGGATCTCAAGATCAATGTGGTGCAACTATGAGAGAAGAGAGAGGTGGATCAGAATGTAGGGAGAGGGCCTAGGAGTTATGGAAACTATCCATATAGAGGAGGCCAACCAGCCAACAATTTCAATGATAGAAATTGTTTTGGTTGTGGAGGAAGAGGCCATATCCAAAGGAATTGCCCAAATTCCACTTACCATGGAGGAAGAGGTTATGAGAGAGCCAATAGAGAGAAAGAGGGAGGTAGTGAAACCCAAGTGGCTCCTAATCCAAACAAAGGTAAGGAGATAGCATCCATAGATGTGGTGGATCCATAGATGTGGTGGAGAGCAAGTATGAGAAGGGAGAGTGCTCAAACTCCAAGAGTCTTAATTTGGAGCTTTTGGCACAAGAGAAGAAGAGAGCTCGTTTTGCAGAGGATGTTTTGCTCTTCTAAAGGATTTACTCCAAGCAAAGATACTCCTATGTCTACTAGGAGCACTCGCACCTCAACACCATCAACAACAAAGACTCCAAGGAAGAAGTTGGGGATGGAGGACTTCTTAATCTCAAAGCAACAATGGAACTACAATGTGTTGGAGGATGTTGGTAGTCATAAGGCTAACATCACAGTCGGCCAATTAATTGCTTTGAACCCTACCTTGAGAAAGGAGCTTAGAGGTGGTTTGAGTTCTACAAGGAGCAAGAGGAAGAAGAAGGCAAAAGTTCCAGTATCAATGGGGGTGGTGGATGCCAAGCCAGCACCATGGGAGGCTTGTGAATATGCCTCCAAGATTGATGTGAGAGTGAATGGTCACAACATCAAGGATGCATTGGTTGATGGAGGATCAGCAGTAAATGCTATGTCAGAAAGGTTGATGAAGAAGTTGGGTATGATACCCTCAAGACCTTCAACATTTGTGGTGAGCATGGCAAACAAGTAACAAGTTTGACCAGTAGGGGTGATGGATAAAGTGGTAGTTTCAGTTATGGGAGTTCAAAATCTCATGACTTTCCAAGTCTTGAAGGATTCAAGCTATGACTTTCTTCTTGGGAGGCCATGGTTGAGAGCAGTATGCACAACTGATCGATGGCACAAAGGGTACTTGAGGATTGGGCCATCAAACCATAGAGTCACAGTTCCTATGACTAACACCACCAACACTTCACATTCAGATACACCATCTTCTGATTATTGGGAATCAGATTCTAAAGAAGGAGCTTCAGGTGTGGACACAAGCATGGAAGAGGAGACTTCCACGGAGGAGGATGAATCTGAATCTGATTCAGATGTGTATCCTTTGTGTGCTATGGATTTTGCACCTAAGCCAGAGGTTTTGAAGGACCCAGACAAATCACTATTGACACTTGAGGAGGTAGAGAGAAGGTTAGCTACCCTCAAGTATGGTCCAAATGTTACCAAGGAAGAGAAGGTGAGATTTGAGGAGATTTTCCGCAAGTTCATCCATGTGTTTGCTTTCAGTTACAAGGATTTGAAGGAAGTCACCTTGGAGGAGCACAAGATAGAGGTGGAGTCACATGCAAGACCAATCCGCCAAAAGCAACGTCGCATTAGCCCACCAATATCTTTGGTTGTGAAGGAGGAGATTGATAAGCTCAAGGAGGCTGGATTTATCTTTGAGGTAGAGAATTCAGAATGGGTGTCTCCAATTGTCATTGTGAAGAAAAAGAATGACAAGCTTCAGGTATGTGTGGATTACAAGAAGCTCAATGCTGTTATCAAGAAGGACTACTATCCATTGCCATTCATTGATGAGATCTTGGAGGAGGTTGCAGGTCATGAGAGGTATAGTTTTGGAGATGGTTATAGTGGATATAACCAAATCAAGATTGCACCAAAGCATCAACAACTCACCACATTCACCAAACCTTGGGGAACTTACGCTTTCAAGGTCATGCCTTTTGGGCTTTGCAATGCTCCAGCTACATTCCAACGGTTCATGAACAAGGTATTTGAACCTTTCATTGGGAAATTTGTGAGAGACTTCATTGATGACTTTTGTGTCTATGGAAGCAAGGAGGAGCACTTTGAGCACCTAATCAAAGTCTTGCAAAGCTTGGATGAGGCAAATGCATCACTCAACCCAGAGAAGTGCATTTTTAGATGTGAAGAAGGTCTACTTTTGGGGCACATCATCTCCAAGGATGGAATAGAAGTTGAATCTGAGAAGGTGAGGAAAATCTCAGACCTTCCATTCCCTTCAAGCTTGACAAAGTTAGACCAATTCTTGGGGATGGTTGGATACTATAGGAGGTTCATCTTCTCATTTTCCAACAAGGCTTATGCATTGACCATCTACATGAAGAAGGGTGTAGATTACATGGTGATTTTGGAGGACAAGAAGGCTCTTAAAGCTTTTGAGCAGCTCAAGCAATCCCTTGTTGTAGCTCCAATTCTTGCTAAACCTGATTGGAGTAAGCCTTTCATCCTCTACACTGATGCTTCTAATGTAGCTATAGGATGCACTCTTAGTCAATTAGACCAAGATGGGCATGATCATCCAATAGCTTATGCTAGTAGGCAGATGGTTTCAGCAGAGAAGAACTACTCTGTCACGGAGAGAGAAGGGTTGACAGTGATCTTTGGTCTCAAGAAGTTTAGACACTACTTGATTGGAGAGAAAGCCACCATTGTCACGGATCACAAGGCTTTGAAGTACATCTTCAACAAGCCGAATGTTGAAGGGAGACTAGCAAGATGGATGATACTCTTGTCTGAGTATGACTACACCATTGAGGATAGGCCAGGAAAGAAACATGCAAATGCTGATTTGTTATCTAGAGCCTATGATCATGATGGAGATAAGCCAGTGGATGATTCCTTCCCGGATGAGGAGCTCATGACAATCTTAGTCACTCAAGAGGTTCCAATGGAGTACAAGGAGATTGTGGACTTTGTGACAAGAGGTAACTATCCAGAAGGGATGCATGCTAGGGAGAGGAAGGCCCTTGCAGCAAGATCTAGACCTTACACAATGGTGGAGGATATTCTTTTTCACCAAGGAGCAGATGGTCTACTTCAAAGAGCAGTGGGTAAGGAAGAGTCTATCCTACTCATAAAGGAGTTTCATGAAGGTTTAGTATGTGGAGGACACTTTGCAGGAAAGGTGACTGCTTTCAAGATTCTAGATGCAAGTTACCATTGGAGAGGGATTTTCAAGGATTGTCTTGATTATTGCAAAACTTGTCATGTTTGTCAAGCTTTTGTTAGAAAGTCTACATCCACTCCACCACTTAGATCAATTCCATTGCTAGGACCTTTTGAGAAGTGAGAAATTGATTTTGTAGGTCTTCTCAATAGAACCCCAAGGAACAATTGGTACATTGTGGTAGTTACTGATTACCTAACCAAGTGGGTTGAGGCTAGACCATTGAGGGACAAGAATGAAGATGAAGTGGGTAGATTTCTTTATGAACGCATTATCTCTAGGTTTGGATGCCCTTTGGAGTTAGTTTTTGATAGAGGAGGAGAGTTTACAAGAAGCATTACTACAGCCATGCTACGACATTTAACTATCACACATAGAGTAACTACATCCTATAAGCCAAATTCCAATGGCTTGGCAGAGAGAACCAATCAGACCTTGTGCATGATGTTGGCCAAAGATGCAGAAATGGAAGAGGCTAAACATCATTGGGACAAGAGGATTCATGTAGTTTTGTGGGAGTATAGGACAACCATGAAGACTTCCGCCGGATTTTCTTCATTTCAATTGGTGTATGGTATTGAGTCTACCTTACCTATTCACTTTGATCTTCCTACCTTCCAAATCATTCATAGGAGATTGAAGAAAGCACAAGGAGGTGATGAGAAGTCAAGGAAGGATCAACTCATGGAGTTGGAAGAGGCAAGAGCAGTTGCTATGGTTTGAGTGGAGCAAGCCCAAAGGAAACAAAAGGAGAGCTATGATAAGAGGCAAGGCAAGAAGAAGGTGGAGCCTTTCAAAGAAAGTGATTGAGTAATGTTTTTTGATTCCATTTGATTCAAGAGAGTGCAAAAGAAGTTTTTGCCTAAGTACTTTGGACCTTTCATAGTAGAGGAGGTGTGGGGCAATTACACCTATGATCTCAAGGAGTTGGGAGGAAGACACTTTGATAGGATTAACCATGATAAGTTGAAGATGTACCATAGAAGGTAGAGAGGCCTTCACTTTGTAGACAAAGTGAAAACTTAGTCCGGGGGTAAATGTAACACCCATTTGTGTATGTGTGTGGTATTTTGATATTTAGCTTGGTATTACAAGTACTTTAGAGATATTATTTATAGAGATAAAGGATGGTTCTATATTAGTCATGGTTAGCTAAGTTAGTCATAGCTAAGATAGAGGGGACTTTACTTTAGAGGAAGTAGAAAAGATGAGCACCACTTTGGATTTTAGTGTGTTGACTTGGTATTATTCCTAGGTGTTTGGCTTTGAGGAAAGAGTTGAGAACTCTTGGGCCCGCAAGCCTTTTTGTTTTGGATTTTTCTTTAGTCCAAGGATAGCCCATGTGAAGGAATCCTTGACTTAGTGGTTAGGTCAAGATAAGACCACATGCTTAGGGGAATATGCTCATGTGAATGGATATTCCTTTCTACTTTTTGACTTTACTTGACTTTTAGTCTAGTAACTTGAGTTACTACGGTAATTAGTAACTTTGGTACGGAACTATTTCACAAGTATATAAACAAGGAGTGAGGAGGTACTCATCATCTTTTCATTTGCAACTATCTCTCTCTCATTGAGTTCTCTAGTGAGCAATGTCTTGAGTCTTGGAGTGTTAGCCTTGGAGGAGTATGATGGAGTTTGGGTTCCTTGCCTTCTTAGTCCATGGTGCGCTACCATAATAGCCATCAGAGGTTCATCCTGAGTGAGAGATAGGCCGGCTCACAGGTCTATCGGTTGATAGGATGGTAATCTCCACACATCCGCCTATTTGTATAGTTGCCATGCATATCCTTCTTGGCTGGCATCACTGTCGCTGATGCATACTTTCCATGTGAAATCTCCGCCAAACCAGCCTCAAAAAGGTTACTACTTCGGCTCTGAATCAATGTACTCTCCATATCACTATATCGATAAGGACGTTGGAAAATTGGTGTGTCGCTAGTCAGCTCAATCCGTATACCAGGTCCCTTCAGAGCACCCAAATCCTTCATATTGAAGGCAAAACAACTCGTGTGACTCCTCAAGAACCTCCAAACCCTCGGTCTTTCCTCTCCAATAAGCTTGGGTCCAAGATCTGGCTCCCAAGTATCCTCTGTAAATGTAGTAGGAGTGGAAGACATATTGACTGACTGCTACACTGGGCCCTTGGGAGCAATACTGTCATGCTCTCGACCACTAGAGGTCCCAACCTTTGTGTGAAAAACTCCCTCCACTCTAGCTGCACGCTCCACACGTCCTCTGGCTGCATCCCATGTGGACCAAGGGTGTAATCCAAGTAGCCCACGCTCACCTGGATGGACTCCAAGTAGACCACTCTCCCTAGTAGCTACCGGATGTGTCCCTAGAATACCATGTCCACTCGGTCCATCGCCCCCAGCATATGCCTGAATCGTCTTGATAGGCACATGGCTCACAAGTGTCCGAGTGATGATGCCTATCAAGCGCATCCCACGCTACTCTGCCAAGCCAAGGCTCACAATCTAGGTCAAACAGTTTAGGTCCATAGCTTGACCTAACACCTGATGCCTGGATGCCTCTGACACTGTTGGAACAGAGGTAATACCGGTGTGAAAACCCATTGCCGCTCTCTCTCATCAGCGTTGGGCTCCACCAACTGCTGTAACTGTGAGTCCCAAACAAGTCCAGTTCCTCCCTCTCAAAAAGCATGAGAGCCTGGGAAACTCATGAGTGTGGGAAATGCAGCTCTAGGCTGTCCAACTAGGTTCACCACTGCCATAGGTGACCTATCAACCACTACCACTATCTGAGACTGACGCCCAACATCCAAGATATCATCAACAAGAATATGGTCTAGTCGTTGAATCCCATCATAAGCACGTTGTAGAACCTCTCTGGGTAAGAGGTTTGTCCACCAAAGAAGAAGATGATGAGCCCGTGATCCCACTCTGGCTGCATCTAACAATACAATAGGTCTCATCCAAGAATGGACCTGATGTGTACTCGCCACTACTCTAGTGCGAGAATCACCCATCAAAGGAACGTTCTCCAAAAGGTAAGCTGGAGAAACAGACCGATGAACTTGGAGATGTCGTAATATCCGTAACATCTCCCAAAACACACCAGAACAAGGATCCTAAAGACCCAAACCGTGGCCCACACGTGTATGTCCCTGACATGGCCATCCAAAAATCACCAAGTGAATAGGCCCATGTCTCTCTAGGTCATGCGCCCCCTGTAAGGAAATGTCTCTTGGTAGGGCCTTCTGGTAACCTCTGACTGCTGACATCGGTAATAACTCAGGATACCGATAAGCCAAGTGTGCCACATGATGTACAGAGACTCGCCTTGCAGTCTCATCTCTCTCTATATACAAGTACCTTTGTACTCGGATATCCGCCTGTAACACCGCAGCTAGTCCGGTGCTGATCCCACCAAACAACTCCAATAGGCATATCCCCTCTACTGGATACTGCCAAGCAATGAGTGTGGTATCCAGAGGTGTCAAAGAAATTGCCTCTGGAGGCTCATCTTCACACTCATCCCCTGATGGTACAAAGGCTCCACTCCAAGCCTACTGCACCAACTGATCTGCATGCTGCTGCAATGCCTCCTCTGAACTCCACAATGGAACGTCCAAGGTGGAGGGAACGATCCCACTCGTACTCCAAAGCCGAGTGATCTCCTTTGGTATTGGAGTATCCTCTGGTATTGGAGTATCCTCTGCATGGGCGTTCCCCTCTAAGAAGTCACCAGGCCAAGTAACTGCACCGCTGAAAGCTAAAACTGATGCTGCCATGGTCCCGGACTGTAGTGAGCCAAGACTGCCACTACTGAAACGTACTGGTAGGCGACATACCCATCCCTCACCAGACTGCCAACCAGGTCTATAAGAGGTTGTCTCCTCCCAATAGTCAATGCTGAAACCCATAGGGTATAACACTACTCCCCCAACTAGCACATCATATGACTCAGCTATCATCGCAATAGCCTGAGCTCTCACCACCGAGCTATCAATTGGATGGCTAGGCTGAACCTGGACAACAAGCTCTCCATGTGTGATGTATTGTGTTGAACCACCACCAAGAGATGTTTGGATCTGAAATAGACACCTCTCCACATCGGTCTTCCGTAACTCCAGACCGACAACTACAGCCTTCCCCAACATAAGGGGCTGCGCACTAGAGTCTACCAAGACTCTCTGTGGTGTATAGACCTTCCTTGAAGGTCCCACCAAACAAAAAAATCCCCCTCTGGTTATCCAATAGGACAACACCAGGTGTAAACCGCGCTCTCTCAAAGGCCGGTCTAGCTGGCAACTCCTCCAGTCTAGTCGCTACTGCCTGCCATAAACCACTGGTCGCTGAACGGATCCCATGCTCCTCAACCAAGTCAGCTCCACTACCAACCACCTCTGCTCTAGTAGTAGGAACTGCACCATCCCTACTCTCACACAACGTGGCAGCCAACCGGAATATTGGGGCTGGGTCAACTCCCAATGTAAACATGTCACTGGCTGAAAACAAAGGATGCCGCATAATTAGCTGAGCCGCCCCCAACATCATGCTAGACTCAGTCTGTGTAGTAGCAGGTGGCTGACTAGCAGGTAGTCCATCCTGTACTCCATCACCACCTACCACACCTGCACTGGGACGTCTAGGAACCATGGATGTCATCTGTAATGCCTCAGATAGCATGAAAGACTAGGGAAGTCTGACCTGTCTCCCAACCTCTCCTCTCTGTGGGTCCAACTCCATTGATGCTCCTCTAGGCTCTGGAGCACGTATTGCACTCCTAGTCACTGCTGCAGATGCATCCACCTGTGCTACTCCGCACATGAAGTCCAAAGCATCTCTATCACCAGCATATGAGGTGGAAGCCTTAGCACCCGAATCTGATATCCTCTGAGCAATAGCCATACTAGCCAATCTCTACTCCAACTGCTCAATCCGAGTAGCCATATCTGTGTCAGAAGTAAGGGCAGGTACTGCACCCCTACTAGGTGTAGATCCTCTACCACCACCTCTACCACCTCGTCCTCCATGAACTGGAGCTCCTTTACTACCTGCCATAGCAGCCCTACCACTCCGTAACTCTGGGTGTAGGTCAAAACACCGGTCACTAGTGTGACCAAATTTGTGGTAGTGCTCACATTGCCTCTGTGCTGGCTATGATGCACCAGAGGTATCAGGTCCGCTGCCCTTAGTACACTCTCTCCTATGGTGAGGTCCACCACAAGTCCAACAAGCAACACCACCACTCACTGGTTGCTGCTGACCCAAAAATGAGGGTAAGGGTCTAACTCCACTAGGCCCTCCACTCGCTCCATAGGATCTGGGCTATCCACCCTGTCCTCAAAAACCAACCAGGCATGGTGCACTCTATTGCACTCTAGAAGAAGTCACAGCCGTGGATGAGGTCTCCCTACCAAATCCAGATGTCACCACTCTCTCCTCCACCATGTAGAGCTCAATACGCTCAGCCAAACCAAAGACTATTGCCAAAATGGGCGAAGTAGCGTACAGCAACGTAGCATCACGAACTCTACGTTGCAACTCCTTGTCCAGTATCCCATACCAAAACTGGACTGCCAGGGCCTCAGTAACTCCCTGGGTGAAACTGATCAGCCGCCTCATGCGAGTGTATGCCTCGCGTAGGCTCTCTCCAGCCTTCCGCTAGAACTCCTGCAAGCTCCTCAGCTTGTTAGTCCGCACTCCTTGGTAGTTCTGCCTCAAACATAGGAAGAACTCCACCATGGGGTTAAACCCCGGTACCACACCACCTCTTGCAGCGGTACCTCCACTTGTAGTAGCACTATCTCCAGCTAGTGCACCTCCACTAGCTCCACCAACACTACTTGAGCTAGAACTCGTGGGTACAGCCGATCTACTCCTGGCCACCGAGCCTGAGGTAATGGAGACATAGTGTGGAGACCAATATTGTCTCCATAACTCAATCTCCTCCAAATGAGCTCTCCTAAACTCATGGTAGTCATCCATCTGCGGACCCTCCAGATGCTGAAACAACCCCTTCCATGCCATGAAGGGTGTGAACAAAGTTGGGTTCCGCATCTGCTATAGATCACACCAACTATTGAACTCTTGGATGAAGTCATCCAACTCAATGGTACCCATTGTACCGGAGTAACGCTTATGGCCTTTGGAGGCTCCATAAACCTTGTCCATGTCCCACAACAACGGTGCGGATACACCAAGTGCACTCTCAATTGAATCAGCTCCTGTGTCAAACTCCAACTCAGAGTCAATCTCCTCCCTCACTGGGACTTGAGATACAAGCTGATACCGAGCACCACTCCAAGACTCCGAGTAAACCCACTGCGTACTGCAAGGCTAACTCCTCTGGAATCTCCAAAGAATTCCGTTGTGACAAAGTAACCGCAACCGCAAACTCAAACCACCAACTGCAATCGCAAGTCGCAACCACAAGTGCCCCACCAAGTGCCAACACCACCAAGTGCCAATACTAACTAAGCACCACCCACTAATGTAACTCTAACCGAGATAACTACACTAGGGGAAAGGCAACCTGTAACCTGCCATCATAACACGCACTCTCACGGTTTGCAAGTCATCACTTCCTGCCTCACCAGAGAGAAACAAAGGTAGTCTGACTGGTCATCACTCCAGCCTCACCACCAAGAGCACACCAGAGCACCAACACTCAAAAGTCAAGGCACCTCACACAAACATGGTGCACAAACAGGAAGCAGAGAATGGAGGGGATCCAATCACAAGAAATCTAAACGAAAACCCTCCATCTCATAACACAACACGGGACTAACTCTGCCACCATTTGGCATTTGACATAAGAGCAGTTCAGATCTAAGTCTTAAGCTACCAAGATCACCAAGAATGGGATCAAACTGCCTCTCCTAGCCAAAGCTACATGTGTATAGATAATAGTGGCGCAGTCACTAGGACAACAAGTGAGGGTGGACCAATTGGCTAGGGCACCAATCTAGGAACAAGAGATCTAGGGGTCAAACCCTGTTGCGCACAATCTAGCAAGAAAGGCAGATTTTGCCAACCAATGACCAAGATCTACTCTAAACTAGCTAGCCTCACGCCAGCAAGCTGGCTTGCTGGCCCTTCTAGGCCTTTGTAGCCTCTCATAGCCCACAACCCTATGCCTTGAAGCCTCAAAACGCCAAAATTCAGCCAAATGAGGCCTTTCTTGTTGCCACTTCGAAACCTCCTCCAAAATTGGTGAAACTTCTCCAAATCTTTGAAAGTCCTCTAAACTAGCAAAACTCCTCCAAATCTGGCCAAACAGCAAAAACTACTCCAAATCTGGCCCAAAATCTGACGTAAACCCTAAAGATGGCTGTCCGCCAAATCCCTCGCTAACTTTCCACTCGAGCCAAATTGACAAAACGAGTTTTTCCAAATCACAATTTCATGAGAAGAGCTTCCCAACTCCACCTTCAATTTGACTTTCTGAGCCCAACTTGCAGCAAATTGGTCCTGCCTTCACCTCCTGAGCTCAAAATCATAACACTGCTCAAAAATTACTCCTTCTTTGCTCAAAATTTGGCCAGCGCTTCCGCACACCGTCCGCCTAATTGCCAAATCTGCATCACTTGAACGAGCTTTTGCACACTAGGGAAACACAGAACTTGAATCGAGCTACCACGATCCATCGAGCTTGGAGATACCACCAACACTCAACGTTCCTGCACCTAATTTCCCCCTGACTTCACTTCTCTGATGTAATCAGATTGCTTACCACTCTCAACTCAACTCAACTCAGATCAGTACTTGATTTGTCACTCTATAAATTGCCAACAACTGGGCACTGATTACAATCAAGCCACACCCACTCAAGCATAAAGAATCCAGGTGAGCTCGCCGGCCTCTGTCCACCATAGCCAGGAACTCGAAGGCTCAACATCAAAGAAGTGAGCTCTCTAGAGCTCACTTCAAAACTATACCCCCTGAACTCGAGCTAGCACTGAAACCCTAACGGTCCCACTGACGGCACACTCGACGGTACGAACGGTGCAAAGTGACGGTGGGCCCCACCGTGAAGTCAGTACCCCAACACCAAATCAGACTGTCAAAAAGTAGTCCCTGAGAAACTGCTAGAATAACTCTAACTACTATCACTAGAACTCCAGTGTCCGAGCAGCTAGATGCGGAACTACAAATGGCGTGACATAACCCAGTGGCAATGATGATGAAAAGGAAGGAAGCAACACCAGAATCCAAAGAAGAGTCCAAAGGGGAAACCGGATCAAAGGGAGAGGCGTTGAGAGAAGAAGAAGAGTTCATCCTGCGAAGTGAAGAATTAAGCAGTGGCAATGAAGGTGAGGCAGAGGTTTAGCAGACCCAAAGACAGATGATGGATACCAAGAAGCCGAGTCCAGAAGTCTCTACAATTGAACGGGGAGGTGAGAAGAAGGAAGAAGTCATGGCACGACCACAGACTGGCAAAGGAAAGAACAGTGTGCACGAAGCCAAGGTGGGGCCCAATAAAGTTGTCATAAAAGAGGAGGAGAGCTCTGATGGGGAAACCTTGAGAGTACAAAGATCATGACTTTGGGGTAAGGTACAAGAAGGAGTGTTGCCTGAAGAAGAAGGTGAAGGCCGAGCCAAGGACAAGAAATATGATGGAGTAGAGTATCTGTGAAACGTCATGTGTCCGTTGTTAGTGTTTCTACAACAAAAGAATGTAGAGATGGTGAGTGCCAATCTCAATGTGCATGATGAGTTGGTAGTAGTAAAGAAGTGGAGTGCAAAAACCTTGTTGTTAAGAAGTAAACTAACAAGAGTAGAGATGGAACTAAAGAACTTTGGGTGGAAGAGATTCTTCGGAGTAAGCACTTTGAAGTGATTAGGGAGGATGTAATGAAGTGTCACAAAGAGGCCAAAGAGATGACAACATTGGTTGCAGTGCTGAAGGGAGAAATTTCTGATGCCCAAGTAGAGTTAATACACTCAAAGGCAAGTACAGCGGTAATGGAGCAGGAGCTAGAAAGTCTCAAGAAGAAGGCCGTTGAGAAAGATCAAGCTTGGCAGCAAGAGTTAGCCAAGCGTGGTAGAGAAGAAGATCGATTGCAAGGATTGGTGAAGGTGGCAGAGGAGAAAATTATTGTGAATAGGAAGGAGAAGGAAGGAAGGCTAATTCAAGGACAAGCTCTGGATGTATCACAACAAATTGGAGGAAGAAAGAAAGAAGAAGAAGCTCGAGATCAGAGGAGAAGCCAATGAGGTAATCATGGTGGTGAATGAAATCAAGGCAATACTGAGCACAAAGGTTGATGGTAAACTAGAAGAAGCCAAATTGCACAAGTTGAAATTTTTGGATGTTAGGTTCCTTAGCCTTGATCTTCATTCTGTGTGTTTGATTGTGAGTGAAGTGCAATCGGAGCAATGCCTTGACAAATCTGAGAGGAATTGTAGTGTTGGTAGTATTATGCAGTTATGAATGCAGCACAATGTTGATGTGAAGCAATTTTGATCAAGGAAGTTGTGCCTTGAGTGGAGGGGTGGAACACAATTCTGAGGCAAAGTCATTTTGCAATGAATTGCCGTTTTCAAGAGAATCTGAATTATCACAATCAAGATTGTTTGGAAAGATTTGAGGAAGTTGTGATTATGTGTGACAAATTGTTGTGGCAAGACTACAATTCAGTGCTTGTTACTCTCTTCTAGGTGTAGTTGCTACCCAAGAGATTAAAGACGCAACCAAGAAGAACTACTTGTTGCTGTTTGACTTTGTATTTGGACATTTCTGACTAGTATCTCTACAAGAATGAACTTTACTTACTTGATTACCGCAAAAGTGATCTTTGCTAGGTTGTCGCAATAGCCTCCTATAGACCTGGTTGGCAGTTTGGTGAGGAACATGTATGTTGCCTACCAATATGCTTTAGTAGTGGTAGTCTTGGCTCACTATAGTTTGGGACCATGGCAGCATCAATTTCAGCTTTTAGTGGTGCAATTAATTGGCCTAATGACTTATTGGAGGGGAACACCCATGCAGAGGTTACTCTAGTACCAAAGGATATCACTTGGATTTGGAGTACGAGTGGGATTGTTTCATCCACCTTGGATAATCCATTGGGGAGTTCAGAGGAGGCATTGCAGCAGCATGCAGATCAGTTGGTGCAATAGGCTTGGAGTGGAGCCTTTGTACCATCAAGAGATGAGTGTGAGGATGAGCCTCCAAAGTTGATTACTTTGATGCCTTTGGATACCACACTAATTGCTTGATAGTATCCAATAGAGGAAGTATGTCTATTGGAGTTGTTTGATGGGATTAGCACCGGACTAGCTATGGTATTACAAGCAAGTATACAAATAAAGAGGTACTTGTATGTGGAGAGAGATGAGACTACTAGGGCGAGTCTCCCTACATCATGTGACACACTTGGCCTGTCAGTATCTTGAGTTATTACCAATGTCAGCAATCAAGGGTTACCAGAAGGTCCTACCAATAGATATTTCCTTACTGAGGGTGCGTGATCTAGAGAGACATGGGCTTGTTCACTTGGTGATTTCTAGATGGCCATATCAAGAACATACACATGTTGGCCAAGGTTTGGGTCTTTAGGATCCCCGTTCAAGTGTGTTTTGGCAGATGTTAGAGATCCTACAACATCTCCAGGTTCATTAGTCCATTTCTCCAGCTTATATTTTGGAGAACATTCTGTTGATGGGTGATTCTCGCACCAGAGTGGTAGCAAGTACACATCAGGTCCATTCCTGGATGGGACCTGCTATATTGTTAGATACAGCCAAAGTGGGATCACGGGCTCATCATCTTTGTCTTTGGTGGATGAGCCTCTTACCCATGGAGGTTTTAAAGCGTGCTTATGATGAGAGTCAGCGAGTTGACCACATCCTTGTTGATGACATCTTGGATGTCATCTTAGATGGTGGTAGTGGTTGATAGGTCACCTATGGCAAGGGTGAACCTAGTTGGACTTTGGGTTTAGATGATATTATCTCTGCCATAGTGGAACTCCATCTTCAGCTAGATCGATTCGATGTTCCTCAAATTGTTTGGGAATTCCCGGCATTTGATCAATAGACCAGGTGAATGCATCCTGGTACTCAATAAATAGAGCAATGTATCCTACCAACTTGTTTGAATTTACTATCTTTGATATTTTCAAAATTTTGCCTTTGAATAAGACTACATCTTGGCAATCATTAGGATTGATGACTCCTTCAACATGGCTAACTCAGCTTAACCTGAGTTGGATAGAGTTCAGACCTCCTTCCTCCAAATCACTATAACCTGAGGAATTGTCAAATGGGTCTTCTTCTTTGACCTCTAACTCATAGCATTCCAAATAATTTACTTGTACTTCTTCATCCAAGTCTTTGGGAGATGAAGACAATTAATCTTTGGATTCATCTTCATCCTCTAACAAAGTAGTTTCCAACTCACTATCACTAGCTTCTAGTCTTTGGACTAGATGTCCTTGAACCTCAACTTTTGCTGGTGCCAATCTACAACAACTTGAGCACTATACAACCAAGGTCTTCCAATCAACAATGGAAAACCAATTTTGAAGGGTCTCATTGGTCTCAACATGATATAGTTCAATTTGAAGGGCACACCTCTGATGATTGTAGTTATATTAGACAACATGCCCAAAGTTTGTCTCTTGGTCTGATCTGCAAACTTCAAATTTTGGGGTGTGGGCTCAAACGTGTGATACTCCAATCTATGTGTGGTATCTTCTATCATTACATTTACATCTAAACCAAAATCAATGGGTACCAAGGTGATCATGCAACCCATGATCTCTATATCTACTTTAGGAGATCCCAAATCTTCTTGTTAAATACAATTTATGGTAGGCAAGTCTTTCTTGGTCATCATCCTTACTTTCTTGAGGGCCAAACTCAACTACTTCTTGTATAGCTTGTTGTCTTCCTACAATTGTTTAAGGTTACATTGGCTTGGGTAGATGCTAAATCTGCCACAATATCAATTTTTGGTACTCCTCCAAGTTTCACCTTCTTTGACTTTGTCTTTCGGGTTGAAGTCTCTCCCCACTCCAACCTTACTTTGGGTTGCTTCAAGATGGTGACTAAAGTACTAGTGGTCTGAACTTGAGGTACTTTGGGTTTACCAACCTTAGCTTGAATCAGATCCTTGACTTTGGATTGGATGCCAGCCGCATAAAATGGTGGCTTTGTCTTTAGGTCCTCCTCTAAATTCATCTCCCAAGTTCTTTGTACTGCTTCTTGGATTTCCTTCTGCAAGGCTTTAGCTTTGGCTAAAAACCCATGCAACTTTGGCAAATTTTCTCCTCCTTAGCAGATAGGATTGCTATAGGATGCAATTGCTTTGCCTTTTTTGAAGATGAAGTAGTGCTTACTTCCTTGAGATCACACTTCTTATTTCTTGAGTGTATTTCAAATCACAACACTTCAAGATCTGGCCATTCCCCTTTTGGAGCCAGTCTTCCTTCCTAAGGCCTTTCTTTATCAAGCATAATACAAGTCATATTAGCATATCCATTTGACTATAATGTTGCTTGCTCATCCAGAGTCTATACATATTTTACCAAGGGCTTTGGGTTGGGTAGTTGAGGGCACTAATTTCCAACACAGCCCAAACCTTCACAATTTCCACAAAGTAGAACATACCTAATTTGATGCCTTGGCTCATGGCAATTTGGTGACTAGTGGTCCATAGAGCCACAATTGTGGCAAGCACCCTTTGCAACATTTTGAGGCATGTTTTGGTTGCCCATTGGCATTCTTTGTTGGGGATTATTGTTATACTTGCTTGGTCCATACCTCAGACCTTGGTAAAATGTGCTTTCCTGGTTGTACCTCTTGTGTTTGGTACATTGCCTCTTCTTCCTCATTTTAGTCCCAACTTGGAACCCAATAAATCTACAACACTAGAAATGCAATTTTGGTCAAGCACTCCGTGTTGGCATGACTTGACTTGCCACATGTAGTGCACCATACATTTGGTCTTCCAAATGAAGGAGGTTTTCTTTTGTCCTTAGTCCTAGTCATTTGGATTTTAAAATCCACAAACTCTTTAATTAGAGTCTCCAGCTTAGTATCCAATTTATTTACATTTTTGGCTAGAGGGGTCACTATTTTCTTTCCAATTTGCCTCCTATGTCTCCTTGGCTTTACATCTTCTTTGGATTCTAAAGAAGAACTAGACATGGAGGATTCTCTTGAAGAAGGAGACGTATTGTGAGAAGCCATTGTCTTGGCTTCTTAAGTTACATTCCTCTACTTGGCAAAAATACAAATCTTTGGTGACAATCTGCCAAGGAACCATATAATGGCTTGGGCATTGGAGTAACCCACCACACTAGATTGCTTTGGCACTCAATTCAGCAAAGCCATGAACCACTTAAAGTAGTCTCTCAATTTCTTGTTCTTGTGTTGGTCTAAATCTTTGACTGCCACAAAGACACTTCTATTAAAGTCAATCTCCTAGAATCATTCTAGGAAGTTGTCTTGAAGTTCTGTCCAATTAGCTGGCTTGAACCCCTTTTGGATTACATGGGTATACTAGCTCCTTGCTTTCTTGTGGAGCAGACTTGAGAAAATCCACAGCCAATGCATAGTGTTATGCTCCATGTTGGTAAAGGAGATCACTTCAAACTCCTTGATGAACTCATTAGGATCTTCATCACGTTCCATCTCCTTATACTTCTAGTATGCTTGTTTGGTGATGGGTAACAAAGTCATATTGTAAGTTTGATGAGTAGGTTGTGGTAGCGCCAAAATGGTTTGGCCTAATGAATGTGCATCAAGTTTAACTTAGGGGTTCCAATGAACCAAATTGACAATGGGTCTTCATCAATTGGTTCTTTGTCTAAGGGTACATTGATTGCATCCTAACATGGAAGAAGAGAGTAAATATCATCAAAGAACTAGTTGAGGAATTGAATGTAAGATATATTGACATTCTTCTTCTATCAAAATTTGTGATGTCTTCTCACAAATAAATTCTTTTCAATAATTGGCTCCCTTAACAACTTTGGAGGAAGTTGGTACAATGTGTTGCAATGAATATGTTTGCATGCTTGAATTTTTCTATTTCTTGGGATGAGGGGATGTAAAGTAGCCTTGCCACCCAACTTCTTTTTCCTTTTGTTTGAGTTCTCTCAAGGCTTCTTGAACTTCATGAAGACATAGATCCAACACTTCCTCCCCAAATTCTTCATAGTAAATTGGAGCTTTGGCATTGTTCGTCTTCATGGTGCAAAGTTTGTCTACAAGGACTCTCTTTTTGTTGTTCTCTTGATATAGAAATTCATATTCGTTGGATGATCAGCTTAGGATTCTTCCACTTCCAAGATTTGTATCCTTGGCAACGGCGCCAAAAATCATGTAACAACCCATCAAGTATCACTTTTGGGGCAATCAATAAGTAATCATTTGTTCTTATAGAGATATTGGTCAGAAATGGTCAAATATATAGTAAAATATCACAAATAGTTCTTCTTGATTGCTTCTCTAATCTCTTGGGTAGAAACCACATCCAAAAGAGAGTAATAAGTGCTCAATTTGCAGTCTTGTCACAAATAAACATCACCCATAATCACAATTCTTCAAATCCTTTCCAAATCAATCTTGATTATGATAATTCAATTCTTCCCAAAGAAGGCTACTTCACCATGAATGACTTTGCCTTAGCAAAGTCATGCATGGTGAATGATCCCTCCACTAAAAGCACAACTTCCTCAATCAAAATTGCTTTGCATCAATCTAGCATTGTGATCACAAATGCAAAATACTACCAATATTATGATTCTCATAGATTCGTCAAGGCATAACCTCAAATTGCACTCCACTCAAGATCAAAAACACAAAATAGAAATCAGAGTTGCAAAATCCAGCATCTAGCACACTTAGACTTGCACTTCAAACTTCTCCACACATTTAGAAACACACATACATGATTGATACTCAAAAGTAAGCTAAAATGATGAGCTAAATTGTTGTACTTCACTTCACTCAACTCCAAAAATATGAATACAGAACTAAAATGAATAAACTACAACATTGTGAATGCCTCCTTTAAATAGGTAGAGCATTGATAGTTATCTAACTACATACCATTTCAATTGCTACTTTACCAACCTATAGATCCAAAATGACATTCTAAATATTCATACCTACCTCTTCAAATCTCAAATTTGTAACTCCTACTCCAATCCAATAGCTACTTCTACTTTGGCTTCTACACCCAATGTAATTGCATTTGTCACTTGTACTTCAGGTCTATCTACAAATTCTTTTGTCATAACTTCAATTTGAACTGCAATTGAATTCATAGTCTTACTCGTTATATTCTTTTCCTCTACTCTAACCAGAAGATGACTCAAGTAACTCACCCAAAGACACATGTACTCCTAGATCAACTACTTTGCCTTTGGTCCTTACCTTCAAATCAATGCAAAGTTCTTCTAATTCTGATCTAACAAGATCTAATGTGAGACTAACATTGTCTCCTACTTCTAACATCTTCCTATCTACTTGATCTCTAAGATGAATTAACAAATTTTTCATATCCACATCCTTTGCCTTCCTTTTTCTTGTCTCATGCACTAACAATCTCAACTTGTGCAGTCTTGTTTCTTCCACCTCCACTTTTGCTTGTGTACTTAACATTACCTTTACTCTCCCAAAGACTCCTTCTACTGACTCTGATTCATTCTTTGTAATTGTCTCTCATGAGCTCTCTATAATGCTCCGAGGACAAGAGAAGAGAGAAAACACAGATTGCACACTCAAACATTCGATTCCCCTTAGGGAGCACCTTCTCTTTATTATATAGACAAAGAGGATCTCCTCCAAGGAAGCTCCACCATAGGATTAGGGACACAGATAGGTGACATGTCAGCAAGCTCCACCCTTGGATTACTTACTTGGATGGGTGACCTGTCTGGTCTAGGTCCTATCTGGTTGGTCAAACAAGCTTTGACCGGAGGTTTTCTTTTAGGGAATCTTCCTGTAGGAATCTTAGAATCACGTGAGTAAGGTACCATTGGAAAGCTCTCGACGAGACAAAGAAAGGGGGAAGGAAGGCCAACCTTTCCTCAATTGGGGGGGAATCTGCACATTTTCGAGGTCTAATTCATCCGTTTAGGCCTCCAAAATTGCCTTCAAAGATTTCAGGCATATTTCGGTTCCTACTCTATTAGTAGAAGTCCCCTTTTGGTGATACCTCTTTCTGATTTGTTTAGTCCATCATGTGTAACATCCTTCCAGATGTTACCAAACTAATTCTCACCTTTAAATCATATGTCTAGCTATTGGTTCTAAGGTTCTCAAGTCTATTTTGGTTTCTGCCCTATTAGTAGAAGTACTCTTTTGGTGATACTTCTATCTGATCTATTTTGACCATCATGTATAACATCATTCTAGATGTTACCAAACCAAATTTCACATCTAGATCATATGGCTAACCCTTGGTATTACACTCTCTCCACTTCCAACTTGATTTGGTACATTTATAATTCCTCCTCAAACTCCACCTGCAAAGCTTCCTTCTCTTCTTTATAACAAAAAGCCTTGACTTTTACTTTCTTTACCAACCCATGCAAACACTCTTCTTTGTGATATTGAATGGCCAACTCATGCTGCGAAGCTTGATCCTTCTCTTGAGCACTTGTTCATAAACCCTCCAACTCTTGCTCCATTACAACCATCATTGCTTTAGAGTGCATTGCTTCCAAATGTGCATCCTTCAATTCCGCCTTCAATATCTCCAATACTGTGTTTCTACTCCCTCAATGCTTCTTCTTGGCTTTTAAAAATACTGCTCCGCTCCTTGAAACACTTATGCAAATCTTCCAATCATTGGTCACACACCACTACATCAACCAAAGTGCTTTGGCTTCTTCCTTTTCCTTAACCTCGTCTTCATCTGCAAGACTTCTTCACTCAGATAGTGCACTACTTGCAACTCATTCTTCACCGTTGGATCATCTTTCTTGATTTCCTTCTTCATCTTTTGCACTACAAAAGCAAAGGACAAACAATCTTTGCCACATAATCTACTCTACCAACTTCTCTCACATTGTCATCTTCAGCTTTGGTGGATCCCTATAATACTCCAAGGACAAGAGAACTCTCCAAGAGAGAAAATGCAAGTTTCACACTCAATACTCTAATGTCCCAACGGAGCGCCTTCTCTTTATTATATAGCAAAGAGGATCTCCTCAAAGGAAGCTCCACCCTTGGATTAGATACATGGATTGTTGACCTTTCAGCAAGCTCCATCCTTGGATTAGTTGTTTGGATGGGTGACATTTCAATCCTTGTCTTATCTAGTTGGTCAAATGGGTTTGACTAAAGAGAATCATTAGGGAATCTTCCTATAGGGAGCTCAGAATCATGTGGATGAGGTACCATTTGAAATATAGTGAGGAGATGAATCATAAAAGAGAAAAGAAATACATGTTCTAAGGAGGAACAAATTTTCTATTTTTGAGGCCTAATTCATCCATTTAGGCCTCTATAATTCGCTCTAAAGTTTTCAGACTATTTTTGACTTTTGCCCTATTAGTATAAGTACTCTTTTGGTGATATCTCTGTCTGATCTTCTTAGCCCACTATACACCACATCTTTCTAGGTGTTACCAAGCTAATTTTTGCCTCCAAATAATACGTTAAGCTACTTGTATTATAGACCTCCCCCTTTTAAGACGCAATGTTCTTATTGCAAAGTAGTTGCTCAAAAGATTGGACTAACACTGATGTGTTACTCAAGTTGGTTGCTAGCTCCCATGTTGCCTCATATAGTGGGTACCCTTTCCAATGGACCAGATATTCCACACACGAATGGTGAGTACCACAGATACGTTTTTGGAGAATGCATTTGACCTCATACTCCTCCACCTCATCAACAAGTGTTAGAATGTAACACCCATTTGTGCATGTGTGTGGTATTATAATATTTAGCTTATTATTACAAATACTTGAGAGATATTATTTATATAGAGATAAAGGATGGTTCTACATTAGTCATGATTAGCTAAAGTTAGTCATAGCTAAGATAGTACGGACCTTACTTTAGAGGAAGTGGAAAAGATAAGCACCACTATTTTGGATTCTAGTGTGTTGACTTGGTATTATTCCTAGGTGTTTGGCTTTGAGAAAAGAGTTGAGAACTCTTGGGCCCGCAAACCTTTTTGTTCTGGATTCTTCTATACTCCAAGGATAGCCCATGTGAAAGAATCCTTGACTTAGTGGTTGGGTCAAGATAATATCACATGCTTAGTGGAATATGCCCATGTGGATGGATATTCCTTTATACTTTTTGACTTTACTTGATTTTTAGCCTAGTAACTTGAGTTACTCCAGTAATTAATAACTTTATTGCGTAACTATTTCACAAGTATATAAACAATGGGTGAGGAGGTACTCATCATCCTTTCATTTGCAACTATCTCTCTCATTGTGTTCTCTAGTGAGCAATGTCTTGAGTCTTGGAGTGTTAGCCTTGGAAGAGTATGATAGAGTTGGGATTCTTTGCTTTCTTAGTCCATGGTACACTACCATAATAGCCATCAGAGATTGATCCTAAGTGAGAGTATGGCTGGCTCACATTTTTGGTTTTTTGTCGTGACCTCTCTAAAAGGCAAGATAATGTTTTGTGTACAATTCTATATTGGACAAAAGGAGGCTATGAGAGCTCAATTAGAGAGAAATGTACAAGAGGAGAGTGTTCAAGTTATGTTAGAGAACTTGGACCCATTTTTATACTATGCAGTCCATTATGATGTCTTTGAGGTGATTTTGTACATCTTGTACACTTGAGAGGATTTGGAGAGATTGTGTGAGGTGGATTGCAGATTTTGGGGATTAAGGTGATTTTGGGCAAAATCTCAAATTTGAGATCTCAACTTGAAATTTGTACACATGATAGCTTGGGTTATCTTTCAGTTAGCACACTTGAAATTATTCTGAGAGCTACTATGTGCACTAGGCTATAAATTTTGAAAGTTGATAGGGTAAATTGCCCCCGCAATTGCATGCTCTTTGGAAAATTGTACAGTCTACTTTTTCTTCAATTTTTAGAGGATTAGCCTGAAAATGTCCAAAAAAATTCATTGTATTGTATCCTACCTATTGATGCAAAAATTAGAGAGAGATCATTCTTTCACAGGGAGTTATGAGTTTTTAAAGTGAGTGGAGTGGTCTTCAGACCAAATCCAAAATATATGTGCTTAATAAAAATGTGTGTAGGCCAAATGGCTTGATGAAAAAATCTGAAATTTTTCAAAGAGTGACACCCTAGACTTGTAATCAAGTTTGAAAATTTTTAGAGGACTGTGACATACCAATTGAGAGATTTGAGTGACATTGTGAGGAAGGGTCAATTCTGCAAAGTTGATATCTCATGCATGAGGAGTTTGAGAGCAACAAAAAGCATGTTTGAGTGTTTAGACACATCTTGGGAACATTGAGGGTTGTCAAGAGTGGAAATTAAGCCTATGCAAGGTTCCCCAAGGGTTTGAGGTGATTATAGGGGTGGATTTGAGGAAAAGAGAGTTTAGAATAGAATTTGAAGAGAGTGTTGAGAGGATCCAAAAAGCTATACTACTTGGAGGAAAGAGTGAGTCTAAGTTTTTTCTATGTGGAGAGAAGGGACATAAGGCAAGTCCATGTCTATTGACCTTTGAGAGCAAGAGATTGAGGGAAAGGAGAGGATTACTTGACTTGGGTTTGCATGGTGGACCTTCTTCACCAAGATTGGAAGGGAGAAGATCTAAGAGCAAGGAGTTGTGTGAGGTTTGTGGAGTTGAAGGACTTCAGAAAGAACATGAGTGTAGTGGAGTAAAAGCACTCTTGGAGACTTTGGTGGAGGATCTTGGAGAGAGTCTAAGTACAACTACATAAGTACTACCACCTTCATCAACTAGTTCTCAAGATTAATGATGGAGATAATCTTTCAACTTATGGATAAACTAACCATTAGGGTTTGATTAATATGCACTCTAGGATTTGATGTTGCTATAGAAATCTTGGAGCAACCTGAACCTTTTGTGTTCCCTAGGGTGGATTACTCTCAAATGGTGTTGGTCATGTACATACTCTATTAGTCATAGAGTGAGAGAAAAGAAAGATAGTGAGGGGTTAAGATGAGGAAACTTCTGGTTTTCTTAGGCAAGGATGGAGAAGATATGGAGACCTTTGTGAGAGACTTCAAGAAAGCTTGCATATGCAACAATGAAAGGAGGAAGAATGAGTGGGCCTCATTATTACCAAATTTCTTTGAGGATGCAACACTTACATAGAATGAGTCAGAATACCAAAAGAGAGAGAGGAGAGATGGGAAAGAAGAGTCTTGGGAGAGTTTGACTTCAGCACTCATTGAGAACTTATTCCTAATAAGAGTTATGAGAGATTGATGAGTGAGGTTACCTTTCTCAAGCAAGGAGATGGAGAGAAAGTGAGAGTCTATGTGGAAAGAGTGGAAAAGTTAGAGTCCAGATTTTGCATAGTGTTTTGAGGAAGGGTGGGATGATGTGGAGACTACTATGATTGGCATAAGAGCTATGCTCACCAAGAATTTTGTGGGAGGATTGAGACCACAAATTGGAAGCAAGGTGAGATATGAGAAACCTTCTTCCAAGGTTGAAGCTATCAACATCGCAATTTGTATGGAGGAGAGTTTGGAAGGGGATGAGAGTGATTTGGTGGTGAAGGAGGTTGTGCATCCTCCTCAAGGCTACAAGTATGGTAGACCTTCTGATACTATGGTGGCAAGGGTTTCACCACAATTAGTAGTTGCTCCAATTCTTGCACCTCCACCAAAAGATCCACATCAAACCATCACAGAACAAGATCTCAAGATCAATGTGGTGCAACTATGGGAGAAGAGAGAGGTGGATAAAAATGTAGGGAGAGGGCCTAAGAGTTATGAAAACTATCCACATAGAAGAGGCCAACCAGCTAACAATTTCAATGATAGAAATTTTTGGTTGTGGAGGAAGAGGCAACATCCAAAGGAATTGCCCAAATTCTACTTATCATGGAGGAAGGGGTTATGAGGGAGCCAATAGAGGGAAAGAAGGAGGTTGTGAAACCCAAGTGGCTCCTAATCCAAACAAAGGTAAGGGGATAGCATCCATAGATGTGGTTGAGAGCAAGTATGAGAAGGGAGAATGCTTAAACTCCAAGGGTCTTAATTTGGAGCTTTTGGCACAAGAGAAGAAGAGAGTTTGTTTGGAGGATGTTGGATGTTGGAGGATGTTTTGCAAAGGATGTTCACTCTTCTCAAGGATTTACTCCAAGCAAAGATACTCTTATGTCTACTAGGAACACTTGCACCTCAACACCATCAACAACAAAGACTCCAAGGAAGAAGTTGGGGATGGAGGATTTCTTGATTTCAAAGCAACAATGGAACTACAATGTGTTGGAGGATGTTGGTAGTCACAAGGCTAACATCACTGTAGGCCAATTGATTGCTTTGAACCCTACCTTGAGAAAGGAGCTTAGAGGTGGTTTGAGTTCTACAAGGAGCAAGAGGAGGAAGAACGCAAAGACTCCAATATCAATGGGGGTAGTGGGTGCCAAGCAAGCACCATGGGAGGCTTGTAAATATGCCTCTAAGATTGATATGACAGTAAATGGTCAAAACATCAAGGATGCATTGGTTGATGGAGGATCAACAATGAATGCCATATCAAAAAGGTTGGTGAAAAAGTTGGGTTTGATACCCTCTAGACCTTCAACATTTCTGGTGAGCATGGCAAACAAGCAACAAGTTTGACTAGTAGGGATGATTGATCCTTCATGACTTTCCAAGTCTTGAAGGATTCAAGCTATGACTTACTTCTTAGGAAGCCATGGTTGAGAGTAGCAAGCACAATTGATCGATGGCACAAAGGGTACTTGAGGATTGGGCCATCAAACCATAGAGTCACAATTCTTGTGACTAACACCACCAACACTTCACATTCAAATACACCATCTTCTGATTATTGGGAATCAGATTCTGAAGAAAGAGCTTCAGGTGTGGACACAAGCATGGAAGAGGAGACTTCCACAAAAGAGGATGAAAATCTGAATCTGATTCAGATGTGTATCCTTTGTGTGCTATGGATTTTGCACCTAAGCCAAAGGTTTTGAAGGATCCATATAAATCACCATTGACACTTGAGGAGATAGAGAGGAAGTTATCTACCCTCAAGTATGGCCCAAATGTTACCAAGGAAGAGAAGGTGAGATTTGAGGAGATTTTCCGCAAGTTCATCCATGTGTTTGCTTTTTTACTTACAAGGAATTGAAGGAAGTCACCTTGGAGGAGCACAAGATAGAGGTGGATTCACATGCAAGACCAATCTGCCAAAAGCAACGTTGCATTAGCTGTTGTAACCATATTTTTGTTTTTTTGTATTTCCAAAGAAGAAGTGTACAGAAGAAGTTAAATTGTGCTTGTATGGCAGAGAAGGCAAAGAAAAGTATCCTTGGGGTGTAACCTAAGGTAAAATGACTTTGTGTCAAAAGGCAAGGTACTCGGAATTGCCCTGTTAGCATACAACCCGAAGTAAGGAGACTTCGTCTTGGGGGTGCTCAACTCGAGGTGAGGATAGTGTAACAACTTTACATTTGGGGCAAGACATTCAAGTAGGAACCATTCAAGTAGGAACCATTGATAGTGATAGGAGCATGCTGGAGGTGTGATTTCTCAATAGAAACTCAAAGTGAAGAAAGACATAAGAGATGCGCCACTATAAAATTTGGGCTAGAGACAAAGCAATGACAAGCAATTTTTCATTGTTGTTAAGAAGTCATCCTATAAGAGATCATGGGAAGGGAAGTGTAGTCAAAGACCCGCTAGTGTGTCAAGAGGAAGTCAAGAGAGTTAATCCGGAAATCAGTAGGAAGAATAATCCCCAACCTAGAGTGGAAGAGAGAAAGATGGGTGTGGTATCCACATTTTTTTATTTTTTTTTGAAATTTGGAAGAAGAAGAAGTGTGTAGAGAAGTCAAATTGCACTTGTATGGCCGAAGAAGGCGAAGAAAAGTGTCCTTGGGATGAAACCCAAGGTAACATGGCTTTGGGTCATAAGGCGAGGTACTCGGAATTGCTATGTCAGCATACAACCCAAAGTAAGGAGTCTTCATATTGGGGGTGCTCAACCCAAGGCAAGGACAATGTAACAACTTTCCTTTGGGGCGAGACATTCAAGAAAGGACCATTTAAAAATGGTGGTCATATGCGTGAAGGACACTTGACAGTGACAAAAGCATGCAAGAGGTGTGATTTCTTGGTAGAAACTCAAATTGAAGAAAGAGAAAGAAGATGCAACTCTATAAAAATTGGGCTAAAGACAAAGCGATGACAAGCAATTTTCCCTCGCATTTAGAAGTCGTCTTGCAGGAGATCATGGGAAGGGAAGTAGAGTTGAAGATGCACTGGTGTGTAGAGAAGAATTTGAGAGAGTTAATCCGGGAATCAGTAGGAAGAATAGTCCCCAGCCCAGAGTGGAAGAGAGAAAGATGGGAGGAGAGAAGAAGAATTCTGAATTCATAGTGAGAAATCATGCAATTTGGAGGTTAGATGTGATTGCAAGAATTGGAGTCTTGAGTAGGCTTTGGATCACATTCTTGGCATGGAACTAGAATGTTAGCTTTCCAGGGTTCATGATTGAGATCATCAAGAGTAAGTGTCTCAATGGTCCCGAGGAAGAAGGGAAGAGAGGTAATCTGGCTCGCTGGATAGAGTTGGATTGGAGGTTAGTACTTGGAAGAGAAGTAGGCATGGAGCATGGTGCCACATTCTTGGGGAAGGATGAAGTAGCAAAAGAAACCCAAGAGGTGAGAGATGCTTTCTCTTCAAAGCGCACAAAGAATGGTAACAAAGTAGAGAGCTATAAGGATCCTATCAAGAGAGGGATTGTGAGTGCTCTAATGGTGATCTTGAAGCCGGAGAGAACGACTTATGTGATGAAGCACCAAGTGGTGTTCTTCTATAAGAGTTTAGCAAGAGAGCCAATTAACTAGGCAAAGTGTTTTCATGGGAGAACAAGACAGATGGTGTGGAATTTGCAGGATAAGTTGTCTCCACATTATATTGTGCCATTTGCAGTCCATTTTTATTTGGGGCTGAACTTGCTCAATGCGGCAGAGCGCAATAGGATGGTGTCGCATTTCCATCCCGACTTAAGAAGAGATGTTGACGCGGAGGAGCAGCAATAAATTCTGTAGATTAGGAGCAATGATGAGTACTACGCCCAGATGGGGAAGAGCATGCAATTGGAAGTGAGTACTCCAAAGTCAAAGAAGAGGAGTCGACAAGGAGAAGGAGAAGACATTGAGAAAGTAAGACCTCGGAAGGCTAGAAGGGTAAACTCAAGGAAAGGAATGGTAGTAATTGCGTTGTCAGAGGAAGAATCAGAAGGCAAAGCCAAGTGCAAGTCCAAAGACTCGGAAATAGATGAAGAACCTAAGTTCACATTGCAGAGTGGAGACACTAGTAGTGATAGCGACAATGGAGAGGAGATAATATCGGTACCCAAGAAAGAGGAAGCCAAGATGGTGATGGAGGAGAAAGGTAACTCAAAATTGGAAGACAAAGTGCCAGAGCAAGAGGAGAAGAGAGTTACCATTCAAAGAGGATTTTGTTCCAGACAAAAGGCAAAGTATGGAGCAGGGCCAAGTAAGGTAAGAGAAGAGGAGGATGAAAGTTTGGGGAGCAAAGCATCCATTCCTATAAGGCGATTGCAGCTTAGAAGGTAAGTGTCGAGTGAGGAAGAGGTGAAGAAGGAGATCACTCCGCAAGTCAAGGTAACTCCAAGTGAAGGAGTAGAGTACCTATGGGAGGTTGTGTGCTAGTTATTAGTAAAGTTAGAGCACAAGAAGAAGGAGATGCAGTCAAAGTGTCCGGAGGTGAAGACTGTGTTGCAAGTGTTAGCAAGATTAGAAGAAGAGAACTTGGAGTTAAAGAAGAGTATAATCTGAGGTGAGGAGGAAAGGGAAGTACTACGAGTAGATGCAATAGTACAAAATCAAGTGATTGAGAACTTGAGGAGAGAAGCAAGGAATAGGGAGGAACTAATAGAGCAGAACATCATAGCAAGGGTAAGACAAATAGCTAAGTATGAAATCTTGAAGCAACAGTTTGCTAATTTGAGAGTAGAAATTATCCATGCTATGGCAAGAGTAGCAGAGAAAGAACAAGAGCTTGATAGGGTGATGGAGAGTGTAGAGGAGAAGAAGGAGTTGTGGCAACCAGAGTTGACAGTGAGGTATGGAGAGGAAGAAAGGTTGAGAGAGTTACTTTGCAATCAGGAGGAAAAGATTGTGCAGAAAGAGAAGGAGAAAGAAGCTATGAAAGCCGAGTTTGAAGCAAAATTGGCAATGTACAGAGAAGATTGGCTTGCAAATTGAGAACGGGAGAGGAAAATGAGATTGGAGCCATTAAAAGAGATCATGATCAAGATGAATGCAATGCTAAGTATAGAGGCCAGTGTGTGCATTGAAGAGACAAGACTGCACAAGTTGAAGTTGTTGGTGTAGGAGACGAGGAGGAGAAATAAGAAGGACAAAGACTTGAATGCCTTACTTATTAGTCTAAGAACCCGTGTAGATAGAAAGATATTGGAGGTAGAAGATAATATCACAATCAGATTAGACTTAGTCAAATTAGAGATAGATAAACTTTGGAAGGATGTCAGAGCAAAAGTAGATAACATAGGAGTGCAGATGTCTTTGGAATTACCATTAGAGACATTGGAGAAGAGTGGGTTGGGAGATAAGGAGTAAGAAAGATTACCCACTAGTAGAATTTCAGATCAGGAAAGAGAACTGTTGGATTTGGTAAAGGAATTAGGAGTTGTGAAACCCAAGGATAGAGTAGTAGGGAGTGAAGTTACTTCAGCTTTGGGTTTGAAAGCCAAAGAAGAAGTAGACATTGGATTGGATTAGAAACAGAATTGAGATTTGAAGAGGTAGATATGAAGAAGTGCATTGTCATTTTGGATCTGGAGGTTTGTAGAGTTGTTATAAAACGGTATAGTTATTAGAATTGTTGTTTGCTTCACTATTTGAGAGTGGCATTTGCATGAAAATGTTGTTCAATGCTCATTATTTCTCAGAATAGATAAAGCAAAGTGTTGTGAAGTAGTGCTCGTCGCTTGAGCTTGATTCCGAGTATCAACTTTGTGTCTATGTTTGTGAGTGTGTAGAGAAATTCAAAGTACAAGTCAGTGTGTTTGTGGATGTTGGATTTTGTAGCCTTGATCTTCATTTTGTGTGTTTGATCCTGAGTGAAGTGGAATTGGAGCAATGCCTTGACAGATCTGAGAGGAATTGTAGTTTTGGTAGTATTCTGCATTTGTAAGTGCAGTGCAAAGTTGATGTGAAGCAATTTCAATTGAGAAAGTTGTGCCTTCAGTGGAGGGGTAGAACACAATTCTGAGGCAAAGTCGTTTCCACAATGAACTGCCATTTTTGGGAGAGCCTGAATCATCACAATCAAGATTTTTTGGAAAGAATTGAAGGTGTTGTGATTAAGGAGTGTGAATTTGTGACAAGACTACAAGTCTGTGCTTGTTACTCTCTTTTGAGTGTGGTTTCTACCTAAGAGACTAAAGAGGAACTCAACAAGAACTACATTGTTACTGTTTGACTTTGTATTTGGACATTTCTCACTAGTATCTCTACAAGAACAAAATTTACTTACACGATTACCGCAAAAATGATATTTGCCGGGTTGTCACAATGGGAGGTGGGAAGAAGAACTCCAAATTTGCATTGAGAAATCATACAATTTGGAGGTTAGATGTGATTGTGAGCATCGAGGCCTTGAGCAAGCTTTGGATCACATTCTTGGCATGGAATTGGAATGTTAGTTTTCTAGGTTTCATGACTGAGATCATCAAGAGTAAGTGTCTTGATGGCCTTGAAGAAGAAGAGAAGAGAGGAAATCCTGCCCGATAGACAGAGTTGGATTGGAGATTAGTACTTGGGAGAAAAGTAGGCGCAGAGGAGGGTGCCACGTTCTTGGGGAAGGGAGAAGTAGCCAAAGAAACCCAAGAAGTGAGAGATGCTTTCTCTTCAAAGCACACAAAGAATGGTTACAAAGTGGAGAGCTATAAGGATCATGTCTAGAGGGGGATTGTGAGTGCTCTAATGGTAATCTTGAAGCCAGAGAGAACAACTTATGTGATGAAGCACCAAGCGGTGTTCTTCCATAAGATGTTTGCAGGAGAGCCAATTAATTCGGCAAAGTGTTTCCAGCAGAGGACTCAATAGATGATGTGGAATTTGCAAGACAAGTCTCCGCCACATTACATTGTGCCATTTGCAGCCCACTTCTATCTGGGGCTGAACTTGCTCAATGCGGCGGAGAGACACAAGACGGTGTCCCATCTCCACCTTGACTTGCAAAGAGATGATGCAGAAGAGCAACATTACATCCTAGAAATCAGGAGTAGCGATGAGTACTATGAGCAGACAAGGCAGAGTGTGCAAGTGAAGGTGAGTACTCCGAAGTTGAAGAAGAGGAGTTGACAACAAAAAGAAGAAGAAGTAGAGAAGGCACAACCTCGGAAAGCTAGAAAGGTGAACCCAAGGAGAGAATTGGTAGTAATCGTGTTGTCGGGCAAGAGTTGGAAGAGGAGGTTGAGTGCAAGTCCAAAGACTTGGAGAAGGAGGAAGAACCCAAGTTCATGCTTCAGAGTGGGGACACGAGTAGTGCCAGTGATGATGGAGTAGAGATGCAGTCGGTACCCAAAGAAGAGGAAGCCAAGATGGAGACGGAGGAGAAAGGTAACTCAAAATTGGAAGACAAATTTCCAAAGTAGGAGGAAAGGAGAGTTAGAATTCAGAGAGGAGTCCAGTCAAGATGTAAGGCAAAGTATGAAGCGGGGCAGAGTAAGGTAAGAGAAGTGGAGAGTGGAAGTTTTGGAAGCGACAAGTCCATTCCTATAAGGTGATTGCGCCTAAGAAGGCAAGAGTCGGGTGAGGAAGAGAAGAAGAAGGAGATAAGTCCGCAAGCCAAAGTAATTCCAAGTGAAGGAGTAGAATATCAGCGGGAGATTGTGTGCCCGTTATTGGTGAAGTTAGAGCACAAGAAGAAGGAGATGCAGTCAAAGTGTCCAGAGGTGAAGATTGTATTGCAGATGTTAGCTCGATTAGAAGAAGAGAACTTGGAATTGAAGAAGAGTGTAATCCAAGGTGAGGAGGAAAGGGAAGTGCTACAAGTAGATGCCATAGTACAGAATCAAGTAATTGAGAACTTGAAGAGAGAAGTGGGGAGTAGAGAGAGAATAATAGATCAAAATGTCATAGCCAAGGAAAGATAGGTAGTTGAGTATGAAATCTTGAAATAGCAGTTTGTTGATTTGAGACTAGAGTATATCCATGCTATGGTGAGAGTAGCAAAGAAGGAGCAAGAGCTTGATAGAGTGATGGAGAGTGTAGAAGAGAAGAAACAGCTATAGCAAAGAGAGTTGACAGTGAGATATAGAGAGGAAGAGAGATTAAGAGAGTTATTTTGCAATTTGGAGGAGAAGATTGTGCAGAAGGAGAAGGACAAGGAGACTATGAAAGCCGAGTTGAAAGCAGAATTGGCACTGTATAGAGAGGATTGGCTTGCAAATTGAGTATGGGAGAGAAGAATGAGACTTGAGCCATTGAAGGAGATAGTAACAAAGATGAACGCAATGTTGAGTATAGAGGCCAGTATGCAAATTAAAGAGACAAGGCTACATGAGTTGAAGTTGTTTGTGCAAGAGATGAGGAGGAGAAATGTGAAGGACAAAGATTTGAATGCTTTACTTATCAGTCTCAAAACTCATGTAGATAGGAAGATATTGGAAGTGGAAGATAATATCACAATTAGATTAGACTTAGTGAAATTAGAGATAGATAAACTTTGGAAGGATGTAAGAGCAAAACCCAAAGTAGATGACATAAGAGTGTAGATATCTTTAGAATTACCATCAGAGATATTAGAGAAGAGTGGGTCAAAAGATAAGGAGTTAGATAGATTACTTGCAAGAGGAATTGTAGATCATGAAGAAGAAGTAGTAGAATTGGTTGAGGAATTAGGAGTTGTGAAACTGGAGGACAAAGTAGTAAGTGAAGTTACTTTGGGTTTGGAAGCCAAGGAAGAAGTAGACATCCGATTGGAGTAGTAACAGTTTTGGGATAGGAAGAGGCAAATATGAAGAGGTGGATTGTCATTTTGGATCTACAGGTAAGAAGAGATGTTAGGAAGCGGTACATTAGGAAGATAATTGTCATTTGCTTCACTATTTAAGAGTGGCATTTGCAATCTTATGTTGTTCAATGCTCATTATTTTTTAAAATAGATAAAGCAAAGTGTTGTGAAGTAGTGCTCATCGTTTGAGCTTAATTCCAAGTATCAATTTTGTGTTTGTGTTTGTGAGTGTGTGGAGAATTTTGAAATGCAAGTCAATGTGTTTGTTGGATGTTGGATTTTGTAGCCTTGATCTTCATTCTGTGTGTTTGATCCTAAGTGAAGCAATGCCTTGACAAATCTGAGAAGAATTGTAGTGTTGGTAGTATTTTGCATTTGTGAGTGCAGTGTAGTGTTGATGTGAAGCAATTTTAATCAAGGAAGTTATGCCTTCAGTGGAGGGGTGGAATACAATTCTGAGGCAAAGTTGTTTTGCAGTGAAGTGTCATTTTTGGGAGAGCCTGAATCATCACAATCAAGATCGTTTGGAAAGATTTGATAGAGTTGTGATTAAGTGTGAAAAATTGTCATGATGAGACTGTGAATCAATGCTTGTTACTCTCTTCTGGGTGTAGTTTCTACCTAAGAGATTAAAGAAGAACTCAAGAAGACCTACATTGTGACATTTGACTTCATATTTGACCAATTCTGACCATATCTCTACAGGAACAAACTTTACATACTTGATTACTGCAAAAGTGATATTTGTCGGGTTGTCACATTAGCCCACCAATATCTTTGGTTTTGAAGGAGGAGATTGATAAGCTCAAGGAGGCCAGATTTATCTTTGAGGTGGAGAATTTAAAATGGGTGTCTCCAATTGTCATTGTGAAGAAAAAAAATGGTAAGCTTTGAGTATGTATGGATTACAAGAAACTCAACGCTTTAACCAAGAAAGACTACTACCCATTGCTATTCATTGATGAGATCTTGGAGGAGGTTGCAAGTCATGAGAGGTATAGTTTTGGAGATGGTTATAGTGATTATAACCAAACCAAGATTGCAACAGAGCATCAACAGCTCACCACACCTTGGAGGACTTATGCTTTCAAGGTCATGCCTTTTGGGCTTTGCAACACTCCAGCCACATTCCAATGGTTCATGAACAAGGTATTTGAACCTTTCATTGGGAAATTTGTGAGAGACTTCATTGATTACTTTTGTGTCTATGGGAGCAAGGAGGAGCACTTTGAGCACCTAATCAAGGTCTTGCAATGCTTGGATGAGGCAAATGCATCACTCAACCCAAAGAAGTGCATTTTTGGATGTGAAGAAGGTCAACTTTTGGGGCACATCATCTCCAAGGATGGAATAGTAGTTGACCTAAGAAGGTGAGGAAAATCTCAAACCTTCCATTCCCTTCAAGCTTGACAAAGTTATGCCAATTCTTGGAGATAGTTGGGTACTATAAGAGGTTCATCTTCTCATTTTCCAACAAGGCTTATGCATTGACCATCTACATGAGGAAGGGTGTAAATTACATGGTGATTTTGGAGGACAAGGAGGCTCTCAAAGCTTTTAAGGAGCTCAAGCAATCCCTTGTTGTAGCTCCAATTCTTGTTAAACCTGATTGGAGTAAGCTTTTCATCCTCTACACTAATGCTTCTAATGTAGCTATAGGATGCACTCTTAGTCAATTAGACCAAGATGGGCATGGTCATCCAATAGCTTATGCTAGTAGGCAAATGGTTTCAGCAGAAAATAATTACTATGTCACATAGAGAGAAGGGTTGGCAGTGATCTTTGGTCTCAAGAAGTTTAGACACTACTTGATTGGAAGGAAAGCCACCATTGTCATGGATCACAAGACTTTGAAGTACAACTTCAACAAGCCTAATATTGAAGGAAGACTAGCAAGGTGGATGATACTCTTGTTTGAGTATGACTACACCATTGAGGATAGGCCAAGAAAGAAACATGCAAATGTTGATTTGTTATCTAGGGCCTATGATCATGATGGAGATGAGCCAATGGATGATTCCTTCCTAGATGAGGAGCTCATGATAATCTCAGTCACTAGAGAGGTTCCAATGGAGTACAAGGAGATTGTGGATTTTGTGATTTTTTTGATTATTGCAAAACTTATCATATTTTTCAAGCTTTTGCTAGAAAGTCTATTTCCACTCCACCACTTAGATCAATTCCATTGTTAGGACCTTTTGAGAAGTGGGGAATTGATTTTGTAGGTCCTCTCAATAGAACCCCGAGGAACAATCGGTATATTGTGGTAGTTACTAATTATCTTACCAAGTGGGTTGAGGCTAGACCATTGAGGGACAAGAATGAAGATAAAGTTGGTAGATTTCTTTATGAACACATTGTCACTAGGTTTGGGTGCCCTTTAGAGTTGGTTTCTGATAGAGGAGGAGAGTTTACAAGGGTTTAGAAGCATTACTACAGCCATGCTACAACATTTCTTTATCACACATACATCTTATAAGCCAAATTCCAATGGCTTGGCACAGAGAACCAATTAGACCTTGTGCATGATGTTGGTGAAAGATGCAGAAATGGATTGGGCTAAACATCATTAGGACAAGAGGATTCATGCAGTTTTGTGGGAGTATAGGACAACCATGAAGACTTCCATCAAATATTCTCTATTTTAATTGGTATGTAGTATTGAGTCTACCTTACCTATTCACTTTGACTTTCCTACCTTCCAAAGCATTCATAGGAGATTGAAGAAAGCACAAGGAGATGATGTAGAGAAATGAAGGATGGATTAACTCATGGAATTAAAAGAGGCAAGAGCTTTTGCTATGGTTTGAGTGGAACAAGCCCAAAGGAAACAAAAGGAGAGCTATGAAAAGAGTTTAGTTATTTGATTCAAGAGAGTGCAAAAGAATTTTTTGCCTAAGTACTTTGGACCTATCATAATGGAGAAGGTATGGGGCAATTACACCTATGATCTCAAGGAGTTGGGAGGAAGCCACTTTGATATTATTAACCATGATAATTTGAAGATGTATCATAGAAGGTAGAGAGACCTTCACTTTGAGTACAAAGTGAAAACTTAGTCCGGGGGTAAATGTAACACCCATTTATGCATGTGTGTGGTATTATAATATTTAGCTTAGTATTACAAATACTTGAGAGATATTATTTATATAGAGATAAAAGATGGTTCTACATTAGTCATGCTTAGCTAAAGTTAGTCATAGCTAAGATAGTAGGGACCTTACTTTAGAGGAAGTGAAAAAGATGAGCACCACTATTTTGGATTCTAGTGTGTTGACTTGGTATTATTCCTAGGTGTTTGGCTTTGAGGAAAGAGTTGTGAATTCTTGGGTCTGCAAGCATTTTTAATTTGGATTCTTCTATAGTCCAAGGATAGCCCATGTGAAAGAATCCTTGACTATATGGTTGGGTCAAGATAAGATCAAATGCTTAGTGGAATATACCCATGTAGATGGATATTCCTTTATACTTTTTGACTTTACTTGACTTTTAGCCTAGTAACTTGAGTTACTCCAGTAATTAGTAACTTTAGTGCGTAACTATTTCACAAGTATATAAACAAGGGGTGAGGAGGTACTCATCATCCTTTCATTTGCAACTATCTCTCTCATTGAGTTCTCTAGTGAGCAATGTCTTGAGTCTTGGAGTGTTAGCCTTGGAGAGGTATGATGGAGTTGGGGTTCTTTGCTTTCTTAGTCCATGGTATGTTACCATAATAGCCATCAGAGGTTCATTCTGAGGGAGAGACAGGCCAGCTCACAAGACAAGGTCAACTTTCTTGGATGAGAGAGAAGTGAGATGGCCCGAGAGCATAATGGCATAATAAGGAAACATGAAACACCGGCTAGAATTTCATATGTGGTGGTAGCTTGAGGTGATAAACCACCGTGCTGATGCAACAAAGGATGGAGAAAGGTCTGAGCTTATGAGGACCATCTAATTTGAGTTTGGTGGTTGATGACTAAACTTGATCTCTCACATTGAACTCCATGTGTTAGCAGTGTGCATCTACATATTACTTCTGCCAATTTTGAGCAATTTGCAACCTGTGCTTGATGTTCTCCACACTTTTTTGGATTCTAGAAACAAAAGTGTTGAAGGAATCAACCTTGGTAACCACCGGACGGACCTTCATCAAGCTTGAAGGTGTGATGCTCTCCATACATGAGGAAGAATAATGTAACTTGTGTAGAAGCATTCATTGAATTGTTGTAAGCAAATTCCACCAATGGGAGTAAGGTGTCCTAACTCTTTTGCTCATCCAAAGTAAAACCCCAAAGTATGTCCTCAATAGTGCGATTCACCCTCTTTGTTTGTCCATGGATTTGTGGATGGTAAGTTTTGGACATGGCCAATTTGGTTTTGAAGAATCCAAAGAGTGTTCTCCAAAACAAACTATTGAATTGAGTGCCTCTATCTATGATGAACACTTGAGACAAGCCATGGTGGGAAAAGACTACATCTAAGTACAATTGTGCTAATTGTAGGGTAGTCACATCCTTGCTGGTATGACGCACATGAATCATTTTGTTGAGTTGGTCGACAAAAACTATGATGGAGTCAAACCTAGAGGTGGTCTTGGATAATTCACAACAAACCAAATCCATGCTTACCTTTTCCCAACATTGTGTAGGAGTGGGAAGAGGTTGGAGCAGTCCTATGGGAGCTTGATTAGAAGCCTTATTTTTTTGACAAATTAGGTAGCTCCAAATATATTCCATCACATTGTTGCTCATCTTGGGCCAATAGTAATGGCATTTGACTGCATCCAAGGTCTTGTCCACTCCAACATGGCCTGCAATGGTAAAATCATGATATTTTGCTAGGATGGTGGTTCTTAGATCCGTGTCATCCGGGATCTATAACCTCTCATCATGAAATATGAGTCCTTGGGTGTTGGTGATGCCTTTGGATGATTGAGCACCTACAATTTGTGGGATCAATTTTTGTAGTAACAAGAATCTTGGGCCAAAATTCAAGGTTCATCTTGACTTCTACCACCAAATTGTTTGCCATCGGTATTCACCCCTTTGGGTGAATGGATCTACAAAGTTTCTTGCCTTCCACATATCTGATTGTCATGTTGAATTGTTGTCTCCATTTTGCCCATCAAATTTGTTGACAAGAAAGATCTTTCTGTATCTTGAGGTAGACTATAGGTTTGTGGTTCATCTCTACCACAAATATTGTGGTACCCACATTTTTCATTGTGGATGAGTTTTGAAGAAGAAGTGCCTTGCTGAAACCAAATTGAAAACAAATGGAGAAGAAATGAGTGGAAACGTGTGTTTTGATCAAGCTCAAGGGAGTCTACTTTATGTTAGAGGAAGAAGGATGTGGACTGGATCAAACTCAAAGAAGCTTACTTTGTGTCAGAGGATGGAAAAACTCGGACCAGACGCCAAAGGAGGGTTTCTTCGCATCGGAATGAAGGTTACAGGTCAAGATTCTTTCGGGGGCCATATCTCAGTGAATACAAGTCTAAATCAAGCGTGTTATATCTCACTGGAAGCATCTCGTTTAGTGTTTTCCACTGCCACCAAAATCGCAAAGTTTGGAGGTCTGTAAAAGAAGATACAAGCATTTGAAGTTCCGGGAGTAGATGTGAAGAGTAGTTTGGTGTCTTCGAGTCAATGTGACTTCAGACTTTGGACTTTGGGTTTACATGACTTCGGGTCTAAAGACTTTGCCTTAAGACAAATATGATTCAACCCAAGGAAGTCAGACCTCGGAGTGCAGTGAAGGTGACTTTGAGAGTTTTGCCAGAGGAATCAGAGTAAGTTAGAGTAGGGAAAGAAGATAGTTAGGATACCCATGACTTCAATTTCAGTTCTGATTGAAGATAGGATAGAATTAGAGGAGAAGTAGCAGTAGTGAATAAACCCAAAGTGCAGGATCAGACAATAATTGTCTTCAGGTCAATTACATGAATGATTAGGGGAAAGTGGGTTACAAATTGAAGGTGTAGATAGTGTATTCATGCTTTCAATTACAGTTCTTGATGATGATACAGTAGAATTAGTAAAGGAATTGATAGTAGAACACAAACAACATCTACAAGAGGTTCTCTAGATTCTAAGACAGAATCAATTGTACGCCAAAATCTCAAAGTGTGAGTTTGGCAAGTCTGAAGTAGACTACTTGGGGCATAGAGTAAGTGTAGAGGGCATTCAAGTATTGACAGATAAAATAGAGGTCATTCAAAAATGAAGTGCCCCAGAAGATCAGACTCAACTTAAGAGCTTCTTGGGGTTGACGGGATTCTATCATAGATTTGTCAAGGACTTTTCCAAGGTTGCACAGCCTTTAATGGCACTACTTGGCAAGGGGAAGAAGTGGACATGGGGAACTCCACAAGAGTTGGCCTTTCAAGAATTGAAGGCCGCCTTGCTACATGCACCAACCTTGAAGTGGTATGACCTCAAAACATCCAATCAAGTTGGCTATAGATGCATCAAGCGTAGCAATAGGAGTAGTCCTACAACAAGAGTGGCATGACGGATGGCATCCAATTGCATATTTCTCTTGAAAGTTGTTACCGGCAGACCGCAACTACCACACCACAGAACGAGAAGAATTGACCATCGTTCTAGCAACCAAGCATTGGAAGCACTATCTGGGCAAGAAGGCATTTGTAGTAGAGATAGACCACAAACCTCCAGTCTACCTCGAGACTCAGAAGGATCTATCTCATTGCCAAATTTGGTGGGCAGAGTGGCGACAACGCTTCAACATGACAATCACCTACATGGAAGGTAAGAAGCAACTTGTAGATGCATTCACCCGCATGCCAATGGCAAACAACTTGGTGGTAGAGGTTAAGATTAACCCTGAATTCTGGCCAGAGATTTTGGCTACTACAAAAACTGATCCACAGATTGTAGAAGTGCAATCATCCAAAGGTGTCACCAACACCCAAGGACTCACCTTTTGGGATGGCAGATTATGGATCCCAAATGTCCTCGAATTACGCATCACCATTCTAGCAGAATGTCATGATTCGGCCATTGCAGCTCATGTCGGAGTGGATAAGACCTTGGATGCAGTCAAGCACCATTACTAATGGCCCAAGATGAGCAATGACGTGATGGACTATCTGCGTAGCTGCCTACTTTGTCAATAGAACAAAGCTTCTAATCAAGCTCTTGCAGGGCTCCTTCAACCTCTTCCCACTCCTACCCAACATTGGGAACAAGTGAGTATGGATCTTGTCTGTGAATTACCCAAGACCACCTCAGGGTTTGACTCCATCATGGTCTTTGTGGACCGGCTCAGCAAAATGATTCATGTACGCCCTACCACCAAGGAGGTGTCCGCTCTACAACTAGCTCAATTATACTTAGATGCAGTCTTTGCTCACCATGGCTTGTCTAGAGTACTCATCATCGATAGAGGCACCCAATTCACCAATTTGTTTTGGCAAACACTTTTTGGTTTCTTCAAAACCAAGTTCGCCATGTCCATAGCTTACCACCCACAAATAGATGGCCAAACAGAGCGAGCTAATCGCACGATTGAAGACGTGTTACGTGGCTTCACCTTAGAAGAGCAAGAGAGGTGGGACACCCTACTCCCGTTGGTGGAATTTGCTTACAACAATTTAGTGAATGCATCCACCCGGGTCACTCCGTTCTTCCTCATGTATGGGGAGCATCCCTTCACACCTTCTAGCTTGATGAAGATCTGTCCAGTGGCTACCAAGGTTGATGCAGTCAACACATTTGTTTCTAGAATCCAACAAGGTGTGGAGAGCGCCAAGCATAGATTACATATTGTGCACCGTAAGCACATGGAGTTCAATGTTGGGGATCAAGTGTGGCTATCTACAACCAACCTCACATTAGTTGGACCTCGCAAGCTCAGACCTTGTTTTATTGGGCCTTTCTCAATTCTTTGTCGCATCGGCGCTATGGCCTATCACCTTGAGCTACCACCACACATGAAGATCCATCCAGTGTTCCATGTCTCCCTACTACGTAGATATGCTCCCCGATCAGGCCAGGCTCATTCCACACAGACATTTGACCTCGTCCAACACTCATTGATGGCATAGAGGAATATGAAGTGGAGCGAATTCTCCAAAAATGCATGCGTGGTACTTGCCATCCGTGGATGGACTATCTAGTCCAATGGAAAGGTTACCCCCTCTATGAAGCAACCTGGGAGCCCACTGCCAATTTGGCACATGCACCGGTGTTGGTGCAAGCATTTGAGCAACAATTGCACAACAAGGACGTTGCATCTTAAAAGGAGGGAGGTCTGTAATACCAAGAGCTAGCCATATGATCTAGATGTGAAATTCGGTTTGGTAACATCTAGAATGATGTTATACATGATGGTCAAAATAGATAAGATAGAAGTATCACCAAAAGAGTACTTCTACTAATAGGGCAGAAACCAAAATAGACTTGAGAACCTTAGAACCAATAGCTAGACATATGATTTAAAGGCGAGAATTGGTTTGGTAACATCTGGAAGGATGTTACACATGATGGACTAAACAGATCAGAAAGAGGTATCACCAAAAGTGGACTTCTACTAATAGAGTAGGAACCAAAATATGCCTGAAATCTTTGAAGGCAATTTTAGAGGCCTAAATAGATGAATTAGGCCTCAAAAATGTACAGATTCCCCCCCCCCCTTACTTTGTCTTATCGAGAGCTTTCAAACGGTATCTTACTCACATGATTTTGAGATTCCTACAAGAAGATTCCCTAAAAGATTCCCTCTAGTCAAAGCTTGTTTGACCAACTAGATAGGACCTAGACCGGACATGTCACCCATCCAAGTAAGTAATCCAAGGGTGGAGCTTGCTGACATGTCACCTATCTGTGTCCTTAATCCTATGGTGGAGCTTCCTTGGAGGAGATCCTCTGTCTATATAATAAAGAGAAGGTGCTCCTTTGGGGCATCGAATGTTTGAGTGTGCAATTTGTGTTTTCTCTCTTCTCTTGTCCTCGGAGTATTAAATTCCTCAAGGATATTGGTTATGTCCTAGATGTACTTGAATTGTAGCTAGTTCATCCGTTATATGGAATAGATTGTAGATAGGCAACTAACGACGGGGCTCCATAGCACCCGGCCTCTTGATCTTTACCCATCATAGGGTATACCATATGCTTTGAGTAGATGGCTATCTAAATTTAGAGGGACCTAACTGCCAGCTAGGGGGGCGATTGTGGCACTTTAGAGTTCATGTATGACTCATGTATGAGTTGTGCTTCTATAGTGTATTGATGTTGACAATGATGTTTGTTGTGTAGGGATGTATATATGCACAATAGTTGTCACTGCCATTTGTAGTATCGCATCTAGATTGCTCAAACACTAGAGTTCTAATGATAGTAGTTAGAGGCATTTTGGCATTTCCTCATAGACTACTTTCTGATGGTCAGATTTTGTGTTTGGGGTACTGACTTCATGGTAGGGCCCACTATCACTTGCACTGTCTGCACCATCGGGTATGCCGTCAACAGAAATGTTGGATGAGACCTAGGTTGAAATCAGGAGTATACCTTGGAAGTGCAGCTCCAAAGAGCTCACTTCTCTGATGTTGAGCCTTTGAGTTCCTGGCTAGCATGGACAGAAAGCCGATGAGTGTCACCTAGAGTCTCTTACCTAGAGTGGGTGTGGCTTGACTATAATCAGTGCCATATTGTTGACAAGTTGTTGAGGATCAGATTTGAGTTGATTCAAGTTGTAACAATCTGATTATTGTGGCACTTTAGAGTTCATGTATGACTTATGTGTGAGTTGTGCTTCTATAGTGTATGATGTTGATAGTGATGTATGTTGTGTAGCAATGTATATACTCACCATAGGTAGAATCACCAGATTTGGTGAATTCATCATTCTATCTATGAATTCTACTCCAAAGTGATAAACAAGAGATACTCTAATTTGTTCATGCTAGATGTACATAATCTTGATGTGGAATGAATTCAAGAATGGGAAGCTAGGTGCAACAAATTGTCTTCCTGATGCTTCCATCCCATCCGCTCTCTAAAACACTTCCCAAGTCCAGCAATTGCACTATGTTTTCTCCCCTCAAATTACTCAATTTCAATAGCTCGTGTTCTTCCAAGAGAGGTGATCCACTCTCTTAGTTTAAAACACCTACTCTGATATCATTGTAATACTCTAAGAACAAGATACCTCTCCAAGAGAGAAAATAAAAGTTTTACACTTGATACTCCGATGCCCCAAAGGAGCGCCTTCTCTTTATTATATAGCAAAGAGGATCTCTTCAAAGGAAGCTCCACCCTTGGATTAGATACATGGATTGGTGACCTTTCAGCAAGCTCCATCCTTGGATTAGTTGTTTGGATGGGTGACATGTCAATCTAAGGTCTTGTCTTATCTAATTGGTCAAATGGGTTTGACCAAAGGGAATCTATAGGGAATCTTCTTGTAAGGAGCTCAAAATTGCATGTGTAAGGTACCATTGGAAAGCTCTTGACAAGACAAATCATAAGGAGGAGAAGGCAAGCCCTTTCTCTTAAGGAAGTTTAGGAATCTTTCCATTTTTTAGGCCTAATTCATTCATTTAAGCCTCCAAAATTGGCTCTAAAGTTTTCAAGCTATTTTTAGCTTCCGCCCTATTAGTAGAAGTAATCTTTTGGTGATACCTCTATTTGATCTTCCTAGCCCATTGTACACTATATCCTTCTAGATGTTACCAAGCCAATTTTCACCTCCAGATAATGTCTAGCTACTTGTATTACAATCCCTCTTCCACTTGTGCCTTACTCTGAAGTTGCAACCTTCTCACCTTCAATGTCACATCCTTTAAGTTTTCTTTCTCTTCCACCACTTGGCTTGTCCCTACAATTACAAGCTTCAAATTTCTCTTTGATCTTGCTCCCCATGGGGATATCAACACTAGCTCCTCTTCTCTGCCATCCATAATATCTTACTTGGGTAACTCCAAATACTGACCATCTCTTTGTTCCATGCGGTCAATTTTTGCATTGAACTCCTGTTCTTCATCTTCAACAACCTCATTCACTGATTGTTAAACTTTGGCCTTGCCTTCATTTCCACTACTTGATTTTTCACTCTACAAAGTAAGTTTGTCTTCTTCTTCTTTTGAGTCCTCACCCTTGGACTCTACTTTGCCTTCTAACTCTACTTTCAAAGATAGTTCCACTAACACCCATGTCTTACCTTGATTCAACTTCTAAGTCTTCCTCTCATGAATTGGTGATGTTTCCTTGGGTCAACTTTGCTTCCTTGACCTTAGTCGTGGAATGGGAATGGATATCTTCTTCTCAAATTACCTTATGTAAATTTGCTCATCTTCATCTGCATCTTGACAAAGATCCGGATGGAAGTGAGACACTATCCTCACCTTCTCTTCCAAGTTCAGCAAGTTTAATCCTACATAAAAGTGGGCTATAAATGGTAAAAAATAATGCAAGGGTTTTTTGTGTCCTCCAATTCTTGATCATTTGCCTTGTTTGTTAGTGAAAACATCTCGCCCAATTCACCCTTCCTCATGCAAACAACTAATGGAAGAACACTTCTTGTTTTTTTGTCACATAGGTGGTATGCTCAAGCTTTAGCATTGCCATTACAGCCTTCACACTGCTTCAACTCATTGGGTCCTTGTAGGTATCCACCTTGTATCCATTCTTGGTGCAAGGAGCTGTGAAAGAATTCCTCACCTTTGCGGTCTCCTCCAATGAATCATCTTTACCATGGGAAGGGATCTCGTTTGACTCTCTAGCTTCTCTTCCCAACACAAGTCTCCAATCCAACACAAGTCTCAATCCATCAAGTCGGATTCCTTCACTCTGCTTTGGGACCATCCTTACAATTTGCTGCCTTATTGGTAGCAAATTTCTGCCATAAATCCTAGAAAACTCAGATTCTAGTTCCAGGCCAAAAATGTGATACAAAGTCTACTAAGGACTTTGATCCTAGTTGTCATTTCTACTCTCCAAATTGCAAGATTTCTCACAACAAGTGCATGACTCTGCTTACTGCTCTTCATTGGCATCATGTGCTTATGAATTCTAGATCATTGGAACACCTATCCTTCTCCTAAATGTGTGATTCTAACTCCCTTAGGTTGTTGGAAAATCAAACCCTCATTTGGTCTCATGATTTGCATTCCTTTGGGACAACTATTGATATGAATAGGATATCTTCTTGACATTTCATCTCTTCCTTCACAAAAGTCTTAATTTTATAGTGTTATGTTGTGTAGTCATTATTTAGTTGATTTGTAATTGACACTCATAGATTTTTCATATTTGTTTTTTGTCACTCTTAACTTTCATCACCCCAAAGTAGCCATTTTCTTGAATGGTACCTTCTTGATTTGCATGACCTAAAGTAAAGGTGTTACAATTTCTTTGGTTTGGTTTGGTTCTCCTAATGCGGGGTATATGATAGACCCAAAGTAAGGTTACTTTGGATCTATCATATTGTAAGTTTGACCCGAGTCCTTCTTTTGACACAAAGTTGACTTCTTTGGGTCCAATGAAAACACATGATTCTTCTCTTTTCTTCCTCATTTAGCCTTACTTTGGCTTTAACAATACACTTCTTCCTTGAAACTCATAAAAGATGAAAATGTGAGTTCAACAAGTGAAACAATGGGATTTGACTTTCCTTTGCTTGCCCATGCATGGTGTACTCTTCTTTGGCTTGGAGTAAATGGTACATAAGGAAATGAATCTTGGGTGCTAGAAACTATAAATGCTTCTAAATGCAATGTGGTACATGCTTGTATAGTTGTTGGTTCCCAATCCAAATGTGTCTTTTACACAATCCTCCAATGGTGTAATACCATTGGCCAAATATATTATCTAGAGGTGGAAATTGGCTTGGTAATATCTAGAAGGATGTTATATATGATGGTTTAAGTAGATCAGATAGAAGTATCACCAAAAGATGACTTCCACTAATAGGGCAGAGGTTGAAAACACCATGAAAACTTTAGAGCCAATTTTGGAAACCTAAATGGATAAATTAGGCCTAGAAAATTGAAGTATTTGTCCCTCTTTGGAGTATAAGGCATTGCTTCTTGCCCCTTATTTGTCTCATTGAGAGCTTTCCAAAGATACCTCACCCATGCTATTCTGAACTTCTTATAGGAAGATTCCCCAAAGATTCCTTTTGGTCAAACTTATTTGATGAACCATATAGACCAAGGATCAACATGCACCCAACCCATGCAACTACTCTAAGGGTGGAGCTTACTGACATGTCACCAATTCATGAATATGATTCAAGGGTGGAGACATAATAAAGACATGGTGCTCCTTTGGGGCATTGGAGTATTGAGAAATGAAACCTTTTGTTTCTCTTGTGTTTCTCTTGGGCATTCTCCTGCCCTTAGAACATTATAATTGGCTAGTCAAATGTAACTTGGGATCCCATTTCTTCATCTATGACCATCTCCAAAAATTCATTTTCTACTCCTAAACTTACAAGAGTTGGTGTGGAAATGTGGGTCTTGTGCCAAAAACTAGACCCATTCTTGCATAATGGGAACACTAATGTTTCAATTTATCTTTGATGGTCTTCCATCCTTGTTGAGCTTCTTCTTAATGAGATCTTCTCTTGTGCACTTGTCTTTCCAATTTTGTGCAGATTTATAAGAGGCCTATAACAAGCCAACTTTTTGTACAATCTTTCTAGTTCATAGATTTGGGAAAACCCCTTCCAAACTTCACAAGATAAGTGGCAATGCATCTGAATGGTTTACTTTTTTGGATAGGTTTCTTGCAATTTCTTCCATGGAATTTCTTGAAATGTTTTTTGTACTCCAAATATTCCAAAATTTGACAATAATGGTGAGAGACCATTCTAAATTTATCTTCATCCCTTACTTTTGATTTGGGCTTAATGGAAGAAAACCTTGATGATAGCATGTTTAAAAGATCTTCAAATTTGACTATGGAGGGAGGTGAAACAAAATGAGGAGAATCTAGAGTGGAATTGCATAGATTGGGACTTGATGCAATAGCAAAAACTCCCAATCTATGAGTCTGTGCACTCCATATTTGCTAACCCACTCAACCTCTAATTATCAATTCACACTACAAAGCTAGTGCACATATATTCTCTTCCCTCTCTTCAAAATGCCAATGCACTATCAAAATTGAATGTTTGCTAGAACAGATTCTGCCAATTGTGAATTAGAAAATTAGCAAAATAACTTTGGTGAATTACAAAACTAACTAACAAAGCTATCAAGAATTGTGGATTTAACAAAGTTTGCAAGATAAAGACCTCCTTTTTTTCTAATTCATTTTCATATGTGATGTTGCAAGTAGGTGCAATTCAAATTGTGTAGAAAGAGTTTTCTCCTTCCATACACCCCATACTTCAATGAGCCCTAATGACACTAGCTTGCTAACTAGTATGAGTCACAAGTTGGTCCTAATTTTGGCCCATAAAATTTAATCTCTTGCACAACTATGGGGAAAGTGGAAACAACCCATAAGGTGGTACCTAAGAGTTCTTTTTACAAATGTTTTCTTTTAGGACCATTAGGACAACACCTCCACCATAATATAAAAATCTGATTGGAAGAAAAAATTGACACCTGCCATAGTGGACAAATCTGATTGGAAGAAAAATCCACATTTTGCATTTGCATTTCTATTTCTACTATTCTGGAAATGATAGAAAAAATAGCACATGATCTTTCTTGCATAGTATTTTCTCTATGAGCTAATTTTTGTGTGGATACTTGTGAGTGTCAAAGTTGGAAGCCCTTCTTAGGAGGAGGTGCCAATCCATGTTTGTGGCTCAAATCCTCATGAAACTTTGGTTGTGCTAGTGCTTGACCACAAATTCCTTGCATTGCTCTTAAGTGTCATCTTGATTGTGTTCCATAGTTGTGAGTGAACCACTAATGCCACAATATAAGTTGGACTGCATATGTTCACAATTCATAGGAGGCATTGCCAAATGCACATGTGACATATGATTCCTATCTTTCACTCCATGGTTACTTTGCTTCATGGTATGCTAATTAGTTTGTGATTCCTAAAAAGCTCACCATGCTTAGCAGAGCAAGCTTACTTTGCTTTACCTTCATGGTTATGCTGATTAGTTTTTGTTTCCTTAAAAGCTCAGTCCATGCTCAACAAATCAAGCATGGAGTGAATGGTATGAATCATACATTGTCTTAGTTCATGGGAGGAACTTCTTGAAATTGGCACTTGATAATGGAACTGAAGGTTAGATCAAGATCCAAATAGGCTAAAGCTTGCAACCAAAAGCTTTCTTGTCCAAAATTTCTGGTCATTTTTCCATGTCTTGACTACTACTTTAGATCTTGATTTCTTATTTCTATGCTCAAGGAAGGTTGTGCTAGTTAGTGTGGAATATGTAAGATTGCAAGTTCCAACCAAGGATCAATCTCCTTCAAATAACTCTTTCATAGCTCTTTGCCTTAATAATTAATCCAAGTGGATACAACATGTAAAATGAGTGCTATTGGACTAAGTTGGTGCATTGATTGATATTCTAGAGACCAAAACATGGAGTTCTTGGAATTTTTGGTGACTTTGATGCCAAAGTGGTCAAGAAACTCATTAAGGATCAATTTGGTGGATGGACTTCTCAAACTCAAGATGTATTTCCTCTATTAGTGTTGCTACCTTGTTGTCTCTAGAAAGTGGAGTGAATGCGTGTTTATGTCATCGACCAGCTAGAGTTAATTCAAGGGTAAATATGCACCACTTCTAGTTGCTCATATGAACAATTTAGTAGTGCTTAGTACAAGTCCTTCTTGCAACCCATGTATTTACTCTAACTACATGCTTCTCAATACTGATGTTCAAAATTGAACTATGTTAACTCCATAGATAGGCATCATGAACAAGAAAGGAGAAAAAGGATGAGTTTTGAATCATGATTTCTCTGTTTCCATTTCTCATTTCATCTTTGCAATAGCAAAAAAGAAATAATAGAAAGATATATCAGACATACTCTAGCATCTTGGATCAAGTGTATGGATTTTGTAGCTTACTTATCAAATAATTGTCATAGAATTTTTCTCTTAAGATGACTACATGTGGTCCTGTTAGTTGCATGACCTGCTAGGGATCAGTATTTATAATTTTGATTGGAGTATCATAAAAATAGAAGATAGCCAGTATCTTCCACACTGTTGAAAGAATTGATACTTTTTTGCATCAAGCGCTTGATAATCAACTAGGACAAGGCTGTTATACATACCTATCTATGAAAATAATTAACAAGGACAAGGCTATTACACAAAATTGTTTGTGAAGTTAAAAAGTTTTACAATTCTTCCTCCATTAGACCTAATTTTCATCTTTGTGCTAAAATCCTTTGCATGATTTCCACCTATTCCTTTGTAATTACAAGGGCCTCAAGTGAACCCTAAACTATGCATGGACCATATATTGCATGGAGTTCATTTTTATAGGGACTTGTGACTAAAATGTAACTAGTTCCATTTCAAACTCTAGAAATGGAACTAGAAAATTGAAAACAGAAATGAAAATGCAAACAAAGACTTTTTCTTCCAATCAGAATTGTACTCTATGACTGCTGTCAACCTAGTTAGGGAGTGTTAACCTAGCCACACCTTTTCCTTTTTGGGTGCATGTTTCTACGAGTATCATGAAAACATTTTTTTGGGTATTCCTAGATTGCCTGTTAACATCTCATTAAAGTCCTTATTGAAATGCCCCACTAGGGAGAAAGGCAACCACATAGAACTCAAGAAGGATGGGAAGACCCATCAAGCTAGACAAGGGAGAGACAAAAGAGGTTAAATGAGGCTAGGCCCCAATAGTATCAATATGAGAAATCTGCCCTACTACACCTAGCATATCCAAGCTATGCAAGTTGTGAGGTCTATAAACTACTATAGCATCCAAACAAGCATCACCTAGTTTAATTTCTCTCATATGGATTACACCAACCAATGCTCTTTATAAAGCAATGTACACATGCTATCTAAAATATGCCACAAAGTATGAGAGTGAGAGTGGTACCTCTTGATGTCTAATATGATAAGCTCTTGTGCATTCCATGGAAAATGTGTTGAACACCGTGTCCATCACTCCACATAACTCCAAGGCTAGAGGTACCAAAAGGTAACCTTGCTGTATACCCCTATACTTGGAGACCTTGCATGTTGCTACTTTGCTTGCTGCGCATCTAGGAGGATGAGTAATCACTCTTTCCAAAATTGCATTACATGTAGGGTTTGTAACCACAACATCTACCACTATCACTTGATCATCTTGGACCAAGTATAAGTCTACTCTAACATGTGTCATCTACAAAGCACACAAATGGTCCCTCTTTGCAAGGTATTCACTCTCTTGGGCCATAACAAACACTATGAGGTTGCATCATGTGTAACTATCCTCTATCTTCCAAAAGAGCACCGTGTCATATAGATCATTACTGCATTTAGCATAGAACCACACTCATAAGTGAGTAACAAAGATGCAAATGGGTGGACCAAACCTAAGCAAAACCTCATTATTGTGAAGAAGGTGGCTAATGTGAGTCAAAATGCCCTAGTGCACATTTGAGCTAGGATCCAAGAGCATGCATCCTTGCCAAAGCAAGAGCAACAATGTGCTTTAGTGGCAAGAGGAATGGATGAGTGAACTAAAAGAGAGAGTAGCATAAGTTGACATTGCTCCCCATCAAGGAAGACTACAAACCTATGGTCTAGTCTAATGGTAGTGAAGCAATGGATGGAAGGTCCTCTCATACCCATGGAAATAGACCATCTCTCATCTACTACTATAACACTTGGAGAGAAAAGGATCCCTCCTCTACCTTGGTCATATATGTCTCCAAAATTGGTCTATCAACAACCAAAAAATGAGAGAAAAATAAGGGTGCCAAGAGAGCTCAACTACTCAAAAATGCTATCGGTGCCATCTCCCCATAGATAATAGGCCTCCTTTCTACACAAGATTAGTAGAGATATTTATTTATGTGCCAAATCCCTTATCACACACTCAAATGTCCTTGGTCCAACGATATCACCAAAGACTTCCATAATCCTCCTATCAAAAGCTCTTAAATATGATAGGAAAGTCAAGGAAGAAGGAACATTGCAAAGAAGGTAAGTTGATTGATGGGAAATACTAGCCGAGAGTATACCAAATGCCACCTATAGATCTCCCAATAAAGGAAGGTCATCCACATGGAGAATATCCTCTACAAGGGCAATGTCTAAGAAGCATGTGGCAAAATCCTTGGATCTTATTCTCATTCCAAGAATACATAGTCCATCTGTAGATATGACACACCCCTCTAGAAGTTCAAGGTGGGGAAGGATACCTGAAGAGGACCATGCTCTACAATTTGACACCTTGACTCTCAAGCCTACAAGATATAAGTTGGTAGTCAAGTGATCAAAGTTCTGCCTAATCTGCTCTACAAGGCCCAGAATGTATGTATTATCTACCAAGGAGAGAAATACATAACCTGGCATGGCCAAAGTAGTAGATAAGAAAGTTTTGACATGAGTCATGGGAAACAAAGGTCCTCCCTAAAGGATCTCTCTATTATGTACCGACAATTGACTCCAAGATGGTGACTTCCTTGTGTGACAAACTATGTTGGTAGTAAAGGGAAGTCGGAGACCCATAGAATGACCATACAAAAGGAATGAGACTCACCAAGGATCCATTGGTCTCCCTAAGCTCTCTGAAGATGGTTTCTCAAGAGATGCTTAAAAGCATTCTCAACATCCACCTATAGGATGACTCGCTCCTGATGTATATCTAGGATTGCTTGGTACCTAGAGATATAGCCTCCTAACCTCAAGGTGTAGCTACTCCAAATTGATGTGGACTAAGGTGCTCTCAAAAGTGAGATCAATGTTGTAGGAGAATAGTATAGCTAACTAAGTGCAAAAGGATCTCTTGAATAGCAATCAATTTCATGCCCTTGTGTCCTTCTCCAAATGAGAAGTTGACTAGTACCTAACACTTGACTAAATGATGTAAGAATATCTCTCCTTGCTACTATTGCAACCATTGAGACAGCTTGGTAAATCCACTAGAAGGATCATATGGTTAAAAGTAGTCTCTAAGATGCTCATATACCATCCCTAACATGCCTCTTGAGAAGAGGTGAGAGATAGTGCACAATGCTTGTGCAAAAAGTGACCTATCAAGACATAAAAGTTGTTCAGGCTTATAATCTAAGACCTTTTATGGTACTCCCTCTCATACCATAGGATATAGTGAGCGTAAAGAAGAGACAATCTAGCCATAGACAAAGACTGTAATGCTTGTGTTGCTCTAGTAAACTCTCCCTCCTAACACAAAGTCCTACACCGACATAATTGAATGAACTCTATGCTATTTTGTGGCAATACTTGTCTCCTAAAATGTGCAGCCCTAATCAACTCCTCTTGTAGGGTAGCCCAATCCTCCATTGAAAATCTAGCATCCACCTCTCTATACTCCGCACGTCTTCCTCTAGCTTAACAAAGGCACCATCAAGGGAGTAAGAGGAATAAGAACCATGCTAACTTGTCCAAGGAATCACGTGCCAAACGATCAAGTGGTAGGAAAAAAACTTATTTAGTCTCATCATGGAGTGTATGGGGTACCGTACACTCCATGAATAGACATGGACATGGAAAACTAGTCTCAAATAACCCCAAGATACAACCTACTTGAGATGCTAACCACTCCCATGACTTGATATGTATCCCTATAATGGTGAACAAAGGAATAGAGGAAGTGTGCATAATCCAAAGTGTCATTGTAGTCAATGTGGTTGCTCAACTCAGGTGAGTATCCCAAGTGGTCCAATCATAGTCCTTGTGCATCTTCCCACATAGGTCTTTACCCCTCACAAGGCAAAGCATGGGTGACACGTTGGGCATGGTGTATTTTGAACCACTCTAAGGCGGCCCCACATGGGGAAGTGTAGTCTTGGTTAGCACAAGAATAACGATCGTAACACATGATGCTTCTCTCCATATCTCTCCATACTTGCAAAACCACAACCCCTCACATCCCAATTCACATGAGTAAACACTATCTCTCCAAACCTTAAAACGTATAAACATTCATAACTTTCAATTTACATCTCAAAAAATTTCAAACTAATTCCCATGGAATTCAAATATGAATACAAAGAAATTAAAAACTAAATTCCTGACCATTACACTCAATGTGAAATAATCACTCTAAACCTAAAAAACCTAAAAGCATTCCTAACTTTTTATTCAATTCTCCATATCTAGGTACCAATGAAACCAAAACTGAAAAATGATAAGAATAGAATATTCACTCATGTGATGTGAATTGATGAACTCTCCAAAACTCAATAATATCCTTTCTCTTTTCTCTCTCTACGGGTTGGACAGTTTTCACACTTGATCCTTTTTTACAAAAGTTCTTTTTACTTCCGTTTTCTTTTTTGAGTGCATTTTTTTTCGGCTATCGTTAAAATCTTTGACGGGTATCCCCACATTGCCCGTCAACATACCGTGAAAGTTATTGAAACGCCCCACTTGACATCTAAAGTAGGGAGCAGAACTGTATCTCTAAATTTTGTCACCACGGGAAGTGTTAGAGACTGGAACGGTGGTGAAATTATACCGGCAGGTTATGGACCGTCTTGTCATCAGGAGTAGAGCCGACGGAGACCAAGCAGGATAGGCCAAGAATCGTCAGACGAATGTTTAGAAACGTTCCAAAAGAAGAACGGCGAAGTCCGGGAAGTGGCAAATTCCGCTGAAGTACGTTCGGTATTGTTCTAACGGATTCGATCTCCTCGGCTTGCTGGTAGGCACTTAGAAAATTCCCGTCGGGAGAACTGCTCACGTGGCTGTCCAAGGAAGTTTTGAAAGAATCTCCAAAGGACAACCTGAGCGCAAGAAGTGGCATTTCCCAGTAATCGGGAGGAGAGACATCCCCGATCGAAAAATCGAAAATTGTTCTGGCTGCGTTACCTCTGTTCTGTTTTCGTCCAGTTAGCCAGGGAAAGTTCGCCGGTGTAATTCCCACCTGTGGACCACGTGTACAATCATCAAAGAGAAGAAGTGACTACGCGCTTCTTATTTCGACTCGATCGGATGAGTGAAAAGGCTCGCACAGCTGGAATTGAGTTCACTCGTATTTGATTAGAACTGCTTGCAGGTGAAGTTGTCAGTTTATTCTGGTTTGGTAGGCTGAGTAAGGAGTTGTGTGTTTCAGCTTAAGAAATCGGTGATGGCGTCTTCTTCTTCATCGACTCTACGATCGATAGCCTCTCGGTTATGTCGTATTGCTGGGAGACGGGAGATACGATCATCCGTAGTGTCTTTTTCAGCTCAGCCAGAACCAATCGATGGAAAAGATTATCTGATGGGGAGTGAGAAGAGCACGATGCGGGCAGCTATTCTTTGGGAGCCGAAGAAGCCGATGACTATAGAGGATCTCAAAATGCCCCGTCCACAAACGGGAGAAGTTCTGATTAAGACGAAAGGTATGACGTTATCCTGTACCTCGTGCTGACATTGGATCACAACTCGTAGCACATTATAAGGAGAATTCTTGCACAGGCAATATTACAGGTTTACGCTTCAGGGAGGATTTCTTCTTGTCCTATCAGTATTAGCTCATGTAATGTTGTTTAACTGGATTAGAAACGATTGGGGATGCTATCACATTATTTGCTTTGTGCTACAACCTTCTGCTCACGGCTTTCTGAGAAAAATGATTATTAGCTGGTACATTCCTCTTTAGTAGGATTTGAAGATGATGGGAATCAGTCACTAGAATATTTGGAAGAGTTCTTTGTCAGAAACCTTCCTTTCTTTTCCCTTCTGAAGATTTAATATTGGAGTTATACCACATAGTCTCTAATAGCGTTGACGCCATGTTCCACTAAAGTTCACAACAATTAGTTCATCAGCACACACATTCAGTGAATGATCTAGAAACCATATTACTGCTAATAATTTTCAGGAGAAAAAAAGAAATGAACCAACAAGTTTTGGTAATGTAGTCACACAGCCCTCGAAGTCTTACCATCTTGTATGTCTCTTCTTGTATTTTGTTGAATACGTGTTTTACAGTTTCCTGCCCCGGACCACACGGGTAACACCCACTAGCCACCCGCTACTCTCACTAGGACGACCTCCCGCAGACGATTCTCTCGCTCTCCTCTGATGCTCTCCCTCTGCTATTCGTTCTTCTCTCCATATTCTTCCTCGTCTCTTAGATCTTTGCTTCCGCTATTCTCACCATTACATCCGCGTTACATACATCATCCGCGTTTTTGCATTTCTATGAAGACATATTAATAGTCCTGCCCTCCTGCTTCTGCTCTTTCCCATTATCCATATATTCTAGCACTATGTTCTCATCAATCAGTGACGGTTGTGTGCAATTTTATCAAGAAATACTTGTCTAAAACATACTATTGAAAACAGGATTTATAATTCTCAAAACATGGACTTTTATTTGCAGCTGGTACTGTCCTGAATAATTTGGTCCAGCAAGAGGTCCTCTGTAGTAGTGGTTCTGGCCCTTTTCGATAAGGTAATTTATGCTTCTAGACCTACTCTTATGTTGATGATCATTATCTTCTTATTATTATTTGCAGCATGTGGAGTCTGTCACTCTGATCTTCATGTCATGAAGGCAGATCAACCCTACCCTTCCCCTGTGGTACTTGGCCATGAGATTACTGGAGAAATTGTGTCGCACGGTCCACACACGGATGAGGCAACAAGGAAGAGGTAATCATCTAGTGCTGATAATGTTGCGGTAAGGTGATGTATCATAATCATCTTTAAACATCATGTGATGCAGAACTGGATGTTAGCCCGACCTGGGGAGATTATAATCTCGGAAAGAGACCAGAAGACCAACCTCGCTACAATCTCTGAGGTCGTAATGATTAATAAATGAACAGCACCGAATGTATCATAGATGACCCGCAAGAAATGTTGCATGCTCTGAGTGGTTCCCTGTACCTGTTTGAGATAGTTTTGAGTCCTTGTAATTCTTGCATAGTGGAGAATTCCGGAGTCCGACTAGAGTCACTAGCTCTCCTTGCAGCCCATGCTTGATTAGAGTACGATTGCAACGGCTCTGCTAAATCTGATAAGAAGACAATATTCAGTGCGTCCAGCCTGCAAAGTCCTGGTGCTGTTTTGCAATCTATCAGTACTCATGGAAAGTGAACAGGAAATGATTCAGGCTTCCTGTCGGAGGACGAGTTGTTGGGGCCTTCATTATGCCTTGTGGAGGTTGCTACTTCTGTGTGAAAGTAATTTCCTTCCATCTTGACTGGGGTTCAAAAAAGTCAAATATCAATAGATCTAACTCTATGGGAACTCCGGTCTTCTGGATAGCAAGAATCAATGCAACTTAGGAGGAGGATTACACTCCGTCCTCATGAAATTTATCAAATTCTAGAAGGTTCTTTCAAGCGAGTTCTGCATAATATCCCTGAGCTTTCATGTTGAATTATAAGCTAGTGGCACTCCCGGCCGAGGAGTTGCTTCATAGCTGCATCAGTGTAGAATATGCCGGGATGTAGTTTCACGTTGAGTTGTAAGCTAGTACAACTACCACACCGAGGAATTTCTTGATGTCTGCTTCAAGAGACTACATACGTCAGGATGTATGACGAGTGCTGCCTCATTGCATTCAGAGGCTTTCCAACTGAGAGGCTGGAGATAGGAAGGCGAGGAATATACAGTCCATCATTTTCAACTTATGTAGCTATCATTTGGTGGACTCTCAGGGTGAAGAAGACTTGTGTGAGACATTCTTCAAGTACAATCGAGGCATGGGTGGGTTGTATGATGGTACTACACGTCTTTATCAAGCGAGCAATGGTAAATTGAGCTCTAGCTCAAGTTTGTCAGTAATACTGTTGTCGTTACTTAGATTGATGCTCTGGCCCGTTGTTATGAGTGTCCTTTGGATCATACTTGTGCATTCATCCTGGTTTCATATGATTGGATTGTTTCTCGTAAGGAATCAGGGACGTTGGGAACATTGCCAGTCAAGATTGAAGAGTTCAAGTCCAAGTTAAAGTTCGTGTTCAGAAGCCTAAAATGTGACAAGCTCCTATATGCAGGCAAACCAATCTTCATGTACAGCATGGGAGGTCTTGCGGAGTATTGTGTTGTACCCGCCTATGCTGTGGCTGCACTTGCTCCCTCTCTGCCTTATAAAGAATCAGCTATAATTGGGTGCGCCGTTTTTACCGCGTATGGGGCGATGAAGAATGCAGCTGATATGCGCGCAGGTGAAACAGTGGCTATTATTGGTACTGGTGGAGTTGGGTCAAGGTATCGGCTATATTCTTGAGATTGTTTGAACAGGATATGAACACTATTGCACTAATTTCTTTGCCTCTTGTTCCTAGGAACTAAACGAAAGTTGGGGGACTTGACAAAATATTCATGTTGGACCTGATTCCGAACCGTTTCAGTAGAAATTCATGATGAAGACAGAACAGAGTACCTGGTCATTAAGAAGATTTACTCTTGGAGGTGACAGCTTGTAGGGAAACTGGAGAAACTTCCAGTAGTTGGTTGTGACTCGGTAGAACTGTTTCTCAGCTGTTTGCAGGTCGCCCGGGCTTTCGGTGGTCGCCAAGTTATTGCGGTTGACGTGAATGAGGAAAAATTGAAGAACGCTTCGCAAATGGGAGCTACGCACACAGTAAATGCTAGTACTGAGAATGTGGTTGATCGAATAAGGGTAATATCCATCGTCTCAACTGTATAAACCCTCGTAGCAATGCCTTGAAAGCTAGGTAGGTGTATGAACATGTCAAGTCGTTGTCCGATGCACTTTGCTCCAGAACTACAAAACGTAGACGCTACAACTTTTGTTTCCAGGGATCTGATTACTGTAGCTCTCGACAGTACTGTATGGAGATGTCGCCTGTAACTAAGAAGAAATAGTAGCTTTAGAGGATCTTCACTTCCAGATCTTAGCGGCGGAAGTTTTTTGTCCCTAACCAAGATCGCGCTGGAAACATCAGGAAATCACCGGGGGACGAGGAGTTGATATAGCTGTTGAAGCTTTGGGAAAAGTTGCAACATTTGTTCAAGCCACTCAAGCAGTGAGAGATGGAGGCAAGGCAGTTATGGTTGGACTTGCTCCGGCTGGTGTGATGGCTCAAGTTGACATTTCGAAATTAGTCAGACGGAAGGTGAATATGTCTTCCTACAAGGATAAATTGACTTACTGAACCTTTTCGAGCTGTAGCTGTGACTACTGTAGGGTGTCCATGCACGGTACAATATATGGTCTACTATTTGGCTGTCAGGATACAACGTATAGACGTCAGACTGCGCAAAAGACTCCGTTAGAGGTCTTTCAGGTTGTATGCTGTACTGCGTTAAATATTGACATCTTCAGTCTAGTAACCTTACAATCTGTTTATGCACTTTGTAGCACCTTTCTAAGGTGACATGGGCTATCTGATTGCCACGGGTGCTGTACTTTATCTCGCTTTGAGTGTCGCTTTTTACATGTGTAACATAGAGAATATTTCCACGTGCTTTGACATCGCATTTGATCTTCTTCACAGGTACAAATTATCGGATCATATGGAGGTCGAGCGAGACAGGATTTACCAACGATCATAACTCTGGCAGAGATGGGCTTTCTGAAGATTGAATCAGCCGTGACAAAGACCTGCTCACTGGAAGAAGCAGATGCCGTATATGGAGCCATGGATAGGGGAGAAATAACTGGAAGAGCTGTAGTTGACATCGCTCCCAATATGGTACACGCTTGATATTCCCAAGAGACCAAGAAGATTAAGACGACCCATGTACATGACCAAGATGATCGCTACCATAGCCTTGTCAATATAATACATATCGAGCTCAGTGTATTTGCAAACTTCTATATGTAAATTCTTATGGTACCACTTCTTATCCACCACTTCTAAAGAATAGCTTTTGAACTCAACGATCTTTCACTTAAATAATCTTTCAACGAAAGGTGTTGCGCATGCTAAAGGGTTTAGACTCGGCATTTGCCTACCTCGGATACAGTTAAGGTACACAAATATTTGCCTGCAAAAGTTTAACCGTGAGAACCTTTAAACCATGTTATGACATTAATTCATGTTATTCAGAAGCCCTTTGAGAGATAAGGGGATGCATTGATGATCAAGCGACTGAATTGATCATTGACACGGGACTCATTGGAAATAATCGGATACGTAACTCTGAGTAAGAATTGTTCAATTAGTCCACTGAGAATCTAGAAAATGATTGGGAATATTGACTAAGACACTAAGAATTGCCTACGACTGCTCCAAACTGTAGATTACAACACATTCTCTGGAAATAGCGAGGTGAGTAAAGGAAGTCATGACAATCAGTCTTCTGCAGCGTGGTCTTCTGACAATCATCAGCTTTGTAAATCAGCTTGAGTTGTCCAAGCATCACATTTTAACCGGTGCAAGTGAAATCCACAACCCACTGTATGTGTACCCTGTTTTGTGTGACTATCATCATCTTCCCACCTCTAGGCATTGTGTTGCTGAGGTAAATAGAAGACATACCTGCAAAAGACTTGGTTTTGATAGGAACGCAGGTGCTTCAATTTAGGTGAAACCCACATATTCAACAAGGAGTAGGCTCACTGTCCCCTAAACGCAGACAGTGAACAGAGAAGGGTGGGTGCAAATGGTGCGGTTAGAACTTTATAGCATATTCCTGGTCTGCTCCTGATCTGCAATTGCTTTAAGAGGTTAACAAATGTGAGAAAAAAACGACAAATTTGGTAACTGCTGCATCCGAATTCAGACTGGTTACTTCAATATGATCAGCGCTTCAGACTCTTTTTCTGGAGTATAACTCTGTTATATGTTTACTTAAGGAGGACTCCTATCTCGAAAGGTCGGGGTCCTCTCTAAAGAAAGGATCAGAACTGTGGTGAGGAACAAGCCGTACAAGGAAAAGACGTAGGGTGCACAATAAGGCGATGCTCCAATTATCGGTAAGAGACATCTGCCTTACAGCACCTAAGATATCAGAGCAAGTCGCCTGGTCTACGTGAACTAAAAAGTTACTCAAAGGCATGCACATGTTTCGTACGCCTTTGCCAGACGGCGGAATGCTTGAAAGAGAAAAATCAAAGACATTATGCTATTTACAAAGCACACAGAAAGTGTCAACTCCAGTAGGAAGGTCTGCACCTCACCGGAACCTTTCACAACATAAAGCTTCGGCCAGGAACTTTTCAGAGATGAAATGCAGAAAGATGACTCTGTATTGTGGCATACTTGAGGAGATTGGTTAAGAAGCTAGCAGTGGTTTACCAGCCTTCTTTACTTCATTTGAAATTACGTATCTGCAACACTACTTCCTTCCACAAGGTTCACGATATCAAGCGAACAAAGAAACATCGATATAGTCCTTGAAATAGTTCAGCACAAACTTGAAATCGGATCAAGTCTGTAATGCATAGATGATAATGATGTAATGCATGTACTCAAGGTACATGCATTCTTACATTAAAATGCTTACGCAGCAGAAAGAGCTCAAGGTTAGCTCAACGTAAGAACTATAATCTGCATGTAAGTCACAGTGAACGATTCCCAGAACATGAAACTTTTGGCTTGAGTATCAGGGAGCATTGATCCATTTAAGACAAGGAAATCTTTGTTGCCGACACATTGGCTTCAGAACCCTGTGATTTGAACTGCATTAATGTAAATTTAGTAGTTGGAGTGTACAAGTCGGCCGTTCGGGATTGTGAAAGGGTTTAGGCAGATTCCGTGACTGAATTCAACATAGCTGCCTAGTGTTTATCATTGATCTGGATATAAAAGTCGTGACTCTGTTGCCGAGGGGAGGCTGGATAAGGCGCCACAAGAAAGGTGTGGGGTCCAAGTTGGGGGTTACTGAGGTTAGGGGTCCAAGTTGTAGATTGAGGAATATTAAGTAGTCATTTACAGCCCTACTGGTGACTGTTTAAATCTGTCTCTTCTCGATATTGACACAAGAAACGACAGTAACCCATCTACCGTGAACTTTTTCATTTAAATATTATCTTTGTTAGAATTCTGTTGGTGAGAATTCTCGTCTAGGTCTGATAAGTTAGCGCCACAATATTCATAGCTGATAGCTCCTGTGCTTGTCAAGCACAGGAGTCTGTGAACCCGCGCTGAGATCCTGCAGCAGCTTATATTGAGAGTTGTTCTCATCTAGCTGTGCCCTCAAGTTCTCAAATTTCTCACTTGCCACCATTCATTACTCACTTGGTTAATTATTTACGCAGGTATAAACTTTTTCATGCGGACATAAACGTAACTCTGCAACATTGCTTTCATTCTTCCACTCAGAAGCAGAGAAACTTTGAATTTCTCAGCAGATAGGTAGTGCACTTTGCAGCAGATAGATCTGTGCAGGACTTACCTCTTGATGCTGGGTATCGATCCCTACCCGCATAGACGCAGCCCAAACACCATTTCTTCCCGCTGATCTTCACCATCTGATCTTTCCAGATAATTCTTCGTAATAGGCTGCGCACTGTTTCTTTCAAGCTCATCTTCAACAGCTGACTCCTTCATCTCCCTTAGCCCCTACACCGTTTCTTTCTGCTGAAATTCCCAGCTCAGACATTCGGACACCTACTTTCACGAACTATGACGAACTTTTATTAACTTCTACTCATAGAACTTCTGGACGTTACAAGCCCAGATTTCATGTTGCATCTGTTGCCCTTAAAAAGCTTGTAGGTCTTCTACTTGTCTGTACGAATCTGTATCCTTGGGTTGGTGCTGTCCTTCATATTCTTCATATCACAGTACATGCCTTTACTGCAGCTGATCACAAGAGTAAAAGCCCGTAGGAACTTTAGGTAGTCTGTATGAATAGATCAAATTGTTTGTTCCTTCAGTTACTGTTATCCTTCATGTACTTCATATAAGAGTACATGATGTTGCTGCTGCTGATAAGAAGAGTATTCTATTCTAAGCGTCTCATGGTGAGAATCTTACTGTTGCAAATTGCAACCGTACCCCTTTTGAAATAGAGTCTGCCAAAATCAAATGTATCCATCGATACAAACAGCTTTGTCAACTGAAAACGCATTGATTTCTGAGCGGAAGCACAGATGTAGCCAGCAACCAACTGAACCACTATCAATCAAAGAACCTCTGTTTTCTTATACAATTCCAGCGATCTCGAAAACTAGAAAGTGGAATTACGGGCGCAAGGACAAGGCTATTTGAGCGCTGCTCGAGCTCAGTTCAACTCATGCGGCCATTGAACATGTCTATACTGACATGGTCAACAACAGAATGAGTTCGTCGACTGAACAGAAACTGCCTAACCTTCACCTAGAAGCCCTTCAAGGAAACTGTGTGACTTCATCAGCGCCGTCACTCAGCGAGAATAGCTCGACAGGAGAGCCGAATTTCTGTCATCTAGGATTCAACTGAAACTCCCGCCCCCCACCGGCCCCCGCGATCAATTGAAATAAATCTGGGAGATCTAAATTTTACCTCCACAATCTGAAATGACAATCAAGCAATACATCTATATATTACAGATGTTAAACATGGAGACAATTAATTCTTCATTTAGAGTCGAGAAGCTGAACTTTAAATTCTGTTCAGCAAAATAATGTACCATCTCTCCCCTGGTTGAGCGTGGAATATAGCTAAGTGTTCTGCCCTACAAATCCTCTTCTTCGTCCGATTCACTGCTAATGACAGTCTCCTCCTCAGCGACTGCTCTAGATACCATTTCTAATTCAGTGTCGTCTATATCCGCTAAAAACCAATCCCTGGCGTTTGAGCCATACGGAATTTCCTTGTCTCGAAAATCTGATCCGTGCTCCACCACTTTCAGAAACGTATTCCTTTCAAGCTTATCACTACCCAATATCTTCTCCAGTATGCTATCTTTGCTGGTATTCACATCAACCTCCCATGCCAGTAACTCATGCCCGCCATGGACTGATCTCAATTTACGCAGTTCCTCAGGAACTTCAGGGATACTCGAGCTTGGGAATCCAAACTGAGCTCCAACAGTTGGAACTCCTTCCTCGTTCTCTCGTACGATACTCTTGATCACTTCCCACTTATCATCCTCTTCTTTATTTGCATCACCAGCTTCAGCCAGCACTCCTCTTCTGCAGTCTCCTTCCTGACTTTTGTGAGCTCTACTCTGGGCTGCGCTAAAGATAGACCGAGACAACCAATCCTTTCTGATGGCCTTTTTATACTTTTTCTCCTCAATAGTCCCTGATGCAATCAACCTGTAAACATAAACTATTCTCTTCTGACCCAATCGAAATGCTCTGCTCATTGCCTGCTTAATGACTGCAGGGTTCCACAACACATCTAAGAACACAACCCGTGAAGCTCCTATCAACGATATACCTTCACCACAGGCTTTCGTGGACGCAAGAAGTACGTGTGCTTTACTCTCTGGATTGTTGAATTTCTGAATGATCACTGCTCTCTCATTCAAGTTTAGCTTGCCATCGAGTTTCAGATATTCAACATTCTCTCTCCAGTTGAATTTCCTCTCAAACATGTGTATCAAAAGGTCGAGAGGTGTAATATGTTGGCTAAAAATCAACACCTTCTCCTTCGCACGTTTGCCAGGGCATCGCAGTTCCTCAATCAAGTCGAACACAAATTTAGTTTTAATACCATCATTAGGATCTATAGCACTCATCTCTGATAGATCAAAAGAATGGCCTCTAGACCCAGTTAAAGATCGTGGTTGTACTTCATCTTGAACTGGGTTCTCCTGCATCTTCTGGGGGTCAAAAACATTGTGGGTGAAATCTAGGTTCTTGATCAAAATCGGATGAATACTGGTCTGAGAAACTGCAATCTCCCTCTCCAAGTACTGCGAGGGTCTGTGGAAGCTCTTCTCAAGCAGCTCCAAAAGCTTATTCTGTTGAGGTGTGGGTTTAAGAATGACTGCAAAGTCCCTCAAACCAGGTAGCTGCGTAAGCACAGCTCCTGCATGATGATGAACAAACTCTGTAGTCAACGCTCCCAACCTCTGTAATCCGTATTCTAACTGCTCAGAGGGCACCTTACTGTTTTGCCCTTGTTCAATTTTCATCCCCACCTCGTCAACAAACATTTTCCTGGCCCTTCTTTCTGCCTCCTTTGAAATCTGCTCAATTTCTTCAAAGTCCCGGACAGTTAGGTCAGCTTCATCCGAAGTAGATTTCGGGGCGAACTTTGCAAAGCCCTCCACGAATCCTGGTCGCACCAAGTAAAGAGTGTTGAACAATTCCTCAAAATTGTTCTGAAACAAAGTTCCTGACAGCAATATTCTCACGTTGGTTTTCACCTTCATAAGTGACTGCCGGATCCTCGTCCCTTTATTCCGTGGGAAATGGCCCTCGTCCAGAACAAGAAGACTAGGTTTTGTCAATAAAATGCGACAAACTTCCTCCCTTTGTGGTGATGAGAAATTCCTATTTTCATCAGTCAAACAGGAGAACATGTTGTAGCTGACTAGCATCACACTCCTGTTTTGGCTCCATTCGTATAACATGGCCATCCTGTAATTATCGAGAAGTCTCCTTCCACCAAGACGAGTATATTTGGTGTCAATGACCCCAGTCTTTTGGTGAAGTTCTACAAGCCTCTTCCCGGATTCCTTCGCAGTGTTTAAAATGTAGACCCCAATATCAGACTTCCAATGTCTGAACTCCTGTTCCCATTGTCTTAACATGATTTTTGGTGCCACAATTAATGGTTTGCAATTCGGAAACTGATTCATGTAACTCTGCAAAAAGCATATAACTAAAAACGTTTTGCCTGTACCAGGAACATGAGACAAAATGCAGCCTGCATTCCTATCTTGTCTCATTCTCCTGTCCTTTCCTTCCCCGGTAGCAAGGTTCCTCCAGAGGAATTCAAATCCTTCTCGCTGGTGAATGTGCATGGACATCTCCATTCTTCGTGGGAGGCTATTTTCACCCATCAAAATCGCCTCCTTGTCTGCCTTTGCAATCTCGAGCTTATGATACTCTGGAGGCTCAACCTCCTCGAGTGCATCATCTGGAGTACTTTTCCCAATGTCCCATTTACTCGTGTCTCCGTTCTGACGCCGTTGCGAAGTATCCTATTCAGAGACAATATTCAAAACCCCCCATTCAGTGCCTCATCCAAAAAAATCAAGACAACCTGCCTATTCAGAGACAATTTACTGCCTAGATGAAAAGGGTAAAACCAAAGACAGCTTAGGGGAAAAGAATTACCACATCTGGAATAATATGCTCTATGGCAACCAGAATTACTCCACATCCTCTACAGATCGTTCCTACGTCCTCTTTGTGAACCCTGTGAGCAGATCCGCATGGGCAACGTATCCTGTCTTGCTGAGGGGCAATCAAAGTTGTATCCTCCAGTTCCTGTCGAAAGAAAGGCATGAAAGGAAAGCATGAACTTAAGACCGTAAACCACAAAACAAACGCTTGTCGCAGGTAACGATACTCCAATTCTCCCATGAAGCTCTCTAGCAAAGAACAAATTCCCGCTCTTAATACCTCTGCAGAATCATCCGGAGAATCAACAACGGGACCATTCCGTGGGTCAAGCCCCATCTCCTTCTCCTCCAGTACAGGTACAGGATATTTGAAACTAAGTGGATCCCAATGAGCATTGAGGCCACACTTACGCTTCTCTGGTTCGGCCCCATCGTTGACTGGAGGACCGGCTTGCCTCTCCAGCCCACTTTCCTGAATGAGATTGTCTCCAAGTAAATCTTCGTACAGTGGTTTCATCGCATATTTGGGGCCACCACCTTCGTCTCTCTCTTGGCTGCATTCAGGGTTACTGCCTCCTGCATGGAGCTGTTGCTTGACTCCAAGCTTCCGAGTCCTCAGCCTAACCACGTTTCCATCCCCTGCGAACCCATCGTTCTTTTCAGGATGGGTTTGTGCCGCTTTCTCAGGAGTGATGCCCTTCTTCTCCTTCGATCTAATACTTGTTCGTCCTGTAGAACATCCGGGCATGCCAGGATCGATCTGAACAACCTCAACCTCAACCTCAAACTCTTCCTCGTACACATGACGACTTGCAACCATGGTCTTAGCAGATGCAAATGACCTCTTCGGATCCCTCTCTTCTCTGTTTGTGCTTAACATCTCTGGCATCATTTCACTACCTCGCTGGGTTGAAATACGCTTATCGTACCCTCCGTGGCCTCCTTTGAGATTTCTATCATTGTAGTTCTTGAGAGACTTGGGCCTCCCTCTTTTCCGTCCATGCTCACCATATGCCCTGTCATATTTTCTATGTAACATGTGCTTGTACTCGCTTTCGACGGAGTTCAGCCTTGTGCATTGCGATCGTCCATCATATCTCGATGATGGGCCGGCAAACTGCTTGTCCTTCGCATCTGTCTCCAACTTACTACCTGCTGCAATTTCGTCCTTCTTGATCAAGCTCGGACCTTTGATTTGTTCCTCCCTGAGCCTGGCTTGGTTCATCGCTTCTTTGCTCTCAGCAAGTGTCCTCCTCAGTGATGCTTGGACATCTATGTCGTACTCTTCGTCACTGTCTCCACTGATATCAACTATTTCATCTTCATGATAAGACTTATTTACCATACACTGTTGTTTCTTCGGGTCCGAAGGAGCTACTATCTCATCCCTTCCCTTTTTAACCCCAGCTCGAGGCAGTAGTTGAGGATCGCTCCGATCGGAAATTGCAGGCCTAGAGCCTCCTCCACGATGATATACGGACGGTGGTTTCCCACCACCCCCACCACCAGTTAATCTACCCCTGATACTAAGATCAATGCCAGAATCTTCTCTATCTTCTCCATCTAATCCACACTGTTTCTTGAGATGCTCACTTTCAATCTCAAGTTCCTTTCCATGTACACCCCCACCTCCAGTACTTCTCTCTTTAAGAATGTCGGCACTGGCATCCTTGTAACTTGAGGTTGGAACCTCTGTACAACTGGTATGAGACTTGCCCTTGTAAGGTCCGGGAAAATCCTCGGAGTTCCTCACTTTCGATTTTGTCCTTCGCTCTCGAGCTGATTTCTCTCTCGTATATTTTACTGGTTCCAAATTGCTTACAATGGTGGCACCAGTTGCATCCAGTGCTTCCTCGAGACCATCTAAAACCTCATCATCGTCAAAGAAACTATTTTCTCCCTTGCACTCTCGAGGGGGAACACGAAGAAGAAGTTTCGTTTCTCGTAGAAAATATGCATCGTTCGACCATCTGCTTACTTGAATCCACTTCCTCGAAAGGTGTGACTTCAATATCTCATAGAATGGCACTATCCCAGGCTGCTGCAAAATGCCCACGTTGGAGATGTTCACATCTCTAGTTGCAAAATCATGAGTAAGCAAAGGCCTTTCCTTGGTGCTCCCTAGAGGATCTTCGTCATGCCTTACACAATAAAAACTGACGTGAAATCTGCAGGTACATTCATATTGATGAGAAGCTCGAGAGATGCGCGTAATTCTGGCATCGTACAAGGCCTGTAAACAGATGCCATCATCGTCATTACATGATATGAAACGTGAAAAGTAAGACCATATGGTATTGCAAACAGCCAAAAGATGGCATAAGCATTAAGTAATGAAGTACAAAAGCACTTCCTAGTGCGTACGGTAACGACATGAATTTGACATAGTAAATATTAAGTTAGCCTTCCCTAGACATTCAAAATGAGAAACCGATATACACAAACCGACTGGTATTGTGTATATCAGGACAGTAGCAAATAGCAAAATAGCACACATGATCATCACAAGAGGTCTGATCTAACTATTACCCTGGTATGCAGTTTGAGCTCCTTAAAATCGGGGTGTGTACAGTTGACAGTGACGTCCATCCCTCTTTTCAGAATGTTGCAATCCCAATCGTCAGATCTCCTGCTCTTCAACCTCAACTGATCAAGGGAAAGCCACGCGTCCTCCTCCCCCGCCATAGGTGACAAATACCTCACCAGATAGTATTTATCTCGTTGCTGAACTATATCAACTTCCCACCATGATCCTCTGCAAACCCCTTCTAAACCTGTAGGAATATCCATAACGCACATAAACACAAAACACAAAACGATTAGAAAAATCACTTCAAATTCCGATCCCTCAGTCAGTCCTTGGAGATCCCCGAAGTTTCACCTCTCAATCTTGATGTCTCACTTTCAACTACTCTCAACTGTCGATCCCTGAAGCCTCTCATCTCTCAGTCCTGATGTGTCTACTTGAACTACTTCTCTTAGCCTGATAGACCCCTGAAGCCTCTCGCCTCTCAGTCATGACGTCTGTCTTTACGCCATTCTCTCAGTTTGAACGATCTTCTCTCTCAGTCTCTTTTCTCAGCCTGAAAAGTCCCTGGAACCACTACTTCCCTCCATCCTCAAAATATATCTAATGGAATTTAGACAACATTAATTAAACATAAAGTTAATATGAAGTTAAACAATAAAGCCACAACTCAAAGATGTAAATTAGAGTTCATACAGGAATGAATTCACAGATAGAACATTAAATCTTTATATGCTTTATTACGTTGAAAGAGAATGCACAACATTAGAAGTGGCGAACTAACGTGGTTTGGAATCCTGCAGCTCCTCGTCAGCGCTTTCTCGCGACATAGCATTCGCCGGATACATATTCTCCTGTGGTACAGACTGCGGCAAACTTCCCATAGATTTTGTCGGCCCGCTGGTCTTCATTACTGTCTCAGTCGTCGAGTTCGCAAAGCTCCTACAAGGTGCCATCCATACGGTGTCAAACTAAAGTCATCAGCTTTAAGAACCGCAACAACTTCACCCTTCTCCACGTTCCACAAGATCAAGCTTAAACACCGTATAATTGACTTCACAGAAGCCCGTGGTGGAACCTTGTGAACAGAAGATCCATGCATTGTAGTGCAGTGAATAACAGAGCCCACCTACCATGATGAAGATGTTTACTTCAAGCCAGCAGCAGCTACTATCAGTCACCTCCGCCACTATCAAGGAAAGACCTAGCTTCGTCTTTAGGCTTTCTCCCGTCAATCACATATACATCACTCCAGCCACCTCCTCCGGAACATCATCTCATTCACTCATCACCTCATTGACTCTTGTCCGCGCGGGACTGTTTCTTTTTCTTTGTTTCAATTGTGCAGTTTCTTGCTTGCGGAGAAGAAGCTAGACTCGACTTCTAGAACCTTTTCTGTATCTCTATGAACTTCTTCGGACATGAATCCCAACAAAATGCGAACTGGATCACATGTTGTGGAAATTCGTAATTTGAGAGAGTGAGATTCTGTTTGATATAGAGAAGAAGGAGGAGTACCCTGCGAACTGGGTAAAATGTTTTAGTAATCTGTAAGAACAGAGCCCGTAAGATTCTGCTTGATATTGAGAAGGAGTATCCTCCCTGTCTGTGCAGTGGTGAAACGAAGAGGTCCGCTGCGGGTGAGAGCTCGACAGCCGAGCCGGGGAATTGGAAAGGGACTGACGACGAGAGAGAAGAAAGAACAGAAGTTCCTCAAGGCAGACCCCGACCCGAACTGCTGATCCGGAGCAGCAGATGAGAACAAATTGTGCCAAAATTCTCACCTAGTCCTTGGGCATTGCATTAGAGTAGTCCGTACCATTCTCCAGCTCTTCGTCGTTCAAGAAATGAAGAACCCAACTATCGATTGATCGATCTTTCGTCACCAAATTCCCTTCGCTGCCTTAGTTTCCAAGTCGGAGAGTTCGAGTAGAACCCACCGGTCTTCAGAAACATCTGGTCGCTCCGGGAGAGGCTCTCCAGAAAACTTCCCCCGCAGGTGCGAGATACTAACTTAACCGGGTCTCAAAACATTAACCTGGGTTAACAGGGTCCAGTTGATTGACTCGATCGTGTTCCGTACCTAACGCTTTCCAATGATCTTATAATTGTAGTCACTTCTTACCGGAAAAGACTACTGTAAACTTTGTTACTTGTACGGCTCGATTGGGTCTACGCATCCTTATTGTTACCGCATGCCGTCGCTTTTTCTTGTCATTTTTCTCTCTTTATTAAAACACATTTTGAGGACATTGACTCTTTTTCTTGTCATTTTTCTCTCTTTATTAAAACACATTTTGAGTACATTCTCCGGCCCTCATTACATTAATCTTTCTTTAGACCGATTGCTATTGCAGAGATCTTTTTATCTTTGATCAATCGTACCATTGTCCTTCAGTGTCGTTTTCACTTTCGATAGCACTTTAGTCCACATCAATTTGGAGGAGTTACACCTGGAGAATGTGAGGCTATATCTCTAGGTATTAGAGCATTTCTAAATATCCATCCGAAGTGGGTCGTCCTACAGGTGGATGTTGAGAACGCTTTTAATAGCGTCTCACGTGCATCCATCTTTAGAGAGTTTAGGGAGACTGGTGGATCCTTGGCGAGTCTCATTCTTTTTGTGTGGTCTTTTTATCGCTTTCCTGCTTCCCTTTACTACCAGCATGGTGGTTCATAGGAGGGAGTCACCATCTTGGAGTCAACTGTTGGTACATGTCAGGGAGATCCTTTGAGGGCTTTATTTGCCATGGCTCACTTTAGAGCTCTCCTATCTACTACTTTGGCCATGCCAGGTTGTGTATTTCCCTCCTTGGCAGATGATACACACATCGTAGGCCCTATAGATCAGATTAGGCAGGCCTTTGACTACTTGACTACTAAGCTACATCTGGTAGGCTTGAGAGTCAAGGTGTCAAATTGTAGGACATGGTCCCCTTTAGGTATCCCTCCCCACCTTGAGCTTCCAGAGGCATGTATCACATCCACAGATGGACTTCATGTTCTTGGAGTGCCAGTAGGATTGGAGGATTTTATCACACACTTCTTAGACGCTACTCTTGCAAAGGATATTCTCCATGTATATGACCTTCTATTAGTAGGAGATCCGCAGGTGGCATTCAATATACTCTCTTCTAGTATTGCTCGTCGACCATCCTACCTCATCCGTACAGTTCCCCCCTCACCGTCCTTCCTATCACGTCTGAGAGCATTTGATAAGAGGATTATGGGAGTCTTTGGTGATATTATTGGACCAGGGACCTTTGAGTGTATGATAGGGGATTTGGCACATAGACAGACGGCTCTACCAATCTCATGTGGTGGGGTTGACTTGCTTCTATGGAGGAGACTACACCTATAGCGTTTTTGGGTAGTTGGGCTCTCTTGGCACCCCTACTTTCCTCCCGTTTTGTGGTTGTTGATAGGCCGGTTTTGGAGACTTATGTGACAAAGGTGGAGGGAGGGTCCTTTTCTCTCCAAACGTTATTGCGACAGATGAGAGATAGTCTATCTCCACGAGCACGAGAGGATTTTCCACCATTTGCTTCACTATTGTCAAATTGGACTAGAGGTTTACAGTCTTCCTTAATGGAGCGACAGTGTGAGCATATGCTACATTCTCTCTTAGTCGACTCGTCCATTCCTCAAGCTACTAGAGCATATCTATGCTCTTGCTCCGGCAAGGTGCAGGCTCTTGGATCCTAGCTCCACCGTGCATTAGGGCTTTCCAACTCGCACCAACTACTTTCTCTACAACAATAAGGTTTCATCTAGGTTTGGTCCACCCATCTGCACCTTCATTACTCACTTCTGAGTGTGGCTCTACACTAGATGCAGCAGCGGTCCACATGACACGGTGTCCTTTTGGAGGATAGAGGATAGCTACCCATGATGCCATTAGAGACATAGTGTTTGTTTGCTATGGCACGAGAGAGTGGATACTTGGCTTGGAAGGAGCGTTTGTATGCCTTGCAGACGACACATGTCAAGGCAGACTTATACTTGGTCCGAGATGATCAGGTGACAGTAGCGGATGTCGTGGGTACGAACCCTACGCAGGATACAGTTTCAGAGGGAGTGATTATCCATCCCCCTAGATGGGCGGCGAGTGCAGCAGCAGGTCGCAAGGTCTCCAAGTATAGGGGCATGCTGCGAGGTCACCTCTTGTTCCTCTAGCCTTGGAGTTATATGGAGCTATGGACACGGCATTTGACACATTTGTTAGGGAGTACGTGAGATCTTATCATGTTAGACATCAGGGGATACCACTCTCACTCTCATACTTTGTAGCATATTTTAGACAGCGTGTGTCCATTGCTTTACAGAGGGCAGTGGCTAGTGCAATCCATAGGAAAGCAATCACATTAGGTGATGTTTCTTCGGATGCTCCACTTGTGTGTAGATTGTACGACTTGCATAACTCTAATATCTTAAGTGTGGTAGTGCAGATTTCTCATATAGACTCTATTGGGGCTTAGCCCCATGTTACAATTTTTGTCTCTCCCTTGTGCGGCTTGATGGGGTCTTCCCATCCTTCGTTTTTCCTAAGTTCCCTTTTTTCATTTGAATCAAGTACCTCTTCCAGTACTAATGGGGTTTAGCTTCATTTTACTATTGATCTTTATCCGATCGTTCGTTTTTCTTTTCTCTTTTCTTAGACATCCTACGCAGCTGCCTTTGTCTTCTTCTTGCTTGTTTTATCTTCTTACGATATATGTTGCGTTCTCTCTGCAACCATTGCCACCGAAAACTTCGCGACCTGCTGGGTCCGGGAAGAAAGACGTTGTCGCGAAAAGTTCCGGGCAGATAGCAAAGCCTCGGTAGTCACGCCTTGGCAGCGATCTCTTTCTCGGCGGTTCGTTTCTGTGTTGACTGCAGCCGTCACAAAACTCAGAACGTACCACACTTCTGCATGTGCGAGGTCACACAATTCATAGGACCGATGGTGACCGTCGATCGCATTGCATGGTGCTGACGTTCCAGCCTCAACAAGGCGATGCAGTGAGCAATAATTCTTGCATGGTGTTGACGTTCCCGCTTCGACGAGGCGATGCAGTGAGCAATCATTCTTTTACGCTTTTTGAAGATTTATCCAAACCTGGAGAAATATTAAAAATTTTAATAAATTTCATGATATCGTTGCTTAAATCATCAATTGAATCAAAAGCATATTTCTTGCGACTAAAGTAGTTTACAAAGTTACCATATTTCATACCAGGTTAATTCATAAATATAAGAAATATATATATTCAACCTATAGGATGTTATACTTAAAAATTCTTAATATAATAAATTCCTAATGGGATTCAACTTTAACTTCTAGATTAGAATTACACTATAGTAATTTATAATTTATGTATAATTCAACCAGATTTGTTCATCAAAAGTTCATATGGTTCTCATCAAGAACATCTTGCACTTACACCTCCGATCTCCTTGGAAGGGTAATTTTTAATAGTATTACAAAGCATAGATATCTAAAAAGAGTGACATACTTTTTCTAAGAATAATTACTCAAATTATTACGAAGCACATACACTTTTTCATATGGGCTTAGATCAGTTTCTTGCTCTAGTATATCAAGCACATCTAAGAATTTATACTCTCCACTCTACAAAATAAACAAGAATAATGATAAAAAAATTTATCTAGAATATATGTTTAATGTATAATATATTATCTCTTATTAAATTTATGAGGTCATTATTTTTAGATAATGAAACCAAAAATACTTGATTGTACAGCATATAAATATAGTTTATGGTTACTAAATATTTGCCATAATCAATATCTATAAAAATAATTCAAGATAATATTAATTTAAATGCAAAAATAAATTAAAAGAAAGAAGTTAAAATTTGATTTTTATAAACTATTAACTTTATATTTTTTGAAAGTTTTTATAAAAAATATAATAAGGGTTATTTTTAGATATATAGAAATTTCCAAACTTTATCTTGACTTGATTGCCTTAAAATTTTAAAGTGTAAAAACATAATCTATTTTACATAGTGAAAAAATTATTTATGGATTAAATATATAAAAAATAAAGGAAGAATAATTATTTAATAAAGAAATAAATATTTAATAAAGGATTAATTACATTTATATCTATAATTTTTATCTCAAAACTATATTAATATAAATATCCAATAAAGGATTAATTATATTTATATCTATAATTTTTATCCCAAAACTATGATCAGTCCTTGACGTAATGCATCATCTCACTTATAATCGATAGCAATTTGGGACACATAATTCAATTCAATATTCAAATATATATTTATTAAGTAAATTCTTAATCAATTATAATAAGGACAAGGAGATGTGAAGGAGAAGTGGCATGACAAGAAAGATGAGAGAGAGGAGGAAAGGGTTCCCGAAATTTTGGAAATTTTGAAGAGAGAGAGAGGTAGATATATATATGACACAAAAATTCTCTTTGTTTCCAATTTTGGTTATATTGGTACCAAAATTGAAGACTATGGAAAATTCAATGGAAAGACATGCGGATATTAAGTTTTAACGCTTGTGATTACTTCACAATTGAGAGTGATGTGTAGAGAATTTCTTGTTGTTATCTCTATTTTCTCATGCTTTAGTTCCATTGGAACTTAGTTTTAAAATAATAGAGATATGAATAAGTACTTATTAGAGTTTATAGTTTGAGGGTTTTCAAAGTTAGCATTTACTCATATGAGGTATGATGTGAGGAGGTTGTGCTTTTACACGTATGGAGAGATATAGAAAATAATATCACATGTAACTCGTATTATTCTTGTGCTAGCTATAGCTTCACTTCCTCATGTGGGCTCCCCAAAGCTACTCGATACACACCATGCCCGATGTGTGACTAACTCTTTACCTTGTAAGAGGTAAAGATCCATGGGGGAAAGATGCACAAGGACTATGATTGGACCTATTGGGATGCTCATATGAGACGAGTGATCATATTGACATTGTTGACACTCAAGATTACACATGCTTTATCCATCTCTTTGTTGGCGATTCAATACCAATTGAGTCATAAGAGTGATTACGATTTGAGGATTTGTATTTGTATTTGTATTTGGATGCTATTGAGACTAGTTTTCCATATTCATGTCTATTATATAGACTTCTTTGTACAATCCAAGATAAGGCTGGAAAGGCATTTTACTTAATACTCAATAGATTGGCATGTGATCCCTTGGATAAATTAGCATGGTTCTTATTCCTCTTATCCCCACAATGGTACCTTTGTTGTACTAGAGGTTAGTGTGTGGGGCAAAGAGAAGCAGTTGCTAGATTTTGTAGATTCCAAGTGAGTGATTTGCCTATCCTACAAGAGGAGTCTATTTTGGCTATAGAGATTAGTTGAACAACAAGTTACTACAAATTCTACTGAATACTGATGGTGTAGGATAGTGGGTCAAGGTGGAGAGTATAGTATAGTAGCACATTCCACACATCATTTAAATGATGGTCTAGGATAATGGGTCAAGGTGGAGATTATAATATAGTAGCACAATCCCTACATCCTTTGTCTATAGCGGTTAGTTCCACTAACAAGACTATCTTTGCCTTATGTTTATTACATCCTTTGGCCAAAGAAGGAACATCATTGAAGGTCTTAGATTATTAGTTGAAGGAGCCTTTGTGTGTTGATATATTGCTTTTTGATCATATGTTATTTATTGCCATATGCCTCTTTCAAGGAAGCTTGTGAGGGATGTTTTATGAGCATATTAGAGATTCCCTCCAAGCAAATAATCTCTCTAATGGTTTTATTGAGGTATTCTAGATGGTTGTAGCAATAGCAAGGAAAGAGATTCTTATATCAATTAGTCTAGAGCTAGGCACTAGTTGAATTCTTGCAATGAAAAAGGACACAAGAAGCATTATATTGATTGCTATTAGGGAGGCCTTTGTGCATCTTGTTAGCAATACCTTCAATATATTTCTCACTTCCAATAACATCCACTCCATGTGCACACATTCTTGTAAATTTTTCATTTTTTTCCTTCTTTTTGTAAAGAAAAGGGAAGATACTTGCATGTTTGGGAGAAAGAAACCTCTTTTTTGAGCATTCTTTGGATCCATTTTCGCACATGTTGAAGCACTAAGAACAGAGCTATGAAAATTCACAAGGTATAAAGAAGAGGGTACAAAGAAGGAGGTATGAGGAACCCAAGTACAAAAAACAGACCGGATACAAAGAAGATAGGTGCAAAAGTATTAGAGCTAAAGATCGTAGGAAGATTGGATAGAACAACTTTTCAAGAGAAAGAAGATCAACTTCAATTTCCAAAGCCTAAATGTAATACCAAGAGCTAGCCATATGATCTAGATGTGAAATTTGGTTTGGTAACATCTAGAATGATGTTATACATGATGGTCAAAATAGATAAGATAGAAGTATCACCAAAAGAGTACTTCTACTAATAGGGCAGAAACCGAAATAGACTTGAGAACCTTAGAACCAATAGCTAGACATATGATTTAAAGGTGAGAATTAGTTTGGTAACATCTGGAAGGATTTTACACATGATGGACTAAACAGATCAGAAAGAGGTGTCACCAAAAGGGGACTTCTACTAATAGAGTAGGAACCGAAATATGCCTGAAATCTTTGAAGGCAATTTTGCAGGCCTAAACGGATGAATTAGGCCTAAAAATGTGCAGATTTTCCCCCCAATGGAGGAAAGGCTGGCCTTCCCTCCCCCCTGCTTTTTCTCATCGAGAGCTTTCCAACGGTACCTTACTCACGTGATTCTGAGATTCCTACAGGAAGATTCCCTAAAAGATTCCCTCTGATCAAAGCTTGTTTGACCAACCAGATAGGACCTAGACCAGACATGTCACCCATCCAAGTAAGTAATCCAAGGGTGGAGCTTGCTGACATGTCACCTATCCGTGTCCCTAATCCTAGGGTGGAGCTTCCTTGGAAGAGATCCTCTTTGTCTATATAATAAAGAGAAGGTGCTCCCTTGGGGCAACGAATGTTTGAGTGTGCAATCTGTGTTTTCTCTCTTCTCTTGTCCTTGGAGTATTACACTAAGGCTTTTGGAAGAAAGAGTTTATTTGATGCAATGGAGAATTTTGTGTTTGATTGTGAGTGGGATTTTAAAGCTACAAAACTTTTTGATGATTGGAGATGGATCTTCTTGGCTTTGAGCCAATTAGAAAGAGAGGCAAACTATGGTGGTGATTCCAAGTAGAATAAGCTTAATGGAAATTTATTGCCACAATCTTTATGTGGGAAGATTTCAAGAGTGCAATAATAGGGGATTCCAAGTAGTGAATGCTATGCAAGCTGCACAAGATAGATTGCAAAATTAAAATAGTAGGTTTTATGAGGAGTTACATAACCCAATTCTAGAATATTATGATGCAAATTATAAATATCTATGAAGGAGAAGTGCTTGATTGGTTGATGAGAGGATTAAAATCACGAACCAAATTGGCAATAACCATGCATGAACCCAAATATCTAGAAGAAACTATGTAGTTGCTAAGCACTTTGGTCCTCAAAAAACCTACAAATACATCAAGCATGGGTGGAGGAGCCAATGCCAATGGAGATAGATGATATACAATAGAGACTACTTGGTAATACATATTTGGAAAAGTCACACAAAATAATAGTTTCTTCTATTGTTGCCAAATCAAAAATCCCATTGCTAAAAGTGTTGAAACTCCAAGCTCTCTATAGGTGTGAACTACTTTAGGGTTCGATTGAACTTGTATAACATTGCATTGATACATAGTATACTTGTTACAAAGAGAGTTAGAAAGCCATAGCCTATGTGACACATTAGGTTCTTGGAATATCCTCTGGGGTAGAACATTGTTCTCTTATTTCTATATATACTAAGGAGCATTGCATTTTCTCTCTCTCTCTCTGGTGTGAGTTTGGAATTCTTGACTTTGTACCAAAGAGAGCATGAAGAGCCTTGGATGCATGATGGTACAAGGCAAGCAAGAGAGATGTAGCTCAAAGAAATCAATCCTTGCTATGGTGCAATCGTAGGATGTGTTGTTGAACCTAGATTTCTATCAGCCAGAAGATGGTGAAAGAGGTGTAGATAATATGCATTGCCAAAATTCTCATTGCATTTTTAGGGCCAAGATGAAGTTTGTTGAACAAAATGACATCACCCAACTTGCTTGGGTTTATCTACTTTAGAAGGCTCAAATTTAGGTATCAACCAAGTTTCAATATGATTGGAGATTTTGATGACAAATTCTTCAAAGACCAACATCTTCCAAATAGAACCTTCCTAGATTCTATCCACAAGAAATATAAGTAGCAATGAGGGTGGGGTCAAGGCAAATTGGGATGAAATTCTATAGATTTTAAGGAGTGACTTTGTATTTTTCCTTCAAACTCTAAAATCCATGTTTTCTTGGCATTTCTTGGTGTGTTTTACCTTTCATCACCATCATGGAGGTCTTTTTCTACAAGTTGTACTTTGAATGAGTGTTTTTTTCCTGTGTTTCATGATACATTCTTGACTTTCTTGTCTTCTTTTAGGGGCAACAAATGTACTCATTTAGAAAGGCATAGAAGTTGAGAGTGAGTTGATAACATGCTTGAGGGGGTTATGCTCAATCAAAGTAGACAATTGAGTCATTAAAATAATTCTTTTTGAGTAAAGATCAACCATGGCTGAACTCAGTGTGAGTTCCATCACAAGCAAGAAGCTTGACAAGCACAACTATGCTATATGGAAATTGTGCATGAAATATTTTCTTATGAGACAAGAAGTATGGGAACTTGTCACAAGGGAAGAGATGATAGGGGCCCAAAGGTGAGAAAATGGAAGCAATGAGCCAACCGAGTCTTTCATTATCTTACAATTTCCATTTTTGCCTCTATATATGGCTATATTCAAGATGAAAAGGCACCACAAGGTGCATGGGAGGTGATTGGAAGGTATTTGAGACATTTACCAAGGTGCACAAGCAATTGTCTAAGATTATCCTACTCCCTTTATAGGCGGTGGATGAGTTTCAAGATCTAGATATCTCTAGGGTGAAAAAAACACCTAAATATGTAAGGATTAACACTAATGTGGACATTGAGGAACAATCTACCTACCAAGCCTTCTTTCAAGAATTATAGGACATTTTTGCCTATGAATACATACAATTCTTGACAATAAAATCTTCAAATATGTATCAACAACATATATTGTTATGTTCAAAGGTTGGCTCAATCAAGTCAGAATATACAAGTTGAACTCCACCTACTCTCAAAAAGTACAAGAAGAGCTAGACAAACTACTAAACTGTAGGTTCATGTATCATGTAAGAGAGATAGAGTAGGCCTTTCCAATATTAGTGGTACCAAAGAAAGATACAAGAAAGGTTCATATTTGTATAGACTTTTGCAAATTGAATTCTCAAACTATCTTGGACCCCTTTCTTATCCAATTTATTGACATACTATTGGACAAGATGGCCCATAGCTAATGCTTCTCTTCATGGATGGCTATTCTAGCTCTAATCAAATTGCCATTGCCTTGGAGGACCTATACAAAACCACTTTCATCATAGAGTGAGTGCACTTACACTTACAATGTGATGTCTTTTGGATTATAGAATGCTCACAAAACATTTCAACAATATATGATGAACTTCTTTGGCAAAGTAAGAAAGGACATGAAGTTGTACCTTGATGACATATGTGTACATAGTTCCCATCTCAATCACATCTAAGTACTATGGGCTATTTTGTATATTTGTAGGCAAATCATGATTTCACTAAATCCCCAAAAATGTTTATTTTTTGCCTTGTGTGGACCTCTCCTTGGCCACCTTGCCTATGAAAATGGCATCATGGTCAACTTAAAGAAAATCTAGATCATTTTATACTTGCCCATACCATAGATAGTACATGATTCAAAACATTTCTTAGGCTATATGGGATATTAATGATAATGTGTCTACATGTATGCTAAGATTGCTTCTATACTCACTAGCCTACTACATGCCATAGTTGAGTTCTTGTAGACCAACCAATGCGTAGAAGCCTTTGAGACCTTGGAACAAAACTTGGCCATTGCTCTAACGTTTGCAATACCTAATTGTGAGCTAGTTTTTCATATCTTTGTAGACACCTCTAACATGGCCATGGGTATTGTTTTGGCACAATATGATGTGTAACAATAGGAACATCCCATCTGTTATGCTAGTTGGCAACTCAATTAAGTAAAGAGAAATTATCCACAATAAAGTTTAGGAGGCCTTGGGATGATCTTTTACCACTACCTTATGGGCCACAAATTTGTGTTCAATGTAGATAACAATGCTCTCAAGTACCTCATCAATAAGCCATTTTGTGTGGGAATACTTGCTGATTGGATATTGCTCCTATAAGAATTCTCTTTTTATCATCAAATACTATCTTGGAAATTGCATGACCATGCAGATTTCCTATCCCATATTCTTGAAGACCTGCAAAGAAATCCTTAAACACCAATCATATTGACTTTAATTTCTTTTATGTATGGGACATAGTTACTACTCAATCATCCAAGATGATCCAAATTTTTCATTACTTGTCTATGGGAAATGTGCTCTATGATTTACCATAAGCAAAACACAATTTTTCAATATGTGAGCCCTCCCTTTCACTATCTTCCAAGGAAATCTATACAAGATGGTGTGGATAGAGTACTTCAGCATTGCATCAACCCATAAGAAGTCCTCATGGTGCTAAAGGCATGTCATTCTAATGAATTTGGGAGGTGGGGAGTTAGGGAGGACCACTTTTCAGGAGAACTAACTGCACATAAGGTCAATCTTGATCTATCTTGGTGGCCATTTGTCTTGCATGTGTGATGAGTACCAATGAATTGGTAAACTTGCCTAACAATACCGCATGTACCTCCACTTGGTATTAGCATCACAACCCTCCCAAAAATGGTGCACCAATTTTGTGGGACTTGTTAATCTTGCAGTACAAAGGAGTATATATTGAATATTACAGTCATTGTTGACTACACAACTAAATGAGAAAAAGCCAAATCTTTTGTCAAAAACTCCATTGTCATCACTATCTAGTTTCTGCATAGAAATATTATATTTAGATTTGGTGTTCCCTTATCTATTATCACCAATAATGGATCACACTTCATCAACTTAGGTATATGAGACTTGACCACTATCTATGGGATCTAGCACAGCTGGTCTACCCCATAATCCCCGTAAGCAAATAGGCAGGTCAAGCATGCCAATGGAATTTTGCTGACCATTCTAAAAAGAATGGTCAATCTCAATCCCACAAATTGGAATCAGAAGCTAATGTATGTCTTACCATACCACAATAAAGCTTACTATGGAATTCGCCCCATTTCAACTTGTCTACAAGCAAGAGGTCATTCTACCTATTGAATTCATAATCCCATCCCATAAGGTTCTTACCAGTAAGTCAATAGGAATGTCCAATGGGGGGAGGGAGAAACAACTAAGGAAAGGAGTTTTTCTCTCCATGATTTGAATGAAAAACATCTACATGCACTTTATATGTATTATGCTACTTAGACCAAGTGGAAACCCTATTTTTACAACAAGACCAAGGAGGTTCCACTCTACAAAATGGACTTAGTACTGAAGTTCAATGATAGGGTAGGCCAATTCCCTAGTAAATTAGTTGAGAAATGATTAGCCTTTATAGGATGTAAGAAGCCTTTGACAATAGTTCTTTCCAATTGGAAACTTTAGATGAAGAATTCTTGGCATCTCATACCAATGGGTTCAAAAGTGCAGACCATATAACCTGTATTATATTCTATTACAAGGCCAAGAAGAGAAGATACTATAGGAAATTAGATGCTTCTTATGTCACTTGAGCACCATTCTATTTGAACCATGTTATGGTATTATCTTCCCTTGGGATGTAAAGGACTTTTCAAATGATTCGTGATTGCCTACAGGTTCATTTCTATTGTGGGATACTCCTTCTTGGACCTAAAACCCAAGACAAAAATTCAAAAGATAGTTGAAGCAAGCAAACAACAAAAACACCTATTGGAATTCCCTATTTCATATAGTGTACAACCATTTTATTGGTTCAAAGGAAAGACTATGTTACATTCATGACGGTTTATATTCAATGAAAAAATAGTGCCACATGCATGACACTTTGGATTTGAACACCAAATAGTGTCAAGTGGTAGGTGACATTACAAATACTATTTTGAGGTGGCATACTTTGGGCAAATCATTCAAACTCAAAAAAGAAGATACAATGGCTGATAATGATTACACTTGAACAAAACCCTTAAAAGATTCAAATTTTTCCTCATTTTGTCATTTTGTACTTGAGAGAGAATCAGTTGGAGCAAGCTCAAGGGGAAGAAAGCAAGTGCAATTCATCATTGGAAGCAAAATTATCAACAACAAGTTGATAAAAATTATTGCGTAAATGAGACCACTCAGCCTAAAATTGTGATATCTATGTACAACAAGCAAGAATTCATAAGAAGGTTAATTCTAGGAGCAATCTTAGACTGGTTGGATCAAACAAGTAGAGAAGTGGTCATCTCTAAAATTCATTAATTTTTTCACAATGTGAAGAAAATCCAAGTAGATGGAGTTCTACCAACAAGAGATCTCAAAATGAATCTACAATCAGATTTTTTTAAGAGCTCAATAACTATGCAAACGTCAAACAATTTCAGAACAAGCAATAGAAAATCTTTATCAAATTCCAAAAATTCTACCAAAAGAAGAAGGAGGAATGGCACCCTAAAAGAACATAAAGAAGGAAGTACTTATCTACATGTAGTTGTGCTTTCTATGTAATTTCAGCAATATAGACTCCAAAACATGGGAGAATATGAAGAATGGCAAGATATGAAATATTATGGCCCACAAATACTAGTTGCTAGCAGAAAAGGAGCTTCCAAAAGTCATAATAGTGGCGCATGAAATACAAGTTGAAGCTAAGGTCATACACATTTCTATTCTCATAACCTGCTCTACTTGTCCAACAACTCCTCTTTATCACCAAGGATACAATTAGGGAGGTATTATCCCTCAAGAAGATATAGGAAGGTACCTTTTAGCTTGGATGGAGTTCATGTTTAGCCCACAACACCTACCAGGGCTTTTATTTTTCAATGCAATTGACAATTGGGCGGGAACCATAAACAAGAAAGGATTCTTGATGGCAATAGTGTCAGTTCCACCAGTCTTCTATGCCATGAAGAACTTTCATTGGCTTATAGATGGACATGGGAGTGTATTCTTCTTAAGTGTGTCATTGAAAACTGCCTTGATAAGAAGTGTAATACACAAGGAGGCATCCAATTATGCTCCCATAGTATTCACCAAACTATGGGAATGTTGCAAGAATTTCAAGAAGGCAATCTAAATAGAGAAAATAGAAAGAGGAAGACCTTTTAACATGGGGCCAATACTAATGGTAGTGCTAGAACATGTAGCACTGGGCTCTTTTTTGTTGAAGGAGAACCTTACCAAGAAGGTGTCACCAACGTCCCAATTGCCTATCTTCAAGAAGAGCCATCAAGAGATGGTAAGGTGGATTGGGGCTAGATTGTGAGTTCTTATGTAATAGCCAAACTTGTCACTAACTTCACAAAATGGATTGACAAGGAACGGGCCAACCTCTTAAAAAAATGGATGGGTGAAGTAACTGAAGTACAAGAGGAAGAAGTATGGGAAACATAAATCTTATAGAAGGAGAAAATGCCTATCCTAAGAGAAAGGAGACAACCAGCTCCAAGAAAGCATAGCAATATTGCCATCCCCAATAAAGGAGAAAAAGAAGTTAAGTCATGATAAGGACACTCACCAACAAGAAGAAGAGGCCAGAAAACTTCTACCTAAGAAGAAGAAAACTTCCTCAAGACGAAGAGATTTATTATAGCCCAAAGCTCCTAACTCCTACTTTTGAGAAGGGAATTAGCTCCAAAAATTAGAGAATCAAACATCATCCATCTAGGATGTGATTTGCCAAGTGTTCTTAGGACTAGAAGTGGCCTCCTTTAATTTATGATTTAATCAATTGGTACCATGATGAATGACAAGGAACTAGGGACACTAACCTTCTTCTAAGATTTACTAACGGATAGGATGAGAGGTGCACACTTGTACCTAAAGGCTGTAGGAAGATCTTGCAAAACAAGATAGGTTGGGCCATCATTTCAAAGTGATGGGCACTCTCACTAATAATCTAGTGAGTAGGGAAGGTTTTAGCAAGTGGATAGAGGAGACATGGAAGCTTGGTCTTGTGTCCATACATACAAATGGACTTAAGATGTGGTCAGCTAGCCCACAACATTATAATGGAACTATAGGAAGAGCAAGACTAAATCCTATAGAAAATTTCCCATAAGTTACAAGAAGTGAAACTAGCTTGGGAATATAAGAAAGCCAAGTGGCAAAAGGAGTTTGCCAAGGTTGGAAACAAGTTGGCATAGATTGAATTGCGGATCCAACAAAAAAAAGGAGAAATTCACTATTCACATGCTATTGGTGCATGCACAATTGGAGAACAAAAGGAACACAAAAGAACTTGAGTTGCTATGGGATGAGGCAACAAGTACCAAGGAGGACTCCAAAGTAGTAGAAGAGAAGGTAAAAGAATTAAAGACATAGTTAGAGACTTTTTCCAAAGAAACAAATGATACAATGAAGACTAAGTCTGGCCTCAAAGAGAAGGTAGCTACTCTTAGAAAAGAGAAGATAGCATAGGAGAGCTTACCTAGTGAGAGTGATGCAAGATTTTTTTAAATTAGTGTGTATAATTTGAATTGGGGTAATTTTTCTAAAAGAAAGAGCAAATTGATGTTGCATTGTAGTGCATACCAATTTTTGGTGAAGGAAATAAAAATATAGGGAAAGAAGGATTGTACAGATGGAAGAGGCTATGGAAAAAATAGACTAGAACTAGAATGGGATAAATTTAATTAAATAGGGAGTTGGCTCAATGGTAAATTTGCACTCACTGAAGAACAAGATATTTGATGAAGAATTAGATACTTGATGAAGATCAAGATATTTAATGAAGACAAAATAGTCAATGAAATGGTAGGATTTATTAAACTATGGTCAATATTTAGTGGAAAGGTTTGTAACTAATCATAGTGAAAAATTTGTATATTGTGTTTCAGAGGTCTTGACTCTTCTACCTTCAAACAATTAGTTTAGATGGACTTGCAATCCTCTCATCAATTGCTAGGGTTGAACAAAAAGCATGAGGTGTTTATAAATAGCTCATGCTAGATGTAAACACTCATTTACTCCAACTTGTGGTAGCTCTTGATAGGTCTTGTCACAATGAAAACAAAGTTTATGGGGCATCAACATTGGTTCAACCATCAATTATATAGTTAGAGTCATGACAACCATCATGTCCATTTTTGGAAGAGAGGTGGTATGGTCTAATCTCAAAGAAAGATCCATAATTCACAAAGTTTTTTACCACAAAGAAATTTCAAGCATAAGTTGGATTGGTGGATGCAACATTATTCCCCTTGGCATAGAGGCCAAAGATCAAAGGAAATAATTATATTTCAGTAGAAAAGGCTCATATTTCTATCAATGTGCATGTTGTATGCAATAACATGCTAAAACAACACTAGAAACAACATCCAAAAGAGGATAGAAAACACTCATTAGAGTTTTACCACAAACAATTGTCACTCAAAATCACAATTCTTTAGTTCCAATCCAAATCAACGTCAATTGTGATGATTTAGTTGATACAAGAATGTCTACTTCATCACAAAGTGACATCACATTGGATTTTGTATTCCATCCTTCCCATGAAGGTACAACTTCCCAATTCATAGTGACTTCACATCAATTGCTTGCTTTTGGCTTTGATTGCCAAATACTACCAATACTACAATTCCCAATATTCATCAAGGCATTGCTTTGAATGTGCTTCCTTAAGGATCAAACATGTAGATTGGAATTCAAAGTTATAGAATCTAACATCCAACAGTCCTTCACTTACCATCCAAATTTCTTTATATATTCACAAACAAAGGCATTTAGTTGACACTCAGAATTAAGAAAATGACAAGCATTGTATTAGTACTTCATTTTATTCATCTATTCCTCATTACTAAATACAAAACACTTCAAATGACTGCTCTAAATAGTCAAATCACTTGGAAGTTACAAAAACTACCTAAACTACTTAACTACCACTACTTCCACCAATGTTGTAGATACAAAGCAACTCTACTTGCAAAACCGCTACTTTGATTTTGTAATTGCTATTGACTCATATCCAATATGGGTACTAATTTTACTTTGGCTTCCTCATCCAAAGTAACTACAAGTGTCTCCTACACTTTGGGTTCTACATTGATGAGGCTATCACCTCATCAATCTGCATTGCAATTAAAGTCATAGATATCTTAGCACTATCCTCTTTCCTTACTCTAACTTCTATAATGGCTTGGGTAACTTTGCCAAGTCCACTTGCACTCCAATCTTAGCTACTTTGGATCAGGTCATTGTATGCAAATGTAGAGTAGTGGTGAGAATATCTACATTCATTTTAACTAAGTCTAATCTAAGGAAAATATTCACTCAGCCCTATATCACTCAGCCTCTTGCTATGGTATGATCAAGTTCTCCACTAGAACACCATCCTCAACTCCGCTTCCCACTCTTTTGGGATATCATCATCTGGCAAGTCCATGCAAGGGACATCAATGCCTTCCATGTGCCCAATTTCATGGAACTCTTGGTTTGATCCAACATCCTCACTTTCCAAAACATCTGCAACACTTAAGGTTTGCCTTTGCTACTAGTGCTTGAATCTTGCCTTAGTGTGAACTCTTCCTCCTCTTCAAACTCTAAGCTCAACTTGGCTCCTTTGTCTTCTGCTCCCAATGACAAGTCTACCATTGCTATGGCTTGGATTTGGTTCAATCTTCTAGTTGTCATCCTCTTTGTTGAGGAAACAACATCCTCAAGTTGGTAATGTTTCTTTGGCTTTGGGACTGTTGTTGACATCACTTTTTCTTGTCTCATTTTGGCAAAATACTTGTTGTTCTCCCACGTCTTTGCCTTGTAATGCATTCCTTTGGGATCCACAACTCCTTGTAAGTTTGGATAGAAGTGGGACACAATGCTCTACCATTCTTCAAATGTTAGTAGGTTCAATCCAAGATAGAAGTGAGTTGCAACTGCTATAAAGTAATGTGGCAATAGATCCATCTTCCATTGCAACACCATCTATCTTTTCCATTGGTAAAATCACACCACACAATTTACACTTGCACTTGCAAACATCAGGTGGAAGAAGATGGCTTGTTGCTTCATAACATAAGTGGTTTGCTCTGGCTTCATCATTGACATCACTACTTTGATGAAACTTTTCCTCATGGGATCTGTATCTACCTTGTAATTGTCCTTCCTTGGCATGCTAAATAACACCTTCAAGTCCATTTCTTTTGAAGCATCACACTTCAAAAGTAATCCCTATTGGCTCTCATGCATCACTCCCCAAGACAAGTCTCTCTTCTCTTCCTCATTTAGACCTTCCTCGCAATTGCTAGTTGCTATTTCCATCATGAATCTTGGAAAGCTCAGATTCTAGTTCCATGCCAGGAATATGATTTGTAGTCGGCTAAGGAATTTGAACCTAACTATGATGTCTACTCTTTGAATGACCAGATTTCTAACCAAGATTGAAAAGACTTGGCAACTTCCCTTGCAAAGCATTGCGACTTGCTCTCTCTCACTTGGTTTTGCATACACAACCCAAAAACTCACCATGCAACTTGACTACAATTCACAAGACAACATGAATTAATAATGTGGTACCCATAATTTTTTTTAATAGATTTTTTGGATATGAAGTGTATTTTTAAGAAGAAAGACACGATAGATGAAGAGAAATGTTGGGTTTTGGATCCAAAGTTAGAGACCCAATCTATAACAATATGGAGTTTAGCAACAAAGTTAGTTTGGACTAAAGAAGTAGTGAATATGTCAAATTAGCCTAGAATATTCAAGAAGTACATAGGAAGCTTCTTGGGAAACATCTCGGCTAGCTTAGCTTGCATCCCAAGCAAGTAACTTCAAGAAGGAAACTTTTAGAAGCATCCAACTAGCTTAGCTTGTAAGCCAAGTAGGTGATATCCAGAAGGAAACTTCTTGGTTAACTTAGCGTGCACTCCAAGAAAGTGGCTCAAGGAAGCTTCTTGAGAAGATTCTCAAGAGCCTTGTATGCTCCTTATAAATACCAAAACCAAAGCTCATGCAAGCCATTTGGAGTTTACCCACATTCAAGTGTCCCAATGTGATCTTCCATTCTCCTAATTCTCTCTTTGATCTTGGTTTTTTACATTGGTATCAGAGTAGGAATGGGATGGATGGAATTTATTGATCACCAAATCCATCTCTGCCAAACTATTGGGATTTTTGTGTCCAAGTACTACCCAAGCATCATTTCATAGAATTCATCACCTCACGCTTTGGGTAAGGATTTTTGCATGCAATCATTGGTATGAGGAACCCTTTATATCTCCAATTGTAACTTATGGAGAACGGTGGATGTGCTACATCTATGTATTAATAAATTAGATAAATTGAGAGTAGTGGGATAGAGTAGTAGCCATGGCAACAATATCCAATGTTATCATTGCTATGCAATAACAAATTGAGCATCTTACTCAATTGTTGGATGAACAAGACCATTAACGACAAGAATATGTAGAGATAACACTTGTTCAAGATGGAGAAGATCAAACACAATTTCCAAAATCCAAGGTGTTTGAAGGCAAGAATCTCTTGGGCACAATGGAGAATTTTGTGTTTGACTGCAAACATTACTTTGAAGCTAACAATCTTCATGATGAAAGGAAATAGATTCTCTTGACTTCTAGCTACTTGGATGGCATGGCAAAACTTTGGTGGCGATTCCAAGTGGAGTGTGCTAAACAAAAAACTGTTGCACCAATCTTAACATGGGCAGAATTCAAGAATGCAATACTTGGTTGATTTCAAGCTATAAATGCCACACTAGCCGCACAAGATAAGTTGGCGGAGTTGAAATAGATTGGCTCTATAAGTAGTTACATCACTCAATTCCAAAATATCATCATGCAAATTCTAGATATACAAGAAGGTGAAGTTCTGGATCAATTTGTGAGGGGCTTGAAGTCACAAACCAAATTAGAGGTGGCCATGCAAAATGTGGAAGAAGTCATGCAGTTGGCTGAGCACTTTGATTCCTTGGTTGTGACAACTTGGTCTTGACCTTGATCTACATAGAACCTACTAGTACACTATACACAGGTGGAGAAACCTATGCCAATGGAGTTGATATTGTCCAACGGAGACCACTTGGTACAATGGATAGAGAAAGATTGCAACAAAATGTTGATTGTTTTTATTGTTGCCAAGTTGGACATCATATTGTTGAATGTCCACTTACAAATGGAGAAATTGCCCTGATGGAGTCTGTGGAGCACATTGATAAGAGAAATGACAAATCCCAATAGGAGATTTTGAGCCACCTATTGGGAACTTGATTAGTTCTAATGGGATTGAAGGCTTGACCTATGCAATTTTGCTTCACTTGCAAGGTAGGATATCTGATCATGGTTGTAAGATTTTGGTTTATTTTGGAAGTTCAAAGAATTGCATATCTATGCAATTAGCAAAGGAATTGATTATTCCTATCAAGCCAATAATTGGAAGTAGATTGATGATTGTTCTTCATTCTGTACCTTATATCTTATTATCTCAAGGTTGGGAAGGAGTAGTTGGAGTGTATGAGGTTTGTAGTGGCACCTCTACACTATGATGTCATTCTAGGACTACCTTGGCTTGAATGTCATAAGGTTCAATTTGATTGAACCCGACAAAAAATTCAAGTACATTACCAAGGTAGGAATTTCCAATTAGATTGTCTGGCACCTTTGAGTAAGACGTCTAAGAATAGCTAGTCCCAAGATGGGAAGTTTGTAAAAAAAACAGCCATAGAGCAAGCTTTGAAGGAAGAGAAGTCCCAAGATGAGAAGTAAGGAAAGCAATCATAGAGCAAGCTTTGAAGGAAGTGAAGTCCCAAGGTGAGAAGTTTGTCAAGAAAGCAGTCATAGAGCAAACCTTGAAGGAAGATAAGTCCCTAGATGGGAAGTTTGTCAATGAAGCAACTATAGAGCAAGCTTTGAAAGAAGATAAGTCTGTTTTTGTGGTATGGATCAAGCCAATTGCACAAGGAGAATCTAAGGAGAGTTGGAAGTCTCATCGAGCAATAGTTTATCAAATAGTGCAAGAGTTTGTGGATGATCTACCAAAGGGATTGTGGTATGCCCTTCAAGATTGAGTTATTACCAGGGAGTACTCCAGTGAGTAGACCAATCTATCGGCTCTTACCAAAAGAGTTGGAAGAGTTGCAAACAACACACATAGAGTTGTTAGAGAATGATTTCATATGACATAGTATATCTCCTTGGGAAGCACTAGTACTATTTATTCCAAAGAAAGATGGAGGACTTTGTTTTTATATTGATTATCATGGGCTCAATACACAAACAATGAAGAGGGCATACTCCTTGCCTTGAATTGATGACTTGCGTGATCAATTGAGTGGAGCATGATACTTCTCCAAGTTGGATCTTTCTAGCAGCTATTAGCAAATCTTTATTGATAAGGAGGATGTGCAAAAGACTACCTTTCCCATAAGGTATAGATATTTTGAGTGGAGAGTTTTGCATTTTGGGCTCACTAATGCTCCAAAAATCTTCATGGATTAGATGCATTGGGTGTTGGATGGATTGTTGGATTGGTGTGTGGTGGTGTTCTTAGATGATATCTTAATCTATAGCAAGATAGAGGTAGAACATATGAATCATGTGCAAGAAGTCCTAAGACAACTACAACAATGGAAGTTTTATTGCAAGAAGTCAAAGTGTACCTTTTGGCAAAAGGAAGTTAACTTCTTGGTCACAAGATCTCATTGGAAGGGATCAAGATGGAAGAGGAGAAAATCAAGGCCATCACTAATTGGCCTACTCCAAATATTGATATTTCATCCACTATTATGCTCATGTGGCCGCACCATTGACCAATCTCTTGGGAAAGAACTTGAGCTTTCAATGGACCAACAAGCACAAAGAAGCATTCCAAAAGCTGAAACATACAGTGTTTTCAAGACCAATTCTTCAACCATATGATCCTCAACTACCATGGTAGTTGAGGATCATATCAATCCTAAACCCTAAACCCCTAAACTCTACTTGGGATTGGGAACAACTAGTGATGGTATATGCCACCAAGATATGGAGGCATTATCTCTTGGAGAAACAAGTGGTCATGCAAATTGATTACAAGCCTTTGTCATAGACATTACATTTGGAACACATGAAGAGTGGACATCATCAATGGGAGGAATAACTATAGTTGTTTGATATCAAACTTGAGAACAAACCCGGTCAGTTCTATGTCATCCTTGATGCTCTATCATGATGACCTGATTTGAAGTCTCTTCCTCTCATCACAATGGCAATCCATTGACTCCAAAGTGAGTTTCAAACAACTCTACAACAAGATCCTTTCTTCAGATGGTACAAAGTTATCTTGTAGCATGTACAAAGGAGTATAATACCTTGTCCTACAAGGAAGGCCTTTTATTCCATGAGGACCGGATCTATGTTCTAGCCAAAGGTGATTTCTAACTTGTGCGCCTTCAAGAAGCCCATGATTTGCCAATTGCTGGTCACATGGGTGTGGACAAGACCTTGGGAACTCTCCAATGCAAATGGTGGTGGTCCAACATGGCATGAGATGTTTGGCAGTCTGATCATGTGAGAGCTGCCAATGCAACAAGGCCATGTAACCAAAAATCAAGTGGACTCCTTCAACCACTCTCTATTCCATCTACTCATTAGAAACATGTGATCTTAGATCTCATCACATCCTTGCTCAAGACAAAGCAAGGTCACACAACAATCATGGTGTTTGTGGATAAGCTAAGTAAGCAAATCCATTTGGCACCAACCTTTGATATTGTGGATACTCTAATATTGACGCAGATCTACTTCAACATTGTCTTCAAGCATCATGGGATGCTTTGTGTACTCATCTTTGACCGTGATCCTCAATTCATTAGAAAATTTTGGCAAGCACTCTTCTAGATACTTGGCACCAAGCTCACTTTGTCCATGGCCTATCATCTTCAGATTGATGGACAAACTAAATGTGGAAATTGCATCTTGGAGGTAATGATCATGCCTTTGTCAACAGCCGCCTTATCAATTGAGATGAATGTCTTGCAATTGTGGTGTTTGCATACAATAATTTCAAACAAGCAAGCACCGGATTTTCTCCTTTCTTCCTTAATTTTGGCCAAGATCCACTTGTTCTAAATTCCCTTCTTGCTCCTCCTCCATCTCCTTCATACTTCTACCTTCTTGACCACCATATCCCAATCCCTCCAACATGCCAAATCTCATTTCTTTGTTGCCCAAAATTATCAAAAACAATATGCAGACCACCATTATCCATTGTGATCTCACCTTTCAAGTTGGTGATAAGATCATGCTCTTGTCTAGTAACCTCCCCCTCCCACTTGATACCCAAGTCCATAAACTTGCTCCTAATTGGATAGGACCCTTTGATGTTACCCAAACCATCTCTCCTATTGCTTATCGACTTGCCTTGCCTTGTCAGGAATCCACCTTGTCTTTCACATTTCTAAGTTGAAACCTTTTGTTCCTAACCCATCTTCTTTTTCCTCTTATGTCCAATCTCTTCTTCCTCCCATCCCTATCAATGATCATGAGGAGTACAAAGTTGATCATATCCTTGTGTGTAGCTACATCCAACAAGGCTGCCGACAACAAATGGAGTACAAGGTCCTTTGGAAAGGGTATTCCCTTCATGATGTCACATGGGAATCTCTTTCTCATCTCCATAATGCACAACTTGCCATCCAGGCATTTGAAGTTTCACTTGCAATGAAGATATCACCAACTAATAGTGGAGGAATATGTAACAATATGGAGTTTAGCAACATAGTTAGTTAGGATGAATGAAGTAGTGAATAGGTCAAATTAGCCTAGAATATTCAAGAAGTATTGAGGAAGCTTCTTAAGAAACATCCGGCTAGCTTAGCTTGCACCCCAAGTAACTAACTTCTAGAAAGAAGCTTCTAGAAGCTTCCAACTAGCTTGGCTTGCAAGCCAAGTAGTTGACTTCTTGAGAAGCTTCTCGGTTAACTTGGTTTGCACTCCAAGAAAGTGGTTCAAGGAAGCTTCTTGAGAAGATTCTCAAGAGCCTTGTTTGCTCCTTATAAATACCAAAACCAAAACTCATGCAAGGCAATTGGAGTTTTCTCACATTCAAGTGTCCCAATGTGATCTTCCATTCTCCTATTTTTCTCCTTGGTCTTGGTCTTTTACACAATCTGACCTAAGAAAGTAGACTTCAGATTGGAGGAGATGAAGATTTGGATTGGACTTGGAAGGATGGAAGACCTAAAGTGAAAACACTTTGCATCAAAATGAGGAACCTAATCTTCTGATCCTTAAAAACCCTAACTTGGGCCATACCAGCTAAGAAGGTACAATTGCAAACGGTTAGTTTGTGTGAGGAAAAATTTGAAAGTGATAGGAGTAATGCATGTAGAAGAGGTGATTCTTGACTAAAGTTTGACTAAAGAATCATGGTGAATTAGAAGAGTATAAAATCAAGACTTTGTCAAGGAGAATCTGCAATTTTGAAAGATTACCTTGTACCTTTATGCAGCTTTAAAAATCAGGCTAGAGCTGATAATTGAATCATAGGATTTCTATGTGTAAAGCCAAGTAAAGTCAAAAACATGATGCCATTAAGGGGAGGGAAATAGGTTTCAATCATCTTGGTCCAAAACCGTGTCATCAAGAGAGTTGATATGGTAGCAAGGTTTGAAGTCTTAAATTAGCTTTGGATCACTTTCTTAGCATGGAACTAGAATCTGAGTTTTCCATGATGGTTCATGATTTGAGATTGCAGCCAACAATTGTGAGAATGGTCCAAATGAGGAAGGGAAGAGAGGAAACCCTGCTTGTTGGACCAAGGCATTGGAGGTTAGTGTTAGGGAAGGATGTAGGAGAGCCCATTGGGATTGCCTTTGATGGGAAGTGTGATTTTTCATAAGAAAGAAAGGAACTAAAGGCTTCTTTCAATGAACTTCAAAAAAAGAATTGATACAAAGTAGATATATATGTAGACCTGATGAGGTAAGGTAACATCATGACTATGATGGAAATAATGAAGCTAGATCAAACTACATACATCATGAAGCAACAAGGCCATATTCTTCCATCTCATGTTTGTAAGAAAGAGTGTAAACTAGGCAAAGTGTTTCTACCTCAAGACAAGGTAGATGGCAGTACAATGGAGAATGGATTGGCCATCCCACTATTTTTGCCTTTTGAAGCCCACTTTTATTTGGGTTTGAAGAGAGAAGATAGATGGTGTTCTATTTTCATCTAGATTTGCATCAAGATGCGGATGAGGAGGAGCAATGATACATGGAAAAAGTAAGAGAGAATGACCAATACTTTGCTAGAATAGATAGGGAGAAGATATTGATAGTACTAGTCCATCAATCAAAGAAGAGGAGTAAACACAAGGAAACTATGTCATTAGCCAAGAAGAGAGATACTTGGAGAGTGAACTTAAGTTAAGCTGTTGTAGTAGTTGTGGATTTATTGTTAGGGGCTGAAGAAGGAGAAGAAGAAGGAATTGAGTATATTTATGAATACTTAGAGGAGGAGATGACTCTACAGAGCAAGGAGTCAACTAGCAAGAATGAGGGCAAACCCAAAGTCTAGTAGCTAGTAGAAGAGGAGGCCGAAGAAGCTTCATATCATTATTTCCATGCAAAGAGCAAGTGCATGGAAGGAGGAGATACCCCTTGCATGGATTTGCCAAAAGATGATTTTTAAGAGAAGGATGAAAAATTCAAGATAGTGTTCTAGAGGGGAGCACAATCCCAAAGACTCATCAACGCTATATGAGCTGGACCCAATGAACCTACCAAAGGAGAGGAGAGCTTGGAAGATGTTAGCCTAAAGGTGAGAAGATCAAGACATTGGGTTGCGGCACCAGTAATAGTCATAGAAGATGAAGGAGAGACAAATAAGGACACTTTTTAGGGAGTAAACTATCTATCAATTGTAGTCTATCCGTTGTTGGCATATTTGTAGTAGAGGATGCTAGAGTCAAAGAAGGAGCATCCAAAGGTAAAGGACAAGCTTTAGTTGGTGAGGTTGTTTAGAGAAGAAACCTTGCAATTGAAGGTGAGGTTGTCTTAGAGCAAGGAGAAAGCCAAAGTACTAAGGGTTGATGTGGCAATTCAACAACATCACTTTGAAAACTTACAAAGGGAGTTTTGAGCAAAATGGTGGCTACTTAAAGTGCTAGAAGGAGGAACTAAAGGAGCAGAAGGTAGAGCTCAAGAAGTTGTAGAAGAACTTTGACTATGCCCAAAAAAAATTAGATCATCATCAAGATCAACTTGAAATGCATGAACAAGCCTTGGAGGAACTCCAACAAATCATTGTGGAGAAAGATCAAGCTTGGCAAAAGGAGCTTGCAAGTTGAATGTGAGAAGAGCAAAGGCTATATGATTTGGTGAAGCAAGATGCAACTCAAGTTGTGAATGAGGAAGTGGAGAGAAGAAAGTTGGAGAAAGTATGTTGAGGAGTTGTAGGTATTTTGTATGAAGTTGGAGGAAGAGGTGACCCAAGGTGAGTCACACTAAATGGAAGGTGGTTTTGGTGCAAAGAGTGATATTGTTGTGTAGCTAAAGGCAATACTCAGTATTGTGGCCAATGCAAGGTTGGAAGAAGCCTACATACAAGAGCTTAAGTTGTTATGTAGGAAATCACAAGGAGGAAAGCAAAGGATACAAAGTTGAATACATTGTTGATTCATCTTAGAGTTAGAGTAGATAGGAAAATGATGAAAGTAGGAATAATATATGTATTAGATAAGACTTATGTAAAAGTAATAAAGATAGTTTCACTTGTACTCTAAGTGAAAGTAGAGTAGTCCAATCCAAAGTAGTCAAGATTAGGGTGCTCGTGACTTTGGATGAGTTACTTGAGTCATCTAAATCAGTTAAGATAAAAGAGGAGATAATGAGTACAATCTTGACTTTACTTTCAATTCAAATTGAATATGTGATAGCAGTAGAAGTAGATGTAGATGTAGTAGATGAACCTAAAGTGCAAGAGGCATTTATGGATAATTTGGGTGAAGAAGCCAAAGTTGAGGTTATACTCAGATTGGATTATGATAGTGACAATTTTTAGATTTGAAGTTGTAGATCTGAAGTGGTAGAATGTCCTTTCATATGTAGAGATTTGTAGGGAGTAGAGAAGTAGTTTCTATAATTGAAAAGTGCTCATCCTATTGAAAGTAGCCATTCATAGTATGTTGTATCAATATTGAATAGAAGTTGAGTAAAGCAAAGTGTTGAACCAACACTTGTTGTTTTGCTTAATTAATTTTGCTTAATTCAAGTATTAGTCCTATGCTTTTCATTGTGAATGTGTGGAGAATTTGGATTGCAATTCAGAGTGTGTTAGATGTTGAATTCTATAGGTATGAATTTCCTGATATTTGATCTTGAGCAGAAAGTGTTTGAAGCAATGCCTTGATTGATATATGAGAGCTTTAGTTTTTGTAGTATTTATCACTTGTGATATTAAGCTAGAGATCGATGCAAAGTTCTTTGCAAAAGGAAGTTGCACCTTCAGTGGAGGGGCGGAATGCAAGTCCAAGGTGAAGTCACTTTGTGGTGAATTAGTCTTCTTTAGATCATCACAAATGAGATAGGATCTGATGAATTGTGATTCTTAGTGACTAGATTGTGACAAAAATTGTTTTTGAGCACTTCTTCTTCTCTTTTGGGTTTGGTTTCTACCCAAGAGACTAAATTTGAAATCAAAAAGAACTACATTGTTACAATTTTACTGTGTATTTGAGCATTCTTGACCAATATCTCTGTGGGAACAAACAATTACTCATCCATTGCTATAAAAGTGATACTTGCCAAGTTATTACAAATAGGATAAATTTGATTGAGCATCACAAAATCATTTTTGCTAAGTCTTGATTTATGCTTCTTCAAGTTGTGTTCACTCTTCATTCAAAAATCATGCCTCATGTATATTCCTTCCTATCACTTTTGAATATAAGCTCACATAAGGTAGCCATTTGTGAGTGGTGTCCTTTCTTGGTTGGCATGGATGAGTTAAATTTGTAGTTGAAGGCCCCAGATTAGGTGTTGACACCATGAAGCAAAGTATCCTCACTTGTCTTTGATCCAAGTTCCTTGCTTTGGATCAATTATCCTTCCTACTCTGATTTGAGTCAAGTTCCACTCTAATACAAAGTAGACTTCTTGGCTTGGATCAGATTTCTTACTTTGGATCCAAAATTGACTTCTTTCCTACAACTAACCTTCTTTACTACTCTAAATATTACTTCCTACTTTTAAAACTTTAAAAAAATACGGGTACCACATATTCCCCCTTAAATGTAAGTGTCCCCATGACCATTGGGTGGATTCCTCCCTTATACTCAAGCATCCATAGTCCAGTGATGGCATACTCGGCAACCATTCACTCTAGTTGCAAAAGGGTTTCCTTCCAAGTCCACCAATTGGATAAAACCATTTTCAAAGATTTTCATCATGTGGTATAGCTCCATCCGTCTAAAATGTAGCTTCCCTACAAAAATATCCATCAATTATCATGCAACAATGCTAAATCACCCTCATGAATTGTGATAGACCGTAGCTTCTTATCTTAGCTTTTCTAGCTTTTCTTTCCCTTGGGCTTGTATTTCTCATGTAGTTTGTAGCACATTAGCTTGCTTCCCTTCCAACCACATCAGTTTTTGAAGCCAAAGTTCCTGACTCTCTTCCTCCAATAACCGTTCTTCAGATAATACCCAATACTCATATAGCACCCAATATGACTACACTTCAAATTCAAATGGTATTATTGGATGCAATCCATATGTTAAGGAGTACAGATTCTGCTTAGTGGTGATCTTTTCAGTTGTCTTGTACACCACAAAGCAGCAGGTAGCTTTCTATCCCAATCACAGACATAAATGATTGTTACTTTATTCAGAAATTTACAAAGTAACCCATCAGCTTTCTCTATCAACCCATTTTCTTTTTTGTTGTAAAAAGTTAGTTGTCTTATGATGTTTGATTTGAAAATATCTCATCAAAGCCTCCACAAGTGAGTTCAAAAAATGAGTGCTATGGTCACTAATTAACTCTAAAGGGCACCCATATCCCAAGATGATGTTTTGGAAGAAAAATTCCACCACTTCTTCTGATTTATCTCTTTGGGTTGCCTCAGCCTCTACTATTTTAGTCACATAATCAATATAGACCAAAATGTACCTTTTTATGGTGAATTGAGTACGTGGCTAGATTGGACCCACAACGTCAATACCCAATTTCTCAAATGGAGCCAATGATAGAATTGGTCCAAGGGGCCATTGAGTAGTAGACATGGGTTTCTCCATACATTGATAAGCATCACAACTTTTGATTTGAGCCTGTGTATCCTAATATATCATAAGCCATGAGTATCCTATCATGAGGATTTTCTCAACCATATTTTTTAGCACTTAATGGCCTCTTGAGGCCTCCAAATATAAGGACTCTATTACTCTACCTACCTTTCATGCTTCCAAAAACCTACAAAGCATCTTGTCCTTGCACATCTTAAGTAAAATGTTATGCTTGAGTTGATATGATCCCATCTTTTTGAGGAATACTACCCTTTGTTTTGGATCTAATCCTTTAGGGCATTTACACATATAAAGGTAATAGTATTTTTCTGCATATCTTGTACTTTGTATTGCTATAAGATGATATAGCTCCTCATCGGGGAAGCCATCATTATCTCTAAATACTATTCTTTGGTTTTTAACATTGATAGGAAATCTATGTTTGCATTTGAAGCCCACTTCCTCACCTACAACATATATGTGAATTCTTGTAGTAAAAGAATAATATTTGGAATTAGACTTGACAAATCAGCTTTCTTTACTAAGTATTGTAATGCATAATGATCCACACGGAAAATCAACTCATGTCTTAGCAAGTAGTGTCAAAACTTCTTGCAAGCATACACTATTTTGAGTGCTTCACATTCTATCATGGTATAATTTGTCTCTACAACTAACAATTGCTTATTGGCATAATAAATAGGGTATTCCTTCTTCCTTTTGTCCTTTTGGCTGAGGACTACTCTTATTGCCATAGATAAAGTACCCACATACACATGAAAAGAGGCATTGCAATTTGGAGCCCTCATGATGGGTGCTTCCACCAATTTTTTTTTTAGTACTTGGATTACCTCTTCTCGCTTTGATGCCCATAGACAATCCTCTAATTTCTTAAGCAAATTTTTTAAGGGGGCAGCCAACATTGCATAATAAAAAAAAATTTGCCTATAGTATTTGATATGTCCTAAGAAGGCTCTTAATTCTTGAAGCCAAGAGATTCTAAGGCTTTTATGACCTTAAATTTCTTAGCATCAACCTCAATTCCATAGCCTGACACTGTCACACCATTTGTAGTGTCACATCTAGATTGCTCGAACACTAGAGTTGCAGTGATAGTAATTAGAGTTATTTCAGCAATTCCTTAGATACTACTTTCCGACAGTTAGATTTTGTGTTTGGGGTATTGACTTCACGGTGAGACCTACCGTCACTTTGCACCATTTGCATTGTTGAGTGTGCCGTTAGTGGGACCATTAGGGTTCAGACATAGCTTGAGCCCAAGGGGTATACTTTTGAAATGCAGCTCTAGAGAGCTCACTTCTTTAATGTTGAGCCTTTGAGTTCTTGGCTATGGTGGACAGAGGCCGGCGAGCATCACTTGGATTCCTTATGCTTGAGTGTGTGTGGTTTAACTATAATCAGTGCCCAGTTGTTGGCAGTTTATAGAGTGACAGATCAAGTACTGATCTGTGTTGAGTTGAGTTGAGAGTTGTAAACAATCTGATTACATCAAAGAAGTGAAGTCAGTGGGAAATTGGGTGCATGAACTTTGAGTGTTGGTGGTATCTCCAAGCTTGGTGGATCATTGGTAGCTCGATTCAAGTTCAATATTTCCCTAGTGTGTAGAAGCTCGTTCACTTGATGCAGATTTGGTAGTAAGGCAGATGGTGTGTAGAAGCGTTGGCCAAATTTTGAGCAAAGAAAGAGAAAATTTTGAGTAATGGTTGTGATTTTGAGCTCAAGAGGTGAAGGTAGGACCAATTTGTTGCAAGTTGTGCTCAAAAAGTCAAATTGAAGGTGGAATTAGGAAGCTATTCTCATGAATTTGTGATTTGGAGAAACCCGTGTTTTCAATTTAGCTCAAGTGGAAAGTTAGCGAGGGATTTGGAGTTTAGCCAACTTTAGGGTTTACGTCAGATTTTGGCTGCATTTAATGTCAGATTTTGGCCAGATTTGTAGAAGTTTTGCTGTTTGGCCAGATATGGAGGAGTTTTGCTAGTTTGGAGGACTTTTGCAAGTTTGGAGAAAGTTTCTCCAATTTTGGAGGAGGTTCGAAGTGGCAAGAAGAAAGGCCTCATTTGGAGGAGTTTTGCTAGTTTGGAGGACTTTCACAAGTTTGGAGAAATTTTGCCAATTTTGGAGGAGGTTCGAAGTGGCAAGAAGAAAGGCCTCATTTGGCTGAATTTTGGCATTTAGAGGCTTCGAGGCATAGGGCTGTAGGCTATGAGAGGCTACGAAGGCCTTAAAGGGCTAGCATGTTGGCGTGAGGCTAACTAGCTAGCTTGCTAGTTTAGAGTAGATCTTGGTCATTCGTTGGCAAAATCTGCCCATCCTGCTAGAATGTGTGCAATAGGGTTTGACCCCTAGATCTCTTGTTCCTAGATTGGTGCCCTAGCCAACTGGTCCACCCTCCCTTGTTGTCCTAGTGACTGTGTCATTGTTATCTATACATATGTAGCTTTGGCTAGGAGAGGCAATTTGATCCCATTCTTGGTGATCCTGGTAGCTTAGGACTTAGATATGAACTTCTCTTATCTCAAATGCCAAATTGTGGCAGAGTCAGTTCTGTCACACCCATTTGTGCATGTGTGTGGTATTGTGATATTTAGCTTGGTATTACAATTACTTAAGAGATATTATTTATATAAAGATAAAGGATGGTTCTATATTAGTCATAATTAGCTAAATTTAGTCATAACTAAGATAGAGGGGACCTTACTTTAGAGGAAGTAGAAAAGATGAGCACCATTATTTTGGATTTTAGTGTGTTGACTTGGTATTATTCCTAGGTGTTTGGCTTTGAGGAAAGAGTTGAGAACTCTTGGGCCCGCAAGCCTTTTTGTTTTGGATTCTTCTTTAGTCCAAGGATAGCCCATGTGAAGGAATCCTTGACTTAGTGGTTGGGTCAAGATAAGACCACATGCTTAGGGGAATATGCCCATGTGAATGGATATTCCTTTCTACTTTTTGACTTTACTTGACTTTTAGTGTAGTAACTTCAGTTACTACAGTAATTAGTAACTTTGGTATGTACCTATTTCACAAGTATATAAACAAGGGGTGAGGAGGTACTCATCATCCTTTCATTTGCAACTATCTCTCTCTCATTGAGTTCTCTAGTGAGCAATGTCTTGAGTCTTGGAGTGTTAGTCTTGGAGGAGTATGATGGAGTTGGGGTTCCTTGCCTTCTTAGTCCATGGTGCGCTACCATAATAGCCATCAAAGGTTCATCCTGAGTGAGAGACAGGCCGGCTCACAGTCCTGTGTTGTGTTATGAGATGGATGGTTTTTGTTTAGATTTCTTGTGATTGGACTCCCTCTATTCTTTGCTTCCTATTTGTGCACCACATTTGTGTGAGGTGCCTTGACTTTTGAGCGTTGGTGCTCTAGTGTGCTCTCGGTAATGAGCTGGAGTGATGACTAGTCAGACTACCTTTGTTTCTCTCCGGTGAGGCAGGAAGTGATGACTTGCAGACCGTGAGAGTGCATGTTATGATGGTAGGTTACAGGTTGCCCTTTCCCCTAGTGTAGTTATCTCGGTTAGAGTTACATTAGTGGGTTGTGCTTAGTTGGTATTGGCACTTGGTGGTGTTGGCACTTGGTGGGGTACTTGCGGTTGCGACTTGCAGTTGCAGTTGGTGGTTCTAGTTTGTTGTTGCGGTTACTTTGTCACGACGGAGTTCTTTGGAGATTCTAGAGGAGTTAGCCCTGTAGTACGCAATGGGTTTACTTGGAGTGGTGCTTGGTATCAGCCTATATCTCAAGTCCCAGTGAGGGAGGAGATTGACTCTGATTTGGAGTTCAACACAGAAGCTGATTAAGGTGAGAGTGCACTTAGTGTGTCTGCACCGTTGTTGTTGGACATGGACGAGATTTATGGGGCCTCCAAAGGCCCTAGGGGTTACTCTGGTATAGTGGGTACCATTGAGTTGGATGACTTCATCTAGGAGTTTGATAGTTGGTATGATCTGCAACAGATGCGGAACTCAACTTTGTTCACACCTTTCATGGCATGGAAGGGGTTGTTTCAGCATCTGGAGGGTCCACCAATGGATAACTACCATGAGTTCATGAGAGCTCATTTAGAGGAGATTGAGTTATGGAGATAGTATTGGTCTCTACACTATGTCTCCATCACTTTAAGCTTGGTGGCCAGGAGTAGATTGGCTGTACCTACAAGTTCTAGCTTGAGTAGTGTTGGTGGAGCTAGTGGAGGTGCACTAGCTGGAGATAGTGCTACTACAAGTGGAGGTACTGCTACAAGAGGTGGTGTGGTATCAGGGTTTAACCCCATGGTGGAGTTTTTCTTGTGTTTGAGGCAGAACTACCAAGGAGTGCGGACTAACAAACTGAGGAGCTTGCAGGAGTTCCAACGGAAGGCTGGAGAGAGCCTATATGAGGCATACACTCGCATGAGGCGGCTGATCAGTTTCACTCAGGGAGTTATTGAGGCCCAGGCAGTCCAGTTTTGGTATGGGATATTGGACAAGGAGTTGTGATGTAGAGTTCGTGATGCTATGTTGTTACATGCTACTTCGCCTACTTTGGCAGTGGTCTTTGGTTTGGCTGAGCGTATTGAGCTCAACATGGTAGAGGAGAGGGTGGTGACATCTGGATTTGGTAGGGAGACCTCATCCACGGTTGTGACTTCTTCTAGAGTGCAACAAAGTGCACCACGCCCAATTGGTTTTCAAGGACAGGGTGGACAGCCCAAATCCTATGGAGCGAGTGGAGGACCTAGTGGAGCTGGACCTTTACCTTCATTTTTGGGTCAATAGCAGCCAATGAGTGGTGGTGTTGCTAGTTGGACTTGTGGTGGACCTCACCATTGGAGAGAGTGTACTCAAGGCAGTGGACCTGATACCTTGGATGCATCATAGCCAGCACAAAATCAATGTGAGCACTGCCACAGATTTGATCACACTAGTGACCGGTGTTTTGACCTACACCCAAAGTTACGAAGTGGTAGGGCTGCTATGGCAGGTAGTAGAGGAGCTCCAATTCATGGAGGACGAGGTGGTAGAGGTGGTGGTAGAAGATCTACATCTAGTAGGGGTGCAGTACCTACCCTTACTTTTGACACAACTATGGCTACTCGGATTGAGCAGTTGGAGTAGAGATTGGCTAGTATGGCTATTGCTTAGAGGAGATCAGATTCAGGTGCTGAGGCTTCCATCTCATATGCTGGTGATAGAGATGCTTTGGACTTCATGTGCAGAGCAGCACAGGTGGATGCATCTACAATAGTGACTAGGAGTGTAGTACGTGCTCTAGAGCCTAGAGGAGCATGTAGAGGAGTTGGACCTACAAAGAGGAGAGGTTGGGAGACATGTCAGACTTCCCTAGTCTTTCACGCTATCTGAGGCATTGTAGACGACATCCATGGTTCCTAGACGTCCTAGTGCAGGTGTGGTAGGTGGTGATGGAGTACATGATGGACTACTTGCTAGTCAGCCACCTACTACTACACAAACTAAGTCTAGCGTGATGTTGGGAGTGGCTCAGCTGATTATTTGGCCTCCTTTGTTTTTGGCCAGTGACATGTTTACATTGGGAGTTGACCCAACCCTAGTGTTTTGGTTGGCTGCCATGCTGTGTGAGAGTAGGGATGGTGCGGTTCCTACTACTAGAGCAGAGGTGGTTGGTAGTGGAGCTAACTTGGTTGAGGCGCATGGGATCCGTTCAGCGACCAGTGGTTTATGGCAAGCAATAACAACTAGACTAGAGGAGTTGCCAACTAGACCGGCTTTTTAGAGAGTGCAGTTTACACCTGGTGTTGTCCTATTGGATAACTAGAGGGGGATTTTCTGTTTGGTGGGACCTTGAGAGAAGGTCTATACACCACATAGAATCTTGTTAGACCCTGGTGTGCAACCCTTATGTTGGGGAAGGCTGTAGTTGTTGGTATAGAGTTACATAAGACCGATGTGGAGAGGTGTCCATTTCAGATCCAGACATCTCTAGGTGGTGGTTTGACACAATATATCACACGTGGAGAGCTTGTTGTCCAAGTTTAGCCTGGTCATCCGACTGATAGCTCGGTGGTGAGAGCTCAAGCTATTGCGACAATAGCTGAGTCATATGATGTGCTAGTTGGGGGAGCAGTGTTATACCTCATGGGTTTCAGCATTGACTATTAGGAGGAGACAACCTCTTATAGACTTGGTTGGTAGTCTGGTGAGGGATGGGTATGTCGCCTACCAATACGCTTTAGTAGTGGCAGTCTTGGCTCAAGTACAATCTGGGACTATGGCAGCATCAGTTTTAGCTTTCAGTGGTGCAATTACTTGGCCTAGTGACTTGTTGGAGGAGAACGTTAATGCAGAGGATACTCCAGTACCGGAGCAAATCACTCAGCTTTGGAGTACAAGTGGGATTGTTCCATCCACCTTAGATGTTCCATTGTGGAGTTCAAAGGAGGCATTGCAGTGCCATGCAGATCAGTTGGTGCAACAAGCTTGGAGTGGAGCCTTTGTACCATCAGGAGATGAGTGTGAGGATGAGCCTCCAGAGGCAATTGCTTTCATACCTCTGGATACCACACTCATTGCTTGGTAGTATCTAGTAGAGGGGATCTGCCTATTGGAGTTGTTTGGTGGGATCAACACCGGACTAGCTGCGGTGTTATAGGCGAGTATCCAAGTACAGAGGTACTTGTACATAGAGAGAGATGCGGCTGCTAGGCAAGTCTCTCTACATCATGTGGCACACTTGGCCTATCGGTATCCAAAGTTATTACCAATTCCTTACTGGAGGCGTATGACCTAGAGAGACATGGGCCTATTCACTTAGTGATTTCTGGATGGCCATGTCAGGGACATACACGTGCAGGCCATGGTTGGGGTCTTTAGGATCCTTGTTCTGGTGTGTTTTGGGAGATATTACGGATATTACGACATCTCCTGGTTCATCAATCCATTTCTCTAGCTTACTTTTTGGAGAACATTCCTTTGATGGGTGATTCTCGCACTAGAGTGGTGGCGAGTACACATCAGGTCCATTCTTGGATGGGACCTGATGTATTGTTAGATGTAGCCAAAGTGGGATCACAAGCTCATTGTCTTTATCTTTGGTGGACGAACCTCTTACCCAAAGAGGTTCTACAATGCGCTTATGATGGGATTCAGCGACTTGACCACATCCTTGTTGATGACATCTTGGACGTTAGGCGGTGTCTTAGACAGTGGTAGTGGCTTATAAGTCACCTATGGCAGTGGTGAACCTAGTTGGACAGCCTAGAGCCGCATTTCCCACACTCATGAGTTTCCCAAGCTCTCATACATGTCGAGAGGGAGGACCTGGACTTGTTTAGGACTCAGAGTTACAGCAGTTGGTGGAGCCCAATGCTGATGAGAGAGAGTAGGTGATGGGTTTTTTCACTAGTATTACCGCTGTTCCAGTAGTGTCAGAGGCATCCAGGCGTCAGGTGTTAGGTCAGGCTATGGACCTGAACTGTTTGACATGGATTGTGAGCCTTGGCTTGGCAGAGCAGCGTAGGATGCGCTTGATAGGTATCACCACTCAGACACTTGTGAGCCCTATGCCTATTGAGACAATTTAGGCATATGCTGGGGGCGATGGACCGAGTGGCCATGGTATTCTTGGGACACATCCAGTAGCTACTAGGGAGAGTGGTCTACTTGGAGTCCATCCAAGTGAGCATGGGCTACTTGGATTACACCCTTGGTCCACATGGGATGCAGCTAGAGGACGTGTGGAGCTTGCAGCCAGAGTGGATGGAGTTTTTCACACAGAGGTTGGAACCTCTAGTGGTTGGGAGCATGACACTATTGCTTCCAAGGGCCTAGTGTATCAGCCAATTAGTACGTCTTCCACTCCTACTATAGTTACAGAGGATACTTGGGAGCAAGATCTTGGACCCAAGCTTACTAGAGAGGAAAGATGGAGGGTTTGGAGGTTCTTGAGGAGCCACACGAATTGTTTTGCCTTCAATATGAAGGATTTAGGTGCTTTGAAGGGACTTGGTATACGGATTGAGCTGACTAGCAATACACCAATTTTCCAATGTCCTTATCAATATAATGATATGGAGAGGACATTGATTCAGAGCTAGAGTAGTGATCTTTTTGAGGCTAGTTTGGTGGAGATTTCACATGGAGAGTATGCATCAGTGATAGTGATGCTAGCCAAGAAGGATATGCATGGCAACTATACAGATAAGCGGATGTGTGGAGATTACTATCCTATCAACCAACATACCAGGGCTGATCGGTATGCCATGCCTACACCGGAGGAGATTTTTGATGCGATTGGGCATGCAAAGATCTTCAATACTTTGGATCTTTGAGCGGGATATTATTAGTTGCCAATCAGGGAGGAGGATAAGTCCAAGATAACATTTTGGGCTATTGATCCTCACGGCAAGGATGTGTTATATCAGTGGAGGTTCTTACCATTTGGGTTAAAGAAGGCTCTTGCTGAGTTCCAGAGGGTCATGGATAGGATCTTAGTTGGATTGCATTTTGCTTGGTGCTATATTGATGACATTTGGTCTATAGCACTATTGTGGAGGAGCATGAGAGATAGTTGTTTGAGGTGTTTGAGAGGTTGAGATCTCATGGACTCAAATTACATCAGGGGAAGTGTAGGTTCTTCCATGAGCAGGTTGAGTATTTGGGCCACACTATCTACCCCGGAGGACTTGGTATTCAGCAGACCAAGGTGGAGGCTATTGCACATATTCCTTGGCCTACGGATGTGAGCAGAGTGCGAGCATTCCTTGGGTTAGTGAACTTCTATTGCCGCTATGTTAGAGGATTTAGTGCCATTGCCAAGGCCTTGACAAAGTTGACCAAGCTTACACACGAGTGGTGTTGGGGAGATGAGCAAGAGAGAGCTTTTGTAGAGCTCAAGGAGAGGTTGACATCTGCTCCTATTTTGAGGAGACCAATCAGAGGACAACCATTTCAGGTTCATATTGATTAGAGTATGTTGGGGCTTTGAGCATGCTCACCTAACATGATGATAAGGGGAAGGAGTTTGTGGTGGCCTATGCTAGTCGCTCCAAAAATTCAACGGAGGGGAAGTATAGTTCATATGAGGGAGAGTGCTTGGCAGCAGTTTGGGCAGTAACACATTTCAGATGTTACCTATTTGGTAACCCCTTCACTCTCATCACTGATCATCAGCCACTGAAGTGGTTGATGGAGTCCGACAAGCTTTCAAGGAAGCTTGCACAATGGGCTCTGATTTTACAGGAGTATGATTTCACGGTTGTTCACAGACCTGGAGTGGTGAACCGTCATGCAGATGGGTTGAGTAGAAACCCATGTCCCAGCCAGTAGGATCAAACCGGAGCACGTTGGCATGGTGAGACAGATGAGGAGATGGTGCCAAGTTGGCATGCATCGGCCTTTCTGTGTATATTTGTAGAGGCTTTGGTGGTATCTCTCTCAGCGTATACAGGAGGAGTTATTGAGGTCACAAATCTTGAGTGAAGATATTGGTACAGTTCAGCAAGACATTCATGATGATGTCTTAGTGATGGACTATCTTTGCACTAGTGTTGTGGGTGACATAGTTGGAGCCAAGGAGAGAGACCGTGTTCGTCAGCGGTCTAGACGGTTTAGATTGGAGGGCAGACACCTTTTGCTTGTATGGGAGGATGGTAGAGTGCAAGTAGTACCACTTCCAGCACAGAGACCACAGTTGGTCCGTCATGCTCATGAGGAGCTAGGACATTTTGGAGTAAAGCGTACATATAGCTTCTATAGAGTCATTATTGGTGGCGTGGCATGCAGACCAAGGTATAGCAATTTGTTGCCAGATGTGTGGTTTGTGACCAAGTTAGAGCATCATTCAATGCTCCTACGCCACAGTTACATCCATTACCTATCATGGGATTGGGTTACCGTTGGAGTTTGGACTTTGTTGGACCTTTACCGCTGACTGTGAGACATCATCGGTATTGTATGTTTTGGTGATGGTGGAGCACTTCTCCAAGTGGATTGAGTTGGTGGCACTTCCTGACAAGTCCAGTGAAGGGACAACTTACTCATTCCTGGATTGAGTTCTTAGTCATTTTGGTGCACCAACTGAGGTTTTGACTGATCAGGGTACAGAGTTCTTGGGAGAGTTTTAGGTCTTGTGTGACAAGGCTTTGATTGATCATCATACTACATCTCGAGATCACCTTGAGGCAGATGGTTTAGTAGAGAGAGTGGTTCAGACGGTGAAGAGAGGATTGCAAAAGTATGGTTTGCAGAGAGGCCACTTGGGAGATTGGGATCTCCAGTTACCTTGGTTGGCCATGGGCTATCGGTTCAGCCGGCAAGCTTCCTTAGCATTCTTGTCTCTATACTTTCTACTCTATGGACGAGATCCAAATTTACCTACAGCCATTTGTTGAGATGCTACTATAGTTTTGGACTTGGATGACCTAGATGTATGGATGAACGCATGCTCTCAATGAGCAGAGATCTTTTGGAGAGTGATGCCGATGGCCTTTGAGAACTTGGCAATTGCTCAACATAGAGATACTTTATGCTATGCTACCATTTGAGGAGGAGGTTATAGACCCTTGATCCATTGATTTCAACCAGGCGACTATGTATATCTACAACAAATAGCATGGACGACACTTGATGTTTTGACAGGCCGCACTATCTTGAGAGTGCATGAGGTTTTGCCATCTGGAGTCCTTGTGTTAGAAGGACATGATGGTGTTGTTTAGAAGGATCATGTGCGCAATTGTGCGCCATGCCACCTCCCAAACATTGATGGTACTATGGACCCAAGCTTGGCACTTGTACGTGCAGGCTTGAGGTGTATGTTATGTGGCTCTTGTGGTGGAGCTGTTACTATGTTAGTGTGTGATAGCTGTTCGAGAGGATGGCATATGCCATGAATGACTCCTCCCCTCACGGTGGTTCCTCAGGGACAAGGGTTATGTCCTAGATGTACTTGACCTATAACTACTTTATTCTTTATATGGTATAGATTGCAAACAGGCAACTAACCATGGAGCTCCATAGCAACTGGCCTCTTGATCTTTACCCATTATAGGGTATACCATATACATAGAGTGGTTGGCTATATGGAGTTAGAGGGACTTAACTGCCAGCTAGGGGGGCGATTGTGGCACTTTAGAGTCTATGTATGACTTATGTGTGAGTTGTGCTTCTATAGTGTATGATGTTGACAATGATGTATATATGCACGATAGCTGTCACGCCATTTGTAGTGTCACAACTAGATTGCACAGACACTAGAGTTGCAGTGATAGTAGTTAGAGTTATTTCAGCAATTCCTCAAAGACTACTTTCCGACGGTCAGATTTTGTGTTTGGGGTATTGAATTCATGGTGGGGCCCACCGTCACTTTGCACCATTTTCACCGTCAAGTGTGCCATCAGCGGGACTGTTAGGGTTCAGACCTAGCTCAAGTCCAGGAGGTATACTTTCAAAGTGTAGCTCCAGAGAGCTCACTTCTTTGATGTTGAGCCTTCGAGTTCCTGGCTATGGTGGATAGAGGCCAGCAAGTGTCACTTGGATTCTCTATACTTGAGTAGGTGTGGCTTGACTATAATTAGTGCCTAGTTGTCGGCAATTTATAGAATGACAGATCAAGTACTGACCTGTGTTGAGTTGAGTTGAGAGTGGTAAACAATCTGATTATTGTGGCACTTTAGAGTCTATGTATATGTGTGAGTTGTGCTTCTATAGTGTATGATGTTGACAACGATGTATGTTGTGTTGCGATGTATATACGCATGAAAACATCCAATGTCCTAATAGTGTTCCTTCCATAATGATGAAGAAACATTTTGTTAGGTGTAAGGACAAGCCTAGTGCAACAACAATCAAACATTTGGTAGAGGTAACCAGGTGTACATCTCTCTATCCAAAGACACAAAAGTTATCAATAACTACTTCCACAAACTTATAGAAGAAGTCCTTAAAAATAGCATTCATCATCTATTGGAACATAGTGGGAACATTATGCATCTTAAATGGCATTTAATTGTATGCATATGTACCCCAATTAGTATGTAGTATTATCCTTGTCTTCTTCTTCAATAGACACATGGGTATGCCTAAAAAATCCATTCAGAAAACTATAGCAAAGATGACCTCCTACTTGATCTAAAATTGTATCTATAAATGGAAATAAATGATGATCATTCTTTGTAACCACATTTCAATTATGGAAATTTTGGTAGACCCAAATCTTCCCCATATTCTTCTTTGGAACAATGACAATTAGGGACACCTATTCACTGCTCAAGATTGGGAATTTAATTTTGGCACCCAAGTATTTATCAATTTCATCCATTATGAGGAATGATTACCTTGGGTTCAACCAATATTGCCATTGACTAATAGGAAATTCTGCACTCCATCAAGTCAACCCAATGTTCTCCAAATTGTTTAGGAATTCCTAGCATTTGCTCAATTGACTAGGCAAACACATCATGGTACTCTTTAAAGAATTGAGTGTAAGCTTTTAGTTCCTCAAGGATGATGGGCTTGGATATTTTGAGCACTTTGCTTTCCTCCAAGATTACATCCTAACAGCCATTGGGGTTGATGACTCCTTCTATATGACTAACTTGGCCAAGTTGAGCAAAGTTATAACTTCCTTTCCTCCAAGTCACTACTACTCAAGGACACATTGTATGGGTTGTCTTCTTTGACATCCACTTCATAGCATTCCAAATAGTTCACCTAGATTGCATGGTCCAAGTTCTCTGAGGAAGAGGAAGATGAATCCTTGGATTAGTCTTTGTCTTTAGACAAAGTGGTTTTCCCAAGGTGGGGAACCTTTGTCCAATTGACCATCACTAACTAGTTGTCCTTAGATTCAACATCTTTGAACATCAATTTATGTTGATGCCAATCTACTACAAACTTGTGTATTGTACAACCATGGTCTACCAATCAGTAGTGGGTAACCAGTTTTGGTGATTGGCCCAAGTACAATTGTGGTGCCCACATTTTATTTTTTTTTCAAAATAGAGAAGAAGAAGTGTATAGAGAAGTTGGATTGTGCCTGTATGGCTAAAGAAGGCAAAGAAAAGAGTCTTTGGGATGAAACCTGAAGTAAAGTGACTTCGGGTCATAAGGCAAAGTACTCAGAAATGCCCTATTAGCATACAACCCAAAGTAAGGAGTCTTTGTATCGGGAGGAGCTCAACCCGAGGCAAAGACAATCTAACAACCTTTCATTGAGGTGAGGAATTCAAGAAGGGACCATTCAAAACCGGCGGCCCATACGCGTGAAGTACGATTGACAATGACAGGTGGATGCAAGAGGTGCGATTTCTTGGTAGAAACTTGAATTGAAGAGAGACAAAGAAAGCACAACTCTATAAAAATCAGGCTAACGACGAAGCAATGTCAAGCAATTTTCCTTCACCGTTGAGAAGTTGTCCTGTAGGTGATTGTGGGAAGGGAAATAGAGTTGAAGACGTGCTAGTGTGTAAGGGAGAAGTCGAGAGAGTGAAACCAAGAGATAGTGAGAAAGCAGGAGAGATGGGAGGAGGAAAGAAGAACTCCAAATTCATAGTGAGGAATCATGCAATTTGGAGGTTAGACGTGATTGCAAGAATTGAAGTCTTGAGCCAACTTTGGATCATGTTCTTGGCATGGAACTGGAATGTCAGTTTTCCAGGCTTCATGACCAAAATTATCGAGAGCAAGTGTCTTGATGGGCTTGAGGAAGAGGGGAAGAGAGGAAATCCGGCTCGCTAGATAGAGTCGGATTGGAGATTATTGTTTGGGAGAGAAGCAGGCACGGAGCAGGGTGCCACATTCTTGGGTAAGGGAGAAGTAGGAGAAGAAACTCAAGAAGTGAGAGACGCTTTCTCTTTGAAGAGAACAAAGAACGGATACAAGGTTGAGAGTTACAAGGATCCAGTGAAGAGAGGGATCGTGAATGCTCTCATGGCAATCTTGAAGCCGGAGAGAATGACTTATGTGATGAAACACCAAGTGGTGTTCTTCCATAAGCTGTTTGTAGGAGAACCAATCAACTGGGCAAGGTGCTTCCATGGAAGGACGAGACAAATGGTGTGGAATCTGCAGGATAAGTTGCCTCCACATTACATCATGCCATTTGCAAGCACATTTTTACCTCAGGTTGAATTTCCTCAACTTGGCGGAGCAAAATCGAATGGTGTCGCACTTCCATCCCAACTTGAGAAGAGAAGTTGACGTAGAGGAGCAGCAGTATATCCTTCAAATCTGGAGCACGGGCAAGTAATACAAGAAGATGGGGAAGAGCGTAGAGATAGAATACTCCAAAGTCAAAGAAGCGGAGTCGGCAGGGCAAAGCCGAAGATAGGACAAGACCTCGGAAGACCAGGAGAGGAAACCCAAGGAGAGGCATGGTGGTGATCGCGTCAAAAGACGAAGACTCAAAAGGTGAAGCCGAGTGCAAGTCCAAAGACTCGAAACGCAAGGAAGAACCAGAGCTAACGCTGCAAAGTGGAGATACAAGTAGCGACAGTGATGAAGGTGGAGAAATGACGTCGGTACCAACCGCTGCAATAAAAGAAGAAGAAGTTCAGGTAGAGCTCAAGCTAGAGGACAACACAAAGTTGGAGGACGAGATACCTGAGCCCGACGAGGAGCAGAAGTTTGCAATTCAGAGGGGAGTTTGTTCAAGACGTAAGGTGAAGTGTGAAGCGGGTCCGAGTGAGGCAAAGGAAGAAGTGAATGCTAGCTCAAGAAGTGAGGTGTCAATTCTGATACGAAGACTGCAGAGATGAAGGCGAGTATCGGGAGAACAAGAAGTGAGAAGGGAGATTGCTACGCATGAGGAGGTAGTTGCAAGTGATGGAGTGGAGTACCTGCGGGAGATTGTGTGTCCAATGCTGGTGAAGTTGGAGCACAGGAAGAAGGAAATGCAATCGACATGTCTAGAGGTGAAGACTGTCTTGTAGGTGTTGTCAAGATTAGAAGAAGAGAACTTGGGGCTGAAGAAGATTATAACCCAAGGTGAGGAGGAAAGGGAAGTACTGCGAGGAGAGGCAGTAGTGCAAAACCAAGTAATTGAAGACTTGAAGAGAGAGGTAAAGTATCGAGAGGATCTTGTGAAGAAGAGTGACATAGCAAGGGAAAGACAAGTAGCAAAGTATGAGATTTTGAAGCAGTAGTTTGATGATTCAAGAGTAGAACTTATCCATGCTATGGCAAGGGTAGCAGCAAAGGAACAAGAGCTCGATAGAGTGATGGAGAGTGTAGAAGAGAAGAAGCAACTCTGGCAAAGGGAGTTGGTAGTACAATATAGGGAAGAAGAGAGATTACGAGAGTTACTTCGTAATCAGGAGGAGAAGATTGAACAGAAGGAGAAATAAATGGTGAAAGCCGAGTTTGAAGCGGAGTTGGCGATGTACAGAGAGGATTGGCTTGCAGATCGAGAATGGGAAAGGAAGATGAGATTGGAGCCATTGAAGGAGATTGTCCTCAGGATGAACATAATGTTAAGTATAGAGGCCAGCATTTGGAGTGAAGAGACAAGGCTGCATGAGTTGAAGTTGTTGGTGCAAGAGACAAGGAGAAGACAGGCAAAAGACACAGATTTGAATGCCTTGTTGATCAGTCTAAGAACTCATGTAGATAGGAAGATATTAGAGGTAGAAGATAATATCACGATTAGATTAGACTTAGTGAAATTAGAGATAGACAAACTTTAGAAGGATGTTAGAGCCAAACCCAAAGTAGGAGTTTAGATGAATTTGGAGTTAGAGATGGAGACATTAGAGAAGAGTGGGTCGGGAGATAAGGAGTTAGATAAGTTACCCACTAGTGGAATTTCAGATCAGGAAAGAGAATTGTTGGATCTAGTAGAAGAATTAGAAGTTGTGAAACCGGAGGATAGAATAGGAGGAAGTAAAGTTACTTCGGGTTCAGGTTTGAAAGCCGATGATGAAGTAGACATCAGATTGGATTAGTAATAGTTTTGAGATTTGAAGAGGTAGATATGAAGAGGTGCATTGTCATTTTGGATTTGCAGGTTAGAAGAGTTGTTATAGAACGGTATAGTTGTTAGGACTGTTGATTGCTCACTATTTAAGAGTGGCATTCATAGTATAATGTTGTTCAATGCTCATTATTTTTGAGAATAGATAAAGCAAAGTGTTGTGAAGCAGTGCTCGTTGCTTGAGCTTGATTTTGAGTATCAATGTTGTAATTGTGTTTGTGAGTGTGTGGAGAAATTTGAAGTGCAAGTCAGTGTGCTTGTTGGATGTTGGATTCCGCAGCCTTGATCTTCATTCTGTGTGTTTGATCCTGAATGAAGTGCAATTGAAGCAATGCCTTGACAGATCTGAGAGGCATTGTAGTGTTGGTAGTATTCTGCATTTGTGAGTGTAGTGCAAAGTTGATGTGAAGCAATTTTGATCGAGGAAGTTATGCCTTCAGTGGAGGGGTGGAACACAATTCTGAGGCAAAGTCATTTTGCAGTGAAGTGCCATTTTTGGGAGAGCCTGAATCATCACAATCAAGATTGTTTGAAAAGATTTGATGGAGTTGTGATTAAGGAGTGTGAATTTGTGACAAGATTGAGAATCAGTGCTTGTTACTCCCTTTTGGGTGTGGTTTCTACCTGAGAGACTAAAGAAGAACTCAAGAAGAACTAAATTGTTACTTTGCTTTGTATTTTGGACATTTCTGACTCGTATCTCTGCGGGAACAAACTTTACTTACCCGATGACCACAAAAGTGATATTTGCTAGGTTGTCACAACAATATAATTTAATTTGAAAGCTACTCTTCTAATGATGGTCACTATATTGGAAATATTGCCCCAAATGTCAACATCTTGACTGATCTACTAACTTCAAGATTTAGGGTGTAGGTTTGCAAGTATGATATCCCAACCTATGGGCAATATACTCCATCATAACATTATCACCTAAGCCTAAGTCAATAAGTACGGATGAAATTATACATCCATCAATCTTTGCATCTACTTCCAAAGATCCCAAATCCTCTTGTTCAATTTGACAAATGATGGGTAGATCCTTCTTGATTGTTTTACACACTTGCTTTAGAGCCAAGCTCAATTGTTTCTTATACAAATTATTATCTTCCCATAGTTGCTTAAACACATAGTTGCTAACATTTGTAGAAGTGGATGCTAAATCTGCCACAATATCATACTAGGGTACCCCCACTAGCGTCACCTTCTTTTGCTTAGTGGTTAAGTCCACAACCTGACCCTAGGTAGACTTGGGTCTTGTTTATCCCAGTATTCTCTTGAGTTATCAGAGTTATCTCTTGTTGATTCCAAGTAACCTTGGGTTTAATGACTTTGGCTTGGATGAGACTTTCAACCTCAGCTCTGATGTTAGCTGCAAATGTTAGGTGGATCTACTTCTGAGCTTTCTTTGATTTCATTTCATATCCTTGTTGTACTACCTCTTTTAGTTCCTTTTGTAGTGCTCTTACTTTGACCTTGGTCAAGATCTTCTCCTCCTCAACCAATAAGATGGACTTGGGAAAAAATGCTTGGCTTTTTGTGAAAATACCACGGTATTACTTAGCTCCTTGGGATCACATTTCTTCTTCCCTAAACATATTTCAACTTGCAATTTGTCAATATTCACCCATTCCTCCTTTGAGACTAAATTCAGTTCACTCAGAACTACTTCTTCCAAAGTGATACAACTTATTGTGGCATCCCCTTTGGCTTGAGGTACAGGGCTATCCAATTATGTATGGACATACCTCATTGTAGGCTTCAGGTTTGGTGGCTAAGGGTGTTGGCTGGCTACATGGCTAGATCCATTGTAGTACCTATGCCAATGGATCCATAATTACAACAAGCTTCATGTGTAACATTTGGTGGTGTTACATTATTCATATACTCTCTTGGTACATACCATGGAGCTTGGAACAACATATTAGACTATGGTTGTACATGTTGTGTTTGGTAGACCACTTCTTCCTCCTGCTCTTGGTATTGGTTGTAATCCTAAGTTGGAACCCAATCAATACGTTATATTGGGTATAGTGGTAGATTGATAAGGCATTCATTGTGTGACAACATGGAGTTTAACAACAAAGTTAGTCGGGCTTACAAAGTAGCACATAAGACAAATTAGCCTAGAATATTCTGGAAATATCTAGGAAGCTTCTTGGGAAGCTTCCTGGCTAGCTTAGCTTGCACTTCAAATAAGTAGCTTTTAGAAGGAAGCTTTTAGAAGCTTCCAACTAGCTTAGCTTGCATGCCAAGTAGGCGGCTTCTAGAAGGAAGCTTCTTGAGAAGCTTCTTAGTTAACTTGGCTTGCACTCTAAGAAAGCGGCTTGAGGAAGCTTCTTGAGAAGCTTCTCAAGAGCTTTGTATGCTACCTATAAATACCAAAGCCAAAGCTCATGCTAGGCATTCGGAGTTTTCCCACATTCAAGTGTCCCAATGTGAGTTTCCATTCTCTTATTTCTCTCCTTGGTCTCGGTCTTTTATATTTGTATCAGAGCAAGAATGGGATGGATGGAATTTATGGACCACCAAATCCACTTCCGCCAAACCATTGGGATTTTCATGTCCAGATATTACCAAAGCACCGTGTCACACAATTCATCACCTCACGCTTTGGGCAGGATTTTCTACATATGATCATCGTGTTTGAGGAACCCTTGATACTTCAAGTTGTCACTTATGAAGAAAGGTGGACGTGTTATATCTATGTGTTAATCAATTAGATAAATAAGGAGTAGTAGGATAGAGTAGTAGCAATGGCGGCAATACCAAACGTTATCCTTGCGATGCAGCAACAAACTGAGCACCTTACTCGATTGTTGGATGAATGAGACCAACAACAATGAGAACATATAGAGAGAGTGCCAATCCCAGATGGAGAAGATCATATTTGAAATTTAAAACACAAGGTGTTTGAAGGCAAAAATCTCCCAAGCATAGTGGGGAATTTTGTGTTTGATTGCAAACGTTACTTTGAAGCCACCAATCTTCAAGATGAACAGAAATAGATTCTCTTGGCTTCTAGCCAATTGGATGGTGTGGTAAAACTTTGGTGGCTATTCCAACTAGAGCAAGCTGAACGACAGATTGTTGTACCAATCTTGACATGGACAGAATTCAAGGATGCAATACTTGGTCAATTTCAAACTATAAATGCCACCCAAGTCACACGAGATAAATTGGTGGAGTTGAAGCAGATTGGCTCAATAAGAGGCTACATCACACATTTTTAGAACATCATCATGCAAATTCTAGATATACAAGAAGGAGAAGTTCTGGATCAATTTGTGCAGGGATTGAAGTCACGAACCAAATTGGAGGTGACCATGTGAGAACCACAAAACGTAGAAGAAGCTATGCAATTGGCTGAGCGCTTTGATTCCTTGGTTGCAACAACTTGGTCTCGACCTTGACTTACACCAAGCTTACAAGTACAATATGCATGGGTGGAAGAACCAGCACCGATGGATATTGATGCTATCCAACGGAGGCCACTTGGTACAGCAGATAGAGAAAGATTACAACAAAATGGAGGTTGTTTTTATTGTTGCCAAGTTAGACATTGCATTGCTGAGTGTCCACTTAGGAATGGGCGACCTCCACAAGTTGCCTAGATGGAGTTTGTGGAACCAAATGATCAGGGAAACAAAATGAAGAATCTTAATAGGAGATTTTGAGCCACCTATTGGGAGCTTGATTAGTTCCAATGGGATTGAAGGCTTGACCTATGCAAGTTTGCTTCACTTGCAAGGTACAATATCTTATTGGGGTTGTAGGATTTTGGTTGATTTTGGAAGTTTAGAGAATTGCATGTCTATGCAAGTAGTAAAGGAATTGGGTATTCCTATCAAGCCAGTGATTGGAAGTAGTTTGATGATGGCGGATGGTAGAAAGGGTTCTTCATCCTACACCTTGCATCCTGTTACCTCCAAGATTGGGAAGGAGTATTTGGAGTGTATAAGGTTTGTAGTGGCACCTCTACATTATGATATCATTCTGGATCTACCTTGGCTTGAACGTCATAAGGTTCAATTTGAGTGGACCCAACAACAAATTCAAGTACAACACCAAGGTAGGAATTTTCGATTAGGTTGTCTGGCACCTTTGAGTAAGACACTTAAGAATAGTCAATCCCAAGATAGGAAGTTTGTCAAGAGGGTAGCCATAGAGCAAACCTTGAAGGGAGTGGAGTCCCAAGATGGGAAGTTTGCCAAGAAGGCAACCATGGAGCAAACTTGGAAGAGAGATGAATCCCTGGAAGGGAAGTTGGTTAGTAAAGCAACCATAGAGCAAGCTTTGGAGGAAGATAAGTCTGTATTCTTGGTGTGGATCAAGCCAATTGCACAAGAACAATCGGAGGAGTGCCAAGAGCCTCATCAAGCAATGGTTGATCAGATAGTTCAAGAGTTTGCAGATGTGTTTCTGGATGATCTACCAAAGGGTTTACCCTCTGATCGAGGTATGCACTTCAAGATCAAGTTATTGCCAGGGAGTACTCCAATGAGTAGACCAATCTATTGGCTCTCACCAAAGAAGTTGGAAAGGTTACAAACAACACTTACAAAGTTGTTGGAGAAGGACTTCATACAACATAGTACCTCTCCTTGGGAAGCACCGGTACTATTTGTTCCAAAGAAGAATGGGGGACTTCATTTTTGTATCGATTACCGTGGGCTCAATAAGCAAACCGTGAAAAATGCATATCCCTTGCCTCGGATTGATGACTTGCTTGATCAACTAAGTGGAGCATGCTACTTTTTGAAGTTGGATCTTTGTAGTGGCTATTGGCAAATTCCTATTGATAGAAAGGGTGTGCAAAAGATTACCTTTCGTACAAGGTATGGACATTTTGAGTGGAGAGTTCTACCTTTTGGAGTCACTAATGCTCCAACAATCCTCATGGTCAAATGCATTGAGTGTTGGATGGACTATTGGATTGGTCCGTGGTGGTGTTCTTGGATGATATCTTAATTTATAGTAAGATAGAGGCAGAACACGTGAATCATGTGCAAGAAGTCCTAAGATGACTATGACAATGAAAATTTTATTGCAAGAAGTTGAAGTGAGCCTTTGGCATAAGGAGGTTACCTTCTTCGGTCATAAGATCTCATTAGAGGGGATCAAGATGGAAGAAGAGAAAATCAAGGCCATTATTGATTGGCCTACCCCGAAGGATGCTACAAAAGTACGAGCATTCAATGGATTGGCCAGTTTTTACCGACGGTTCATCCATTATTATGCTCATGTGGCTACACCATTGACTGACCTCTTGGGAAAGAACTTGAGCTTCTTGTGGACCACCAAGCATGAAGAAGCATTACAGAAGTTAAAGCATATGGTTTCTTCAAGACCCATTCTTCAACCATATGATCCTCAACTACCCTGTGTGGTTGTTTTGATGCTTCTAACTTTGCAATTGGAGCTATGTTGCAACAAGAATTCCCAGATGAACTCCATCCCATTGCCTTTGTGTCTTGCTGACTCAATATGATGGTATACGCCACCAAGGTATGGAGGCATTACCTCTTGGGGAAACAAGTGATCATGCGAATTGATCACAAACCATTGTTGCAGACCTTACACTTGGAACACATGAATTGTCAACATCATCAATAGGAAGAACAACTCCAACTGTATGACATCAAACTTGAGTACAAACCAGGTTGGTTCCATGTCATCCCTGATGCTTTATCACGACGACTTGATTTGAAGTCTCTTCCTCTCATCACAGTAGCAATTTCAATGGTGTTAGTTGACTCCAAGGTCCAAAATGAGTTTCAATTAGCTCTACACCAAGATCCCTTCTTCCAAATGGTATATGGTCACCTTACGACATGCGATAAGGAGTAAAACACCTTCTCTATCAAGGAGGGCCTTTTATTCCATGAGGACCGGATCTATGTTCCAGCTAAAGGTGATCTTTGACTTGTGTGCCTTTAAGAAGCCCATGATTTACCCATTGCTGGTCACATGGGTGTGGACAAGACCTTGGGTACCCTCCAACATCAATGATAGTGGCCCAACATGACACGAGATGTTTGAGAATTTGTCCGATTGTTGAGAGAGAGAGAGTTGAGTTGCCAACGTAACAAGGCCAACAACCAGAAGCTGAGTGGACTCCTTCAACCACTTGCCATTCCATCTGCTCACTGGGAGCATGTGAGCTTGGATCTCATCACATCCTTGCCAAAGACAAAACAAGGACATACCGCAATTGTGGTGTTTGTGGATAAGCTTAGTAAGCAAGTCCACTTGGCACCAACCTGTGATATCGTGGATGCTCCAACCTTAGCGCAAATCTAATTTGACAATATCTTCAAACATCATGGGATGCCATGTATACTCATCTCCGATCGTGATCCTTGATTTACTAGGAAGTTTTGGCAAGCACTCTTCTAGATACTCAACATTAAGCTTGCTTTGTCCACGGCCTATCATCCTGAAACTTATGACAAACCAAACATGCAAATTCTACATTGGAAGATATGTTGCGTGCCTTTATCAATGTCCACCACACCAATTGGGATGAATGTCTTGCAGTTGCAGAATTTGCCTACAACAATTCCAAACAGGCAAGCACCGGATTTTCTCCCTTCTTTCTCAATTTTGGCCAAGATCTACTTGTTCTAGATTCTCTTCTTGCTCCCCCTTCATCTCAAGTTCCTCATACTTCCATATTCTTGACCACTATATCCCAATCTCTCCAACAAGCCAAGTCTCACCTCCTTGTTGCTCAAAATTGCCAAAAACAATATGCGGACCACCATCGTCGTGATCTCACCTTTGAAGTTGGTGATAAAGTCATGCTGTCCTCTAGTAACCTCTCTCTCCTACTTGATACCCAAGTTTGTAAACTTGCCCCTAATTGGATAGGATCCTTTGATATCACCCAAATTGTCTCTTCTGTTGCTTATCGACTTGCCTTGCCTTGTCACATGCGTATCCATCTTGTCTTTCATGTTTCCAAGTTGAAACCCTTTGTTCCTAACTCCTCTTCCTTTTCCTCTCGAGTCCAACCTCCTCCTCTCCCTATCCCTATCAATGATCATGAGGAGTATGAAGTTGATCGTATCCTTGCGCATCGCCATATTCAACAAGGTCATTGCCAACATACGGAGTACAAGGTCCTTTGGAAAGGGTATCCCCTTCATGATGCCACATGGGAACCTCTTTCTCACCACCAAAATGCACAGATGGCCATCTCGGAATTCAAAGCTTCACTGGCGACAAGGATGTCACCAACTAGTAGTGGGGGAATATGTAACAATATGGAGTTTAGCGACAAAGCTAGTCGGGCTTACAAAGTAGCACATAAGACAAATTAGCTTAGAATATTCCGGAAGTATCTAGGAAGCTTCTTGGGAAGCTTTCCGGCTAGCTTAGCTTGCACTTCAAGTAAGTAGCTTCTAGAAGGAAGCTTCTAGAAGCTTCCAACTAGCTTAGCTTGCATGCCAAGTAGGCGGCTTCTAGGAAGAAGCTTCTTGAGAAGCTTCCTAGTTAACTTGGCTTGCACTCTAAGAAAGCGGCTTGAGGAAGCTTCTCAAGTGCCTTGTATGCTACCTATAAATATTAAAGTCAAAGCTCATGCTAGTCATTCGGAGTTTTCCCACATTCAAGTGTCCCAATGTGAGTTTCCATTCTCCTATTTCTCTCCTAGTCTCGGTCTTTTACACATTGTTTGTGTGACCCAATTTACCACATGAAATACACCATAAAAATGATGCTAATGATGCAAACAATGGTCATGCAAATGATGGGAGTTTCTTTTGGTCCTTTACTCCAACCATCTGAATCCTAAAATCTAAAAAATCTTTTATATGTGTCTCCAACTTAATGTCTTTTAATTTTTTGCTTGGTTGGAGTCCAAAATATTTTGCATCCCAACCTTTGCTAATTCTCATTCTATTTATTGTTATTTTTTTGACATTGAGCAGCTTGATGAGGTTGATGAGTCACCCAAAGATGAGGAGGTACTTTGAGATAATCTTCTTCTTACTTTATGTCCTTTCCTCTCCCTATTTTTTTGGTTACTAGAAGAATGAGAATGAGCTGCCTCATAACAGGCTCTGTGCTTAAGAACTTTGTTAGGAGAGGTTACATTTCTATCTCTTGCAAAGATCTAAATTTTTGGTGAGAGGACTTTGAGGAACTAGGTGATCACTTGGGCATCCACATAGCATATCACACCTACTCGCTTAGGTACTCAATTTAATAACATCATGAATATTTTGCATAATCACATAACTTTTCATTCTTTTTGTGGTCCAAATTGTTGAGTGCTATGAAGACACTCATATCATAGTCTACACACCAAAATTGTTCCAAGAAGTTATCCCAAAATTCTCCCCAATTTCTTGGTTTAAATCCATTTTGAGTAACATGGATGTACCAACTTCAAGTTTTCTTCCAGAGTAGGCTTGGGATATGCATAGTCTATCTTGGGAATCACGTTCCTTATTAGCAAAGAAAATCACTTCAAATTCCTCAATAAATTCATCTAGGAATTCATCTTATTCTATTCTTTTGTATTTTTGGTAGGCCTGCCTAGTAGTAAGGTGTGATAACATGGCAGAAAATTGAAGTATAATATGCTGATTTAAGGGACTTGGTTGCTCCAAGTCACCCTTTGAGGGTCCTATATTGGATTTGAGCCAAGCTTCCCAAGGTATCAACCACAATGGAGGTACTTCTAAGGAGACTTCCTCCTCTTCAACCTAATGTTGTGGTAGGGTGCCAATGTCATTAAATTGTTCTTTGAGACCCAACAAACTGATTAGGGGATATTATGTAAGATGTTTTAGCACTCCTCCATCAAGATTTGTGTAGTCTTATCACAAATCAAATCTCTCAAGTAATTTTCTCCCTTCTCCATTTTTGGCAAAAATGGTGTATTATGTCTCAATGAATATGTTTTTCTACAAGCATCCTTCTTCCATTTGGTGGTGTAAACAGATCCCTCCACCCAAATTCTTGTTTTTGGCATTTTTGTCTCAAGGCATGTTGTACATCATGAAGAGTTTTCAAATCCAATGCTTCTTTCTCTTATTGTTCAACATTGAGTTGGTTCTTTTTGTATTCTTGTTCTTCACCTTGCAAGTTTTATTTGTGCACTCTCTCTTCTCTTTGCTCTCTTGGAGTAGACATTCATATTTGATGGATGTTTGGCATTTGACTTTACTTCATTTTCTCCCACTCCCAAGGTTTGTATACCAAGCAGTGGTGCCAAAAATCATGTGACAAACCAAAAAATATCACTTTTGCAATAATGTGTGAGTAATCATTGTTCCCATAGAGATACAAGTCAAGAATGCTCAAATATAAAGTGAAAATAACTTAAAAGTTCTATTGGTTACATCTTTAAACTCTTGGGTAGAAACAACACCCAAAAAGGGTAGAAACACTCATCAAAGTTTTACCACAAATAACTATCACTCAAAATTACAATTCTGCAATTCCAATCTAAATTGACATCAATTGTGATGATTCAGTTGAAACAAGGATGTCTATTTTGACACAAAGTGACTTTGCCTTGGAATTATATTCCACCTGTCCTATGAAGGTACAAATTCCTAGTTCAAAGTGACTTCACATCAATTGCTTGTGTACGGCTTTGACTACCAAATACTAATGATACTATAATTCCCAAAGATCCATCAAGGCATTGCTTTGAATGTGCTCTACTAAGGATCTGTAATACTCCGAGGACAAGAGAAGAGAGAAAACACAGATTGCACACTCAGACATTCGATGCCCCAAGGGAGCACCTTCTCTTTATTATATAGACAAAGAGGATCTCCTCCAAGGAAGCTCCACCGTAGGATTAGGGACACAGATAGGTGACATGTCAGCAAGCTCCACCCTTGGATTACTTACTTGGATGGGTGACCTGTCTGGTCTAGGTCCTATCTGGTTAGTCAAACGAGCTTTGACCAGAGGGAATCTTTTAGGGAATCTTCTTGTAGGAATCTCAGAATCACATGAGTAAGGTACCATTGGAAAGCTCTCAAAGACAAACCAGGGGGGAGGGAAGGCTAGCCTGTTCTCTGTGGGGGGGGGGGGGGGGGGGTCTACACATTTTTGAGGCCTAATTCATCCGTTTAGGCCTCCAAAATTGCCTTCAAAGATTTCAGGTATATTTCGGTTCCTACTCTATTAGTAGAAGTCCCCTTTTGGTGATACCTCTTTCTGATCTGTTTAGTCCATCATGTGTAACATCTTTCCAGATGTTACCAAACCAATTCTCACCTTTAAATCATATGTCTAGCTATTGGTTCTAAAGTTCTCAAGTCTATTTCGGTTTCTGCCCTATTAGTAGAAGTACTCTTTTGGTGATACTTCTATCTGATCTATTTTGACCATCATGTATAACATCATTCTATATGTTGCCAAACTGAATTTCACATCTAGATCATATGGCTAACCCTTGGTATTACAGGATCAAACGCACAAAATGGAATTTAGAGTTATAGAATCTAACATGCAACACTCCTTCATTCGCAATCCAAATTTCTTTGTACATTCACAACAAAGGCATTTAGTTGACACTCAAAATTAAGAAAAAAATGAGCATTATATTAGTACTTTGTTTTATTCATCTTTTGCTTATTATTGAAGACAAAACATTCCAAATAACTACTCTAAATAGTCAACTCACTTGGAAGTTACAAAAACTACCTAAACTACTTAATTGTCACAACTACTTCTACTAATGTTGTAGATATGAAGCAACTATACTTACAAAACTGCTACTTTGGGTCTATAACTACTACTAACTTGGATCTGATCTTAGTACTACTTCTACTTTGACTTCCTCACCCAAAGTAACTACATCTATCTCTATCGTTGTCACCTCATCGGTATGCATTGCAATTGAAGTCATAGATATCATGTCATAGATATGGTTCTTGCACACAAAGGGATGCTATAAGCCATTGGTCTTACCATGTTAAGTACCTAAGATTGCACCAAGTGCCACTCTCAAAAGTGACTTTGAGCACTCACTTCTTCATAAGATTTGCAAGATATTTCTCAATCAACTAGGAAGATAGGTTGGTTTGCAAAAAGTGCCACTACAAGCCATGCATATTAATTTATACACCTAGATCCTAGTCATTCTTTAGCACTTTGGCGGTTATAGAGCAGGTAGGCACTCACTGTAACATAAGCAAAGGCCTTTCATGTTGTCCTCAAGCAAAGTCACTCTCCCACGTGCCAAACAAATCCATTTGTCAACCACTTTCTCCTACACCACACATGCTCACTGATTGCCAATGGTTATCTTGTAGGTAATGACCCTTGGCAGCAAGTGTTGTTAGAGGTAAGTATCATTGGCGGTAAGATCAAATTTCATTGGCATTTCCCTCCAAGTGCCAAGGTGGCACTCGGCACTTGGGCCCATACATCTTATCTATTGGCACTCGAAGTGCTACACATCCTGCAAGTACTCTACATGATCCTTCAACACTCCGAGTGCTGAATATCCTTAGGCACTCAAGGTCATTCTACACTTCTTTGAGTGCTTCTCATGTCCTTTGTATGACAAAACTTTGCTTGTCCACCTAATACTTGACCGTGTAGCTCATGTGACCTCCACACTCATTCTTCTTGTTAGCATTCAGAATTATGTTACATCACTCCGAGTGTTGAACATCCTAGCTTGCTAGGGTCACTCCACTAAAGTACCTCTCCATCTGAGGCACTTCTCCCAATAATTCTATACTTCTCTATGGTTCTCTTAGCATTTAAGCAAGATATGATCATTAAAAGATATTTTGAAGAAATAAGAGCACCACAATTACAAACAACTATGGAAATCCTGACTACAATTCCTTCTCAAGCCAAGTAAACAGCCGGTTGGACCATCACTCCCCTTTCTCTTGTAAGGACTGTACCATTGGTCCCCTTTCTCTTGTAGCATCCTGCATTCCACACTATAGGACTGGACTAACCTGTAGACAACAATCTAAAGGATCAATGGTTCATCATACAAGGTGATTGCATTTAGAAAATTTTGCCCAAAGCATGAAATGATACTTTGAATTACATGGACATAAAAATCCCAATGGTTTGGGGATATAGACTTTGTAGTCCATAGATTCCATCCAACTCATTCTTGCTTTGATACCAATGTAAAAGATAGAGGAGGAAAATAAGAGATTGTAAAATCCAAATGTCTACCATGAACTTGGGCTTTGGTATTTATAGTGAAGAAATACAAGGCTCTTGAGATGCTTCCAAGGATGCTTCCTTCTCAAAGTTACTTCCTTGGAGTGTAGCTAAGCTAGCCAAGAAACTTCTTACTTTGTATACAAGCTAAGATAACTATTAATTTGGTGTACAAGTTACCTAATCCTTGTGAGGTACATATAAGCTTCACACTTAGAAATTTCCTGTATATCTCTAAAACATTCTACCAAGAAACTTCCTAGATACTTCTAGAATATTCTTAAAATTATTAATTATATTTTGCTTATTTTACTAACTTATCATCCCCAGTTAATTGTTCTACTAACTCCATATGATTATAAGGAGTGTATTTGCTTTGCCACATTGTCATGTGTTCACAACAAGACAAACACTTGACAAGTGAAGTACATAGTGTAGAAATGTGCTAGTTGGACAATGAGATTATAGAAAAGCACACCAATGCATAATATACTTTTCCAATAATTTCAATAGAGAAGTCCATATATTACACTGGTAAGGTTTCTTGCAGAAGGCCCATGGGTACTGATTTCACACATAGACTCCTGTGGACACTATTTGAGTTACACTCTCTTAAATGCTAGAATTCTTGAAATTAATCTGGTCACATTCATCTAGATCAAGAGGGATGTCTTGGTTAGCACAAACTGATGATATTGCAGGAACGTTTGAAAATATTTCGTCGGTTGGATGCATCTTTCCAACAATGAGCTTGTCATCTTTCTCCAGCTTCGTATAATGATGACAAACCCAAGCTTGAGCAGTACTACGTCCTATTCACAAGAGAGATGGTATTATACCACAGAAGTCTAGACTTACACAAAATTCCATTAATGCAATATCTTGATGACTCGGAGTCACAATGAATTAACTATCTCGATCTAGATGAATGTGACCGAATTAATTTCAAGAATTCTAGCATCTAAGAGAGTATAGCTCAAAGACTGTCCACGTCTACACTGTCTATGTGTGAAATCAGTACCCATGGACCTTTTGCAAGAAACCCTACAAGTGTAACCTCTGGACTTTTCTACTGAAATAATTGGAAAAGTATATTATGCATTGGTGCGCTTTTCTATAACCTCATTTTCCAACTAGCACATTTCTTCACTACGCACCTCACTTGTCAAGTGTTTGTCTTCTTGTCAACACATTACAATGTGGCAAAGCAAATAAACGCCTTATAATAATATTTTAGCAGAGGAGTTAACATCAGAGTATAGTAGGGTGGGTAGATATAGGAAAAAGCTCCTAGTTCCTAGTTCCTTCTGGTTTCTTAGACCTAATCTTCCCTTAATATTATGAGTCACATGACTTTCTTAACCATGATTGCTGTTGGTTGGATCAAGTTCCGTTTTGTTATATGCATGCTTGTGTTGCTGAATCTGGCTTGAGTGATTACGATTGCTGCCCTTAACATGCACATTGATTATTCTCTTTGTGTTTAAAATGGCAAAATACAAGAGATTCGGCTGAATATGAGCAGTTACATCCACGATGAAATGACCACCTTGAAAAATCGCAGAGTTCCAAAGTCAAATTTGTTTTATTGTTTTAGAGTGCGATAGTTTCTACTGCAGAGAATACTGTTGAAGAACTCCATCGAGGAAAAGCTGATCAGATTTGCAGCAAAAATGGGCTACCGCTGCACGAGTCTAAGTTACCCAATTACTGAAAGGAGAACGAGTCTTTTACTCTAAATTATCATCGGAGCTCTTCCTGTAAACTCCACAAATTTCAATCATTAGAATGCCGAAACCAAGCTTGATCATGCACTTTTATAGTGACAGACAGCTGGTCATTGACGCATTAGCTAGCCTAACTAACTTAATCGTCGGGGGACCGCAACGGTTGCATACACTATCCACTTCTCATGGATTGACAATGTTGCTGTTCAGAATGCTCCCGTTAGGATACTGGATGTAATAGTTTATGCTCGTAGGTCGACCGGGCTCAGCGGTTCCGTAATACAAGCGGAACCAGATCTGAACTACGCCTCCAGCACTTACAGCATCGTTGACATTCTTCTCCACGTCTGTTGCAAATACTCCACGATTGATGTTCGGGTTCTGTGGGAAGATATTCCAGTTAACAATTCCCAGTCCGCCTTGATTTTTGCCAATGATATGACCGGCGTCGTCAGTGGCTCGTCCTGCATCTCGAGCAAATGTTCTAACGGCAGCGTTAGTTGCTGTCCCTCGGCCAAGATTGGCAGCCGTGACCGTTGCGTACACCCACTCGACGACTGTGAGACTAGGACTAACTCGCCCTCTGGCTGTGCGAGTATGATATTCTTGAATGGGCTGCTGAGGATTCTGTGGTGCAACCGTGCCTCGTGCAGTAGGCATAGCATTAAGCCACACATCTGCCCCTATGGGCCATGGTTTTGCAGGACGAATCGACAGTGCTTCAACACTAAGCCCTTCCCAGATTCCTACTTGAAAAAGAACCAGGATACCTACACCAGCGAGGTTGCGACCCATTTCAGTTGCACCCGGACTCAGTCCAAAGTGCTAGCGCTCAAGCTCCGTTGAGCCCGGGAGGTAATGTCTCAGATGTTTATGTACTACGAAAGCTTGTCCGGGAGGTCTTAGTGACTGCTCAAATACAGATCTCAAACTGCAGGACTGACAAGTACTTTAGACATCCATTCTTTATACCCAAATCTCCTTGGACTGTAAGCTCATCAGATCTACTCAAGTCAAGCTTTTCCTCAGAGCTGCAACTGCTCAGGCTGGTTATGCCAAATGGCATCGTGGGGCCCTCAGTCAAAAGTCTCACATGAAAGAAGTCGGGAGCATTCTTGGTCTTGATCAAGACTTTTGTCAACAAAAGACAGTGTTCTTGGAACGTTCATGGAACCCAATCTTCCAATGTATTACAGCACAGTCGTGATAGGATTGATAACCTCAGTATTTTATTAGGTGACTCGCCAACAAGCCACATACTCTCCACCAACCCAAGCTAAGGCAGTGAGAATGGTTGAAGACACCCGATACAGCGTGTAACATTCCTAGACAATTTCATGGGCCAACGAGTGTCCAGCATGCGGTCGATAAAGTTCCAGGGTAAAGAACTTCACAACTGCAGTGCTGTAACCAGATGGAACACGGAACTTTACGTGCCACAATAGATAGAGTTGCTTTAAGAGTGAAGGCGACCGCGTAGAAAACACGAAGGATGGGAAGACCCCATCAACTCGTACAAGGGTTGCTTAAGCAGTCGATGACATTTTCGTCCCTGGCAGCGCATGTGGATAACACGGTAGCAACTGTAAGCCCAATTTTGTTTGACAAACTCAAGAAAAACAGCGTTTTCAAGCTTGAACAGGCTTAAAGTGATCACAAGAACTGCACCCCAATTACAGCACTTTCCAATGAGCATGTCTTCAGTATGGTAAGCTTCAGGTAAACTATACAGAAGTTGTAAATGTTCTTGTGCATTTTTTCCTGTATCCTTGACGGATTACAGTAGAAACTAAATCTTACATACGACAGACTGCACAGAGAGCATGCTACTGTTATCATTCAACACAACATTGAATGAATATAAGTTTGCCTATCTTTGGGTCGATAACGGTCGAAACAACTACTGTATCGGTAAGAGATCGGCAACCAAAAAACATGTATGTATTTTCGGTTTTCCATCAGCAGATTTCTAGAGCCGGAGTCCACGGTTGTTTATCACGTTAGTGAAAAGTGGATGTACGAGTAATTCATTCAAGATCCGACGGGTGGAGTGGGAGGTCAGACAAGTAATCATTCGACTGGTGTCCCGGGCACTGTCGAAGAACTGACCAAATTTTTGACCAAATTCTAGCCGGCGCTGTATGACAAGTAAGTGACATTATTAGTACAGCTCTGGCTCTGCGGCATCATCCCACGCACGAGTTCAAGTTATTGCTCACCACTGCTCACCCTGATTTGAGACACATGGGACTGTTTAGGAGTTTATCAAGCCGATCAAATCCAGGGCATCTGAAGTGTTCAAAACTCGAATTCATTTTCAGTACAAAAACTTCTGTAAAGTTGCTAACCAAAAGACGTCATCTAAATTTCACTGCTATTCACTGAGCCAAGCTGATTGCGAGATTGGTCGAACGAAGGGAAGTGCCTTGAAAGTTTCCTCCACCGATGGGACAATCCGTGCTGAAAGAGGTAGCCAATAATTATTTGCGCACTATTTAAAGTAAGGAAACAGGTTGAACGTAGCGTTTCCACGCAGGATGTGGATGGAACTTTTAGCCCCAAAGTAGTTAACAAACTCAAGACTTGGGCAGAGTAACTCTTCCAAGTATTGTTTGCTTGCTCTACGTCACATCCTTTACAAAAACATGTTCATTCTTGTTCCAATCACTAATTAAAAAGTTCATCTCCGGTAACTCAGGGAATGTGAGAAAGGGAGAAGATATCAGAAATCTTGATACGTTGCACTGATTTAAACTATGCGTGTATTCAACTTATTCATGTAATTTTAGTGTATCAAGGCACAAGGTTCTTCTTCTTTTTTAAATTTTAAATTTTAAATTTTAAGACCTAATGGGAACCATGAAATTGGTCTTGCTTTCTAAACCCCGACCTTCCACTGTACTCTGTTTGCATCAAATCACAGCCGATGCTTGCGTCTGCATGATGCCGAGTACTACCGTAGTCCTTTTCCAGTAGTTTACCAGGAACTACAGTACCGAAGTTCAGCCAGCTTTTGTTCATGAACATCCCTGATTTGCTTCATTCCCCAAGAACATCTCAAATACTTGAAACCTGAATGCATAGTATCCCTCTCGACAGATTGTTCCAACGATGCATGTGGAAAAAAGCAAAAGACCAGTGCGTGCAAACTGGAGTGAGTGAAAAATCAAATTCGCTGTACCTCACAAGAGTGATCTACTATCACCGGTTGTCACCTTGAATCATTCGGCGATCTTTAAATCAGCTTCTCAGTTTCTCTAAGTCAGGAAAAATTGGAACTCTTGGAATAACAGACGTTTCTTGCAAACTTGGCTGTTCTCTGCCATAACTTCTCCAGACTTGTGTTATCTCTGACACTTGAAATTTAGACAGGAAGCCTTCGCTTTCGAATAATTTCGAAATTGGAAGCTTGTCACCGCCGTTTCTCTGCAGGTACCTGGGAATTCTCGTGTTAACTCGCTTTCAACCTTGTTTCCGCAAGCGCGCTAGCGGAAAGACCTTGGATTGCACATCGGAAATTTTCCAGGAGTAACGCAAGGGTTTAAGGATGTAGCTCAGTTCAGTCCGTCAATGGTTCCAGTCTGCTAAAATTCTACGTCTTGTGGGGTGTCCTTGCTCCAATTCTCTAGACCACATCTCATACGATGTACAACCCTAGCCCTCCAATTTTGCGCAATGGTCCCCCTCTGCCATCGTCACAGCAATTCCAACGTTCCTCTTTGCCTCCGAGGGACCCGCTATGGCAGAGGGTGAAATTGCAAGAGCACCTCGCCAGTCTTTTGCAAAATGTCGCTCTTCTAAAATCAATGTGAGTCGGCCTTCACCCTTCACCCTTCACCCGATGTGTTCTGCTGTGCTGTGTTTGGGTTTGCTTGAACGTTCCCTCTGTTTCATTTTTAACCGGATTGAAGGAGAGTAGGTGATTCTTGCTATACTTCTCTGAGCTCATATGGTGATGTGAGTGAAAAGAATGGACGATAGTTATTTGCCAGCAGACGCACTTCAATAAATTGGTATGAACAATTTTACACGGCTGAAGTGTGCACCTGTTTCAGAGGGGATGAATTGGAGGGTATACGATTATTGCAAGCCCGGCCTGACGTTCATAAGGACGAGTCAGAAGAACGTAAAACTTCCACTGATGAGCCCGCAACGACCGATCGAACATCCAACCTGGGGTTTGCGTCTGGCCCGGTCGCTGGTCGGAAAGAGCTTGTGCTCCAAACAGTGGAAGAAAGTTGTAAGGTGTGGCCAGAGTCGGTATCTCTTGCGACACAAGCAGCCAAACAGTTGCAGGACATCGTAAAAATGCAGCTGAAGCCGCTCCAGGAAGTCGTTGATGGAACTGCTGGGCCAGAAAAAGCAGCCGCTGTCGCAAATCTTGTATCTAGAAGGCAAAAATTGTTACGCAACAGAAGATGGAGAAGTCGAAAAAGAAGACGTGTAGCCGAGGCCCTACAGAAGGTACTCAAGGTTCAAACTGTGGGAGGTTAGAGGTTTTGGTCACAAATCTTCGGTAGGATGAAGTCTGAAGGTCATTATATCAGCTATTTGCGTAAACTTCTTAAAGTCTAGCTCTTAGGTGCATCGGGGTTACAAAACAAGGTTAAAAGTGATGTCCAACGAGTACCGAATGCGTTAATGACGCTAGTCACCGTTCGATGCCTTGCATTAGTTTTCAGCTATTTCTGCATTTGCAGGAAAGAGACCGCTATGAAGAAGCTGATCGTGAGGCCGATGATTGGAGGGCGAAGGAAATCGCAAAGTCTATAGCCAAGCGGAAGGTGACATGTCCTCTTGTAGAGATGGACTTGTTGCTATAAAGTGTTTCCTCGCTAACTTGATGCAATACACTCGGCGTGCGCATGACCATTTCATTTTCTTCCTAGTAGCAAATCTGTCTAGGCTAGATGCAGCGTTGTTTACTCCCAGACATGGCTCTGTTCTTAGCAACCTTACATACTTGTTAGCAGCACCTGTCTGTGTGGCACGTCCTCCGGGCTTTTCAAGGATTTCCTCATTAATTCGACTTTGAAATTACTGCCTTGACCTATCGAAGTTTTTGAGTTCTCACATAGCAAGGGATGCAAATTTCAGATGGAGAAGATGAAAGTGCTGGCGGAGAAAAAGGCTAAAGAGGAAAAGGCTAGACGGCAAGAAGAGGTTGGTCGGTTTCAAATTCTTATCTCATTGGTACAACGCAGCTACTGGACAGGGTAATTTAACACGTTCTGTATTCCATGGCTCAATATGCTGCAGGAAACTAATGTGGATAAGGGAAGTTGCGGTTCATGACCCAATTTATTTGCTTGTGTATATTTTTGGGCTAAACATTCGTTGCATTGTCAATCCTAGATGGATATGGTTACTCTAGTGGAGAAGCTGCACGAACTGAGAGCTCTTCGTATTGCCAAGTTGAAGAAACAAGGTTTTGAACATTAAGACTTCCCGGGTTTAGTAATAATATACCACTCCTTGATAGAGTTGCAAATGCTCCTCGTGTTTCCGTCTCGCTGTTATGTGTTGATATAGTGTTCACGATAGAAGCTGGAGTTCACTTTAGAAGAAAGTATGTCTGCAGATTGAGTCTATCTAACAGGGTCGTACATAAATTACTATGATAACTTGACTAAGTTGCCTGCCAGATCTTGAGTCGGATGGTGGTTGTGTTAGATATGTGAGCTCATCAACCTGGGAGATCTAAATTGTCTTCTCAACAGGTCGCTTCTTTCCTGAGGAGGATGACCAATTCATGGAAAGAGTCAAAGCAGCGGTGGCGGAGGAAGAACGCCAAGCTGCTTCAGCAGCCAACACGAATGCAGCTGCCACTGCCATATTAAATGCGGAGGAAGCCAGAAAGGCTGCTACTGGTTTAGCAAGTTCTTCCAAAGTGGAAGGCAGTGAAGAACCTTCTCCTCATTTATCTATCAATGTACCGAGTTCGGGTATGCCGGCCGTTGAAAATATTCTTGACAGCAGCTCGGACAGGAATGCGAATGCTGGTAAATTCGGTGATAGCCTAGCTCAAAATCGACCTGACAAACCAAGGAATGGCTTGCTTGAAGGATACGAAGGACTCCCAGCTGAGTTTCAACATTATTATCTTGGGAGCAATTTCAACATGGGAACATTGATTGAGGTATGGTCCATGCTTTACGACGGAGAACAGTACGGAGCTCTACTCTGACCGTAATTACTTAAGCCCTTTTCATAAATTTGCAGCTATTGCTGAACAGGTTGGACGGACTCTCTAATCATGTTGAAGTTCTTACGGTGATTAACCATATAATGGTTTGAGTAGGTCCAACAACTTGGTCGTTTTCTTTTAGTACAGACAGGATTTCGACTCCACTGTTGTAATCATACCGTACTGGATTGTATATTCAGGTTAGACAAGGTTGGGACGCGTTCATTATGCCGGGAGGCAGGTGTGTGACACTCCCATCATATTCCATTGCAGTTGATGTACGAAGATACTTCCGCATTTAATAAGAAGTAGCCATGATATGCCTGATCTTACCGGGTTGATGCTGATAGAGATTGAAAGGAGTACGAGTTAGCTAAGTTGTGCAGAAGATCCTCTAATAGTTATCTAGTAATTGCAAGATGAAGAGCTTGGAAATGCTTAACACAAGCGAATTTATGGGATTGGCCCGAGCTCGTTGCTCAGAAGATATGTTCCTATTTTTTAGGCCGAGAGGATAAGGCTTTTAATTACTGGCTTCGAGTAGCGAAGTCTACAATGTTTTGACTTGGTGTGTTAGTTCCAATCTCGTAATCAGTTAAACGTATGTTGCAGTCGTATCCCGCAACATTGGGTTGAAGCTCCACCATCTTCAGATGCAGCATGGGCTTCATACCTTGTAAAGCCAAAGCCCAAGAAAAGACGCAGGCGAACAGTGCAGTAGAAGGCGTTGGTGAGGTGAGCCACAGGATCTGTTTGCAAATCTGAGCACGATACAGTTAAATGGTTTTTTTTCTGACTCCCCTCCGGAGTAGTTTATTCGGTTTGAGGCAACAGTGATTGCAGCTAAGGGGGTCCTCAGACCAGAAGGCGCTGTTCTTCCGCAGGCTTTTCCGTTTACGAGGCCAGGAGCTGTGAAGAGTTTTCCAGTTCAGTTCCGGAACATGAAGCAGTAAATCGTCAGCTGAAATGTACTGGTCGGTACTGTTTAGGCCAACTTGTAGGGCGGGGAGCTACTTCCTTCTCATTCCGCCTGTTTTGAAGGTAGGGGAACAAACTTCATATGGATTCAGACTTCCAGTCAAACACTTGGAACTGTGTGCATGGTTTTGAGCTAATTCTCCTTTCTTCCAACCATCTTATTGCACCTTGTAGGTATGAGCATCCGTTGTAAATATCGTTCCCTGGTTTAGTTCAACAACCTACAGTGAGGCTATCTAGTCGCTGGATCGCCGGTGAATGTGTATGGATGTTCCATTCTTCCCTCTCGAGAATCAAGTTTTATCGCTTTTTTACTTTCAGTCCTTTTGAGTAAAGCATCGAGCATATCTATGGCGCTGAACCTGCTTTTTACTACAGGACATCCAACAAACTAAAATTGCAAAGATATTTTTAGAGGAGGATGTAGCGAACACCCCTGCAGGAAGGTTGTAAATGTTGACACCTAAATTGTAAATATGACACCTATGACAGGAACGTTGATAGCTAGCGAGTTCTGTGACATTAGTACCAGAATGTTGACAGATTACTACTAAGATTGTATCTGACGATCCTCATGTCGTCGCGAAGTATCGCTGATGCCGGCTGAGCTACTAAAGAACGAAGTAACGAGATAAGAGAAGCTGGTGGTAACTTTCTATTGTCGAACGTCCAACCTCTACTGAAGAGGGACGTGAGCCCAGACTTCTGTTACCTTGATGAATAGTTTCATACACTTGAAACCGGAAAGCGACTAGATCCTGTTGTTTTCATCAGTAAGCACTCCCGTTCCTTGCTCACCACCGAACTCAAAATGCTGTAGAGACATAATTTTAAAGTTCTTTTTGGGGTTATCTGCCTTGTAGGTTTTTTCCATTGAAGATAGTATTATGATGCGAAAAGGGCTGGTCGACTCGTTTTTTCTCTTTAACCAGCGTGGTTTTAACGTGTTGATCTCTTTTTTATTGTAAGCCGTTCGTGGGCTTCTCTGTTGTCGGAAGTGTAAGCATGACATGCTCTTGAACTGGATGTACCAGCAGCAAATTATATCTTATGGTTGTCGAAAAATTCCTTACTGCCAAACAGATATAAGGATAATAAGGACCAAGGGATTCTTTATATTATAGTAGATTTAGTCTTTAGTTCGTGTATGCACGGTGATATGTAGGGTTCTTGAGACATTATTCCCTGAGAGAAAATTCTCTGCGGGACGAAATCAAGTCTTCACATTTTTTCTTCACAATGGCTGTGTTAAGCACCCGTCATGATCGGTGCATAGTAGGTGATGTGAAGCTTTCGGACGTTTCTGTCTGTTCCTTGTGGCATTCAACAATTCTTTCACTTGGGATTGAATTCAGTATCACATTGGTACCTTCATGATGCATTTCTCTTACGTCGAGGACTTCTTCTGTGTGCAAGGGCTTTTCTTCTCGAAGAGTTATTACAATCTTCAGGTCGCCTGAATCCATAGGTATTAACAATGTCTGAGAGGGTGAGACGATAGCCATAGTGTACATGGAGGTGTCTCAAGCATGCATCAAATGGCCCGTGTAGAAACTGATACAGCATGAACGCTTTCGTAGATAAAATCCGTGTTGATAGCTCTTCCTTTCTGTCCGGTTCGTGTACGCGGATCTTAGTAAACCTCTTAACAGTTCTTACCAAAATTTGGCTTTCGCTTGCCTTATCCCAGATAGGGATCTCATGAGGCTTAGCAGCATCCACGGCGCTTCAATCGGATGGACGGACGAGGAAACGGAATCATTTCAGAATGTAGAATCACAACAGAATAGTATATGGTGGTTTCACAAGAGAGGTGATTCCCTGATTGGTCCTGTTCAGACATGGACGTAAGTACCGACGGTACACATTGGTGTTGTGTGCAGCTGGGACCACCTCATTGACTACATCAGGAAAAGGCTGCCCAAGTCGACAGAAACCTTAACATCTGTGCCCGCCAAACGTGAACTTTTGCTCATACGGTGAATCCCGCAAGAGAAAATAATTGGACTCGTCTTCCGCGATTAGTACGAAACATGTTTCTCACGAGACGATGGAGGCATGGAACATACAAGTACTGGTTTCCTGGAACGACGATCTTGCAACAAAAGTCATCGGAATGTTTCAACAAAGACAGTGAGCCGAAAATCTCAGGGAATGTTCGGAAGTGTAAGGTCATTCATGAAGTTAAACAATAAAGGGTTTCAGAAGGGCACGGAAAGATTTCGTAACTTGTTTCCGCAAAGCGTTTTATGGATGGTCTCGTAAAACTTTACGGCGCATGTAATAAGGTGAGCTATGAAAATTCGCCACACTCAACCCATTCTCCTTAAATCGTTATATGGGTGGCAGGATCTTACGGTTGATGACCATCCAATTTAGTCAATCCCATTTTGGTTTCATTTTGGCCATTTTCGCATCCCTGAATAAAAAGCCAAGGGAGATCTATGGAATATCCCAAAAATATTACGGGGTGTGAAGAGGGGACCTTGTTTTTAGCGGGATGTACTCCCGTAACTCTACAAAGGTCACCGGGTCATATTTTCATGATACATAAATTTTTATTGCGTACAGGGTGCATCGTAGTCAATAAGGCCTGATAATTCGGGCTAAAATTAACACCATACCAAAAATTCAATTCAACACGGATTTTGTATGGACCTGTTCGTGAATGTTCTTTATTTGATTACGAGCCATAAGTACTTTTATGGGAGATTGAAAACATGATACATCAACTTTACACAAGTCTTGTGTTAATTATTCTCTCCTCTTGAAGCTTGATGTCGGAGTACCACTCTCACTCTTATATTTTGTAGTATACTTTAGACAGCATGTGTCCATCTCTACAAAGAGCAATGGCTGGTGCAATCCAATCACACTAGATGATGCTTCTTCAGATGCTCTAGTAGTTTGTAGACGTTATGACTTGTATAGCTCAAATATCTTAGGTGCCGTAGGGCAGATTTCTCATATCTATACTATTTGGGTAAAATGGTGCTAGGTACCATTTTACCTCTTTTGTCTCTCCCTTGTATGGCTTGATGGGATCTTCGCATCCTTCATGTTTGCTATGCGGTCGCCTTTTCCATGCTCTTGACCTTTTGGGAACTTTCACAAATGATTTATGATTTCATTTGATTCGGGCATGAATAGCATTTTCCCTCAAATTTGTGATTGAAACTTAATCCATTTTAGAGAATGGCTTGTATGTAGATAAGCTCTCGATATTACAATCTTCAATTAATTCCCATAAATTATCATGTTTCTCTTGGTTCATCTATGCGGGTGACTAGGTCTATAATCTTGTTATTTCTAAATTCATCTAGACTTTTGTGACCAGTTGTATAAGTTGTTCATTTTGAGTGCACATATTCTCTACGGGATGACACTTGAATTTTTCCTTGAATCATTTCATACGGATTAATGTATTCATATTTGTGTTGATTTCCAAAGATATCCACTTGAAAGTTTTTTTGGAATCATTTCATGTGCATTAATGGATTCATCTACTTGTTATTTTCATAAGTTATATGTTTTAACCTCTAATGTCTATATTGATTGCAAAGGAAAATGTTATGGACTTATCTGATAGTGTGCTATCATAACATACCTATTAAATGAGTGGCGTAGGGTATAGATAGTTTTTCCCGTAGCTATAGGAGGATGCTATATTGCTTCTACAATCTACTTAAGAACATGCGCCTCAATACTCCTCTACTAGCATAGAATTTTTATATATGGTTGCTCTTTCCCTTTGGCATATATCAAAATAGTAGATTTAGATACATATAATTTCCCAATCATTTCTTTGTTTGGCTCTTGATCTATTATCAGGCCTTGCATGCATTACACTCCTTGATTTATAAATTTTGCAACACTAGACTCTAAGAAGACTCAAGTATGTCATAGTGTGCGAATGCACACTCACACCTTACAAATAATATAGTTGAGACACCTTTACTTATTGGAGCTACGATTATCTCTTGTGAAAAGAAAGACAACGGAGCTTGGCACCATACATCCTATAAGCTCTTCTTTGAAGAATTTTGCTTCATATCCAAGAATTTTTCTACCATATTCCGCTTGTATGTTGGGTTTACCACATCCAACATTTCTAAGGCTATCAGACCAATATATTTATGGATTGCCATTGGATGCACATGGCATACACATTTTACAATGTGTTATAGGATGAGAGTCTACTAGAGGTTATGATGTACAATGGCACATTCTACACAATCCTAGATAAAAATTGAGTGGTGGTGGGATTTACTTGGCCTACCTCCCTGATGGGTAAGAAAAAATATAGTCACATTCATAAACAAACATAGTACCTTGTTTGACATGGTGGTAACAAACTCCCTATGAGTAAAGCCATTGGCATGATTCAAGTATTATATTCAAGAATGAAGAACCATGATTATCAATACTAGAGTGAAAGAGGATCATTACACACCATAGCTATCCTTGGATACATTTATACCTTTGGCTGAAGGAACTTTTAGGCATCTTCATCACAAGTTCAATAGTCTTCTTTGACAAGTAGCATGAAGTTCATTATACAAGATATGAGTCATGGCGGCCTCTCTAGCCATGCTCATCTCATATTTTAAATAGTCTTTGTCACTTTTTTGTGCTCATTGTAATACCATTAGCTAGAAAAATTATCTAGAGGTGGAAATTGGCTTGATAATGTCCTTAGAGATGTTATACACAATGTTGTGAGTAGATCAAATAAAATTGTCATAGAAAGAGGACTTCCATTAATAGAGTAGAGGTCAAAAACACCTTGAAAAGTTTAGAGCCAATTTTGAAAATCTAAACAAAAGAATTAAACCTTGAAAAATGAATCTTCTATCCCTTTAGGAGTAAAGGTTCCCTTAGAGGAAATCCTCTTTGCTATATAATTAAAAAAGATGCTTCTTTGGAGCATCAGAGTATTGAAGCTTATGTTTCTCCTATCCTCAAAACATTACACTCATTTACTAAATGTACCATTAGAGGACCTATATCAATGAGTTTAGCAATAGATTAATTCTCTTGCTCTCTTGTTTTGCTTTGGATTATTGGTCAACATAAGTTTTTAGCCTCTTTTCTTTTGGATCTCATGTTCATTTCCTCTTGCACTTCTTGGTACATTGTATTCCTTTTTCTTTTTTGTTTTGAGGCATATTACTTGGCTTTTGGGCTCACATTTCCTTCAAAATTTACTTCCATCAACATTTGAAAGACTTCACCTTTAAGTGTATACCCATATGAAATTCCTTAATGGCAAAGAGTACAACTACTTGCATAGATTACATCTTGTAAATTAAGAATCTACACTAAATGTACATGATATGATAGATAGAGGGAGATGGGCTTAAGCTCATTGATTTTTATGTGCTTATTTTTACAAGATATGCTTCATTTTTAGTACACTACTCCTTAGCATGCACGACAAATGATATATGTGTTATTTAAATTAGTGTCCATTACTTAAATCTTATAAATGATTTTAAGATACTCTTCTTGATTCTTTTAATGTTTTGTCACAACATTTGTAACGCCACAATTAGTTTGCTAGGATGTTGGAGTGATAGTCTTTGCAGTCATTATTATATCCGTAGCTACTCAATAACTAATTTATGACTACTCATTAAGGTTCTTGGTTGCACAATTAGAACCATTGTTTGGAGATACCACCAACATCTACTCAAATGTAGCCATCCAATATCTCTCAATTCTTTTGTATAATCAAATGATTAGAAATCAAAACTCCAACTCAATTCTCTATACCAACAAGCATTGATTATAACATCAAGCCACATCTACTCTAGCTTGCACTTTGATTCTTTAGTCCACCATAGCAAAGAGCTAGGAGGCTCAACATAGAAGAAGTGAGCTCTCTAGAGCTACACTTCAAAGTATACCTCTTTCGGGTGGCCATGGAGTCTAGCCCTTATAACACATTTGATGGTATTGATGTCCAAACAATGGTTCTAATTGTGCAACCAAGAACCTTAATGAGTAGTCATTAAGTAGTGATTGAGTAGCTATGGATTTAATAACAACTACAAACACTATCACTCCAACATCCTAACAAACTAGTTGTGGCATTACACAACATACAACTAAATCAAGCAGCAAATTCATTGATCAATGGTACCTTTGATGATTGAATTTGTTGCTTAATTTAGTTGAGTAGTGATTGTGTGTAGAAGTGTTGCTTGTTTTGCAAGAAAATTGATAGTTGTGAAGATTGTATGCAGAACCAATGCCCAATTTTCCTAATTTGAGTGTGAAATTGAGTTTGACTTGAAGAGTGGTTACTCGAGTGATGCAATCAAGAAGTCAATATGAGAGTGGGAGGTCAAATTGGAGATTGGTCTTGTAGATTTGGGGGATTTGGGAATGCATCCTCTTGAATTATGGATTGGAGGTCCTTAGCTACCAAATTGGAGATATTGGCTAACTTTGAAGGAGGATGTGGCATAGAGGAGTTTGAATTGGCCAAATTTTGAGACGTCTGCTATCTCAAATGCTTGAGTTGTGGTTTGATTTGGCAAAGGTTGACTAAATTCAAAGGTCAAATAAATTTGATGGAGGTCCTAAACTATCGAATTGGACATATTGGTCAGATTTAGAGGAAGATTTCACAAAATAGAGGTTTGAATTGGCCAAATTTGGGAGCATTGACTCCCACATTTTTAAATTGGAATATGATTCAATAGAGGTTGACTAGATTTAGAGGCCTATCAGATTTGATAGAGATCAGCCATCTTTGGAGAGGATTTATCTTAAATTCCTAAGTTGGAGATATTGGTCAAATTTGGAAGAAGATTTGATGGAGAAGGAGTTTGAATTGGTTAGATTTGGGAGTGCATACTCTCCTAAATTCTTAAGTTGAGGTCTGATTTGGCAAAGTTCAACTACATTCAAAAGTATATCAAATTTTGTGGAGGTTCTTAACTATCAAATTAAGAACATTGACTAGATTTGGAGGAGGATTGAGCAAAGAAGGAGTTTGAATGTGCTAGATTTGAGTCCACTCACTCTCAAATTCTTGAGTTAGAGTCTGATTTGGCAAAGATTGATCAGATTAAGAGGTCTATCAAATTTGATAGAGGTCAACCACATTTGGAAAGAGTTCATCTTAAATTCCTAAGTTAGGGATTGATTTGGCAGAGGTCTATTAGATTTGGCAAAGGTCCTTAGCTATTAAATTTGAGATATTGGCCAGATTTGGAGGAGGATTTGGCAAATAAAGAGTTTAAGAGGATTGGCCATATTTGGAGGTACACGCTTTCTTTAATTCTTGAGTTGGAATTGATTTAGCAAAAGTTGATTTAATATTATTAGTTAGGCAAATTAAATAAATGTGAAAATTAACTTGGTAATATTTTTTGAGATTTTATACATGATAGTCTAAGTCAAGTGGATATGAGAGTCACCAAAAAAAGTACTTTCACTAATAGAACAAGGTTAAAACACATTGAACTTCAAATCCAATTTTGGACACTTAAACAAAAGAATTAGGCTTAAAAAATAAAATCTTACTTCCACACTTAAGAAAAAGTGTTGCCTTTATAACCCTCTCTTTCCTCTCTATTTGTCTCATTGAGATCTTTCCAATTGTACCACTTCCATTCTATCATGATCTTTCTACAAAAATGTTCCTAAAAGATTCCTTTTGGTCAAACCTATTTGACTAACCAAATGTGACTAAGGATGATATGTCATTTATCTATAGGCCTAATCTAAGGATAAAGTTCCATCAAAGTGGTTCTTCTTGTTATGTAATAAAGTTGGAGTGCTCCTTTTGGGCATGTAATATTAGGGATTTCAATCCTATGTTCTTCTATTTACAGATTGTACAATGAACTAGATTTAGAGGTATGTGAGATTTGGTAGAGGTCAACCAAATTTGGATAAGGTTTGTTCCAAATTCATTGGTTGGGGTTTGGTTTGGCAAATGTGGACTAGATTTGTAGGTATGTTAGATTTGGCAAAGGTCCCTAACTATCAAATAGGAGACATTGGCCAGATTTAGAGGAAGATCTGGTGGAGAAGGGGTTTGAATTGTCCACATTTGGGGCACATATTTTTCTAAACTTTTTGAGTTGTGGTCTAATTTTGTAGATGTTGACCAAATTTGGTGGTCAATTAAATTTGGCAAAGGTTAGCTAAATTTGGAAAGGGTTGGAATTTGCAACAAAGAAGGCACTATTTGCTAAATTTTGAACCATGCCTAAAAAGGCTAAAAAGACAAGAAAGCTAGAATGAGATTAGCCAAGTTAATGAATGTTTTGGGAGTAGTTTCTCAAAATCAACCCTCTCATTAGTATTATCCATGACAAGGTTTGAATTCTAAACCTCTTGTTCCTAAACTAGCTCCTTAGCTAATTGGCTTGCTCTTACTTGTTGTCATAAAGATTGGTGGACTCTTATCTATACCTATGTAGCTTTAGCTAGGAAAGAATATTTGATTTCATCCTTGGTGATCCTAGTAGTGTAATGTAATACCAATAGCCAAATAGATAATCTAGAGATGAAATTTTGGTTTGGTAATATCTGGAAGGATGTTATACATGATTGACTTAGTAGATCAAATAGAGGTAGCACCAAAAGAGTACTTCTACTAATGGGCTAGAAACCACAACATGCTTGGAAACTTTAGAATTAATAGGTAGGCATATGATCTAGAGGTGAAACTTGGGGTTGTGATATCTGGAAGGATGTTACACATGATAGAGAACGTAGATCAAATAGAGGTATCACCAAAAGAGCATTTCTACTAATAGGGTAGAAGCCAAAATAGGCCTAAAAACTTGAGGCAATTTTGGAGGCCTAAATAAATGAATTAGGCCTCAAAAATGTATATATTCCTCCCCCCCTCAACAAATAGAAGGCTAGCTTTCTCTCCCCCTTGGTTTATCTCACCAAGAGAATTCCAACAGTTCCTCACCCATGTGATTTTGAGATTCCTATAGGAAGATTCCCTAAAATATTCCCTTTGGTCAAAGTCTGTTTGACCAACCAAATGGGACCAGGACCAACATGTCACCCATCCAAGCAAGTAATCTAAGGGTGGATCTTGCTGATAGTCACCTATTGATGTTTCTAATCTTATGGTGAAGCTTCCTTATAAGAGATCCTCTTTGGCTATATAATAAAGAGAATGTTCTCCTTTGGGGCATTGGAGGATTGAGTGTGAAACTTGTGTTTTCTCTCTTGTATCTTTCTTGAGGAGTTCTCTTGTCCTTAGATTATTAAAGGTAAGAGTAGATAAACGTACCTATTATATCAAAATACCAAATGGTCGTAGAGTCAAGACGTGTGATTTTGTGAGATGGAGTGTTATTGATTGGACTTCTTGTGATTGGACTTCCTCTATTCTCTACTTTTTTTTGTGAGCCATGTTATGTGAAGCACCTTGATATTTGGAGCATTGGGTCTCTAGTGTGCTCTTGGTAGTGAGGTGAGAGTGATGACTAGTCAAACTATCTATATTTCTCTTTGCTAAGGTAGAAGTGATAACTCATAGAGTGTGAGAGTGTGTGTTGTGATGGCAAGTTAGAGGTTGCCCTTTCTCCTAATGACATGCTATGGTAAGAGGTTCTTAGGCAATATTAGTATGTGGTGTTTGGTTGTTAGGGTTACTTGGTGGTGGCACTTAGATATTGTGATTGTGGTGTGTTGTAATAATAGAGTTATTTGAGGATTCTAGAAGGAATTTTGCTATAATAAAATGGGTTCACACAAAATGGCACATGGTATCAATCAATATCTCAAGCCCCAACAAGGGAAGAGATTTACACTAGTTTTGAGTTTGACACAAGAGTTGATCTAGTTTAGAATTCACATTGTGTGTCCACACTATTGTTGTGAGACATGGACAGGATATATGGGGTCTCCAAAGGTCCTATGGGTTACTTTGGTAAATTGAGTACCATCAAGTTAGATGATTTCATCCTAGAGTTTGATAGTTGGTGTGATCTACAATAGATGTGGATTTTTCCAACACTTGGAGGGTTTGTCTATGGATGATTACCATGAGTTCAATCAAGCACACTTAGAGAAGATTTACTTGTGGAGATTGTATTTGTCTCCAAACTATATCTCCATCACTTCATGCTTGGTTTCTAGAGGTTAACAAGCAATACCCAGAAGTTCAAGTTCTAGTTCTAGTAGCATTGGTGTATCCAATGATGGTGCATTGGTTAGTGATAGTGCTGCTTTGAGTGGAATTATTGTTGTTGGAGGTGGTGGAGTTCTTCCAATGTTTGAGACAAAACTACCAAGGAGTGCACACAAACAAGTTGAAATGTTTTTAGGAGTTCCAATGGGAAGGTTGGAAAGAGCCTATGCAAGGCATAAATTTGCATGAGATGGTTGATCAATTTCACTCAAGAGGTTATTAAGGCACATGATATCATCTTCTATTAAGAGCTGAGACATAGAGTATATGATACCACCTTAGTACATGCAACCTCACCAACTTTGGCAATTGTTTTTGGTTTGGTAGTGCATATTGTGCTCAATATAATAGATGAGAGAATAGTGACATCTGGATTTGGTAGGGAGACCTTATCAACAACAATTACTTCTTCTAGGATGCAATAAAGTACACCATATTGTGTTGGCTTTCAACGGTAGAGTGGACAACCTTAATCTTATAAAGCATGTGAGGCCCTAGTGCACATAGACCCTAACTGTAACAATATGGAGTTTAGCAACAAAGTTAGTCAAGGTTAATGAATTAGTGAATAGGCCAAATTAGCTTAGAATTTTCTAGCACTATCTAAGAAGTTTCCCACTAGCTTAGCTTGCATCCCAAGTAGGTAGTTTCTAGAAAGAAGCTTATAGAAGCTTCCAACCAGCTTAGCTTGCACGCTAAGTAAGTGGCTTCTAGAAGGAAGCTTCTTGAGAAGCTTCCTAAGGACCTTGTATGCTCCTTATAAATACAAGAGCCAAAGCTCATGCTAGGCATTCGTAGTTTTCCCTCATTCAAGTGTCCCAATGTGAGCTTCCATTCTCCTATTTCTCTCCTTGGTCTTGGTCTTTTACATTGGTATCAGAGTATGAATGGGATGGATGGAATTTATGGACCACCAAATCCACCTCCGCCAAACCATTGGGATTTTTGTGTCCAAGTACTACACAAGCATTGTTTCATATAATTCATCACCTCACGCTTTGGACAAGATTTTTTGCATATAATCACCTTGTTTGAGGAACCCTTGGTGCTTTTGGTTGTAACTTATGGAGAACGGTGGATGTGTTGCATCTATGTGTTAATAAATTAATAATTAGATTGGAGATAGTGTGATAGAGTAGAAGCTATGACGGTAATGCATAAAGTTATCCTTGCTATGCAACAACAAATTGAGCACCTTACTTGATTCTTGGATGAACGAGATCGTCATAGACAAGAGCAGGTAGAGAGAGCACTAGTACGAGAAGGATGTCGTGCGTATATACATCGCTACACAACATACATTGTTGTCAACATCATACACTATAGAAACACAACTCACACATAAGTCATACATAGACTCTAAAGTGCCACAATAATCAGATTGCTTAACACTCTCAACTCAACTCAACTCAACTCAGTACTTGATCTGTCACTCTATACTGCCAACAACTGCCAACAATTGGGCACTGATTACAGTCAAGCCACACCCACTCAAGCATAGAGAATCCAGGTGACGCTTGCCGGCCTCTGTCCACCATAGCCAAGAACTCAAAGGCTCAACATCAGATAAGTGAGCTCTCTGGAGCTCACTTCAAAACTATACTCCCTAGACTCGAGCTAGCACTAAAACCCTAACGGTTCCACTGACGGCAAACTCGATGGTGCGAACGGTGCAAAGTGACGGTGGGCCCCATCGTGAAGTCAATACCCCGAACACAAAATCTAACCGTCGGAAAGTAGTCTCTGAGAAAGTGCTAGAATAACTCTAACTACTATCACTGGAACTCCAGTGTCCGAGCATCTAGATGCGGCACTACAAATGGCGTGACAGTTGTCATGCATATATACATCGCTACACAACATACATCACGGTCAACATCATACACTATAGAAACACAACTCACACATAAGTCATACATAGACTCTAAAGTGCCACAATTGCCCCCCTAGCTGGCGGTTAGGTCCCTCTAACTCCAGATAGCCATCTACTCTAAGTATATGGTATACCCTCTAATGGGCAAAGATCAGGAGGCCGGGTGCTATGGAGCCCCATCGTTAGCCACCTATTTGCAATCTATACCATATAAAGAATGAACTAGCTATAGGTCAAGTACATCTAGGACATAACCATTGTCCCTGAGGAACCACCATGAGGGGAGGAGTCATACATGCCATATGCCATCCTCTCAAACAGCTATCACACACTAACATAGTAGCAGCTCCACCAAAAGAGCCACATAACATACACCTCAAGCACGTACAAGTGCCAAGCTTGGGTCCATAGTACCATCAATGTTTGGGAGGTGGCATGGCGCATAATTGTGCACATGATCCTTCCAAACAACACCATCACGTCCTTCTAACACAAGGACTCCAGATGGCAAAACCTCGTGCACTCTCAAGATAGTGCGGCCTGTAGAAACATCAAGTGTCGTCAGTGCTGTCTGTTGTAGATATACATAATTACCTGGATGAAATTGACACATTGAGGGTCTATAACCTCCTCCTCGAATGGTAGCATAGCATAAAGTATCTCTATGCTGAGCAATTGCCAAGTTCTCAAAGGCCATTGGCATCACTCTCCAAAAGATCTCTACCCGTTGAGAACATGCGCTCATCCATACATCAGGGTCATCCAAGTCCAAAACTATAGTAGCATCTCGACAAATGGCTGCAGGTAAATTTGGATCTCGTCCATAGAGTAGAAAGTATGGAGAGAAGGATGCTAAGGAGGCTTACCGGCTGAACTGATAGCCCATGGCCAACCAAGGTAATTGGAGATCCCAATCTCCCAAGTGGCCTCTCTACAAACCATACTTTTACAATCCTCTCTTCACTGTTTGAACCACTCTCTTTGCTAAGCCATCTACCTCAGGGTGATCTCGGGATGTAGTACAATGATCAATCAAAGCCTTGTCACACAAGACCTGAAACTCCCCTAAGAACTCTATACCTTGATCAGTCAAATCCTCAACCGGTGCACCAAAATGACTAAGAACTCAATCCAGGAACGAGTAAGCTGTCCCTTCACTAGACTTGTCACGAAGTGCCACCAACTCAATCCACTTGGAGAACTGCTCCACCATCACCAAAACATACCGATGATGTCTCACAATCAGTAGTAAAGGTCCGGCAAAGTCCAAACTCTAACGGTAACCCAATCCCATGATAGGTAATGGGTGTAATTGTGGCATAGGAGCATTGAATGATGCTCTAACTCAGTCACAAACCACACATCTGGCAACAAATTGCTATACCTCGGTCTGCATACCGCGCCACCAATAATGACTTTGGAGTAAGCTATATGTACACTTTACTCCAAAATGTCCTAGCTCCTCATGAGCATGACGGACCAACTGTGGTCTCTGTGATGGAAGTGGTACTACTCGCACTCTACTATCCTCCCATACACGCAAAAGGTGTCGACCCTCCAATCTGAACCATCTAGCTTGCTGAAGAACACAGTCTCTCTCCTTGGCCCCAACTATGCCACCCACAACACCAGTATGAAGATAGTACATCACTAAGACATCATCATGAATGTCTCGCTGAACTGTACCAATATCTTCACTCTCTGGATCTGTGACCTCAATAACTCCTCTTGTATGCGCTGAGAGAGATACCACCAAAGCCTCTGCAAATATACACAGAAAGGCCAATGCATGCCAACCTGGCACCATCTCCTCATCTGTCTCACCATGCCAACGTGCTCCGGTCTGATCCTGCTGGCTGGGACATGGGTTTCGACTCAGCCCATTTGCATCACGGTTCACCACTCCAGGTCTATGAACAACCGTGAAATCATACTCCTGTAAAATCAGAGCCCATTGTGCAAGCTTCACTGAAAGCTTGTCGGGCTCCATTAACCACTTCAGTGGTTGATGATCAGTGATGAGAGTGAAGGGGTTACCAAATAGGTAACATCAGAAATGTGCTACTACCCAAATTGCTGCCAAGCACTCTCCTTCATATGAACTATACTTTGCCTCCGCTGAATTGTTGGAGCAACTAGCATAGGCCACCACAAACTCCTTCTCCTCATCATCATGCTGGGTGAGCACCGCTCCAAGCCCCAACATACTCCAATCAGTGTGAACCTGAAATGGTCATCCCCTGATCGGTCTCCTCAAAATAGGAGCAAATGTCAACCTCTCCTTGAGCTCTACAAAAGCTCTCTCCTGCTCATCTCCCCAACACCACTCATGTGTAAGCTTGGTCATCTTTGTCAAGGCCTTGGCAATGGCACTAAATCCTCTAACATAACGGCGATAAAAGTTTGCCAACCCAAGGAATACTCGCACTCTGCTCACATCCGTAGGCCAAGGAATACGTGCAATAGCCTCCACCTTGGTCTGCTAAACACCAAGTCCTTCGGGGTAGATAGTGTGACCCAAATACTCAACCTGCTCGTGGAAGAACCTACACTTCCCAAGATGTAATTTGAGTCCATGAGATCTCAACCTCTCAAACACCTCCAACAACTGTCTCTCATGCTCCTCCATAGTAGTGCTATAAACCAAAATGTCATTAATATAGCACCGAGCAAAATCCAATCTAGCTAAGATCCTATCCATGACCCTCTGAAACTCAGTAGGAGCGTTCTTTAACCCAAATAGTAAGAACCTCCACCAATATAACACATCCTTGCCGTGAAGATCAATAGCCCAGAATGTTGTCTTGGACTTATCCTCCTCCCTGATCGGCAACTAATGATATCCCGCTTGAAGATCCAAAGTATTAAAGACCTTTGCATGCCCAATCGCATCAAAAATCTCCTCCGGTGTATGCATGGCATACCAATCAGCCTTGGTTTGTTGGTTGATAGGACGGTAATCTCCACACATCCGCCTATCTGTATAGTTGCCATGCATATCCTTCTTGGCTGGCATCACTGTTGCTGATGCATACTCTCCATGTGAAATCTCCACCAAACTAGCCTCAAAAAGGTCACTACTCCGGCTCTGAATCAATGTCCTCTCCATCTCACTATATCAATAAGGACGTTGGAAAACTGGTGTGTTGCTAGTCAGCTCAATCCGTATACCAGGTCCCTTTAGAGCACCCAAATCCTTCATACTAAAGGCTAAACAACTCGTGTGACTCCTCAAGAACCTCCAAACCCTCCGTCTTTCCTCTCCAGTAAGCTTGGGTCCAAGATCTGGCTCCCAAGTATCCTCTGTAACTGTAGTAGGAGTGGAAGACGTACTGATTGACTGCTACATTGGGCCCTTGGGAGCAATAGTGTCATGCTTCCGACCACTAGAAGTCCCAACCTCTATGTGAAAAACTCCCTCCACTCTGGCTGCAAGCTCCACACGTCCTCTGGCTGCATCCCATGTGAACCAAGGGTGTAATCCAAGTAGCCCACGCTCACCTAGATGGACTCCAAGTAGACCATTCTCCCTAGTAGCTATTGGATGTGTCCCAAGAATACCATGTCCACTCGGTCCATCGCCCCCAGCATGTGCCTGAATCGTCTTGATAGGCACATGGCTCACAAGTGTTCGAGTGGTGATGCCTATCAAGCGCATCCTACGCTGCTCTGCCAAGCCAAGGTTCACAATCCAGGTCAAACAGTTCAGGTCCATAGCTTGACCTAACACCTGATGCTTGGATGCCTCTGACACTGCTAGAACAGCGATAATACCGGTGTGAAAACCCATCGCCCGCTCTCTTTCATCAACGTTGGGCTCCACCAACTGCTATAACTGTGAGTCCCAAACAAGTCCAGGTCCTCCTTTTCAAAAAGCATGAGAGCTTGGGAAACTCATGAGTGTAGGAAATGCCGCTCTAGGCTGTCTAACTAGGTTCACCACTTCCATAGGTGACCTATCAGCCACTACCACTGTCTGAGACTGATACTCAATATCCAAGATATCATCAACAAGGATGTGGTCAAGTCATTGAATCCCATCATAAGCACGTTGTAGAACCTCTTTGGGTAAGAGGTTCGTCCACCAAAGACAAAGACGATGAGCCCGTGATCCCACTCTGGCTGCATCTAACAGTACAACAGGTCCCATCCAAGAATGGACCTGATGTGTACTCGCCACCACTCTAGTGCGAGAATCACCTATCAAAGGAACGTTCTCCAAAAGGTAAGCTGGAGAAACAGACTGATGAACCTAGAGATGTCGTAGTATCCGTAACATCTCCAAAAATACACCAGAACGAGGATCCTAAAGACCCAAACTGCGGCCCGCACGTGTATGTCCCATACATGGCCATCCAGAAACCAAGTGAATAGGCCCATGTCTCTCTAGGTCATGCGCTCCCAGTAAGGAAATGTCTCTTGGTAGGGCCTTTTGGTAACCTTTGACTGCTAACATCGAAATAACTCCGGATACCGATAGGCCAAGTGTGCCACATGATGTAGAGAGACTTGCCTAGCAGTCTCATCTCTCTCTACATACAAGTACCTATGTACTCATATACCCGCCTGTAACACCGCAGCTAGTCTGGTGCTGATCCCACCAAACAACTCCAATAGGCATATCCCCTCTACTAGATAATGCCAAGCAATGAATGTGGTATCCAAAGGTGTCAAAGCAATCACCTCTGGAGGCTCATCCTCACACTCATCTCCTGATGGTACAAAGGCTCCACTCCAAGCCTGCTGCACCAACTAATCTGCATGCTGCTGCAATGCCTCCTCTAAACTCCACAATGGAACATCTAAGGTGGATGGAACAATCCCACTTGTACTCCATAGCCGAGTGATCTCCTCTGGTACAGGAGTATCCTCTGCATGGGCGTTCCCCTCCAACAAATCACCAGGCCAAGTAACTACACCACTAAAAGCTAAAACTGATGTTGTCATGGTCCCGGACTATAGTGAGCCAAGACTGCCACTACTGAAGCGAACTGGTAGGCGACATACCCGTCCCTTACCAGACTGCCAACCAGGTCTATAAGAGGTTGTCTCCTCCCAATAGTCAATGCTGAAACCCATGGGGTGTAACATTGCTCCCCCAACTAGCACATCATATGACTCAGCTATTGTCGCAATAGCCTGAGCTCTCACCACCAAGCTATCAGTCGGATGACCAAGCTCTCCACGAGTGATGTATTGTGTCGAACCACCACCTAGAGATGTCTGGATCTGAAATGGACACCTCTCCACATCGATCTTTCGTAACTCCAGACCGACAACTGCAGCCTTCTCCAACATAAGGGGTTGCGCACCAGAGTCTAACAAGACTCTCTATGGTGTATAGACCTTCCCTGAAGGTCCCACCAAATGAAAAATCCCCCTCTGGTTATCCAATAGGACAACACCAGGTGTAAACCCCGCTCTCTCAAAGGCTGGTCTAGCTGGCAACTCCTCCAGTCTAGCCGTTGCTGCCTGCCATAAACCACTGGTCGTTGAACGGATCCCATGCTCCTCAACCAAGTCAGCTCCACTACCAACCACCTCTGCTCTAGTAGTAGGAACTGCACCATCCCTACTCTCACACAACGTGGCAGCCAACCGGAACACTGGGGTTGGGTCAACTCCCAATGTAAACATGTCACTGGCTGAAAACAAAGGATGTCGCATAATCAGCAGAGCCGCCCCCAACATCATGCTAGACTCAGTCTATGTAGTAGCAGGTGGCTGACTAGCAGGTACTCCATAAGGTACTCCATCACCAACTACCACACCTGCACTAGGACGTCTAGGAACCATGGATGTTGTCTACAATGCCTCAGATAGCGTGAAAGACTGGGGAAGTCTGACCTGTCTCCCAACCTCTCCTCTCTATGGGTCCAACTCCACTGATGCTCCTCTAAGCTCTGGAGCACGTATTGCACTCCTAGTCACTACTACAGATGCATCCACCTGTGCTACTCCGCACATGAAGTCCAAAGCATCTCTATCACCAGCATATGAGGTGGAAGCCTCAACACCCAAATCTGATCTCCTCTGAGCAATAGCCATACTAGCCAATCTCTGCTCCAACTGCTCAATCCGAGTAGCCATAGCTGTGTCAGAAGTAAGGGCAGGTACTGCACCCCTACTAGGTGTAGATCCTCTACCACCACCTCTACCACCTTGTCCTCCATGAACTAGAGCTCCTCTACTACCTGCCATAGCAGCCCTACCACTCCATAACTCCTGGTGTAGGTCAAAACACCGGTCACTAGTGTGACCAAATCTATGGCAGTGCTCACACTACCTCTGTGATGGTTGTGATGCACCAAAGGTATCGGTCCGCTACCCTGAGTACACTCTCTCCGATGGTGAGGTCCACCACAAGTCCAACAAGCAACACCACCACTCCTTGGCTACTACTGACCCGAAAATGAGGGTAAGGGTCTAACTCCACTAGGCCCTCCACTCGCTCTATAGGATCTGAGCTGTCCACCCTGTCCTTGAAAACGAACTATGCATGGTGCACTCTGTTGCACTGTAGAAGAAGTCACAGCCGTGGATGAGGTCTCCCTACCAAATCCAGATGTCACCACTCTCTCCTCCACCATGTTGAGCTCAATACGCTCAGCCAAACCAAAGACTACTGCTAAAGTGGGCGAAGTAGCCTGCAACAACGTAGCATCACGAACTCTATGTCGCAACTCCCTGTCCAATATCCCATACCAAAACTGGACTGCCTGGGCCTCAGTAACTCCTTGAGTGAAACTGATCAGTCACCTCATGCGAGTGTATGCCTCGCGTAGGCTCTCTCCAGCTCTCCGCTGGAACTCTTGCAAGCTCCTCAGCTTGTCAATCCGCACTCCCTGGTAGTTCTACCTCAAACATAGGAAGAACAATACCATGGGGTTAAACCCCGGTACCACACCATCTCCTACAGCGGTGCCTCCACTCGTAGTAGCACTATCTCCAGCTAGTGCACCTCCACTAGCTCCACCGACACTACTTGAACTCGTAAGTACAGCCGATCTACTCCTGGCCACCGAGCCTGAAGTGATGGAGACATAATGTGGAGACCAATACTGTCTCCATAACTCAATCTCCTCCAAATGAGCTCTCCTGAACTCATGGTAGTCATCCATCGGCGGACCCTCCAAGTGCTGAAACAACTCCTTCCATGCCATGAAGGGTGTGAACAAAGTCGGGTTCCGCATCTGCTGCAGATCACACCAACTATCGAACTCCTAGATGAAGTCATCCAACTCAATGGTACCCACTGACCAGAGTAATGCCTAGGGCCTTTGGAGGTCCCATAAATCTCGTCCATGTCCCACAACAATGGTGCGGACACACCAAGTGCACTCTCAACTGAATCAGCTCTTGTGTCGAACTCCAACTCAGAGTCAATCTCCTCCCTCATTGGGACCTGATATACAGGCTGATACCAAGCACCACTCCGAGTAAACCCACTGCGTACTACAGGGCTAACTCCTCTGGAATCTCCAAAGAACTCCGTCGTGACAAAGTAACCGCAACAGCAAACCCAAACCACCAACTGCAACCGCAAGTCGCAACCGCAAGTACCCCACCAAGTGCCAACACCACCACGTGCTAACACCACCAAGTGCCAATACTAACTAAGCACCACCCACTAATGTAACTCTAATCGAGATAACTACACTAGGAGAAAAGGCAACCTCTAACCTGCCATCATAACATGCACTCTCACGGTCTGCAGGTTATCACTTCCTGCCTCACCGGAGAGAAACAAAGGTAGTCTGACTAGTCAGCACTCCAACCTCACCATCGAGAGCACACCAGAGCACCAACGCTCAAAAGTCAGGGCACCTCACACAAACATGGTACACAAACATGAAGGAGAGAATGGAGGGGATCCAATCACAAGAAATCTAAACAAAAACCCTTCATCTCATAACACAACACGGGACTGACTCTGCCACCATTTGGCATTTGACATAAGAGAAGTTCGTATCTAAGTCCTAAGCTACCAGGATTACCAAGAATGGGATCAAACTGCCTCTCCTAGCCAAAGCTACATGTGTATAGATAACAATGGCACAGTCACTAGGACAACAAGTGAGGGTGGACCAATTGGCTAGGGCACCAGTCTAGGAACAAGAGATCTAGGAGTCAAACCCTGTTGCGCACAATCTAGCAGGAAAGGCAGATTTTGCCAACCAATGACCAAGATCTACTCTAAACTAGCTAGCCTCACGCCAACAAGTTGGCTTGCTGGCCCTTCTAGGCCTTTGTAGCCTCTCATAGCCCACAGCACTATGCCTTAAAGCCTCTAAACGCTGAAATTCAGCCAAATGAGGCCTTTCTTGTTGCCAGTTTGAACGTCCTCCAAAATTGGTGAAAACTTCTCCAAATCTGCAAAGCTCCTCCAAACTAGCAAAACTCCTCCAAATCTGGCCAAATAGTGAAAACTCCTCCAAATCTGGCCAAAATCTGACGTAAACCCTAAAGATGGCTGTCCGCCAAATCCCCCGCTAACTTTCCACTCGAGCCAAATTGACAACACGGGTTTTTCCAAATCACAAATTCATGAGAAGAGTTTCCCAACTCCACCTTCAATTTGACTTTCTGAGCCCAACTTGTAGCAAATTGGTCCTACCTTCACCTCCTGAACTCAAAATCACAACCACTGCTCGAAAATTGCTCCTTCTTTGCTCAAAATTTGGCCAGCGCTTCCGCACACCATCCGCCTAACTGCCAAATCTGCATCAAGTGAACGAGCTTCTGCACCCTAGGGAAACACTGAACTTGAATCGAGCTACCACGATCCACCGAGCTTGGAGATACCACCAACACTCAAAGTTCTTGCACCCAATTTCCCCCTGACTTCACTTCTCTCATGTAATCAGATTGCTTAACACTCTCAACTCAACTCAACTCAACTCAACTCAGTACCTGATCTGTCACTCTATAAACTGCCAACAACTGGGCACTGATTACAGTCAAGCCACACCCACTCAAGCATAGAGAATCCAGGTGACACCTGCTGGCCTCTGTCCACCATAGCTAGGAACTCGAAGGCTCAACATCAGATAAGTGAGCTCTCTGGAGCTCACTTCGAAACTATACTCCCTGGACTCGAGCTAGCACTAAAACCCTAATGGTCCCGCTGATGGCACACTCGATGGTGCGAATGGTGCAAAGTGATGGTGGGCTCCACCGTGAAGTCAGTACCCCAAACACAAAATCTAACCATCGGAAAGTAGTCTCTGAGAAAGTGCTAGAATAACTCTAACTACTATCACTGGAACTCCAGTGTCCAAGCATCTAGATGCGGCACTACAAATGGCGTGACAAGGAGAAGAGCAAATCCAATTTCCAAAGCCTAAGGTATTTGAAGGCAAGAACCTTTTGGGTGCAGTGGAAAATTTTGTGTTTGATTGTGAACATCATTTGAGATGAATGAAGATAAATTCTATTGGCCTCAAGCCAATTGGATAGAGTGGCTAAATTATGGTGGCAATTTAGAGTGGAAAGAGTTGAGCAGTAGTTTGTCATGCCAATCTTGACATGGGCAAAATTCAAGAGTGCAATAATTGTGCAATTCCAAGCTATAAATGCCACATGGGCCACACGAGATAAGTTGGCAAAACTGAAGTAGATTGGCTTGGTAAGAAGCTATATCACTCAATTCCAGAACACCAATATGCAAATTTTGGATATACTAGATAGAGAAGCTCTAGATTGCTTTGTGTGAGGCTTGAAGTCTTGCACCAAACTAGAAATTACTATGCATGAACCCAAAGACTTGCAGGAAGGCATGCAGTTGGTTGAACACTTTGATTCCTTAGTTCCAACAACTTGGTCTTGACCTTGGTCTCCCAAAAACCCACCCACACACTATACACGGATGGAGAAGCCCATACCAATGGAGATTGATGCTATCCAGCAAAGACCACTTGGCACAATAGATCATGAAAGATTACAACAAAATGGTGGATGTTTCTATTATCACCAAATTGGACACCGTATTGTAGAGTGTCCACTCAAAAACTGAGCAACCTCAACAAGTTTCCCAAATGGAAATTGTGGAGCAAAATGATTAGGGAAACAAGGAATCTCAATAGGAGATTTCAAGCTAACTATTGGGAGCTTGATTAGTTCCAATGGGATTGAAGGGTTGAGATTCAACCCATGCAAGTTTGCTTCACTTGCATGGTATGATAACTAATTGAAATTGTAAAATTATGGTTGATTCTAGAACTTTAGAGAATTGCATGTCTATGCAAGTAGTAAAGGAATTGGGTATTCTTATCAAGCCAATAATTAGAAGTAGATTGATGATGTCGTATAGTAGAAAGGGTTTTGCATTTTGTACCTCGCATCCTGTTACCTTCAAGATTGAGAAGGAGTATTTGGAGTGTATGAGGTTTGTAGTAGCACCTCTACACTACAATGTCATTCTAGGACTATCTTGGCTTGAATATCATAAGGTTCAATTTGGTTGGACCCGATGAAAAATTCAAATACAAAACCAAGGTAGGAATTTCCAATAAGGTTGTTTAGCACCTCTGAGTAAGACACCTAAGAATAGTTTGTCTCAATATGGGAAGTTTGTTAAGAAGGAAGCCATAGAGCAAGGCTTGAAGGTAGATGAGTCCCAAGATGGGAATTTTGTCAAGAAAGTAGCTATAGAGTAAGCTTTGAAGAGAGATGAGTCCCTAGATGGGAAGTTTGTTAGTGAAGTAGCCATAAAGCAAGCTTTGGAGGAAGATAAGTCTGTTTTTGCGGTGTGGATCAAGTCGATTGCACAAGGACAATCTAAGGAGGACCCTCCTCAGATTGTTTAGATCAAGAGCCTCATCAAGTAATGGTTGATCAGATAATCCAGGAGTTTGCAGACATGTTTCTAGATGATCTACCAAAGGGATTACACCCAATGGTGGTATGCACTTCAAGATTGAGTTATTGCAAGGGAGTACTCCAATGAGTAGACCAATATATTAGCTCTCACCAAAGGAGTTGGAGGAGTTGTGAACAACACTTACAAAGTTGTTGGAGAAGGATTTCATACGACATAGTACCTCTTCTTGGGAAGCATCTGTACTATTCATTCCAAAAAAGGATGGAGAATTTAGTTTCTGTATTAATTACCATGGACTCAATAAGCAAACAATGAAGAATGGATATCCCTTACCTTGGATCAATGCCTTGCTTGATCAATTGAATGGAGCATGATACTTCTCCAAGTTGGATCTTCACAATGTCTATTGGCAAATCCACATTGATATGTGCCAAAGGGAAGATGTGCCAAAGACTACCTTTTGCACAAGGTATGGACATTTCAAGTGAAGAGTTCTACCTTTTGGGCTCACTAATGCTCCAACAATCTTCATGGATCAAATGCATCGGGTGTTGGATGGACTATTGGACCTGTATGTAGTGATTTTCTTGGATGATATCTTAATCTATGGTAAGATAGAGACAGAACATGTGAATCATGTGTGAGAACTCCTAAGACAAGTATGATAGTGGGAAATTTTACTACAAGAAGTCAAAGTGTACCTTTTGGCAGAAGGAAGTTACCTTCTTAGGTCACTAGATCTCATCATAGGGGATCAAGATGGAAGAGGAGAAAAATCAAGGCTATTACTGATTGGTCTACTTCAAAGGATGCTATAAAAGTACGGGCATTTAATGGATTGGCCAATTTTTATTGACGGTTCATCCACTATTATGCTCATGTTGCTACACCATTGACTGACCTCTTGGGGAAGAACTTGAGCTTTTAGTAGACCACCAAGCTTGAAGAAGCATTCCAGAAGTTGAAACATATGGTGTCTTCAAGATCCATTCTTCAACCATATGATCCTTACCTACCTTGTGTAGTTGATTTTGATGCTTCTAACTTTGCAATTGGAGATGTGTTGCAACATGAATTCCTAGATGGATTTCATCCCATTGCCTTTGTGTCTTGCCAACTGAATATAGCCAAAAGAAATTACTCTACTCAAGATTGGGAACAACTTGCAATGGTTTATGCCACCAAGGTATGTAGATATTACCTCTTGGGGAAGCAAGTGATCATCCAAACTGATCACAAACCATTATTGCAGACCTTACACTAAGAACACATGAAGAGTCGGCATCATCAATGGGAAGAGCAACTCTGATTTTTTGACATCAAACTTGAATACAAACCAAGTTGGTTCCATGTCATCCTTGATGCCCTATCATGACATCTTGATTTGTAGTCTCTTCCTTTCATCACGATGGCAATTACGAAGGTATCAATTGACTCCAAGGTCTAACACGAGTTTTGATCAACTCTACAACAAGATCCCTTCTTCCAAATGGTACATGGTCATCTTGCAACATGTGACAAGGAGTACAACACCTTCTCTTTCAAGGAAGGCCTTCTATTCCATGAGGACCGGATCTATGTTCTAGCCAACGGTGATCTTTGACTTGTGCACCTTCAAGAAGCCCATGATTTACCACTTGTTGGTCACATGGGTGTAGAAAAGACCTTGGGTACCCTCCAATGCTAATAGTGGTGGCCAAACATGGCATAAGATATTCAAGAGTTTGTTTGATTGTGTGAGAGTTGTCGATGCAACAAGGCCAATAATAAAAAACCAATGGACTCCCTCAACCGCTCCCCATTCCATCTACTTGTTGGGAACATGTGACCTTAGATCTCATCACCTCCTTGACCAAGACAAAGCAAAGACACACCGCAATAGTAGTGTTTGTGGATAAGCTTAGTAAGCAAATCCATTTAGCACCAACAGTTGATATTGTGGATGCTCCAACCTTGGCATAGATCTACTTCAACAATGTATTCAAGCATCATGGGATGGTGCATGTACTCATCTCTGATTGTGATCCTTTCTTCACTTGAAAGTTTTGGCAAGTACTCTTCCAGATACTTAGCACCAAGTTTGCTTTGTCCATAGCCTATCATCCTCAAACTAATGGACAAACTGAATATGCAAATTGCACATTAGAAGATATGCTTTGTGCTTTTGTTAACATTCACCATACCAATTGGGATGAATGTCTTGCAGCTACAGAGTTTGCATACAATAATCCTAAATAGACAAGCACCAAATTCTCTCCTTTCTTCCACAATTTTGGCAATTTCCACAATCTTGTTCTAGATTCTCTTCTTTCTCCTCTTCCATCTCATGTCCCTCATACTTCTACCTTCTTGACCACCATCTCCCAATCCCTCCAACAAGCCAAATCTCATCTCCTTTTTGCTCAAAATTGGCAAAGACAATATGTAGATCACCATCGTTGTGATCTCAAATTTCAAGTTGGTGATAAAGTCATGCTCTCATCCAATGACCTCCCTCTCCCACTTGATACCCAAGTTTGTAAACTTGCCCTTAATTGGATAGGAGCCTTTGATGTCACCCAAATTGTCTCTCTTGTTGCTTATCAACTTGCCTTGCCTTGCCATATGTGCATCTTTGCCTATTCTATCTTTCATGTTTCCAAGTTGAAACCCTTTATTCCTAACCCATCTTCTTTTTCCTCTTGAGTCCAACCTCCTCCTCCTATCAATGATCATGAAGAGTACAAAGTTGATTATATACATGCACATCGTCACATCCAACACGGCCGCCGACAACATATAGAGTATAAGGTCCTTTGGAAGGGCTATCCTCTTCATGATGCCACATAGGAACCTCTTTCTCATCTCCAGAATGCACAATTGGCCATCTAGGAGTTGAAAGCTTCACTAGCAATGAGGACATCACCAACTAGTGATTGGAAAATATGTAACAATATGAAGTTTAGCAACAAATTTAATCAAGGTTAATGAAGTTGTGAATAGGCCAAATTAGCCTAGAATATTATAGAAGTATCTAGGAAGCTTCTTGGGAAGCTTCCCACTACCTTAGCTTGCATTCCAAGTAGGTAATTTCTAAAAAGAAGCTTCTAGAAGCTTCCAGAAGCTTCCAACCAGCTTAGCTTGCATGCCAAGTAGACGGCTTCAAGAAGGAAGCTTCTTGAGAAGCTTCCTAGTTAACTTGTATGCTCCCTATAAATAAAAGAGCCAAATCTCATGCTAGACATTCAGAGTTTTCCCTCATTTAAGTGTCCCAATGTGAGCTTTTATTCTCTTATTTCTCTCCTTGGTCTTGGTCTTTTACACTTACTCCTATTTTTTGGTCAACAATATCCAACAAGAGGTGTGTGGTGTTGCTTTTTGGACTTGTGGTGGATCTCATCACAAGAGAGTGTATACCTAGGGTAGTGGGTTTGATACCTCTAGAGCACCTCAACCAATGCAACCATTTCATATATTTAGGTATACTAGTAAACAATGTTTTGACTTATGCTCAAAGTTATGGCATGGTAGAGCTACTATGGCAAAAGGTATAAGAACCACAAGTCATGGAGAACAAGGTGGTAGAGGTTGCAATAGAGGAACCACAATTGGCATGAATATAGTACTTTCTCACTTATAATACAACTGTGGCTACTTATATTGAGTAGTTGGAGTAAATATGACTAGCATAACTATAGCCCAAAGGAGATTAAATTCAAGTTTTGAGGCTTCTACCTCTTATGTTGGTGATAAAGATTTTCATATGTGTATAAACACAAGTAGATATATCCACTATAGTGACTAGGAGTACAATATGTGCTCTTGAGCTTAAAGGAAGATCACTAGAGTTGGACCACATAAAGGAGAGGCTAGTAGACAAGTCAAACTTATTTAGTCTTTCATATTTTCCAAGGCATTATAGAAATCATCCATAGCTTACAGACATCCTACAAGAATTATTTGATGACTGAAAGAGAAGCACTTAGAACGGTGTATGCTTGTAAGAAGTTTTACCACTATTTGTTGGGATACAAGTTTATCTTCTATGTGGACCATTATGCTCTACAACATTTGGTAAAGAAGGCAAATTTGTTTGGGCAAGTTGCAAGGTGTATCTCGTTGTTACAAGAATTCACATCTAGTGTACAAGTAAGGAAGAGAGCTTTTCATTTGAATTCAGACTTCTTATCCAAGTTGGAAACTCAAGATCAAGACTTAGAAGTCGATAATTGGTTTCTTGACAAAGAGCTATATCATTTGATGGCAATGCAAAGTATGAGGTATGTGGTAGAATATCCCTATCTGCATACTTGTCAATGTCCTGAGGGATTGGACCCGGAGCAGAGAGCAATGTTCCTCAAGAAGATGGGACTATACCAGCTAACACATAACATCTTGTTTAAAATGGGCAAAGACAAAGTACTTTGGAGATGGTTGGAGGCATACAAAGCCAGAAGAGTAATTGAGTCCTTACACTTGGAAGCATCGGTAGGACATTATGCCCTGAAGAATATTGTCAACAAGATTCCTTCATCAAGGTACTAGTGACCTACAATGTGCAAGGACACACGCTCATATCCAAATTTGTGATGCCTATCAAAGAATAGGAAAGCCGACGACTACTTCCCAATGGCCTTTGAGACTAATTTTGCCATATGCTCCATTCAAGAAATGGGGAACTGATTTTGTGGGTCCAATTCAATTGATGATTGATTCATGAGGCAGAGATACATCTTGGTGTGCACTAATTATGCTACCAAGATGGTTGAAGCTAAGGCAACTCGGAGAGATGATGCAAAAACAATCATAGAATTTTTCCTTTGAAACATCATTTCATGTTATAGATGTCCTCTGGAGTTGGTCAGTGATCAAGGGACTCATGTTTTGAACTCAATGGGGAAGTATTAACCAAGTACTTCTAGACTAAACATTGGACAATGACTCCTTACAATCTAAAAGTGAATGGACTAATAGAGAAAGCGAATGGATTTTTGTGCAAAATTTTAAATACGGTGATTTTCAATTATGCCTACTATTGGGACATAAAGTTACTTGCAGCTTTGTGGGCATATAGAACCACCAAAAAGATTACAACCAAACAAACTCCATATTTCTTGACATACGGATTGCATCCCATACTAGTAGTTGAATTTGAAGTTCTAACATATTGGATCCTGTGTGAGGAACGATTGTCAAAGGAAGAAAGTTAGGATAGTTGGATCCATCAATTGATGTGGTTAGAAGAGAAAAGAGAAGATACAATGAAAACCACAAAGGAAGTACAAGATCAGCATAAAGTCAAGAGTGATAAGCAAATAAAGCATATGTTTATTCAAGATTGTTCAAAATTTGGTTGTTGTTATATGACAATCATTGAATATTTTTTCCAGGCAAGTTGCACTCAAGGTGGATGGAGCTATACCGTGTGATTCAAATTCATGATAATGTCTTTATTCAACTTGAAAATTTGGAGGGCAATCCATTTGCCACTTGAGTGAACGGGTGGAGAGTCCAAAAAAATTGGACCATGGACTCAAACTTGTACAAAGAACCCAAAGTTGGTGTTCATGAGGATGCTCATAATTGAAGGAGAGGTATGTGCTACCCGCATTTTTCATTTTTTACAAGTTTTAAAAAAGAAGTGCATTGGTAAAGCTAAAGGAGGGCTAGAAGGAGAAGAAACACAAAGAATCATGTGTTTGGCATAACCCAAAGTAGACCTTGGATCAAAGTCAAAAGGAATCAGATCAGGTAGATAGAAGTATGAAACCAAAGATAGAGGACTTCATATTGGGATGTGCAACCTGATCCAAAGAACCTATAACAAATTTTCCTTGAGTTCAGCCAATGAAGAAAGTATGTGGGAAGAAAGTGACTACCTCGGGACCAAGATGATCTTGAAAGTGACAAGAAACCAATTTGAAAAATTGGTGGGTACATGGAGAAGCAATTGAAGAATGACCAATCAATGAAAGACTATAATTAAGATTTTGATGAGGAAGCGCTGCAATGTCTAGAAAATATCCTCTTCCTACTCAAAGTCAACCCAAAGGAATGCAAACTACGAGTATGCAAGAGGAATGGGTAGAGCTTGGGTTTGATCTTTCATAAGTAGAGAGTAAGGAAGCATATGATGGCCCCAAAGAGAAATAATCAAAGTGTGGTGAGGGGTCTTCCAATTCATTTATTAGATGTAGTGGGAAGGATTGAAGTCTTGAGTATACTTCACATCACATTTTTGGCCTGGAACTAGAATTTGAGCTTTCTAGGATTCATGGCAGAAATCACTGCCAGCAATTGCAAGGGCCCAATCATGATGGGAAGAGAGGAAATTTGGATCAATTGACTAAGTTGGATTGGAGATTAGTCATGAGGATAGAAGCAAGCAAGGTAGGATGCATCACCTTCTATCAAAAGTGTGATGCTTCGAGAGAAACTACTAAGGTGAAGAATTCTTCAATAGACCTTGCACTAAGAACAAGTACAATGTAGATAGCTACAAGGGTCCATTACAAAGAGGGATCTTGAGCTTGATTATGGTTATGTTCAAGCTAGAGCAGACCACCTATGTAACAATGCAGCAAATAGTCTTCTTTCACCTGATGTTTGCAAGAGAGGCGGTGGATTGGATGAGGTGTTTGCACAAATGGATTGGGCAGATGATTACCAATTAGAGAATGGATATGCCACTCCACTACTTTGCACCCTTCACAACCCACTTCTACTTCAGGCTAAACCTACTTAGCTTGGAGGAGAAAGGACAGATGGTGTCCTATTTTCACTCCTATTTATGAAGAGAAGCAGATGGGGATGAACAACATCACATCGAGCAAGTTTGTGAAGGTGATGGCTATTATGTAAAGAGTGGAAAGGAGAAGATAGTGGTAATGGGCATCCCCATGCCAAGGAAGAGAAATAGACATGAAGGAAAAATTATGTTGGTGCTGCCCTAGAAGATACAATGACAAAATCCGAAGCCCGCACCGGTAGAAGTGAAGGAATTGACATTGGAGGAAGAATCAAAAGGGGAAATGGAGTCAAAGGGAGAAGCCTTGGGAGAGCAAAAGAAGAATTTACAATTTGGAGCAAAGAGTCTAACAGTGCTAGTCAAGGAAAGGCCAAAGTTTAGCAATCAAGAGAAGGGATTGTTGGAGAAGAAAAGTTGGAGTTTCATGAGGCGATAGACCACATGGAAGGAGGAGATAAGTTGTGTTTGGACTTGCCAGTAGACATGTTAGAAGATGAACAAGTAGGAGAGGGTTGGAATTTCCAAAGGCAAAAAGATCAAAGAGAAGTGCTCAATTGGTCATCATAGGACCAAGCAAAGCTAGAGACAAAGAGGAGAGCTCGGAGGGTAGGACATTGAAGATACAAAGATCACGTCTTTGGGATAAGGCACCAACCAAAGAAGTGCCTACTAAAGACAAAGACATCAAAGACAAGGAAGGAAGATATGGTAGAGTCAAGTATCTATCAAAGATTGTTTGTCCTTTGTTGTTGCTTCTATAGCAAAAGAAAGGGGAGTTGAAGAGCCATCATCTGCAAGTGAAGGATAAGTTGGAAGCAGTAACAAAATGGAGTGATGAAACTTCAGAGTTAAGGAGTAAGCTAACCCAAAGAGAGAAGGAAGCTGAAGGAGTTTGGGCTGAAGCAGTTGTTTGGAGGAAAAGCTTGGATGTCTTGCAAGAGAATTTTGTAAAGTGTAGTGAAGAACTAAAGGAGCAGAAGGCATTGGTCAAGAAAATGAAATGTGAAGTTGTTGATGTGCCGGTAGAGGTCATACACTCAAAGGAAATGGTGGCAATAATGGAGCAAGAGCTAGAGAGTATGAAGAAGAGCGCATCAGAGAAGGACCAAGCCTGGCCAACAAGAATTGATGGAATCTAATCAGGAGGAGGAATGATTGCAGAGGTTAAAGTTCCAAGGAATGATTGCTCCAAGGAGTTAAAGGTCAATTAGTCCAGTATGTGCAAGAGAAGAAGGCATTGAAGGCTGAATTCAATGACGAGTTGACTATGTATCAAAACAAATTAGAAATAGAGAGAAATAAGGAGAAGGTAGTTTTGAGTGAAGGAGTTGTCATGAAGGAGTTGAAAGTGATGCTAAGTACTTAAGCCAAGGGTAAATTAGAAGAGCCAGTTGAAGTTGTTGGTGCAAGAAATGAGAACAAGGAAAGCAAAGGATGTAAAATTGAACAATCTTCTCATTTGCTTGAGAGATCGAGTAGATAGGAAGATGATAGAAGTAGAAGACAATGTTTGTCTCAAATTAGATTTGTGAGATTGGATTTAGATAGACTTCATAGTGAGATGAAGATGAGTGTTAAGTCTGAAGTTGTAGAAGTAGGAGTGTAGGTGACTTCAGGTGAGTTACTTGAGACCTTAGAGAAGAGTGGGTTAGTGTATAAAGAAGTAGATAGGTTAGCCATGTTTGCAATTGTAGTTTAGAGTAAAGAGATAATAGAAATAGAAGATGTAGTAGTATTAGATAGACCTGAAGAAGGGGAGGTAATTGAAGGAACATCAGGTTTGGAAGCCAAAGTTGAGGTTGACATCAGATTAGAGTAGTAACAGATTTGAGATATGAAGAGGAAAATATGAAGAAGTGGTTGTCATTTTGGATATGTAGGTTGGTAGAGTTGTTAGTAAATGGTATTTTGTTAGTAATTATTGAAGTGCTTTGCCTATTTAAAGGAGGGATTTGTAAGGTAGTGTAGTGTTGTGTTGTTCAATATTTGTATTTTGGAAGTTGAGTAAAGCAAAGTGTTATAACTTAGTGCTCATCGTTTCAGCTTAATGCTAAGTATCAAATGTGTGTGTGTTTATGCATGTTTGGAGAATTCAAAATGCAAGTCACTGAGCTTGTTGGATATTGGATTCCACAACCTTGATTTCATTATGTGTGTTTGATCCTAAGTAGATAGCAATTGAAGCAATGCCTTGATAGATTTGCAAGGAATTGTAGTGTTGGTAGTATTCTGCATTGGTGAGTGTAGTACAGGGTTGATGCAAAGCACTTTTGATCAAGGAAGTTGTGCCTTTAGTGGAGGGGTAGAACACAATTTTGAGGTAAAATTGTTGCATAGTGAAGTAGTCTTCTTTGATTAAATTTGAATCATCACAATCAAGATTGTTTAGAAAGATTTGATGAAATTGTGATTATGGGTGTTATTAATTTGTGATGAGACTACAAATCAATGCTTTTTACTCTCTTTTGGGTGTGGTTTCTACCTAAGAGATTAAAGATGCAACCAAGAAGAATTATATTGTTACTGTTTGACTTTGTATTTGACCATTTTTTACTTGTATCTCTATGGGAATAAACTCTACTTGCTGATAACCGCAAAAGTGATACTTGTTGGATTGTCACAACTCTTTGGGTAGAGCTACTACTATGTTCTTATGTGATAGCTATTTGAGAGGATGGTAGATGGTATTTTTGACCCCTCCCCTCATGTTGGTTCCTCAAGGAACCAACATGAGGGTAAGGTTCAACCTCAAGGATAGTAGTTACATCCTCAATGTACTTGATATTATAGCTAGTTCCTTATGTGATATAGATTGCAAACAAGCAACTTACAATGGGGCTTGATAGCACCCGGCCTCTTGATATTTGCTTAACGTAGGGCATATCACATACTTAGAATAGATGGCTACCTATAGTTAGAGGAACCCAACTACCAACTAGGGAGGTGATTGTGAGTCTTTGGAATTTGTGTGTGACTTCTGCACGAGGTGTGCTTCTATATGAGTTATACAAAAATTTATGTTGTGTAGCAATATATATACACACAACAATTATCAAAATATTTATAGCATTGAAGCTTGTTTGCTAGGATGCTAGTGTGATAGTTGTGTATCATCGTATTATCAATAGTTGCTCAATGACTTCTTAATGGTGACTACGTATGGTATTAGGTTGATTGATTGCACTATTGAGCTATCATTTGCATTTTTAGATGTGTTGTAAGATGTGCCATTAGGGCTAGGTTCCCCATAACTCCAAAAGAGGTTTACCTTAAAGTGTAGCTCTAAAGAGCTCAGTTCTCCTATGTTAAGCCTTCAAGCTCTTGGCTATGGTGAATAAAGGCCGGTAAGCATCACCTTGATTCTCTTAGCTAGAGTGGGTGTGGCTTTACTTAATATTTAGGGTCTATTTATAGTGCATATTGAGTGTTGAGTGTTCAAATTTGAGACTTGATTTGAGTTATGATCAATTGATATCATATTGTGGGTCTTTAGAGTTTGAGTGTGACTTCTATAATTTGAGTTGTGTTTCTATAGTGTATGATGTTGATAGTAATATATATTTTATAGCAATATATATATAACAATATGGAGTTTACCGATGAGTTAGTCAAGGCTAATGAAATAGAAAAAAAGGCCAAATTAGACTAAAATATTCTAGAAATCTCTTGAAGCTACTTGGCACCTTCCAAGTATTGGGCAATGTGCATGCCCAGTGGTAACTTCTAGGAAGAAGCTTCTTGGGAAGCTTCTTGACTAGTTTAGCTTGCACCTCAAGTAGTTAGCTTCTAAAACGAAGCTTCTTGGGAAGCTTCCAACTAGCTTAGCTTGTATGCCAAGTAGGCAGCTTCTAGAAAGAAGCTTTTGGTTAACTTGGCTTGCACTCCAAGAAAGTGGTTTTAGGAAACTTCTTGAGAAGCTTTTCAAGAGCCTTTTATGTTCCCTATAAATACCAAGCCTAAGCTCATGCTAGGCATTCAGAGTTTTCCCTCATTTAAGTGTCTCAATGTGATCTTCAATTCTCTTATTCTCTCCTCGTTCTCAATATTTTATATTGGTATTAGAGCATGAATGGGATGGATGGAATCTATGGACCACTGAATCCATTTCTGCCAAACCATTGAGATTTTTGTGTTTTTGTACTACCCAAGCATCATTTCACCTAATTCATCACTTTACGTTTTGGGTAGAATTTTCTAAAAGAGATCACCTTGATGGAGGAACCCTTGGTACTTTAGTTGTAACTTATGGAGAATGGTGAACATGTTTCATCTATGGGTTAATTTAGATAAATTAGGGATTACTATGATAGAGTAGTAACCATGGAGGCAATGCTTGAGGTTATGATTGCTATGCAACAACAAATTGAGCACCTTACTTGATTGTTGGATGAACAAGAATATCAACTACAAGAGCATGTAGAGAGCACCATTTTGAGAAGTGGAAGAGCAAATCCAATTTCTAAAGCCCAAGTTATTTGAAGGAAAGAATCTTTTGGGTATAATGGAGAATTGTATGTTTGATTGTGAATGTTATTTTGAAGCTACCAATCTGCAAGATGAACAAAAACAGATTCTCTTGACTTTTAGCCAATTGGATAGATTAGTAAATCTATCGTGGCAATTCCAAATGGACCAAACTGAATGGGCAGAATTCAAGGGTACAATAATTGGTAGATTCCAAACTATAAATGTCACACAAGCTACACAAGATAGGTTGGCAAAGTTAAGCAGATTGGTTCTGTAGGAAGCTATATCACGCAATTCAAAAACACCATCATGAAAATTCTAGATATACTAGAAGGTGAAGCTCTGGATCAATTTTTTAGGGGCTTGAGGTCACAAACCAAATTAGAAGTGACTATGCAAGAGTCACAACATTGGGAGGAAGCCATGCAATTAACCAATTGCTTTGATTCCTTGGTCTTGACCTTAACCTCCACAAAACCTACCAATACATTACACACAAGTGTAGGAGATGGCACCAATGGAGATTGATGTCATTCAATGGAGACCACTTGGCACTACAGATGGATAAAATTTGCAACAAAATTGTTGCCAAATTAGACATCATATTATTGAATATCCACTCAAGAATAGACAACCTTGACAAGTTGCCTAGATGGAGTTTGTGGAGCATAATGATCAAGGAAACAAGGAATCCCAATAGGAGATTTCAAGCCACCTATTGGGAACTTGATAAGTTCCAATGGGATTGAAGGCTCAATCTATGCAAGTTTACTTCACTTGCAAGGTATAATATCTGATCACGGGTGTAAGATTTTAGTTGATTTTGGAAATTCAAAGAATCACATGTCTATACAATTAGCAAAAACATTAAATATTCCTATTAAGTTAATAATTAGAAGTAGATTGATGATGGCGGATGGTAGAAAGGGTTTTACATTCCATAGTTCACATCTTGTTACATTAAGGATTGGGAATGAGTATTTGGAGTGTATGAGGTTTATAGTGACACCTCTACACTATGATGTTATTCAAATTCTACCTTGGCTTGAATGGCATAAGGTTCAATTTGATTGGAATGGATGACAAATTCAAGTACAACACAACGGTAGGACTTTTTTATTAGGTTACTTGGCACCTTTGAGTAAAACATCTAAGAATAGTCAGTCCTATGTTGAGAAGGTTGTCAGGAAAGTAGCCATAGAGCAAGCTTTGAAGGAAGATAAGTCCCAAGATGTGATTTTTTTCAATGCAGCAACCATAGAGCAAGCTTTGGAGGAAGATAAGTTTGTTTTTACTGTGTGAATCAAGCCAATTGTGCATGGAGAATCTAGGGAAGGCCAGAAGCCTCATCAAGTAATGGTTGATCAAATAGTTCAAGAGTTTTTAGATGTGTTTCTAGATGATCTACCAAAGGGATTACCCTCCAATTGTGATATGCGCTTCAAGATTGAGTTGTTGCCAAGAAGTACTTTAGTGAGTAGCCACATCTATCAGCTCTTAGCAAAGGAGTTAGATGAGCTTCAAACAACATTGACGGAGTTATTGGAGAAGGGTTTCATACAACATAGTGCATCTCCTTGGGAAACATTAGTACTATTTGTTCCAAAGAAGTATGGAGGGCTCGGCTTCTGTATTGATTATCGTATCTCAACAAAAAATAATGAATAATGCATACACTTTGCCTTGAATTGATGACTTTCCATATCAATTACATGGAGCACAATACTTCTCTAAGTTGGATCTTTGAAGCAATTAATGGCAAATTCCCATGGAAAAAAAGGATGTGAAAAAGACATCCTTTTGCATAAGGTATGGGCACTTTGAGTGGAGAGTTCTGCCTTTTGGGCTCACTAATGCCCTAGTAGTCTTCATGGATCATATGCATTGGGTGTTGGATGGACTATTGGATTAGTACGTGATGGTGTTCTTGGATGATATCTTAATCTATAGCAAGACAAAGGTAGAACATGCAAATCACATGCAAGACTAAAATGACTACATTAGTGAAATTTTTACTACAAGAAGTCAAAGCGTGCCTTTTAGAAGAAGGAAGTTACTTTCTTGGGTCACAAGATCTCATCAAAGGGGATCAAGACGGAAGATGAGAAAGTCAAGGCTATTACTCATTGGCCTACATCAAAGGATGCTACAAAAGTATGCAATTTTAATGGATTGGTAAGTTTTTACCAATGGTTCATCCACTATTATGCTCATGTGGTTGTCCTATTGACCGACCTCTTGGAGAAAAACTCAAGCTTGTAGTGGACCTCCAAGCACAAAGAAGCATTCCAAAAGCTAAAACATATGGTGTCTTCAAGACCAATTCCTCAACCATATAACCCTCAACAACCTTGTGTGGTTGATTTTGATACTTCTAACTTTGCCATTAGAGTTGTGTTGTAGTAGGAATTTCCAAGTGGATTACATCCTATTGCCTTTGTGTCTCACTCACTAAGCACCACTGAAAAGAATTACTCTACTTTAGATTAATAACAATAAGCAATGGTATATGCCACTAAGGTTTGGAGATACTATCTCTTGGGAAACAAGTGATTATGAGAACCAATCACAAACTCTTGTTCTAGACATTACATTTGGAGCACATGAAGAGTTGACATCATTGATGGGAGGAACAAGTACAACTTTTTGACACTAAACTTGAGTACAAACTCGATCAATTCCATGTCATCCTTGATTCTCTATCATGATGACCTGATGTGAAGTTTGTTCCTCTCATCATGATGGCAATTACAACAATGAAAATTGACTCCAAAGCCCACATTGAGTTCATGATAGCTTTATAACAAGATCCCTTCTTTTAGATGGTACAAGGCCATCTTCCCGCACGCATCAAGGGATAAAACACTTTCTCCTTCAAATGATAGCCTTTTATTTTGCAAGAACCGGATCTATGTTCCAACCAAGGGTGATCTCTGACTTGTATGCCTTCAAGAAGCCCATGACTTAGCAATCATTGGTCACATGGGTGTGGATTAGACCTTAAGTACGCTCCAATGCCAATGGTGGTGGCCCAACATGGCATGATATGTTTGAGAGTTTGTCCAATCTTGTGAGAGCTACCAATACAACAAGGCTAGCAACTAGAAACCAAGTGAACTCCTTCAACCACTCCCCATTCCATCTGCTCAAAGGGAACATGTAAGCTTAGATCTCATCATCTCCTTGCCCAAGTCAAAGCAAGGTCACATTGCAATTGTGTTGTTTGTGTATAAGCTTAGTAAGCAAATCCATTTGGCAACAACCTTTGATATCGGGTATGCTCAAAAATTAGCACAAATCTACTTTAAAAATATCTTCAAGCATCATGAGAAGCCTTATGTACTCATCTCCGACAATAATCCTCATTTCACCAAAAAATGTTGGCAAGCATTCTTCTAGATACTTGGCACCAAGCTTGCTTTGTCCACGGCCTATCATCCTTAAACTGATGGAGAAATTGAATGTGAAAATTACACCTTGGAAGATATGCTTCATACCTTTGTCAACATTTACCATACCAATTGGGATGAATGTCTTGCAACTATGGAGTTTGCATATAATAATTCCAAACATGCAAGCATTGGATTCTCTCTTTTCTTCCTTAATTTTGGCCAAAATCCCCTTGTTCCAAATTCCCTTCTTGCTCCTACCCCATCTCATGTCCTTCATACTTCCACCTTCTTGACCACCATATCCCAATCCCTCCAATAAGCCAAATCTCATTTTCTTATTGCTCAAAATGGACAAAAATAATATGCAAACCACCATTGTTGTGATCTCACCTTTCAACTTGGTGATAAAGTCATGTTCTCCTCTAGTAACCTACCCCTTCCACTTGATTCCCAAGTCCATAAACTTGCTCTTAATTAGATAGGTCCATTTGATGTCACCTAAATCATTTCTCTTGTTGCTTATCTACTTGCCTTGCCTTCTCATATGCAAATCTACCCTATCTTTCATATTTCCAAGTTGAAATCCTTTGTTTCTAATCCATCTTGTTTTTCTCTCTTGTGCCAACCTCCTCCTCTTCCTCCCATCCCTATCAATGATCATGAGGAGTATGAAGTTGATTTTATCCTTGCACATCACCACATTCAACAAGGCCGTCAACAATATATAGAATACAAAGTCCTCTAAAAAGGGTTTCTCCTTCATGATGTCACTTGGGAGCTTCTTTCTCATCTCCAAAATGCACAAACTGCCATTCAAGAGTTTGAAGCTTCAATGTTGACAAGGCCGTCTTAAACAAGTAGTGAGGGAATATATAACAATATGGAGTTTACCAATGAGTTAGTCAAGGCTAGTGAAGTAGAAAATAGAACAAATTAGCCTATAATATTCTAGAAGTATCTAGGAAGCTACTTGGCACCTTCCAAGTATTGAGTAATATACATGCCAAGTAGTGACTTCTAGGAAGAAGCATTTTAAGAAGTGTCCCGACTGGCTTAGCTTGCATTTCAAGTAGGTAGCTTCTAGAAGGAATTTTCTTGGGAAGCTTCCAATAAACTTAGCTTGCACAACAAGTAGACAACTTCTAGAAGGAAGCTTCTTGAGAAGCTTCTCAGTTAACTTGGCTTGCATTCCAAGAAAGTGGCTTTAGGAAGCTTCTTGAGAAGCCTCTCAAAGAGCCTTGTATGCTCTCTATAAAAAATACCAAAGCCCAAGCTCATGTTAAGCATTCAGGGTTTTCCTTATTTCAAGTGTCCCAATTTGATCTTCCATTCTCCTATTTCTCTCCTTGGTCTTGGTCTTTTATAATATTTATGAAAAATACTTGGTTTCAACTTGGTGATTATGTATACCTATAGTAGATTGCTCTAACAACTCTTGGTGTGACTCCATGTTGCGTTACCTGAGAATGCACAACATTTGCCTTATAAAGTTCTCATGTTGGAAAGGAGTGATGATTTTTTTGGAAGGATTATGTGCATAATTATGCACAATGCCACCTTCTAAATATTGATGACATGATGGACCCAAGCTTGGAAGTTGTATGAGTAGGCTTGCAGTATATGTTATATATCTCTATTAGTGGAGCTACTACTATGTTGGTATGTGATAATTGTTCAAGAGCATGGCATATGGAATGTTTGATCCTCTCCTTATGGTACTTCCTCTAGGGACAAGGGCTATGGTCTTGATATTCTTGACACCTTAGCTACTTCATTCCTGTAATGGTATAGATTGTAAACATGCAACTAACAATGGAGCATGATAGCATCCAACCTCTTGATCATTGCCCACCAAAGAGCATACCACATACTAGAGTAGATGGCTATTTGGAGTTAGAGGGACCTAACCGGTAGTTAGGGGAGCAATTGTTGCACTTTAGAATTTATGTATGACTTCTTATATAAGTTGTGCTTTTATAGTATATGATGATGAAAACTCTATATATTGTCAACAATGTATGTTATGTAACAATGTATATACATACTACAATTTTCAAAACATGTGTGGCACCAAAGCTAGATTGTTAGGATACTTTAGTGATAGTCTTAGCAATTGCTGTTATATTGATAGCAACTCAAGGACTACAAGTGGCAATTGGATATTAAATAGGGTTCTTGATTGCACAATTAGAGCTATGTTCTCATCATAAGGATCATTAGAGCTAGACTCCTTGGCTGCTCCAAGGAGTATAATTTGGAATATAGCTCCAAAGAGCTCACTTCTTTTGTGTTGATCATTTGAGCTCTTGGTTATGGTGGACTGAAGTTGATGAGTGTAATTGAGATTCTTTGAGCTAGAATGGGTGTGGTTTGACTATGTAATTAATGCTTTTTTGTAGAGAGTATTGAGTTGGAGTTCTTATTTTTGATCATTTGATTATTATGGCACTTTAGAGTTTGTGTGTGACTTCTTAAATGAGTTTTTCTTCTATAATGTATGATCTTGATAACAATATATGTTGTGTAATGATGTATATATGCAAGAAAAATTTTCAAAAAGTTGTTATGGGAAGTTATAATAACAATAAAAATAAAAATAAAAATAATTATTATTATTATAAAGAAGGAAAGATTAATATATTATTTAGTTAGGTACTAGTTAATCTCCCAAAAGGAAGAATCATACCAAAGGTATTAGATTAGTTGTTATTCAAGAGATAATTTATTCCATGTCATTGTTCTTCAATGTCTTTCTCACTTCCAATCACATCTTATTCCACATCACATTGGAGTTATAGGAGGCTATGAGATAATAGCTTTTAAAATATGAGCATTCCTAGATATCCATTGGGATTTGTTATTTTGTAGATGGGTGTTAAAATACTTTAAATAGTATCTCATGGGCATCCATCTATAGAGAGCCTTAAGAAGTTGATGAATCTTTAGTAATTATTATTCCTTTTATGTTATTCTTCTAATAATTCTCCTCCTTCTCTTTATTACAAATATGTGGTTTCTTATAAAGGGAGTTATTATTCTTCAATCAATTACTGGTATACAACAAGAAGATCTCTTAGAGACCTTTATTTGTCATGACTAATTATTAAGATTTTTGTGTACTACTTTGGTCATGCTAGGGTGTATCATCTAGATCTTGATCATTTGACCATCATTTTTCATCTTGTAAGCTTAAGAAAAAAGATATTAAAGTGCAAGGTGTGGTTCTTTTAGGTATTGTCCTCACCTCTAGCTTCCAAAGAGTTGTATTACATCTACAAATTGCTTATGCTTTGCTTGGAGTGTCATCACAATCTAAAGATTTGTCACATAGTTTTTAGACCTTGTTCTTATAGAAGATATTCTTTCATGTGAATGACTTAACTATATTAAGAGATCCATAGATGGCGTTACTATAATCTAGTATTATTTGTTGATCAACTTATCTAATTTGCATAATTCTTTGATCTTCATATCACTTTTGAGAGCATTTGATAAATAGATCATGAGATGAAAGTCTTTGGACTATGGAGTTGTGAGTGTAAAGAGGACTTGGTGCATAGACAAACATTTGCACCACTTTTGTATAGAAATGTAGACCTATTCTCTATGAAAGAGATGTAATATTATTGGGTAGTTGAGCACTCTTGGTAACTTTGCTTTTTTCCTATTTTATGTAATCTTTTGAGGATAGGAGATCTTAAGAGAGACATAAGAGAAACACAAAGCTTTGCACTCAATCTCCATTGCCTCAAAGGAGCACCTTGACTGTATTATATAGCAAGGGGATCTCTTTGAAGGAAGCTCCATCCTTGGATTAGATACATAGATTGGTGACATGTCAATGAGCTCTACCCTTACATTAGTTGTATGTATGGGTAACATGTTGGTTCTGATTCTATCTAGTTGGTCAAACCATCTTTGACCAAAGGGAATCTTTAAGGAATCTCCAATTTTCTTTGAAAAAAGGTAATCTTTAAGGAATCTCCAAAAATGTATGAAACATTCCTTCAAGGGGGGGGTTGCATGCATTTTTGAGACCTAATTCATCCGTTTAGGCTTCCAAAATTGGCTCTGAAGTTTCCAAGCTATTTTTTACTCCTGCACTATTAGTAAAATTCCTCTTTTGGTGACATCTCTATCTGATCTACTTAGCTCATCATTAATAAAATCCTTCCATATGTTACTAAGCTAATTTTCACCTCTAGATAATATGTCTAGCTTTTGGTATTACAAATTCAAGTTGTTTTTGGCTCTTGCCTTATTAGTAAAAGTACCCTTTTGGTGACACCTCTATCTGATCTACCTAGCCCATCATACATAAAATCCTTCAAAATGTTACCAAGCCAATTTTCACCTCCAGATGATATGTCTAGTTCTTGGTATTACAAACCTCCCCTTTTTTAAGACGCAACGTCCCCGTTGCAAAGTTGTTGCTCAAAAGATTTCACTAACACCAATGCACTAGTCAAGTTGGCTATTGGTTCCCATGTTGCCTCATACAATAGGTATGCTTTTTCCAATGTAAAAGATATTCCACATGTGGATGGTGAGTACATTGGATGCATTTTTGGAGATTACATTCAACTTCATATTCCTCCGTGTTATCAATGAGTGTTGGACAAGGTCAAATTTCTTGTATGGAAGGAAAGTGGCATGGTTGGGGTGCATATTTGCATAGTAAGGAAACATGGAATATTTGATGAATCTTCTTGTGTGATTGTAGCTTGAGGTGGTAGATCATTGCATCGATTTAATGAAGGGTGGGAAAAGGCCCAATAAAACAAAGTCTAAGCTTGTGAGGACCAACTAACATAAGGTTGATTGTTGATAACCAAATTTGATCCCCAACATTGAACTCCATGTGTCGGTGATGTATGTTGGCATATTTTTTTTGTCAATTTTTGGGACTCTACAACTTGTGTTTAGCGTTCTCTACTCCTTGTTGGATTTTGGAAATGAAAGTATTGACAACATGCACCTTGGTATCCATTGATTGGATCTTCATCAAGCTCAAAGTTGTGAAAAGATGCTCTTTATATATGAACAAGAATGGTGTGACTTGTATGGATGTATTCACTAAATTATTGTATGCAAATTTTACTAGTGGAAGTAAGATGTCCCACTTTTCTTACTCTTCTAGGGTGAAGCCCCGGAGCATGTTCTCAATAGTGTGATAAGCCCACTCTATTTGTCCATTTGTCTATGGATGGTAGGCTATGGACATGGCCAATTTGGTTTTGAAGAAACCAAAGAATGTTTTCCAAAACAAATTGGTGAATTGAGTGCCTCTATCTATGATGATCATTTGAGATAGGCCATGGTGAGAAAAGACTGCATCTAAGTACAATTGAGCTAATTGTGGAGTACATCTTTGGTGGTAGGATGCACATGAATTATTTTGCTGAGTTGGTCAACAAAGACTACAATGGAGTCAAACCTTGAGGTTGTCTTGGGTAATTTGCAAACCAAATACATGCTTACCTGTTCCCAACATTGCATAGGAGTAGGAAGGAGTCATGTGCAAGCTTGATTAGAAGCTTTTTTGATAGAGTATGCAGCTTTGAACATACTCCATCACATCATTGCTCATCTTGGGCCAATTATAATGACATTTGGCTGCATCTAAGATCTTGTCCACTCCAACATGACCTAAAATGGCAAAATCATGATATTTTGCTAGGGTAGTAGTTCTTATGTTTGTGTCATTTGGGATCCATAACTTGCCATCTCAAAAAGTGAGTTCTTGGGTATTAGTGACACCTTTGGATGATCAAGCTCCTATAATCAATGGGCCAGTTTTTGTAGCAGCAAGTACCCTTGGCCAAAATTCAAGGTTCATCTTGACCTCTATTACCAAATTTTTTGTCATAAGCATTTGGGTGAATGCATCTACAAGTTGCTTCTTGCCTTCTACATATATGATTATCATGTTGAACCTTTTTCTCCACTTTGTCCACCAAATTTATTGTCAAGATAGATATTTTTGTGTCTCAAGGTAGACTAGAGGTTTGTGGTCAATCTCCACTACAAATGCCTTCTTGCCAAGATAGTGCTTCCAATGCTTGGTTGTAAGGACAATGATCAACTCTTCTCATTTGGTGGTGTGATAGTTATATTTTGCCAATAACAACTTCCAAGAGAAACATGTAATTTAGGTGCTATTTTTTATGCCACTCTTGTTGTAGGATTGCTCTTATTGCTACGTCTAATGCATCTATAGCCAACTTGATTGGATGTTTTTGGTCATACCATTTGAAGATTAGTGTATAGAGTAATCCATCTTTCAATTCTTGAAAGACCAATTCTTGTGCGGTTCCTTATGTCCACTTCCTTCCCTTGCCGAGTAATGCTATTAGAGACTATGCAACCTTGGAGAAGTCCTTGGCAAATTGAATAGAATCCTGTCAATCCCAAGAAAACTCTTGAGTTGAGTCTGATCTTCTAGAGCACTCCATTTCTAAATGACCTCTATTTTATTTTTTAACACTTGGATCCTTTTTGCACTTACTCTATTGCCCAAGTAGTCTACTTCAGACTTTCCAAACTCACACTTTGAGATTTTGGCATACAATTGATGTTGTTGTAGAATTTGGAAGACTTCTCATAGATGTTGCTTGTTCCACCATCATCCTTCTATAGATAAAGATGTCATCTAGGAAAGATATAAGAGATTTATCCAAGTATGGACAATATATGTTATTCATCAAACTCATGAAAATGGCTGGTACATTGGTAAGGCCAAACAGCACCGCTAGGTACTCAAAGTGGCCATACCTCATTTGAAAGGCAGTTTTGTGAATGTCTTCCTCCGCAATCCAGATCTAGTTGTAACCACTTTGTAAATCAAGTTTGGTGAAGTGTTTTGCCCTATTGAGTTGATCAAACAAGTCATCCATGCGGGGTAAGGGGTATTTTTTTCACCGTTTGTTGATTTAGGCCTTGATAGTCAATGGACATGCGCATTGTACCATCCTTTTTCTTCACAAACAAGACAAGAACTCCATATGGTGATATGTTAGGTTGGATAAACCTTTTTTGCAACATATCCTCAATTTAAGCCTTACACTCCTCCAAATCATGAAGTATAGCCTATATGGAGCCTTACAAGGAGGTGTCTTCCTAGGAATTATCTTGATTTTATGGTTTACTCTCCTTTTTGGTGGTAATCCTAAGGGTAGGTCATCTAGGAAGACATCTTGAAACTCATTGACCACACTTTCAATTTCTCAAGAACTTGTTTATCGAGCTGTGCACTCTAGACTTCTATTATTAGACCAATGAAACATTTATCTATCTTACAGATAGTTGTTTTTCTTATGATAGAGAGGTAATTCTTGCCTATATGCTATGTCTTTAACTCCAATAATCTACCATTGGTGAGTTCTCACTACTTTCTTCCTCCAATTGACCATGGGATTGTAGTGTTCCATCCACGTCATACCTAAGATTGCATCATAACGAGCTAACTATATCATTTGCCACTCAATTGTTTCTTGATACTCTCCTTAGAGAGTGTTACCTTTCTAAGTAACAACTCAATCCTCTCTATCTACCCATTAGGTAATTTTACTTCTTCATTTTCTTCCTTCTCTAGATCCATCCCAACCTTATTGCAATAGAGTGAGACAAGAAATTCTTTATTGCTCTAGGGTCTATCAATACTCTCATCTGATTGCCTTCTAGGACTTCATTTACAACAATCAATTGTGAGTTTGTCTTCCTCAATCTTTGTGCACTTGTTTTCTTCCTTTCCTTTCTTTTTTGCTTCTCTATTGAGCCAATAAGGCCATAAGGTGCATTTATTGGCAGTCTTGGTTTTCCGATGTGATTTATGCATCCTCTTCCTCAATTTGTCTCTCCATGTTGTTCAAAGATTGCTTGTATGGAGGTCGAGGGCCTTTAGGAAAACTAGTATGACAATTGATGGCTAGATGTCTAACTCAATTGCAATTATAACAACAACATTGTTTTGCTTGAGTCCCTTCTCCTTGTGTGACCCATCTCTCCTTTTGTTGACCCATCTTTGTTCTCCTTGAAGCAATTGTGCTCCTCGTTCTTAGAACCAAATGTTGCCCAATTCCATAGGAACTAGTCCACCAAAGCATTGTGTTTCAATTTGATAATGTGGAGTTGTAACTACCCCTTCACCTCCTCCAAACTCCCTTGCTATTCTCTAAGTACAAGCAATGGCTTCAAAAACTATGCAAGTATTTTGTAAGATTACTTCTTGGCAAATTTGCCCTTTTAACCCTTGTTTAAAATTGTCCAGAGCTTTTGCTACACTCATGTCAATTATTGCACCCTGTAGATCAAGGAATGCCTCCATGTACTCTTGTACATTGTTCTTCTATTTCAATCTCCATGGTCGGGTTTGAGCCATATCCATAGAATTCATGGATTTGAATTCTTCAATAGCCTTTCTTGCATGGCAGTCCAATTGACCTCTCTTCCTTATACCAACATTGATCATTCCCAAGCATTATATGATGTGAGGGCCTTATCAATCAAGTACCTACATGCAAACACACTGGTAGAATGATTGGTGATTTCAATTCTGAACAATCAAAAGTATCATTTCATTCTTGAAATCCAATTCTCCACTACTCCCATAGAATGCTGTCCCTTGTAAGGCTTGATATTGCATGTCTTCTTCATCCGCAGTAACAATGTGGCTTCATTGTTGGTCGGATATGGTGTTCTTGGCATGACTTTTTAGGTACTTTGGCTGTTTGTATTGGATTTTGAGATGATTTCCCTTCTTGCATTGCCTGATCATTCTTGAAGGTACATACTTGACTTTGCAATGCCTCCATGATCATCTTGATCTCCTGAAACTTGTTCAACATCCCTTGCATCAAATCTTGCAAATGCAGATTCATGATTCCTACACACATCAATTGCTCAATTGCTACTTCTTACTTCCATAGAGGTTTAATATGATCACTCAAGAAGGGGCATGGACTATTGGGAATTCAAAGTCTATCACTTTTTGATAATATTCCTCACCAAATTGCGGACTACAAAATCCATAAACATTACTTTTGGTCTAACCATATAGCAAATTTCTACTTGAGTGTTGAAAGAGAGAGGATTTGGCATATTTAGGTCAATCATAATTGAATGTAGATTGTCAAATCCCACTCTCTATTATAGATAACCATAGGCAAAATCATTGGGTTTGGTGAATTCATCACTATATCCATGAACTTTGCCCCTAAATGGAAACAAGATATACTCTCACTTGCTCACGGTGGATGTACATAATCTTGATGGGGAATGGATTCAAGAATGGAAAGCGGGGTGCATGATATTTTCCTCCTAGAGCCTCCATCCCATCCTCTCTCTAACACATTCCTAATTTATCAATTGTACTATGATTTCTTTCCTCAAAATCGCTTAGTCTCAATAGCACATATTCCTCCAAGAGGGGTGATCCACTCTCTTGGATTGAAATACCTACTCTGATATCATTGTAATCTTTTGAGGATAGGAGACTTTAAGAGAAACACAAGAGAAAACACAAAGCTTTGCACTCAATCTCCAATGCCACAAAGGAGCACTTTTATTGTATTATATAGCAAGAGGGACTTCTTTGAAGGAAGCTCCACCATTGGATTAAATACATGGATTAGTGACATGTCAACAAGGTCTATCCTTAGATTAGTTTCATACATGGGTGACATGTCAATTCTGATCCTATCTAGTTGGTCAAACTCTCCTTGACCAAAGAGAATCTTCATGCAAGAATCTTTGAATTGCATGGGTGAAGTATCGTTGGAAAGCTCTCAATGAGACAAGTTTGGGAGGAGGAAAAGATAACCTTTTTTAAGTTGGAGGGAGGAGGAATTTGCACATTTTCAAGGCCTAATTCATCCGTTTAGGCATCCAAAATTGGCTCTAAAGTTTCCAAGCTATTTTTGACTCCTACACTTTTAGTAAAAGTCCTCTTTTGGTGACACCTCTATCTGATCTACCTAGCCCATCATACATAACATCTTTCTAGATGTTACTAAGCTAGACGTTCTCTAAGATTTTCACCTCTAAATAATATGTCTAGCTTTTGGTATTACAAATTCAAGTTGTTTTTTGCTCCTACACTATTAGTAGAAGTACTCTTTTGGTGACACCTCTATCTTATCTACCTAGCCCATCATACATAATATCCTTCCATAGGTTACCAAGTCAATTTTCACCTCTAGATGATATGTCTAGTTCTTTGTATTACATTTTGTAGTTACTAAAAGGTCAATCTTGGAGACATTATGATTGAGGAGAAGAGTGATCTATTGATCTATTTCTCTCCGAAGTACTATTGTAATAAACAAGAGATGGTTTGTCCTCTCAAACACAAGATATTCTTCCATCTTTTGCCTCTTTGCACTCTCTTTTAGTTGACCTATGTGTTGCTCATGCTACTAGAGTTTGTCTTTGCTCTTGCTCTAACAAGAGTGCAGGATCTTGGATCCTAGCTCTACCTTACATGAAGGTATTTTGACTTGCATTTGTGACTTTGTTTTTATAACAATGTGGTTATGCATAGAGTAAATGGTTTGCCGATAAAGAATAAATTATCCATATCCGGCTTGGGGTGAAATGCAGGGTGGGTAGGTGGAACTGTGAATTTCGAAACCAGTATTTATATAGACTTTCCGGGAGCCATAGATTTAATTTAACCAGACTGGAGTTCAGCTCCAAGCCAACACAACTAGATTTTCAAGTTCAAGGAAAAATTCGACCCGAAGTTGCGCGCCGGGCTGTAGTTCAACTGGAAGAAATTGGATTTTCAAGCTGAAGGAACAATTCGGTTCGACTTTAAACTGAACGACTTCAAGTTCCGAGTACAACAGGACCAAAACAAATTAGACTTTCGAGCCGGGTAGAGTCTGGAGTTCAAGCCCGAATAACAAGAAATTGAACTTTGGGCCGGACAGGAATTCAACCGGAATAACTTAGAGTTTCAGGTTGGATGGGAGATTCGGCCCCAAGTTTGGGCATGAGATTCACCCGCATAAAAGTAGATTTTGGGGGTTCGCCGAAAGAAAAGAAATGAACAGGACTAAAGAAATATTATTTTTGGTCAAGTGGGGTGCGCGGACCCGATTAGAATTTAACAAAATAGTGTTATCAGTTTATCCAGCAAAACTTAGACTTTAGAGCCCTCCAGGTTTTGGCTCAAGGAAATGACAAGAAATTTTGTTTAATTATACTAAAACCTGAGGGAAAATCAAAGGTCGGATACTTTCTTCCACCGACTGTGTTGTCAGCCAGTTGCATTTTCGGTGTACTGTGGACGCCTAACATTTCCACAAAAACATCACTTGCCAACGCGGACCCGCCATCGCCTACTCGGAAAAACGGGTGACACATCCGGCCACGTGGAAACAAGAGATATTATGAAGTCTTTTTGTGAACTTGCGGTACCGTGAAGTCTATGGCCAAAGTTGGGGCGCCGTTAAGTCCCTCATACATGCCCCACGGTTTGCCGTTATTGTAAGAAGGCAACCGCGCAGAATAAATGAAGGACGGGAAGACCCAATCAAGCCCCTGCACGAAAAAGGTAGAATGGAATTAATCCCCAATAGAGTCTAAGCGAGCAATTTACTTTATGGCACCTAAAACATACGAACTATAATAGTCATATGGTTTATAAACAATGGAACATATGAAGAAATATTATCTGATGTGATTGTTCTCCGATAGATTGTATCATCCATCACATTTTATAAAGTAATGAACGTGCACCGTTTAAAACATACGGTAAAGTATAGTATGAGCGCTTAACCTGATAAGCTCTCGTGCACTTGTTGATAAATGTATCGAACGTCATGTAAATCTTTCCATGTGCTTCCAAGGTTAGAGGAACAAAAAATGACCTTGTTGCATGCTCCCTTGTCTCGACTCGGTGAGGAAACAACAATGTTAGCCGAGAATGGTGACAGCATAGGATAATTAGATACTTGCTCATACCGATTTCTAATAGTGTTTATCTTCACTAAATTCCATTTTATCTCTTATCCTTGTACAGCTTGCGGGGTTCTTTTATTTTTTACATTCTACGTGGTCACTTTTTAACCAAACAGAATAAAAAAATTAAAAAATTAAAAAATATTTTTAATCACGCAAAACAAATAATAAATTTAAACAAAATATCAAGAAAATATTGAGCAGACACAGATTTAGAAGGTTCTGGCCTTTGTCGGTGATAGAGAAGCATAGTTGGCTTAGCCACTGTACAAGTTATGTCCCACGTCGGCCAACTATCGGACTGCTGTAAAAGACCTTACGATCCGTAGCTGAAAGGTTGCCATTGGACTAGGAAATAATTCCCGGAACACAGCGAACTTTTATTTATTTATTATTTATGCTATTTCTTTGCACATTATGGATGTCGTTCTAAACAAAATGTGCCGCAAACAGTACCGAACGTCAATCTTGCACTCCTGGTAACTGGCTATTCTACCATGAGACCAGCCGTTACTTTGAGGTTGGCTCATGGCCATGGCCGAAGGAGGGTGAACTTTGAGTTAGGTGACGCTTGTGGTGGTGAGAAAGGTCTGAGAAGTCTCTTTAGGTGCACCGGGCAACGCGAAATATGAAGCTGTTGTCATGCACTGTTTCGTGTGACTCCCGAAATTTGATGCGCAAGATTCCTACGATCCCCTCCTCACAATTGCCGTCAGTGATGATTATTACGTGGAGCTTGATTCCTGACCTGCTTCCATATCCGCGCGCCATCGGTAAAGGTGTGTCGGGCTGAGAGTCAAGAAGAATGGACAGACACGTCTAAAAATGTTTATAGGAGTGGATGTACGGAGTTTTATCACAAGTCCAGGGCAGACAATTCGGTGGCTTTGACATTGCAGACGCCGTTCACAACGTGCGTCACTCGTCGTCCATCATTCTCCCGTTGGACTGTATGTTGAGGGAAGAGGGTGAGAACAAAAGGCAGGTTTGCGGACCTGACTTTCAGACACAAATTTGTTTGCTTGGTTTGCTTCTCATCTTAGCTGCACTCCTGCCGTCTCCAGCGGTAATAGTTTCTAGTAAGTCAGGAGCTTGTGTTGCAAGGTGCTGTAACAATGAGGTCGAGAGTTGCATCATCCGTCGTCCGGGCCTTTCGTGCTGCGGCTTCGCGGTCTGCCTCATCTCTCTCAGGAGGTTTGTCACTAGTCCATACTCGCCCTCCCATTGTCCATGCTGAATCATCGATATGCGTATCTTTTGATGCCAATCTTACTATTGTAAAGCTCGGCGTTAATTGCATTCTGGCTAAGATTTAAACAATCTACTCCATTGTGAAATTTCCATCCTGGCGCATCAAGCAAGCGCTTGGTAGATCGCCGGGCAAACGGTAGCCTGCGTTAGAAATGGCTTTTGATACCTTGGGCTTACTATTGAGTCCAGATACATAGAACCTAGCAGAGGGCCTCTTAGTGATCTGTTGCGATTGTAGTGTGTATTACATCTAATCAGATTGCTATCTCTGAAGAAAGCCTAGCTGATTTGACTGTTCAGGGCCTCTTTTCAGTTTACGCGCCCTGCACGTCAGCATTGTACAGGATCTACGATCACCGGAGTTAAGAGATGCAACGTTTCTTATAGAATGCCTTATGTTTGGTATTCTTAGTACAGAGACTGAAATTCCTACGTATATCTTACATGTCCAAGCTTTGCCGATCCTTCATGAACTCCTGGTTCGCGTGGACGGAACATTCACGGGACGATGTTGCTACTGCGATATTTTAAAACTTCAGTTTGTTCACATCGAGTTCTCCTCATGACTCTTAGATATACACCAGTCTTTCCACTTGAAGTTACTGATCTATAGAAATCAGACCGATCTGTGCCTTAGCTTTTCTTTTGGAATGACTTACCCGATCTAGGTAGTAGACACCATGCAAGATCCGTATCACATTTAGCCTTGCTAGGCGTTCACGGCCTCGCTGCCCGCAGTGCAATCGAAGTTTGAGTGAGCCAGATGCCGCGTATGGGATGACCTGAGAGCCAGGTTACAGGCTTAATAAAGTGCGTTCTCCCTTATTTGCGATACTTACCAACAACAACCTGAATCCACTAAATTCATTATTCGATGAACAGTGCGCAGTGGAAACAGGGGCCTTGCAGCTTAGTTGCTACGCTCGATTCATGCACCTGTAGCCTGTTGCAGGGGGGGATTAAGCTTCGGCGGAGTTAGGTTTTTGCTGACATTTAGATGATTACCTCCACGGAATTATCCGCTTGAGCGAATTGAGCGAATTATTCCGGAAGGTAATCATCTGATTAGATGCCAATGGAGGTTACTAGAATCTTTGATCGGGCGGACCTGATGTCCAGTTTTGAAGGAATCCGGCGGTGCAGTTATCTCACGTCTGAAGGGCTTGTTACTTTTTACAGATGGGAGAGCGATCTTGTCTGCTGCCGCTTGTAGACACTCTGCCGTCTCGCCAGTTCTGACCGTGGGCAAGACATGGACGAACGCTTCTTACGGAAGCTTGTTGTCAACCACTGCCTTTCTGGCAGCTGCAGGTTTGTCTTACCCATCTTTGCGGAAAGTGAATTCTAGTTTTATTTTGTGCAATGAGCCTCAACACTCGGATCAGCTTCTGGCCTTGATGTTCACTCAGAGTTCAGCTGGGTTTCCCTACCTTCGCATTTTGGAACATCTTCTCGTGCCTGATGAACTATGCCCCGTTGACCATTGCAGCATACACATTCCAGGATCAAGAGCTTTCAGCTGCAGAGGTATAGCTCACTGCACCAATCTGAATTGCGAGGTCTTTCATGTCAAGTTAAAGCACCAGGACTCTATGTTGTTGGGCGTTGTTATCCAGATCTAAGCTGGCATTGTGGTGATCTCAAATTGTAGTTGGAGCGCACCTTCATCGCCATCAAACCCGATGGTGTTCAACGGGGCCTGGTATGTAACCTTCTCCTGATCGCCCTAAAGACCTTCACGACAGATCTGGTGTGGATCAGACTCAGTATTTTCTTACAGGCTATCATAGATAACGCCTTGTTCCCCTGTAGAAAACTAATCCTAATGTCTACCACAGATCTCCGACATCATTGCTCGATTCGAGAAGAAGGGTTACAAGTTGGTAGCCATTAAGCTCGTTCATCCTACCAAGGACTTCGCAGAGAAGCACTACGATGATCTTAAGGGTCGTCCTTTCTTCAACGGACTAACCGACTTTCTCAGCTCTGGGCCAGTTGTTGCAATGGTATGTATGCTGCTTCATCTGTTTGGTTGGTTGTGACCGCACCTCATCGTCATAAAATATTAAATCGAATAACTCGCAGGTAATCACTGTCAAACAAAAGGAGAACTGGGATATATTGGAGAGTACTTTGTCGTATCACGGTTGCTCACGGTTACTTTGTCGTTTCACCACCAGTCCTCTCAGAGACCTGTACCCAACACGATAGTTGTGAAGCTTGCTATCCCTATCAGCTAATGTAGAGTTGAGGAAACTAGAGAGGAATACTGTTTGTGAAAGGAAAGGAAAGCTGATTAGGAAAGGATTAGAAATATCTTGTGTCTACGAATTCGAACAATAGTGTGGGCAGGACAAGGCAATACGCAGGATCTGAAGAAAAAATTGATCAGAGCCAATGAATGTCGTCAGGTTATTGGTGATCCCTTGTTCTAAACTAGACTTGCAAAAACTTGATCTGTATTTGTAGGTTTGGGAAGGTCAAGGTGTCATTAAGTACGGGCGAAAGTTTATCGGAGCTACCGCTCCCTTAGCGTCTGAACCTGGAACAATCCGTGGAGATTTCGCCATCTCAGTTGGAAGGTATGCGCACCATACCGTGCACGGAAAACTCGCTCTGGTTTGCCGCTGATTAGTTACGTGCACGATGTATCACTGGTCAAACTTTAATACTCCTCCGGCATGGCTTTTACGGGTGATAAGGATGTCTTTGTAGCGTGAGGATGGTCTTTCCATATGAACATTTTCTTTGTAAACGAGCCGATGAATCTCTTTTAATTGTACTGCCTCCCTATATTTCAGGAACATTATTCACGGCAGTGATGGACCAGAAACTGCGAAGGATGAGATCGCCCTTTGGTTCAAGCCCGAGGAGATTCTGTCTTACACGAAGGAGACAGACAAATGGCTGTACGAATAGATATCAATTCCTTTTGTTCTACTCCCAGAATTTTGGGCTGCCGCCTTCTGGTAAAAGTAGAATCTGATGAGATAGCAAGAGTCCAGAGAGAACCAACCAAATGGTGTACTCTCGCAGCTTCCCCGCGGTGTTAAATTACGATGTTTAAAAGAGGAGATAGAATGGCCTCTCATTTGCAGATAATACCAGTGCTGCCATTAACGGTCCTGAGGCAGCACTTCTCTGTCGTCGTCAATGTGAATGACTGGTTTTGGGGAGTCCAACAAATTTTTTCAAACAATTGAGGCACGCTCATTGTTCGCAGTTTCTGCTGTTATTTGCTGAGCCCTCCTGCTGATGTGCACATACTATGACTGTTTCTAAGTAGTTCGCTGGATTAGCTGGATTATGGAATGAGTGGGTCACCTTCGCGACCATGTTGAACGTGAACAGATAGATTTCTCGAGTATTTCTTTCCTCCGATGGAGGAACGTTCCCGCTTCGTTGAAAGATCAGCCTTTTCATCGCCCAAACAGAGAGTGGTAACAGAAACTCCACTTTGAAGTTAAAACCCTTGCACTTAATAAATGCCCGTAATAATACTGCCCATGATAGATGGGAAGAATCTGAAATTGAGCAATTTCTATCTCAAGTTCCGTGCGTGTCCTCATCTCTGATCCTTAACAGCAGTTCTGACATAGTGTCTGACTTAACTTGCGCCTCGAACTAGTCCCTCGCCAGACGCTCCAGGTCTAAGTCACTGTTTACATCAAGAAAAGAGATGGATGCAGCAAATACGTAGAAAAAAGTGCGCACCTTTAAGAACTATATCAGATGTTATACACCATACCCAACTCCAAGTATTGAGCATAGGGAATGTCCATAGTTGAAACTTCGGACCTACAATTTGATTCTAGAAATCTGTATACTTTACCTACGAAGAAGCGCATAGCAAGGGTGGTACTCTTTGTTACGGTCAATTCGCTTTTGCCTAGGACGTAGACGGCACCATCTGCCTTGGCCTTGTTGAGCTCTGCAACCTCAGTAGCTATTGCGAAAGGACTAAGCGAGGAATCTCTCAATGGGGCATGTACAGAACTAATTTGTGTCTGTTCAGTGGCCAAGATATACTCACTCAAAGTTGCGACGAATTGATCCACAAATTCATTGTTCTGCATCTGAATAACATCTCTATAACCATATCGAGCTACACAACGGTATACCCCAGTAAATCCGACTCTTCCAACAAGAAATCGCTCAGCTGGCAGAACTGTCTTCACAGGCATCCAACGTATGGTCGTGAACACCAGGACCCGGTGTAAAGAGCGCACATTTCTGACGTAGTGGCCAATAATTGGGGGCACTCCATGTAGTAGATCTGTGTAGAAGAAACAAATACCTGGCACTCTCACACTACCGACATGAGCTAAAAGGTCCCCAAGGTTTTCCTTTGTGAACTTGTTTTTCATCTCGTACTCCAACTTCATTTTGCAACCCATATTCCAAGAGAACATAATTAGAGTCACAATAGTGGAAACTGCAAATGGCAGCCAGCCACCCTCTGGTACCTTGATCACAACTGCACTCATATACACTCCTTCTATTAAGATGAAGAAGAGGAAAAAGAGCAAAGTCAACACCGCCGGTGTTCTCCAGATTACCAGCATCACGAGACTGATCAAGCACGTTGTTATTAGCATCACGGCCACAACCGCTACGCCTGTTCCCGCAAACATGTCAGTGAGTATGAAAGCAAATTCAGCGGGCATAAAACACTCTGACATTTAATAAAGGACTTCCAATTTCTTTACTCGACTCTTACATAGTAAAGTTTTCTGCGTCTGCTTTAGATGGACGTCTATGGCAGGTATGTAAGCTCAGGCAGTGAACCTCACCGAAAGCATTACCGATATCGGACGAACTCCTAAATCCGAATACAACAGCAAGGCATAAGATCATAAGTACATAGTTGACTTCAGGCGAATATATCTGGCCTTCTTTATTCTCTGACGTGTGCACTAACTTCACACGGGGAAAGTAGTGCAAAGCGGTCGATTGCTTAATGATGGAAAAGGTTGCAGAAATGAGTCCTTGACTGGCAACAATAGCTGCGAGGGTTGCCACTACAAACATTGGCCAGTACACCTTCTTCGGAACCATCTTGAAAAAACCTTGCCGGTGATCTTGTGGATGCTTAATTAGATAAGCAGTTTGTCCAGCATAGGTTATCAGGACCGAGGGATACACCATTGTCGTATATGCCAACTGCAATCATCCGGCTTGTCAGATTCTTACATAACACACGTCCTACTTCTAGAGTAACTTCTAGATAGAATCTCAAACTGCTTCATACCGAAGCCTGAAACTTCTTCTTTATGCAGTATTTTTGGATCTACTTCATTACTTTGTCCTCCCCTTTCAGGTAAAGGTTGGCGGAAAATTGCTTACTTGGATTGAGCTCTTGTCGAAGTGACCAATGTCTGCAAACATAGCCTCCGCTCCTGTATCGAGAGGTGGCGATTCGTAAGTCCGGCACATAAACGAAGTCTTGAAAACCTACCAGACTCTGTGATTGAGAAATTGATCAACACGACAGGCAGATCCATAAAATATCAGAGTTGACCTTTCGCAAACTCATCGTAGTTGCTTCTCTACCTGCTAGCCGCAGCGTACTGCTAATTTAGTAGGGTGAAGTTCGTTTGCTGACCTGTAATACACAATATTGTGCCTCCGAGCATCAGCCAGGCGTTCTTTTTGTTCTGCCTGAAGAAGTAATAGATGTGAGCCGGCGAAAAGGCCTTGAAAATAGTTGGATAGTAGGTTGCAATGTTGTATATAGCAACCATAGGAGTTGTCAGCAGCCAAAGAGCCATTATTGGAGAGAAGATCGAGCTTACGTGGTGTGTACCATACTTTTGACAGGCAAACAGTAGTATCAGGATGACTGCAGATACAACCACAACAACAGCTGCATTTGCACGAGTGACGTTAGTTCCTCCACCTTGCTCACCGTCATCAATATAGCTCCCCGAGTAGAGCATCTGAGAATTTCGTCTAGAATGTAAGCAGTTGGGAATTAAACTTCGCGAGATGAATGGTGACAACATTATATCACGACAAAGTTCCCCGGCAGTGTGATACTCACGTGGAGATTATTTGTTTGAGTTATTGAAACTATCCTGCAGCACAACAAGTACACTGCCTTTCCTTCCCAGGGTTTACTTACCAAGTACTGTTAATGTACAGTTGTTAATGCTGCATATCTTAGCAGCATTAACAACGCTTGAGAGAACAGATTCAAAACTATCCTTCCGGTCTTAGCTTCCTCTAAATTTTCAGAAATCGAATGAGTCCAGACAATTTGATGTGATTTAACGGAGTTACCTCTATTCAGGCTAGGAGCTGCAGTTTGGATACCTTCAATAGCTGATAATACTGCAGAGGAAGTCATATGTGAAGGGTCAGTTTTCGAGAGAAGAATTAACATTTCGGCCGTTGACTACAGTACATTGCGTACTGAGCTGCCACAGTTTCTAATAAATATCTACCTAAATTTACTACCTGGTCATTGACTGGTAACCTTCGGCGAAAACCGGAACTAAGTGAATCCATAAAACTTTTCTTCACTTCTTATTTGCTTCATGACATAAGAAAGTCCTGTGTTCAGCGAAGTACCAGAAATTGCTGGGGTCAGAATGCCATCGCCAACCAGCATACACGTCCCCATCATGACCACAAAGAGCAATAGTTTCTGTGCTACTACACTGTTCTCTAAGAAACGCTTGGTGCAATTGTACTCAGGAACTGTGGATACTGGTAGGTGAGAAAGTCTTCTCCCGGACATTTGGTCGTTCTCTAGGTTGGCATGCTGACCGAGTTTGGCATGTTGGCAAAGCAACGAGTAAACAGCAAATGTACCACCTGAACGGTGTACATCAAAACCTTCGTAAGATTTGAGTCAGCCTTGAACAACAAAGTTTCTCGAACCATATCAAGATTTTGAGATGTCCTTCCTTTGACTTTTCAAGGAGATCCGGATTTCGACTAATCTTACTCTCTCACTTCAAGCATAACATTGGACCTTCATCTTACATCCAAACTGCCTGTTTCTTGATACATGTGAATCTGGCACGGTGCTTTCAGCCAAGATGAAAGTGGTACCTTCTCCGTGATCGTCCGCGCTAAGCACAATTAGGGTGTACTTCACAACGCCGACTAAGGTGAGAGTCCAAAATATGAGGCTTAGGATGCCCAGATAATCCGATTCCGTCGGATTTGTCACATTAATTGTTGGATAGACATAAAGAGGGGATGTGCCAAGATCACCATAAACAACTCCGAGAGTCCGGAATGCTAAAATGAATGTCTCCCGGCGAGTATATTGCTGGTTGTCAAACACGAGTCCAACTCAGTGCAAAGAGATAACGTGCCAAGCACACTTTTCTTACAACATGAAGGTACTACCGGAGCCACTCCGCAGCAACTCTGAACCACACTCAAATCAGTTAAGTCTGACTCGGGGACGCCATAAACCCCAATGCTCATGCTAATTCACATTGAGGCTAATGCGATATTCAAATTTGCAGTTCTATACGTTTTAACACTTCTTCTGCTTTCTAAAAACCAATTGAAGAAGAAAGACTTTCAATTGGGTAAGTATACCTTCGCAGCATCTCGAAAAATTTGTTTGAAGAATCTAGCTGAGAGTGATCTAGAGTGGAACGAAGATTGTCTACTTTCAACATCATTTAATTCCCGGGCTCCTTGTGCTTCTGCAGGGGGATGAACGGATGGACTTCCCGCGCTGGCCTGTAATATCTCCTCATTGACAAACTTGAAGCCAACGGTTGACAGCCTGTTCAATCATATATGCAATATTGTAACACCCTATGCATCATGGATGCTTGCAGAAATAGAGTAACTAAAGGATAATTATGTACTGGTATAATTAAAACGGACGCACTTGGTTCTTTGGAATCCGCACGTGGTACGAGAGGCATAAGGAAGCATCACATTTCAGACACCTGGTCAGTTTCTGGAGGAGCAAAACATGAGACCTCCAAAGGTCACTCCACAGACGCTGTTACACCCAAAATGCCAGTTGCTTTCAAGCGTCCTTCAATTGCCAGGAAAGCCCCCAATCCAAACTCAAAATTCTTACTCAGGTAGACGTTTTAAATACAATGTTAAATGCGCCGATTTGGTCCAAGAACTAACCTTTCGAGTTCAACAGGTTTGGCAGGCAAGTTAGTCTCGTCTGGTGAACAATGTGATGACTTCCTGTGCTGAGACTCGATCGACGAGGTCGAGAGATGGACATCGCTTGAGTACTGTTTTGAGAGTTTTGGCTTCGAACGGAAACTTTTGGTTGCTTCTTCCAAAGTTAGAGGAAAGGAGTTCTCAGAATTGCCACTTCTAGTTGCAGTTTCCAATTCAACAAGAGCGGAGTTTTCAGATATGCCAGTTGCTTGACCTAAATCTAAAGGAGAGAAATTTCCATCCACAGTCGGCACTGCAGTTGTTCCCTGGATGTTACTTCCACCTTCGAGCACTGAAACCTCTGACTGCTCCTTTTCTCCTTCCTGTATGATGACAGTTTAGGGTTCGCCCATTGCACATGGCGGAATCAAGAGATGACAGGTTCATACTTTGGGTTAGAGAAGTCTAATCCTGATTTGCCGTCTAATTGACAAAAGACTCCAGGACCTGCAATTTTTCTGGAAAGAAGCATACGGCCCATTCTGGCTTTCCTGCACAGCGTAGAGTTTCTGAGTATCAACTTCTAAGAAACGTACGAGCATTTACTTGTTTCAGTGAGGAAGATCTAAGAATTTGACTGAGACATTTTGGATGATCAGATAATTTTCCGATGGAGCACATCTCCATGCAAAAAGTATTATCGTCTGTGATATACATGTAAGAGCGCAATGAAGACACTTTGAATCCGTGCAATGTAGGAAACATAATCGCCTGTGTATGACTACGTCTAATTCGATACACGTAAGGGGTAGGGTCGTGAAAATCAATCACTCCTGGAGCGATCAACACAGAGCACAAATGTGCTCGTAATGAGCAACTACTTACGAGCATCATCGAGAAAGCTCACGCACAGATGGAGGAAGAAAACCAACACAATTTGGACCACACGTCCAGGTTCTGTATCCAGAATGGATATTACAACAATTGCCCACGACGTCCACACATCCGCCTTTATGTGAAGGTCAACTGCAGTCTCATGATCAATTACCCTGCGGAATCCGTTGAACCCAAGTTTGAGGAAACCTCGACAAATCCGGAGGTCATAACAAGACGACTAATCAGGTCGTGCATGCAAATCTGGTCGTTTGCGCTTCTTCACACAATCGGGACGGCAGTACCGGCAGTTGCAATACGGTCCTATACTGGACACTGCTTTGCATCCAGAAATTTTACGCCAGAGAGCCTCGTCGACTACATGTTTCTGCCGCGTCACCACTCCACTGCTTTGCTCTTTGCACGCTAGGACCTAACCTCACTTGGACGAAAAAGGTCTGCTAAGCAAAGCTCAAATGTAAGAGAGGCGGACAGATTCGCTTATAGACACTCAACGGAGTAACTTGCTATTGCAAATTCCAGCTTTCACTGTGGTGGCCCTTGCAACCCAAAATCTAACATTTACACACGTGCACAACCCCCATGAGTTCAACATAATTTCATAGTGTGGCTTCAGTATAGGGTAAACTAGAGAAGTGACCTCTCTTGTCCGATTTACTCTTCCGGAGATATAAGACGTTAAGCCTTCAACCTCTGCAAATATTTCACATTCTTGGGGATTCTTCTTTTTGTGACACATCTTCGTTTGCAAGAGATACCAAGGAATCACCCCATCTATCAATTTTGTTACAAACAGTGTAAAGCTCAAACTAATCTAGGGATAGGCTGGTTTTACAGTACGTTGGAGGTTGGATCATGTGACCATGTCAGCAATAGTTGTGCTGACTCGTGGACCTGGTAAGCTTGTGATCGGTACCGTGACTCAGAGGGGACGAAACTGATGCGCCATCGTTCACTTTGATTAAAGAGCGCCACGTAAAGGAATGAAGTTGTCTGCAACGTAGAACTCGTGCAAGATAGAACGGTATTGTTAGAATTCTTTAATCTCCCTTTCCTCTCAAGCTTGTCCTGAACTCTGAAGGGTTGAGGGGTTTCATATCCACGGTAGAAGGAACTTGGTATCTCTTTCGCCGAAGACCTTGAAACTTGCACCTGTACTCTTATCAACTCGGACCTCGCCAGGAGGGCTAGGAACGAACCTGCTCCGCATATTCCTTTGCAAGCACCCCCTGCATCGAGCCCGTTGCCCCTGGAATGGGCGTTGCCCTAAGGAATGGAGCCTAAACCTGCCAGAAGATTGCCGATTGTGATAATCATATGCCGTCTATACCCACGTCAGCGTTTGGTGGAAATCAGTCCTTTCTTCAACAAATCTCCTGGAGCATAAGGCCAGCTGCAGAGACTGGGGCATCGCTTTGCTGGATTCCCAACCCATCCGTATGGCACCATAGGCGATTTGGTCTCGTCAGACGGGAGTGTGTAGAAATGTGTTCCGCATACGTTCATGCAAAACCTCTCCACGAGGTCGTCTTCGGCAGCCAGGACGAGGTACATGGATCGAGCACTGGATCAAAGTCTTCATCGACTCAGCACCAGAGCCTGGATGTCCGACTTAATGTCCTTCCCCAACGAGTACTTGTCAGGAACCTCTCCAGCAGCAACACACTACGAGCAACAGGGGTGTTGTATAGATCAACGTAATGCCGACTAATTTGCCACCATTTTGCGACCGACGGTTTTGTTTGGGAGCACAAATTAGTCCTGGAATTTCAGAAGGACTTGAAGAATGACCGCAGAATTGTCTTCTGCTTCTTCGAGCAAGAACCCATAATAGATTACGAAGAGCTTGATTTGGTCATCTATCCCTAACACTAACGAGGCAACCTGGTAGTCAAGAATGATTGTAGGCTCAGGAGCAAGGTGGATTTGGGCTTACTCCTGAGGTGTTTAATCCTAGCTGCACGACCTCGTTGGGGCAAAAGGTTAATAAACCCCGAATGGAAAGAAGTTAGTCTAGTCAGAGCTGATAAGAAGGGGCAGCTGTCAGACCAGGCCCAGTTGGGTGCATGAACGACGTTGCATGCGTTGATGAATTGGTCTCAACCTGCGATCTGGGCAGCATGGTGCATGCCGCCAAAAGTAGAAGAAGGACGAACGCTGAATGCTGTCACCATCCGTTGGTCGCTTCAAATCCACCATCATAAGAGTATAGATTTAGTAGAGAATAATTAAACTCCTCTACGTTCTTAGTAGAGTATAGAAAACTCCTTAGTGAAATGTTGCCTTCCTGATGACAGGCTGCAAAGGAAAACCAAATCCTCTCACGACGTAAATGAACATTGCGCTATGAAAATTAGTTGGAGTGCAGAAGAGAATGTGGACACAGGGTACAATGAATCTTCTGTTTCAGTAGTAGTGAAACTCAGTCTGGTGACGATATTGCTCAGGAATGACATTGAATCTCAATATTGACTGACGCCCATGTGGTGTTGGTTTTGCTCGTATGGCTTGTTTATAGGCCAGTATAAGGTAGTACTGTGGGTTCAGTCAATGGTGCCCTGGAGAATCGGTTAGTTACAGTACACTGAATACTCCGGGAAAGTTTTATGTCAATCGAGCCCGATGTCTGGATAAAAGGGTCGACGGCGTAGGATAACAAGAAGGATGGGAAGACGTTCTGGATTTTCTCGGATGGTGCCGTTGCTACATAGACTGATGAAAATGAACCTCTTTACCTCAACTAGGAGTAGACTAGTTCAACTCATACATACGTGATTAGTTCAGCTTAGCTAGCCTTCTCTTGGGGCTTAGCCCCATGTTACCTTTTCTGTCACTCCCTTGTTCGGCTTGATGGGGTCTTCCCATCCTTCGTTTTTCCTACGCGGTCGCCTTTCATCCGTCTTCTCATAAACAAAAGTTGATATTACTGTATATACAAAATGACTTCATTTGTAACTTGATGCAAGAAGCTTGATGGTGGTTGCTACCTATGTCCATAGATCCTGTCTGAATACTCACCACTAATGTATTCCACAAGGCACCGTATAATTCTACAAGTGAATCCAGTTGTCACCGGGATAGATAGATGTAAAAGGAAGGCCTAGCCATACGTACACTAAAAAGGATCTAAGACAATTAGACTGTCACGCCATGTCAAGAAAGAGAGTTCCACTCACAGGATTTTCTCGTAAGTAGGGGTAGACTCTTGTTACTCTTCTTCTGGTAAACTTGTACCTCATGAAACCTCGAGCCAATAGGTTGTATGAGGAATTTCCTTTCTCCTCTTGTTTTGCGGGGGTAGGTCAAAACAAAGACATTGTCAAGTAAATTTTCTAACAAGGGAACGGACCTACTTCCAAACAGATTGATTTGGAGGCTAAGGAGAGTTGTTGATAGTTTAAAGTTGAAGAGTTAGACATAACGAGACAGGCTTTCATGTTTTCCTCTTTATGGTAGCAATGAGTCAAACTTTGTACAGGTAAAAACTCTCAAGCAGTAACAGCTACTTCAGAATTTCAACAATCGGACAAGTAATGTTCGTTCTTTTGTCTGATCATTTATGCAATTATTAAACGTAAAATTTTCTGTCCTTAGTCAGTGCATGTTTGCAGTTCTCAACCCTAACACTAGAATCTAACTAATATCTCGTCTGACCACTACATGTAGAATACCGTACCGAAGCCGATTTCGTTATCTAGTTGGGATGCTCTTAAAAGTAATGTCGCCCTCTACTGAGTAGCTGGAGGTTGGCTTGCAGTCTAACTTTCAGTACTGTACCTTCCCTGGTGGTATACTACATGATTACTCATTCGATGTATAGCTGCGATCATCCTCCATCTTTGAGAGAGTAACTGCCAAATCTCAAAGCTGGCATCTTGTGAAGCTTCTCTCATGCTCAACGCCTGTATGAGCATTGAGCAATCCGTATACACGGGATTTGAATTGCAAATCTACTCAAGTAGCAGCTCACTTGCTCAACAGCTCGTGTCGTACGCCGTCAAACTCTCTAGCGCCTTCAGCACACGTTCAGCTATCTCACTATCGATTTTGACACTAGTTCTCACATAGATAGCGAGAAGGAGTGTCAAGATCTATATAAACTGGCAAAATCTAATCTGTCTGTAGCAAGCTGAAGTGAGGTTCGTTGACCAGGAGCAGTGCCTTGTTGTTTCTTGCTCTTGCCTTCTTACAAGACCACCGCGTCATTCACAACTCGATAAAGCACCTATCCACTCCACTCCCTGTTCTGTAATAAGCAGACAAGAGGTAGCCACGGCGGTAAAGCTTGATTCAAATTGAGTTCTGGCAGAAGGTTGTCACAACCGATTGTCAGTATAGGATATCTCCACATTGTTGCCTTACAGCCAGACCAAGTATAAGTAGATGAGCGAGTTCCGTTTGGTTGCGGATAGATTGTGTGCTTTTGCCTCAAGTGCAGCAGTCCAACAGACCAACAGATCCCAAACAAAAATAGGGAGAAGGTTTTAAGGTCACATATTGCGAGGTGGGATAAATACCACTAAGTTATACGCACCTTCCTGACGATGCTCAACGGTCAAAGGTGAACTGAACTTCGAGGGCCTTTGACTTCGTGGCCATCCGAATGGCATCACTGCGTTGCGCGATGCATATATACAGGAACTACAAGTCGCACGCCTTCGTTGATCTCCTTATCACAATGTGCTCAGTACTAGTTATATCCGTGGCTGTTGAAGCAGCTCATAATCCGACAAGAACATGGTTACAACATCTTCCTATCTCAAATTTAACAAGACGCATGGGACTCGCCGACATGACGAAATGGAGGTTTGAGGGTCTTCTGGATCCTGATGGATCCATCTCTACTGATAAACTGATGATAGAGCATGGGCCATCAGGTGACGGCTTGCTGGAGGAGAACTTTGACAGATTACAGAACTTAACCAGGGCTCCAGTGATTTCAACAACCGCGGAGGCCTACCCTCCGTGTCCAGAGCACCTTCGAGATTTCACTCCATGCTCAAACTTTTCTTCTGGCCAACGATATGGAAGTGATTGCAACAGAATGGCGCAGGAAGTCCAACATTGCGCAATACCAACTCCTGCAAATTATGCGAGGCAGTTTAAATGGCCTTCAAGCAAGAACCATGTACGTCGTACTTTTACGTGTTGTTGATACGTTCCTAGGGTATCAACGTTCACTGGCTCGCTGTAATGAACCTCAAGCTGAACGAGTGGATGTGCTTAAGTTTTCGCCTACAGTGAGGAGGATGACGTAGTATGACATTTAGCCTGTGCTTCTGCAGGTAAGGGAACCCAACGTACCGAACGTTCCTCTTCTGAAGGACAGAAAATGGCAGCCCTGGATTCAGCACCACGAAAATGTAATTCTACTCCAAACGGGCGAACCCAATTTCCAGAATGGTACGAGCGAGCATTTCGACAAGCTTCTAATGGTTCTCCCCTCCTCCATTCCCATGAACAAATTTTCGTCAGAAGCCACGTTGTTGTTTTTCATGCATGAGCTCCTCACTACATTTTAACGTTCAAATGCATATCAATCATATTCCACCCCGGCAAGTCTCACAAGGTTTTAGAAGCATCACATTTTGAACGTATTTCACAATCCGCTTTCGACAATGAGGAAATGGTTGCGAGATACCAAGTCTTTGAGCAGCGTGGCACCACAATTACCGTGTGCATGTGATATGGTGAGCTAACAACGGAGGAGATTGGTATTGTTTTGGTCGTGGAAGAGAGGTTCACATTTTTGTGCCTCCAAGTCAGTTTCCTTCTGATCTACAGTCTAGCACTCTTTAAATCCTGATTTATGTATGACATGATCCTGCAAATTAATTTTTCATGAGATATGGATACTGATCTGAAACTATATCATTATCTTATGTTCGCCTCCATTATGAGAAGAGTATCAATCAATCCATGGAAATACCTTGGAACATGAGTGAATTGGCTCAGATGCCGGGTGTAAGACCACAAACGACTGATACGACATGTGCCTTCTTTCTACTGGCTTCCAGATGGTTCCTGGACTTACTTTTGGCGACAAAGTGAGAGTCGCGCTGGACATTGGATGCGGAGCAGGGAATGTGGCGGCTGCTTTGGAAATGCGTGGAACAATCACGCTCTCAGTGCCTGGAGAAAACACATGTAACGAAGGAGTGCAACTAATACTAGAGCGAGGATATCCAAGTCTACTCCAGATCGTTGACAAGAACCGTTTGCCTTACCCAAGTCAGGCTTTTGATCTCCTTCGTTGCGCAGCATGTAATGTTCAGTGGGACAACGAGGGTACAGACCTTTCTCCTGTTGACAACATCATATTCGAACGTCCTATATTGAACTTGTAATCTTGATGAAGCTCATAAAAACTAACAGTTTTGGGACCCTTCTCCCAACGCATGCATTGCTACGGACGTGTAAAGTAAGGACAGGCGTGTCAAGCTTTTTGCTTCAGAAATCCATACTCCTGCGATTTTTGTGGGAACACGGCTTACTATTCTGATAACACCTGGTGTAGAATGGGCAATAACCTTGCACCACCCGTGTTGTTATCTGAATTGCAGGGGGCTTGAGGCTGTTTGAAGCAGATCGTATACTACGTGCGGGAGGCTTCTTTGTTTGGGTGGACCCGTCAGAAACGGCAGCTAGTTGGAATGGTACAAGATGATCGTTCAGCCAGACTCATTGAATCTCAGCCATGTAATATTGCTCTTAGATTCTAATGGGAGAAGAAAACGGCATAGATGCGTAGGAGTGTCTCAGAGGGGGCACATTCTATCATTCCTGGATGTTTATGCTACTTCACATTAATTTACAAAAGATAGTCTCTACGCTTTGCTACTGTCTTACCAGTCACAAAGGAGCTAGATTAGCATGATCAACCAGCTACGTGATGCTTCTTGCACTAGAACCGTGTTTGATCCGGTCCCTTGCTACGATCAAGAGTTGAAAGAAGATGATTAGAAAATGAGCAGTAATGTCGGAGTCTCTTGATCCAGCCCCTCATAACTGGAATGTATACATTCTTGGCAGAACTAGACGCTTTGACCAAGAAAATATGTTGGAAGTTGATTCTAAAAGCGGCCAGACTTTCCGTTTGGCAAAAGGCTACCAACAACTCGTGCTATCTGCTTCGACCTTTGCCAAATCCACCTATATGCAAGGACTCAACAAATTCTGGGACTCAATGGTAACTGTCTCGAACTTTTCACTTCCATGTTACGTTTCTTGATCTCTGGACAGCCAAAGGTGTCGAGTTGCAACCCCCGTGACGGAGTGTGTACATTCCCTTGTTTTCATTCACGTTTTAGCTGTTCAGACCACACAAATGCTCTATGTTCATTCTGTGCTCGGCAAACTCATCCTTTCAGATATGCGTTTAAACAGGAATATGCCCCTGCAAAGTTGCATTGTTGGGTTTTCTGGCACAGGTGGCGCCGTAGCCTTGCCTTGGCCTCTACGACTGGAAGTCGCACCACTAAGACTGAAGCAAGCACCTGCTGCCGGCCTGGAACAAGTCAAAGAAGAAGCATACAAGACCGATCTGAATTTTTGGAAATCCATTGTCGACATCTATGTTGCCGGGTTTGGCAAAACGCGACTTGATGACATACGTAATGTCCTGGATATGAACGCTGGATACGGCGGGTATTTCTTATGTGCAACTACAACTTCAACTTTCAAATTATGCGCTTATACCGCACGCTTGGCTTGTCCTTTCAAATGTACTCACACCAGCTCAATGTCGAATGTACAGTTTCGCAACAGCTGTGGTGCTCAAGAAGCCTGCGTTACAGTGGTGGGTGATGAATGTCGTACCGGTCCATATGCCGGACCGGCTACCTATCGTTTTTGATAGGGGCCACGTTGGAATCTACCATGATTGGTCTGTTAGTTTGCCTACTTGTCATCGTTGTAGGAAAGTTATTGCCATTTGATGAGAATTATTCATCTTCTTGCCAGTTTGCGCCCTTCCGAGTTTCCGATCATTTCAATTCTGTACGTAGTGGGTATTTTCCTCATGACTTGACGGTACTTGAAGCGCCATTTTCTGCCCAGTTGTTAGTTGGTCGTTTCTCCTCAATATGTTGTAGTCTTATTGATTTAGTATTGTGGGACAGGTGTGGATCTTTAAATGTCCATCCCCGGACTTTCGATTTGATTCATGCATCTAGCATGTTCTCCTCGAATCTAAGGTACTGTTGAAGCATCCAATCTGATGGCAGAGCAGTCATACGCGGCCTTATTGTTGGCTTCTTGCTCTAAAATTAGAGAACACAATCGAGAGATATACAAGTTGAACTATTGGTAGGAGCTTTCATTCTTGGTTGTCATCTTTACGGGACTTTAAAACTCTTTCCGTTTCTTCTTAAGTTTAACAAGTGCGCAAAATCTCCAATGAAGGTATAAGAACTGCCTTTGACTTCTCACAATGTTCACATGGCCAGGTGCAGGGTAACAGTTGTGATGAAAGAAATCGACCGGTTACTGCGACCAGGTGGATTTGTCCTAGTTAGAGACAATGTTCATGTACTAGGTCAAGTGGAGGCCATGGCTGCAATCCTGCACTGGAAAGCAATGGTAATTGATACAGATAGTGGGCCTAGAGGCAAAAACAAGGTCCTCAGTTGTCAGAAAACATTCTGGCGGCCCGGGTCTACCTGAATGGCGTCCCAGTCGTTGATAACCTCAACGTCTGCGACTGTAACTTCTTTCCTCGAGGTAAAGCTATCTAGGGCTACACTCGCCCGAAATTTTAGGCACAACGTTGCAACTAGACCAACGTGAACTCCGGGACACGCCAATACACGAACTTTCTCTTATAGACTTCCAGAAAATAGAATGGACATTACAGAAGCAGCATTTTAAACTAGAAATATTTAAATGGTCGCAATGCAAGCAACGAGAATCTGATCATGATTCTTCAAACAATCATCTTGTCCAATTGAATCCGATGTTCGTGGTCCACGACCTCCACACAAGCCTCAATCGGCGACGTCCAAAACAATAAAAAGCTACACATGTACAACTCTTGATATTGGCGTCAAATACCAGACGCCACCTCGATAGCGTAGACTACCCGCCACGAAGTAGCGGATGGAAATGCTAACTAGGCAGAACGCATTACTTATATGGAGGACCAAATTACCGCAGCCAATATCGGAACTCAGCAGATACAAAAGGTTTATTCACATTCAAAAACTGTAACCTTGTTTCCGGCAATTCAGGAGAAAGTTGATTGAATCATAAGGAACACTGGGTAAACTGGACTCTACTTGGAGATCAATCAAAGCTCTCTCGTTTGTTTTGACAACTAACTTTATGATCGAGCTTCATTGTGATCATTCTGTGTACCAAGTTGTATAAGAAAGCCTCGTTACCACCTTGACATATCTTTCACTGACGTTCTGTAGATTTTTGAAATCTACATCCATCTCAGATGAGTCCACAGATCCATCGAGCTCATGACAGACCCCACGATGAACCTGAGTACTCGATGCACATCTCTACAGCAGTTTGTACACCCACCCTGGAAGTCAGGACAAACTACGTTGCAGGCTTCCAGACATGCCTAGTACAAATATACAGTTAAACCTATTTACATGTGAATACATCAGAAACAGCTGGCCTGAAACAACTAACTACACTGAGTTAAGCGCACATCACTACAATAATGAGGATAAATTGTCCCCTTGCTTTCAAACTATCAAGCCTACTTACAAATATGCTTCAAACCCGATCGCGGCTAGGTTTCCTGTGTGTTCCATCTTTATTGGCACACTACAAGGCTGCTTCTTCATCTGGTCTCATGAACTTTGTGTACTCTTGCTGCTTCATCTCACCACCATTGACTGGATCATACTCACATTTGTAAAAACTGCCATAACAGAAAAGTACACGTCAGTCTCGAGCAGTTCCCAAATGACCTGAAAGGACCCTCACTGAACGGAGTACGAACCTCTTATATCAGAGTACGTACCTGCCATCTGCACCAACAATAATAAGCGTGTCCTTCGCAGGTCCAAAGGCCACAATGGCTTTGGTTTCTTCAGGAAGTCGATATTGTGCGAATGACCATTCCGAACTGAAATACTTGGGTAAGACCCCTGTAACAACATGTCAGCAATGTGACAACTTGTCAGCAATGTGATTTTCTGTCCAACTCCAGGCTCGAGGGACTTCAAACGAAGATTCTTCTTTCAAAGTATCACAGTTGTTTACATTCCTTGAAACATGAAGATAGGATGATAAGCTATTCCGTACTCACAGCTAACTTACAGTATTGAAAATGAAATTTGCATAGTTTGCATTTAAGTGTGTTTACATACATATAATTTCACTCTATCATCCCAACGCAAGCCGTTTGAAAAAACACATTTAAACTTCCCACTTTATTTCCTTCATAATTAATTCCTGTGACTATAACGACTCCTAAATGATACACACGAATAAGCTATAGCGATGGAAATCAAGGTAGGGCCATACACACAAAAAGGTTCCAACAGCCTGAGATTTGGCAAGAACCAGCTGTCAAACTAATGCCGAGGCCAAAAGCAGGTAAGAAATGATTGAGATACATGGCAAAGGAGACAATCACCTTTCATGAATGAGAATGATGAGCCGGGATTTCCATTTCCAAAGGAGAGGGGACTTGAACCTGCGACTGGGCTTCCACTTCCATTTCCACTCCCATTGCCATTGCCTTTACCGTTACCGCTGCCTGAACCTTGTGTGCTGCTAACAAGATACTTGCTTTGTTTTTTCGCATGGGCCTCCGCCTGGGCATCTGTTCCACGCATATCCTCGGTGCCAGCAGCCGCTCGGAGACTGAACACATGAACCGTTGCCTTGTCACTTGAAAGAGCCAGCCACTGACCATTCGGCGAGAACGCTATGCTGTAAATTTCTGCTCTATCTGCACCACGCCGGAGCTGCAAAATAAACGATGATGGAGGATCAGACGCTTCACAAGAAGTTTTCCAAGTAGTATATTAAACAAACTATGGCATTGCAGGGCGTAGGCGTACACAACCAGAGTGTCGGCCGACGATTCAGGAGAGTCTGATCTCTGCCATTACATGATACTGTGGGCTCATGAAATCGTCAACTGAAGCAGAACACCTAACCTAGGCTAACTCCCTAGAACATTCCTTCAAGAAATCGCTCGATCAACGCGCAGAGCAGCCACCGCGAAACATGAAGCTGCGAGCTCTACAGTGGTTGTGTCCACTCAATTTAAACCCCTCTTATCTAATTCACCACGGCAATCCTATGTAAGGCAGCCACTGCTCGACACACATGGCTACCAATTCTGACTGACCTGAATAGGTTGCCAGGGACTGACTGGTGATGCAGCGATCAATTTAGCGCTCTAAACCTAATTCTGCCTATTTGCCTGCCGGTGATCTGAGTGTGCACAAGGGACTAGACTAGAAGTTCGGGGACGAGAACTTCCGGTAAACAATCTACAAAAGACAAAAGAAGCGTAGGGAACAAATGCGTCTCTAGATTAACTAGCCATAAATCATAATCTTGAGGAGACTTTTCGAGCGAGAAACCATTTGTTGAAACAGTGATTAGCATGAGGCATCCAAAGATATTTCGAAGCAAGGAAGAAACCCTTTGTTGAAACAAAAAGACATGAAGCATTGAAGGGGATTACAAAGCAAACCACCTCTTGCAGCTTTGTGCCATCCAAAGTGTTGAAGATACGGATCAGAGTTCCTTTGTTACTTGCAGTAGCGAGAAGCCGGCCATCCCATGTGAGAGCAAAAGCAGCCAGGTGGGTTTCGTGCGCTGTAATAAACTTAGTCTTCTTCAATCCATAGTGCTCGACTCGCACCTGACCTCGATGTAGCCCTGGGCACGCTAAAACAGATGGGGTTGAAGCCGGGGATAGTGCACACAATCCCTTAGGATTGGCAATGGTCTCAATTTGATGCAGAAGTTTCAAGTCAGCGAAATTGTACACATAGATCTTGTGCTCCAGAACAACCACAATCCGGTCACGGCGAAGCCGAACAGCGCGTATATCCGACCGGAAAGATAGCTCCCCGATGCAGCGGCTCTGGTGATCATCCCATATCATGACCTTGTTTGGCGGATAACGGGGGGTAGTGCCACCCCCGACGATGGCCAAAATGTTACACCGAAACAACATTTCCACAAGTCCAATTCCTCCATTGTTGAACTCACGGCGAAAGGTTTCCTTGAAAGGATCACAATTGTAGATACGAAAACCTGTGTCGGTTCCACAAGCGAAGCAACCGTAGTCCTGATTGAAGCCCACGGACAGAAGATTGTTGTTTTGGGCGAGAGGCTCCGGCTGCTCGTCCGGGCCGGACTTATTAGAAACAATGGAAGGGGCAGTGGAAGTCGCACCAGAGAGATAGGAATTGGCCGGCGAATCCGGCTGCTGCTTATTTCCACTGCCAGAAATAAGCGGGGCAAAATTCGGATTGGAAAGTCCACTGCGTGGACTTCCGGACTCCAAGTTCGTCCCGTCGTCTGGACTATCAATTGATTGATTAGTTGCGTTCAGGTTGGAGGAAAGGGAGGATGTGATTATGTTCGGTGATACGAGAGCCATTTAGAGCAACCAAGTTGCTGCTAGCAAGTGTTCCATACACCGACCAACGATCTCCCCGACACACAGAGCGCCCTGCTATCTTTGACTCGTATCCCTCGAGCAACACCACTCCTCTGTGCCTCCTTGTCGTCCTGCTCCTCCTGTTCTTCTCCCTTTTTCCACTGCCTACCCTAACTAACGCTCTATTCTCTGAGGACCGCAATTCAATCTTTCTTTCTCTTCTCGCTTTCCTCTCCTCTCCTCTCCTCTCCTCTCCCCTCCCCTCCCCTCTGTCCTCTCCTCTTTTCTAATCTGCTACCCTATGCTATGCTCTGTTCTGCTGAGAACGGAAATCACAATTGCTCTCCTCTTCCTTCTCGTCCTCCCCTCCAGGTACCACCACGCAGCGAGTAGCAGGCCAAACTAATAGATGACCGGCGCAGATGTACTAGTCGCTCCTCGTTTGCTCTTCACTCCTCACTCCAACGCTCAGCACCGCTGTTTTCTGCCTCTTCGATTTACTTCATCCTCGTGTCTAAACTTTCCTCGTTTTCCTTTCTCGACCACAAAGCTGGACAAGCGAGCTTTCACATGGGTCCTCCTGCGTGCACGACAGCCTCTCTCCTCCTCACTCCGTCCGCCCGTCCGTACGTCCGTCCGTTTATCCGTCTCTCTCTCTTCTGCAGATATGCCCAGTGCGTCCCCACAAAACAGACAACAGCACCTCACGCTTGCTTGATTGCTTGTTCGCCCGGTCTGGATGGGGAAGTCCATCACTTTCACCTTAGACGGATCCGTGAAACAACGGTATCTCAGATATAATTAATTGCTCCTTACCACGAACCATCATCCAACTCAACCGGTACTATTTTCAGCGGAATGTTGCGGCATCATTCGCCAGTCCTTATCATGGTGGATAAAACTGTACCTACAGTGAGCTTTTAGGTTTTATTCATGTCACTGGCTCGAGAAACTACCTGGCTGAATGCACTATGCAATCAAGCGCCTCGTGTCTCTGCAATATGTATTTGCTTAGTACTATTCTGCCCGCCTTGCAGACCATTTCTGAAATGTTCCAAACACAAAAGCATGGACTTTTCAGTCAAGCTAGCAAATAACTAATGGTTAAATAACGCGCATTAGAATTTAATCATTTCGTGGGTTTGTTTTCTCAAAAATAGCTAAACAGTCAGGAGAACGGAACCATTGAAATTGCATTGTTGAGTCATCCGAAACTTCCCGGCGTTTGAACCAATATGCACTCATGTAATCCAAAAGAGACTGATGGAACGTGGACAGGCACACGTGGGAATCGGCTTAATTTGTTCTGGACGGAATGAGCGATCTTGTACCCCATTGATCCTCAGTCATTTTGGAGTAAAATGAAATGTCCGGTCCTTAAGTTGGGGAGTGGCCATCCTCCTGCGCTAGCCTGCTAACTGGAAATGGTTGGGATATCTTCCCCCGACTACAATACGTGTTGAAATAATTTGCTCGTAAGTTTGGCTTGAAGCTGATATTAACGGGCTGGGAAGGTGAAGCAGGCAAGCTCTTCCGCATACAGTATTTTCCTTCTAAACTATTCGCTTCATTCCTGCAATGTATCGGAAAGCGTCAGATGCGGACTTTTGGCACATGCCAAAAGTTGCTCACACCTGGATGTCCTCTGGGTGCTTCTTCTTTTCATCCACCAAAACCTTCTCTGCTGTGTATCTGTTCTACGTTCCAACAACGAACTATTGTTCTAGTGTTTCCATGAGACCCACATCCGGTTCATGACGGAATTCTCTTCAGAAGGATCATGGGAAGACGGTATCATGATGGGAGGCGATTCCTCGTTGCGTGCGTTGCAAGGTAGACGACGTAGTGAAGCAGCTTGCACGAAACTTCAACAAGGAGGGGACTTCTAGCAAACAAACACATCATATTCATCTTCAAGAGCACTGATAAAATTAATGGGAGCCCATTACATGTAGGGTGCCGCCAACGTACGGCATGAACCAGCTTCATCTAATTCTCATCCTTGACCTCGCAATTTTCAGATCTATCAGAAGGCACAAAGATTCTATCTCTACAATCGTCGCACTACTTAGCTCCTACGCTTTATCCTGCGAACCTAGGAGTTGCGATAAATCCGCTTGCCGTGATCGTCATTTCCCATACCTTCATCAAACCGAACCGAATTATACATAAGTAACGGAAGACTTAGCACACCTATATAGGTTTTGTAGTCGCAAGCTTGCATGCAGAATGGTGAAAGGCCACATACAATTTGTGATATTGCTTGAGGCCATTCAAGTAGTTGGGAATGCCTAAAATATGCCTTTAAAAACGACCACTATATGTTAAAATTGGTGCTCGAGACTTCAGCACTACAGGACAGTTGCAACTAAATCAGAAGTATCCTTGAGAAGAAATCCAATGAGATCGTAGCTACTGTACCCTAGTTTCAGTTGAAAACTCAAGCGGATTCGCAGGAAAGGACTTTACAAGAAAAACAGCGAGCATAATGATATATACGCACGTCCAGACTCGGATCTTCCCATCCTCAGATCCGCTGTAAAGAACATCCCCATCGGCATGCAAACAATTGACTTTACTCCCCACAGCCATTTTTGTAGCTATTTGGAACTTTCCCTGCTTCCAAACCTGCTTTTGACCCACATCGACCAACAATGTGTTATTCTTTGTTGCAGAATTGGCGGAAGGGGAAATAAACCACGTATTGCAGTGACTGTCTATAGGCTCTGATCGACTCGTTCCAGTTTCGGGGCTGGGGCCGAAATATTTGCTTTCATGCACGGACGCCGGGCTTAGAAACAGCAGATCGCTGCAGATTGGCTTTCATCAACTATTGCAAGATTCAAGCACTTGGATAGGCACCGGCCTTTCTTACCTCGACTGATCCGGAGGTTGATCCCAAGAAGATGAAATTTGCATTGATTGCCATAGATCGAACTTCAGCCGATGTTACAATGTGACCCACCAAGGACAAGCTTGATCTACTCCATACCTTCGATTCACACGGTTCACCCTATTACGTCTCGAATCTTTTCCTGATTACAGAAACTCTTACATCCTCAGTCCATCAAGGAAAGATAAGGTAACAATGGGTGAGCAATAACTACCTTACAGGCGATTCCGTCCACGGGTGACCCAGCAGCGTAAATGAAGTCTTTGTACACTTGAATTGCATAAATTGGTTTCTTTCCTAGTAAAGTCCTCACTCCATTTTGCAACACCACCATGGAATCTTCGATAGGGTCAAATTCCTGGTGATGTACGAGAAAGTTAATCTCTTAAGCAGGTGTACTACGTGTGGATAAGATAGTATGTGAATGCGAGTGAAGCATTTCAACACGTTTACGGAAACTCTGGTCGCGTCGAGGGTTACAGAAGTGAAAGCCTGCAGGTGGACAGGCAAGCTCACGCTACACGGACCGCTTCAACACATCCCAAGAATTTAAACAGGAAAGTTTTTGGGATTTCCAGGTTTCTGTTTGATAGAAGAAGATTTGTCACATTTTTTCAACCATCTCAAGAGAAGTGTACCACCATACGACACGACTATTGATCAAGAAGAGCCCATGGACTAGTTTTTCTCTATCAATCCATTTTGTTCAGTTGGGAAAGATCACCTAGAAGGCTAGACGGCTTCAAAATCACGTGTTCGGAAGTCTGCAGGCTTACTGCAAGAAAACTTGTGAAACGGCTATACACAAGGTACCAAACTAGAATACGCTCAATGTATTGTGAAGCATCACGTTTGTGTTCCACTTACCTGTATACTGTTATCTGTACATCCACAAATGACTTTGCCTTCGGATATTGTCAAGCTTTGGACATGTTTATTAGAGTTGAGAAACTTGGTGGCCGCCTCCTCATACTGGACCTGTTTTGAATTGCAAAAGTCAGCTTGTCTTTCAAGACTCATTCATATTGCACTAACATAAATTTGCTAGTCGGTGCTCATCAGCACTTCTATTGTACAGCATCACGAATTTGCAGGGTATTCAAGAGGTACTATATCATGTGTTCTCTCTATTGGAACTCGAGACCATTGTCGTGGAATATTTGTGGAACATAAGTTTGCAAACCATATTCCAATAGCTGATATCCACTTCAAACCACATATGCTGGAAGTGGATCGTTACGTTCTTAGCAACAGCTTGCGAAGGAGTGAGTGTACATAATCACCTGAAATCCAGGACCTTGAGGAATGATGCACGCCATTGGACCCATAACAGCAAGTCCTTGCACCGAGTCTTTCAACTCAAATATGTGGAGGCACTTGATGGTGTCTTGTCCGAGAGTCCAAAACTAAGAGACGTTCAGCATTTGTGGTGTTGCATGCAAAATGTAAGATGAAGGAGAAGAAACAGGAGGGACCAGTGTGAAACCAAATCAACTAGTAAGAAGCATTCCCTCACACACAAATACAAGGCACAAGATTCAAGTATGTTCATGAACTAACCCTGATCGTTTTGTCCAGAGATCCACTATACAGCCTGTCCATTGAAGGAGCAGCCGCCAAGCATGTGACTGACTTAGTATGCTCCCTTACTTCCTGGATTAAGAGAGGAAACTTCCTCTCTATGTTCCATACCTGTGAAGATAGATTGTTTACACAAAATAAGTATAACGCAACTACAAGATGAATGAGATGTTACTCCTTTTCTCTATGACTAGCTAACTCTCGAATTTGGAGAGCATTTTGATGCACCACAGCTCGTTGGACATATTGGAACCGCTACAGCGTGAATCCTATTGTCTCACACAATTCTAGTGACTATTGCCTTAGCTAAAGAAATGAAAGATTTTGATTTGATCATCAATTTACTGTCATCGTACCAACAATTGACTTCATACAGGGCTGTGGTTACCTATCTGGTTAGTTCATTTCACCTCACAATTTGAGGAAAGCAGAACAATCATTTAGTACTACACAGAGTCAGGGATTGTGGCATGATGATATTCTTCAAGTCGCTCCAAATCAGAAAGACAAGGAATCTGACCTTAAGGCTCCCATCAGAATGTCCAGAGTAAAGGTTCCTGTTCCATTGAATAAAAGCTCGTACTTCTCCATTTTCAGACACGTCTATTTCACCGTCTTCCATATAGCTACCCACCTCATCCTGGACATGACATTAGCCCTCAAGAAGTAAGGGCAACGAAGCAGTCGAACGATTTGGATGGCTCTCGGAGAAGGAATTGTGAACGCATATTCTATAGAAGTAGAACACTGAACGTAGAAGAGTCAGAGATCTTACAGATGTGGTAGAAGAGCTGTGTAAATGATTTTCTAGTAAGTCTCGAGCTGCCCACGTCAGTTTCTTCAGCGGTCTAAGTTTATCTCTTACTCTATCTCCGCAGTCTGCCAGTTCTTTCGCTCCTTCTGCAAATCATAACGTCGAAGCCATATCTTGCTTGAAGGATCACCTCCAGTTGCGCTAGCACTAAAACATAAAGGCTGGCGCACATAGGAGGATTGCATGAAGCTAAAATCACAGCTAGTGGAAATCTTAATATAGTAAGGCAGAAGGATCACCTCGTTTGGTTTCTGAGCAGGTAGAATGAATGAAAACGACCTGTCCCTATTAACTTCCCAGAAGAACAACGCTCTGATCAAATTTGATGTCAATGAGCTCTCAAGCTAGCTGGCACGTACCTGGCTGGGAAAACAGAGAGTGCAGCGCAAGAGTGGCCAAGACCTTCACTTTCGTGTCTTTCGATGTCTCTAGAACCTTTACAAACGGTTGTAAGAAGTATATTCGCACTTTGTTCATCACACCTGCGTCAGGAAGACTTGGTGAAAGACATGTGAGCCAGGTGGCAGTAGTGAAACACGGTCGGAAAACCTCTTGAGTCCGGCTTTCAATTCCCTTTGCAATCGCTCGAACTATAGACCCTTCATCCTCAAGCAGAGCTCCAGCGACCCGTTTCTCCCAGAGAAGCGCTGTATCTTCCACCTCTTCCTGAATTAACAACGCTCTCGTGAAAACAGTACGTGTAACTTGCTAACTGCAATCATAAGTGATGTCTACTTGAGGAATTAAAGGAAAAGGAGTGGCGTGCTTCCTGCAGCTGCAAATATTGCTGAATAAGGAGCACTAGGATCCACTAAGATGCTAAGCTACTTTCTCTCTTCTATCTTGCCTGCAGACCTGAGCTTACCATCTGAACTGCGAAGAGGGGATCTTCATTCATCAACGATACATAGTATTTATCCAACCCTGCAAGTTTCAGGAGGCAGGCCTCCATCAAGGACTTTCCAGAAGGGGAAAACCGACTCCCGAGGCCAAGAAGAACGTTTGCGGCTTCGATTTGGGTCGAAGAACTTCCGTTTGTCAACGCCTCCACGAAGGTATCTATAACCTCGTCCCTGTACATGCTGCGTTTGAGAGGCTCCGACTGCCTCATGCCAAGGTGTTAACTGTCAAGGCTAAAAATGTACAATACTGTGGATAATAGCGAGCAACTTCTCTGAGTCGAAGAAACTTGAACGGCAGAGCGCTACCTTACCATTAGGTCAAGCTGAAGAAGGAGACCAGCTGCTACTGGCCGCTGCTGCAATGGAGCTATCTGTAGTTGTATTAGCAGCACATGCATACTGCTTAGCAGACCCTCTGATCGGATGACTTCGAGAATATCATAGATTTGAACTCTTCTGCAAATGGTCAATCTTCACTCAGATACTTGTCCCATTCCAATACCAGAGAACAGGTGCAGTGCATTAGATGAGCAAGAAACGACGTACCCAAAGCTGGATGAATGGTTCTGATAAAAAAATCTGGTTCTTGGAATGTTACCTAGTGACTCGTATAAGCTCGGAAAGAAAAGAGATTGTGCTTGTCACTGTCTGGTTGTTGCCACTGTGAAGGAGCTGCACTACTGGACCCAGATGAGCCGACCGAGCGACTATACCTCTGCAGCGGCCGTCGGACTGCATACAGTGCAGCAAAAGAGAAACAGCTCCAATGCGCTCATCAACGGAATCAGACTCTAAGCTAGCTGTAAGGGATGGCATAGCTCCTAGCTCGATAATAGTTCGGGAGTTGCGCTTGATTGTAGCCTGATCGCTGCAAGTTACAATCTGGTCCATAATCAGAATTGCTGCAGTCTTAGGTCGAATGGACACTGGAAAGTACCTATCGGTTGCGTCCTTCGTCTCTTCACTCTCTTTCAAAATATCAACAAGAAGAACTAACAAGTCTAAAGCTATCAGCTGACTTGTTGGAAGCTTGAGCTGGTACAGGACTACAGCCGCTGTAGAGATTCCTTTCTTGAGAGTCTCCATAAGGCACTGAACTTCAGGGTCAACTTCCACTATCATGTCTCTCGTACGCTCTAATGCTATCACTATCCCCGAAATGAGATACAAAGTTGCCCTTAGCACCTCCAACGAACCCGAGCTCGCCAAGACCGCAATCAGACTGTTCATAACTTCATGCCTGCTTAGCATCGTTGCGACTTCTGGATCAGCCCCCGAATCTTTCCACAAACGAGCACTCCATAACACTGCTGATTCGCAACTGTACAGATCTTCTGAAGAGCAAAGGAAATCTAGAGTTGACCGAAGGTCTTCAAGCACAGTGTAGAGATTCCCTGGCCTGTCCTGTTCCTTGATGAGTAAGCTCGTGGTCAGGCGAGAGGTAGATTTTCTCGAGACAAAAGTGTCAGTGGAGGAGCTGGATGATGACACAGAGCGTGGGGAAGTTGGCTCAGGAGATCTATCTCTTGTAAGTGAAATGCTACGGGTGAGTGCTGACTTATGAGGTGTCCTTACATCGAGCTGTGGTGACGTTGGCTCAGGAGATCTTTCGCTTGTAATTGATATGCTACGGCCAATTGCTGATTTATGAGGTGTCCTTACTTCAAGCTGAAACGAGAACGCTGTTGACAGAGATTGAGCAGGGTGGAATTCTTGCGTTGTCTGAGAAAATTGATCCTTCCAACTTTCAACTAGCCTCTTCATGACATGGTCCGTTTTAGGCAAACCATTCAGCTGCAATGTTTGACGAGTTATCGGACAAGTGGTATTGCCATTGTCTAGCCACTCCTGAATAGCTTTCCTCTCGTACGTCTGTCCTGTTTCCAGCGTGACTGGATCGGTAAAGAGCTGACTAGTTATAGGACATGCAAAATCTTTAGGTGCCCTTACTACAAGTGGTGGAGATTGATTCTTGATATACTTAGCTGCCTTTCCGTGAGTCTTGAGTTGATCTTCTTCCACATAAGATGATCTGCATAAAATCTCGTGCCACCCACATGATATGCATCAGCCAACTGAACACTAGCCTAAAATGCGTTAAAGTCTGATTGATCAATCATCATATTCACCAAGAATCCCTTTCAAAATCCCGAGTTCATTGTACGTTCCACTTAACATGCTAAGTGTTGTAACAGCAGAACCTGTTCAAACTGTAGTGTGACAGATCCTTTCCGAAATACATTTTCTGAAACCCCTGTGAATAATCATGCTGCAACGGTGAATATTACGGGACCAAAGGGGACAAACTGTGGTTACCGTAAGATTATTGGTACGGTATTAAGTCAACTCTGTGCATTACTCATAATAAATAGAAGGTACTCCCACAGCCAGAGCTGTGAGGAAACTTCGAGAAAATCATTAGCTGTAAAAATGTTAGGTCGTTGCTCTAACGACATGACAGGGAAATTGACGTTCTCGACTGAACCTGCAGATGGAAATTCTCGACCCAAACCTGATTTCAACCGGAGAATTAACAGAAGGCGCAAACAAGCCATTACTGATTGAAGTCCCGTTCTCATCCTGCTCATCTTCGAAGTACTCCGCGTCCTTGACTGACTCGTCTCCATCTAATGAGAACGTGCTACTTGCTCTGGAGAGATTCCTTTCTATTCTTCTGGTTGTACTGACAGCTGCTGCCTCTCGCCGTTGATCCTGTGCAAGAAGTGGAATGAGGACTCTTTAAGATCATAATTGAGGAAGCTGTGGCAACAAAATATCGTTGAGAAAGTCGCACTGTGAGAGGGAATACCTCGGAGAACTCGCGTTCATGGTCCAACTCAGCATCGCTTAAGCTTGATTCTTCATTGGTAAGCTGAGCCTGAGTACTCGCTGCTGAAAATCGAGCTGAACTAGACGACACGCTTCTGTTGAGCACCCTTTGTACCAGAACGCGGTGATTCAGAGATGCCGATCTCTGAAGCTCTCGGGAGACTGTTTTCACCTGATCCGGTTCGGACGGAAGTTCTTGAACATCAGACTTTACCAGAGGCCCGGACATATCTTCTCCAGCTCCGGCCCGTTGTGCATTCTGAAACTTTCGTCTTTGAGTCGTGCTCCTCGTAATAACCTTCTTCGACTGCGATGCTGGCCTGGGAATCCCATTCGTCTGTGCGTCGTTTCCATCCGCCCTTGCCTGTTACAATTTGATATTTCCATTGAGATTGATTCCAAATCTCAGTGCATTAGCTAGCAGGAATAAGGTTGGCATCCCTCTTCACGGTTATCAACTCAAGGTGCCAAAGTAACTTATAGAATGAGACGCGAACAACTTTGTCCAGATAAAAACTGTGATGCCAAATCTAGACCTTTAAAGCAAGTTGCCCTGCATGGGATGAGAATCTTAGGTGGTTATTCCAGAAGCTTGAGGGAGCAACTTACAGCTGCGTTTCCAGACCTGAAGGGTCGATCTTCAAAGTCATGTGATTCTCCTTGTGGCAGTGCGCCGTCATCAAGCTCACTGATCACAACAGAAAATTCTTCAATCTATCAAGAGCTCCATCAGCGAATAAAAGGTATGTCATCATTTTGGTTTCGTTAAAATTTTCAATAGCAATACTCCTGTAGTGTCCAGAGCACATGAAGGCCTCTACTACAACTACCTTCGGGGTAGGGAACAACATGAAAGTTCATTAGTATTATGAATTTTAGAGCGTGATTAGCGGTTGAGCCAGTATTTTTGATGGGATACTGAGTACAGATTTTTTACAGAGTATTTCCGGAGCAACCCACCCTGAAAAGCTGTTACTCGTCAACGCCGACGGTGAGTTCACAGCTGCAGACAGTCTTTCCTTGTCTGGATGAAATTTTGCAGGGGTCATCGGAGTCTCGGCGATGGGCATGAGGGGAATGCCCCTTTTGCTGGCTGAATCATGGTTCAAACATTCACAATAGAATCGTGCGTACTGTCTTGTGTTTTCATCCAAAGAATCGTGATACAGCTTTTCCAGCTCTTGTGATTGAGGGCTGTGTTTTGTGGCAGCGGGAGACTCATCTTCGAATTCGTCAGTAGAGTGAGATGTCGAGAGGGACTGGCGCTGCTCAGCATACCATTCAACAATGCTCGTGACGTGGGGCAGAAAAATACTCTCCCAGAGACCGGGGGCGAAGTCCACTCTTGAGAAGTAAGGCTCCACCAGAAACATCTCCAGAATCTCGTTGACTGCTCTAAGCTCGTTATTTCGGAGCTTCCACACTAATGCAAGATTGAATCGCGCCCATGCCGAAAGGAATGAGTTCGCCACTCCTGCTGTGACCAAGGAGGACCTGCAGTCCAACGACGCACACACTTGGAGCAGTTTCTCGGCGTATTCCAAACGGGCAGATTTTGCATCAGGGTTAGAAGTCCAAATTGCTTCTTCCACAGCGTCTATACCCCAGTCCAAATTAGCTAGTACAGCTTGATCGGCGTAAGTCACTCTTGCTCCAGCAGCATCGTTCTTCCTAAGCCTTTCTGCGCGTCGCGCCTTGTGCTGAATTCGCGCTTCTTGGTCCTTGAGAAGTTGGCCCGTGTGTTCTCCTACCTTAGAGATCACGGAGGCAATGTCCGCAGCATTGAATGCCACCGAAAAATTTGGCACATCCATCTTGATCTATCATCTATCTCAGTTTGACTTCATTCAACTATCCACTACAGCGTTCTGCCACGGATTTTGTGAAGCTTAAACACCTATTTATTACAATCATAACTCAGACGAATGTTTGGTTTCTGTATCGCTCATATATATCGCATAGAACAGTTCGCGCTGCTCATCGCTTACGCAGCCATTCATTAGAACTGAATTCCAGTAGAATGTTTCACTCCTCACTTGTACTGCATAGAAACTGTAGTAGTGCTCTCAATGCTCACATGTAACGTATACTACTTTCTCGCTTTGAGATCTTGTGGACGGCCTGAAGTTGCATGAGTCCACACTAAGATAGATGGTAAGATAGATGGCTCGCATTTACTCCGATGTCAACTAAGAAGTATCAATGAATTTGTCCTTCGATCATCACGTCCTCAAGTAGACACAGTAGCTAGCATATTATAGAAACCGAAGACGCGTAGATGCAGAGATCTATTCGAGGGCCTTGCCGGCGCAATACCACGACAGGGAAAAGACGGATATGAAGACTAGATATGCATGGGAATCATCGGCAAACTACATGGTATCTAGGAATTCACGCATCAGCCGCCGACACCTGGCCTGTACAAGGTGTTTTCTGTCTCCAGTGTAAACAACGTTGTCATGCGAAGCCAAACGCGAGTTGACAATAAACCCAAGTCTCGAGTTTCTCGTCTTCGTTCTCAAAGCACAATTCTTGGACTTCGTCCAGTACGTCTCTGGATTTCACTGGACTTCGTTAAAATTCGAATTTCGAAGAGTATGCCAAGGGTGGGACCTTGGGTCAGGTTTTGACTCCCTAACACACTCTAATACGGTATCCGTGAAGAAGATTTGTGTTCGGTGTCGATGATATCATCTTGGATGGTGTTGGATCATCGAGTCTTACCTTGTTTCAAGAGGGACAAGGAGAGAGACGAGAGAAAATAGATTTTAGATTTTTGGAGAGCTTATCGATATATGTCACACTAATAAATAGTAGATTTTGCTTCTTTCGATTCCGTGGGATATCTAGAGTGAACGGTATCGAGTATTATATATCACATGAGTGAATAGTATATTTGATTTGTTTTTAATTTAAATTTAATTGATATCTAAATTGAAGGTCATCAATTAGTAATAGTAATATATGTCACATGGATGACTATAGATTTATTTATTTATTAACTTGAATTCTATTGTTGTTTAGGTTAAAGGTCCCTCAAAATTGAACAAAGCATTAATAATTTTATAATTTCTATATCCTATATTATGGATAATTATTTTATATTGAGAGTAACGTGTTGTGATTTTTTTATTTTTTAATAATTTATAATTTTAATATTAATATTAAATATTTATATTCTAATTCTATAGGAATTTAATTTAAAATATTTTGAAATATATTTTAAAATTATGAAAATTTAGTTTTATCAAAGAGGTATCATTTACTCAGTTGAGTTGAGATATAAAGTGTTGTGGTTTTGCAGGTATGAAGAGATATTGAGATGAGCATCCGACATTACTATCATTAATTTTGTACTAAACATGGTTGTACTTCCCAATGTGAGGCCGCCCAAATCAACTTGAGATATACCATGCTCAATGTGTCACCTACGCTTTACCTTGCATGGGGTAAAGACCCATGTGTGAAAGATACACAATGACTATGATTGGATCACTTGGGATGTTCACATGAGACAAGCAACCACATCAACAATGGTGAAAGTTGCAATTACTCACCCTTCCTTTATCCCTTTGTTAACCGTTCCAAGTATATTGATTAAGTCAATGGACTGGTTATAATTTCATGCTTGTTGTATTTTGGGGTTATGTGAGACTAGTTTTCCATGTCCATGTCTATTCCATAAGCTACCCCGTACACTCCATGATGAGGCTAGATAGGCTTTTTGCCTACCACTTGATATTTTGGCACATGATCCTTTGGATGAGTTAGCATGGTTTTTATTCCCCTTACTCCATCTATGGTGTTTTCATTATGCTAGGAGAGGACATGCGGAGTATAGAGAGGTGGTTGCTAGATTTTGTCAATTCCGAGCAGAAGATTGGGTTGCCCTACTAGAGGAGTCTATTAGGGCTGCACGTTTTAAGGAGACAGATTTTGCCATAGGATACCACAAAGTCCACTCGATTGTGATGGTGCAAGACATTGGGTCAGGGGGAGAGTTTAGTGAGGTGTAATCTTCCGAGGATAAGAGACCTTGTCACGCCATTTGTAGTTCCGCATCTAGATGCTCGGACACTGGAGTTCCAGTGATGGTAGTTAGAGTTATTCTAGCTGTTTCTCAGGGACTACTTTCCGACGGTTAGATTTCGTGTTCGGGGTACTGACTTCACGGTGGGGCCCACCGTCACTTTGCACCGTTTGCACCGTCGAGTGTGCCGTCAGCGGGACCGTTAGGGTTTCAGGGCTAGCTCGAGTCCAGGGGGTATAGTTTCGAAGTGAGCTCCAGAGAGCTCACTCCTCTGATGTTGAGCCTTCGAGTTCTTGGCTATGGTGGACAGAGGCCGGCGAGCGTCACCTGGATTCTCTATGCTTGAGTGGGTGTGGCTTGACTGTAATCAGTGCCCAGTTGTTGGCAGTTTATAGAGTGACAGATCAAGTACTGATCTGAGTTGAGTTGAGTTGAATTGTTAAGCAATCTGATTACATCAGAGAAGTGAAGTCAGGGGGAAATCGGGTGCAGGAACGTTGAGTGTTGGTGGTATCTCCAAGCTCGGTGGATCGTGGTAGCTCGATTCAGGTTCTATGTTTCCCTAGTGTGCAGAAGCTCGTGTAGTTGATGCAAATTTGGCAGTTAGGCGGACGGTGTGCGGAAGCACTGGCCAAATTTCGAGCAAAGAAAGAGCAATTTTCGAGCAGTATTGTGATTTTGAGCTCAGGAGGTGAAGGCAGGACCAATTTGCTGCGAGTTGGGCTCAGAAAGTGAAATTGAAGGTGGAGTTGGAAAGCTCTTCTCATGAAATTGTGATTTGGAAAAACCCGTTTTGTCAATTTGGCTCGAGTGGAAAGTTAGCGGGGGATTTGGCGGACATCCATCTTTAGGGTTTACGTCAGATTTTGGGCCAGAATTGGAGGAGTTTCGCTGTTTGGCCAGATTTGGAGAAGTTTCGCTAGTTTGGAAGAGTTTCGCCAATTTTGGAGGAGGTTCGAAGTGGCAACAAGAAAGGCCTCATTTGGCTGAATTTCGGCGTTTCCAGGCTTCGAGGCATAGGGCTGTGGGCTATGAGAGGCTACGAAGGCCTAGAAGGGCCAGAAGGGCCAGCAAGCCAGCTTGCTGGCGTGAGGCTAGCTAGTTTAGTGTAGATCTTGATCATTGGTTGGCAAAATCTGCCTTTCTTGCTAGATTGTGCGCAACAGGGTTTGACCCCTAGATCTTTTGTTCCTAGACTGGTGCCCTAGCCAACTGGTCCACCCTCACTTGTTGTCATAGTGACTGTGCCACTGTTATCTATACACATGTAGCTTTGGCTAGGAGAGGCAGTTTGATCCCATTCTTGGTGATCCTGGTAGCTTAGGACTTAGATACGAACTATTCTTATGTCAAATGCCAAATGGTGGCAGAGTCAGTCCCGTGTTGTGTTATGAGATGGAGGGTTTTCGTTTAGATTTCTTGTGATTGGATCCTTTTCGTTTAGATTTCTTGTGATTGGATCCCCTCCATTCTCTGCTTCCTGTTTGTGCACCACGTTTGTGTGAGGTGCCTTGACTTTTGAGCGTTGGTGCTCTGGTGTGCTCTCGGTGGTGAGGCTGGAGTGATGACCAGTCAGACTACCTTTGTTTCTCTCCGGTGAGGCAGGAAGTGATGACCTGCAGACCGTGAGAGTGCGTGTTATGATGGCAGGTTACAGGTTGCCCTTCCCCTAGTGTAGTTATCTCGGTTAGAGTTACATTAGTGGGTGGTGTTTTAGTTGGTGTTGGCACGCGGTGGTATTGGCACTTGGTGGGATACTTGCGGTTGCGACTTGCGGTTGCAGTTGGTGGTTCGGGTTTGCTGTTGCAGTTACGTGGTCACGACGGAGTTCTTTGGAGATTCCAGAAGAGTTAGCCCTGCAGTACGCAGTGGGTTTACTCGGAGTGGTGCTCGGTATCAGCCTGTATCTCAGGTCCCAGTGAGGGAGGAGATTGACTCTGAGTTGGAGTTCGACACAGGAGCTGATTCAGTTGAGAGTGCACTTGGTGTGTCCGCACTGTTGTTGTGGGACATGGACGAGATTTATGGGGCCTCCAAAGGCCCTAGGCGTTACTCTGGTACAGTGGGTACTATTGAGTTGGATGATTTCATCCAGGAGTTTGATAGTTGGTGTGATCTGCAGCAGATGCGGAACCCGACTTTGTTCACACCCTTCATGGCATGGAAGGGGTTGTTTCAGCACTTGGAGGGTCCACCGATGGACGACTACCATGAGTTCAGGAGAGCTCATTTGGAGGAGATTGAGTTATGGAGACAGTATTGGTCTCCTCACTATGTCTCCATCACTTCAGGCTCGGTGGCCAGGAGTAGGTCGGCTGTACCTACGAGTTCTAGCTCGAGTAGTGTTGGTGGAGCTAGTGGAGGTGCACTAGCTGGAGATAGTGCTACTACGAGTGGAGGTACCGCTGCAGGAGGTGGTGTGGTACCGGGGTTTAACCCCATGGTTGAGTTCTTCCTATGTTTGAGGCAGAACTACCAGGGAGTGCGGACTGACAAGCTGAGGAGCTTGCAGGAGTTCCAGCGGAAGGCTGGAGAGAGCCTACGCGAGGCATATACTCGCATGAGGCGGCTGATCAGTTTCACTCAGGGAGTTACTGAGGCCCAGGCAGTCCAGTTTTGGTATGGGATACTGGACATGGAGTTGCGACGTAGAGTTCGTGATGCTACGTTGTTGCAGGCTACTTCGCCCACTTTGGTAGTAGTCTTTGGTTTGGCTGAGCGTATTGAGCTCAACATGGTGGAGGAGAGAGTGGTGACAGCTGGATTTGGTAGAGAGACCTCATCCACGGTTGTGACTTCTTCTAGAGTGCAGCAGAGTGCACCACGCCCAGTTGGTTTTCGAGGACAGGGTGGACAGCCCAGATCCTATGGAGCGAGTGGAGGGCCTAGTGGAGTTAGACCCTTACCCTCATTTTCGGGTCAGCAGCAGCCAGTGAGTGGTGGTGTTGCTTGTTGGACTTGTGGTGGACCTCACCATAGGAGAGAGTGTACTCAAGGCAGCGGACCTGATACCTCTGGTGCATCACAGCCAGCACAGAGGCAATGTGAGCATTGCCACAGATTTGGTCACACTAGTGACCGGTGTTTTGACCTACACCCGGAGTTACGGAGTGGTAGGGCTGCTATGACAGGTAGTAGAGGAGCTCCAGTTCATGGAGGACGAGGTGGTAGAGGTGGTGGTAGAGGATCTACACCTAGTAGGGGTGCAGTACCTGCCCTTACTTCTGACACAGCTATGGCTACTCGGATTGAGCAGTTGGAGCAGAGATTGGCTAGTATGGCTATTGCTCATAGGAGATCAGATTCAAGTGCTGAGGCTTCCACCTCATATGCTGGTGATAGAGATGCTTTGGACTTCATGTGCGGAGCAGCACAGGTGGATGCATCTACAGCAGTGACTAGGAGTGCAGTACGTGCTCCAGAGCCTAGAGGAGCATCAGTGGAGTTGGACCCACAGAGAGGAGAGGTTGGGAGACAGGTCAGACTTCCCCAGTCTTTCACGCTATCTGAGGCATTGCAGACAACATCCATGGTTCCTAGACGTCCCAGTGCAGGTGTGGTAGGTGGTGATGGAGTACCTGATGGAGTACCTGCTAGTCAACCACCTGCTACTACACAGACTGAGTCTAGCATGATGTTGGGGGCGGCTCAGCTGATTATGCGGCATCCTTTATTTTCAGCCAGTGACATGTTTACATTGGGAGTTGACCCAGCCTCAGTGTTCCAGTTGGCTGCCACGTTGTGTGAGAGTAGGGATGGTGTAGTTCCTACTACTAGAGCAGAGGTGATTGGTAGTGGAGCTGACTTGGTTGAGGAGCATGGGATCCGTTCAGCAACCAGTGGTTTATGGCAGGCAGCGGCTAGACTGGAGGAGTTGCCAGCTAGACCGGCCTTTGAGAGAGCGCGGTTTACACCTGGTGTTGTCCTATTGGATAACCAGAGGGGGATCTTTCGTTTGGTGGGACCTTCAGGGAAGGTCTATACACCACAGAAAGTCTTGTTAGACTCTGGTGCGCAGCCCCTTATGTTGGGGAAGGCTGTAGTTGTTGGTCTGGAGTTACGGAAGACCGATGTGGAGAGGTGTCCATTTCAGATCCAGACATCTCTTGGTGGTGGTTCGACACAGTACATCACACGTGGAGAGCTTGTTGTCCAGGTTCAGCCTGGTCATCCGACTGATAGCTCAGTGGTGAGAGCTCAGGCTATTGCGACGATAGCTGAGTCATATGATGTGCTAGTTGGGGGAGCAGTGTTATACCCTATGGGTTTCAGTATTGACTATTGGGAGGAGACAGCCTCTTATAGACCTGGTTGGCAGTCTGGTGAGGGACGGGTATGTCGCCTACCAGTACGCTTTAGTAGTGGCAGTCTTGGCTCACTATAGTCCGGGACCATGGCAGCATCAGTTTTGGCTTTCAACGGTGCAGTTACTTGGCCTGGTGACTTGTTGGAGGGGAACACCCATGCAGAGGATACTCCAGTACCAGAGGAGATCACTCGGCTATGGAGTACGAGTGGGATTGTTCCATCCACCTTGGATGTTCCATTGTGGAGTTCAGAGGAGGCATTGCAGCAGCATGCAGATCAGTTGGTGCAGCAGGCTTGGAGTGGAGCCTTCGTACCATCAGGGGATGAGTGTGAGGATGAGCCTCCAGAGGCAATTGCTTTGACACCTCTGGATACCACACTCATTGCTTGGCAGTATCCAGTAGAGGGGATATGTCTATTAGAGTTGTTTGGTGGGATCAGCACCGGACTAGCTGCGGTGTTACAGGCGGGTATCCAAGTACAGAGGTACTTGTATGTAGAGAGAGATGAGACTACTAGGCGAGTCTCTCTACATCATGTGGCACACTTGGCCTATCGGTATCCGGAGTTATTACCGATGTCAGCAGTCAGAGGTTACCAGAAGGCCTTACCAGGAGACATTTCCTTATTGGGGGCGCATGACCTAGAGAGACATGGGCCTATTCACTTGGTGATTTCTGGATGGCCATGTCAGGGACATACACGTGCGGGCCGCGGTTTGGGTCTTCAGGATCCTTGTTCTGGTGTGTTTTGGGAGATGTTACGGATACTACGACATCTCCAGGTTCATCAGTCTGTTTCTCCAGCTTACCTTTTGGAGAACGTTCCATTGATGGGTGATTCTTGCACTAGAGTGGTGGCGAGTACACATCAGGTCCATTCTTGGATGGGACCTGCTGTATTGTTAGATGCAGCCAGAGTGGGATCACGGGCTCATCGTCTTTGTCTTTGGTGGACGAACCTTTTACCCAGAGAGGTTCTACAGCATAGTTATGATGGGATTCAGCGACTAGACCACATTCTTGTTGATGATATCTTGGATGCTGGACGTCAGTCTCAGACAGTGGTAGTGGCTGATAGGTCACCTATGGCAGTGGTGAACCTAGTTGGACAGCCTAGAGCTGCATTTCCCACACTCATGAGTTTCCCAAGCTCTCATGCTTTTCGAGAGGGAGGACCTGGACTTGTTTGGGACTCACAGTTACAGCAGTTGGTGGAGCCCAATGCTGATGAGAGAGAGCGGGCGATGGGTTTTCGCACCGGTATTACCGTTGTTCCAGTAGTGTCAGAGGCATCCAGGCGTAAGGTGTTAGGTCAGGCTATGGACCTGAATTGTTTGACCTGGATTGTGAGCCTTGGTTTGGCAGAGCAGCGTAGGATGCGCTTGATAGGCATCACCACTCGGACACTTGTGAGCCCTATGCCTATCAAGACGATTCAGGCACATGCTGGGGGCGATGGACCGAGTAGACATGGTATTCTTGGGACACATCCAGTAGCTACTAGGGAGAGTGGTCTACTTGGAGTCCATCCAGGTGAGCGTGGGCTACTTGGATTACACCCTTGGTCCACATGGGATGCAGCCAGAGGACGTATGGAGCTTGCAGCCAGAGTGGAGGGAGTTTTTCACACAGAGGTTGGGACCTCTAGTGGTCGGGAGCATGACACCATTGCTCCCAAGGGCCCAGTATAGCAGCCAGTCAATACGTCTTCCACTCCTACTACAGTTACAGAGGATACTTGGGAGCCACACCTTGGACCCAAGCTTACTGGAGAGGAAAGACGGAGGGTTTGGAGGTTCTTGAGGAGTCACACGAGTTGTTTTGCTTTCAGTATGAAGGATTTGGGTGCTCTGAAGGGACCTGGTATACGGATTGAGCTGACTAGCGACACACCTATTTTCTGATGTCCTTATCGATATAGTGAGATGGAGAGGACATTGATTCAGAGCCGGAGTAGTGACCTTTTTGAGGCTGGTTTGGTGGAGATTTCACATGGAGAGTATGCATCAGCAACAGTGATGCCAGCCAAGAAGGATATGCATGGCAACTATACAGATAGGCGGATGTGTGGAGATTACCGTCCTATCAACCGACAGACCAGGGCTGATCGGTATGCCATGCCTACACCGGAGGAGATTTTTGATGCGATTGGGCATGCAAAGGTCTTCAGTACTTTGGATCTTCGAGCGGGATATCATCAGTTGCCGATCAGGGAGGAAGATAAGTCCAAGACAGCATTTTGGGCTATTGATCCTCACGGCAAGGATGTGTTATATCAGTGGAGATTCTTACCATTTGGGTTGAAGAATGCTCCTGCTGAGTTCCAGAGGGTCATGGATAGGATCCTAGCTGGACTGGATTTTGCTCGGTGCTATATTGATGACATTTTGGTGTATAGCACTACTGTGGAGGAGCATGAGAGACAGTTGTTGGAGGTGTTTGAGAGGTTGAGATCTCATGGACTCAAATTACATCCTGGGAAGTGTAGGTTCTTCCATGAGCAGGTTGAGTATTTGGGTCACACTATCTACCCCGGAGGACTTGGTGTTCAGCAGACCAAGGTGGAGGCTATTGCACGTATTCCTCGGCCTACGGATGTGAGCAGAGTGCGAGCATTCCTTGGGTTGGCGAACTTCTATCGCCGCTATGTTAGAGGATTTAGTGCCATTGCCAAGGCCTTGACGAAGCTGACCAAGCTTACACAAGAGTGGTGTTGGGGAGATGAGCAAGAGAGAGCTTTTGTAGAGCTCAAGGAGAGGTTGACATCTGCTCCTATTTTGAGGAGACCGATCAGGGGACGACCATTTCAGGTTCACACTGATTGGAGTATGTTGGGGCTTGGAGCGGTGCTCACCCAGCATGATGATGAGGAGAAGGAGTTTGTGGTGGCCTATGCTAGTTGCTCCAACAATTCAGCGGAGGCGAAGTATAGTTCATATGAGGGAGAGTGCTTGGCAGCAGTTTGGGCAGTAGCACATTTCCAATGTTACCTATTTGGTAACCCCTTCACTCTCATCACTGATCATCAGCCGCTGAAGTGGTTGATGGAGTCCGGCAAGCTTTCAGGGAAGCTTGCACGATGGGCTCTGATTTTACAAGAGTATGATTTCACGGTTGTTCACAGACATGGAGTGGTGAACCGTGATGCAGATGGGTTGAGTAGAAACCCATGTCCCAGCCAGCAGGATCAGACCGGAGCACGTTGGCATGGTGAGACAGATGAGGAGATGGTGCCAGGTTGGCATGCATCGGCCTTTCTGTGTATATTTGCAGAGACTTTGGTGGTATCTCTCTCAGCGCATACAGGAGGAGTTATTGAGGTCGCAGATCCAGAGAGTGAAGATATTGGTACAGTTCAGCGAGACATTCATGATGATGTCTTAGTGATGGACTATCTTCGCACTGGTGTTGTGGGTGGCACAGTTGGGGCCAAGGAGAGAGACCGTGTTCTTCAGCAAGCCAGACGGTTCAGATTGGAGGGTAGACACCTTTTGCGTGTATGGGAGGATGGTAGAGTGCGAGTAGTACCACTTCCATCACAGAGACCACAGTTGGTCCGTCATGCTCATGAGGAGCTAGGACATTTTGGAGTAAAGCATACATATAGCTTACTCCAGAGTCATTATTGGTGGCGCGGTATGCAGACCGAGGTACAGCAGTTTGTTGCCAGATGTGTGGTTTGTGACCGAGTTAGAGCATCATTCAATGCTCCTACGCCACAGTTACACCCATTACCTATCATGGGATTGGGTTACCGTTGGAGTTTGGACTTTGCCGGACCTTTACCGCTGACTGTGAGACATCATCGGTATGTTCTGGTGATGGTGGAGCACTTCTCCAAGTGGATTGAGTTGGTGGCACTTCCTGACAAGTCTAGTGAAGGGACAGCTTACTCGTTCCTAGATCGAGTTCTTAGTCATTTTGGTGCACCAGTTGAGGTTTTGACTGATCAAGGTACAGAGTTCTTGGGAGAGTTTCAGGTCTTGTGTGACAAGGCTTTGATTGATCATCGTACTACATCCCGAGATCACCCTGAGGCAGATGGCTTAGCAGAAGAGAGTGGTTCAGACAGTGAAGAGAGGATTGCAAAAGTATGGTTTGCAGAGAGGCCACTTGGGAGATTGGGATCTCCAGTTACCTTGGTTGGCCATGGGCTATCGGTTCAGCCGGCAAGCCTCCTTAGCATCCTTCTCTCCATACTTTCTACTCTATGGACGAGATCCAGATTTACCTGCAGCCATTTGTCGAGATGCTACTGTAGTTTTGGACTTGGATGACCCTGATGTATGGATGAGCGCATGTTCTCAGCGGGCAGAGATCTTTCGGAGAGTGATGCCGATGGCCTTCGAGAACTTGGCGATTGCTCAGCATAGAGATACTTTATGCTATGCTACCATTCGAGGAGGAGGTTATAGACCCTCAATCCGTCGATTTCATCCAGGCGACTATGTATATCTACAGCAGATAGCACCGACGACACTTGATGTTTCTACAGGCCGCACTATCTTGAGAGTGCGCGAGGTTTTGCCATCTGGAGTCCTTGTGTTAGAAGGACGTGATGGTGTTGTTTGGAAGGATCATGTGCGCAATTGTGCACCATGCCACCTCCCAAACATTGATGGTACTATGGACCCAAGCTTGGCACTTGTACGTGCAGGCTTGAGGTGTATGTTATGTGGCTCTTCTGGTGGAGCTGCTACTATGTTAGTGTGTGATAGCTGTTCGAGAGGATGGCATATGGCATGTATGACTCCTCCCCTCACGGTGGTTCCTCAGGGACAGTGGTTATGTCCTAGATGTACTTGACCTATAGCTAGTTCATTCTTTATATGGTATAGATTGCAGACAGGCGACTAACGATGGGGCTCCATAGCACCCGGCCTCCTGATCTTTGCCCATTAGAGGGTATACTATATACTTAGAGTAGATGGCTATCTGGAGTTAGAGGGACCTAACTGCCAGCTAGGGGGGCGATTGTGGCACTTTAGAGTCTATGTATGACTTATGTGTGAGTTGTGTTTTTATAGTGTATGATGTTGACAGCGATGTATGTTGTGTAGCGATGTATATACGCACGACAGCTGTCACGCCATTTGTAGTTCCGCATCTAGATGCTCGGACACTGGAGTTCCAGTGATGGTAGTTAGAGTTATTCTAGCTGTTTCTCAGGGACTACTTTCCGACGGTTAGATTTCGTGTTCGGGGTACTGACTTCACGGTGGGGCCCACCGTCACTTTGCACCGTTTGCACCGTCGAGTGTGCCGTCAGCGGGACCGTTAGGGTTTCAGGGCTAGCTCGAGTCCAGGGGGTATAGTTTCGAAGTGAGCTCCAGAGAGCTCACTCCTCTGATGTTGAGCCTTCGAGTTCCTGGCTATGGTGGACAGAGGCCGGCAAGCGTCACCTGGATTCTCTATGCTTGAGTGGGTGTGGCTTGACTGTAATCAGTGCCCAGTTGTTGGCAGTTTATAGAGTGACAGATCAAGTACTGATCTGAGTTGAGTTGAGTTGAATTGTTAAGCAATCTGATTATTGTGGCACTTTAGAGTCTATGTATGACTTATGTGTGAGTTGTGTTTTTATAGTGTATGATGTTGACAGCGATGTATGTTGTGTAGCGATGTATATACGCACAACAACCTTAAGAGAAACACAAGATAAGAAACACAAGCTTCACACTCAATCCTCCAATGCCCCAAGGAGCACCTTGACTTTATTGTATAGCAAAGAGGATTCCCTCAAAGGAAGCTCCACCCTTGTATCAAGTACATGGATAGATTACATGGCAAGGACCTCTACCCTTAGATTATTTGCATGCATGGATGACATGTCCATTCTAGTCCTATCTGGTTGGTCAAACAAGCTTTGACCAAAAGGAATTTTTAAGGAATCTTCTTGTATGAATCTCAAAATCATATGGGTGAGGTATCATTAGAAAACTCTCAATGAGATAAATAGTGTGGGAGGGAATGCCAACCTTTTCATTCCTTGGGGGGGAATTTGCACATTTTCAAGGCCTAATTCATCCATTTAGACTTCCAAAATTGGCTCCAAAGTTTTTAGACTATTTTTGGCTCTTGCCTTATTAGCAAAATTACTCTCTTGGTGACACCTCTATCTGATCTACTTAGTCTCTTATCTATAACATCCTTCCAGATGTTACCAACCTAATTTTCACCTCTAAATAATATGTCTAGCTATTGCTATTATATTTTCAAGTTGTTTCAACTCTTGCTCTATTAGTAAAAGTGCACTTTTTGTGACACCTCTATCTAATCTACCTAGCTCATCATACCTAACATTCTTCCAAATGTTACCAAGTCAATTTTCACCTCTAGATAATATATCTTATTATTGGTATTATATGAGGCTATATCTTTATGCATCACGGCATTCCTAGATATCCATCTAGAATAGGTCGTCCTTCAAGTGGATATTGAGAACACTTTTAATAGCATCTCTTAGGCATCCATCTTTAGAGAGCTTAGGGAGGATGGTGGATCCTTGACAAGTTTTATTCCTTTTGTGTGATCATTTTATGGCTCTCTTGCTTCTCTTTATTACCAACATGATTGGTCACAAGAAGGAATAACCATCTTGAAGTCAGTTGCAATACATGATAGGGAGATCCTTTAGGGGGACCTTTATTTGCCATGGCTCACTTTAGAGCTCTCTTATCTACTACTTTGGCCATGTCAAGTTGTGTATTTCCCTCCTTGGTAGATGTTACACACAATGTGGGACATGTAGATCAAATTATGCATGCCTTTGATCACTTGACTATTGAGTTACATCTTCTAGGCTTCATAGTCAAGGAATCAAAGTGCAAAGCATGGTCCTTTTCAAGTATCCCTCCCGACCTTGACCTTCCAAAGGGGTTTATCACATCTATAGACGGACTACATATTCTTGGAATGCTAGTAGGATCCAAGGATTTTCTCACACACTTCTTAGACATTACCCTTGTAGAGGATATTCTCCATGTGGATGATCTTCCTTTACTAGGAGATCCAAAGGTGGCATTTTGTATACTCTCTTCTAGCATTGCATGTCAACCAACTTACATTCTCCACACAGTTTCCACTTCCTTGACCTTCCTCTACTAGGAGGGTCCAAAGGTGGCATTTGGTATACTCTCTTCTAGCATTGCATGTCCACCTACTTACCTTCTCCACATGATTTCCCCTTCCTTGATCTTCCATCACATCTGAGAGCTTTTAATAGGAGGATTATGGGAGTCTTTGGATATATCATTGGACCAGTGACATTTGAGTGTGAGATAGGGGATGTAGCACGTAGATAGACATTTGTACCAATCTCATGCAGAGGAGTAGGCCTATTATCTATGGAGTAGATGGCACTTGTAGCATTTTTGGGTTGGGCTCTCTATGCACTCCTACTTTCCTCCCATTTTGTGGTTACAGATAGGCCAGTTTTGGAGACATATATGACCAAGGAGGAGGAGTGATCTCTTTCTCTCTAGATGTTATTGCGGTAGACAAGAGATGGTCTATCCCCACCGGCATGAGAGGGCCTTCCATCCTTTCCTTCACTACTGTAATACCAATAGCTAGATAGATGATCTAGAGATGAAATTTGGTTTGGTAACATCTAGAAGGATGTTATACATGATGGACTTAGTAGATAAGCTAGAGGTATCACCAAAATGGTACTTCTACTAATAGGCCAAAAACCGAGACATGCTTGGAAACTTTAGAATCAATAGCTAAGCATATGATCTAGAGGTGAAACTTGGGGTGGTTACATTTGGAAAGATGTTACACATGATGGAGAATGTAGATCAAATAGAGGTATCACCAAAAGAGCACTTCTACTAAAAGGGCAGAATCCTAAAGTAGCTTGAAAACTTTAAAGCCATTTTTAGAGGCCTAAACTGATGAAGTAGGCCTTGAAAATAGAAAGAATTTCACCTTCCAAGGGAAAAAGGATTGACTTTCTCTCCCCCATGATTTGTGTCATCGAGAGCTTTCCAATGGTACCCATGCGATTTGGAGCTTCCTACAATAGGATTCCTAAAGATTCCCTTTGGTCATTTGACCAACTAGATAGGACAAGGACTCATATGTCACCCATCAAAACAACTAATCCAAGGATGGAGCTCATTGACAGGTCACCAATCCATGTATTTGATCCAAGGGTGGAGCTTCCTTTGAGGGGATCCTCTTTGCTATATAACAAAGAGAAGGTGCTCCTTTGGGGCATTGGAGGATTGAGTGTGAAGTTTGTGTTTTCTCTCTTGAAGAGTTCTTTTGTCCTCGGAGTATTACAGCTACCATCAAATTGGACCAAAGGTTTATAGTCTTCCTTGATGGAGCAACAATTTTAACATATGCTACATTCTCTCTTAGTTGACTTGTCCGTTCCTTGGGCCACTAGATCACATCTTTGCTCTTGCTCTAGCAAGCATACAAGTTCTTGGATCCTAGCTCGACCATGCATTATGGCATGTTGACTCACACCATCTGCACTAGATGTAGCAGTGATCCATATGACATGGTATGCTTTTGGAGGACACATGATAGCTATCCATGATGCCATCAAGGATATAGGGTTTGCTATGCATGAGAGAACGGATACTTGGCATGGAAGTAGAGTTCTTATGCTTTGCAAATGACACATGTAAGAGCATATTTATACTTGGTCCAAGATGATCAGGTGATAATGGCAAATGTTATGGTTACAAATCCTAAGTGTAATGCAGTTTTGGAGGGAGTGATTATTCATCCTCCTGGATGGGTGGCGAACGGAGCAATAGCACTCAAGGTCTCCAAGTATAGGGGTATGCAGTGAGGTCACCTCTTTGTTCCTCTAACCTTGGACTTATATGGAGCTATGGACTTGGTGTTCCACACATTTGTTAGGGAGTGCACAAGAGTTTATCATATTAGATCACCCTCACTCTCATACTTGTAAAATATTTTAGATGGTGTGTGTCCATTGTTCAATAGCAAGCATTGGCTGGTGCAATCTATTGGAGAGCAATCACACTAGGTGATGCTTCTCAGATGCTTCAATAGTTGTAGACCTTACGCCTTGCATCATAACTCAAATATATTAAGTGCAATAGGACAAATTTCTCATATCTATACTGTTGGGGCCTAGCCCCATTTTACCTCTTGTCTCTCCCTTTTAAGGCTCGATGGGGTCTTCCCATCCTTCTTGTTTGCTATGAGTGTGACTTCTCTATATTAACTTTCACCGGCTAATAATATAGAAGTGCAAGGCTCGGAGGTGCTACGCACTCGGCCCGAACCGTCGATGACGTCCATGAGAGGCTACAACTCTTGTTATTCCACCCACTTTAGTTAGTTCAGTGATACATGAGTCCGTTGTCTGCCAACCTGTCACCTGGCTTTCTAAATACCCCTCGTAGTGCGTTCGGTCCTTTGCGCACATTCTGTTAATGAAACCAACGATCTAGGCCGGCAACTGTGGGGACCAAGCAGGCAATATCTAACACATTATGTACTTAATGTTTAATTAGCACCCATCTGCTGCAAAGTTCTTCATCCATAATAATTGGACTTCTTAAGATGACATCTTCGGTTACGTAAAGGTTGTAGAAAGGGCACAAAAATCCCGGTGGTTGTGTTCGGTGTTCTTACTTCAGTGCACGAATTTATGTTCTACACGGCTCACTCGGTACCTGTAGGAAACCGTCCTGTGTGCATTGTCTTAAAGCTTTAAGAGATATTGTCATTCTGAATAGTTGGGAAATAAACTCCAGATAATAAAAATGATCATTCATAAACAATGATCAAATAAAGAAACCTTCGAATTGAATACAGAGGTCAAACACCACGAAGCTTCGGTATAAAACTTTCCAATTTCCATTTTACTACATTTGTACATGTCGCTCTGTAAGAGTCTTTGAAGTGAGATGTATCTATACCCTACGAAGAAGATCCTTGAATTCTCTAAGAGAGATTCTGGCATGACCATCTTGTACGCCATACCTATTGTCATGACACTATTTTACCCCACAGCCGTAAAGAGACAGGCCGTAGAAAAAGCGTTGAACAACTAGGAATGTAAATGCAATGACAATCCTATTCAACCAGTCTGATCAGCACTAAGCAGCTTCTACAGAGGAGATAGTACAACGCTGGGCTTGACTACTATTGACATTCAAGTTGAAAATTGTGCGAGCCGAAGGCAGGTCTGCACTCTCGTATTTCTGCATCACCCTCAGCTCTTCAAGTAAGATGACAATCCAAAGGCGGGGGGTCCATCCTGTGTATCAACAAACGAACGAACTCCACATGAGTCGCTTGCATAGATGCTTAAAGCATCACAATCATCTTGAGTGTCGATCGGTTCTCCCGGAATGAAGGAAACTCATCGTAGGCTTACAAGAAGTGTGCTTTAAAGATATGCTAAACATTCTGAGTTTACTGAAGGAAGAAAGATATAAATGATATTGTAACCAAGAAAGAAGCATGTCAACATTATCAAGAGGTGAAGACATACTTTTGTAATTGAATACAGAACCCGTTGTAAACAACCCCGTTCCAGAGGTGAAGACAGCATAGACTAGCACCGTAATTCTTATCAATTCTTATCAATTCTTATTAATTCTTATAAACACACCTTTCCAAGTTCTTGCTGCAGTCTCTGGCGGACAACTGTGATGTGTTGTATAAGTCTCTCCATTGATGTATAGCTCGGAAGATTAGCATGCACTGAAAGACAATTGAGTTATGCGACAATCCAGATAGATACTGAGTTGATATGGCCGTTTAGAAGATACAAGACATACTTATTCCATTGCTAGTAGAAGATACTGTTATCAGGTTATCAGATCAGCATACACTGAAAGCAAATTTAGTTATGCATTAGCAACCAATAAGTTTTAGGGTGCTCTTTGAACATAGATAGACATACTTGTAACATTACTAGTCATTTAAGTACGAAGAACTAATTCAGGCTTTAGACACAACGAATGACAGTGACGGTGGCAAATAATTAAAATGCTCTTACAACCTTATCATCCAGGCCAAGCAATTCGAACAATCAAATCAAATGTGTTCGACATGACATCTCTAGAGATTCATAAAACAGTAAGTAGACCAACAATAATCAGCAGTAAACAACCGTAAGATAACTGAAAGCAAAGAGACAGTCTTACCCAATACAGCCCTATTCAAAGCATCAGCTATACTTTGGCGGTGATCCATGCTCAGAAGGGAAAATAATGGCGAAGTCTCTGGATCTTCATAGGCCAACAACGCCATGCAGTCCTGCGGTCGTCATCCAAGACATGGAGGTAGTTGTTATCGAGTACACGTTCAAGGGGATTAACTATGTGCATTCATACGTGAGTAAGAGATGTTCTCTGGCAGCATGAACTCCCAAACACACAAAAGACGTGGAATACAAGCAAGAATGAGACTTTACCGCAAAGATTGAACTTCCTAACGGAGACCTCTCAGAAGACTTTCTACCGACTTGCTGAACTTCAAGTTGCTGATAGAACATATTCTAGAGAAGTGAGCCTTAGCTCATCTTCATCTATGATAACCCCATGTGTTCACTACACAGTAATTGTCAATTTCACGAGCTCTCGAGTAATATATCACAGGGAACTGCAACAAAATCTTTGCAGAAGGATCTTCTCAAACTGCACGTTTCGAACTATCACTTACTTGAAGCCTATCCAAGTGCTTGCCAGTACCAAATGGTCTAAGTTCCTTCTGCGCAAACTCCAAAGCACCTGAACTGCCAGATGAAACAAGAAGTTCATACAACAAATGGTGTGCTAAACTGACGTCCTAAGCACATGAAACTTGCTCTCATATTATCTCAACTAAAGTTAACTGGGTTTAGATAGACTAGTTATAAGACTACTACGGAAGTTTATTCTTTCAGAGCAGATCTAAAGAGAGGAATAACCCCACAGGTGCAAACCAATCTGAACTCACCAATCTTTCGAGCGAACAAGCTCAACAAAGTGGAGTGTCAAAAGATCGAAATAGACATCCTTATTCGATTGCAGCAAGTCGGCGGCCAGTTGGTTGGTCAACTCAATCGCCTTGAGAACATTACCTTCCATAACATGCTTATATATAGCTGCATAAAACGGATATGTTTGCAACAACTTATAAGACAAGTTTAACCCATGAGAGAAGTTTAACTTCGGCTCAGAGAACATCAAACACTAGAAACAAGTTACATGAAATAGGTCTCAGGATACAAAAATGAAACGCATATCACATGGATGGAGCGCATTTCGTTTCCATGATGGGACCACGCACATCCACAACATGTGTGCTCTTGGTAAAGCACCATTATTGTCCAAATACAGTTTGCATAACATAAGACTACAAAGGAAAAAATACATTTAAGTGATCTTAAGTTAGTTACGTACGTTTTCTCTTGTCGATGTCAACGGAGCAATCGATTGATCGCTTCATTCCCGTGCATGATATGAATGTCTCAGCTGTCTCCTTAAAGCAGTTGTGTACGAGATAAGAAAGAACAATTTTCCTCACGTCATTGTCATTGATTTTCTGGGAGAGCACATGTGAGGAGATACAAGTGTTAAGTCAACACACAAAACAACCAGTAGCGAAGAAGAGCTCAAATTGGGACATCTGGTTAGATTTCAAATTGAAAAGAATATTAGCAGTTCTGGTGGTCGTCCACAGTACAGCCATCGTATTGCGTAGGAAACCACACTCTGAAGAACAATCTATTCCGAGTTTTCCACAATTCCTTGACCATTCTTGGTAAATCAATCGGCAAGGCAATGAAGTTTTGGACACGCTTCAGTCGACCAAGCTTCACATCTGCCGACGGAAATCAAGATGTCTCAAGCAATTTCAATGCCTACTGAATTGGTGAATCTTTTCAGGAATTGCTACACAAACAGATGAATGCTCCTTTCCATGAATAAAGACTAGTCCATTGACTTGAATGTCTTCCAACATCGGATGACGGCTAGAAGGGGGCAAAACAAGCATAAGATACGAGAGTGAATGCTGCTTTCCATGTTATAAAAATTAGCGCATTGCCTTGAATGTCTTTGTACATCTGATGACGGCAAGGAGACGAAAACGACCTAATGTGGGAAAATTGACTGCAGTTCGAGAGTGGTGTTAGCTGAAGGTTATGACAGTTAGAGCCAATTATCCCCGAAATGGAATGAAGGATCTCGCCTCACTTCATTGGCATGAGGTATCACTTGTAGCTAGAACAATTTTGGCTGTACATAACAGTGAGGAACAGCACTGGGAGAAGCAGGCCTGTGTTCCACTTCACCAATCCGCGTCTTTTATGCTAACTTGATGCTTGTTACCCGTAACAACGAACCTACGCAAATTAATTGATATTTCTAACCGAGGCACTACTCGTACAACTCCTGGGTAAACCAATTGAAGGATGTAGGTTGTGCAAAGACCACAAGGAGCAGGAAAAGGAGAGACCGCAGCGCATCAAAACACTAAATTCTCATCCATGGAATCCTTGGCAGAGTAATCTAGTAACTATGACTCATTGCATCTCAAACATCCCGACGTGACTTGAGCAACTCCACTGAAGATCAATCGCACAAGAAATGGGTCAAGATCACCGAGGGCTCTATGATTTCCGAGTAGTGTAGGAAATAGAGCAGAAAAGTTACCACATGCTCGTAATCGCGAGGATCGACATCCATCGCTCCTCCTCCTGTTCCCACCGCAAGCCTGCCGATATGAGAGTCTGGGTCTATCTACACTGGCCGCCAATACAGGCACCTCTAACTGAGCTAAAGCACGCTATTGAAGCACGCCAGGGCGAATTTCGACCTTACTCCACCAAAAGTGTTCGAGTCCCAGGCAAAAAGTGCGCAGAGAAATGCGGCCTCGCATGGTGTTGCGCATTCTAAAATCTCTGCATCGTGGCTTTTAGACATTCAACATTCTCTTCTTTGCAGAAGTACGGTACTCGTCACCCGCACGTAGTTAATACGATATTGAACTTGACGCAGACCTCTCTCCATGAGGCAGAAACGGTCCTCTGCCTGTCAGGTTGGACAATCAAGAATTGCATCTTTCTCCTTCTTCTAATTAACCCTTTCCCTAAACCCTTTCTCCTTCACCTAATTACCAGTAAACAAAATGAATCCAGTGGAATTTACTAGCTTCACCATTCCCTTTACCTATAAAAAATTGATTTGGTTTCTTTCCTCCTTTTTTTGTTTGTATGGTCGTTTTTCGTTAGTTTATAAAATCAATATTTTTCAATATAGATAGTAGATTTTTTTAAATTATTTTTTTGTTAATTGATACATATAATTGATTTTAAATATATATATATATATTAAATTTTTATATATAATATAATTTGAATATGTTTATTTGAGAATAATTCAACTATTCAAATTATATATAAAACAAAATTTATTTATTATTTTTCAATACTATTAATATTTTTATTTATTATTTTTTCACGAATTATTAAATAATAAATAATTTCGATTTTCATAATTTTGATTAAATTAAAAATAATATCTAAACTATAAATAAAAACAATATTATATATTATTCAATTTATTTAATTATATTCAAAAAATGATATTATAAGAAATTAAATTTTGATTTCACATTATTGAACAGATATATAATATTATTATATTTCTATCAAAAAATAAATTTAAATTTATGATTCCAAATAAGAAATTTTAATTTCGGTTTCATATTAAATTGAATAAATATATCATATTTTTATCAACAAATAAAAATAAGGTTTATCAGTCTAAATAGAAAGACATTCATTACAGGATATATTCAAAAGAAATTAACATTTTATGAATTTTCTAATCTAATCTATTTACAAGTAGGTATATTAGTTGAATTGATCAATACACCTAATAAGAAAATGCTTCATATTTATCATAAATATTTTAGTATTATAAAATATATATTTTAAATTATTAAAATATTGTGTAATGCTATGTGCATATGACATTGTATAATTGTTTGCACATAAAAACACTTTTTAATAGGTATTTAGCTGATCCACTAGGTAAAGAAGTGTACTTGATAAGGAGACTTGTTTAATCTTATATAGTGGAGACTTGTTCAATCTTATATAGTTGAGGGTCAAATTAAACCATATATGATAAACACTATAGATCTATATTTTATTTTGATCTATTAAATAAATTATTAAATTTAAATATTTATTAAATTTAGTATAAGGATATAAGAATACAATTACTCACATAAGCCTATCTACCTTTACCCACACATCTCTTATAAGAACATGTTTATATCACTTTCTTATTATAAAAAGGATGTAGACATTCTAGTCCTAGTTTTTTTTTTTTTTAAGACTTAGAGCTTAGAGGTATCTCTACGGTCTATTAGTTCTTTCTAAAATATTTGTAAAATTTAGTTTTCCTTATCACCTTTATACATAAGACAAAACAAGAACTCCAATTACTTATTAATATTCTATATATAATAGGGAAATTAGTGTATGGTTATTTTAATTGAAAATTTATTTGTATTTGTACATCTCTTGATTAAAATATTAAAATTCTATCTTGGAGAGTATTGCAATTATATAGTTTCTTTTTAGAATATTTGTAAATAGATCCTCATAAACAAATAATTGAAAATAGTTTTTTTCTTCTCTATCACATCTTCGAGAAATCACTATAAGCAAGGGGTGGAAAGAGGCTCAAAGTCTCATTTAGCTTAGTTTACCTTATCTTATTTACTTGTAAAAGACATCTTATTTATATTTAAAAGAAATTTTTTGCCCTATAATTACTTTAAAAGATATCTTATTTATATTATAAGATGAATTTTTCCTTATTATAGTAATAGGTACACATCATCCAAGTGTAAATACCCTTGCACAAGTGTTGATACTTGTCATCCCCACAAGGTAAGGACAATCCCCAAAAATAAATATATTGTAATGATGAATGATTGTAATACCAAGAGCTAGCATGTAAAAGACCAAGACCGAGGAGAGAAATAGGAGAATGGAAGCTCACATTGGGATGTTGGAATGAGAGAATGGAATGAGAGAATGGAATGAGCTTTGGCTTTGGCATTTATAGGTAGCATACAAGGCCCTTGAGAAGCTTCTCAAGAAGCTTCCTGGAGCCATTTTCTTAGAGTGCAAGCCAAGTTAACGAGGAAGCTTCTCAAGAAGCTTCATTCTAGAAGCCGTCTACTTGGCATGCAAGTTAAGCTAGTTGGAAGCTTCTAGAAGTTACTTACTTGAGGTGCAAGCTAAGCTAGTCGGGAAGCTTCCCAAGAGGTTTCCTAGATACTTCTAGAATATTCTAGGCTAATTTGTCTTATTTGCTATTTTGTTAGCCCTACTAACTTTGTCGCTAAACTCCATATTGTTACATATTCCTCCACCACTAGTTGGTGACGTCCTCATTGCAAGTGAAGCTTCAAACTCCTGGATGGCCATCTATGCATTCCAGAAGTGAGAAAGAGGTTCCCATGTGGCATCGTAAAAGGGATACCCTTTCCAAAAGGACTTTGTACTCCGTATGTTGTCGACGGCCTCGTTGAATATGGCGACACACAAGGATACAATCAACTTTGTACTCCTCATGATCATTGATAGGGACAAGAGGAGGGGGAGGTTGGACTTGAGAGGAAAAGGAAGAGGAGTTAGGAACAAAGGGTTTCAACTTGAAAACATGAAAGACAGGATGGATACGCATATGACAAAGCAAGGCAAGTCGACAAGTAACATGAGAGACAATTTGAGTGACATCAAAGGGTCCTATCCAATTAGGGGCAAGTTTACAAACTTGGGTATCAAGGGGAAGAAAGAGGTTACTAGAGGATAACATGACTTTATCACAAACTTCAAAGGTGAGATCATGATGATGGTGGTCCACATATTGCTTTTGACAATTTTGAGCAACAAGGAGATGAGATTTGGCTTGTTGGAGAGATTGGGATATAGTGGTCAAGAATGTTGAAGTATGAGGAATCGGAGATGGAGGGGGAGTAAGAAGAGAATCTGGAACAAGCAAATCTTGGCCAAAATTGAGAAAGAAAGGAGAAAATCCGGTGCTTGCCTGTTTAGAATTATTGTAGGTAAATTTTACAACTACAAGACATTTATCTAATTGGTATGGTAGACATTGACAAAGGCACGCAACATATCTTCCAATGTATGATTTGCATGTTTAGTTTGTCTATCAGTTTGAGGATGATAGGCAGTGGACAAAGCAAGCTTGGTGCCGAGTATCTGGAAGAGTGCTTGCCAAAACTTCCCCGTAAATCAAGGATCGTGCTCAAAGATGAGTACACATGGTATCCCATGATGCTTGAAGACATTATGGAAGTAGATTTGCATTAAGGTTGGAGCATCCATGGTATCACAGGTTGTTGCCAAGTGGATTTTCTTACTAAGTTTATCCATAAACACCACAATTGTTGTGTGCCCTTGCTCTGTCTTGGGCAAGGATGTAATGAGATCCAAGCTTACATGCTCCCATTGAGCGGATGGAATGGAGAGTGGTTGAAGGAGTCCACTCGGCTTCTGGTTGTTGCCCTTGTTGCATTGGTAGCACTCACATGATTGGACAAATTCTCAAACATCTTGTGTCATGTTGGACCACCACCATAGGCATTGGAGGGTACCCAAGGTCTTGTCCACACCCATGTGACCAACTATGTGTAAATCATGGGCTTCTTGAAGGTACACAAGTTGAAGATCATCTTTGGCTGGAACATAGATCCGGTCCTCATGGAATAGAAGACCCTCTTTGATGAAGAAGGTGTTGTAATTCTTGTTGCATGTTATAAGGAAACCATGTACCATTTGGAAGAAGGGATTTTGTTGTAGAGCTTACCAAAATTCATTTTGGACCTTGGAGTCAATTGGCACCATTGTAATTGATGTTGTGATGAGAGGAAGAGACTTCAAATCAGGTCATTGTGATAGAGCATCAAGGATGACATATAACTGACCTAGTTTTTTTTCAAGTTTGATGTCAAATAATTGGAGTTGTTCCTTTTATCAATCATGTTGACTCTTCATGTGTTCCAAGTGTAAGGTCTGCAATCATGGTTTATGATCAGTTTGCATGATCACTTGTTTCTCCAAGAGGTAATACCTCCATACCTTGGTGGCATATACCGTTGCAAGTTGTTCTCAATCTCAAGCAAAGTAGTTTCTTTCAGCCGTATTGAGTCGGTGAGACACAAAGGCAATGAGATGTAGTCCATTTGGGAATTCTTGTTGCAACATGGCTCCAATTGCTAAGTTAGAAGCATCAAAATCAACCACATAGGGTAGTTGAGGATCATACGGTTGTAGAATGGGCCTTGAAGACACCATATGTTTCAACTTTTGGAATGTTTCTTTGTGCTTGGTGGTCCATTGGAAGCTTGAGTCCTTCCCCAAGAGGTTAGTCAATGGTGCAACCACATGAACATAATAATGGATGAACCATCAGTAAAAACTGGCTAATCCATTAGATGCACATACTTTTGTAGCATCCTTTGGAGTAGGCCAATCAGTAATGGCCTTGATTTTCTCCTCTTCCATCTTGATCTCCTCCGATGAGATCTTATGCCCCAAGAAGGTAACTTCCTTTTGCCAAAAGGCACACTTTGACTTCTTGTAGTAAAATTTCCATTGTCGGCGTCGTCTTAGAACTTCTTGCATGTGATTCACATGTTCTACCTTTGTCTTGCTATAGACTAAGATATCATCCAAGAACACCATCACGTACCAATCCAATAGTCCATCCAACACTCAATGCACCTGATCCATGAAGACTGTTGGAGCATTAGTGAGCCCAAAAGGTAGAACTCTCCACTCAAAATACCCATACCTTGTACAAAAGGCCATCTTTTGCACATCTTTCCTATCAATGGGGATTTGCAAATAGCCGATGCAAACATCTAGCCTGGAAAAGTATCATGCTCCACTCAATTGATCAAGCAAATCATCAATCCAAGGCAAAGGATATGCATTCTTCACTGTTTATTTATTAAGCTCATGATAATCAATACAAAAACAAAGTCCTCTATCCTTCTTTGGAACAAATAGTACCGATGCTCCCCAAGGAGAGGTACTATGTCATATGAAGTCTTTCTCTAACAACTCTGTAAATATTGTTTGCAATTCCTCCAACTCCTTTGGTGAGAGTCGATAGATTGGTCTACTCACCAAAGTACTCCTTGGCAATAACTCAATCTTGAAAGACATACCATGATCGGAGTGTAATCCCTTCAACAGATCATCTAGAAACATGTCCACAAACTCCTGAACTATCTAATAAACCATTGCTTGATGAGACTCTCGGCTCTCCTCAGATTTTCCTTGTGCAATTGGCTTGATACACACCATAAAAATGAACGTATCTTCCTCCAAAGCTTGCTCTATGGCTACTTCACTAACAAAGTTCCCATCTAAGGACTCATTTCTTTTCAAAGCTGTTCCATGGTTGCCTTCCTAGCAAACTTCCCATCTTGGAGCTCCTCTCTCTTCAAGGCATGCTCTATAGCTACCTTCTCAACAAACTTCCCATCCTGGGACTAACTATTCTTTGGTGTTTTACTTAGAGGTGCTAGACAACCTAATCAAAAATTCTTACCTTGGTGTTGTACTTGAATTTTTTGTCGGGTCCAATTAAATTGAACCTTATGACATTCAAGCCAAGGTAGTCCTAGAATGACATCATAGTGTAGAGGTGCCAGTACAAATCTCATACACTCCAAATACTCCTTCTGAATCTTAAAAGTAACAGGATGTAAGGTATTAGATGTCGAACCCTTTCTACCATCCGCAATCATCAATCTACTTCCAATCATTGGCTTGATACAAATACCCAATTCCTTTGCTACTTGCATAGACATGCAATTCTCTAAACTTCCAGAATCATCCAAAATCCTATAACCCCGATTAGATATCATACCTTGCAAGTGAAGCAAACTTGCATGAGTCAAGCTTTCAATCCCATTGGAACTAATCAAGCTCCCAATAGGTGGCTCAAAATCTCCTACTAGGATTCCTTGTTTCCTTGATCATTCTATTCCACAAACTCCATCTGGACAACTTGTTGAGGTCACCCATTCCTAAGTAGACATTAAGCAATGTGATGTCCAACTTGGTAATAGTAAAAACAACCTCCATTTTGTCATAATCTTTCTCTATCCATTGTACCAAGTTGTCTATGTTGGACACCATCAATCTCTATTGGTGTTGGTTCTTCTACCCTTGCATAGTGTACTGGCAAGCTTTGTGTAGGTCAAGGTCAAGACCAAGTTGTCGCAACCAAGGAGTCAAAGCACTCGACCAATTGCATGGCTTCTTCTACGTTTTGTGGTTCCTACATGGTCACCTCCAATTTAGTTTGTGACTTCAATCCCCGTACAAATTGATCTTGAACTTCACCTTCTTGTATATTTGGAATTTGCATGATGATGTTTTGAAATTGTGTGATGTAGCTCCTTATTGAGCCAATCTACTTCAACTCCACTAATTTATCTTATACGGCTTGGGTGGCATTTATAGTCTAAAACCAACCAAGTATTGCATCCTTGAATTTTGCCCATGTCAAAATTGGTGCAACAATCTATCATTCAGCTTGCTCTACTCAGAATTGCCACCAAAGTTTTGCCACACCATCCAATTGGCTAGAAGCCAAAAGAATCTATTTTTGTTCATCTTGAAGATTGGTGGCTTCAAAGTAATGTTCACAGTCAAACACAAAATTCTCCATTATGCTTGGAAGATTCTTGCCTCTAAACACCTTGGGTTTTCAAAATTGAATGTGATCTTTTCCATTTCAATCTGGCACTCTCTCTATATGTTCTCATCATTGTTGGTCTCGTTATCCAACAATCAAATAAGGTGCTCAATTTGTTGCTACATCACAAGGATAACATCCGGTATTGCCGCCCTAGCTACTACTCTATCCCACTACTCCCAATTTATCTAATTGATTAACATATAGATGCAACACGTCCACCATTCTCCATAAGTTACAACCGGAAGGGTATCAAGGGTTCCTCATCAAACAAAGTGATCATATGTAGAAAATCCTGCCCAAAGCCCAAGGTGATGAATTGTGTGAAATGATGTTTGGATAATATCTGGATATGAAAATCCCAATGGTTTGGTGGAAGTGGATTTGGTGCTCCATAAATTCCATCCATCTCATTCCTGCTCTAATACCAATGTAAAAGACCAAGACCAAGGAGAGAAATAGGAGAATGGAAGCTCACATTGGGACATTGGTATGAGAGAAAATTCAGAATGCCTAGCATGAGCTTTAGCTTTGGTATTTATAGGTAGCATACAAGGCCCTTGAGAAGCTTCTCAATAAGCTTCTCAAGCCACTTTCTTAGAGTGCAAGCCAAGTTAACCAAGAAGCTTCTCAAGAAATTTCCTTTTAAAAATTGCCTTACTTGGCATGCAAGCTAAGCTAGTTAGAAGCTTCTAGAAGCTTCCTTCTATAAGCTACTTACTTAAGGTGCAAGCTAAGCTAGTTGGAAAGCTTCCCAAGAGACTTCTTATATACTTCTAGAATATTCTAGGCTAATTTGTCTTATTTGCTACTTCATTAGCCTTACTAACTTTGTTGCTAACCTCTATATTGTTACATAACCATATGATCTAGATGTGAAATTTGGTTTGGTAACATTTGGAATGAGGTTATACATGATGGAAAAAATAAATCAGATAGAAGTATCATCAAGAGTACTTCTTCTAAGAGGGAAGAATAGATTTGAAAACCTTAGAACAAATAGCTAAACATATGATTTAAAGGTGAGAATTGGTTTGGTAACACCTGGAAGGATGTTACACATGATAGACTAAATAGATCAAAAATAAGTATCACAAAAAGGGGACTTCTACTAATAGAGTAGGAACCAAAATAGGCCTAAAATCTTTGAAGGCAATTTTAGAGACCTAAACAGATGAATTAGGTCTCAAATATGTGCTAATTTACCCCCCCCCCTCAAATGGAAGAAAGGCTAGCTTTTCATCCCCCTTGGTTTGTCTTGTTGAGAGCTTTCCAACGGTATCTCACCCGTGTGATTATGAGATTCCTACAAGAAGATTCTCTAAAAGATTCCCTTTAGTCAAAGCTTGTTTCACCAACCAGAAAGGACTAGGATTGACATGTCACACCTATCCAAGTTAGTAATCCAACGGTGGAGATTGCTGACATATCACCTATCTATATGTCTAATCCTATGGTGGAGCTTCCTTGGAGGAGATCCTCTTTGTCTATGTAATAAAGAGACGGTGCTCCTTTGGGGCATCGTAGATTGAGTGTGGAATCTATGTTTTATCTCTTCTCTTGTCCTCAGAGTATTACAATGATACATAGGGCTTGCATTGTCCAAGGCCCTGCCAGGGCATTGACTGTCCAGATTTGTAGAGTAAATCTCTAGTAGTAATATATTGGGTGTAAACCTCCAATAGTAATATAGCATATTTTGTACAACCCAGAAGAGAACAATCACTCTAGGTGATGCTTCTTCAAATGCTTTAATAGTTAGACCTTACAACTTGCATAGCTCGGATATCTCAAGTGTAGTAGGGCAGATTTCTCATATCAATACTAGTAGGGCCTAGCTCCATTCTACATCTTTTGTCTCTCCCTTGTATGGCTTGATGGGATCTTCCCGTCCTTCTTGTGTTCTATGTGTCTCCTTCTCTCACATATATTGGGGTGGATATTCATGTAGAGGGAAGGAAATTGCATATCAAATCTTTTTAAGCCCATCATCTTTGTATTTATGCATTGTACACATGGGGTTTACTCTAATAAAAAATTTAAGTATCTTGGTTTTGACCAATCCAAATATCAATAATAACATTGAAAATAGAACCAATACTTAACCGACACTTAAGTATTGAGATGGTTAATTACATTAGAATAGAAACTAAATGTCCATACCATATTAGGTACATAATTCATATAAATTATTATATAAATATGATACTTTATACGTACTATTTATAAGAAATGCCATATAACTAGATATTAGGATTTTGATAGAGAAGAGAATATGTATCAAAATATAAAATTTCCAAAAAATTACTTTCATATAATTTATTGATTTGAAGGAATATATATTAGCAACAAAGGTTTTTAATCAGAATATTTTAATATTTTAATAAAAATAGCATGATATCTAACCATATAGAATTTAAAGATCTAATTCTTTTCCTTTCTATGATATTTTTCATTGACTAATTTAAAATTTTGATTCAAGATAAATCATAAACCTTTATGTATAAATCTCCTTCAAATTTAAAAGATGCTTACCTTTTTGAGAATCTATAAAATTATTACTTAATTCCGTAAGATAAGTAAAGCTTGTTTGAAACGTGTAAAGCATGAGCAACTTGCTTGACATTATAAGAAAACTGTATCAAAGTAATAATATGCAAGGATTTTAGTGCCAATTACAACCTCAAGTTTGAACCAAGACTTATTTGATAAGATTTATTATACTTGATCTGCTATGTAAGATATTCAAATACTTTATGTATAAAGATTAAGAAATAATTAATTATATTAAATTAAATACTCACATCTTAATAAATAATATAGATAACGTTTAAAGATATAAAATTGTACAAGGAAAGGATTTACTATAAAGATGTATGATTTATTATAAAGGATGTATAATCTTAAAAGTAAATCTTTTGCAATGAATTAAAAAGAAGATCAAATGATAACTTAAATACCATGTAGTAGAATACACATATATGCCACTTTAAGTAACATTTAGTTGATAAAGTAAATTGATAAACTTCTTATGATTGATTTACTTGATAATATAATACTATTATTCTCATTTAATCCATTCTATCTATTGTATTCATAAAACATACCATTGTATTGTGCTTGATACATGGAGAAATTAGCTGTAGAAGACCGAGGAAAGCCGGTGTGCAATGACTTGAACACCCAAAAATTACACTAATGATCCTATAGTGGATGAAGCAATAGCTACTTGCTTGCTAAACCTCAAGACTATACTCAACTCCTAGGTTTTCTAATGTACCCATTGTTCCTATGGGGCAAGGGCAGTCCATAGTTTTAAGGTAATTCCCCGGTAGCACTATATTGGTGTGGATATTTGTGTGGACAGAAGGAAATGTAGATCAAAGCATTTTAAGGCCCATTGTCTTTGTCTTTGTGCAAGATGCATAGGGTTTATGCTAGTTAATTTTTAAGTTTGTACTTCTACCTTCTCCTAGTAATATTTTCTTGATGCTAGTGTTTTGATGAACATTTTAATACCTTGGTAGAATTATTGATATGAGATATAGTAAATATTAACGAGGGCTAGATATGAGTTAGGGTGATTAAGGCTTTAGGATATGTAAGAAACATCCATATGATTTTAATATTTAAATGGATTGGCAGGCTTATAACTATTATAAATTCCTATCATATACATTTTTATACATTCAACATAAATTTTTTATATTATTTTGCTAGCAATATCCAAAGTAAGAATTGCATTCATATCATTCAATCAACCTTTTATTTGATTGCTCATTCATAAAGAAGGAGGTTACCAAGCTATGAAAATAGAAATATTTTAAGGTATATGGTAGAAGAAGAACGTGGTACATAAAGTTGTGCAAATTGACAAGCAATGATAAACTCATTGCATCACAAGTCATTAGATCCTTGTAATTCTACTTGACAATGTCATCAAATTTATGTAATTCCACTTGAAAAAGTCAAAAAAGACAATATTCTTGAGATATTTGTTATGAAAGATTATATACTTTTACCAAGATTTTAGATGCATGAAGAAATAATATTAAAGCCTAAAATTATAATTCTTAACCATCAACTAAGTACAAACTAGGATTTTGTTCAATTTAATCCAAAAGCAATTTTTTTAAGTCAAGAAAGCTTAAAAATAATAACTCACATTTCTATCAATAGTGAGTTAGTGCAATCCATAGGAGAGCAATCACACTAAGTGATGCTTCTTTGGATGCTCCAGTTTTTTGTAGACTGTAACAACTTGCATAGCTTGGATATCTAAGGTGCACTAGTGCATGTTTCTCTATAGACTCTATTGGGGCTTAGCCTCAATTTTACCTATTTTGTCTCTCCCTTGTATGGCTTGATGTGGTCTCCACATCCTTAGGGTTTTCTACGTGGTCACCCTTGTTCAGTTTCCTTTTCTATCAATAAATAAGCTATAAGATGAGAATTGGTTTAGAATGAAAGCTAACTTGCAAAGAGTTGAGTATTTTCCTCTAGCTTAACATTATAATCAAATTCTAGGTGATGAGTATTGTATTTCTAATAGAGTGAAAATAACATGGTGCTTTTATAGAATTGGGTCATAAAAATCTAGAAAATACTTGTGAAGTATTTTGAAAGTTTCATAAAAGAATATTCAAAAGTTCTTAACATTAATTTTAGAGATTTGGATTGCAAGGTTTAGAAGAAATTTCCTTGAGATTGAGTAAGTTTGTTAGGAAGTTCACTAATAACTTATCTAAATATAAAGTTATATCTATAATAACAACCTTCTACTATTGTCGCTCATATTTGTAAAATATTCCATTGACTTTGTTTCAATCTCTTCTTTCATATACTATTTATTGGATTGCTTGGATTCAATGATCTACATTGGTCTTAGATTTTGAATAAGATTGATAGAGTTTATGATCTTCATAAATAGCAATTTCTAAATAATTTGATTCATGAATAAGATGTGTATACTCAATCATTTTTTCAAAATGCCATTTTATGATATAATTTGGAGTTTTGTATTTATATCATGCTAAAATACCATTCTATTAGTTCATAATGTCTATTTTCTATCAAATAAATCTATATTGCTTCTTGATGTCACTTATGAATAAAGTTTGAGATGCGCTATTTAAATTTTGATTTTGATTTTAAGTATTCTTAAATTTGACAGCATTAGCAATAATAAATAGTGTAATATAGATGAAAACCTTATGATGAGGTAATTCAATAACAGATTGAGAATCTCACTCAAGTATTATAAGGCTATGTTCAACCACAGCCACTAGAAGAATTTAATATCAAGAAGAGAAAATGTATGTATATTTTATTGAACCAAACCTATTTAATATGCAAGAGTAATGGAGAATTTGGGTATCTATTATCAATAACATCTTTATGTAAGTAACATATTTTTACCACCAATATGCAATATATAAATTACTAAATTTTATCTTAACATGGGGCAATTGTAACAACCCCAAGAACACACAGGATTGGAACTTTTAAAAAACTTTGATGCCCCAAAAGAGCACCTTGTCTTTATTATATAGCAAAGAATGTTCCCTCCAAGGGAGCTACACCCTTAGATTGGATTCATGGATTGGTAATATGTCTATCCTTGTCCTATTTGGTTGGTCAAATAAGTTTGACCAAAGGGAATCTATGGGAAATCTTCATGCAGGAAGCTTAGAACAACATGGAAGAGGTATCATTGGAAAGATCTCAATGAGACAAATAATGGGTGGAAAAGCCAATGTCTCTATCTTTAGAAGGAGGATTTAAGATTCTATTTTTTGAGTCCTTATTTTTATTGTTTAGGCTTCCAAAATTACCTTTGAAGTTTTGGGTATATTTTTGGCTTCTACCCTATTAGTAGAAGTTCTCTTTTGGAGACTCTTAGCCCCATTTTACCTCTTTAGTCTCTCCCGTGTATGGTGTCATAGGAAAATAGCCCACACTTACCCTTGAGGCTTTGGTATGAAAGTTTTTCCTCTTCTTCTTGTTGTAATGAACTTGGGATTTATATCGATATGCCTCAAGAGTTGTTTATGTGGCCTCGTTGTGGGAAGTATTTTCTATGTATTGCAATGCCCAAGAGTTTTTTATTGTTGTGGTAAGCTTGAGAGTTTCTTTTATTTCTTGTGAGCTCAAGAGTTATTTTTGTGTTACACAACCTTAGCACTTAGTTTTGTGTTAAAAAACTTGGAGCTTGATTTGTGTTACACAAGCTCAGGACTTTGTTTTATGTTATTGGAGTAGAGAGTGTTTCAATTTTAGTGGTGGAGTAGAAAGAGTCTTTTCTAGTTTGGAAATGCTTCAAAAGGCCTTTGGAGAGGAGTCCTTGACAGTTGAGAGTTTTTGGGAAGGAATGGGAAGGTTTGTGCTTGGAGTGAAAGCTTGAGCAGGACAGAAACATAAGGTTTTTGAAGGAGCAAGGTAGGATAGGAAGGCTGGCAGGAAAGATTTCTGAAAAAAAGAGCATGTGAAAAGAAGAAGAGTGGAGTGTTATGCTGGGTGAACATGGTTGGAGGAAGTGAAGAGGTAGAAGAGAGAAATTATTGGGGAAGAAGGTGGTGAATAGAAGGGATTTTTGCAAGAAGACTTAGGGAAAAAGGGAAAGGTTTGGAGGTGAGGAGAGATATTGTAGATGTTGAGAGAAGGCAGTAGGAGGGGTTTGTGAGATGGCTTTTGAGAGTTCCTGCTGGATAGTGGATAGGAGAAGGAGTGCTTCTCACAAAGGGATTGTAGGGTTTTGACACTATAGGGACAAGGAGTTTTTCTTGAGTGTAGGGCCCTTATGAGAATTGGCTGAAGGAGTTGAATTTTGCAAGAAATGGCCTGGATAGTGGACATGAGAAGGAGTGCTTCTCTTGAAGGGATTGTAGGGTTTTGACACTACAAGGGCATGGAGTTTTTCTTGAGTGTAAGGCCCTTATGAGAATTGGCTAAAGGAGTTGAATTTTGCAGGAAATGGCCTGGATAGTGGACAAGAGAAGGAATGCTTCTCACAAAGGGATTGTAGGGTTTTGACACTATAGGGGCAGGGAGTTTTTCTTGGGTGTAAGGGTTTGTGAGAACTTGAATAGAGAGAAAATAATGAATATAAGGACTGATTTGAGAGCTAAGGCAGAAGAAGTTTCTCGAAGGACAATGAGCGTGTGCAGGGGCTAGAACTTAGTTAGAGAATAGATTTTTGAAAGTTTGATTGAGAATGTGTTGGCTGGACAAAGAGAATGAATTTTTGAATGTGAGAAGTTGATAGAACAAGACAAAGGGAGGGAGAGAGAGAGTTTTCTTGAAGCATAGTGCAAATGTGCAGGAGCTAGAAACTTGGATAGAGAGAACAAATTTTTGAATGAGCTGAAGTCTTGACCATGACAGAATTGCAGAGAGACTGGAATTTCCTAGTGAGAAATGTCTTGACTGTGACAAAAGTGAGGAGATTAGATGTTAGAGAGTACTAGTGTGAATTGATAGCTTAAGTGGAGGAAGAATTTTTGGAAGAGAGTCCAATGTGTATTGATAGGACAGTAAGCAGTTGAGAGAATATTTTGAGTTGACAGAGATTGGCAGTGATAGAAGTGAGGAGAGCAAATGCTTGGAAAGGAGACCAGTGCAAATTGGCAGTGATAGCAAGGAGAACAATGCTTGAGTGTGGAATGACACACCAGCAAGGATTTGGAGATGATTTGTAGAAGTTGTCAAGATGAGAATATCATGGAGGTGAGGACAAGAGAATGTAAGGAGAAATTTCCAAATGTTATTGAGTTGCTAAAGTGTGGACAGAATGAAGGTCTCCTCCATGAAGGTGAGGACAAGGGTGTGACAAATTTTGGATGTTGCTGAAGTGTGAAAGATTGTAAGGAGGAGAGGATTTTTTTTCCAGCAAAAGTTGTCTGGATAGTGGAAGTGGATGTTAGAAAATTTTTGCAGCTGGACTTGTCTGAGCTTGATATGCATGTGAGAGAGAACGTGTTGGAGACCAAGTTTGTGTTGGCTATTTTTGTTCCTTTCTTTTGTTCAGTTGTCAAATGTCGGAGCTTAGGGTAATTCATTGTGTTAGTTGGGACTGGTTGTTTCTCTCAAGTCTTATAAATATTGAGAAGAGGATGTGAAGAGAACTGAGTGGCTCATGGATGAATGTGTTCATTGTGAATTATGAGTGTGTCAAGAAGAAAGCCTCCATTCTTGGAGCTTCCAGTCTGGTATGAATAGTCAGATCTACTTGCTGATCTGCTTGGTCTAGAATGAGTTTGGCCTTGGCTCGCGTACTGGCAACAAAGCCCACATGATCTTTATACCCAAACCCCAAACGTAATAAAACAAGACCAGGCCCTAAAAGAACATGAGAATTAGAATCATCCAAAGGATCTCAACACAATAGACCTAGGAAGGGGTTCATATAGAACACTCGCAGATAGGCTATTCCATCAACAAGAGGAAGCTACTTCTGGATGGAAGATTAGAACCTAGAACAGCCTACAGAATGATTTACAATCCACCAATGACTAAGACAATCTAAGCACAAGCATCCAGGTGCTTAGTACACTCTCAAGGCCTAAGAATCCACGTGACAATGGCTTGATGGGGTCTTTCCATCCTTCATTTTTCTACACAATCACCCTTTTTTCTTTTGAAGACTCCTCTATCTGATCTACTTAGACCATCATGCATAACATCTCTAAAGAAATTACAAAGCCCATTTGTACATGTAGCTCATGTGTCTAGGTAATGATATTACACCAAATCAAAGGTTTTTATCAAAACTTTGTGGATGTATAAAGTGGAGCAAGTATAAAGTTATTTTTTAGCCCAATTATCTATTGGTAAGAGTTCAAAAAAAGCATAAAAATATAATATTCAAGTTATTAATGAAATGATAGCAACATAAGGTTGTTTAGAAAGAGTTAAATACATTTGGTTGGTGAAAAGAAAAAAGGCAACTGTGTAGGAAAAATGAAGGATGGGAAGACCACATCAAGCCGTACAAGGGAAGCCATTGGTGAAAAGAAATGTTAATAGCAAAATAATCTTCTGCAAATTCTAAAGAAGTCATGAAGTAGAAGCACAATATCATTTTCTTTATGGGTTGAAACAATTGGTTTAAGATTGCAATATTATAAAGGATCAAATAACTAAAAGAATCCACGTGAAATAACTAAGATATTTGTAATATCCATATGTCTGCAAAATTTGCAATTTTGTTTGTTTTTTGTGGTACAGACTACTCTCATTTAAAAAAAAAGTTTAAGAGTAGGAAGGGATGTTTGGAGTAGAAAAGAAGGTTAATTGTAAGAAAGAAGTTGGATTTGGATCCAAGTATGAAACCCAATCTGAGCTAAGGAAGGTGACTTTGTATTGGAGTGGAACTTGATTTTGGATCGGAGTGAGAATGATGATCGATCCAAACCAAGGATACTCAAATCATAGACAAGTGAGGATACATAGCTTAGGGTGAAGACACCCAATCCAATGGGCTTCAACTGCAAACTTGACTCGGGCCATACCAACCAAGAAAGGACAACATTTGTGAGTGGCTACCTAGTGTGAGCTTATATTCAAAAGTGAGAAGAGGAAGCATGCTTTAATACCAAGAGCTAGCCATATGATCTAGATGTGAAATTTGGTTTGGTAACATCTAGAATGATGTTATACATGATGGTCAAAATAGATAAGATAGAAGTATCACCAAAAGAGTACTTCTACTAATAGGGCATAAACTAAAATAGACTTGAGAACCTTAGAACCAATAGCTAGACATATGATTTAAAGGTGAGAATTGGTTTGGTAACATTTGGAAGGATGTTACACATGATGGACTAAACAGATCAGAAAGAAGTTTCACCAAAAGGGGACTTCTACTAATAGAGTAGGAACCAAAATATGCCTGAATACTTTGAAGGCAATTTCAAAGGCCTAAACGGATGAATTAGGCCTCAAAAATGTGTAGATTCCCCCCCCTCCAATAGAGGAAAGGCTGGCCTTCCCTCCCCCTTGCTTTGTCTCATCGAGAGCTTTCCAACAGTACCTTACTCATGTGATTTTGAGATTCCTACAAGAAGATTCCCTAAAAGATTCCCTCTGGTCAAAGCTTGTTTGACCAACCAGATAGGACCTAGACCAGACATGTCACTCATCCAAGTAAGTAATCCAAGGGTGGAGCTTGCTGACATGTCATCTATCTGTGTCCCTAATCCTAGGGTGGAGCTTCCTTGGAGGAGATCCTCTTTGTCTATATAATAAAGAGAAGGTGTTCCCTTGGGGCATCGAATGTTTGAGTGTGCAATTTGTGTTTTCTCTCTTCTCTTGTCCTCGGAGCATTACACATGCATTAGGCATGATTTTTGATTGAGTTTTGACTAAATAATGATTGTAATTCCAAGAACTATAAAATTGAGACTTGGAAAGAAGGATTTTGGAATGTTTAATAAAATTTGGCCTATTAATGTGTATTCTTGTAAATCATAGTCAAGTTCCATGATGAGTAGTTGGGTTGTTGTGTGAAAAATTCAGTGAGAGACATCATGTCACAATGCATTGCAGGTACAGTTATTAGGTTTCTATAATCTTGGTTAAAAACCCAATCATTTGAAGGGTAGACATGATAGCTAGGTTTGAAGTCCTTTGCCAACTATGAATTACATTCATTGCGTGGAACTGAAATCTGAGTTTTCTACGGTTCATGAGGGAAATTGTAGCGAGCAATTATGAGGAAGGTCTGATAGAGGAAGAGAAGAGAGGAAATCCTACGCATTGGACCAAAAGTGATTAGAGACTTGTGTTGGAGACAATGCAAGAGAACCAAGGAAGATTACCTTTAATCCAAAGTGTGATGCCTTGGAAGGGCATCACACTTTTGGAGGATTGAAGGCATCGTTCAATGCATCAAGGAAGAAGAACAATTACAAGGTGGATACCTATGTGGATATCATAAGGCAGAGTATCATCAAAGTGGTAATGGTGATGATGAAGCTAGAGAGAACCATTTATGTTACAAAGCAATAGGTTATCTTCTTCTAAATGATGTTTTTAGGTGTGATTGTAAATTGGGCGGAGAGTTTTTACCAATGGATGAGGTAGATGGTGTTGTAATGGAAGATGGACCTATCACCGCATTACTTTGTTATTTTTACAGCCCATTTCTATCTTAGGTTGAATCTACTAATAGCCAAAGGACAATAGAGCATGGTGTCCCAATTTTATCTCAATTTATGATGAGTTATAGATCTCAAGCAAATGCAATACATGGCACAAATGCATGAGAATGATCAGCACTTCTCCAAAAAGAGACAAGAGAAGGTGATTTCAATAGCAACTTTGAAGCCAAAGAAACACTCATGATCCAAGGATGTTGTGTCTCTAACCAAGAGAAGTGCAACAAGAAGACTTGATCTGATCTAAGCCATCATAGTGGTAGACTTTTCATCAAGATCAAAAGACAAAGGAGCCAAGTCAAACTCAAAGTTGGAAGAGCTGATAGCCACAAGTTGGGATTTGAGCACAAGAAGCAAAGGTGAACCCAAAGTGCAACAAGACATTTGGAAGGTGAGGTTACCAGATTGGTCCAAGAGTTCAATGAAAAAATTGGGTGTATGGAAGGCGTGGATGTCCCTTACATGGACTTCCCAAATGATGACATCCAAGAAGAGCAAGAAGAAGAGCTAAGGATGGAGTTGTAATTGGAAACTTGCTCACATCAGAGTAAGATACTGAGCCATGTAATGCCAAGTAAACCAGACAAAGAGAGTTCTGAAGGACTCCAAATGGAAGTTAGACAATCACAACTTTGGCCCAAGGTGCAGCTGGTCATGTTCAAAGAAGAAGGTGACTAGGGAGACAAGACCTTCAAGGAGTCAACTACTTGTTCAATGTGGTGTGTCCCTTGTTGGTACCTCTAGTAGAGGATGCAAGAGATGAAAGAAGAGCATCCTAAATTGACGACCAAATTGCAAATGGTGAAGGTGATGAATGTAGATGCGCAACATTTGAAAGTGATGCTGACTCAAGTACACTATGAAGACAAAGTACTTTGGGTCAATGCGGTGGTACAACAACAAAAATCTATGGATTTGCAAGGGAGTTATGACCAACAAGGTAGATACTTGGAGCGGCAAAAGGAGAGCTCCTAGAGCAAAAAGAAGAACTATAGAAGGAAAATGCACTTAAATCCAAATGTGGGAACAAATTATTGCCAAATTAAGATGTGTTGCTATAGAGAAGGAGCAAGATTGGTAGTTGGAGATGGAAAGCAAAGCCAAGATAGGGGGAATAATGCTCACACAACCTTGTCCAACAAACCAAAGTACAAGTATCTAAGGCAAGAGAGGAGATGAAGATGATGGAGGAGAAACACCTAGTGGAAGTGCATAACCTTTGTCTATAGTTGGTGAAATCAATAACCCAATGTGAGGCACTCTTAATGAAGGATATGATGGATTGGATGAGCGATGTCACTTGGCATTTCAAAGCAAAGCTCAACATTGGAGTTGAGGCGGAGCTAGAAGAAGCATACTTGCATGAGTTGAAGCTATTGATGCAAGAGATTTGTAGGAAGAAGGCAAAGGAGGTAGACCTAAATAACTTATTTATTCACCTTAGATATTGAGTAGATAGGAAAATAGTATAAGGAGGAGATAATATTTGCCTCAAATTAGACTTATTTAAAAAGAATGTAGATGATCTCACCACTAATCGGAGTAAGTAGACAATGATCTAATCCAAAGAAGCTAAGATCCGAGTGCATGTGGACTTAGCTGAGTTACCCAAGTCATCAAATAAAGTTAGAATAAGGAAGGAGGATATTGTTAGGATATTTGTGACTTCAATTGTAGCATAGACTAGTGATGTGATTGCAATAGAGGTAGATGTAGAATCCAAAGTGCATGAAGCAGTTGTAGTTACTTTGGATATGGAAGCCAAAGTAGAAGGAGTACTTGGATCAGGTCTGAGTTAGTAGTAGTTACAGCCTAAATTAATGGTTTTGTAAGTAGAGTTGCTCTGTATTTGCAACATTGGTGGAAGTGGTTGTAACAATTAAGTAATTAGGTAGTTTTTGTAACTTCTAAGTTATCTAACTATTTAGAGTTATCATTCAAAGTGTTTTGTATTTAATAGTGAGTAGAAGATGAATAAAGCAAAATTTTGATAAAGTACTTATCACTTTTCTTAATGCCTTTGTTTGTGAATGTATGAAGAAATTTAGATTGCAAGTGAAGAAGTGTTAGAAGTTAGATTTTATAACTCTAATGATGATTCTATTTTGTGTGTTTGATCTTGAGTAGAGTACATTCAAAGCAATGCCTTGATTGATCTTTGGGAACTTAGTATTGTCAATATTTGGCAATCATAGTTATAGACAAGAGGGTGATGTGAAGTTACTTTGAATTGGGAAGTTGTACCTGTGTGAGAAGAGTGGAATAAAATTTTGAGACAAAGTCACATTGTGAAAAATTAGACATCCTCATATCAATTGAATCATCACAATTAATGAAAATTTGGACTAGGATTAAAGAATTGTGATTTTGAGTGAGTTATTTGTGGTGAAATCTCTAATGAGTGTTCGTGTAATACCAAAAGCTAGACACATGATCTAGAGATGCATTTGGTTTGGTAACATCTGGAAGGATGTTATACATGATGGACTAAGTAGATCAGATAGCAGTATCACCAAAAGAGAACTACAAATAGGCCAAAAATTGAAACATGCTTGAAGACTTTAGAATCAATAGCTAGACATATGATCTAAAGGTAGAATTTAGGTTGGTGATATTGAGAAGAATGGTATGCATAATGGGCTAAGTAGATCAGATAGAGATATCACCAAAAGAGTACTTCTACTAATAAGGCAAAAACTAAAATAGACCTGAAAACTTCAAGGTAATTTTGGACACCTAAACGGATGAATTAGGCCTTGAAAATGTGCAAATTCTCCCACCCAACAAAGGAAAGGCTGGCAAACCAAGGAGGAAGGCCTCCTTGGTTTGCCTTGCCAAGAGCTTTCCAACTATACCTCACCCACATGATTTTGAGATTCCTACAAGAAGATTCCTTAAAAGATTCTCTTTGGTCAAAGCATGTTTGACCAACTAGATAGGACCAGGACCAACATGTCACCCATCCAAGCAAGTAATCTAAGAGTGGAGCTTGCTGATAGGTCAATTATCCATGTACCTAATCCTATGGTGGAGCTTCCTTGGAGGAGATCTTCCTTGGCTATATAACAAAGAGAAGGTGCTCCTTTAGTGCATCAAAGGATTTAGTATGAAATCTGTGTTTTCTCCCTTGAAGAGTTCTCTTGTCCTCAGAGTGCTACAGTCACACATAAGTCATACATGGACTCTCAAGTGCCACAATCACCTTCCTAGTTGGCAATTAGGTCTCGCTAACTCCAAATAGCCATCTACCTAAGTATATGGTATACCCTATGGTGAGCAAAAGATCAAGAGGCCAAGTGCTATCAAGCCCCATTGTTAGTTGTATATTTGCAATATATACCATATAAAGGATGAACTAGCTATAGGTCAAGTACATCTAGAACATAACCACTATCCTTGAGGAACCACCATGAGAGGAGGAGTCAAACATACCATATGCCATCCTCTCAAACAACTATCACACACTAACATAGTAATAGCCCCACCAGAAGAGCTACATAACATACACCTCAAACCTGCATGTACAAGTGCCAAGCTTGGGTCCATAGTACCATCAACATTTGGGAGGTAGCATAGCGCATAATTGTGCACATGATCCTTCCAAACAACACCATCACATCCTTCTAACACAAGGACTCCAGATGGCAAAACCTCACACACTTTCAAGATAGTACAACCTATAGAAGCATCAAGTGTCCTTGGTGCTATTTGCTCTAGATATACATAGTCACTTGGATCTCAAAGGCCATCAATATCACTATGTGAAAGATCTCTACCTATTGAGAACATGCACTCATCCATACACCTGGATTATCCAAGTCCAAAACTACAATAATATCTTGACAAATGGTTGTAGGTAAATCTGGATCTTGTCCATAAAGTAAAAAGTAAGGAAAGAAGGATGCTAAGGAGGCTTGCCGGCTGAACCTATAGCTCTTGGCTAACCAAGGTAATTGAAGTTCCTAATCTCCCAAGTGACCTCTCTACAAACCATACTTCCCTAATCCTCTCTTCACCGTTTGAACCACTCTCTCTGCTAAGCCATCTACCTTAGGGTGATCTTGAGAGGTAGTATGATGAACAATCAAAGCCTTGTCATACAAGACCTGAAACTCCCCCAAGAACTCTATACCCTGATTAGTCAAAACCTCAACTAGTGCACCAAAATGATTAAGAACCCATTCTATGAACAAGTAAGCCATCCCTTCATTGGAATTTTTAGAAAGTGCCACAAACTCAATCCACTTGAGAAGTGGTCCACCATCACCAAAACATATCAATGATGTCTTGCAATCAATAGTAAAGGTCTAACAAAGTCTAAAATCCAATGATAACCCAATCTTATGATAATTATGGGTATAACTATGGCATAGGAGCATTAATTGATACTCTAACTTGGTCACAAATCACACATATGGCAACAAACTATTGTACATTGATCTGCATATTGCACCACCAATAATGACTCTAGAGTAAGCTATATGTATGATTTACTCCAAAATATCCTAGCTCCTCATGAGAATGATGGACCAACTCTGGTCTTTGAGATGGAAGTGGTACTACTCTCACTCTACCATCCTCTCATACATGTAGAAGGTGTCTGCCCTCCAATTTGAACCGCATGGCTCATTGAAAAACAAATTCTTGCTCCTTGGCCCCAACTGTGCCACCCACAACACCAATCCAAAAATAATCTATCACTAAGATATCATCATGAATGTCTCATTGAACTATACTACTATCTCCACTCTTTGGATTTGTGACTCTAATAACTCCTCTTGTATGTGCATAGAGAGATACCACCAAAGCCTCAAAACATGTATAGAGAAAGTAGATGCATGCCAACTTGGAACCATCTCCTTATCTATCTCACCATGCCAACATGCTTTGATCTGATCCTACTAGTTGGGACATGAGTTTCTACTCAACCCATCTGTATCGCGGTTCACCACTCCAAGTCTATGAATAATTGTAAAATCATACTCTTGTAAAATCAGAGCCCATTGTGCAAGCTTCTTTGAAAGCTTATTGGACTCCATCAACCACTTTAGTGGTCAATCATCAATGATGAGAGTAAAGGGGTTACCAAATAGGTAACATTAGAAATGTGCTACTATTCAAATTGCCAAGCACTCTCTCTCATATGAACTATACTTCACCTACATTGAATTGTTGGAGGAACTAGCATAGTCCACCACAAAATCTTTCTCCTCATCATCATGTTGGATGAGCATTGCTCCAAGTCCCAACATACTCCAATCAATGTGAACCTGAAATGGTCATCCTCTAATTGGTCTCCTCAAAATAGAAGCAGATGTCAACCTCTCCTTGAGGTCTACAAAAGCTCTCTCTCTTGCTCATCTCCCTAACACCGCTCATGTGTAAGCTTGGTCAACATCATCAAAGCCTTGGCAATGGCACTAAATCCTCTAACATAACGGCAATAAAAGTTCACCAATCCAAGGAATGCTTACACTCTACTCAAATCTATAAGCCAAGGAATACATGCCATAGCTTCCACCTTGGTCTACTGAATACTAAGTCCTCCAAGGTAGATAGTGTGACCCAAATACTCAACCTACTCATGGAAGAATCTACACTTCCCAAGATGTAATTTGAGTCTATGAGATCTCAACCTCTCAAACATTTCCAACAAATGTGTTTTATGTTCCTCCGTAGTAGTGCTATAGACCAAAATGTCATCAATATAACACCAAGAAAAATCAAATCCAGTTAGGATCTTCTCCATGATCTTCTAGAACTTAGCAAGAGCATTCTTTAATCCAAATGGTAAGAACCTCCACAAATATAACACATCCTTGCCATGATGATCAATGGCCCAAATGCTATCTTGGACTATCTTCCTCCCTAATTGACAACTGATGATATTCTTCTTGAAGATCCAAAGTACTAAAGATCTTTGCATGCCCAATCACATCAAAGATCTCTTCCAATGTAAGCATGGCATATTGATTAGCCCTCGCCTATCAGTTGATAAGATGGTAATCTCCATGCATATGCTTATTTGTATAGTTGCCATGCATATCCTTCTTGGTTGGCATCACTATAGTTGATGCATACTCTCCATGTGAAATCTCTACCAAACTAACCTCAAAAAGGTCTCTACTCTAGTTCTTAATCAATGCTCTCTCTATATCACTATATTAATAAGGACATCAAAAATTTGGTGTATTGTTGCAAGTCAGCTCAATCCAAATACCAAGTCTTTTCAAAGCACCATAATCCTTCATACTAAAAGCAAAACAACTTGTATAGCTCCTCAAGAACCTCCAAACTCTTTGTCTTTCCCCTCTTGTAAGCTTGGGTCTAAGATCTAGCTCCCAAGTATCCTCTATAATTGTTGTAAGAGTGGGAGATATACTGATTGGTTGCTACATTGGGCCCTTCGGAGTAGTAGTGTCATACCTCCCACCACTAGAGGTCCCAATATTAATATGGAAAACTCTCTCCACTTTGGCTGCAAGCTCCATATGTCCTCTAATTGCATCCCAAGTAGACCAAGGGTGTAATATTAGTAGACCATGCTCACCTCAATGGACTCCAAGTAGACCACTTTCCCTAGTAGCCATTGGTTGTTTACCAAGAATACCTTGTCCACTTGGTCTATCTCTTCTAGCATGTGCTTGAATTGTCTCAATATGCATAGAGCTCACATGTGTCCTAGTGGTGCACTCACTAAAAGGCTAGTCTAGTTGGTAACTCCTCCAATCTAGCCATTGCTACACATCATAAACCATTGGTTGTTGAGCAGATCCCATGCTCCTCAACCAAGTCAGCTCCTCTATCAACCACCTTTGCTCTAGAAGCAAGAACCATATCATCCCTATTGTCACAAAGCATGGAAACCAACCAAAACATTGGGGTTGGGTCAACTCCCAATGTACACATATCATTGGCTGCGAATAATAAAAAGTGTATAATCAATAAAGCCACTCCTAACATCAAGATAGACTCAAAGAGCATGAAAGATTGGAGAAGTCTCACATGTCTGCCAACCTCTCCTCTCCATGGGTCCAACTCCATTGATGCTCCTCTAAGCTTTAGAGAATATACAACACTCCTAATCACCACAATAGATGCATCTACCCATGCTTCTCCACACATGAAATCCAAGACATCTCTATCACCAACATATGAGGCGGAAGTCTCAACACTTGAATCTAATCTCCTCTGAGCTACGACTATGCTAGCCAATCTTTGCTCAATGCAAGTAGCTATGGTTTTATCAAAAAAGTAAGGGTAGGTACTGCATCCCTACCAGGTGTGGATCCTCTACTACCTTGTCCTCCATGACTTGGACCTCCTCTACCACCTACCATAGAAGCCCTACCACTCCATAACTTTGAGTGTAGATCAAAGCATCGGTCACTAATGTAACCAAATCTGTGGCAATGTTCACATTGTCTCTATGTTGGCTATGATGCACAAAGATATTAGGTCCACAGCCTTGAGTGCACTCTCTCCTATGGTGAGGTCCACCACAAGTCCCAACAAGTAATACCACCACTCATTGGCTATTATTGACCAAAAAATGAAGGTAAGGGTCTAGCTACACTATGCCCTCCACTCGCTCCATAGGATCTAGGCTACCCACCCTATCCTTAGAAACCAACATAGCATGGTGCACTTTGTTGCACTTTGGAAGAAGTAACAATTGTGGATGAGGCTTCTCTACCAAATCCAGATGTCACCACTCTCTCCTCCACCATGTTGAAGTTGAGCTTAATACGCTTGGCCAAACCAAAAACTATTGCTAAAGTAGGTGAAGTAGCCTATAACAACATAACATCATGTACTCTATGTTGTAACTCCTTGTCCGATATCTCATACCAAAACTAGATATTTTGGGCCTTAGTAACTCCTTGAGTAAAACTGATTAGTCATCTCAAGTGAGTATATGCCTCACATAGGATCTCTTTAGCCTTCCATTGAAACTCCTACAAGCTCCTTAGCTTGTCAATCTATACTCCTTGGTAGTTCTACCTCAAACACTAGAAGAACTCCACCATGGTACTACACCACCTCTTGTAGTGGTACCTCCACTCATAGTAGCACTAACTTCAACTAGTGCACCTCCATCAGCTCCACCCATGTTGCTAGAGCTAGAACTTGTGGGTATTGAAAATCTCACCCTAGAAACTAAGACTAAAGTGATGGAAAAATAGTTTGGAGACCAATATTGTCTCCATAGCTCAATCCTTTCCAAGTGAGCTCTCTTGAACTCATGGTAGTTGTCCATTGATGGACCTTCCAAGTGTTGAAACAACCCCTTCCATGCCCTAAAGGGTGTGAATAAAGTTGGGTTCCAATGCAAATCACACCAACTACCAAACTCCTAGATGAAGTCATCCAACTCAATGGTACTCACTATACCGCAATAATGCTAAGGGTCTTTAGAGGCCCCATAAATCTTGTCCATGTCCCACAACAACAATGCAAACATACTAAGTGCACTCTCAGCTAAATCAGCTCTTGTGTCAAACTCCAACTTAATGTTGATCTCCTCACTCATTAGGATTTGAGATATAGGCTGATACCAAGTGCCACTCCAAGTAAACCCACAACATACTCCCATAATATCTCCTTTAGGGTCTCCAAAGAACTCCATTGTGACACAAAGTAACCATAAATTGCAAACCACAACCATAACCAATGCAAGTACTCCACCAAGTGCCAATACCACCAACCAAACTTCACCCATTAATGTAGCTCTAACTATGACAACTACACTAGGGGAAAGGGTGACTTGTAACTTGCCATCACAACACACACTCTCACAATCTACATGTCATCACTTCTTGCCTCATCGGAGAGAAAAACAAGTACTCTAATTGGTCATCACTCTAGCCTCACTATCCAGAGCACAACAAAGCACCAATGCTCTAAAGTCAAGGCACCTCATACAAAAATGTTGCACAAACAGGAAGTAAAGAATGGAGGAGGTCCAATCACAAGAAGACTAAACAAAAACTCTCTATCTCATGAATCAACACCAGATTGACTCTGCCACCATTTGGCATTTGACATAATAGAAGTTATCTATGTACTTTGTAAGCTATAAGGATCATCAAGAATGGGATGAAAATTTCTCTAGCCAAAATTTGACATAAATCCTCCACAACATTTGATGTAAAATCTGATATAAAATTTGATGTAAAATTTGACATAAATCCTTAAACTTGGCTGACCATCAAATCCTTCACAAAATCTTCACTCGAGCCAAATTGGAAAGATTGAGATCTTCAAATCTCTAACTTGTGAAAATGGGTTCCCAACTTCACCTTCAATTTTTCCCTTTGAGCTTAATTTGCACCAAATTGGTCCTACTTTCACCTCTTGAGCTCAAAACAAACACTGCCACTTAAAATTGATTCTCTCTAGCTCCAAATTTGGCCAATACTTCCACACATGATCACTCTAAAGGGAGCTTGAATTATGATTGAGGTACCATGATCTATTGGGCTTAGAGATACCACCAACATCCTCAATTCTTACACCCAATGTTCCCAAGATTCTCACTTCTTTGATATTATCAATTTGTTCACAACTTGAATCACACTCAATCATATCAGTATTTGATATATCACTCTATAATCTATAAACAATTGAGCATTGATTACAGTCAAGTCACACCCACTCTAGCTAAGAGATTCCAAATGATGCTCCTTGGCTTTTTATCCACTCTAGCCAAGAACTCAAAGGCTCAACATCAAAGTAGTGAGCTCTCTAGAGCTACACTTCCAAAGTATACCTCTAATTTTGACATGGGTCTCTAACCCTAGGGTCTTATTGATAGCACACTTGATGGTGCAAATGGTGCAAGTGATGGTGGATCTCACCATGTAGTTAATACTCCAAACACAAAATTTGACCGTCAACAAGTAGTCTATGAGTAACTACTCAAATTCTCCTAACTACCAACACTATTATTCTAGAGTCCGAGCAATCAAGATGCAATGTTATAAATGGCGTGACACCTTTCATGGCATGGAAGAGATTGTTTTAGCACTTGGAGGGCCCATCAATAGATGAGTTCAAGAGAGCTCACTTGGAGACAATTGAGCTATGGAGATAATATTGGTCTCTAAACTCCATCTATATCACTTCAAGCTTTGTTAGGGGTAGATTGGCAATACCTATGATTTTAGCTCTAGTAGCATCTAGTGAAGATGCACTAGTTGGAGATGGTGCTACTACAAGGGAGGTATTGCAAGAAGAAGTGGTGTAATACTAGGGTTTAACCCCATGGTGGAGTTCTTTAAGTGCTTGAGGTAGAACTACCAAGGAGTGCAAATTGACAAGTGGAAAAGCTTATAGTTCCAATAGAATGCTAGAGAGAGCCTACATGAGGCATACACTTGCATGAGATGGCTGATCAATTCACTCAAGGAGTTACTAAGGCTCAAACAATCTAGTTTTGGTGTGGGATCTTAGATAGAGAGTTGTGATGTAGAGCACTTGATGTTATGTACTTATAAGCTACCTCACCTACTTTGATGGTGGTCTTTAACTTAGGTGAGTACATTGAGCTCACATGGTGGAAGAGGATTGAAAGGCATCATCACTTGGACACTTGTGAGCTTTGTGCCTATCAAGACAATTTATGGACATGTTGGGGATGATAGACCAAGTGAGTAAGGTATTCTTACAACACAACCAATGGTTACTAGTGAGAGTGGTATACTTGGAGTCCATCCAAGTGAGCATGGTCTACTTGAGTTACACCCTTGGTCTACTTGGGATGTAGCTAGAGGACATATGGAGCTTGTAGCCAAAGTAGAGAGAGTTTTACACACTAAGGTTGGGGGTTCTAATGGTTGGGAGCATGACACAATTGCTCCCAATGGCCTGGTATAGCAGCCAATTAATGCACCTTCCGCTCCTACATCAATTATAGAGGATGTTTGGGAGCCAAACAAGCTTATAAGAGAGAAAAGATAGAAAGTTTGGAGGTTCTTGAGGAGCTACACAAGTTGTTTTGCCTTTAATAGGAAGAATTTGGGTGTTATGAAAGGACCTAACATTCAGATTGAGCTTACTAGTGATACACTAGTTTTTCAATATCTTTATAGATATAGTGACATGGAGAGAGCATTGATTCAAAGCCAAAGTAAAGACCTTTTTGAGGTTGGTTTGGTAGAGATTTCACATGGAAAGCATATTTTAGCTACAATGATGTGAGCCAAGAAGGATATGCATGACAACTACACAAATAGGTGAATGTGTGGTAATTACTGCCCATCCTATGAACCAATAGACTATGGCTTATTGGTATGCCATGCATACATTGGAAGACATCTTTGATACAATTGGGCATGCAAAGGTCTTTAATACTTTGGATCTTCAAGCAAGATGTCATCAATTGGTGGTCAAGGAGGAAGACAAATCCAAGATAGCATTTTGGGCCATTCATCCTCATGGTAAGGATGTATTATATCAATGGATATTCTTACCATTTGGGTTAAAGAATGCTCTTGCCAAGTTCTAGAGGGTCATGGACATGATCTTAGTAGAATTGGATTTTGCTTGGTGCTATATCAATGACAGTTTGGTCTATAGCACTATTGTGGAGGAGCATGAGAGACATTTATTGGTGTTTGAGAGGTTGAGATTCTCATAGACTCCAGTTACATCTTAGGAAGTGTAGATTCTTCTATGAGCAGGTTAATTATTTGGGTCACATTATCTACCCTAGAGGACTTGGTGTTCAACAGACCAAGGTAGAGGCTATTGTATGAATTCCTTGGCCTATGGATGTGAGTAGAATGCAAGCATTTCTTAGGTTGGCAAAATTATATCATTGATATGTTAGAGGATTTAGTACCATTGCCAAGGCATTGACAAAGTTGACCAAGCTTACACAAGAGTGGTGTTGGAGAGATAAGCAAGAGAGAGCTTTTATAGAGCTCAAGGAGAGGTTGATATCTGCCCTTATTCTTAGGAGACCAATCAGAGAATGACCATTCTAGGTTCATATTGACTGGAGTATGTTGGGGCTTGGAGGAGTGCTAACCCAACAAGGATGATGAGGAGAAGGAGTTTATGGTGGCCTATGTTAGTCATGCCAACAATTTAGTAGAGGTGATGTATTATTTATATGAAGGAGAGTGCTTGGCAAAAATATGGGTAGTAGTACATTTTTTACATTACCTGTTTGGTAACCTTTCACTCACATCACTAATCATCAACCACTAAAGTGGTTGATGGAGTCTGATAAGCTTGCATGATGGTATGACAAGAGTATGATTTCATGGTTATTCATAGACTTGAAGTGATTAACCATGATGCATATGGGTTGAGTAGAAACCCATGTCCCAACCAGCAAGATCAAACCAAAGCATGTAAGCATGGTGAGACAAATGAGGAGATTGTGCTAGGTTGGCATGCATCTACCTTTCTATGTATATTTTTTGAGACCTTGGTGGTATCTCTCTCAACACATATAAGAAGAGTTGTTGAGGTCATAGATTAAAGGATGGAGATGTTGGTATAGGTCAATAAAATATTCATTATGATATCTTATGATGGATTATCTTTGCATTTGTGTTTTAGGTGGCACAATTGATCCCAAGGAGAGAGACAGTTTTCTTTAGCAAGCCAAGCAGTTTCAATTGGAGTGCAAAAACCTTTGTGTATAGGAGGATGGTAGTGTAAAAGACCAAGACCAAGACCAAGGAGAGAAATAGGAGAATGGAAACTCACATTGGGACACTTGAATGTGGGAAAACTCCAAATGCCTAGCATGAGCTTCAATTTTGGTATTTATAGGTAGCATACAAAGCTCTTGAGAAGCTTCTCAAGAAGCTTCCTTGAGCCGCTTTCTTAGAGTACAAGCCAAGTTAACTAGGAAGCTTCTCAAGAAGCATCCTTCTAGAACCCATTTACTTGGCATGCAAGCTAAGCTTCTAAAAGCTTCCTTCTAAAAGCTACGTGCTTGGGGTGCAAGTTAAGCTAGTAAGAAGCTTCCCAAGAAGCTTCCTACATACTTTTGGAATATTTTGGGCTAATTTGGCTTATTCTCTACTTTCTTAACCTTATTAACTATGTTGCTACACTTCATATTGTTACATATTCTCCCACCGCTAGTTGGTGACATCCTTGTTACCATTGAAGCTTCAAACTCTAAGCTTCAAATGCCTGGATGGCCGTCTATGCATTTTGGAGGTGAGAAAGAGGTTCCTAGATGGGCATCATGAAAGGGATACCCTTTCCAATGCACCCTGTACACCATATAATGTCATCATCTTCATTGAATGTGATGACGTGCAAGGATACAATCAACTTCATACTCCTCATGATCATTGATAGGGATGGAAAGAGGAGGAGGTTGGACATAAGAGGAGAAAAAGATAGGTTAAGAACAAAGGGTTTCAGCTTGGAAATGTGAAAGATAGTATGGATGCACATATGACAAGGTAAGGCAAGTGATAAGCAATATGAGAGATGATTTGAGCAACATCAAAGGGTCTTATCCAATTAGGGGTGAGTTTAAAAACTTGGGTATCAAGTGGAAGGGGTAGGTAACTAGAGGATAGCATGACTTTATCATCAACTTCAAAAGTGAGATCACAATGATGGTGGTCCGCATATTGTTTCTGACAATTTTGAGAAACAAGGAGGTGAGATTTGGCTTGTTGGAGAGATTGGGATATGGTGGTCAAGAAGGTTGAAGTATGAGTGACCTAAGATGGAGGAGGAGCAAGAAGAGAATCTGGAACAAGCGGATCTTGGCCAAAATTGAGAAAGAAAGGATAAAATCTAGTGTTTTCCAATTTGGAATTATTGTAGGCAAATTCTACATTTGCAAAATATTCATCTTAATTGGTATGGTGGACATTGACAAAAGCATGCAACATATTCTCTAATGTACAATTTGCACATTTGGTTTGTCCATCAGTTTGAGGATGATAGACTGTGGACAAAGCAAGCTTGGTATTGAGTGTCTAGAAGAATGCTTGCCAAAACTTCCCGATGAATCAAGGATCACAGTCAGAAATGAGTACATGTGGTATCCCATGATGCTTAAAGATATTTTTGAAGTAGATTTACACTAAGGTTGGAACATCCATGGTATCAAAGGTTTGTGCCAAGTGGATTTGCTTACTAAGCTTATCCACAAACACCACTATTGTTGTGTGTCCTTGCTTTATCTTGGGCAAGGATGTGATGAGATCCAAGCTCATGTGTTCCTATCAAGCGGATAGAATAGAGAGTGGTTGAAGGAGTCCACTCAGATTTTGGTTGCAACCAAAATCTGAGTGGACTCCTTCAACCACTTACGTTGGCAGCTCTCATACAATTGGACAAACTCTTGAACATCTTGTCTCATGTTGGGCCACCACCATCAGCATTGGAGGGTACCCAAGGTCTTGTCTATACCCATGTGACCAACTATTATCATGGGCTTCTTGAAGGTGCACAAGTTGGAGATCACCTTTGGCTAGAACATAGATCCAGTCCTCTTGGAATAGAAGACCTTCCTTGAAGGAGAAGGTGTTGTACTCCTTGTTGCATGCTATAAGACGACCATGTACCAAATGGAAGAAGGGATCTTGTTGTAGAGCTTACCAAAATTCATTTTGGACCTTGGAGTCAATTCACACCATCGTAATTGCTACCGTGATGAGAGGAAGAGATCTCAAATCAGGTCATTATGATAAAGCATCAAGGATGACATGGAACTAACCTAGTTTGTACTCAAGTTTGATGTCAAACAAACAATTGGTGTTGTTCCTCCCATCAATGATGTCGACTCTTCATGTGTTCCAGGTGTAAGGTCTGCAATAATGGTTTGTGATCAGTTTGCATGATCACTTGTTTCTCCAAGAGATAATTCCTCCATACCTTGGTGGCATATACCATTGCAAGTTATTCTCAATCTTGTGTAGAGTAATTTCTTTCAGCCATATTTATTTGGCAAGACACAAAGGCAATGGGCTATAGTCCATCTGGGAATTCTTATTGCAACATGGCTCCAATTGCAAAGTTAGAATTATCAAAATCAACCACACATGGTAGTTGAGGATCATATGGTTGGAAAATGGGCCTTGAAAACACCATATGTTTCAACTTTTGGAATGTTTCTTTGTGTTTGGCGGTCCACTGGAAGCTTGAGTTCTTCTCAAAGAGGTTAGTCCATGGTGCAACCACATGAGCATAACAATTGATGAACCGTCAGTAAAAACTAGCCAACCCATTTAATGCCCATATTGTGTTGCATGCCTTGGAGTAGGCCAATTAGTAATAGCCTTGATTTTCTCCTCTTCCATCTTGATCTCCTCTGATGAGATCTTGTGACCCAATATGGTAACTCCTTCTGCCAAAAGGCACCCTAAGCTTCTTATAGTAGAATTTCCATTGTCGTAGTTGTCTTAGGACTTCTTGCACATGATTCATGTGTTTTGCCTTTGTCTTCCTATAGAATAAGATATCATCCAAGAACACCACCATGTACGGATCCAATAGTCCATCCAACACCCAATGAATCTGATCTATGAAGATTGCTGGAGCATTAGTGAGCCTGAAAGGTAGAACTCTCCACTCAAAATACCCATACCTTGTGCAAAAGGTAATCTTTTGCACATTCTCCCTATCAATGGGGATTTGCCAATAGTCGATGTGAAGATCCCAACTTGGAAAAGTATTGTGCTCCACTCAATTGATCAAGCAAGTCACTGATCCAAGGCAAGGGTTATGCATTCTTCATTGTTTGCTTATTGAGTTCACGGTAATCAATACAAAAATGAAGTCCTCCATCTTTCTTGGAAAAATTAGTACCAATGCTTCCCAAGGAGAGGTGTTATGTCATATGAAGTCCTTCTCCAACTACTCCGAAAGTATTGTTTGCAACTCCTCCAACTCTTTTGGTGAGAGCCAATAGATTGGTCTACTCATTGGAGTACTCCTTAGCAATAACTCAATCCTGCAAGGCATACCATGATTGGAGTGTAATCCCTTCGGCAGATCATCCAAAAACACATCCGCAAACTCTTGAACTATGTGATCAACCATTGCTTGATGAGGCTCTTGGCCCTCCTTAGATTGTCTTGGTGCAATCGGCTTGATCTACACCGCAAAAATAGACTTATCTTCCTCCAAAGCTTGCTCTATGGCTACTTCACTAACAAACTTCCCATCTAGGGACTTATCTTTCTTCAAAGCTTGCTCCATGGCTACTTTCCTGGTAAACTTCCTCTCTTAGGATTCATCCTCCTTCAAGGCTTACTCTATGGCTACTTTCTCAAAAAACTTCCCATCTTGGGACATATTATTTTTAGATGTCTTACCTATAGATGCCAAACAACCTAATCGGAAATTCCTACCTTGGTGTTGTACTTGAATTTGTCATTAGGTCCAATCAAATTGAACCTTATGATGTTCAAGTCAAGGTAGTCCTAGAATGACATTGTCTTGTAGAGGTGCCATTACAAACCTCATACACTCTAAATACTCCTTCCCAATCTTGAAGGTAACATGATGCAAGGTACGAGGTGCAGAACCCTTTCTACTATCTTCTATCATCAATCTACTTCCAATTACTAGCTTGATAGGAATACCCAATTCCTTTGCTACTTGCATAGACATGCAATTCTCTAAAATTCCAAAATCAACCAAAATCCAAGTGAAGCAAACTTGCACAAGTCGAGCCTTCAATCCCATTGGAACTAATCAAGCTCCTAGTAGGCGGCTCAAAATCTCCTATTGGGATTCCTTATTTCCTTGATTAATCTGCTCCACAAACTCCATCTGGGCAACTTGTCAAGGTCATCCATTCTTGAGTGGACATTCAGCAATATGATGTCCCAATTGGGGACAATAAAAATAACCACCATTTTGTCACAATTTCTCTCTATCTACAATGTCAATTGTTCTCCATTTAATGGCATGAATCTCCATTGGTGCCAACTCCTCCACCCGTGTGTAGTGTATTGGTAGGTTCTAGGGAGGTTGAGATCAAGACCAAGTTGTTGCAACCAATGAATCAAAACGTTTGGCTAACCGCATGGCTTCCCCCAAGTGTTGTAGCTCTTGCATTGTTACCTCTAATTTGGTTCTTGACTTCAAGCTCCTCACAAATTGATCTAGAGCTTCACCTTCCAGTATATTTGGAATTTTTATGATGGTGTTTTGGAATTGCGAGATGTAACTTCTTATAGAGCCAATATGTTTTAACTCTGCCAACCTATCTTGTGTAGCTCATGGGGCATTTATACCTTGGAACCAACTAATTATTGCACTCTTGAATTCTGCCCATGTCTAGATTGGTACAACAATTTGTTTTTCAGCTTGCTCTACTCAAAATCTCCACCCTAGCTTTGCTACTCCATCCAATTAGCTAAAAGCCAATAGAATCTATTTTTGCTTGTCTTGCATATTGGTAGCTTCAAACTAACATTCATAGTCAAACACAAAATTCTCCACTTCACCTAGGAGATTCTTGCCTTCAAATACCTTGGGTTTAGGGAATTAGATTCAATCTTCTCCTTCTCGAATTGGTATTCTCTCTACGTGTTCTTGTTGTTGAAGATCTCATTCATCCAACAATTGAGTAAGGTGCTCAATTTATTATTGCATAGCAAGGATAACCTCAAGCATTGCCGCCATGGTTGCTAATCTATCACACCACCCCTAATTTATGTAATTTATTAACATATAGAAGTAGCACATCCACCGTTCTTCATAAGTTACAATCGGAAGCACCAAGGGTTCCTCAAATATGGTTATCATATGTAAAAAATCTTGTCCAAAGCGTGAGGTGATGAATTATGTGAAACAATGCTTGGGTAGTACTTAGACATGAAAATCCCAAGGGTTTGGTGGAAGTGGATTTAATGGTCCATAAATTCTATCCATCCCATTCCTACTTTGATACCAATGTAAAAGACCGAGACCAAGGAGAGAAATAAGAGAATGGAAACTCATATTAGAGCACTTAAACGTGGGAAAACTCCAAATGCCTAGCATGAGCTTTGACTTTGGTATTTATTTAGGTAGCATACAAGGCTCTTGAGCAGCTTCTTAAGAAGCTTCCTTGAGCCGCTTTCTTAAAGTGCAAGCCAAGTTAAACAAGAAGCTTCTCAAGAAGTTTTCTTCTAAAAATTGTTTACTTAGCGTGCAAGCTAAGCTAGTTAGAAGCTTCTAGATACTTCCTTCTAGAAGCTACCTACTTGGAGTGCAAGTTAAGCTTCCCAAGAAGTTTCCCAAGAAGCTTCCTAGATACTTCTTGAATATTCTGGGCTAATTTGGCTTATTCTCTACTTTGTTAGCTTTAGCTTTACTAACTATGTTGCTGAACTCCATATTGGTATAGGTAGAGTGCAATATCACTTCCATCTTAAAGACCATAGTTGGTATGTTATGCTCATGTAAAGCTATGATAATTTGGAGTAAAGTGTACATATAGCTTATTCCACATCCATTATTGGTGGTATGGTATGTAGACCAATGTATAGCAATTTTTTGCCAAATGTGTGGTTTGTAACCAAGTTAGAGTATTATTTAATGCTCCTATGCCACAATTACATCCATTTACCTATCATTGCATTAGGTTACCATTGAATTTTGAACTTTGTTGGACCTTTACCATTGACTATGAGACATCATTGGTATGTTTTGGTTATGGTGCAGCACTTCTCCAAATGGATTGAGTTGGTGGCACTTCCTTTACAAGTCACCCTAAGGCAGATGGCTTAGTAAAGAAAGAGGTTCAATTGATGAGTATAAGTATCCCAAGTTTGCAAAGAAGTCACTTGGGAGATTAGGATCTCCAAGTACCTTGATTGGCCATGGGCTATTGGTTCAGTTGGCAAGCCTCCTTAGCATCCTTCTCTCCTTACTTTCTACTCTATGGACAAGATCTAGATTTATTTGCAATCATTTGTCATGGTGCTACAATAAGTTTGGACTTGGATGATCTAGACATATAAGTGATTGCATGTTCTCAATGTGTAGAGATCTTTTGGAGAGTGATGCTAATGGCATTTGAGAACTTAGAAATTGCTCTCAACATAGAGATACCTTACGCTATACTACTATTTGAGGAGGAGGTTATAAACCCTAAATCTATCAATTTCATCCAAGTGACTATGTATCTCTTTAGTAGACTATACCAAAGACACTTGGTGTTACTACAAGCCGCATTATCTTGAGAGTGCAAAATTTTTTGCCTTTTGGAGTCCTCATATTAGAAGGACATGATGAGGTTGTTTGGTGCATATCATATGTGCAATTGTGCACCATGACACCTTTTAAGCATTGATATCACTATGGACCCAAGCTGGCACTTGTACATGTAGGCTTGTGGTGTATATTATGTGGCTTTTCTTGTAGAAGTGCTACTATGTTTGTGTGTGATAGTTACTTGAGAGGATAACATATGGTATATTTGATCCTCCACTCATAGTGGTTCCTCAAGGACAATGGTTATGTCCTAGATGCACTTGACCTATTACTAATTCACTCTTCATGCAATTTAGATTATAGACAAGCGACTAACAATGGGGCTTGATAGCACTTGACTTCTTGATCTTTGCCCATCATAGGGCATATCACATACTTGGAATAGATGGCTATATAGAGTTAGAGGGATCTTACGGCCAACTAAGAGACAATTATGGCACTTTAGAATTCATGTATGACTTGTGTGTCAGTTGTGCTTCTATAGTGTATGATGTTTACAATGAGTATGTTGTGTAACAATGTATATATGCACAATAACCATCAAAAAATTTATAGCACCAAAAGTTTGCTCGGATGCTAGAATGGTAGTGTTGGTAGTCATAGTTATTTTGGTAGTTACTCATGGACTACTTGTTGGTGGTTGGATTTTTTGTTAGGGCTACTAATCACATGGTGGGACCCACCTTCACTTGCACCATTTGCACCATCAAATGTGATGTCAGCGGTGTTGTTAGAGCTAGAGACCTAGGTCAAGCAGAGGGGTATACTTTCAAAGTGCAGCTCTATGGAGCTCACTCTTTTATGTTGAGCCTTTGAGTTCTTCACTATGGGAGACTAAGGCCAGCAAGCATCACCTATAATATCTTAGCTAGATTGGGTGTGGGTTGATTGTAATTAGTGCTCAATTTTTGGTAGATTGTTGAGTGAAGGTATGAGTACAAATCTGATTTAAGTGTGATTTTAATGGAAGAATGAACTGATTATTGTGGCACTTTAGAGTTCATGTATGACTTATGTATGAGTTGTGCTTCTATAGTGTATGATGTTGATAGCAATGTATATATGCACAATAGTACTCTTGTAGTGTTGGTCATTTTCTATAAGTGGAAGCTCTATCTGATGTACTTGAATAATGCTTTCCTCAATGGAGATTTGGAAGAGGAGGTCTACATGATCCAACTACCTAGATATGAAGATCCAATTTATTCAAACAAAGTTTGTTTATTGAAAATTCTCTTTATGGACTTAAGCAAGCTCAAGTAGTTTAGAATACCAAGATCAATTCATCTCTTCTATCTATTGAATTTCAAGTTTGGAGTTCAGATTCTTCAATGTATAGACTACAGGTTGGTGATAATATGGTTTTGTTGATCATCTATGTTGATGACCTGATCATCATTGGTAGCTACTAAGATGGTAGCCATCAAGTATAGGATCCATTGAAGTGAGAGTTCAACATGAAGGACTTTGGAGAACTCAAATGCTTCTTGGGTATTGAGTTTATTCAAGATGGTAATAACCTTTGGTTACTCCAATGTCAATATTCTATCAACATGTTGGAAAAGTTTGGTATGATGACTTGTAAGCTTATTTCTGTTCCTCTCCCCGCTTCTTTTAATTTTATTGACAAAGATGTGGAGTTTTTTGCTGATCCAAATATGAAAAGCTAGCTTGTTGGAAGTCTGATTTATTTGACTCTTGCTAGACTAGATCTAAGGTAAACTGTTGGTCTAGTAAGTCAGTTTGTACCAGCACCAAGGAAGCCACATCTTGGTTCAGAGGATTTTACATCACGTGAAGTTTACTATTCAATTTGACCTTCACTATTGAGCTAGTGTGTTATCCCTTGTACAAGGTTTTACTGATGCTTATTGGGCAGGAAGTGCTCAAGATAGAAGATCAACATCAGGTTATCTTTTAAGCTTTGGAAGTTTTACAATTAGTTTGTCATCAAAGAAGCAATCTGGTGCTGCTTTATCATCAACAGAAGCAGAATATAGAGGTGTCACTAATGCTACTTGTGAGTCAATTTGGTTTCACATCTTATTAGAAGATATGGGATATATATTTCATGATCTTATAATTTTATATACATATAACATAAGCAATATTAAACTTGCTAGCAATCTAATATTTCATGCGAGGACAAAACAAATCGAGATCTATTATCATTTTATGAGAGAGAAGGTATTGGCAGGAGATATTCCTTCAGATGAGCAAGTCTCTTATATTTTTACAAAAGCTTTATCCAGATATAAATTTGAATATTTCAAATCGCATCGTGGAATCAAAGATACTAACTTTAGTTTGAAGGAGCGTGTTGATGAAACATCACAAGCTAATATTCCTGGAGGCTAGTGTTCGCAGGAGAGTTAATCTTTAGTTAAAGTTTATTCTTTAATCACCATTTCTCGTTAGTAACCAATTTAAAACTAAGGTTAAGAGTGACTCGACCTACTTGTGTATCTTCTTCTCTCCCTTCCTAGATATATTCGAGCAGGACCATACTTCTGTTGCACTTTGGTATCTCCACTCTCTTTCTTCACTTCGTAATAGCACGGTGGAAAGGGCATAGCCTTCGATCCATGCATTTAAGATATGTAGCGGTTTTCACAGTCTTCTTGTTACTTTTCGCAGTGACTGTCGACCATAACAGTATCTTCTACTCGACCTTGCCGGTTCCGCCGTCCTGAAATCCGGGTACCGGATTTCGAGTTTATCTTCTAGATGCACGACAATCTGATTACACCAACAAATCGGAGTGCCTTTGCAGTGACATTGCCTGTTTCAGGAGTAGACAATCTACCAGAGGTGGCTTTTAGATGTCAATTTCAGTCGTTTTGGAAGTATCGTAATGCTTGAAGACAGTCGGTGGGCCCGGCACCAAATTCGACAGAAGTGGGTAAAGCGAGAGGAATTTATGCATTCGGCAGGCAAGTGGTCGATGCCTACAACCAACGCCAAGGAGTCGAATGGGTAAGCACCACCACTTTCAAGGAGCAAAGCGGTCCCAGGAACAGCAGCCTCTGCTTCAGAGGCTTTGACGACTTAGTCCAAACCTTCTTAGGAAAGACAGTGCTCACCATTTGTGGTGGAAAAGGTAAGTTCCTGCTTGCACGACGTTTTGCTAACTTATCGATCGCTATGATCGACACTATGTCTGCAGCAGTCAAGTTCCAGGTGAGCGTATACGTATAAGTTTTACAGGACATTAAGTCGAGTTCGATTCGTCACATTCGATGGTCCAAAAGATTGTCAAGAAAATCGGCTCAGAAAAACAAGAACAGGTGACAATTTGGGCTTAAATGGAAATGGAACGAGATTGAGACACATCATTTGGAATTCGAAAATTTTAAATGATAAGCTATAGCAACAACAACAGCTGCTTCATTCACCAGATGGAGCTGTATATGCTCAGTCTACAATGCTCTATGGCTTATGAGGTTCCGATACTTTATTCTCATCTTTCAAACTATCGGGAGCTTATGTTCTCCTGAATCCTCGACTACTATGAGACAACGGTCGCTTGAGGATCCGATATATTTCCTGTAAGATCTCAGCCGAACTACGCTCTAGGCAAGGTCCAGGTCAAATTGCCTTCTTATTCTGAGCCGATTTTGTTTCTTAACAATTTCTAAATTATCACCTGTTTGTTTTCTAAATTTTCTGAGCCGATTTTGTGCAAAATAACATTTCCCATACAGATACTGGTCTCAAACATTTTAATATAGTTTTTAACACGAGGCAAGAACCAGTTCATGGAAACCGGGAACCAACTAGTTTCAAGAGAAACTTCGGGATACCGTAAATTGTCGATAGGTTAGTAAGACGAGTACTTTTTGATTTAACAATCCCAAGATGGTTCAACGATCATGACAGTTGTCGTACAAATGGTGACTTAAATTTGAATGGAAACTAATGAGAGTACATCCAGTTATGTCTTCCTACGATAGTAACCCTTTTCACTTTCATGAAGTTTAAAAGTTACTAGTTACTTCTTACTTCTTATACTCCTGATACTTTCGCTGATCCCGAAGGCTCCACGAGAATGACATTCATGTTACACAAATTTGGCATGAATCGGCTTCTCCGATTGGATCTAGAGAAGATATTAGCTTGCACGTCCGGGTCTTTTGTGGAAGATTCTAATTGCTTTTATAGATAAATATATCTACTATCATCGTCTGCCTTTCCAATCCGTGCGTTTCAGTGATGAGCAATCCACCTATCCATATCGGTGGATCGGTGGATTGCTCGTGGATACAGGGGATACTTGCCGTTGGGGCTATACAGGGCACGACTTGGTGAAGGAAGAGTGATCAGTAGCTGATCGACTTTTGGGCTCAAGAGACCAGACAGTTGCGATGGCGTCCTTGTTCCTGTACAATTTCCTTGTAATTGGATCGCACCATCTATTTTGATAGGTATGAGTTTCCCTTTCACATAGTCCGACCAGCAACAAAAATGCCCTGCACTGCAGAGGACATGTTTGTTGCTGGTTGGACAACGCAGTCCTGATAGTGCAGATTTAGCACATCAGCATCAGCACAGACGTCCTTCTGTGGATGTTTTGAAAGATTTGATTGGAAGGAACAAAAGGAACTGAATGCTAAAGATGCAGGCGCTGAGATCTTCCACGAACTGAAACGAGAGCTCTATCGAGACTACGGATATATTCGTATCCCTCTCTATATTCTTGACTTGATCATTAACAGAGACCAATGCGACACATCAACGAGCCTGACGAAAGTGATTGCGTACGGGTATGGGCATTGGTTTAGTTGACGATAGTGATTGCCTTCGGGTATGGGCATTGGTTTAGTTGACAAAAGTGATTGCCTCCGGGTATGGGCATTGGCATTCGTAGAAGGGTCAATGGGATAGGGAAAGAAGTAGGGGTTTCATAAGTAGTTTTGACAGGATGTCTCCGGGATAAATAAGAAATTTTGTAATTATTTTTAATGAAATCTATAAGGAGACGATGTGTTAATAAATGAATGTTTTGTAAATTATGTTGAGGTGTACCTAGTGTAAGTTGCATTCATTTACAAAAATAAGATGTTATATTATGGATTTCTAAGATTACAATATTGAAATAAATGATAGGAAGAAGAGATGATGTGGATTTTTGTAAACTGTATTCAAGTGTATCTAGTGCAAGTTGCATTCATTTACAAAAATAAGATGTTATATTATGGATGTCTAAGATGGCAATATTGAAATAAATGATAAGAAGAAGAGATGATGTGGATTTTTGTAAATTGTATTCAGGTGTATCTAGTGCAAGTTGCATTCATTTACAACAATAAAATTATATATTATGGATGTTTAAGATTACAATATTGAATTAAATGATTGTAAGAAAAGATGATGTGGATTCTTGAGAAAGTGGCCACATCTATTTTGGGTGTGATTCTTAGAGTAGGATTTATGGAATTTTTTGGCGTATCAGCAGCTCTCAACTATTCAAATTCAAATTCACCATCTGTGTGCAAATGCTCGTATCAATTAACTAAACGGCGGGTTTTGTAGTTTTGCACATTTCCATAGATTAGTGCGGCAAAGAAAATAGTGTGAATTATGGAAAACGATTCACGGTGCCCTATGACAACCAAGACATTGACTGAAGGTCGAAGACTTTTGGTGGAAGAATTTTACACCAAAGTGCAATCAAAATTTAGCAATGGAAGATGAAATACATGATTGGCTCACGTTTGGATGCAGAACCATAGTGGCCTATTTCCTACTACTAACCACATGTTGATGTGGACTTTGTTAATAATAAGGAACTTGGACAAAAGTAAGAAGTGGGTCCATTTCTCCTCGCCCCGCACCCATACCGAGTTAGTCAATGCGTCCTAAAACCCTATATGAAAATATACTTTGTAAAACTACTTCTGAAACCCCTTTTGTATTCCAGTTACCCAGGCTGTAAAATTTTGGCATATTCAATACAGTTCCTGAAGGGAATTAAGAACACGCGGAGCGGACGTGATGTAGACAAGTATTTATCAAGACTAGATGAGCCATGTTCGACCAGACCCACTCGATTAAGCAAGCTTTTGGGGCTTCACGATCACGAGAAAGGGAGCTAAAGCGATCAAGAGAAACACCTGAAGAGAGTTATCTAGAATTACACGGGCTTCTCATCTTACCTTCAGTGCTACACCAAAGGTCAATAGAGATTTTCTTTGGAACGTTAAACTTCGTAATTCCCGTAGTAACTCAGCCCTTGTTTCTAATCTGCAATATAGCTACGACGACCTCGAGAACCCACAGAGCATCATCCAACCAGGAATCATCAAAATTTCAGGAATCTGCTCTTTCTGGAGCACCATGCTCCGAGGAAAACCCAATTTCTAGGCAATATTTGTCAATCGCAATTTCTAGATAGCATTCCTCAATCCCGCGGACCTGGAGTTGCGATGCATGCTTGGTCTTTCATTTGATCTATTGAAGTTGTATGCATAGCACAAGATGATTTTGTCATTATCTTCTAAAACAACGGCGGAACTATGAAATTCGCATGCAAGAATATTGTAATTGCAATCTCGCAGGTCTAGTTCAACTAAGACCACTCGACGGCCATGCAAGTGCGGTCAAATACACTTGAGAAAACAGAGTGCAATTGAGTGCTCCATCTTACCTCTTAAGTGAAGTTATGTCTTATCCTTGTACGACTTAGACTCGGGGTCTTCCCGTCCTTATTGTTATCCTACGCAGTCGGCTGTTTTTGAGTGCAATTGAGTATGAGTGTCCTCTTAGCGGTGGAGATGCATACCCATCTCTATTTGTATCTTTGCATTATCATCACTATTAATATCTCTGGATTCTCATCACTATAATATCTCTACATTCAACTGCGAAACCCGTTTAGTAAACGAGGTTCAATTCTGTTTAACCCATAGCGGTAGCACAGCAAAGACGATGCCAGGGCTGTTGGTGGTCCCCACAAAGCAGGAGTGCGGATCCCGACTGTCCAGAACGCCGTCATTTAATTCGTATATCAACCGTTCGATGCACATCCACAACAATGGTGAGGAGGGGATCAAGAGTACCGTTGAGGTCGTTTTCTACGTAATACAGGCGAGTCGCAATTGGGCCAAATTGCGCTGCTCCGGCGTATCGACGAAGACGAAGACGAGCGCGGGAATTGAGAGCGGAGCGGTCCAGTAAAGATTGTGTCTCGATTAGTTCATTGAGAGCCGAAGACGAATGGTAGAAGCAGCTATTGTCCGTTGAGCTCATCGGGCTGTCGAGTTGGAGTAGCATTGGCTGCGAGAGTACAAAGTGTTCAATCAGGGGTGTTAATTTGTTCTTGGGTTGTTGGATATAGAGTCGAGGAGAGGAGCTGCGGAAGGTATTCAGTGGGGAAATTGGGTTTAGAGAGAGTAGTGTGGAGGAGAGAGGCTTAGGGATGGTGGCGAAAAGGAAGAGAGATCTGAATGAGGAGCAAGTGGGGAAGGAAGAGATACAGGCTGCAACAGGTGTGTTGAAGGAGGAGGTGAAGGAGAAGATGCAGGTGGAAGAAGGCAGTGATTCCGATTCTGATGAGGTGGACGCAGAGCTGGAATACGAGAAAGAGCGGAGTATGAGATTAGAGGAAAATAAGAAACGGATGGAGGAACTTGGGCTGGCCAGCATTTTGGACTCTCTTAACAAGAAACCCAAGAAGCGTACTTATCTTAAGCGTGAGTCTGTTGCTACACCACCACGACGCTCTGCAAGGTGAGAATAGTAGTTTGTCGTTCAACAAAACTTTGTGAAATACTACACAAGAAATAGATGTGATGGTATTCTGGGACATTGGATGTGTGGGATGGTCCCCTTGTCGTTTATCTGGTCGATAGCATCTAATCAAAATCCTCGTCCGCCAGCTGCTTGCCACCTTGTTATTTTAGTCTGATTGCGTCTCATAGGAAGCGTGTGGACACTCCCGTCAGCTGAATCATGGGCAGAATTATTTCCTGGACTTTGCATCTAACTTTCGGTGCTCAAGCTAAGAGGGATTTTGCTTGGAATTTGTCTTTCTGTAGGTTCTTGCTAGGTCCAACATTAACAGACGTGAACTTTCTGTATATACGACGTATATTAATTGCATTGTTTAGGTTGTTCCTGGCATCTAACAAGTTGTGATGGCCTACATTACGAACACAAGTACCTTGTATTGGGGATCACCTTGACAAGGAAGCGTTCATCTGCCTATTTCGTCTCGAGTCTCCCTCAAGAAGGAAATTCTGTCAGAAAATGGTCCTTCTGATAGTCTAGATGGCTTAATTCTGTAAACTTCTATACATGTTTGTGGGACCTGCACGATGGCAGGTGCTTTACTGCTATGAGAATAGGAGTCAACACAGTAGAAGCTGGGATCCTTGTTCAACAGATTGAACCCATATTTGCACTGATATTTCTTCAGTTCTAACCCCCTTGTCGGTCAACATACAGATTGGAAGGTAGTCACTCTTCACCGGTTTACAGAGAGCCAAGTGTAAGATTCTTCAAGTCTGCTGAAGACGAATACAAAAGGTCGAATGGGGGAAAGCTGAGACGCCGTTCCTTCTCAGGAACGATGAGACCAGAAATTTACACAGAAGAGCATGCGAAGTTACTCGGTTCTTGCCGAAAGGACTGGGAACTCTTCCGAGACGGTTGCTATCCGACCGGAGGACGGATTTATGACCCTGAGAAAGGAAAGACCTGTCATCAATGCAGGTTAGGCCCTACATATCATGCACTGTACAATTTGGAGTGTCAGGATGGAAGAATAGCAATCATTCACCATTATGTCCAGGTGCGGGGTTTTAATGCGATTCAAGTGGAGAAGTATCACCTAGACTTCTAGATTCATACTGCTCGTTAGTGTCAACGTACGATGTTGAGCCCGCTGTAATCACAACGTCATACTAATCCCTGTATGCACCATACGCTTGCTCACCTCCATATGTAACTGACAGCTATGACGATCTTTTCTCTGGCTCTTTCTGTGCTTGTCGACAGGCAGAAGACGCTAGGGCTTCGAACATGGTGCAGCTCCTGTGAGACTCGTTCTGGGCAGTTTTGTGGCGATTGCCTCTTCATGCGGTAGGGTTCTTATCATATTCTTGATTGATGGACCTGATCAACCACATAACTCTGCGACCAGGCCCATAGAGCAGAGAATACAGACTCACTGCCAGTGTACCCTGAGTCGACACCGCAGGATCCCGTTGGTGTACCGGTCAACCCTGGATCGTCTCTGTTGTATAATCCAAGTTTGATTTACCGTAGAGTTGTCTTCTTTTGTTTGACTATTCACCATCCGTCCATACTTCCTACTACAAGGATCTCTTACAGATGTAACTGAGGGTCTTCAACTGGCATTTTTACAGTTCAACTGGAATTTTGACAGTAATTGCTTTCAGGCAATAGCTTCCGGCACGGGTGGAAATCATAGGAACTTCTTCAAGTCCTCAACTGGTCAACTTCTTATGATTACAAGAAGTCTGCCAAAGAGCATGATTCGGTCTTGGATGTCTTAAGGAAAATAACAACCAACTCATTTGATCTAGAAGTGGCAACTGTATCCTGCAGATATGGAGAAAATGTCCTCGAAGCTCGCGAGAACCAGGCGTGGGTCTGCCCAGTATGTAGGGGGATTTGCAACTGCAGCCTGTGCCGGATCAAACGCGGTTGGTCACCGACAGGAAATTTATATAGACATGTAAGAAACTCTCTTCAGTAGAACATATGATAGAAGACCTTCACCTTTAGAAACAATGACATTAGAAGCGAGGAACTACTTTCATTTGGGGTCGCTCGCATGACCTCGTACGACCACAGATCAAAGCTGAGCTTCTACAGTGCACCTTGATGCATCTGCTTATTAATGCTTTTTGATTACCATTACTTCTGTCGAATTCAGAATGATCGCCACTCTGCTGTTGTCTTCTTTTATCATCATTCCTACTTGGCTAGTATGCATACTTGTTTTGTTTGTCCGTGTTCTTATATTTCGAGTACTTGAAACTCGTATTGAAGTAGATGCACTTGTCGCGAACATATGTCTGAGGTTTACGTCTGCTGTACTCCTCTGCCTTGCCTTGCCTTATCGGTCAGCGTACATTCCCTGTTTTACTCCACTCGAAGGCTTGCTGATATCGGATGTAACTTGCAGGCTCTCGCAGAGGGCTTCAAATCGGTCGCCCACTTCCTCATTATGACCTGTCGGGAGAAGCCTGAAGGTGCAGATGAAAATGCTGGAAAGATTGGACTAGACCAGGTTGAGGACACCGTGAAGAAAAGTGAGCAAGAAGGTGCTGACCATACCACCTTTCAACCATATACACCATCTCCTTGTCGAACCATCCCGAGATCTGCATCGAAGTTCGATACTTGCGACGTGATTGATGTTGAAACAGGAGAGTTGCTTCCGGGCAACTTGGGCAGGACCATGAAGAAAAACTTGGACGAGGGTCTCACTGAAGTTCAAGATCTGAAACCATCTCTGCAAAAAGTGAAATCATCTCCCTTGTTTCTGAGGCGCTCTCTGCGTAACAACAGGTCGCAGACATGTACATACGTGAAACTGGAGTTAAAGCATGAGAAACATGCGGACGAAGACAGAAATAGATCAAGCCAATCCTCTGATCATCCGCACAAGAAACAGCGAGAATGGGAGATTAGTGCAGCGACCATCAAGGAAACCAACCAGGGGCCCGGCCTAGTGTCTAAAAGAAGAAAATTAATGTCACCAGGAGATAGTCCTGAGTTTCCAGTGTTGTTGGGTTACGATCCTTACCCAACGAGGAGTAAGAGTATTGAACTCTTAAAAAGTCCTGCTGAGGTGAAGAAAGAAGCAACCACTATTGCAACCTCTGTCTGCATGTTATCTGATGACTCTGATGAAGGTGAGATACAAGTAGTGAGGGAACTACCAGGGAGGACCAAAAAGGAGATAAGTCGCCATCGATTGGCTATGAAGGAAATGGCTTTGAAGGATATGAAAGAATCTCCTCAATCACCACCGTTCTTCACCTCTCATGATAGAGTCTCAAGCAGGTTACGGAGTAAGCCAGGCATGACATCCGAATCACCATTATCAATTTTGTGACAAGCGAGTCCATGTTGCTGAAGGTGTGTGTAGCTAGAATGCTCTGCTCTGCTCTGCTCGGTAACAAGAAACGATTCTCTTCCGATTCAGATACAGAGATTATTGTGGCATTTTGAGGTAGCTTTCTTTGCATCTGGTGATGTCATCTATTCATCATCCAACGACTTGTGAAGAACTCTGCACCTCAGTGACGTCATAAGCTCTCGACCAGCCTAGATTGAGAAGCCAAGAAGAAATGAAAAACTACGACCCGATACTGGCAGTTCCCAACTATACCTTAGTCTCGCGATCCAAGTCCGATCCAATTTACTGGGAACTGGGTGTAGATTTTAGCCTGACTGGGGACTCGTCCAGTTTTGTACAAATCAAACCAATTTTGTGTAGTTTGAAAACTCTACTTGAAACTTGCCATATTGGCTTCGGAGGATGTGCAGAAACATTCTAAATGTTTCGGAAATGAATGTTTTTCAGCCTTCCAAAGTCGGGAATTTGATCTATGTTTCTACCGTAAGATGTGTAGGCATTGTGGCCCATACGGTCATTTATCAATATTATAGTAAAACAGGCATCAGCAGGTTAGTAGATAGTACCGCGGCATTCCAACTTATACCAATGTTTACGATTTTTGCATTTTTCCTTGACCACTATCTTCTCGTTTTTTCACCTTTCCACGGAAACTCTTAGTTATTATTAAGGTAGCCGATCCGCCGAGGTCTGCTAGTCTCAACACACTGCACTCCGACCACTCCTTACCATCGAGTTCATGTCACTACTACAATCTGTCTGCTTCAATCTTTCCCTTTGAAACTCCTCTGCCCTCTTTCCTTGCGATGATGTCATAACGGAAGACAAATGAAAATTAACTTCACTTCAATTTACATTCGTTCGTGCTTGAAGGGGAAAAGGAGGTTATATCAGAGCAAAAAGAGGCATTTCAGAAGACTTCTCGATCACCGAGCTACTAAATGAATGGGTTTTGGATCCTAGTTCTTCGAACGGCTTCTGCTCTCATAGTTTATATACATTACCCACATTGTCCGATCCGCCCCGTCCAGATCCCAAGACCCTTCTTTGCTCTGCCTTCCATTCACACGAGCGAGTTGATTGCCATCCATCACCTTGGACAACGATAAATCGCCACGACCAGAAGATCCACGTATCTTGAGCTCAGTCAACAATACTAGCCATGATGTGCCTTATGCAAGTGCTCTTCTGTTCATTTAACGAGTTGCCTACAGAAGGGTCGTTTCAATACCCACTTGAAAGCTTCGTGGAAGCTACTAAACTTCGTTCGCCGGGGAAGCTGCTGGACCGTGCTGTGGTATCGAGCGCAAGTGCAGATTAAAGGCAACTGGAGTAGACATGCAGCAATAGTGGAGAATCTCAATAAGACCCGCGGTACCCCAAAATTCCAGCTTCCGAAGAAATTGGCACTGGGACACCTGACAAGCAACATAGCATCAAGGAAATGGCTCCCTAAGCAATACCAACACCAAGGTAATCTTGAAGGTAGGAACTTTAGTAAGCCCAATTCTGTTTTAATTCGCATCTGGCCCTTTCATTACTCAAACCATGACGCCATGAAGATCTTGAAGAGGGTTGCTGTAAAATCCAGAATGCACACTCACAGTCAACACCATGAATATGCTCAGGTGCTTCTCCACCAAAGATTGAAGATTCCATCATGAAAGGCTTTTGCGTAGTCTGGCAGCCATTTCTGCGTTTCACTCAAGACTATGATTCCATGACGTGTGCCAGATTTCATGGTTGTCGAGCAAATTTTTTGACACATTTTTCAGACGCCTTGCGCCGGCTAAATCTAGTGTGTTGGACTCTTTCACAGCTTCGCAAACTATAAAATCCGATTGTCTTCAACTAACTTCTTCTGCTCCCCATACAATAACCATACCTCGTACGTCTACTTCAAACAGGGTACGAAACACCCCGACTCTAAGCGTGACCATTGTTCCCAGTTCATTACTTGTGTGTGATGCCAGAGTGTCAGTAAGTGGAAATGCGACCACGACAGAGTAGCGCTTTTCCTGTCGTAAAGAACCCCCACTACATCGGATTACATCTGCTAATACTTCAGATTACAACTGCTGTTTACGATGGGAGAAAGTACAAGCAGACGCAGCAAGAGAGTGAATTCCTCGTCTCGACTCTCTACTAGAGCAGACCTGTGACAATCCACCCCGGCTCAAGATCTTACTCATCTAATTATTGACACCTGTCCAAGGTATCGATAGTTAGAAGTTCTCAGCCGGTATTAAGAAAAGTCTTTTAGGCGATGCCGAGTCCCCGAACGTCCAGACACCTACAATCAGTACAATAATATGACTACAAGGATAAGCACTCACCTCAACGCGTCAAACTATCCTGCCGGTTCATACATCTTCCTCCACACAACTTTCCCGTAATGACGGCATTCGAGGACCGATATCAGATAAACCTTCATCCACTTAAAGATGTTGTACGGTTGTAACACCGGAATGTATCAGAATTATCAGTACTGCAATGATTCATGTCTACTCTCCACAGCCTGTTACACCCTCAATTATTATACATGTTATTACAGATGGCCATGTGATGAACTTCTCGCATAATAAGTCTCTCCATCTGATCGCTCAAGTTCAGTTGTACACTCACCCTCAAACTATTTTCTTCACGGATTCATTGCAAAAGTCACAAAACAGCACTCTACACAGGACTGATTCTGATCAACACGTACAGAAATTTCACCTAAAAAGCATACAAACAGTACTGGGCGACGCATTTTCAGGTGAATGGATCACAACGAGAGTACTGTTCAACAAGGCATCCACACAAGCCATTACCAAATCAGACTGTGAGGACGATACATACCACGATTCACAGCAAGTTTGTACCTAATCATTGTTGCCGACTGACTACTCGTCAGCCCTAATGTGTGTGCAACGTAACTAGCCCTTCCGCTTGTACACTCACCCAGAAACTATTCTTCACGGAGTCATCGCAAAAGTAATGCGACAGCAGATCACATCACACATTCTCATAGGTTGTTACGCAACACATACAACACAGAAGTTTAACCACAAACAATACAAAACGAGCGACGCATTCGCAGGTGAATAGTTGACAACCAAGGCAAATCAGGATACTACTCAATAACGTAGCCACAGAAGGTACCTATTCAGACTGTGGGAACGATACGTGTCACGAATTCGCAGCAAGTTTGTACGTAATCATTGTCGCTGGACTCACTACTCGTCGGCGCTAATTTTAACAGAATGCCGTGAAATTGCACCAGGATGAGAGGCGACACCAGAGTGTGACACTATGAAGCCATCGGCGACGGCTCACTTGATAAAGGCTCTTCAATTGATTAATGGTGAATAACAAGATCCCATATAAATCAAGGGGATGAAAATCACCAAAGTATGTACTTGGTTCCTGGCTACTCACGGCGGTCGAAATGGAATCGTATGCTTATAGCAGAAACCCCTGCTGCTTGCATCCGAGCCACGCCGCTTAGCTTAACCAACAAACTGAACGGGGAAGTCGGACTGTCTTTGCCAAAATTGGGTACGTACAGAGAATTACGTCTTTCGCTTCTTCAGACTGGACATCTCCTTCTTGATCAGGGAACTCCGCTGTTATTACAACGGCGGCTTGGAATCAGGTCTGGGCACCACCGGAATTCGGGAATGGAATCCAAAAGATTTCCGACACACTCTGCAAAATAAATGATGGTACGTACCTTAACCCTCGCGACCATAACTTTGAACCGATCGAAGTCAGTTAGGGCAGCCCTTCTCTTTTGGACGATGAGCTTACGGCCCCATGAGGACGAGTCCCACTTGCCGTAGACATCTGCAAACCGGAATGACCGTACAAACCTTCGTAAGAATCCGAACTTCGGTAAAAACTCAACACGAATTATCAATATTGCTTCTGGGTGAAGTGTTCAAAGCGCACTGACCAGCTGCGTCAATGGCGGCCTTCAATTCCTTCTTCAAGGGGTTGCGAGGAATTTCGATCTTAATATCGGTTAATGACAATCGTTTGAAGTTGATCTGAGTTCGCACGATAGTCGGGGAATCGATGAGAGCCTGCATTCACCAACCAACTCAGGGTCAGGATAAGACGGGTAGTCCCAGACCTTTATGTACTCATTTTACACATTGCACAGTATGAGTTACCAATATTCAGCAGCAATATTATTCAGACACAATACAGAAGAGATGGAGCAGCTATCAATTACTATAGCAATTCAAAGATCATAGCAACAGCCGAGTTTCAAAATATTTAGCCACAAAGGCACAACGGCCGCCGAATGAATTCATCCGTGAATCACGACTCCATTTCTTTCAGTTTTCTAAGGCAGAGGCCAGGAATAATTGCTGACGACTCACTCGGTTTTGGTCGATCACATCGACGATGACGACCAATTTACCGTATTGGGGCCCGTAATTTACTAGGGCCACCCTCCCGATCTCCACGTACCGACGGAAAGGCTGCACAATGACAATGCCAGTTAAACTCGATTTCCGACATACAGGCAAAACGAACGAACCCGGCAGGACCAAATTTCACACGTAGTACCATATTGACGATCGTGATATTCGTTGTGGTGTGGAAGCTTTCGCGAGAGCGCGAGAGAGAAAGAGGAGTGAAAGAGGGGGCACTCGAGGAGACCACCCTTGGATGGAGCGAATGCTCCTAACCCTAAATTCCCGATATGGATTGATCCTGACCGTGAATTCATCACCTCCTTCTCCTCTCTTAGAAGCAGGGTTGGTTTAAAGAGTTACTACGTAGAGATTTGTGAATGAGAGAGGCTTCCATTGTTTTTCTAATGGCTAAGTGACAAAACTCGCGATGAAAACTTAAGCTACATGATTTACGTAGACTCACTTAGGTACCATACACTAACAAAAATTGCAATGACTGAATAGTATGATTGTCCAGACCAAATTGTAGAGAGTGAAGGCAGTGTTTTCAGAAATATCTTCCAAGGATTCCGGGACCAAGGTATCTTGTCTCCCGTTGAAAAGGTAGGAATGGTTTAAATAACCAGTGTAATAGATGTGTTAAGATAGTCTTGGGTTTAAATCCAAAGTAGAGTATACATGCTAAGATTAGTTTTGATAGATTCTATTTTACAATAAAATATCGTTTTCTTTGAGCTTATGGAAAATTCTCTTTTTACTTAAAAAATATTAATGCTAAATAAATGCTTGTGATTAACCTATTAACCTGAAATTAACAAAAGCATACTAAATAGTAAACTCTTAATGAAAGTCTTCAAACATTGTTTATCCTACATTGATATCAAAGGGAAAAAGGAGACCAAGTAGAACACACGAAGGATGGGAAGACCTATCAAGCCGTACTAAGGAGGTAAATACAACTATCAAAGGAGTAAGTAATTATACATAAATCCTTATACTACTATATTTTTTAAGTATATCTTAATCAATTGTAAAATTATATATATATAATTAAAGATTACAAATTTGATATTGATATCTATTACCAAGTTTTGCAGTGCTTCAAAATAATAGTTTGTTTTTAATAGTCTTCAAAAAACATTATTGGTTAGATTTGGTGCTATGTGTGAGTAATCATATGATTGAGTAATTTCTATATGTTAGCATTCATCAATATTTATCTATGATGTTTATTTATTCAATCTCTTATGGATAAATTTTTATAATTTATGAAAATAAATACTATACAAATCAAAACAGCTTAGAATATATTACCATGATAAATGAAAAGTATAATATTTGGAAAAGTAATATAATATAACAAAACATTTAATTATATAGCTTTATTTTATATTTCTATTTGATATATAGTAATTATTCAACCATGCACTTAAAACATAGTACCTATTATGAATTAAGATTTTGAATGAAATTATGTCAAAAATAACAAGTAATCTAAAAAAATAAGGAAATTGAAAATTTATTTATATGTAATATTATGAATAAGAATACTCCTTAGAAGATCTTGATATAGTTCTAGATTCAAATAGGAGGTTTGATTGTTTTGTGCTCCTCTAAGAAAGAATGATTGTTTATAACTTGTTTATCTCAATCATGTTGGTTTTGGCTATAACTCATGCTCATTTACTCACTCAAATGGGAACATGAAAATGATCTATTCCATTATGAAGAAATATTATATCCCTTTAGTATCCTATTTAACAAGTACTTTCTCATCCACAGATATTTTTATCTCATATATGTACATTTGATAATACCATATGCCATACTTCGTATATTTTATATTATGATCATATATGCTCCGATAACTTTAAGATGAGTGAGTGATGTAAGATATGGAATAGAATGCTCTTCCCATATCTATAGGAATCATATTGCAAAAGGCTATTGCACCAACAACTTGTTTAAAAGCATAGGCGCTAGTTGCTCTAGTACTAGCAAATATGGTCTTATTATGATCAATATGTTCATATATCATGGTCACTCTTTTCTTTTTTTTCTCTTCTTTTCTTTGAAGGATGGGTCTTCCCATCATTCATGTTTTTTACATGGTTGCTCCTTTCTTTTGATACCTATCATAGTAGTTGAATCAAGCATTTATGATGTCCAATCATACCTTTGTTTTGTTTATTATTTGTTACACATCTTATCTTATCCAACATTCCTTGCTTTTTTTTACTTTATATCTTTGGATTTTAGGATCTTGAATATCTAATAATTTCAGACTTTAGAGTCTAGATCTGTATAGCAAACACTTTTTATTATATTTATATAAATAATAATATAACCTTTTCTAAATAATTTCATAAACATTATACAATTTTGGATATAAAATATAGGATTATAAATTAAATCACACTTAAAAAAGTTTAAAAAGATATAGATCAACATAACGTGAAGCAACAATATGAAAGATGTGATAGTTAAATATTAAAGGATATGAGATAAGTTTTGATGCTTATATACAAGTTCCATACTGACAATCAACTATTAAAGAGTGTTGGATAAAATTTTATGGTTATATAAAAGTTAAATTTTGATAAAAAATTTGAAAGAAATAATTAAAATATAATTTATTTTGGAAGGGTTTGAAATTATGCATCGTGTTAACAAAGAATGGAATTAAAGATCTATTGTTATGTGAAAATTTTAGATTTTTGGGATATAAACTAGAACATAAATATTGAAATGAAAAGTTTAGTCATTTTTGGGATATAAAATAAAGCTTAAACATTTGAATGAAAAGTTTAGCCATTTCTAGGATACAAAATAAAACTTAAAGCTTTGAATGAAAAGTTTAGTCATTTTTGGGATATACAATAAAACTTTAATTTGGAATGAAAATTTTAGTCATTTTTGGGGCAGAAAATTAAACGTAAATACTGGAATGAAAGTTTTAGTTGTTTATGGGATATAATATAAAACTTCAATATTGGAATGAGATTTGCGGTAGTAAGTTTACCACAAAAAAAAATGTATATCATGGAGTAAAACTTAAATTGAAATCAGATTTCTTCTGATCATTCAATCTGATGAATAATATTGTTATTTGGTCTTTGTGTTACTTTATATGAAGGAATGATGTTTATTTTGGTACAAAATGTTTTAAATAAAGATACAAATATAAAATTATTCTTACTGTATGGCCTGCAAAAACAAAATAAGTTAGATGTACACCAATTTAGCTCATCTCCGTACATTTATACCAGATAATATAGGAGTAACTACTTTAAATTATTCTAACAAAAGTCCAGATGCAAAATATTAGAAATTATAACAAAAATTAACCGGGTGAGCTCTGAAATAAATAAATAAAACCCAGAAGTTTATAAAATCCTTAATTTAAAATCAATCTTGTTGGATATTGAAAAATGATAAAAACTTCAAATTGATAATTATTTTAAATGTTTTTTAATATCCAGTAATGTAAATAAAATATATTTAAAAGATAATGATATCATCAGCATATCTTCCCAATAATAATCTCATGCTTTATTTGCTATTTGTAAATTATACTTCTAATTAAGTATACAATCCCATGACTAGGCAGTATATCCTTCAATAAGATGGGATTAGATATAATTTCATCAACTATGTTGTCCCAGGATATGTATATATCTTTAAAAGTTAGTAAATAAAATAAATGAGTAATTAATTTAAAATAAAATATGTATTAAATTAAATATTTAAATTATTTAGATATTTATAAACTTAAAAAACTAGTAATATAACAAACAATATAATGTCCAGAAGATTGTTTAGCTAATTCCCATAATTAACAAGACACATTAGCCCGTGCAATACATGGACAATAAACTAGTATTATATATATGGTAACCGGTGAGATACTTGTAAAATGTGACTATCTCTATTTAAACTAATCCCTTAAACCATGTCTCATGCGGAATGAACGTTTACTTACCATGTCACGACTACAAAATAGAGGAAGTAATTATATTGTTTGACCATCTTTCTCTTCCCATCCTTCGTGTTTTTTTCGCGGTCGCTTGATTTTATTTTTCTTTCTTTAGTGGCATCTTAAGATTTTTTTGTTTTCTTTTCTTTATTTTTCTTCTTTACCTTTTTTTTCTCCCCCTTGTACAGCTTGATAGGGTCCTCACATCCTTCGTTTTTCCCACGCGGTCGCCTTTGAGATGTTTTAGTAGCATCTTAAGAAATGAAAAAAGGCGACCGCGTAGGAAAAACGAAGGATTTCAGATTCTTTAGTAGCATCTTAAGAAATAGGAAAGAAAATTGTAGCTTTATAAGAAATGACCCTTTTTCCTAATTTCCACTCTTGCCTGATACAGGACGACCAGGAAATGAGCTGACGCATAGGATCGACGGAGATCAGGAATTTAGGGTTGAGAGCATTCGCTCTATCGAAGGGTGGTCTCCTCGTGCATTCCCTCTTTCACTCCTCTTTCTCTCTCGCGCCTCGTGAAAGCTTCCACAGCACAGCGAATATCACAATCGTCAAAATGGTACTGCGTCTGAAAATTTGGTCCTGCCGGGTTCGTTCGTTTTGCCTGTATGTCGGAAATCGAGTTTAACTGGCATTGTCATTGTGCAGCCTTTCCGTCGGTACGTGGAGATCGGGAGGGTGGCCCTAGTAAATTACGGGCCCCAATACGGTAAATTGGTCGTCATCGTCGATGTGATCGACCAAAACCGAGTGAGTCGTCAGCAATTATTCCTGGCCTCTGCCTTAGAAAACTGAAAGAAATGGAGTCGTGATTCACGGATGAATTCATTCGGCGGCCGTTGTGCCTTTGTGGCTAAATATTTTGAAACTCGGCTGTTGCTATGATCTTTGAATTGCTATAGTAATTGATAGCTGCTCCATCTCTTCTGTATTGTGTCTGAATAATATTGCTGCTGAATATTGGTAACTCATACTGTGCAATGTGTAAAATGAGTACATAAAGGTCTGGGACTACCCGTCTTATCCTGACCCTGAGTTGGTTGGTGAATGCAGGCTCTCATCGATTCCCCGACTATCGTGCGAACTCAGATCAACTTCAAACGATTGTCATTAACCGATATTAAGATCGAAATTCCTCGCAACCCCTTGAAGAAGGAATTGAAGGCCGCCATTGACGCCGCTGGTCAGTGCGCTTTGAACATTTTACCCAGAAGCAATATTGATAATTCGTGTTGAGTTTTTACCGAAGTTCGGATTCTTACGAAGGTTTGTACGGTCATTCCGGTTTGCAGATGTCTACGGCAAGTGGGACTCGTCCTCATGGGGCCGTAAGCTCATCGTCCAAAAGAGAAGGGCTGCCCTAACTGACTTCGATCGGTTCAAAGTTATGGTCGCGAGGGTTAAGGTACGTACCATCATTTATTTTGCAGAGTGTGTCGGAAATCTTTTGGATTCCATTCTCGAATTTCGGTGGTGCCCAGACCTAATTCCGAGCCGCCGTTGTAATAACAGCGGAGTTCCCTGATCAAGAAGGAGATGTCCAGTCTGAAGAAGCGAAAGACGTAATTCTCTGTACGTACCCAATTTTGGCAAAGACAGTCCGACTTCCCCGTTCAGTTTGTTGGTTAAGCTAAGCGGCGTGGCTCGGATGCAAGCAGCAGGGGTTTCTGCTATAAGCATACGATTCCATTTCGACCGCCGTGAGTAGCCAGGAACCAAGTACATACTTTGGTGATTTTCATCCCCTTGATTTATATGGGATCTTGTTATTCACCATTAATCAATTGAAGAGCCTTTACCAAGTGAGCCGTCGCCGATGGCTTCATAGTGTCACACTCTGATGTCGCCTCTCATCCTGGTGCAATTTCACGGCATTCTGTTAAAATTAGCGCCGACGAGTAGTGAGTCCAGCGACAATGATTACGTACAAACTTGCTGCGAATTCGTGACACGTATCGTTCCCACAGTCTGAATAGGTCCCTTCTGTGGCTACGTTATTGAGTAGTATCCTGATTTGCCTTGGTTGTCAACTATTCACCTGCGAATGCGTCGCTCGTTTTGTATTGTTTGTGGTTAAACTTCTGTGTTGTATGTGTTGCGTAACAACCTATGAGAATTGTGTGATGTGATCTGCTGTCGCATTACTTTTGCGATGACTCCGTGAAGAATAGTTTCTGGGTGAGTGTACAAGCGGAAGGGCTAGTTACGTTGCACACAACCGTAGGGCTGACGAGTAGTCAGTCGGCGACAATGATTAGGTACAAACTTGCTGTGAATCGTGGTATGTATCGTCCTCACAGTCTGATTTGGTAATGGCTTGTGTGGATGCCTTGTTGAACAGTACTCTCGTTGTGATCCATTCACCTGAAAATGCGTCGCCCAGTACTGTTTGTATGCTTTTTGTGGTGAAATTTCTGTACGTGTTGATCAGAATCAGTCCTGTGTAGAGTGCTGTTTTGTGACTTTTGCAATGAATCCGTGAAGAAAATAGTTTGAGGGTGAGTGTACAACTGAACTTGAGCGATCAGATGGAGAGACTTATTATGCGAGAAGTTCATCACACGGCCATCTGTAATAACATGTATAATAACTGAGGGTGTAACAAGCTGTGGAGAGTAGACATGAATCATTGCAGTACTGATAATTCTGATACATTCCGGTGTTACAACCGTACAACATCTTTAAGTGGATGAAGGTTTATCTGTTATCGGTCCTCGAATGCCGTCATTACGGGAAAGTTGTGTGGTGGAAGATGTATGAACCGGCAGGATAGTTTGACGCGTTGAGGTGAGTGTTTATCCTTGTAGTCATATTACTGTACTGATTGTAGGTGTCTGGACGTTCGGGGACTCGGCATCGCCCAAAAGACTTTTCTTAATACCGGCTGAGAACTTCTAACTATCGATACCTTGGACAGGTGTCAATAATTAGATGAGTAAGATCTTGAGCCGGGGTGGATTGTCACAGGTCTGCTCTAGTAGAGAGTCGAGACGAGGAATTCACTCTCTTGCTGCGTCTGCTTGTACTTTCTCCCATCGTAAACAGCAGTTGTAATCTGAAGTATTAGCAGATGTAATCCGATGTAGTGGGGGTTCTTTACGACAGGAAAAGCGCTACTCTGTCGTGGTCGCATTTCCACTTACTGACACTCTGGCATCACACACAAGTAATGAACTGGGAACAATGGTCACGCTTAGAGTCGAGGTGTTTCGTACCCTGTTTGAAGTAGACGTACGAGGTATGGTTATTGTATGGGGAGCAGAAGAAGTTAGTTGAAGACAATCGGATTTTATAGTTTGCGAAGCTGTGAAAGAGTCCAACACACTAGATTTAGCCGGCGCAAGGCGTCTGAAAAATCTCTCTTAAAAAATTTGCTCGACAACCATGAAATCTGGCACACGTCTTGGAAGCATAGTCTTGAGTGAAACGTAAAATGGCTGCTAGACTACGCAAAAGCCTTTCATGATGGAATCTTCAATCTTTGGTGGAGAAGCACCTGATCATATTCATGGTGTTGACTGTGGGTGTGCATTCTTGATTTTACAGCAACCCTCTTCAAGATCTTCATGGCGTCATGGTTTGAGTAATGAAAGGGCCAGATGCGAATTAAAACAGAATTGGGCTTACTAAAGTTCCTACCTTCAAGATTACCTTGGTGTTGGTACTGCTTAGGGAGCCATTTCCTTGATATGCTATGTTGCTTGTCAGGTGTCCCAGTGCCAATTTCTTTGAAAGCTGGAATTTTGGGGTAGCGCGGGTAGCGCGGGTCTTATTGAGATTCTCCACTTTGTCTGCATGTCTACTTCAGTTGCCTTTAATCTGCACTTGCGCTCGATACCGCAGCACGGTCCAGCAGCTTCCCCGGCCAACGAAGTGCGCTTCCAAGTGGGTATTGAAACGACCCTTCTGTAGGCAACTCGTTAAATGAACAGAAGAGCACTTGCATAAGGCACATCATGCCTTGTATTGTTGACTGAGCGTAAGATACGTGGATCTTCTGGTCGTGGCGATTTATCGTTGTCCAAGGTGATGGATGGCAATCAACTCGCTCGTGTGAATGGAAGGCAAAGCAAAGAACGGTTTTGGGATGTGACGGGGCGGATCGGACAATGTGGGTAATGTATTTAAACTATGAGAGCAGAAGCCGTCCGAAAAACTAGGATCCAAAACCCATTCATTTAGTAGCTCGGTGATCGAGAACATGCTTCTGAAATGCCTCTTTTTGCTCTGGTATAACCTCTTTTTACCCTTCAAGCAAGCATGAACGAATGTAAATTGAAGTGAAGTTAATTTACATTTGTCTTCCGTTATGATATCATCGCAAGGAAAGAGGGCAGAGGAGTTTTCAAGGTAAAGATAGAAGCAGGCAGATTGTTGTAGTAACATGAACTCGATGGTAAGGAGTGGTCGGAGTGAAGTGTGTTGGGACTAGCAGACCTTGGCGGATCGGCAAGGAGTGGTTGGAGTGAAGTGTGTCGAGACTAGCAGACCTTGGCGGATCGGCTGCTTAGGGAGCCATTTCCATGATGCTATGTTGCTTGTCAGATGTCCCAGTGCCAATTTCTTTGAAAGCTGGAATTTTGGGGTACCGCGGGCTTACTGAGATTCTCCACTTTTGCTGCATGTCTACTCCAGTTGCCTTTAATCTGCACTAGCGCTCAAGACCACAGCACGGTTCAGGAGCTCCCCCGGCTAACGAAGTGCGCTTCCAAGTGGTTATTGAAACGACCCTTCTGTAGGCCACTCGTTAAATGAACAGAAGAATACTTGCATAAGGCACATCTTGCCTTGTATTGTTGACTGAGCGCAAGATTCGTGGATCTGTACATCTGTAGATATGAGTCTGAATCCAAGTTCGACTTTTTGTGGCGATTTAAGGTGGTCCAAGGTGATGGATGGCAATCAACTCGCTCGTGTGAATGGAGGGCAAAGCAAAGTAGGTATTTGGGAGCTAGATGGGGTGGATTGGACGATCTGGGTGATGCATATAAACGATGAGAGCAGAAGCCTTTCGAAGAACGGCGATCCATAACCCATTCATTTAGTAGCGCGGTGATCCAGAACATACTTCTGAAATGCCCCTTTTTGCTTCTGATATAGCCTCTTTTTCCCCTTCTGAAATGCAAGCATGAACGTTTGTATATTGAAGTGAAGTTTATCTACTTTTGTCTTCCGTTATGATATTATCACAACGAAAGATAAGAGGAATTGTGCCATACTAACAAAAGAAGTGTGGCAGTGCTAGAAAGTAGAAAAGGAAACAGTTGCATTTTATTATTTCACAGGTTTTATTTTTAAATTTATAGCATGCAACTAACTCGTTTCTATTTTCTATCACTTCCGCTTATAATTCCATAAGCAACACCTGTAGTGAATTAATATACATTGCATAATAGAATAGAAAAGATAACTAAAGTAGACTACCTTTTGGAACAGAGTAAACATCTAAAGTTGAAGGCAGAAGAAAACCAACGGGCGATAATGAATTTCCGTTCCAACCCATCCCGAAGGAAAGGCGAAAAACATACAGCTCGTGGAAAAGACATCACGTTAGTGGAAGATGGGTAAGATAGAGCGAAGTACGAGAGGAGCGTGACCTCACTGAGTAGTGTATATCGCAGAGTACTCTGAGGGCAGAGTTCTAAAAAGAAAGAAAGAAGCAGACAGATCGTCATAATAACATGAACTCGCTGCTAAGGAGTGGTCGGAGTGAGGTGCTGAGATTGGCAGGCCTTGGCGGATCGGCTGCCTGAAGAAAAAAAAGTGTCTTGATGGAAAGATGAAAAAACGCGAAGACAATGGTCATGGAAAGATGCAGAAGTTGGAAACATGTGTAATAACGAACTTTGGAATAGGCACTCCCTGGAAAAACCTCGGTACTATGGAAATGACAAGCACACAGAATTGGAATACGCGAAGGATAAGAACAGCAGAAGCGAAAGAGGTGAACATGCACAGGGCAAACATCGAGAAAAGTAGGAAGAACCGAGAAATAACATTAAAGGAGTGCCAGAAAATGAGAGAGGTCGTGTGCGGGAGCTCGTTTGAGAGAGAGGGGAAATAAGGCGTAGGTCCCGTGCAGGAAACATGACCCTCCGTATAACGGAACGTATGCGGACGGTATACGAATCACAATAAAAGAAGTCCAGAAAGGCGTGAGTTCGAGTGCTGTTGTACTAACTACTGATATAACTGTGCCTGTTTTACTAATAATATTGATAAAAAATGGTGTGGGACACAAGGTAGTCCTGTTTCAGAACAAGTCAGAAGTCGATGATTCAGGGGGGAACTATGCCTCTCCATAACCAGAGTTTCAGGAGCTTGTACAATTGAAAAGCATTCAAACATAAAGGACATGGAGGAATTCTTAACGAGGACCATAGAACAGATCTTACTGTACAAACATCAGATGAAATTTCCAGCTTTTTGTAAGCTGAATAACATTCATTCCCGATCACTATGGAATTGTTTCTACACAACCTCCGAAGCGAATATGGTAAGGTCCAAATAGAGTTTTCAAACTACAGAAAATTGTTTTGATTTGTACGAAACTGGACGAGTCCAAGTAAGGCTAAAATTCTATACCCCAGTTCCCAGTAAACCGGATCGGTCTTGGATCGCAAGACTGAGATCAGTAGAGTTGGGAATTGCCAGTATCGGATCGTAGTCCTTCATTTCTACTTAGCTTCTCAACCTAGGCTGGTCGAGAGCTTATGATGTCACTGTGGTGCAGAGTTCTTCACAAGTCGTTGGATGATGTCTAGATAGCATCACCAGGTGCAAAGAAAGCCACTGTCAAAACACCACAAGAATTTCTGTATCTAAATCGGAAGTGAAAAGCGTTTCTTGTTACCGAGCAGAGCATTCTAGCTACACACACTTTCATCAACATGAATTCGGATGTCACATAATGATAATGGTGAGTCGGATTCATGCCTTGCTTACTCCGTAACCTGCTGGAGACTCTATCATGAGAGGAGAGGAACGGTGGTGATTGAGGAGATTCTTTCATATCCTTTAAAGCCATTTCCTTCATAGCCAATCGATGGTGATATATCTCCTTTTTGGTTCTCCCTGGTAGTTCCCTCACTACTTGTATCTCACCTTCATCAGGGTCATCAGATAACATGCAGACAGAAGGTGCGATAGTGGGAGCTCCTTTCTTCACCGCAGCAGGACAATTCAAGAGTTCAATACTCTTACTCCTCGTTGGGTAAGGACCGTAACCCAACAAGACTGGAAACTCAGGACTATCTCCTGGTGACATTAATTTCCTTCCTTTTAGACACTAGGCCGGGCCCCTGGTAGGTTTCCTTGATGGCCGCTGCACTGTTCTCCCATTCTCGCTGTTTCTTCTGGGGATGATCAGAGGATTGGCTTGATCTTCTGCCTTCGTCCGCATGTTTCTCATGCTTTAACTCCAGTTTCACGTATGTACATGTCTGCGACCTGTTGTTACGCAGAGAGCACCTCAGAAACAAGGGAGATGATTTTACTTTTTGCAGAGATGGTTTCAGATCTTGAACTTCAGCGAGACCCTCGCCCAAGTTTTTCTTCACGGTCCTGTTCAAGTCGCCGGGAAGCAACTCTCCTGTTCCGACATCAATCACGCCGCAAGTCTCGAACTTCGATGCAGATCTCGGGATGGTTCGACAAGGAGATGGTTTATATGGTTGAAAGGTGGTATAGTCAGCACCTTCTTGCTCACTTTTCTTCACGGTGTCCTCAACCTGGTCTAGTCCAATCTTTCCAGCAAATTCCGCTGCACGTTCAGGCTTCTTCCGACAGGTCATAATGAGGAAGTGAGGGACTTGATTTGAAGCCCTCTGCAAGAGCCTGCAAGTTACACCGAGGTCAGCAAGCTTCAAGTGGAGTACAACAGGGCATGTACGCTGACCGATGAGGCAAGGCAAGGCAGAGGAGTACAGCAGACGTAAACCTCAGACATATTTTCGTGACAGGTGCATCTACTTCAATACGAGTTTCAAGTACTCGAAATATAAGAACACGGACAAACAAAACAAGCATGCATACTAGCCAAGCAGGAATGATAATAAAAGAAGACAACAGAAGAGTGGTGATCATTCTGACTTCGACAGAAGTAATGGTAATAAGAAAGCAATAATAAGAAGATGCATCAAGGTGCACTGTAGTAGCTCAGCTTTGATCTGTGGTCGCGGTCATGCGAACAACCCCAAATGAAAGTAGTTCCTCGCTTCAAATATCATTGTTTCTAAAGGTGAAGGTCTTCCATCATACTGAAGAGAGTTTCTTACATGTCTATATAAATTTCCTGTTGGTGTCCAACCATGTTTGATCTGGCACATGCTGCAGTTGCAAATCCCTCTACATATTGGGCAGACCCACGTCTTCTTCTCGCGAGCTTCGAGAACATTTTCTCCATATCTGCAGGATACAATTGTCACTAGCTAAAATCAGTTCGTTATTTTTCTTCAAGACATCCAAGACCGAATCATGCTCTTTGGCAGACTTTTGTTAGTGATAAGAAGTTGACCAGTCGAGGACTTAAAGAAGTTCCTATCAAAGCTACTGCCTGAAAGCAATTCCTGTAAAAATTCCAGTTGAGGACCCTCAGCTAAATCTGCAAAAGATCCTTGTAGTAATAAGTATGGAGGGAGGGTGCATGGTCAAACAAAAGAACACAATTCTCCGGTAAATTGAACTTGGATTATACAATACGGACGATCCTGGGTTGATGATTACCCCAGAACCGCTGCACCAACAGGATCCTGCGGTGTCAACTCAGGGTATACTGGCAGTGAGTCTGTATTCACTACTCTACTGGCCTGGTGGCAGACTCATGTGGTTGATCAGGTCCATCAATCAAGAAGATGGTAAGAACCATACCGCATGAAGAGGCAATCTCCACAAAACTGCCCACAAAGAGTCTCACGGGAACTGCACCACGTTCAAAGCCCTAGGGTCTTCTCCCTGTAATGTAGTCAAGCACAAAAGGGGAATAAGCCTGCCCAGGAAGTTCCAGGACTGCTGCTGGTGAAATGCTTGGAGGACAAATACTTGGGGAAACCTGATTTTGGCACAAGGATAGAAGGTTGGAACCTTGTATATTACGGGAAACTCAGACATCTGATGACAGTCATAGATGTAATATGTCCTTCAATCTTATGGCACCAAAGACTTGGTTACATGAGTGAGAAGGGTATGAAGGAGTTAGTTGCTAATGGGAAGATCCCGGTCTTGAAGACTGTTCAACTTGGCTTTTGCAAACCATGTATTTTGGGAAAGCAAAGCGGGTTACTTTCACTAAGACCACAAGAGTACCAAGAACGGGAAAACTAGAGTTAATACATACAGATGTGTATGGCCCAACTTCAGTTGAGTCTCTTGGAGTATCTTGCTACTATGTCACTTTCATAGATGATGCTACCAAGAAGGTATGGATTTCTTTTCTGGAAAATAAATTAGATGTGTTCAATGTTTTCAAGCAATGAAAGTTGAGGTTGAAAACCAGTCAGGTTTGAAGATCAAGAGCTTGAAATCTGATATAATGATTTCGAAGAGTATTGTGTAGAGAATCCGATCAGAATGATCAAAATTGTCCCTGAGACACTACAACAAAATGGTGTAGCCAAACGCTTGAATAGAACTCTCAATTTGAGAGCCAAATGCATCAGACTGCAAGCAAGGTTGCCAAAGATCTTTTGGGCAAATGCAGTGAGCACAATGGCATACCTCATAATCAAAGACCCTCAGTTCCCTTTGGGATTCAAGATCTCCTAGGAGGAATAGTCAATAAAGCAGGTGAATCTCTTGCACTTGAGAACCTTTGGCTATGCCTCATATGCAAGGGTTCAAGATTGTGATAGAGACAAACTTGATTCAAAGTCAAAGAAGTGTTTCTTCATTGGTTATAGATTAGATGACATGGGTTTCATCTTTGAAATGAAGATGATAGAAAAATATTAAGAAGTAGAGATGTGATTTTCCATGCAAATGCTATGTACAAAGATAAGCTTGGATCAGGTTTTGAGGTAAAAGAACAAGCAAAACATCAAGAAGAAGTAGTGTTGGAAGATATCTCAAACAATGATATTGTAGAAAATAGGAGTTTGGTAGAAACCAAAGAGGTCATACCATATCCAGTCACGCCTACAACTGATTTGGAGAGATCTACTAGATTGAGAGAACCGGTAAAGAGTTATTCCCCATCCTTGTATTACTTACTCCTTACAAAAAATGGAGAACTTGAGTGCTACTTAGAGGCAATGCAAAAGGCAAACTTATTGCAATATGAGCTTGCAATGAAGGAAGAGATATCTTCCTTAGAAAGGAATGAGACTTGGTCATTGACCAAGTTGCTAGAGGGAAAGAAGGCATTGCAAAAAAAATGGGTGTACAAAATCAAAGAAGAGCATGATGGAAGCAAGTGGACAAGGCCAGACTTGTGGCAAAGGGTTTTCAATAGATCAAAGGTATAGAATATAGTGAGATTTTCTCTCCCATAGTAAGGTGATTCCCATCATATTGGTCTTAGATCTTGTGACTGTAGAGGATTTGCATCTAGAGAAACTAGATGTAAAACCATTTTTTCTACATGAAGACCTTGAGGAGGATGTATACATGGCACAACTTGAGGGATTTCAAATCACAAACAAAGGGGACTTGGTTTACAAGTTGAAGAAGAATCTCTATGGTTTGAAGCAGGCTCCTTGACGGTGATACTTGAAGTTTGATGACTTTATGGCCAACAATGATTGCACTAGATCCAAAATAGACCATTTTTGCTACATTAAGTCATTTGCTAATTCATACATCATCTTGTTGCTTTATGTTGGTTGTTGGATCATGAGGGAAATCAACAAGCAAAAAAACCACTTATCTTATGTATTTGAAATGAAAGATCTAGGTCCTTCTAGGTAGATACTTGGAATGAGGATTATAATAATCAGATAAATAAGTACTTTGAAGTTGTCTCAAGAGAAGTACATCAAGAAGTTGATGGAAAAGTTTGGTCTTTAGAATGCTACAATTTGAACCACTCCTTTAGGAAGTCATTTCAAACTCTCTAAGGAACAATCACCAAGAACTGATGTGATAGAGAGTACATGATCATAGTATGCTATGCATAAGAAATTGGCAATTTGATGTATGGAATGGTATGTGCAAGGCCAAACATTGCTCATGTAATGGGAGTTGTAAGTAGATTCATGTCAAACCCAAGAAGAGAACACTAGGAAGTAGTGAAATGGTTGTTATGCTACTTGAAAGGTACCTTTGAAAATGCACTTTGTTTCAAGCAAACAAATAATATTTTAGAAAGGTTCAATGATGTAGATTTGGGAGGAGACTTGGAAAATTGAAAGAGCACTACATGGTATATGTTTACCTTGGGTGGTACTTAGTTGGATGTCTTGTTTGCAAAAGAGTGTTTCTACCACAAAAGCTGAGTACATGGCCATTTAAGATGATAGCAAGGGAGAACATGGCCATCTAAGATGATAGCAAGGAGATGATCTTGTTGAAAAACTTCATGGTAGAGCTAAACAAGAAATAAAATGACAATATATTCCATACTGTTAGCCAGAGTGCTTTTAGCTTGGAGAGAATCTTGTGATTCATACCAAGACAAAACATATTCAATCGAGGTATTATTTCATTCATGAATTGATAGATGGTGGAGTATTGACTTTAGGAAAGATTATTGGGATAAGCAACCTTGCATATATGTTTATCAAAATAGTCACAATTGAGAAGCTCAATCCTGTACAGATGCAATTGGACTTCAAAGTTAATTGTTAATCTTGTACATTAGAGGACTGCTATTAGTGGAATGCTTGGAAGACAAATATAGAACCTATACACATCAACTCCAACTCTTGTTACACAACAATATGTTTGTTCATCGAGAGCCTCTATTCTGGCTGGACTTTGATTGCGCACACACTTTACAATGGACTCAACATCGTAGTGGAATATAGAACCCATTATAAATAACTTAATTCTATATCTAAGGCATACTGGACAAACACAATGACATTTGACAATTTCACAATAAAGATTGTCATAATTGTCAATTCCATAGGGAAGTGAGAAAGCGTATGTCTGCACATAGGGGTATGATATTAGGGGGTTTTAGAAATAGTTTTATGAAGCAGTGTATATTTTCATATAGATATTTACAAAGCATTGACTAAATCAGTATGGAGTGTGAATAGGAGGTAGAAAGAGTCTTGCTATGGAGTTTGGGCCAAGTTCCTTATTATTAGCACACTCCACATGAGGTGGTTTGTAGAAAATAAGGGATATAGAACTTTCCATTATCACTCCAAAGTGCATTGATTATATATTAAGGTTAATAAAGTATCTTGTTTAGGTTAGAGTGAAAGTGGCATCCACCAAAGGGAGCATTTGTGTGATGTTCAAGAACACCCATGGTGATCAAAATTTGACAGATTTATGCGTGAGATGACATGAAAGCAAAAATTGACAATAGAGGAAGATTTGAGGGACTATGAGTGGAAAGATTTGAGTGCATGCAAAAATTGACAGCGGATGAAGTTTGAGAGACCTAGAGTGGAAAGGTTTGAGTGCATGTTATGTGAAGGTTGGAAGGGGGAGTGAAGTTTTTTGGAGTGGGAAGATTTGAGTGCGTGTTGTGGGGGAAGGTTAGAAGGAGGAGTGAATTTGTTTGAAGGATTACTCTCCAAAATCCTTGATTTCATTATTTAAAAAGTTAAAATTTATGATCTTTGTCTCTTGTTATGACTATTAAATGTATGACCTTGTTCCCCCTTCAATGTGTATGTTTGCTGAAATGAAATTTAGGATCTTGTTCTCTTGGTATATGCACACAGAGAGTTGCAAGATGGTGTGTGCATGTTTGTAGAAATGAAATTTATGATCTTGTTCTCTTTGTGCGTGTGTAGAATAGAGATGTCTAGATTTTGTGTGCAAAGAATAAAGATGATGTCAAGATAGTGTGAAATTTATGAACTTGTTTTCTTGTCACAAAATTAAATTTATGAGATTATTTTCTTATTCTGTGCATAGAGAATAGAGATGCTAATAAGAAGTTATCTGTGGTGATTAAGAATCAATTCAAGTCATGCCAAGAGGGAGCACTCGTGTAGAACTAACTAGAAATATTAGAAAATGCATTCAATGGATGATTTGGTTAGATTTGGAGATATTGCTACAAGGATTAGAAGATGAAGACAAAGAAATAGGAGGAGATTTAGATATCCTAGAATTTTTATTAGTGGGTGGGAGTATGCACATACTCATTGGTGCTTGGAACCTTGAGATACTTACCCTCATAATAGAGAGTTTGTGATAAAGTATTTTAGAAATCTCAATACAAAGGCCTTTTTCAAGCTTACTAGAATGATGTCAATTCTTTTTCACCATTAGTGGATTAGATCAAGACACTATTTTTGAAAAAAGCTACCAAAGAGAGAAAACACTCGTGTGGATCCAAGTTGCTCTAGCCTTGGATAGATTTGGGCATCACGATAATGGAGCTTGTGTTGCATGGGATTTAAATATTTGGGGCATTAGTGCTGGTTCAACAATTTATTTTACTAATAAAGTTATGTTAGCCATATTAGATGTGATGAGTCAAGTTGCTTCGCCCGAGCTCAAGGAGAGGAGGAGGATATCCACTATTTTTGCTCAGAAAGGATTCTTGGTTGTGTTGGTTTGGTAGATGGAACATTTTTTCCTCTTGCAGCTCGACCAACAATGGATAGGGAAATATATTTCAGCCGCAAGGGTTCATATTCTATAAACTAACGAGTGATTTGTGATGATAAAAGGAGAATTATACATTTTTATGGAGGTAAGTTCTATGTTTTGCATTGTTTTGTTATGTTTTTTCCTATGCATTGGTTATCCTCTTTGTATGGTTTACTAAAAGTATGATTTGATTTTTTTATTTGCAAGAATGCTAGGGTCATGTCACAACATGACTTGTTTTAAAAGATCTTCAATGTAGAATTATTTGAATCAAAGAGGGAGTTGTCACATATTTGAGGCAAAGGGGTACCTTTTAGGTGATTTGGATTATGTACCCATGCATCACCTAGCCCCTCTTTCAACCAGGCCTGATTAGAGGACAAGCAGGAGTTTAATAAATATTTGGCAAAGGCAAGAGTAATAAATGAGTATTGTATAGGAGTATTGAAATTAAGATGGCATTCTCGTTGTGAGCTAAGAGTGCAACTCAAAGACAATAGTAGAAATGCTTTTTTGTTAAAGTAGGTGTCAATGTGTATTATTTTTACATAATTTTTTAATCAGTAGGTTAGACGTTTGGTCAGAAGACGATGGTGGATTTACAGAGGAAGCTCAAATAGATTCAAAAATGTCTTTTCATGGTATAGAACTTGGTAGAGAAGAAAATAGATCAAGGGTGATGCAACATTGCATTGATTATCACCTTGATGATATACTCAAATGAGTGTTTTCCTACAATAAATTATTTATTCTTCAATTCTTCATTTCATATCTCATATTTGGTAATGATTCTTGTATTTTATCACCAACACCAAGTTTTAAAATTCTTTTGCTCCATTGAACTTTGACCATGAGTGTATCTTTATGTAAAATTGCAAAAAGAATTCTTTGGATGCCTTTTGTACACTTGTTGGGGCCAAGCTTACACTTACACTTCAATGTGGTGTTTGGCAAGTTTACACTTCAAAGCCGCTGGATGGATGTTGTTGGGGTGCCAACTCTAAAGAAGACATTGCTGGCCAATGCTCGAATATGGAAAAAAGTTTAAGTGCATGGATGGTGATCGTAGGCATAGGACGCCGCCCTCTAGCTTGCCAATTTTTTTTATGCTTGTCGGCACCACATGGCATTGGTAGGTGCTGCACAATGGCGCTCGTAGACGTTGGAGGATGTTGGGGGCTGCCCTCCAGCTTGGAAAATTATTGATTGCACCCGTCAACACCGCATGGCGCTGGTAGGCATAACACGATGGGGCTCATAGGGATGATGTAATGGGGCTCAGCTCAATATAACACTTGGGTGTGTCGGTTGGCAATGTGGAGGGTTGCATGTTGTTGCTCAAGATTTTGAGATCTTTCATGCCAAATATGGATTTTTCCACTAAATGTGTACATTTTGGTAGTAAGGGATAGTCAAACTTCTTTCCAACTTGGGGCTATATAAACCCTCCTCTTTCTAGAATTGAACATTTTTGAAAGTCATTTTGTTGCGTGGGTATGGAGTGTTCAAAGAAGGAAAACTTGCTGCTTGGGTGCATTTTGATGTGTGGAGGTTGAGAGAGTTGCAATTATTGATCGAAGGAAGCAAACTCGTGTGAGGTTTGAGAGAGTTGAATTTTCCCTAAATCTTTGAGAGGAAGAGCAGAATTCTAATTGAAGAAGGAGAACATTTAAGAGAAAGAGAGGAAGAGAGGAAGAGCAGAATTTGAACTAAAGAAGCAAAGCATGACTCAAAACTGGAACTGAGCTTGAGTATCTAAATTCAAGAGTTCATACATTTTCACATGGCAAAAATTTGGGGATGTGAAAAAATTGTTGACGGGTCCAACATGAGAAATACTCAAGAAGGAGATTGGCTCATAGCTTTTCATACCACTCAACACCCAAAAAACTTTATCAAGTGGTGCTGGCTAGACAAACATCAGATTTGAACTACTATCTATGGAATTTAGGAGGTTGATCTGGACATAATTGGACTCAAAATTACTTTTGGCCTTCACTACGCATGTCACAATGTATTTTTCAAACCTTCTTCATAGTTTTCTCTTCATTTCTCTCTAGTTTCAAACATTTCAGCACCTCAGGATTAGGATTTTTACAAGTTAGGCCTTGAAATTCTTAGTGTCTCCTAGTGCCTCCTTGGCATGTCTTGCGGTACCTCCAAGCACCTTCTTGCATCATTTGGCACCGACTTTAAACCCTTTGTCTAATGTCACCGAGCGTTATTGAGCGCTATCTTGATTTGTATTTTCCTTCATCTTGTCATGTAGCGACGCCCAACACAACTATGCATCATTGGCAATGCCGACGGGCATTTATGTACGACATCAGGCAGCCTCGGCGCCGCATAGAGGCCAATTGTCCAGGTGCGCCTTCATGCGGCCCCGAGTGGCACCCAATGGTGGTGCTTAGAGGCACTGCTTGCTTTCTTCTTGTCCGAGGGCGGCTCTAAATGGCACCCAATGTCTTTGGTCCTTAGGATTGAGGTTTAAGGTTTTTTTCTTGGTGGGTTTTGCAGGTTCTTCCATGTACAAAGTTTGTGAGTTTGTGGGACAAGGTCTCTTGCACAAGTTTGGTAAGAAGGAGATAGTTTCAATTGACCGCGGATATAGTTAGAGATGCACTTGCCATGCCAAGGGAGAGAACACCAAGACGGAGGACAGTTCTTTATACAAATATTTCAGACTGGTTTCCAAAAAATGATAGGGTTGCAAAAAGATCTATTGCATGGCAATGTGTGTATCTTGCATTTAGAGCTTTCTTCAAGTTGATGGGTGCATTTGTTGCAACAACTATTAGGCCTTAGATTGTACATGGACATTTGGTACTCAACACCAAGACCAAGTTGAGGAGATTTGGTGTGGAGGATTTTTATTGGGAAGAACTAGCATTTAGAGCTATAATTGCAAAGGTGGGGAGTTTGTAAAGCCAATTGAAGAGTCCTAAAGAGCACAAGTTCAGAGTCACCTTCCTTGGGCAAATACTCACTCATCTCTTTGTAGATCTATTAGGCCTAAGATTGTACATGGACATTTGGTACTCAACACCAAGACCAAGTTGAGGAGATTTGGTGAGGAGGATTATTATTGGGGGGGGGGGGGTTAGCATTTAGAGCTATAATTGCAGAGGTGTGGAGTTTGTAAAGCCAATTGAAGAGTCCTAAAGAGCACAAGTTCAGAGTCACCTTCCTTGGGCAAATACTCACTCATCTCTTTGTGGAGAGAGGTTTCATTCCAAAGGAGGACGTGATGTACTTGAGTGATAGAGAGGAGAGGAGATTACACACAAGGGAGAGCATGATGATGATTATGAGGATGTAGATAGCTTGGATGAGGACGAGACTACTGATGATGGGGAGGAGGACAATGGTGAGTCATTGACTAGGTTTGAGTTTTTTCATATATGTTTATACATATTTGTATGTTGGAAAATAGACAAAGTTCTTTTGTATATACCATTACCGGATTTATGAGTTAATATAAGAAGCTTTAATTAATGAACTTGTGAACTTGTGTATTTTTGAAATGCTAATATGAATTTTTACTTGATGGATGACTAAATGTACCACTTGTGAATAGGTGTTCAAGATATTTGTGTTGAGACACAACCCTTACCCTTTGTTGAGTTAGCTCCTTTTCCCTCTTCTTCCTCTTCTTGCTTTCTTTGTCTGTGGAGATGGTTGGTGACCCATGCATTGAGAGTACCTTCACCTTCTTCTTGTTCTATTGACATCACGTGTATTTTAGATAATTGTGTTTGAGTGGTTGAGTTTAGAGAGATAAATCTCCTTGAGTGTGAGAGTAGATTGGAGAGTGTAGAGGAGAGAGAGAGATTAGTGCTTGAGCGTGAGAGTAGATTGGAGAGTGTAGAGGAGAGAGAGAGATTAGTGCTTGAGTGCGAGAGTAGATTGGAGAGCTTTGAGGAGCATGGGTTATTGATCTTAGAGAGAGAGACTTCTTTGCGAGCAAGAGGATTTACTTGATGCAAAGGAGGAGAGGCATATGACCTTGCTTAATTTTGAGATGGAGAGAGAGAGAGCAGAGATTAGCTGACTAGAACTTGGACATACTAGGTGCCGTTGGCATGGCAGAGGGTTATAAGGTCCAGTTATAGAATCAGACACATGAGTTAGCATTTTCTATAGAGAGGTGCAAGAGTGGACATGTTTAGGTAGAGGAGAGTGAGAGTATTCTAGCTCATATGAGGGCTTGTGTGGCTTATCTTGGTCCAAGACTATGTACTATTGCTCGCCAGACCCATACTCATCATGAGATGCAGATCCATATTGATGGCACCCTATGATAGATGCCACCCATGTGTTACCTCATAGTGTGGAGACTCATGGCACTTAGACTGAGTTTAGAGAGAGGCTTTGTCTATCAAGAGAGTATATTCCGCGTATCCTCTTCCTAGGCTTCATGTAGAAGAAGATTATTGTTGTGGATGTTACTTGTTTGGCATCATTATGGCTTTGTGTGCTACCGGTTTCCATGCATGGGAGAGCTGGATGACTAGGCATGGTTGATGCCCTCATACATGGTCTGGGCCTATACGGTGGGTAGCACATCCTGGTGTTAGCCATTTCATCCAATTCTATTTACTATGCTTTGAGGTTATCTTGTGGATAGATCTTACTCTAGATAGAGTGGAGTGGTTGCTACGGAGCATGTGGCAGTGGTCCAAAATCCATTCAGAAGTTTGGGTCACATTAGGTCTTGCCTCATGGCATATTTGTGTTTTGTAGATATCCAATGAGATTTTGAGTTTAGAGGAATTAGAGTGAGATCATATGAGCATCTTACTTCATTAGGTTTACCTCTTTGTGATCTTTTGATCCTAGATAGTTATGCACTCTCTTATTATAGGAACCATCTACATGGTGCTATCCACCCTACCCACTTCCGTCCTTATAGGGTAGAGAGAGCATCACACTTGGTCATTTGATGAGTGCTTTGGACAGATTTGTCCATGATGATATGCTTGTTGTTAGTTGGGCAGAAGAGGAGTGGACATCTAATAGCTCTTATAGTAGTGACCCATATTCTCTTCTTCCTAGTGGTATCAAGCACCAAAACTTGGATGAGAGCAAGTGGTCCCTATGGTGGTCATTGAGTCCACTTAGGATTCAAGATCATGTACACCGTCCTAGACTTGAGGATGCAATAGTAGCACCTAGACACCATGGTGCATCTCCCTCTTCTTCTTCATCTCTTCCTCTATCATAGTAACATGTTTAGGTTTTATTGGCTCCCCATTTATATACATCTTTTGTTCATTTATCCTCATGTATACATTTATCTTTTATGCTCATATATATTTTAGTTTACACTTGTGAAACTCTCATATTTTTTTCTAACTCTCATATTTTCATGTGCTATATACTCACTTGTGCCTTGTGCATCAAATTGGAAATCACTTGGCACCTATGTGCACCACCAACATCACAAGTCACCCCACTTAACCAACTCTGGGCATCACCAACGCCGACATGCACCAACGAGCACCACCGATTATACATGAGTGTCTACGAGCCCCGACAAGCACCACCAATTATACAAACGTGCCTACAAGTGGTGCCCAAAACATAGCTGACACTAAATCAACAAAGTGAGGCACTGAGCGGTGACTCGCGGTGGCAGAAAAGAGTTGATAGGCGGCACTAAGCAGCAACTCGTGGCATTTAGTGGTGATTAGGAGCGGCATTGAAAAAACTATGGGCAAAACTAAGCAGTAACAAGTGGCACTGAGTGGCATCTTGCGGTAACACTCAGTGGTAACAAGCAACATCTGGCAATAACTAGCAGTATTTATCAAGTTTCAAAAACTATTCTTTATTATAATCATAATAAAGCTTACATGTTGGTATACTATTCACTATTACTAAAGTATGATGGATTTGGACCAAGAAGTTGAACTTGAGTGAGAACTTTGAAATAGTGACTTATTTCCTTGGGAGTTTTCCCTACCTGTATGAGAATCATTTTGATTCCAATAGTGCACTTTGACTCCAAACTCTTCTCCCTAAATTTGTATTTGTTTGCCTTAGCTTTCCTTTTATTTGCACTCAATTTTTTCTCAACTTCAATTTTCATCTTCTTTATCTCTAATCTAACACACTCTATTTCTATTCTCATCATTATTTTCTCTCTTTCCTCATGTTGGTGGCTTCTAGTTCAACTAGTCATAACCTCTCCCTGGATTCTACAGTATCTGCCTTCAACATGATATTTTTTGCTAAATCATGAGACAATGATATACTAGGTGACAACTTGGGTACCTTACTTGCTGATATTCTACCTTTCCTCCTCTTTGGGTCATGTTCCTCTTCTTGGTCAAGGAAAGCACACATGGATCCATCCCTTGTAGAAGTTAAAGGGGGTGGTGTAACAAAAGGTGAGTCTTTGATTGGTAGAACAAATGGTGACTCATCCTCGGGTGATAGGATTCCATTGTCCATGCCTACACTTGATATACTTTCCACCCCTTGGGTGTTTGGGATAAATTGAGGACCCAAGTTAGGGAGCACCACCTCTGGAGGAGATTGGAATTGCAAGCACTCCTGTGTACCTTCATGGATGTAATACTCCAAGGGGGGAATCTTTTAGGGAATCTTCCTGTAGGAATCTCAAAATCACGTAAGTTACCATTGGAAAGCTCTCAACAAGACAAAGCAGGGGGAGGGAAGGCCAGACTTTCCTTTGTTGGGGGGGGGGGAGATTTTGCACATTTTCGAGGCCTAATTCATCCGTTTAGGCCTCCGAAATTGCCTTCAAAGATTTCAAGCATATTTCGGTTCCTACTCTATTAGTAGAAGTCCCCTTTTGGTGATACCTATTTCTGATCTATTTAGTCCATCGTGTGTAACATCCTTCCAGATGTTACCAAACCAATTCTCACTTTTAAATCATATGTCTAGCTATTGGTTCTAAGGCTCTCAAGTTTATTTCGGTTTCTGCCCTATTAGTATAAGTACTCTTTTGGTGATGCTTCTATCTGATCTATTTTGACCACCATGTATAACATCATTCTAGATGTTACCAAACCAAATTTCACATCTAGATCATATGGCTAACTCATGGTATTACAATGGACCTCCTCCTCGCCAACCTCGCTCAAATTGGGATTAAAATCTCCCAAACTTACCATTGCAGTGGACTTATGTTTGCTCTAGTCCCAAACATGGCTTCCATTCTTGCAAAATGCAGGCACATTCCATTCAATTTATCTTCTATAGTTCTTCACCCTTTGCCATATTCCTTCTCGATGAGACCTTCTCCAATAGACTTGTCCTTAAGCTCACGAGCTTTGTAGTGTTTCATGTACCTCAACCATTTCTTGTAAAGCCTATCACCTATCATAGAAGTAGGAAATCATTGTCCCTCCATAATCAGAAAGGTTGCAATGAAACTAAATGTGGTCAATTTTTGAATGTGCTTTTTGCAATTCCCACCATGAATATGTGCAAAATGCTCGAGGTCCTCCAAATAATCCAATATTTGGCTATAATGGTGCGTTGCCATGCAAAATCATTCATCCTCCTTTATTTTGCCCGACACGGAAGAAGCCATCCTCAACAGGTCTCCAAATTTCTTTAATGGTTGTTTAGGTTACGAATCCAAAGATGAGTCTATAGGTCTTGGATCAGCGTCCAAAAGTGAGCCTTTTGCACTAAAACAAGGTACTTCATCTCACATTGCAAAATTTTGGTTGCCCTTCTGCAATTAAATTCCTCAACCCCTAATCAATTTCTTGGTTGCCGTAGGGTGGCGCAGATCATTTCCCACACCAATGTGAAACTACAAAACCGCCGTTTAGTTGCCCGACAATTCACACATTTGCACAAGAGGGTGGTGAATTTGAGTTTAGAATTTGAATTGTTGAGAGGGGGCATTTTGGATTTTGAATATGCGACCAAAATCATAAATCATATCAGACTCATCTAACCATGTGGTCATCCTCTTGAGAAAACACATCACTTAGTGCGACAATCATTTATTCAGTTATAATATTCCTAAACATCAATAACGTAGGGTCTGATTTTTATAAATGAATGCAATTGGGACAAAATATACCACGACTGAATTTACATAGCGTTCATTTATTGCAATCTCATCTCATTACATAGTTCACTAAAAATTATTCTGGAGTTTATTATTTATCCCTTAGACATCAGTCAAATCTATTTTTGAAACCCCCTATTTTGATTTAAGGGAGCTCTACATAGTGTATTGAGATTAAGGAGCAGTCTATGTATCTAGAAGTTTAGGTGATATTCCTCCACTTGAATCGCATTTTTGAAACCCCCGGACCCTCACCTCGATGCATCAGATTATCTTGAAATCCACTGCACAATTTCGTCACTACATCTCTGTACACATTGAGATATCGATTTTTATGCACTAACTGCAGTGTAGAAGCGAGTTGTTAATGAGATCTCGGACAAAAGAAGGGGATTCCAACCATGCAATGCAAAACACTCTGGAGGATACGGAGAAGCGTTAAAGATCGATCCAGTTGAAGGTAGAATCCACTTGCAGTCCTCTGGAGAAACTGCTCATGTCTTCCTGAGGCATAAATGCGGAGTTTTAAATTCTTCCCGAGGTAGAAACTAGCACGTTTTACGTTAACTGCTATCAGTCGATCATCAGGTCTCAAGAAGATCTACGGTCGGTGCCACTGCTCGAAGGAAACTTAACTCAAAACGAAGGGGAAGGCAGGCTCTGCAGCAAAAGAGAAACATGTAGCACAGGACGGGCGGAATGGAAAGACCCCATCTAGAGCATCTAGCCGGAGGTAGGCAGAACAAACATTAAGTTCTCACAAAGAACCCCCTACAGGAGATTTAGCCGGAAGACTAAGCATCTCGGTCTGATGCTTAGTCTTCGTTATGAAGGAATCTGATATCACATACTTTCATGAAAAGCTAGGCTTAGAGAGATACCAAAATGGTGAAGGAAATATGCAAAGTCTACTTGTTGAACGTTCATGTTTGCCTCAACTTTGTTTCAACATGAATTTGGTATCATATACTTCCAAAGATAGACACTAGATGGTCGATAAAATAGAGATACAAAAATGGTGTATTAAATATGCAAGGTCTATTTGTTAAATGTTCATGTTTGCATCAACATGTTTTGCCATGAATCTAGTATATCTTTAAAAGAGGCCACTTCAGCAGATTTACCCGGAAGACTACAGCGTCTAGGTCTCTATCCAATATTCCAAGCTTTGAAGGAATCTGGTATCATATACTTGCATGAAAATCAAGGCTGAGAGAGAGAGAGAGAGAGAGAGAGAGAGAGAGAGAGAGAGAGAGGAGGAGAGACCCAAATTGTGGATAAAATATGCAAAGTCTATTTGTTGAATGTTCATGTTTGCCTGAATTCTTTCGCATAACCTCATCTGGTTTTATCTGTAAAATATCGACTGTGATGTAGCGTACTTTGGTCTAACAACAATTTGCTGCAAGATCTTCATGGCGACATGGTTTGTTTGAGGAAGAGCTAACTTCAAGTTTTTGCGGTACCCTAAAACTCTCCCCTTCCAACATATCGTGGTGTCTAGTGGTGTATCGCTACCACGGCACTAGGTTGCAACTCTGGTACAATCAGATGGTTTTAATTTAAAATAGCTGGCCATTATTGAGCTCTTAAATCCTTCTTTCTTTGCTCCACTTGCCCACTTTGTCACTTTGCACCAGGGACAACCGTGAAAGAAAACTTGCCAAGTAGCGAGGGGTACAACCAATCTCCAGTCTGAAGCCTAATCGTAGAGTCCTAGGCGGATTAAGATTGTCCAAGTTAGTCGATGGCGAGGAACTTGGTCGTGTGAACGAACAAACCAGGGGTTTAGGTGCGGTGGATCGGACGATTTAGGTAATGTGGATCAATGCCAGGGCTGATGTTCCCGTCAGATTAGGCGCCAGCCTTCCAGGTTCGTTCCCAGCCAAGAAAAGAAAGCTGACGCTCTGCTGCTGCTGTTGTCGATGGAGAGAAGGTCCAGGGAAGTTCGAGAGTTTCTCGTGGAGAAGTGAAGAGGACGAGAGGAGGGGATTGGGCAGCCAGAAGGTGTTTGTTTCGGGTGTTGTATGTGCGAAGTAGAAGATTCTGCATCGGAGCGGAGGAAGAAGTGTTGGTGTAAACCAACACTCGTTGAACCGGATAGGTTCTGTGGCCGTGGATCTTGCGGTTCTGGGGTAGTTTGCGGATAGTTGTTCTTGGAGCGGAGATCGATAGGAGGAGGTTAGTTGTTTGCAAGAGGGCGTTGACGGAGCGGAGGCTGTACCGGAAGGGTTTGTCCGAGTGGCGGTCAAAGTTTAGGGACAAAGAGAAGCGGTTTATCAGTACATGCGGACGAGGAGGGAGAGACAGAAGACAGAGAGGAGGAGGACGTAGAGGGGAGGAAGAGAAGAGAAGAATCGTGGACGGGAGACAGAAGAGAATGGCGGAGAGAGACGTGCATTCGGATCATGGCGGGGTATCGAGTGGGCATCATCATGGACACCACTCGTCGCATCATCACAGAGACCGAGATACTCACCACGAGAAGGATAGGGATAAAGAGAGGGATAGGGACCGGTCGAGAGAACGGGATCATGAGAAGGACAGAGATCGAGGGAGAGATCGGAATAGAGAAAGGGAGGTGTATGGGGACCGGAATGGGCATGGGCACGGTGTGCCAAGTAGCATTGTTCGAATTGTGGAGAGCGGAGTTGGATTTCGCAAAGAGACGGCTTATGAGGGGGATGATGCTGATCACATTGACGATGGCTATGACCGGGATCACAGATATGGCTCCGCAGGTTTGCCTTTCAAAATGCTCAAATGGTTATTGGATCTTTCCTCGATATTGGCTGGTGGTTTATTGGTAGGACGAGCGGTTGTTGGAAGGCAAGTAATATTTTGTAGTCCAGCTGGTGTACAAGGGGCAGTCTAGTTCTCCGCAGATAGTGTGGACTATTACCTATCGTTTTCTCGCGAAGATCCCCGTCACGTTGATCGATGTAGCTATTCTACGGAAGAAGGAACAACATGAAAGAAAATGCTTGCACTCATGGTAGCTAACGAAAGCAGTAGCTTTACCTTTCGCGTTCTTACCTTCACTAGACCTTCATCTCTGCCACCTCTGCTCTGGTTCCAGTACACGGTTTCTGAAAGCTTGCCAATGGCCCATAAGTTCGCTTTCGGGGCTCCAATCAAACTTGTGTTCATAACTTCCGGTGCACAGGAAAGACATGTGTATCCTATCTCTGGTCAAGGTGTGGGCGGAGTGGACTAGTGTTGGAAGAAGATGGATTCGATTCCTTTAGAGCTGAAGGCTAACTTGAGTTGCTTGATTTTGGGTACAAATTTGCATGTCCTGGGGCATCACGGCCGGGTTGGAGGGAAGGGCCAGGGTTGGGGGTCGGACTTAAGGTATAGGCATCTCTTGGCATTGTTGGCAATGACCCGGCAATCATTGGAGAGAACCACATTTCCCATTTATAGTAGCCTGCTGTCATTGACATCAAGGTCGATTCTTCAAGCTGGGTCAATGATTTGGACTGGAAAATTGGAGGGTAATACTTCGGTGGATGTTGGATGTAGGCCACACTTTTGGATAGGTCTTGTAACAAGTTGGGCAATCACATTACGACATTGTGCACATTGCTGACAATGATCGGAGGAATGTGTAAGTTGTGCCTTTCTCTCGCTAGGCTCAATCGTGATCCCCAGACTATACAAATACGAAGCCTACACGAGGCTATACTAATGGCTGTAGCTTTAGTTCATGAAGAAGCAGCGTATCCTTCAGTAATGTGGATGCACGTCTGTGTCATGGTGCAAAGGTCGGAAGGGCGAAAGGTTGTGTGCGCAATTTGCTTGAAGGCTCAAACCTATCTGCTCGAGAGAATGACGGCCTTATGTTTATCAACCATTGGAAAAGAACAGTTTCAGAGAAAATTCGCATTTTAGGGAAACATTAGGGATGTGGAAACATCTTGGTTGAGGAATTGTCTGAACTTCGGGCAACGAAGTAGACGGTTGGTAACGAGATGGCAAGTATTGTCCAACATCTATGGTTGTCTGTTAGCACTGGCCAATTGGAGTTTGAGATAGGCTGGTGCCGCTTCAATGAGCCCGAGCAGACATTTCAGTTTCTAGCAGCAGAATCACTTTCGGCTCTCGCTGCTGCCACAGACTATCTCAAGTACCTCTTGTAATGCCCCGACAGCTTGCTTTCAGCTTTGTGTTCGTTGGTTGGCGTGCATTGAAAAACCTGCTTGTCCTGAACAGTACTTCTTGAGTTGTAAGCCGCCCGCGGTTGCTCTTGCCTCTCTTGTCACTGCTCCTGTCTCTGTGTCACTAGGGTGGACATGTACCCGTCTGTCGAGTACACAACTAAGTAATTGCTCTCTTGTTCATTCAATCCAGCAGTTGAAATGGCCTCAACTTTTTTGCGCAGGAAATGGTAATGGAGGAGCCGACACCATCTTCATTACAAACTTACCCGATACGGTCACAGAAGAGAGCCTAGCAGCCTTGCTCAGCGAGGCAGGGGCTATTAAGGTCAGATAGCGTGATCGAGATAATGACCGAGCACGAAAGCAGACATAGTCCAGGGATCTGCCTTTCTCGCAGAATTTTAACCTGTTCTATTATTGTTTCTCAAAAAAGGAAATAAATCACATGATAGATCAGATGTCCGGACTAAGACTTTCCGACTTGTGAATCAAATCCTTGTTTTGTCTCTTTGCATTGAACTGACGTGCTGGTGGTTGCATCGGTAGTTGTTGATACTAATGGAGTTAACCAAGGTCTGGTCTGACTTACACAAATTGGATCTATGACTCAGATTGAGCGAAAGTCTGGGTTACCAATGGTGAAGCTGTTCAGAGATAAAGAAACTGGGGCCCAAGAAGCGGAGGTTGTTTTGGACGATCCGAGATCAGCAACTGGGATTGTGAATTGGTTCAATGGTAATGTGGAACTCCAGTGATTCTGAACTTCCTGCTGTTGGACCCTGCTATTAGCTTGTTATCTCACTTGTCTGTCAAATCATGAAGGTTGAGGAACTAGTAGAACGAACTAGGACATATTACCTACCATTTTTGATGGTTTTCTTTTCAACTGTCTGCATCGCCCTCAGCCCATAGCTGATTATTTTGATAGCCAATTTCTGTCATGTCCTGCAGGACTCCCTCGCTTATCAAACTTTGACCTGACGTTGTCAAGTAGTGAGGCGTGAGAAATCATGCGGGACCCCTGGTTGGATTTGTTACTGTACTAGCTTGGGGTCATGGGTCAGGAATAGACCAGTGTTTCTGACAGGATTTTATTCCTCCCTGGGTCCTTCGTTTGCGCAGGATACGAGTACAAGGGAAGTAAAATTCAAGTTTCTCTCGGCCAGGCACCTATCCCTGGCTCTAGCCCCGGGTTTCGGAACAGGCGCTCCAGTTCTTATGGAGCCGACTATGACAGAGACAGAGACAGAGACAGAGACATACCACCCAGAGGCCGTGGTTATAGAGGCGGACGAGGCCGTGGCAGACACTCTGATCGCTTCGGTCCATCACACGTACCGCCTCAGTTAGGAATTGGACAGGGTTTGCCTCCGTTCGGACGCGGTTTTGGAGGAGTTTATGGTGGGGTTGTCGATGACTTTCCTGCTGGAGGAGAGAGCTTTGGGCGGAACAACCCGAATGTAACCCCCAGAGAAGGCGATTGGATATGTTCTGAACCCACGTATGTATTTCTATCCTCGGTTGGCGCAGTAGTTGATTAGCTAGGAGAAGTGTCAGGATAGTCCGTATTAGTTGTCTACCTCGTAAACCTGCTCTATGCCTTCCTGCAAAGTGTATTTTGTTGGGTGTGTGTTGTGGTCTCTTGCTGCAAACTTTCATACTTTTGTTCTCTTCGTTACTGGCCCGTCGTTTTCCTTTCTTGTCTATCGACTTACAGAAACTTCAACCTATCGCTGCGTAGAAAATCTCATTCTGTGGTGTTCTTCGTTCATTGCTTGTTACCTCGACGCCTGTAGTGGGGATCCCTCACCTGGTCTTGCTAAACCAAAGGAAACGGAAAAGAAAACGAAAAAGAAAATGAGAAGAATATGTACTGTGGTTTAAAACCCTGTTCTGACGAACGGGTTCCGTATTCCTCTAGTCACTATTTTGTACTGTGGTTTATATATGTCTTTCTATGTTTTCTAGTGTTGCGGGCTCATGCCGACAATAGAGCAGATAGGGGTTAATCCCAGTCCTCATACACTCGCCCCGGGGGCGTCTCAGCGGTTGATTTCCTATGCACCAACATTATGATACTGTCACTACGTCATGCTTTTGCCTCAAGGTTACAGTTGCCCGCACTAACTCTGTACTACAGGTACCTATGCATCACAAACATTATAGTAACCCCTTTCTGGATAACCCGTTCCCAGAACGGCTTCTGCTCTCATATGCCTATATATTAACCCCTCTATGCAGACATAAGCATGCTTACCCCCCTATGTAACTGACAGTTATGAGGATCTTTACCGTGTTACTATCAAATGTCAGAGGTAGTGCCGTCAGGCGTGGGTATGGAACTGGGCTGTTTACATTGGGTTTTGTATTCCCTTGCACAATATGTCAGAATTAAGTCCGGTCAGACGTGGGTATGGGACCGACTTGTCTACAGCAGGTTCTATATCCCATTACTGAATATGTACAGTGGTGTAATGATATTCTGACTCGTAGATCAAAATGGTATTCTTTTGGGCCGAAGTGCTCCCTGTCGAGTATTTACCGGAGTTGCTTTTCTGCAGGTGCGGGAATCTGAACTTTGCCCGAAGGACACATTGCAACAATTGTAACAAACCTCGACGAGATATGGTTATTGGTCTGGGCGTCGGGGGTCCTGGCGGTGGTGGATTCAGAGGTCCACCTCCTCATGCCCCTTTTATGGGTGGCCCTCCATTGGGTCATGGTATTGAGCGTGGAATGGGTGGATTTGGTGGACCACCTGGACCATGGGTTGGCAGAGGAGGAGGTGGTGGTGGACCTCGAGATTTCGACCATGGATTACCTGGCCGTATTGGCGATCGATTTGGTGACCATGGTCTGCCTACCCGTCTTGCTGATAGGTTGGACTTCAGGCCAGGAAGACATCCTCGGGACAGAGAGGACTTCCGGGAACGCGAGGATTACAGGGATAGAGAAAGATTTGAAAGACCCTCATTTGAATCCCGGGCTTTGTATGGGAGTCCAGGTCCCAGAGATCGAGAGCGAGAAGATCGTTATAGGGAGAGAAGAAGTCTAGAAAGAGGAGATCCGAGGAGTGAGAGGAGATTTAGCCCACCTCCACGAGCGCGATGGGCAAGAGATGGGAGAGAGAGGAGTAGGTCCCCAGTGCGAAGTTTATCTCGGGAGTACTACAACAGGAGAGACGACAGACGAGATGACAGGAGGGACCGGAGAGATGAGATGTACTAGACCAAGTCTCTTGTCCTCCATGTAAAATTTCACTGGCGTGGTAACAGTCAAGCTTGAGTTCTATAGCATTCAGCAGGTTCTCAAAGTGTATTGTTTCTTCTGTCTCTCACCAAGATCAGAAATTTTACCGTCCGGTCTTAGAACTGCATCCTCACTCCGTTCTTTCTGAAGTTTCAGAGCCCGACGTCTTGTCGCTTACTGGTGAATGCGGAGGCTCTATCCTTGTACGAGGAACCTAAAGAAAGCATGTCCAGACATAATATCCAGCGGTACTTGAATAGACAATGTTGGTTTACGAAATAGGCTACAATCCCAATGTACCACACATGTTTCACTACACAGGCATGTGCCTATTTTGAACGTGGAACCTATCAGGAGATTACTAATCACGGTTCAGGGTCCCTTGGTAAGGATGTCGAACCAAGCTGTCGCACAAATGTTTTGGTGCATTAACTTAATCTTCTTGTCGTCCAGTAATTCTGCTGTTGAGGGCCAACGAAAATGTTGCGTAATTTTTCAGAGTATTAGGTTTCTTGCGTATGCGTCACCTTAATATCACTATCAAGGAATTTGCTGGTTTTGACGTACCTAAAATACTTGCAGTACATGGAACTTGTTCAGTCTCTAGACAAGAAAGAATCGAAAGTTTAATCAGTCATTTAGGTAGATTCTAGATAACCATTAGACTCAACCATTAAGGACAACTCGCAGGTAGTCAGAGTCGGCGGCAGAAATGTTCAAATTTATGATTCTTATTAGGAGCAGTAACATCTCGATGATATGTTTCGTGAGGGCTGGGGTACCAATCCTGCAAGAAAATCTAAGAGGGCATGTCCCTTTTGATATGATAAAGGATTCTGAATGAACTGTGAAGACAAATAAAGCAAACACCATTGTAATACTCATTACGGTAAACAAACATCGAACAAGCGGATGAAACCAGTGTAAGATATGAACGAGATTAAAGTTTTATACGACTATTGCATGATTGACTATGGAAACATAGAGTCTATGTATTACACATAGAAATACGATTCAAGAAGGCACTGTCAAATGGTCATCGGCTGTGTAGAGCTTTCTGCATGGACCTATCTCCTCCTTGTCTAATTATATAGATGTTAAGAAGGCATTGCTGAATAATCGTCGGTTGTGTAGACTTTCTGCATAGGCTTCTCTCTCTCTCTTGTGCTAAAAATATGAATTTAATTTCGGAAAGCTAAAATGATGAGATTGAAATACAATGACAGCAGTAAATGAGAATATATCGGTAGATGCTGGAAATAACATTACAAAGAAATAGTACGATAACAACAGATTTGAATGTATTCGGTGAGTGTTAAAACACAGTGATATCCCCTTTTATCCCGTGTCTGTTTTACTTATCCAAACCCATCCTTCCTCTTATCTCTTGTGTGTCGCTGTTCCTTTTACTTATCAATAAAAAGCGTGATGTTCCTTTGTTGTCTTTGTTTTTTCCTTACATTTTGTGGGGTTTCGCAATTCTTTTTCCTCTTTGTATCCTTTTCTCTTCATGGGTCTTCCTTCAAGTCTTATAGATCATAAGTAAAACTTTTAAGTGTAGCTCATAAATAAAATTTTAGTGAGGCAACGAAAAGTCGAAATATAGTGGATAATCATATATAATTGGAGTTTGAGTTTTCTGATTTTTTTAAAAAAATCTAAAATAATTCCAGTACATTATTAATTTGATTTAACTATAATCGTTATGATACTATACCTCCTCTTGTCTGCAAGTGAATAATATCTGATTACTAGATTATGTTTATGTAACAGTAGTATACTTAATCTATAGATCACCTCTGGTTTACTTCAATCTCATCAAAATATATAATTTTAGTTCACTACACTTTGTATTGAAATAATTTACAAAATAAAAAAAATTTACGAGTACAGAATCTTCAATATTAATACAGTAATATAAATGCATTAAAATTGGCTCCTTATTTACATAATTTCATAAAAATATCTCATAATTAAATGATCAAATTCTGTAAAAATTTTATATGCATTAAATTCAATATTCTATTAAAAAATATATGAAATGATTTAATATAAGAAAAGAAAAAATATAAAGAAAACGATAATTTATTGGATTTTTTCTGATGATTAAATTTGTACCATTTCTTAATTTTTATTTACATTTTCTATTGAAATATTTATTGTGGAATTAAATCATTTTCCAATTAAAAAGTACATAACTTGTGTTAGATCAGAAATGAACAATCAGAAACGTGAAAAATCAACATGACAGACATAATACCATCTAAAGGAAATGTAATTTATCAATGTGATAATATTGTAGATGATATTATATTTGGATGAAAACGGTACTTAAAGATAATTTGGATGTAAAAAAATTTGATCCATCTTGGACTTTTATCTAGACTGGGTCTTTAGGAAGAATGGATAAAGCGTGGATTTTGAAGGAATACTTGGTCAGTCTATAAAGCTAAGCCCAAGCGACCATATTCGCTCCCGGTTAAAATACACGTTGCAAAATCATTCTTGTATACTCTATAACCTCCGTCAATGAAACTTAAACACTATAAAACAAGAAATATTTAGATTTTTATTAGGTTGTACAATAAGACTATAATTATAAAAGCAAATTATTGTAATTTCGTTCTCTGTATGATGTTAAAGTAAGGGAATTTTTTACAATACTTTGAATTTGAATGTGAAAATGAAGAAATTCAACGTAAAATGATAATGGTAAAATGATATGGGGTAATGGTTCAAGAGGACTGTGAATTAAGGCTTTGAATATAAAAAAGAAGGAATTAAACCAAAAGTAAGTACAATGGTACGGAGTAATGGTTCAGAAAAACTAAATTACATAAATTACATCCTCATGTTCATATATTTTGTTACATATATAGGAGACCAATTTACTATGGCACTTATGTAGAGAAAAAAAATACAAGAAAATAAAGGAGGATAAAAGATAATAGATGAATAACAAATCAAATAGAATAAAATTTGAAAAATTACATGTTAATTGGACATAAGATAGATAAATGCCTACTTTTTAACAAAGTTAAACAAAGTCAACTTCCCAATCAAAGTAACTAAACCCCTTCGAACGTTACTCAAGGGAAAAGGTGACCACGTTGGAAAAATGAAGGATGGGAAGACCCCATCCAGCCGTACAAGAGAGAGACAAAAAAGGTAACATGGGGCTAAGCCCCAATAGAGTCTATATGAGAAATCTGCCCTACTGCACCTAAGATATCCGAGCTATGAAAGTAGTATGGTCTACACACAATTGGAGCATGCAAAGAAACATCACCTAATGTGATTGCTCCCCTATGGATTGCACCAACCACTGCCCTTTGTAGAGCAATGGACACATGCGGTCTAAAATATGCTACAAAGTATGAGAGTGAGAGTGGTACCTCTTGACGCCTAACATGATAAGCTCTCGTGCACTCTCTAAAAAATGTGTGAAATGCCGTATCCATCACTCCATATAACTCCAAGGCTAGAGGAACAAAGAAGTGACCTCGTTGCATGCCCCTATACTTGGAGACCTTGCGACCTGCTACTGCACTTGCCGCCCATCGAAGGAGATGGGTAATCACTCCCTCCAAAACTGTATCCCCTATAGGGTCTATAACCACAACATCCGCTATTGTCACCTGATCATCTCAGACCAAATATAAGTCTTCCCTGACACATGTTATCTGCAAAGCATACGAGCGCTCCCTCCAAGCCAAGTATCCACTCTCTCGTGCCATATCAAACACTATGTCCCTAGTGGCATCATGGGTAGCTATCCTTTGTCCTCCAAAAGGACACCATGTTGTGCGGACCGCTATTGCATCTAGTGTAGAACCACACTCACAAGTGAGTAATGAAGATGCAGATGGGTAGACCAAACCTAGGCAAAACCTCATTATTGTAGAGAAAGTAGTTGGTGCAAGTCACAATGTCATAATGCACGGTCGAGCTAGGATCCAAGAGCCTACATCCTTGCCGGAGCAAGAGCAAAGGAGTGCTCTAGTAGCTTGAGGAATGGATGAGTCGACTAAAAGAAAATGTAGCATATGCTCACACTATTGCTCTATCAAAGAAGACTATAGACCTATAGTCCAATCTGACAATAGTGAAGCAAAAGGTGGAAAGTCCTCTCGTGCTCATGGGGATAAACTATCTCTTGTCTACCACAATAACACTTGGAGAGAAAAGGATCCTCCCTCCACCTCTATCACATAAGTCTCCAAAACCGGCCTATTAGCAACCACAAAATGAGAGGACAGTAGGGGTGCCGAGAGAGCCCAACTACCTAAAAATGCTATAGGTGCCATCTCCTCCATAGATAGCAAGCCAACCCCACCACATGAGATTGGCAGAGTTGTCTGTCTATGTGCCAAATCCCCTGTCACACACTCAAAAGTCCATGGTCCAATAATATCACCAAAGACTCCCATAATCCTCCTATCAAATGCTCTCAGACATGAAAGGAAGGACGATGAGGGAGGAATTGTGCGGATGAGTGCACTCCAAGAACACAAATTCCATCTATGGATGTGATACACCCCTCTAGAAGCTCAAGGTGGGGAGGGATACCTAAAGGGGACCATGCCCTACACTTTGACACCTTGACTCTCAAGCCTACAAGATGTAGCTCGGTACTCAAGTAGTCAAAGGCTTGCCTAATCTGATCTACAGGGCCTACGATGTGTGTATCATCTGCCAAGGAGGAAAATACACAACTTGGCATGGCCAAAATAGTAGATAGGAGAGCTCTAAAGTGAGCCATGGCAAATAAGGCCCCCCCAAAGGATTTCCTTGATGTGTACCAACAGCTGACCCTAAGACGGTGACTCCCTCATGTGAACCACCATGCTGGTAGTAAAGAGAAGCAAGAGAGTCGTAAAAAGACCGCATAAAAGGAATGAGACTCGCAAAGGATCCACTAGCCTCCTTAAGCTCTTTAAAGATGGATGCCTATGAGACGCTATTAAAAGCATTCTCAACATCCACTTGTAGGACAACCCACTCCGGATAGATATCTAGGAGTGCTCTAATGCCTAGAGATATAGCCTCACATCCTCTAGGTGTAGCTACTCCAAACTAATGTGGACTGAGGTGCTATCAAAAGTGAGAATGACGTTGAAGGATAATGGTACGACTGACCAAATGCAAAAAGATCTCTCCAATGGCAATTGGTCTAATGCCTCCCGTGTCCTTCTCCATTGCGAGAAGTTGACTAGCACCTAACACCCAACTAACAAACATAAGAATGTCTCCTCTCGCTACTGTTGTAGCCACTTGAAACAACTCGGTAAAACCACTAGAAGGATCATCTACTTGGAAGCAATCTCTAAGGTGCTCATAAACCATCCATGACAAGCCTCCTGAGGAAAGGCGAGGGGCAGTGCACAATGCTTGTGCAAAAAGTGACCTAAGAAGACATTACTCAATACTATATAACTTAAGAAGGTAGTCAAGGACCTTACTTACTAACCTGCTAAATCTGCTTAAATCTTTTTTTTTAGTTCTTAAGAAGGCTCCTCTAATACATCATAGCCCAAAAAGTTTCTTGAGTACCTTACTAGCTTATTCAATCAATAAGAATGTTCTTAATACCTTCTAAACCTTCTAAACATGGAACTTCAAAGTATATAGGAGAGGATTTTAGTAATTGTTACAAACAAAATCTACTAAATTACTATTCTACTGCACTTGAACTATCTCTTCTATTTGAATTTCATTTCATTTTATTCAATTCTTGCTCCATTCCTTCTCTCCAACACAAATCCAAGTAGGGACTTGGATTATAGTCTACTAAACTCTTCAATACTAATAAATTATAAATTTATAGGTAAACTTGGATTAATTGCTTACTTTCAAATTGAGCAAGTCATTCAAGTGAACAAACTAATAGATAAGAAGACTCTAATTAGTAAACCCTTTCCTACCATAAACCCTTCTCTATAATACTTCACCAATCTAACAACTCAAATATATGTTGTTAAATTGATTAGTTCTATTTCTTTTGCAAGGATTTTCATTTTTATATAGATTGGTTTACTCAAATCAATAGCTACAATACCATAACTCAATACTAGGTCAAAGAACAAGATCAAGTTATAAACTGTCATCCCAACAACCCTAAGGTCTTCATTGTAACTTAACTTTGCCTAAGAAAGGGCAACCGTGTAGAGGACACAAAGGATGAGAAGACCCCATCAAGACATACAAGGGTGAGACAACATAGGTAAAATAGTGCTAAGCTCCAATAGAGTTGATATGAGAAATCTTCCCTACTACACCTAAGATATCCAAGCTATGCAAGTCGTACAGTCTACAAAAAATTGGAGCAAAGAAGCATCACCTAGTGTGATTGATCTCATATGGATTGCACCAGCCATTGCTTTCTATAGAGCAATGGACACACACTGTCTAAAATATGCTACAAACTATGAGAGTGAGAGTGGTACCTCATGGTGCCTAACATGATGAGCTCTCGTACAAAGAGGTGACCTCGCTACATACCCATATACTTGGGAGACCTTACAAGCTGCTGCTGCACTTGCTACCCATCTAGGAGGATGGTTCATCACTCCCTACAAAGCGGTATCACATGTAGGGTCCATAACTACAACATCCACTATTATCACTTGATCATCTCAGACCATGTATAACTTTGCCCTAACACATGTCATCTACAAAGTAGTTGGTGCAAGTTAGAATGCCCTAATGCACAGTCAAGCAAGGATCCAAGAGCCAGCATCCTTGCCAGAGCAAGAGCAAAGACATGCTCTAGCAGCTTGAGGAATGGACGAGTCAACAAAAGAGAGAATGTAGTGTATGTTGACCCTATCGCTCCATCAAGGATGTTATGCTATTTGTAGCATCACACCTAGATTGCTTGGACTCTAGAGTAGTAGTGTTGTTAGTTAGAAGTATTTTGGGAGATACTCATATTCTACTTGTTTATAGTCAGATTTTGTGTTTGGGGTACTGACTACATAGTGGGGCCCACTATTACTTGCAATGTTTGCACCGTCGGATGTGCACCAAGGAGTATACTTTCAAAGTGAAACTCTAGAGAGCTCACTTCTTTGATGTTGAGCCTTTGAGTTCCTTGGCTATGGTGGATAGCGGCCGGCAAGTATCACCTGGATTCTCCTAGGTAGAGTGGGTGTGGCTTGATTGTCATCAGTGCCCAATTGTTGACAAATTATTGAATGATAAATCAAGTACTGATCTGATTGAGAGTGATTCAAGTTGTGTGAAAAAAGTGATTACATCAGATTTATGTCAAATTTTGGCTTGAGTTTATGTTAGATCTTGGCTCAAGTTGGAAGAGCTTGGCCAGATTTGGAGGAGTTTTGCCAGATTTGGAGGAGTTGTGCCAGATTTGTAGAGGGTTCAAAATGGCAAGAAAAAAGACCTCATTTGTGTGAATTTTGGTGTTTAGAGGCTTCAAGGCATAGGGATGTGAGCTATGAGAGGCTACAAAGGCCTAAAAGGGCCAACAAGCAAACTTGGTGGCGTGAAGCTAGTTAGTTTAGAATAGTTTTTGGTAATTTTTTGAAAAAATCTGCCCACCTTGCTAGATTATGCACAACAGGGTTTGACCCCTAGATCTTTGGTTATTAAATTGGTCCACCCCTATTTTTTTGTCTCAGTGACTGTTCCACTATTATCTATACACTTGGAGCTTTGGCTAGGAGAGATAGTTTGATCCCATTCTTGGTGATCTTGATAGCTTAAGAAGTAGATAGATAACTCATATTATCTCAAATGCCAAATGGTGGTAGAGTCAGTCTAGTGTTGATTTTTTAGATGGAGGGTTTTCATTTAGATTTCTTGTGATTGGATCTCCTCCATTCTCTACTTCCTATTTTTGGACCATGTTTGTGTGAGGTGTGTGTAACTTTAGAGTGTTGGTGCTCTAGTGTGCTCTTGGTAGTGAGGCTGGAGTGATGATCAGTCATACTACTTATGTTTCTCTTTGGTGAGGCAAGAAGTGATGACCTGTAGACCATGAGAGTGCCTATTGTGATGGCAAGTTACAAGTTGCCATTTCCTCTTGTGTAGTTGTTGTAGTTAGAGCTACATTAAGGAGTGACGTTTGGTTGGAGGTGTTGGCACTTTGGTGGTGATTCTTGGTGGAGTACTTGCGGTGGTTACAATTGTGGGTTGCAGTTTTTGATTACTTTGTCATGACGGAGTTATTTAGGGGTTCCATAGGAGATAGCGCTATAGTACACAATGGGTTTACTTGGAGTGGCACTCGGTATCAGCACATATACTCAGGTCCTAGTTAGGGAGGAGATTGACTTTGAGTTGGAGTTTGACACATGAACTGATTTAGTTAAAAGTGCACATGGTGTGTTCACACCATTGTTGTGGGATATAGATGAGATTTATGGGGCCTCCAAAGGCCCCAAGCGTTACTCTAATACGGTGGGTACCATTGAGTTGGATGACTTCATCTAGGAGTTTGATAGTTGGTGTGATATGCAGTAGATGCATATGCGGACCTGTTCATACCCTTCATAGCATGGAAAGGGTTATTTCAATACTTGCAGGTCCACCAATGGACAATTAACATGAGTTTAGGAGAGCTCACTTGGAGGAGATTGAGCTATGGAGACAACATTGATCTCTAAACTATATCTCCATCACTTCAAGCTTGATTTCTAGGAGTAGATAGACTATACCCATGAGTTCTAGCTCTAGTAGCATTGGTGGATCCCTTGGAGATGGTGCTACTACAAGTAGAGGTACTACTACAAGAGGTGGTGTAGTTTTGAGGTTTAACCCCATGATGGATTTCATATAGTGTTTGAGACAGAACTACCATGGAGTGCGGATTGACAAGTTAAGGAGCTTGTAGAAGTTCTAGCAAAAGGTTGGAGAGAGCCTATTTGAGGCATACACTTGCATGAGACGGCTGATTAGTTTTACTCAAGGAGTTACTGAGGCCCAAGTAGTCTAGTTTTGGTATATTGGACAAGGAGTTGCAACATAGAGTTCGTGATACTATGTTATTACAAGCTACTTTGCCTACTTTGGTAGTGGTCTTTGGTTTGGCTGACTATATTGAACTCAACATGGTGGAGGAGAGAGTGGTGATATTTGGATTTGGTAGGAAGACCTCATCCACAGTTGTTATTTCTTCTAGAGTGCAACAAAGTGCACCATGCCATGTTGGTTTCCAAGGATAGGGTGGACAACCCAGATCCTATAGAGCAAGGAGAGGGCCTAGTGTAGCTAGACATTTACCTTCATTCTCCGGTCAGTAGTAGCTAATGAGTGGTAGTGTTGCTTGTTGGACTTGTGGTGGACCTCACTATAGGAGAGAGTGCACTCATGACAGTGGACTTGACACCTCTGGTTCATCATAGCTAGCATAGAGACAATGTGAGCATTGCCACAGATTTGGTTACACCAATGATCGATGGTTTGACCTACACTTGCAGTTACAGAGTGGTAGGGATGCTATGGTAGGTGTTAGAGGAGATCCAAGTCATGGAGGACAAGGTGGAAAAGGATCCACACCTAGTAAGGGTGCAATACCTGCCCTTACTTTTAATATCTGCCCTTACTTTTAATATAGCCATGGCTATTCACCTTGAGCAATTGGAGTAGAGATTGGCTAGCATGGCCATAGCTCAGAGGAGATCAGATTTGGGTGCTAAGGCTTCCACCTCATATGCTAATGATAGAGACATCTTGGAATTTATGTGCAGAGTAGCACAAGTGGATGCATCTACTAGGAGTGCAATATGTGCTTTAGAGCCTAGAGGAGCATCAATGGAGTTGGATCCACAGAGAGGAAAGACTGGTAGACAAGTCAAACGTCTCCAATCTTTTACATGCTCTAAGGCACTATAGACAACATCCATGGCTCCTAGACTTCCTAGTGCAGGTGGGTAGGTGGTAATGGGATGCATGATAGACTACCTACTAGTCAGCCACTTGCTACTACACCGATTGAGTCTAGCTCAATGTTGGGAGCGGCTCAGTTGATTATGTGCTTTCCATTATTCTTAGCCAGTGATATGTTTACATTGGGAGTTGACCCAACCCCAGTGTTTTGGTTGGCTGCCATGCTTTATGAGAGTAGGGATAATGTGGTTCTTGCTTCTAGAGCAAAGGTGGTTGATAGTGGAGCTAACTTGGTTGAGGAGCATAGGATTTTCTCAGCAATCAGTGGTTTATGGTAGTTAGCAGCGGCTAGATCGGAGGAGTTACCAACTAGACCAACCTTTGAGCAAGAAAAATTTACACTTGGAGTTGTCCTATTGGATAACCAGAGGAGGATTTTTCATTTGGTGGGACCTTCAAGGAAGCCCTATACACCATAGAAGGTCTTACTAGACTCTAGTATGCACCCCTTATGTTGGGAGAGGTTGCAATTGTCGGTCTAGAGTTATGGAAGACTGATATGGAGAGGTGTCCATTTCAGATCCAAACATCTCTAGGGGTGGTTTTACTAAATACATCACATAGGAGGAGCTTTTTATTTAGATTTAGCCCAATCATCCAATTGATAGCTTTGTGGTGAGAGCTCAAGCCATTGCAACCGTAGCTAAGTCATATAATGTGTTAGTTGGGGGAGCAATGTTATACCCCATGGGTTTCAATATTGACTATTGGGAGGAGACAACCTCCTATAGACCAAGTTGGCAGTCTGGTGAGGGATGAGTATGTCGCCTACCAATACGCTTCAATAGTGTTAGTCTTGGTTCACTATAGTTAGAGACCATGGCAGCATCAATTTCAGCTTTCAGTGGTTATGTTACTTGGCTTGGTGATTTATTGGAGAGGAATGCCCATGGAAAGGATACTCTAGTACTAGAGGAGATCACTTGGATTTGGAGTAGGAGTGAGATTGTTCTATCTACCTTGAATGTTTCATTGTGAAGTTTAGAGGAGACATTACAACAACATGTAGATCAATTGGTGCAACAGGCTTGGAGTGGAGCCTTTGTACCACCAAGAGACTAGTGTGAGGATGAGCCTCCAAAGTTGATTACCTTGACAACTCTGGATACCACACTCATTGCTTGGCAGTATATGGTAGAAGGAATATGTCTATTGGAGTTGTTGGTGGGACTAACATTGGACTAGCTATGGTACTATAGGTGGATACACAAGTACAGAGGTACTTGTATGTGGAGAGAGAGAGGAGACTGCTAGTCAAGTCTCTCTACATCATGTGGCACACTTGGCCTATCGATATCTTGAGTTATTATCGATGTCAAAATTTAAGGGTTACTAGAAGATCCTACTATCACCGCTATGCTAGAGGATTTAATGCCATTTCCAAGGCCTTGACAAAGTTGACCAAGCTTACATAGGAGTGGTGTTGGGGAGATGAGTAGGAGAGAGCTTTTGTGGAGCTCAAGGAGAGGTTGACATCTACCTCTATTTTGAGGAGATTGATTAAAAGGGCGACCATTTCAAGTTCATACTTATTGGAGTATGTTGGGGCTTGGAGTAGTGCTCACCCAACATGACGATGAGGGGAAGGAGTTCTTGGTAGCCTATGCCAGTCATTCCAGCAATTCAATGGAGGCAAAGTATAGTTCATATGAAAGAGAGTGCTTGGTAGCAATATGGGCAATAACACACTTATGATGTTACCTATTTGGTAATCCTTTCACTCTCATCACTGATCATCAGCCACTGAAGTGGTTGATGGAGTCCAACAAGCTTTCAAGGAAGATTGCATGATGGACTCTGATTTTATAGGAGTATGATTTCATGGTTATTCACAAACCTAGAGTGGTGAACTGTGATGTAGATGGATTGAGTAGAAACCCATGTCCTAGCCAATAGGATCAGATTGGAGCATGTTGGTATGGTGAGATAGATGAAGAGATGGTGCCAAGTTTGCATGCATCACCTTTCCATGATTTTTTGAGGCTTTGGTGGTATCTCTCTCAACGCATACAAGAGGAGTTGTTGAGGTCACAGATCCAAAGAGTAAAGATAGTGGTACGGTTCAATGAGACATTCATGATGATGTCTTAGTGATGAACTATCTTTGCATTGGTGTTGTGGGTGGCATAGTTGGGGCCAAGGAGAGAGACCATGTTCTTTAGCAAGCTAGATGGTTCAGGTTGGAGGGAAGTTATCTTCTTCATGTATAAGACGGTAGAGTGCAAGTAGTACCACTTCCATCTAGAGACCACAGTTGGTACATCATGCTCATGAGGAGTTAGGACATTTTGGAGTAAAGTGTACATATAGCTTACTTTAGAGTCATTATTGGTGGCACGGTAAGCAGATTAATGTACAACAATTTGTTGCTAGATGTGTGGTTTGTGACCAAGTTAGAGCATCATTCAATGCTCCTACACCACAATTACACCCATTTCCTATCATGGGTTAAGTTACCATTGAAGTTTGGACTTTTTTGGACCTTTACCATTGACTATGAGACATTATCAATATGTTTTGGTGATGGTAGAGCACTTCTCCAAGTGGATTGAATTGGTGGCACTTCTTGACAAGTCTAGTGAAGGGACGGCTTACTTGTTCCTACATCAAGTTCTTAATTATTTTGGTGCACCAATTCATTGATCATGGTACATAGTTCTTGGGGGAGTTTCAAGTCTTGTGCAACAAGGCTTTGATTGATCATCATACTACCTCCCAAGATCACCTTGAGGCAGATGGCTTAGCAAAGAGAGTGGTTTAGATGGTGAAGAGAGGATTGCGGGAGTATGGTTTGCAAAGAAGCCACTTGGGAGATTGGGATCTCCAATTACCTTGGTTGGCCATGGGCTATCAGTTTAGCCAACAAGCCTCCTTAGCATCCTTCTTTCCTTATTTTTTACTCTATGGACAAGATCCAAATTTACCTCTAGCCTTTCATCGAGATGCTATTATAGTTTCGGACTTGGATGATCCAAATGTATGGATGAGTGCATGTTCTTAATGAACGATGATTTTTTGAAGAGTGATGCCAATGGCCTTTGGGAACTTGGCAATTGCTCAACATAGTGATACCTTATGCTGTGCTACCATTTGAGGAGGAGGTTATACCCTCAATCCATTGATTTCATCTAGGTGATTATGTATATCTATAGTAGACAACATCAATGAAACTTGATGTTTCTACATGCTGCTTTATCTTGAGAGTCTGTGAGGTTTTGCCATTTGGAGTCCTTGTGATGATGTTGTTTGGAAAGATTATGTGCATAATTGTGTGCCATGCCACCTCCCAAACATTGATGGTACTATGGACCCAAGCTTGATACTTGTGTGTGCAGGCTTGTGGTGTATGCTATGCGGCTCTTCTAGTGGAGTTGCTACTATGTTAGTGTGTGATAGTTATTCAAGAAGATGGCATATGGTATGTTTTACTCCTCCCATCATGGTGGGTCCTCAAGGACAATGGTTATGCCCTAGATGTACTTGACCTATAGCTAGTTCATCCTTATATGGTATAGAGTGCACACAAGCAACTAACGATGAGGCTCGTTAGCATACAACCTCTTGATCTTTTACTCACCATAGGGTATACCATATACTTGGAGTAGATGGCTATTTGGAGTTAGAGGGACCTAACCGCCAGCTAGGGGGGTAATTGTGACACTTGAGGGTCCATATATGACTTATGTGCGAGTTGTGCTTCTATAGTGTGTGATGTTGATAATAATGTATATTGTATAGCAATATACATACGCACAACAATTATCATATCATTTGTAGTGTCGCATCTAGATTGCTTGGACTCTCTATTAGTAGTGTTGGTAGTTAGAAGTATTTTTCTAGATACTCATAGACTACTTGTTGACGGTCAGATTTTGTGTTTGGGGTATTGATCACATGATAGTGCCCACCATCACTTGCACCATTTGCACCATCGGATGTGCCATCAGTGGGACCGTTAGGGTTGGAGACCAAGGGGTATAATTCAAAGTGCAACTCCAAAGAGCTCACTTCTTTGATGTTGAGCCTTTGAGTTCTTGGCTATGGTGGACCAAGGCCAACTAGCATCACTTGGATTCTCTTGGCTAGAGTGGGTGTGACTTGACTATAATCAATGCCTAGTTGCTGGCAGATTATTGAATGACAGATCAAGTACTTATCTGATTGAGAGTGATTCAAGTTGTGTGAACAAACATTGTGGCAATTGAGAGTCCATGTATGATTTATGTGCGAGCTGTGCTTCTATAGTGTGTGATGTTGACAACGATGTATGTTGTGAACAATGTATGTTGTGAACGATGTATATATATACGACAAGGAAAATTTTAAACCTCTAGTCCAATTTGATGATAGTGAAGCAAAAGATGGAAGGTCCTTGTGTGCCCGTGAGGATAGACCATCTCTTGTTTTCCGTAATAACATCTAGAGAGAAAAGGATCCTTCCTCCACCTCTATCACATAAGTATCCAAAATTGGCCTATCAACCACCACAAAATGAGAGGAAAGTAAGGGTGCCAAGAGAGCACAACTACCCAAAATGCCATAGTTGATGTCTCCTCCATAGATAGCAATCCAACCTCTCCACATGAGATCTGTAAAGATGTTTGTCAATGCGCCAAATCCCCTATCACACACTCAAATGTCCATGGTCCAATAATATCACCAAAGACTCCCATAATCCTCCTATCAAAAGCTCTCATACATGATAGGAAGGTCAAGGAGAGAGGAACTATGCGGAGGAGGAAAGTCGGTTAACGAGCAATACTAGAGGAGAGTATACCAAATGCCACCTACAGATCTCCTAGTAATGAAAGTTCATCCACATGGAGAACATTCTCTGCAAAGGCAATGTCTAAGAAGCATGTGAAAAAATCCTCAAATCCTACTAGCACTCCAAGAACACGTAATCCATTTGTAGATGTGATACACCCCTTTGGAAGCTCAAGGTGAGGAGGGATACCTAAAGAAGACCATGCCTTGCACTTCGACACCTTGACTCTCAAACCTCCTAGATGTCAAAGTAATCAAGTGGTCAAAGGCTTGCCTAATCTGATATATAGGATCCATGATGTGTGTATCATCTGCCAAGGAGAAAAATACACAACTTGGTATGGCCAAAATAATAGAAAAGAAGGCCTAAAGTGAGCCATGACAAATAAAGATCCCCTTAAATGATATTCCTAATGTGTATCCACATCTTACTCTAAGATAATGATTCCCTCTTGTTAACAATCATGCTAGTAGTAAAAAAAAAGAAGAAAACCATAAAAAATCATACAAAAAGAATAAGACTCACCAAAAATCCATTGGCTTCCTTAAACTCCCTAAAAATAAATACTCATGAGATGTTATTCAAAATATTCTCAACATTCATAGATATCTAGAAAATGTTAAAAAGAAAAATAAAAAAAATAACAAAATGAATATCTATATTTGTATGAGAAGAAAATGAACAGAAAGATAACTTCAATGCATACCTCTATATTCGGACACCTTATCTATTTGTCGCACATCAACGAAGGTGGGTGACAATACACAATATCAATATCGGCTCCTTTCACCCGATCATCCCATTCTATCCAATATCGAAAGCAATACATATCCATCAAATTTGCATATCTTTGTTTGCGGATTACAGAAATAACGGAACTAGGTCCGGATTCACCGGTCCCTAGAATATGATTCCATTTTCCACCCACGTAATAACTCTTAAAAGTTCTTAACTTCTTAGACTTCATGGTAAAAATCACAATCACATTTCAAGAACCTGCAAATTCCGGTTCTGGTTTCTATTTGTAATCCGCAAACCAACGACGTGTGAGTCTTGCACGAAAACGCAAACTTGACGGAAATGTGCATACGTTAATGCTTGTCCGCAAAGTCGAGAAACTAACGATTAAACGCGTTAAATGCAAGACCATTCGAGTATAGTTTGGTTGTTATGTCACGTAACGAAAGTGGAAATTGTCTGCCACGGCAGTGCGCTTTTGAACCATGTGAGGGTCCATCCGTTCGCAACTTTGAGTGAATTGGATGATGCGGTGCCTTGGGCCTGCCTTTGATGTGTCTTCTCGTATGGAGAGTGCGGGGCGAAAACGTGATACCATCAACATGCAAAACTGCTGCCAGGATGCAACGCAACTACTTATAGATCTGAGGACGAAGTGACACTCTTCTGGCAGCGAACATAAGGTTGATACTTGGAGTACCCTTTTGCTAAGCAGCAACCAAAGCCTGACCAGTTCCTTTCTCAAATTGGTCGGTAGTACTTTATTTAAAAGTGGGCGATCGTCACATGTATAAGATTCATCGAAGTTCTGACGTCCAACGCTTGGGATTTTCCAATTTCACGGTGGATTGATCTGTATAACTTTGACAGCTCTTGGAGTCAAGGTCTGTCAGTAACAGTACAAACAGAGCCCACATGACCATGGTGGAGAACTGGCAAAGTCGGAGAGGGCCTGACTATGGCAGTAATGCCACGCACACGTGATTCTCAATTGCGATTTGCAAAGGTTGCATGAGCAGTTTTCACCACACTTCGTTAGCGCGGTAAAAGCTGCAGCACGGGCAGTCGGGGAAACATGTTAGTGCGTATCAGACAACACAATAACCACTGAGTTAGATATAGGACGCGTGATCGTTAACACGCTTTCTCAAACGTCCTGAGATCAGAGATACAGTGTGACTTGTGTCTATACCACAGGTTCTTAATCGCAGGCCAGCTTGAGGTCGTTGTATTTCCGTCATGACTGGTGTTTCTTCAATCTTTTGGAAAGATTAAAAGGTTCATATGTGGACGTCAAACAGGCACCTAGCATTGGCAGTCAAGGCGCTCAAAGTAGAAAAAGTATATTCCCTCATGTCGGAGTCGGAGTTGTCCATAGATTTCTTGGAGCAGTAGCTGTCATATCATAATGGAGATTTACAAACGACTTTTACAAGTGTCTACATATGCAATAATAAGTTGATTGAAACACCTACCAGAGAGAGGTAACCAAACATATTCATTAGAACAAAGGACACAATCAAAATCCCCCCGGTAAGAAATCCCTCCTCATATCTGGTCAACTCTACGCTGCGCATAAGCATGTTGGTCATATCGTCTCCTTGTAGCAACTTTGGGTATAGTTATGCTGCAACACCTTGGACGTGGATTATCAGGCATGAAAGATTAGCATGAACAAACTGAGCTTTATGGAGCTGTTCCCGCTGCTCAGTTGCAAGAAGCACCGCACGAGCAAACCAGAGTTTCCCCAGCTAGACATCTTGAAATGGTCGAAATCTGAAAAGGAGTCGGCAAGAGCAAAGTGAATAAGAATGGATGATTGTTGATGTAATAAGCAGGAGAACTAGAAGGTTTTAATTTTTTGCTGCTGCCGAAGAATAGCATGCACTGCTGACCTTTTATATTCACAGGACCTCTATCAGTAGCTGGCCAACAGTGACTGGGAGAAAGCATCCCGTCACCTTGGAGTCCGAACACGCACGTATTACAGTCCCAATAGCAATGTGATCAAAATCGAAGCTTCCCTCGTATCCGCAGACTAAACTAGCAGTACGAGAGGTGTTGAGGAGATCTTATACTTCCTAGTAGTGGCCAAAGCACACATTGCCCAACTCCTTAGAGCGGAATAATTCCTCTGAATTACTTTCACAATCCTTACACTCAAGTTACCTTAGGAATTGAGTTTGGGATAGGATTTACTAAAAAATTACCGGAAGGCACGTCGGCAAACATGCTTGCTCTCATAACGGACCAGCTATCACTTGTATTATATTATTACAATACTACACCAGATTCTCTCCAATCAGCAATTACTGTTGAAGTCCAGTTCACTTTTGATGAAGCCAATTGCAGGAGTTTTCTGTCACGCGTTAGTTCTGAACTTGCCAAAAGAGTTCTTGGTCGCCAAATGTACGGCGTTAGGCATACATCCACGAGAAAATTATATAAGATGTTATACAACACATTTCACCTTTAATTATTCTTGAGTCAACTGCAAACTAGTAGGAACCAAATTAATGAATTGGGCTCCAGAAAATCTCAGTGCCTAGAAAGTAAATGGTCTTTAGTATTTGCAATGGTTTTTCAGAAGATAAATTCACTTCATGTTGCAGAATTTGTTGTTGATACTACTGCGGTCAAATGGAAGACGGTGAAAACAAACCTCTCACACGTCAAGCCGGGATGAATTGTCGTCCATCACAATTGCATAGTAAGAAGTCAGAAACCTGTGCCCACTATGCTCTTAAAATAACGAAACCTACAGTAACTGCATCGCAACACGAAGATTTATCACAGTTCAGGTATTATTCCCCAGTTTCCAGGTCGATATCCCGATCAGGGTAAACAAGCATGATACTGTAGATAAACATTGAAACACTGGACTGCAGACGAATCACTCAATACACACCATTTTCTACAGAGGGGCTGATGTAGGTGATAAGGAGCAAAGCTTATCAAACAGTGGCAAAATGTGCAGACATATATGCACGAGATTGATAATATAGAGCTACATAAAAGGATAATGTCTTCTGCAGTTGAAGACTTCTTGTCTTATCAAACTTGATAAAGACTAACGTGAAACGTGACAGTCTTTATCAAATTTTCTAAAGGGATGCAATGTGTTTAATTCTAACACGCAGATGCATTCAATGTAAAAGCTATCTTCAAACACTGAATAGTTTAGACAACAACAGCTGGTGCTCCACTCGTATACTCTTGATGTATTGACCAGATTGACCAACTGATAAATGTGAGGTGATGCTCTGAGAATTCGATTCAGAAGTGATTTGCCTCAGGTCAGTCTGAAGATTCAGCAGTCCAGAACAGGCGAAATCGCTGAAAAGAAAGAATTACAACAGGAACCTTCCATTGACTTCGGAAAGACGCAGCGCTGGATACTATGAAACATTCTGAGGACCACTCCCAGAACTCGTGTTTCGTGATCACGAGTTCAGAATAGATCAGAATAGATCACAATAGTGAAATCTATCTTCAATTCTTTTCCTCTGTATCTTGATACGGATTAAGTTGAAATTATTTACAGACCTAGAAGATTCAAATCATGAGCTGATGAATCTTTCCTCAAAACGATTATCCGACATTCTACAAGCAGTAGTCTGCCCAAATATGGAGTATCGGTTGTCAGCAACTTGATCATACAGAATGTCTCGCAGAAACAGAGGAACAATGTAGGCAGCCATAGCTAAGGGAGGAAATGGAAACCCTAAGTTTTTAGCAGTCTGCAAAACGGCCTCCGATTTTATGTATGCCGTATCCTTATCGACTAGTACCACGCTTGAAATATCCTCTGGTGCGCGACCTGATCGTACCAGCAACGCTCTGCCAGCATCACTCTGCAGAGCCGCGAATCTCACTCTCCCTTCCGCATCGTTATCCAAAAGGAAATTTACAGCACCGTTGCATAAATTGCATACCCCGTCGAAGAGGATAATTGGGCGAGTATCCACAGCAAAATATACATTTCCCTTCGCCTTCATAAGCTCAAGTGACGATGCATCAGTTGCTCTCTCTGTAGCTAGATCTGCGCCGGCCACAATCAAGCCTCTACTAGAGTTCCTGTTGAGCTTCGCTGAGCTTTGCTTTGCACTTCTAGAGACTCCTGCTGTCAAATGTCGATTGAAACTTAGGGAAGCAGTTTTCTGCTTCAATGAGTTTCTCGATAGCAGCGCAATTGGTAAAGCCCAGACATGGATCGGCAAGATAGTCATCGAAGCCATAGCCGAAAACCTTTCCAATATTTCTTCCAACGTTTGAAATTCAGCCAATTCGCCAAAATTCTAACGCTATTGAATCTCACCAACAAATCTCCAGAACCAGAACTTCTCTCCTACTTTGATATTCTGCAATCTCTTCAAAGGAATGCCAAGAGATTCTTCTGTGCACGATCTAAGTTGCTGTGGTGTCCACGAACATCTGTGCTGTCGGAGGGCTTCCAACAAATCAGAGCATTATTATCTGGAATCCCAGCAATTAAGATCATCTTTCCCCTACACTCTTCTCCTACGAGTGAGTGGCAACGAAGGGTCAACACGAAAAGTCTCCATTTTTTGTGTGGATCCAGTTTCTGCACGAGGACTCCTAAACTAACATCCTAAATTAGCAGGTGAGGTTTGATCGACGAATTAGGTGGTTTCCACACTGACTTTGACAATCAAGAGGAATCGCAAAAGATTCCCGAACACAAGTTTGACGGAATTCTAGTTAAGGATGTAAGAATCAAGCTCCAAATACCAGGTCCCTATGAGCCGTTGCAGAAAGAATATTACGACTTTGGTTGTAGATAGCACATTTAACGATCCTGAACCAGATGCTGAAAAGAGTATTCTTCAGAGTTTATTCGCTCTTCACTACATTTTCATTTCGAGACAGCACAAAGCAGATACTGACAATAATAAAAATATCAATGACAATCAGCCGAATTCTCTTGGAATGTCCCGTGAGACGGAGAGAATATACGAGCAAAGATCAGAGGACTCCAACCCATGCTTGCTATTGAGGACAATAGGATAGATATGAGTGAGAAACATCACATATACTCCAGGTGCATATCGTGTGTGTCAATGTGAGTTTTGACTGAAATGTAACCAACAGCTCACAGGAGTGATAAACCGTGGCCACAAGATTCCCACCCTCGTGAACGCGTATATTCAACTTATTTAATGTGAATACAATAATCTACATAATCCACAAAAATGTGTAGTTGCCACAATCATTCAAAGGTCTGAACAAGTGGTAAGACATACAACAAAACAGAAGTTGGTTCTAGTGAACTATCACTGCAGGTGATAATAGTATTTTGAAAGCACATGACTCTTGATAGATTGAGTGTAGTATCGAGGAAAAGTTGCTATCACATCACATGTAACCTGATCAACGATGAGAAAATTTGCGTCATGATTTGGAGTGCAGCCTGCAAGTGTTGAGCTCATTACAATGCTCTTTTACCTCTTAGGTTTTATCTTCGTTTGGCTAAGGTACGGAAGCACATGTACCTACTTTACAAAAGAGAGGTTATGAGTTAGTATCCATAGATATGGTTGAATGCAAGTATAAGAAGTGTGAGTGCTCAAATTCCAAAGATATGAACCTTTTTTGCACATGAAAGGAAGAGAGCTTGTTCTACAAAAGATCTCAATTCCTCTCAAGAATTCATGCCTAGCATGAGAACCAAGGGTCAATCAATTTATAGTAAATTAGTATGGAACAAGTTGTTCACAATGAGGTACAGATCTAAATGTCACAGCTTGCAATTCTTTATTGTTATCTATTTAACCTCTTGGGTGTGAAAAACTCCCAAAAGAAGGTAATGGCACCAACTAGGCACACAACAAAATAGAAAACAACCAAAAGATCACATTCACTAAGGATAAATTTGAACAATAACCAGAAGGTGATGATCCAATCAACTACAAAGATGCTACTTCTACTACAAAGATTCATACTTCAAAGACTAAATTCTACACTTCCAAAAAAGCATGAGTCGATTGAAGGATCTTTGCATTGGTGACTATTCTTTATCTTTGCTTATTTTAAGTACTAGAAACACTACAATTCTCTCCCACGATCCATCAAGGCATTGCTTCTTTGGAACAACCAAGGACCACACACCTTAGCCACAAGTACTAGTGATCACATACACTCTATCAGTTGGGTTCCTACTACAAAGATTCCTCATAGTCACTCAAAAAAGATATTACACCTATACTTGGAATTAAGCAAAGCAAAGAATAGCTTTTGACTCTTTCACTTTATTTGTCTTCCATTGACTAAATACACATTTACATTGGAATGAAGGATTAAATAGTACTTCCTACTTGGAGCCAAAGAAATCCAATTTTGGAGGCAATACCTAGCTTAATCATGACTATACATTCCTTACATACTCTATGCTAATCTTTTGTACACTACTTAGGCACCTTCCACATATCAAGAGAGCTACTAGTTCCTCCTCCAAGAGAATTTCTACATCATCATTTTCAAACCCCCTAGTCCAAAGATTACAACTATAAAGATCTTACAACTATAAAGATCTTACAACTAAGAAGAGCTAAACTACGAAGGATCTTTGGCACAAAACATTACTACAAAGAACTACCTTCACTCCTAATTGCTCTAAGTAGAAGCTCTATCTTCTCCTTGTAATCTGAAATTTCTAAGATTAATGTATTGCAAGATTTAATGAACTTCCTATCTATCACTAAACTTCACTGCTAGTCCATCCATCTTTGGGTCTATATAGGTCTTTGCCTCTAATGTTTGTACATGCGGTTTTAGCTCCTGTAACTTTGTCTTTCTCATTTAAATTGCACCATTTGTTTGGCTATGGACAATGTACATTGCTACACACCTTACATCGCTGTCAAAAACATATACTATAGAAGCACAACTCATACATAAGTCATACATGAACTCTAAAGTGCCACAATTAATTAGTTCTTCTTCAAAAAGAATCACACTCAAACATATAAGTACTTGATCATTCACTCAACACTCTACCAACAATCAATCATTAATTAGAATCAAACCACACCCACTCCAACTAAGAGACTCTAGGTAACACTCACCGGCCTTTGTCCACCATAGCCAAGAACTCAAAGGCTCAACATCAGAGAAGTGAGCTCTCTAGAGCTACACTTTGAAGGTATATCGTTGATTTTGATCTAAGTCTCTTGCACTAACAAGACCACTGATGGCACATCCAACGGTGCAAATGATGCAAGTGATAGTGGGTCCTACCATGTGATCAATAGCCCTAACATGAAATCAGACCGTCAACAAGTAGTCCATGAGTAACTACCAAAATGCTTATGACTACCAACACTACTACTTTATTGTTTTAGCAATCTAGCTTTGATCTCACAAATTTTGTGATAGCTGTCATATATAAATATAAATATAAATATAAATATAAATATAAATAAATAAATAAATAAATAAATAAATAAATAAATAAATAAATAAATAAATAAATAAATAAATAAATAAATATATATATATATATATATCACTACACATCATACATCACTATCAACATCATACACTATAGAAGCACAACTCATACATAAGTCATATATGAACTCTAAAGTGCCACAATTGCCCTAATAGTTGGTGCTTAGGTCACTCTAACTCCAAATAGCCATCTATTCCAAGTATATGGTTTAGCCTATGGTGGGCAAAGATAAGGAGACAGGGTGCTATTGAGCCCCATTGTTAGTAATCTATTTGCAAACTATACCATATAAAGGGTGAACTAGCTATAGGTCAAGTACATCTAGGACATAACCATTATCCTTGAAGAACCACCTTGAGGGAGGAATCAAACATGGCATATGCCATCCTCTCAAACAACTATCACACAATAAAATAGTAGTAGCTCCACAAGAAGAGTGCATAACATACATTGCAAGCATTAACGTATCAATGCTTAGCTTTGGTCCATAGTGCCATCAATGTTTGGGAGGTGGCATGGTGCACAATCACGCACATGATCCTTCCAAACAACACCATCATGTCCTTCCAACAAAAGGACTCTAGAAGGCAAAACCTCACCCATTCTCAAGATAGTGTAGCTTGTAGTAAGATCAAGTGTTGTATGGTGCTATTTGCTATAGATATACATAGTCACATGGATGAAATCAATGGATCAAGGGTCTATAACCTCCTCTTCAAATAGTAGCATAGCATAAGGTATCCCTATGTTGAGCAATTGCCAAGTTCTCAAGAGCCATTGGCATCATTCTCTAAAAGTTCTCTGTCCATTGAGAAAATGAGCTCACCCATACATCTTGATCATCCAAGTCCAAAACTATAGTAGCATCCCAACAAATAGCTACAAGTAAATCTAGATGTTGTCCATAGAGTAGAAAGTAAGGAGAGAAGGATGCTAAGGAGGCTTACCAGCTGAATCAATAGCCCATGTCCAACCAAGGCAATTAGAGATCCCAATCTCCCAAGTGGCATATTTGCAAACTATACTTATGCAATCCTTTCTTCACTGTCCAAACCACTTTCTCTACTAAGCCATCTAACTCAAGGTGATCTTGGGAGGTAGTACAATGATCAATCAGAGCCTTGTCACTCAAGACTTGAAACTCTATCAAGAACTTTGTACCTTGATCAGTCAAAACCTCAATTGGTGCACCAAAATAGCTAAGAACCTGATCAAGGAACAAGTAAGCCATCCCTTCATTGGACTTGTCAAGAAGTGCCACCAACTCAATCCACTTGGAGAAACGCTCTACTATAACCAAAACATATTGAGATATCATCACAGTCAATGGTAAAGGACTAACAAAGTCCAAACTCCAGCGGCAACCCAATGTTATGATAGGTAATGGTGTAATTGTGGCATAAGAGCATTAAATGATGCTCTAACTTGGTCACAAGCCACACATTTGGAAACAAACTGTTGTACATTGGTCTACCATGCCACCAATAATGACTCCAAAGTAAGCTATATGTATGCTTTACACCAAAATGTCCTAGCTCTTCATGAGCATGACAGACCAACTGTGGTCTTTGAGATGGAAGTGGTACTACTTGCACTCTACCATCCTCCCATATACAAAGAAGGTGCCTGCACTCCAATCTAAACCACCTAGCTTGCTAAAGAGCACGGTCTTTTTACTTTGGCTCCAACTATGCCACCCACAACACCAATGCATAGATAATCCATCACTAAGACATCATCGTGAATATCTTGCTGGATGATACCAATATCTCCACCTTTTGGATTGGTGACCACAATAATTCCTCTTATATGCATTGAGAGACATACTACTAAAGTCTCAAAAAATATACATAGAAAGGTAGATGCATGCCAACCTAGCACTATCTCCTCATCTCTCTTACCATGCCAACATGCTTCAATCTGATCCTTCTTGCTAGGACATGGGTTTCTACTCAACCCATTTGCATCATAATTCACCACTTTAGGTCTATGAATAACCATGAAATCATACTCCTATAAAATCGGATTCTCTCATGCAAGCTTCCTTAAAAGCTTATTGGATTCCATCAACCACTTCAATGGTTGATGATCAATGATGAGAGTGAAGGAGTTACCAAATAGGTAACATAAAACATGTGCTACTGCCCCATACTACTCTCCTTCATATGAACTATATTTCACCTCCGCTAAATTGTTGGAGCAATTAGCATAGTCCACCACAAACTCCTTCTCTTTATCATCATGTTTGGTGAGCATTGCTCCAAGCTCAAATGTACTCCAATCAGTGTAAACCTGGAATGATCATCCTTGGATTGGTCTCCTAAGAATAGGGGCAAATACCTCTCCTTGAGCTCTATAAAAGCTCTCTCCTGCTCATCTCTCCAACACCACTCATGTGGTAGCTTGGTCAGTTTTTTCAAGGCCTTGGCAATAATACTAAATCCTCTAACATAGCAGTGATAGAAGTTTGCCAACCCAAGGAATGCTCGTACTTTACTCCCATCCACATGCTAAGGAATACATGCAATAGCTTCCACCTTGGTTTGCTATACACTAAGTCCTCAAAGGTAGATAATGTGATCCAAATACTTAACCTGCTTGTGGAAGAATCTACACTTCCCAAGATGTAATCTGAGTCCATGAGATCTCAATCTCTCAAACACCTCCAGCAAATACCTCTCATGCTCCACAATAGTGCTATAGACCAAAATGTCATCAATATGGCACCAAGCAAATCTAATATTGCTAGGATCATGCACATGACACTCTAGAACTTGGTAAGAGCATTCTTTAACCCAAATGATAAGAACCTCCACCAATATAATACATCCTTTATGTGAGGACCAATACCCCAAATGCTATCTTGGGCTTATCCTCCTCCCTAATTGGAAATTGATGATATCCTACTTGAAGATCCAAAGTATTGAAGACCTTTGCATACCAAATGCATCAAACATCTCCTCTGGTATTAGGCATGACATGCCTAATCTACAATTTACAAGGCAATAATCTCCACACATCTACCTATCTATATAATTTCCATGCATATCCTTCTTGGCTACATCATTGTGCATACTCTCTATGTGAAATCTCAACCAAACCAAAACTCAAAAAGGTCTATATGCCGGCTTTGAATCAATCCTCTCTCCATGTCACTATATCTATAGGGATGTTAAAAAACTAGTGTATCACTAGTAAGCTCAATCCAAATACTAGGTCCTTTTAAAGCACCCAAATTGTTCATAATAATGGCAAAAAAATTCATATAACTCCTGAAGAACTTCCAAACTCTATGTCTTTCCCCTCCTATAAACTTGGGTCCAAGATTTGGCTTCCAAGTATCCTTTGTAATTGATGTAGGAGTGGAATACATATTGATTGACTGCTACACTAGGCCCTTGGGAGCAGTAGTGTCATGTCTCCAACCACTAGAGTTCCTAACCTAAGTATGGAAAGCTCTCTCTGATTTGGTTGCAAGCTCCATACGTCCTCTAATTGCATCCCAAGTAGACCATGCTCACCTAGATGGAATCCAAGGAGACCTCTTTCACTAGTAGCCATTGGTTGTGTCCCAAGAATACCCTCTCCACTTGGTCTATCGCCTCCATCATGTGCCTGATCATCTTGAAAGGCACCGAGCTCATAAGTGTCTGAGTGGTGATGCCTATCAAGCACATCCTATGTTGCTATGCCAAGCCAAGGCTCACAATCCAAGTCAACCAATTCAGGTCCATAGACATAGTAGTACCAATGTGAAAATCCATCGCTCACTCCCTCTCATCAACATTGGATTCCACCAGCTACTATAACTATGAGTCATAAACAAGTCCAAGGTCTCTCTCTCAAAAAGCATGGAAGTGTAGGAAACTCATAAGTGTAGATAAAGAGGGTCTGGACTGTCCAACAAGGTTCATCACTACCATAGGTAACCTATTAGACTAGTGCCCAACATCTGAGACTAGCACCCAACATCCAAAATATCATCAATAGTAAGGTGGTCTAGTTGTTGAATCCCATCATAAGAATGTTATAGAACCTCTTTGGGTAAGAGGTTTGTCCACCAAAGACAAAGATGATGAGCCCATGATCCTACTCTAGATCCATCCAACAACATGGTAAGTCTTATCCAAGAATGGACTTGATGGGTACAAGAATCACCAATCAAAGGGATGTTCTTTGAAATGTAGGCTAGAGAAACAAACTGATGAACTTGAAGATGTTGTTGTGTATGTAACATCTCCCAAAACACACTAGACTAGGGATCTTGAAGACCCAAACCTTGGCCAACACAGGTATATCCTTGACATGGCCATCCAAAAAATTATTAAATCAATGGGACCATATTTCTCCAAATCTTGTGTCCCTAACAAAGACATGTCTATTGGTAGGGTCTTTTGGTACCCTTGATTGCTAAGATTGGTAATAACTCATGATATTGATAGGCCAAGTGTATCACATGATGTAAAGAGACTTGCCTAGCAATCTCATCTCTCTCCACATACAAGTACCTCTACACTCATATTCTTGCTTGTAATATCTTAGCTAGTCTAGTGCTAATCCCACCAAACAACTCCAATAGACATACTCCCTCTATTGGATACTGCCAAGCAATGAGTGTGATACCCAAAGGTAACAACATGAGAGACTCCAAAGGCTCATCCACTCATTGGTCTCCTAGAAGTACAATGGCTCTACTCCAAGCCTATTGCACCAATTGATCTACATGCTACTACAATGCATCCTTAGAACTCCACAATGGAACATCCAAGGTAGATGGAACAATCTCACTTGTACTCCAAATTTGAGTGATCTCTTATGGTACTAGAGTATTCTTTGTGTGGGCATTCCACTCCAATAAGTCACTAGGTCAAGTATACAAAACCATTGAAAGTTGAAATTGATGCCATGTCTCTGATTACAATGAGCCAAGATTGCCATCACTAAAGTGTATTGGTAGGCAACATACATGTTATTTGCATGACTGCCAACTTGGTTTATAGGACCATCTCCTTCCAATAGTCAATATTAAAACCCATGGGGTATAACATTGCTCCACCAACTAGCATATCATATGATTGTACTATGTCATAATGGCTTGAGCTCTCACCATCGAGCTATCAATCAGACAACTAGGCTGAATCTAGACAATGAGCTCTCCACATGTGATGTACTGTGTAGAATCACTCCTTAGAGATATTTGGATCTGAAATGGACACCTATCCACATCGGTCTTCCGTAGCTCCAAACAACTATAGCTTTCCCCAACATAAGGTGCACCAAATTTTGATATGACCCTTTATGGTATATACACCTTCCTTAAAGGTCCCACAAAATGGAAAATCCTCCTCTGGTTATATAATAAGACAACTCCAAGTGTGAATTGTGCTCGCTCAAAGGTAGGTCTAGTTGGTAACTCCTCTAATCTAGTTGTTGTTGCTTGCCATAAACCATTGGTCACTAAGCGGATCCCATGCTCCTCAACCAAGGCAGTCTACTATCAACCACCTCAACTCTAGTAACAAGAAATGCATCATCCCTACTCTCAAAAAGTGTGGCAGCCAACCAAAACACTAGAGTTGGGTCAACTCCCAATGTAAACATGTCACTAGTTGAGAATAAAGAGAAGTGCATAATCAACTGAGCCGCTCCCAATATCAAGCTAGACTCAATTTGTGTTGTAGCGTGTGGTTGACTAGCAAGTATTTTATCATGCATACCATCACTACCTACCACACCTAAACTAGGACATCTAGGAGCCATGAGCGTTGTTTGTAGTGCCTCAGAGAGTGTGAAAGACTAGGGAAGTCTAATCTATCTACCAGCTTCTCCTCTCTGTGCATCCAACTCCAATGATGCTCCTTTAGGCTCTGGAGCACGTATTGCACTCCTAGTCATTGTGGCAGATGCATCTACTTATGTTGCTCCACACATGAAATCCAAGACGTCTCTATCACCAACATAAGAGATGGAAGCCTCAACACCCAAACTTGATCTTATTTGATCTATGGCCATGCTAACCAATCTCTACTCCAATTGCTCAATCCAAGTAGCCATGGCTATATCAAAAGTAAGGGCATGTATTGCATCCTTACCAAGTGTGGATCCTCTACCACCACCTCTACTACCTCATCCTCCACAACCCGGAGCTCCTTTACTACATGCTATAACAACCCTACTACTATGTAACTACAGGTGAAGTCAAAGCATCGGTCACTTATGTGATCAAATTTAGGGCAATGGTCACATTGTCTCTATGTTGATTGTGATGCACCAGAGGTATTATGTCCATTGCTTTGAGTGCACTCTCTCTTGTTGTGAGGTCCACCACAAATCAAACAAGCAACACTACCACTCATTGGCTATTGTTGACCTAAAAATGAAGCTAAAGGTCTAGCTCCAATAGGCCCTCAACTTGCTTCATACAATTTGGGCTATACATTTTGTCCTTGGAAGCCAACATGGCATGGTGCACTCTATTGCACTCTAGAAGAAGTAATAGTTGTGGATGAGGTCTCCCCACCAAATCTAGATATCACCACTCTCTCCTCCACCATGTGAGCTTAATATGCTTAGCCAAACTAAAGAATTTTGCAAAGCAAGTGAAGTAGCTTGTAACAATGTAGCATCATATAATTTATGTTGCAACTCCTTGTCTAGGATCCCATACCAAAAGTGGACTATATGGGCCTCAATAACTCCTTGAGTGAAATTGATCAGCCATCTTATGTGAGTGTATACCTTGCATGGGCTCTCTCCAACCTTCCATTGGAACTCTTGCAAGCTACTCAACTTGTCAGTCCGCACTCCCTAGTAGTTCTACCTCAAGCATAAAGACCTCCACCATGGGGTTAAACCTTGGTACTACACTACCTCTTGTAGTGGTATCTCCACTCGTAGTAGCACCATCTCCAACTAGTGCACCTCCACTAGATCTACTAATGCTATTAGAGCTAGAACTCATGGGTACTATCGATCTACTCCTAGCAAACAAGCCTAAAGTGATGGAGATGTAGTTTGGATACCAATATTGTATCCATAGCTTGATCTCCTCCAAGTAAGCTCTCCTAAACTCATGATATTCATCCATTGGTGGACCCTCCAAGTGCTAAAACAACCATTTCCATACCATGAAAGGTATAAATAAAGTTGGGTTCCGCATCTACTACAAATCACACCACCTATCAAACTCTTGGATGAAGTCATCCAACTCAATGGTATCCACTATACTAGAGTAGCACTTGGGGCCTTTGGAGGCCCCATAAGTCTTGTGCATGTTCTACAACAATGGTGTAGATACACCAAGTGCACTCTCAATTGTATTAGCTCATGCATCACACTCCAACTCAAAGTCAATCTCCTTCCTCATTGGGACTTGAGATATAGGCTGATATTGAGTGCTACTCTAGGTGAACCCATTACGTATTGCAATGCTATCTTCTTTGGAATCTCCAAAGAACTCCGTCATGACAATGTAATTCAAACCGCAAGCGTAACCACCTCAAGTACCCCACCAAGGACCACCACCAAGTGCCAACACCAACTGAATATCACCCAATAATATAGCTCTAACTATGAAAATCTACACTAGGAGAAAGGGTGACCTATAACTTGCCATCATAATATGCACTCTAATGGTCCGTAGGTCATCACTTCTTGCCTAACTGGAGAGAAACAAAAATAGTGTCACTGGTCATCACTCTAGCTTCACTACCAAGAGCACACTAGAGTACTAATGCTCTAAAGTCAAGGCAACTCACATAAACATGGTGCATAAACAAGAAGTAAAGAATGGAGAGGAACTAATCACAAAAAGTCTAAACCCTCCCTCACATAAATCAACACAAGACTAACTCTACCATCATTTGGCAATTGATATAATATGAATGTCTACCTACTTCCTAAGCTACCAGGATCACAAAGAATGGAATCAAATTGCCTCTCCTAGCCAAAGCTACATGTGTATACGTGCCAAACTATTAATGGAATAGTCACTCAGATGACAAGTGAAGGTGGGCCAATTGGCTAAGGCACCAATCTAAGAACCAAAGATCTAGGATAAACCCTTTGCATACAATCTAGAAGGGTGGGCAGATTTTGCCAAATAATGACCAACAAAACCACTTTAAACTAGCTTTCCTATCAAGTTGGCTTGCTAGCACTTCTAGGCCTTTATAGCCTTTTATAGCCCTATGCCTCCATGCCAAAATTCAGCCAAAAGAGGCTTTTCTTCTTGCCAATTCAAACCCTCTCCAAATCTGGCCAAGCTTCACCCAACTTAAGCCAAATTTGGGGCAATTTGAGTGACCTCCAAATCTGGGCAACCTCCACCAAATCTGATATAACTCCTCTATAGTTAGCTGACTATCAAATTCTCCACTAAATCTCCACTAGAGCCAAATTGGAAGGATGGGGATCTCCAAATCTCTAATTTGAGGAGATGGGTTCCAAACTCCACCTTTAATTTTGAACTTCAAGCCCAATTCACACCAAGCCTACCTATTTTCATCTTTTGGGTTCAAATTGAACACTATTGTCTAAAATTGACTCCATTCTTAGAAATTTGGCTTGTAGTTCCGCACACCATCTACTTCATTGCCAAATCTGCATCAAATTGCATAGAGCTTTTGCACACAATTACTCTCAAGGAAATTTGAATCATGATTGAGGTACCAATGATCAACCAGACTTAGATATACCAGCAATACCCTCAATTCATGCACCTGATTTCCCCTTGATTCTCATTTCTTTGATGTAATCAATTCTTCTTTGACTCAAATCACACTCAAATAGATCAATACTTGATCATTCACTAAACACTCTACCAATAATCAAGCACTCATTACAATCAAGCCAAACTCACTCTAGCTAAGAGACTCTAGGTCATGCTTGTAGGCCTCTATCCACCATAGCCAAGAACTCAAAGGCTCAAAATCAAAGAAGTGAGCTCTCTAGAGCTACACTTCAAAGTTATACCCCTGATTTTGACCTAGGTTTCCAACTCTAATGGTGCCACTAATGGCACATCTGACAGAGTGAATGGTGCAAAAGATAGTGGGTCACACCAATTGATCAATAGCCCAAACATGAAATCAGACCATCAACAAGTAGTCCATGAGTAATAACCAAAATGCCTATGATTACCAACACTACTACTCTAGTGTTCGAGCAATCTAGCTTTTACATCATGAATGTCTTGACAACACCAATTGATCTTAGAGATCTTCCATATTCTTGAGTATCTTTTCTTTGGCTTCCTTTGGAGTAGCATGTAAGCCTCAAAGTTATGCAATGACTTCCTCTATCATCTTTGGTCCATCTACAATTTGTTCTACTTCTTGAGTACTTCTTGTATGGCTTCTATTTGTAATGTTACTTCCTTCATGTATTTGGCCATTTGCAATTCCAAGGTAACAATCTTTACCTTTTCTCCCTCCAACTCACCTCAAATACTCACTACTTTTTCTCCTTGCCTTGCAACTCATCTTTGTATCCTTTGTGCTTATGCTCTTGCTCAAGCCAAAGAGCCCTTAGGTCTTCTTACAATCTTTGGATATCTTCTTCAAAGTTCTTCCTATTAGTATTGAGTGATGTATTTTGTTGTTTGAGCTCATAGTTCTCTTTTACTCAGGTGTTCACCTTCATATACTCCTTGTATAGTGTGGTACCCACATTTTTGTTTTTTTCTTATTTTTGAAGAAGTGTACAAAAGAAGTCATATTATGCTTGTATGACATCAAAAGTTGAAGATTGGTGTCTTTGGGTTGTAACTCAAGGTAAAGTGACTTTGTGACAAAAGACAAAGTACTCGGATTGGCCTTATCATCATTCAACCTAAAGTAAGGAGAATTTGGCTCGAGGGTGCTCAACTCGAGGCAATGATAATGTAACAACTTTGCTTTGGGGTTGGACATTCAAGAAGGCACCACACACAAAAATGGCCAGCCTATGAGCGGAGGAAAATTGACAATGACAAGAGCATGAAGGAGGTGTGATTTCTCAATAAAAACCCAAAGTGAAGAAAGATAGAGAAGGCATGCCACTATAAGACTCGAGATACAGACAAAGAGATGACACGTAATTTTCCATTGCCATTAAGGAGTCATCTTGAGAGAGATTGTGGAAAAGGAAGTGTAGTAAGAGATGCACTTGTGTGTCGAGAGGAAGTCAAGAGCGTTAGTTTGGGAATCAGTCAGAAGAGTAGCCACCAACCTAGAGAAGAGGAGAGTAAGATGAGGTGTGATTTCTTGGTAGAATCTCAAAGTGAAGAAAGACAGAGAAGGCACGCCACTATAAGACTTGGGATACAAACAAAGAGATGACAAGTAATTTCTATTGCCATTAAGGAGTCATCCTGAAGGTGACCGTGGGAAAGGAAGTGTAGTAAGAGATGTGTTGGTGTGTTGAGAGGAAGTCAAGAGAGTTAGTCTGGGAATCAGTCGGAAGAGTAGCCACCAACCTAGAGAAGAGGAGAGTAAGATGAGAGGTGGGAAGAAGAACTCGGAATTTGCAGTGTGAAATCATGCGATTTGGAGATTAGATGTGATCGGTAGAATCAAAGTCTTGAGCAGGCTTTGGATCACATTCTTGGCATGGAACTAGAACATAAGCTTTCCAGGTTTCATGACTGAGATCATCAAGAGTAAATGTCTCAATGGGCCCAAGGAGAAGATAAGAGAGGAAATCTGGCTCGTTGGACAAAGTTGGATTGGAGGTTAGTACTCAGAAGAGAGGCGGGTGAAAAGCAAAGAGCTACATTCTTGGAGAAAGGAGAGGTAGCTGAAGAAACCCAAGAAGTGAGAGATGCCTTTTCTTCAAAGTGCACAAAGAGTGGCTACAAATGTGAGGAGAGGCATTGTAAGTGCAATGATGGCTATTTTGAAGCTGAAGCAAACCACTTATGTGATGAAACATCAAGCGGTGTTCTTGCATAAGATGATTGCAGGGGAACCAATCAATTGGGCAAAGTGTTTTCATCAACATACAAGACACATGGTGTGGAACTTGCAGGACAAGTTGCCTCCACACTACATTGTGCCATTTGCAGCCCACTTCTACTTGGGACTGAATTTGCTGAACACGGCAGAGAGACAAAAGATGGTGTTGTACTTCCACCCAATTTGAGAAGAGATGCTGATATAGAGGAGCAGCAATATATCTTGCAGATAAGGAGCAATGACAAGTACTACGTGCAGACGGGGCAAAGAGTGCAGTTGAAAGTGAACACTCCAAAGTCTAAGAAGAGGAGTCGACAAGAAGAAGAAGAAGAAGTAGCAGTGACGAGACCTCGGAAGACCAAGAAGATGAACCCAAGGAAAGACTTGGTGGTAATTGCGTTGTTGGGTGAAGAATAAGAAGGCAAAGCCAAGTACAAGTCAGAAGACTTGGAGAAGGAGGAAGAACCTGAACTCACATTGCAAAGTGGTGAAGCAAGCAGTAAGAGTGAAGATGGTGTAGAGATGCAATCGGTACCCAAGAAGGAAGAAGGAAAGCTGGAAATGGAGGAAGAATGTAACCCAAGACCCAAAGATGAAGTTCTAGAGAAGGAGGAGAAGAGGGTGACCATTCAAAGAGGAGTCTATTCCAAAAGGAAAGTGAAGTATGAAGTAGGACCAAGTAAGAGAAGGGAAGTAGAGAGTGGAAGTTCAAGGAGCAAAGAATCCATTCCAATAAGGCAATTGCAGCTAAGAAGGCAAGTTTCAAGTGAAGAAGAAGCAAAGAAGGAGGAAAGCCTGCAAGTGCTCCAGAACCTAGAGGAGCATCAGTGGAGTTGGACCCACAAAGAGGAGAGGTTGGGAGATAGGTCAGACTTCCTCAATCTTTCACACTATCTGAGGCATTGCAAATGACATCCATGGTTCCTAGACGTCCCAGTGTAGGTGTGGTAGGTGGTGATGGAGTACATGATGGACTACCTACTAGTCAGCCACTTGCTACAAGACTACACAGACTAAGTCTAGCATGATATTGGGGGTGGCTCAGCTGATTATGCGGTGTCCTTTGTTTTTGGCCAATGACATGTTTACATGGAAGTTGACCCAACCCTAGTGTTCCGGTTGGCTGCCACTCTGTGTGAGAGTAGGGATGGTGCGGTTCCTACTACTAGAGCAGAGGTGGTTGGTAGTGGAGCTGATTTGGTTGAAGAGCATGGGATCCGTTCAGCGACCAGTGGTTTATGGCAGGCAGCAGTGGCTAGACTAGAGGAGTTGCCAACTAGACCGGCCTTTGAGAGAGCATGGTTCACACCTGGTGTTGTCCTATTGGATAACCAGAGGGGGGTTTTCCGTTTGGTGGGACCTTCAGGGAAGGTCTATACACCACAAAAATTCTTGTTAGACTCTGGTGCACAGCCCCTTCTATTGGGGAAGGCTGCAATAGTCGGTCTGGAGTTATGGAAGATCAATGTGGAGAGGTGTCCATTTCAGATCCAAACATCTCTAGGTGGTGGTTCGACACAATATATCACACGTGGGGAGCTTGTTGTCCATGTTCAATTTGGTCATCCGACTGATAGCTTGGTGGTGAGAGCTCATGCTATTGCGACAATAGTTGAGTTATATGATGTGCTAGTTGAGGGAGCAATGTTATACCCCATGGGTTTTAATATTGACTATTGGAAGGAAATAGCCTCCTATAGACCAGGTTGGCAGTCTAGTGAGGGACGGGTATGTTGTCTACCATTACGCTTCAGTAGTAGCAATCTTGGCTCACTATAGTTCGGGACCATGGCAGCATCAGTTTTAGCTTTGAGTGATGCAGTTACTTGGCCGGGTGACTTGTTGGAGGGGAATGCCCATGTAGAGGATACTCCAATACCAGAGGAGATCACTCGGATTTGGAGTACAAGTGGGATTGTTCCATTCATCTTAGATGTTCCATTGTGGAGTTCAAAGGGGGCATTGCAGCAACATGCAGATCAATTGGTGCAATAGGCTTGGAGTGGAGCCTTCATACCATCAAGAGATGAGTGTGAGGATGAGCTTCTAGAGTCAATTGATTTGACACCTCTCGATACCACATTCATTGCTTGGCAGTATCTAGTAGAGGAAATATGGCTATTGGAGTTGTTTGGTGGGATTAGCACCGGACTAGTTGTAGTATTACAGGCGGGTATACAAGTATAGAAGTACTTGTATGTAGAGAGAGATGAGACTACTAGGCAAGTCTCTACATCATGTGGCACACTTGGCCTATTAGTATCCGGAGTTATTATCAATGTTAGCAATCAAAGGTTACGAGAAGGCCCTACTAGCAAACATTTCCTTACTGGGGGCGCATGATCTGGAGAGACATGGGCCTATTCACTTGGTGATTTTTGGATGGCCATGTCAGGGACATACACATGCTAGTAGAGGATTGAGTCTTCAAGATCCTTGTTCAGGTGTGTTTTGGAAGATGTTACGGATATTATGACATCTCCAAGTTCATCAATCTATTTCTCCAGCTTACCTTTTAGAGAACATTCCTTTGATGGGTGATTCTTGCACCAGAGTGATGGCAAGTACACATCAGGTCCATTCTTAGATAAGACCTATTGTATTGTTAGATGCAGCTAGAGTGAGATCATGGGCTCATCATCTTTGTCTTTGGTGGACACACCTCTTACCCAAAGAGGTTCTACAGTGCGCTTATGATGGGATTCAACGACTTGACCACATCCTTGTTGATGATATCTTGGATGTTGGGCATCCATCTTGGATAGAGGTAGTGGCTGATAGGTCACCTATAGCAATGGTGAACCTAATTAGACAACCTAGAGCTACATTTCCCACACTCATGAGTTTCCCAAGCTCTCATGCTTTTTGAGAAGGAGGACCTGGACTTGTTTGGGACTCACAGTTATAGCACTTGGTAGAGCCCAACGCTGATGAGAGAGAGCGGGCAATGGGTTTTCACACCGGTATTACTGATGTTCTAGTAGTGTTAGAGGTATCCATGCATTAGGTGTTAGGTCAGGCTATGCACCTAAACTATTTGACCTGGATTGTGAGCCTTGGCTTGGTAGAGCAACGTAGGATGTGCTTGGTAGGCATCACCACTCGGACACTTGTGAGCCTTGTGCCTATCGAGACAATTCAGGCACATGCTGGGGGCAATGGACCGAGTGGACATGGTATTCTTGGGACACATCCAGTAGCTACTAGGGAGAGTGGTCTACTTGGAGTCCATCCAAGTGAGCATGGGCTACTTGGATTACACCTCTTGGTCCACATGGTATGCAACTAGAGGACGTGTGGAGCTTGCAACCACAATGGAGGGAGTTTTTCACATAGAGATTGGGACCTCTAGTGGTCGGGAGCATGACACTATTGCTCCCAAGGGCCTAGTGTAGCAGCCAGTCAATATGTCTTCCACTCCTACTACAGTTATAGAGGATACTTGGGTGCCAGATCTTGGACCCAAGCTTACTGGAGAAGAAAGACAGAGAGTTTGAAGGTTCTTGAGAATCCACACAAGTTGTTTTGCCTTCAGTATGAAGGGTTTGGGTGCTCTGAAGGGACTTGGTATACGGATTGAGCTGACTAGCAATACACCAGTTTTTTGACGTCTTTATCAATATAGTGAGATGGAGAGGACATTGATTTCAAGCTAGAGTAGTGACCTTTTTGAGGCTAGTTTGGTGGAGATTTCACATAGAGAGTATGCATCAGCAACAATGATGCCAGCCAAGAAGGATATGCATGGCAATTACACAGATAGGCAAATATGTAGAGATTATTGTCCTATCAACCGATAGACCAGGGCTGATTGGTATGCCATGCCTATAGCGGAGGAGATTTTGATGCGATTGGGCATGCAAAGGTCTTCAGTACTTTAGATCTTTGAGCAGGATATCATCAATTGCCAATCAAGGAAGAGGATAAGTCCAAGATAACATTTTGGGCTATTGATCCTCACGGCAAGGATGTGTTATATCAGTGGAGGTTCTTACCATTTGGGTTAAAGAACACTCTTGCTGAGTTCTAGAGGATCATGGATAGGACTCTAGTTGGATTGGATTTTGCTTGGTGTTATATTGATGACATTTTGGTCTATAGCACTACTATGGAGTAGCATGAGAGACCATTGTTGGAGGTGTTTGAGAAGTTGAGATCTCATAGACTCAAATTACATCCTAGGAAGTGTAGGTTCTTCCACAAGTAGGTTGAGTATTTGGGTCACACTATTTGCCCCAGAGGACTTGGTGTTCAGCAGACCAATGTGGAGGCTATTGCACGTATTCCTTGGTCTACGGATGTGAGTAGAGTGCAAGCATTCCTTGGGTTGGAAAACTTCTATTGCCACTATATACGAGGATTTAGTGCCATTGCCAAGGCCTTGACAAAGCTGACCAAGCTTACACATGAGTGGTGTTGGGGAGATGAGCAGGAGATAGCTTTTGTAGAGCTCAAGGAGAGGTTAACATCTGCTCCTATTTTGAGGAGACCGATCAGAGGACAACCATTTCAGGTTCATACTGATTGGAGTATGTTGGGGCTTAGAGCGGTGCTCACCTAGCATGATGATGAGGAGAAGGAGTTTGTGGTGGCATATGCTAGTCACTCCAACAATTCAACAGAGGCAAAGTATAGTTCATATGAGAGAGAGTGCTTGGCAGCAGTTTGGGCAATAGCATATTTCCAATGTTACCTATTTGGTAACTCCTTCACTCTAATCACTGATCAGTAGCCACTAAAGTGGTTGATGGAGTCCAACAAGCTTTCAGGGAAGCTTGCACGATAGGCTCTGATTTTATAGGAGTATGATTTCATGGTTGTTCATAGACCTAGAGTGGTGAACCATGATATAGATGGGTTGTGTAGAAATCTATGTCCCAACCAGCATGATCAGACCAGAGCACGTTGGCATGGTGAGACAGATGAGGAGATGATGTCAGGTTGGCATGCATCTGTCTTTCTATGTATATTGGTGGTATCTCTCTCAGCGCATACAAGATGAGTTATTGCAATCATAGATCTAGAGAGTGAAGATATTGGTACAGTTCAGCGAGACATTCATGATGATGTCTTAGTGATGGACTATCTTTGCACTAGTGTTGTGGGTGGCACAATTGGGGCCAAGGAGAGAGACCAAGTTCTTCAGCAAGCCAAACGTTTCAAATTGGAGGGCAGACACCTTTTGCATGTATGGGAGGATGGTAGAGTGCAAGTAGTACCACTTCCATCTCAAAGACCATATTTGGTTTGTGATGCTCATGAGGAGCTAGGACATTTTGGAGTCAAGCATACATATAGCTTACTCTAGAGTCATTATTGGTGGCACGGTATGCAGACCAAGGTACAACAGTTTGTTGCCTAATGTGTGGTTTGTGACCGAGTTAGAGCATCATTCAATGCTCCTACGCCATAGTTACACCCATTACCTATCATGGGATTGGGTTACCATTGGAGTTTGGGCTTTGCTGGACCTTAACCGCTGACTGTGAGACATCATTGGTATATTTTGGTGATGGCGGAGCACTTCTCCAAGTGGATTGAGTTGGTGGCACTTCCTGACAAGTCTAGTGAAGGGACAACTTACTCATTCCTAGATTGAGTTCTTAGTCATTTTGGTGCACCATTTGAGGCTTTGACTGATCAGGGTACATAGTTCTTGGGGGAGTTTCAAGTCTTGAGTGACAAGACTTTGATTGATCATCTTACTACATCTCAAGATCACCCTGAGGCAAATGGCTTAGCAGAGAGAGTGGTTCAGATGGTGAAGAGAGAATTGCAAAAGTATGGTTTGTAGAGAGGCCACTTGGGAGATTGGGATCTCTAGTTACCTTGGTTGGCCATGGGCTATCGGTTCAGCCGGCAAGCCTCCTTAGCATCCTTCTCTCCATACTTTCTACTCTATGGACAAGATCCAGATTTACCTACAGCCATTCATTGAGATGCTACTATAGTTTTGGACTTGGATGACCCTGATGTATGGATGAGCGCATGTTCTCAACGTGCAGAGATCTTTTGGAGAGTGATGTCTATGGGCTTTGAGAACTTTGCGATTGCTCATCATAGAGATACTTTATGCTATGCTACCATTCAAGGAGGAGGTTATAGACCCTTGATCCGTCAATTTTATCCAGGTAATTATGTATATCTATAATAGACAGCACCGACAACACTTGATGTTTTGATAGGCCACATTATCTTGAGAGTGCGTGAGGTTTTTCCATCTGGATTCCTTGTGTTAAAAGGATGTGATGGTGTTGTTTGGAAGGATCATGTGCGTAATTGTGCACCATGCCACCTCCCAAACATTGATGGTACTATGGACCCAAGCTTGGCACTTGTACATGCAAGCTTGAGGTGTATGTTATGTGGCTCTTCTGGTGGAGCTACTACTATGTTAGTGTGTGATAATTGTTCAAGATGATGGCATATAGCATGTATGACTCCTCCCCTCACGGTGGTTCCTCAGGGACAATGGTTATGTCCTAGATGTATTTGACCTATAGCTAGTTCATTCTTTATATGGTATAGATTGCAGACAAGCGACTAACGATAGGGCTCCATAGCACCCGGCCTCCTAATCTTTGCCCATCATAGGGTATACCATATACTTGGAGTTGATGGCTATCTGGAGTTAGAGGGACCTAACCGCCAGCTAGGAGGCAATTGTGGCACTTTAGATCCTATATATGACTTATGTATGAGTTGTGCTTCTATAGTGTATGATGTTGACAATGATGTATGTTGTATAACGATGTATATATGCACGACAACTATCATGCCATTTGTAGTTTCGCATCTAGATTGCTCGGACATTGGAGTTGTAGTGATAGTACTTAGAGTTATTTCAGCAATTTCTTAAAGACTACTTTTTGATGGTCAGATTTTGTGTTTGGGGTACTGACTTGATGGTGGGGCCCACTATCACTTTGCACCATTTGCACCATTGAGTGTGCCGTCAGCAGGACCATAAGGGTTCAGACCTAGCTCGAGTCCAAGAGGTATACTTTTGAAGTGCAGCTCCAAAGAGCTCACTTCTTTGATATTGAGCCTTCGAGTTCCTAGCTATGGTGGATAGAGGCCGGTGAGCGTCACCTAGATTCTCTATGCTAGAGTGGGTGTGGCTGGATTGTAATCACTGCCCAATTGTTGGCAGTTTATAGAGTGACAGATCAAGTATTGATCTAAGTTGAGTTGAGTTGAGAGTGGTAAACAATCTGATTATTGTGGCACTTTAGAGCCTATGTATGACTTATGTGTGAGTTGTGCTTCTATAGTGTATGATGTTGACATTGATGTATGTTGTGTAGCAATGTATATACGTACAACAAAGGTGAGATCACAACGATGATGGTATGCATATTGTTTTTGACGATTCTGAGCAACATGGAGGTGAGATTTGGCTTGTTGGAGAGATTTGGAGATGGTGGTCAAGAAGGTTGAAGTACAGGGGACTTGAGATGGAAGAAGAGCAAGAAGAGAATCTGGGATAAGTGGATCTTGGCTAAAATTAAGAAAGAAAGGAGAGAATCCGGTGCTTGCATGTTTAGAATTATTGTATGCAAACTCCGCTACAAGACATTGATCCCAATTGGTATGGTGAATGTTGATGAAGGCACGAAGCATATCTTCCAAGGTGCGATTTGCATGTTTAGTTTGTTGATCAGTTTGAGGATGATAGGCTGTGGACAAAGCAAACTTTGTGCCAAGTAGCTGGAAGAATGCTTGCCAAAACTTTTCAATGAAACAAAGATCACGATCGGAGATGAGTACACATGGCATCCCATGATGTTTGAAGATATTATTGAAGTAGAGTTGCACCAAGGTTGGAGCATCCACAATATCAACCGTTGGTGCCAAATGGATTTTCTTGCTAAGCTTATCCACAAACACTACAATTGTTGTTTGACCTTGTTGTGTCTTAGGTAAGGAGGTGATGAGATCTAAGCTCACATGTTCCCAACGAGTAGCTGGAATGGGAAGTGGCTGAAGGAGTCCACTCGGCTTCTAGTTACTGGCCTTATTACATTGACAACACTCACACGATCGACAAAGTCCCAAACGTTGTGTCTCATGTTGGGCCACCACCATTGGCGTTGGAGGGTGCCCAAGGTCTTGTCCACTCCCATGTGACCAGCTATTGGTAAATCATGGGCTTCTTGAAGGCACACAAGTCAAAGATTACCTTTGGCTGGAACATAGATCTGGTTTGCATGGAATAGAAGGCCTTCCTTGAAGGATAAGGTATTGTACTCTTGTCGCATGCTGTCAGACAACCATGTACCATTTGGAAGAAGAGATCTTGTTGCAGAGCTGATTGAAACTTGTTATGGACCTTGGGGTCAATTGACACCGTTGTAATTGCCGCCATGATGAGAGGAAGAGCTTTCAAATCAGGTCATCGTCATAGAGCATCAAGGATGACATGGAATTGACTTGTTTTGTACTCAAATTTGATGTCAAATAACTGGAGTTGCTCTTCCCATCAATGATGTCAACTCTTCATGTGCTCCAAGTGTAGGGTCTGCAACAATGGCTTGTGATCAATTTGCATGATCACTTGTTTCCCCAAGAGATAATGCCACCATACCTTGGTGGCATATACCATTGCAAGTTGTTCCCAATCTCAAGCAGAGTGATTTCTTTCAGTTGTATTTAGTTGGCAAGACACAAAGGCAATGGGATGTAGTCCATTTGGGAATTCTTGTTGCAACACAACTCCATTTTCAAAGTTAGAAGCATCAAAATCAACCACACAAGGTAGTTGAGGATCATATGGTTGAAGAATGGGTCTTGAAGACACCATATGCTTTAACTTTTGGAATGCTTCTTCATGCTTGGTGGTCCATTGGAAGCTCAAGTTCTTTCCCAAGAGGTCAGTCAATGGTGCAGCCACATGAGCATAATAGTAGATGAACCTTTGGTAAAAACTGGCCAATCCATTGAATGCCCATGCTTTTATAGCATCTTTTGGGGTAGGCCAATCAATAATGGCCTTGATCTTCTCTTCTTCCATCTTGACACCCTCTAATGAGATCTTATGACCTAAGAAGGTAACCTCCTTCTGCCAAAAGGTACACTTTGACTTCTTGCAATAAAATTTCCATTGTTGTAGTCGTCTTCAAACTTCTTGCACATGATTCACATGTTTTGCCTTTGTCTTGCTATAGATTGATATATCATCCAAGAACACCACCACGGACCGATCCAATAGTCCATCCAACACCCAATGCATCTGATCCATGAAGGCTATACTGGAGCATTAGTGAGTTTGAAAGGTAAAACTCTCCACTCAAAATGCTTATACCTTGTGCAAAAGGTAGTCTTTTGCACATCCTCTCTATCAATAGTAATTTGCCAATAGCCGCTATGAAGATCCAACTTGGAAAAGTAGTATGCTCCACTTAGTTGATCATGCAAGTCATCGATCCGAGGCAAGGGATATGCATTCTTCACGGTTTGCTTATTGAGCCCACAATAATCAATACAGAAACAAAGTCCTCCATCCTTCTTTGGAACAAATAGTACCGGTGCTCCCCAAGAAGAGGTACTATATTGTATGAAGTCCTTCTCCAACAACTCTGTAAGTGTTGTTTGCAACTCCTCCAACTCCTTTGGTGAGAGCCGATAGATTGGTCTACTCACTGGAGTACTCTTTGGCAAAAACTCAATCTTGAAGGGCATACCTTGATCGGAGTGTAATCCCTTTGGAAGATCATCCTGAAACACGTCCGCAAACTCCTTAACTATCCAATCAACCATTGTTTGATGAGGCTCTTGGCTCTCCGTAGATTTTTCTTGTGCAATCGACTTGATCCACACCACAAATATAGATTTATCTTCCTCCAAAGCTTGCTCCATGGCTGCTTTATTAACAAACTTCCCTTCTAGTGATTCATCTCTCTTCCAAGCTTGTTCCATGGTTGCCTTCTTTGCAAACTTCCCATCTTGGGACTCATCTTCCTTCAAGGTTTGCTTTATGGCTACCTTCTTGACAAACTTCCCATCTTGAGACTAACTATTCTTAGGTGTCTTACTCAGAGGTGCCAAACAACCTAATCAAAAATTCCTACCTTGGTGTTGTACTTGAATTTGGCATCGGGTCCAATCAAATTGAACCTTATGATGTTCAAGCTAAGGTAGACCTAGAATGATATCATAGTGTAGAGGTGCCACTACAAACCTCATACATTGCAAATACTCCTTCCCAATCTTGAAGGTAACAAGATGCGAGGTGCAGAATGCAAAACCCTTTCTAACATCTGCCATCATCAAACTACTTGCAATCATTGCCTTGATAGGAATACCCAATTCTTTTGCTACTTGCATAGATATGCAATTCTTTGAACTTCCAAAATCAACCAAAATCCTACAACCCCCATTAGATATCATACCTTGCAAGTGAAGCAAACTTGCGTGGGTTGAGCCTTCAATCCTATTGGAACTAATCAAGCTCCCAATAGGCGGCTTGAAATCTCCTACTAGAATTCCTCGTTTCCCTTATCATTCCGCTCCACAACCTCCACTTGGGCAACTTGTCAAGGTCATCCATTCTTGAGTGTACATTCAGCAATGCGATGCTCCTACAGGCAACAATAAAAACAACCACCATTTTTCCATAGTTTCTCTCTATCTATCGTGCCAAGTGGTCTTCATTGAATGGCATCGATCTCTATTGGTGATGGCTCCTCCACTTGTGTGTAGTGTATTGGTAGGCTCTGTGGAGGTCGAGGTCAAGACCAAGTTGTTGCCACCAAGGAATCAAAATGTTTGGCCAACCGCATGGCTTCCTCCAAGTGTTGTGGCTCTTGCATGGTTACCTCTAATTTGGTTCTTGCCTTCAAGCCCCTCACAAATTGATCCAGAGCTTCACCTTCTAATATATCTAGAATTTGCATGATGGTGTTTTGGAACTACGTGATGTAATTTCTTACAGAGCCAATCTGTTTCAACTTTGCCAACTTATCTCGTGCAGCTTATGTGGTATTTATAGCTTGGAAATGACTAATTATTGCACTCTTGAATTCTGCCCACGTCAAGATTGGTGCAAAAATATTTTGTTCAGCTTGCTCCACTCGGAATCTCTACCATAGCTTTGCTACTCCATCCAATTGGCTAGAAGCCAAGAGAATCTATTTTTGCTCATCTTGTAGATTGGTAGCTTCAAATTAACATTCACAATCAAACACAATTTCTCCACTGCACCCAAAAGATTCTTGCCTTCAAATACCTTAGGTTTAGGGAATCTGATCCGATCTTCTCCTTCTCAAATTGGTACTCTCTCCACTTGCTCTTGTCATCAAAGATCTCATTCATCCAACAATCAAGTAAGATGCTTGATTTATTATTGTATAGTAAGGATAACATCGGGTATTGTCGCCATGGTTGCTACTCTATCACATCACTCCCAATCTATCTAATTTATTAGCACATAGAAATAGCATGTCCACCATTCTCCATAAGTTACAATCGGAAGCACCAAGGGTTCCTCAGATTTGGTTCTCATATGCAAGAAATCTTGTCCAAAGTGCAAGGTGATGAATTGTGTGAAATGATGCTTGGTAATACTTGGATGCAAAAATCCCAATGGTTTGGTGGAAGTGGATTTGGGTAGTCCATAAATTCCATCCATCTCATTCCTGCTCTAATACCAATGTAAAAGACCAAATTCGAGGAAAGAAGTAGTAGAATGGAAACTCACATTGGGACACTTGAATGAGGGAAAACTCCAAATGCCTAGCATGAGCTTCGGTTTTGGTATTTAAAGGTAGCATACAATGCCCTTGAGAAGCTTCTCAAGAAGCTTTCTTTGAGCCGCTTTCTTAAAGTGAAAACCAAGTTAATAAGAAAGCTTCTCAAGAAGTTTCCTTCTAGAAGCTACCTACTTGGAGCACAAGTTAACTAGTCGGGAAGCTTCCTAGATGCTTTTGGAATATTCTAGGCTAATTTGGCTTATTCCCTACTTTGTTAGCCTTACTAGCTACGTCGCTAAACTCCATATTGTTACAATCAACCACTTCAATGGTTGATGATCTATGATGAGAGTGAAGGGGTTACTAACTAGGTAACATTAGAATGTGCTACTATTATACTCATATTGTTGTTAAGCACTCTCCCTCATATGAACTATACTTTACCTCTGCTGAATTGTTGGAGTGACTAGTATAGGCCACTATGAACTCCTTCCCTCATCATCATATTGGATGAGCACTATGTCATGCGTATATACATCGCTACACAACATACATCGCTGTCAACATCATACACTATAGAAGCACAACTCACACATAAGTCATACATAGACTCTAAAGTGCCACAATAATTAGATTGCTTAACACTTTCAACTCAACTCAACTCAGATCAGTACTTGATCTATCACTTTATAAACTGCCAACAACTGGCCACTGATTACAGTCAAGCCACACCCACTCAAGCATAGAGAATCCAGGTGACGCTCGTCGGCCTCTGTCCACCATAGCCAGGAACTTGAAGGCTCAACATCAGAGAAGTGAGCTCTCTGGAGCTTAGTTCGAAACTATACTCCCTGGACTCGAGCTAGCTCTGAAACCCTAACGGTCCCGCTGACGGCACACTCGACGGTGCAAACGGTGCAAAGTGACGGTGGGCCCCACCGTGAAGTCAATACCCCAAACAAACCTAAATCTAACCGTCAAAAAGTAGTCCCTGAGAAACTGCTAGAATAACTCTAACTACCATCACTGGAACTCCAATGTTTGAGCATCTAGATGCGGAACTACAAATGGCGTGACAGCTGTTGTGCGTATATACATCGCTACACAACAACATCGATGTCAACATCATACACTATAGAAGCACAACTCATACATAAGTCATACATAGACTCTAAAGTGCCACAATCGCCCCCCTAACTGGCGGTTAGGTCCTTCTAACTCCAGATAGCCATCTACTCTAAGTATATGGTATACCCTCTAATGGGCAAAGATCAGGAGGCCGGGTGCTATGGAGCCCCATCGTTAGTTGCCTGTCTGCAATCTATACCATATAAAGAATGAACTAGCTATAGGTCAAGTACATCTAGGACATAACCATTGTCCCTGAAGAACCACCGTGAGGGGAGGAGTCATACATGCCATATGCCATCTTCTCGAACAGCTATCACACACTAATATAGTAGCAGCTCCACCAGAAGAGCCACATAACATACACCTCAAGCCTGCACGTACAAGTGCCAAGCTTGGGTCCAGAGTACCATCAATGTTTGGGAGGTGGCATGGCGCACAATTGCGCACATGATCCTTCCAAACAACACCATCACGTCCTTCTAACACAAGGACTCCAGATGGCAAAACCTCAAGCACTCTCAAGATAGTGCGGCATGTAGAAACATCAAGTGTTGTTGGTGCTGTCTGCTGTAGATATACATAGTTGCCTGGATGAAATCGATGGATCGAGGGTCTATAACCTCCTCCTCGAATGGTAGCATAGCGTAAAGTATCTCTATGCTGAGCAATTGCCAAGTTCTCAAAGGCCATCGGCATCACTCTCCGAAAGATCTCTGCTCGTTGAGAACATGCCCTCATCCATACATCGGGGTCATCCAAGTCCAAAACTATAGTAGCATCTCGACAAATGGCTACAGGTAAATCTGGATCTCATCCATAGAGTAGAAAGTATGGAGAGAAGGATGCTAAGGAGGCTTGCCAGCTGAACCGATAGCCAAGGTAACTGGAGATCCCAATCTCCCAAGTGGCCTCTCTACAAACCATACTTTTGCAATCCTCTCTTCACCGTCTGAACCACTCTCTCTGCTAAGCCATCTGTCTCAGGGTGATCTTGGGATGTAGTACGATGATCAATCAAAGCCTTGTCACACAAGACCTGAAACTCCCCCAAGAACTTTGTTCCTTGATCAGTCAAAACCTCAGTTGGTGCACCAAAATGACTAAGAACTTGATCTAGGAACGAGTAAGTTGTCCCTTCACTAGACTTGTCAGGAAGTGCCACCAACTCAATCCACTTGGAGAAGTGCTCCACCATCACCAAAACATACCGATGATGTCTCACAGTTAGCGGTAAAGGTCCGGCAAAGTCCAAACTCCAATGGTAACCCAATCCCATGATAGGTAATGGGTATAATTGTGGCGTAGGAGCATTGAATGATACTCTAACTTGGTCACAAACCATACATCTGGCAACAAACTGCTGTACCTCGATCTACATACCGTGCCACCAATAATGACTCTAAAGTAAGCTATACGTACGCTTTACTCCAAAATGTCCTCCTCATGAGCATGACGGACCAACTGTGGTCTTTGTGCTAGAAGTGGTACTACTTGCACTCTACCATCCTCCCATACACGCAAAAGGTGTCTACCCTCCAATCTGAACCGTCTGGCTCGCTGAAGAACACGGTCTCTCTCCTTAGCCCCAACTGTGCCACCCACAACACCAATGCGAAGATAGTCCATCACTAAGACATCATCATGAATGTCTCGCTGAACTGTACCGATATCTTCACTCTCTGGATCTGTGACCTCAATAACTCCTCCTGTATGCATTGAGAGAGATACCACCAATACCTCTACAAATATACACAAAAAGGCCGATGCATGGCAACCAATGTGTGCTCCGGTCTGATCCTGCTGGCTGGGACATGGGTTTCTACTCAACCCATCTGTATCACGGTTCACCACTCCAGGTCTATGAACAACAGTGAAATCATACTCCTGTAAAATTAGAGCCCATCGTGCAAGCTTCCCTGAAAGCTTGTCGGACTCTATCAACCACTTCAGCGGTTGATGATCAATGATGAGAGTGAAGGGGTTACCAAACAGGTAACATCAGAAATGTGCTACTGCCCAAACTGCTGCCAAGCACTCTCCCTCATATGAACTATACTTCGCCTCCGCTGAATTGTTGGAGCGACTAGCATAGGCCACCACAAACTCCTTCTCCTCATCATCATGTTGGGTGAGCACTGCTCCAAGCCCCAACATACTCCAATCAGTGTGAACCTAAAATGGTCGTCCCCTGATCGGTCTTCTCAAAATAGGAGCAGATGTCAACCTCTCCTTGAGCTCTACAAAAGCTCTCTCCTGCTCATCTCCCCAACACCACTCTTGTGTAAGCTTGGTCAGCTTCGTCAAGGCCTTGGCAATGGCACTAAATCCTCTAACATAGCGGCGATAGAAGTTTGCCAACCCAAGGAATGCTCGCACTTTGCTCACATTCGTAGGCCGAGGAGTACGTGCAATAGCCTCCACCTTGGTCTGCTGAACACCAAGTCCTCCGGGGTAGATAGTGTGACCCAAATACTCAACCTGCTCATGGAAGAACCTACACTTCGCAGGATGTAGTTTGAGTCCATGAGATCTCAACTTCTCAAACACCTCCAACAACTGTCTCTCATGCTCCTCCATAATAGTGCTATACACCAAAATGTCATCAATATAGCACCGAGCAAAATCCAATCCAGCTAGGATCCTATCCATGACCCTCTAGAACTCAGCAAGAGCATTCTTTAACCCAAATGGTAAGAACCTCCACTGATATAACACATCCTTGCCGTGAGGATCAATAGCCCAAAATGTTGTCTTGGACTTATCCTCCTCTCTGATCGGCAACTGATGATATCCCGCTCGAAGATCCAAAGTACTGAAGACCTTTGCATGCCCAATCGCATCAAAAATCTCCTCCGATGTAGGCATGGCATACCGATCAGCCCTGGTCTGTCGGTTGATAGGACGGTAATCTCCACACATCCGCCTATCTGTCTAGTTGCCATGCATATCCTTCTTGGCTGGCATCACTGTCACAGATGCATACTCTCCATGTGAAATCTCCACCAAACCAGCCTCAAAAAGGTCACTACTCCGGCTCTGAATCAATGTCCTCTCCATATCACTATATCGATAAGGACGTCAGAAACCAGGTATGTCACTAGTCAGCTCAATCCGTATACCATGTCCCTTCAGAGCACCCAAATCCTTCATACTAAAGGCAAAACAACTCGTGTGACTCCTCAAGAACCTCCAAACCCTCCATCTTTCCTCTCCAGTAAGCTTGGGTCCAAGATCTGATTCCCAAGTATCCTTTGTAACTATAGGAGTGGAAGACGTACTGATTGGCTGCTACACTAGGCCCTTGGTAGCAATAGTGACATGCTCCCGACCACTAGAGGTCCCAACCTCTGTGTGAAAAACTCCCTCCACTCTGGCTGCAAGCTCCACACGTCCTCTAGCTGCATCTCATATGGACCAAGGGTGTAATCCAAGTAACCCATGCTCACCTGGATGGACTCCAAGTAGACTGCTCTCCCTAGTAGCTATTGGATATGTCCCAAGAATACCATGTCCACTCGGTCCATCACCCCCAACATGTGAATCGTCTCGATAGGCACAGTGCTCACAAGTGTCCGAGTGGTGATGCCTATCAAGCGCATCCTACACTGCTCTGCCAAGCCAAGGCTCACAATCCAAGTCAAACAGTTCAGGTCCATAGCCTGACCTAACACCTAACACCTAACGCCTGGATGCCTCTGACACTGCTGGAACAGCGGTAATACCGGTGCAAAAACCCATTGCTTGCTCTTTCTCATCAGCGTTGGGCTCCACCAACTACTGTAATTGTGAGTCCCAAACAAGTCCAGGTCCTCCCTCTTGAAAAGCATGAGAGCTTGGGAAACTCATGAGTGTGGGAAATGCGGCTCTAGGCTATCCAACTAGGTTCACCACTGCCATAGGTGACCTATCAGCCACTAACATTGTTTGAGACTGACGCACAACATCCAAGATATCATCAACAAGGATGTGGTCAAGTCGTTGAATCCCATCATAACTATGTTGTAAAACCTCTCTGGGTAAAAGGTTCGTCCACCAAAGACAAAGACGATGAGCCCGTGATCCCACTCTGGCTGCATCTAACAATACATCAGGTCCCATCCAAGAATGGACCTGATGTGTACTCGCCACCACTCTAGTGCGAGAATCACCCATCAAAGGAACGTTCTCCAAAAGGTAAGCTGGAGAAACAAACTGATGAACTTGGAGATGTCGTAGTATCCGTAACATATCCCAAAACACACTAGAATGAGGATCCTAAAGACCCAAACCGCGGCCCGCATGTGTATGTCCCTGACATGGCCATCCAGAAATCACCAAGTGAATAGGCCCATGTCTCTCTAGGTCATGCGCCCCTAGTAAGGAAATGTCTCCTGGTAAGGCCTTCTGGTAACCTCTGACTGCTGACATTGGTAATAACTCCGGATACCGATAGGCCAAGTGTGCCACATGATGTAGAGAGACTCGCCTAGCAGTCTCATCTCTCTCTACATACAAGTACCTTTGTACTCGAATACCCGCCTGTAACACCACAACTGGTCAGGTGCTGATCCCACCAAACAACTCCAATAGGCATATCCCCTCTATTGGATACTGCCAAGCAATGAGTGTGGTATCTAGAGGTGTCAAAGCAATCGCCTCTGGAGGCTCATCCTCACACTCATCTCCTGATGGTACAAAGGCTCCACTCCAAGCTTGCTGCACCAACTGATCTGCATGCTACTGCAATGCTTCCTCTGAACTCCACAATGGAACATCCAAGGTGGATGGAACAATCCCACTCATACTCCAAAGCCAAGTGATCTCCTCTGGTACAGAGTATCCTCTGCATGGGCATTCCCCTCCAACAAGTCACCAGGCCAAGTAAGTACACCGCTGAAAGCTAAAACTGATGTTGCCATGGTCCCGGACTGTAGTGAGCCAAGACTGCCACTACTGAAGCGTACTGGTAGGCGACATACCCGTCACTCACCAGACTGCCAACCAGGTCTATAAGAGGTTGTCTCCTCCCAATAGTCAACATGTCTCCCAACCTTTCCTCTCTATGGGTCCAACTCCACTGATGCTCCTCTAGGCTCTGGAGCACGTACGGCCCTCCTAGTCATTGTTGTAGATGCATCCACCTGTGCTGCTCCACGCATGAAGTCCAAAGCATCTCTATCACCATCATATGAGGTGGAAGCCTCAGCACTTGAATTTGATCTCCTCTGAGCAATAGCCATACTAGCCAATCTTTGCTCCAACTGCTCAATCCGAGTAGCCATAGTTGTGTCAGAAGTAAGGGCAGGTACTACACCCCTACTAGGTGTAGATCCTCTACCACCACCTCTACCACCTTGTCCTCCATGAACTGGAGCTCCTCTACTACCTTCCATAGCAGCCCTACCACTCCGTAACTCCGGGTGTAGGTCAAAACACCGGTCACTAGTGTGACCAAATCTGTGGCAATGCTCACACTACCTCTGTGCTGGTTGTGATGCACCAGAGGTATCAGGTCTGCTGCCTTGAGTACACTCTCTCCTATGGTGAGGTCCACCACAAGTCCAACAAGCAACACCACCACTCATTGGCTGCTGCTGACCCAAAAATGAGGGTAAGGGTCTAACTCCACTAGGTCCTCTACTCGCTCCATAGGATCTGGGCTGTCCATCCTGTCCTCGAAAACCAACTGGGCGTGGTGTACTCTGCTGCACTCTAGAAGAAGCCATAGCCGTGGATGAGGTCTCCCTACCAAATCCAGATATCACCACTCTCTCCTCCACCATATTGAGCTCAATACGCTCAGCCAAACCAAAGACTACTGCCAAAGTGGGCAAAGTAGCCTGCAACAACGTAGCATCACAAACTCTACATCGCAACTCCCTATCCAATATCCCGTACCAAAACTGGACTGCTCGGGCCTCAGTAACTCCTTGAGTGAAACTGATCAGCCCGCCTCATGCGAGTATATGCCTTGCGTAGGCTCTCTCCAGCCTTCTGCTGGAACTCCTGCAAGCTCCTCAGCTTGTCAGTCCGCACTCCCTGGTAGTTTTGCCTCAAACATATGAAGAACTCCACCATGGGGTTAAACCCCGGTACCACACCACCTCTTGCAGCGATACCTCCACTCGTAATAGCACTATCTCTAGCTAGTGCACCTCCACTAGCTCCACCCACACTACTTGAGCTAGAACTCGTAGGTATAGCCGATCTACTCCTGGCCACCGAGCTTGAAGTGATGGAGATATAATTGGAGACCAATACTGTCTCCATAACTCAATCTCCTCCAAATGAGCTCTCCTGAACTCATGGTAGTCATCCATTGGCGGACCCTCCAAGTGCTGAAACAACCCCTTCCATGCCATGAAGGGTGTGAACAAAGTCGAGTTCCGCATCTGCTGCAGATCACACCAACTATCAAACTCCTAGATGAAGTCATCCAACTCAATGGTACCCACTGTACCAGAGTAACACCTAGGGCCTTTGGAGGCCCCATAAATCTCGTCCATGTCCCACAACAATGGTACGGACACACCAAGTGCACTCTCAACTGAATCAGCTCATGTGTCAAACTCCAACTCAGAGTCAATCTCCTCCCTCACTGGGACCTGAGATACAAGCTGATATCGAGCACCACTCCGAGTAAACCCATTGCGTACTATAGGGCTAACTCCTCTAGAATCTCCAAAGAACTCCGTCGTGACAAAGTAACCACACCAGCAAACCCGAACCACCAACTGCAACCGCAAGTACCCCACCAAGTGCCAACACCAACTAAACACCACCCACTAATGTAACTCTAACCGAGATAACTACACTAGGGGAAAGGGCAACCTGTAACCTGCCATCATAACACGCACTCTCACGGTATGCAGGTCATCACTTCCTGCCTCACCGGAGAGAAACAAAGGTAGTCTGACTGGTCATCACTCCAGCCTCACCACCGAGAGCACACCAGAGCACCAACGCTCAAAAGTCAAGGCACCTCACACAAACGTGGTGCACAAACAGGAAGCAGAGAATGGAGGGGATCCAATCACAAGAAATCTAAACGAAAAACACTTCATCTCATAACACAATACGAGACTAACTCTGCCACCATTTGGCATTTGACATAAGAGCAGTTCGGATCTAAGTGCTAAGCTACCAGGATCACCAAGAATGGGATCAAACTGCCTCTCCTAGCCAAAGCTACATGTGTATAGATAACAGTGGTGCAGTCACTAGGACAACAAGTGAGGGTGGACCAGTTGGCTAGGGCACCAGTCTAGGAACAAGAGATCTAGGGGTCAAACCCTATTGCGCACAATCTAGCAAGAAAGGCAGATTTTGCCAACCAATGACCAAGATCTACTCTAAACTAGCTAGCCTCACGCCAGCAAGCTGGCTTGTTGGGCCTTTGTAGCCCACAGCCCTATGCCTCAAAGCCTCGAAACGCCAAAATTCAGCCAAATGAGGCCTTTCTTGTTGCCACTTCGAATCTCCTCCAAAATTGGTGAAACTTCTCCAAATCTACGAAACTCCTCCAAACTAGCAAAATTTCTCCAAATCTGGCCAAACAGCAAAAACTCCTCCAATTCTGGCCTAAATCTGATGTAAATCTGACGTAAAATCTGACGTAAACCCTAAAGATGGCTGTCCGCCAAATCCTCCGCTAACTTTCCACTTGAGCCAAATTGACAAAATGGGTTTTTCCAAATCACAATTTCATGAGAAGAGCTTCCCAACTCCACCTTCAATTTGACTTTCTGAGCCCAAGTCACAGCAAATTGGTCATGCCTTCACCTCCTGAGCTCAAAATCACAACACTGCTCGAAAATTGCTCCTTCTTTGCTCGAAATTTGGCCAGCGCTTCCGCACACCGTCCGCCTAACTACCAAATCTACATCACTTGAACGAGCTTATGCACACTAGGGAAACACAAAACTTGAATCGAGCTACCACGATCCACCGAGCTTGGAGATACCACCAACACTCAAAGTCCTGCACCCGATTTCCCCTTGACTTCACTTCTCTGATGTAATCAGATTGCTTAACACTTTCAACTCAACTCAACTCAGATCAGTACTTGATCTGTCACTCTATAAACTGCCAACAACTGGGCACTGATTACAGTCAAGCCACACCCACTCAAGCATAGAGAATCCAGGTGATGCTCGCCGGCCTCTGTCCACCATAGCCAGGAACTCGAAGGCTCAACATCAGAGAAGTGAGCTCTCTAGAGCTCACTTCAAAACTATACCCCCTGGACTCGAGCTAGCTATGAAACCCTAACGGTCCCACTGACGGTGTGCCACTCAACGGTGCAAACGGTGCAAAGTGACGGTGGGCCCCACCGTGAAGTCAGTACCCCGAACACTAAATCTAACCGTTGGAAAGTAGTCCCTGAGAAACTGCTAGAATAACTCTAACTACCATCACTGGAACTCAAGTGTCCGAGCATCTAGATGCGGAACTACAAATGGCGTGACAAATACTCTAAGCCCCAACATACTCCAATCAATATGAAACCTGGAATGGTCATCCTTTGATTGGTCTCTAGAGAATAGGTGCAAATATCAGCCTCTCTTTGAGCTCTATAAAAGCTCTCTCCTGCTCATCTCCCCAATACCACTCTTGTGTAAGGTTTGTCAACTTCATCAAAGCCTTGGCAATGGCAGTAAATCCTCTAACATATCAACAATAAAAATTCACCAACTCAAGGAATGCTTACACTCTACTCACATCCATAGGCCAAGAAATATATGCAATAGCCTCCTCCACCTTGGTCTACTTAACATTAAGTTCTCCATGGTAGATATTGTGACCCAAATACTCAACCTACTCATGGAAGAATCTACACATCCCAAGATGTAATTTGAGTCCATGAGATCTCAATCTCTCAAACACCTCCAACAAATGTCTCTCATGCTCCTACACCATAGTGCTATAGACCAAACTATCATCAATATAGCATCAAGTAAAATCTAATCTTGTTAGGATCCTATCCATGACTCTTTAGAACTTGGCAAGAGTGTTCTTTAATCCAAATGGTAAAAACCTCCATTGATATAATACATCTTTACCTTGAGGATCAATAGCCCAAAATGTTATCTTGGACTTATCCTCCTCCTTGATTGGCAACTAATGATATCTGGCTCAAAGATCTAGAGTATTAAAGACCTTTGCATGCCCAATTGCATCAAAGATCTCCTTTGATGTAGGCATGGCATACCAATCAGCCAATTGATAGGACAATAATCTCCACACATTGGCCTATTTATGTAGTTGCCATTCCCATCTTTCTTGGTTGGCATCATTGAAGCTGAAGCATGCAAAATTCATGCAAAATCTCTACCAACCTTAAAAAGGTCTTAACTTTGGCTTTGATTCAATACTCTCTCCATGTCATTATATCTATAGACATGTCAAAAAAATTGGTGTATCATTAGTAAGCTCAATCCAAATACCATATCCTTTTAGAGCACCTAAATCCTTCAAACTGAAAGCAAAATAACTTGTGTAGCTCCTCAAGAACCTCCAAACTCTTCGTCTTTCCTCTCTTATAAGCTTGGGTCCAATATTTGGCTCCCAAGTATCCTTTGTAACTGATGAAGGAGTGGAAGACATATTGACTGGCTACTACATTGGGCTCTTGTCAGTAGTAGTGTCATACTCCCAACTACTAGAGTTCCCAACCTTAGTGTGGAAAACTCCCTTTGCGCTAGCAACAAGCTCCATATATCCTCTAGTTGTATCCCAAGTAGACCAAGAGTGTAACCCAAGTAGACCACGCTCACCTAAATTCATCCCAAGTAGACCACTCTCACTAGTAGCCATTGATTGTGTCCCAAGAATACCTTGCCCACTTGGTCCTTCACTCCTAGCATGTGCTTGAATTCTCTTGATAGGCACAGAGCTCACAAGTGCGCAATTGGCAATGCCTACGATGCTCTGCCAAGCCAAGGCTCACAATCTAGGTCAAACAGTTTGGGTCCATAGCTTGACTTAACACTTGCCACCTAGATGCCTCTGAAACTATTGTAACAACAATAATACTTGTATGAAAACCCATTACCCACTCCCTCTCATCGGCGTTGAGCTCCACTAGCTTTTGTATTTGTGAGTTCAAAGAAGTCCAAGACCTCCCTCTCAAAAAGTAGGGGAGCCTAGGATACTCATAAGTTTGGGTAAAGAAGCTTTGGGCTGTCCAACAAGGTTCACTAGTGCCATAGGTGACCTATCACCCACTACCACCATTTGAGTCTAGCACCCAATGTCCAAAATGTCATCACAATAAGGTGGTCTAGTTGTTGAATCCTATCATAAGCACGTTGTAGAACCTCTTTATGTAAGAGGTTCATCCACCAAAGATAAAGATGATAAGCTTGTGATCTCACTCTAGCTGCATTCAACAACACAATAGGTCCCATCCACGAATAGACTTGATGTGTACTTGCTATCACTTGAGCACAAGAACCACCCATCAAAGGGATGTTCTCCAAAATGTAGGCTAGAAATGGACTAATGAACCTATATATATAATATATAGGTTGTAATATATGTAACATCACCATAGTAGGGATCATAAAGACCTTGACCTTGGCCAACATGTCCTTGACATGACCATCCAAAAAACACCAAATGAATAGAACCGTGTCTCTCCAAATCTTGCACCCCCAGCAAGGAAATGTTTGTTGGTTGTGTTTGTTTCTAGTAACCCTTGATTATTGACATTGGTAATAATTGAGGACACCAATAGGTCAAGTGTGCCACATGATGTAGAGAGTACTCACTTAGTAGTCTCATCTCACTCTACATACAATTACCTTTGTACTTATAATACCTACCTGTAATACTATAGCTAGTCTAGTGCTAATCCCACCAAACAACTCCAATAGACATACTCTCTCTACTGCCAAGCAATGAGTGTGGTGTTCATAGGTGACAAGGTAATAGACTCTAGAGGCTCATCCTCACATTGGTCTCTTGGTGGTGCAAAGGCTCCATGCCAAGCCCATTGCACCAATTGATTTGCATGTTATTGCAATGCTTCCCTTAAAACACCACAATAATAGAACATCCAAGGTGGATGGAACAATCCCAAATCCAAGTGATTTCCTTTGGTACTAGAGTATCCTTTGCATTCTCCTCCAATAAGTCACCAGGATAAGTAAGAAAACCACTAAAAGTTGAAATTGATACCATGGTCCCTAACTGTAGTGAGTCAAGACTGCCACTACTAAAACATTGGTAGACGACATACCTATCTTTCACTTGACTGCCAACTTGGTCTATAGAAGACTATCTCCTCCAGATAGTCAATACTAAAACCCATGGAGTATTACATTACTCCACCAACTAGCACATTGAACTATCACAATGGCATGAGCTCTCACCACAAAGCTATAAGTCAGATGACGAAGATGGACAATGAGCTCTCTATGTATTGTGTAGAACCACTCCTAGAGATGTTTGGATCTAAAATGGATGCCTCTCCACATTGGTCTTCTATAGCTCTAGATCAATAACTCTAGCCTTCTCCAACATAAAGGGCTACACACCAAAGTCTATATGATCCTTTGTGACGTATAGACCTTCCTTGAAGGTCCTACCAAATGGAAAACCCCCTCTAATTATCTAATATGACAACTTTAGGTATGAACCTCGCTTGTTCAAAGGCAGGTCTAGTTGGTAACTCCTCCAATCTAGTTGTTCTTGCCATAAACCATTGGTCATTGAGCAGATCCCATGCTCCTCAACCAATTCAACTCCGTGATCAACCATCTCTATTCTAGTAGTAGGAACCACACATTGACTACCCCTAAGATCCCTGCTCTCACAAAGTATGGCAACCAACCATAACACTAGAGTTGGGTCAACTCCCAATGTAAACATGTCATTGGTTGAGAATAAAGGGAAGTGCATAATAGATTGAGGTGCCACCAACATTGTGCTAGACTCAATCTATATAGTAGCAAGTGATTGACTAGCATCTAGTCTATCATGCACTCTATCACTACCTACCACACTTGCACCAAGACATTTGGAAGCTATGGATGTTGTTTGTAGTACCACAAAGAGTGTGAAAGATTAGGGAAGTATGCGTTGTTTACCAGCCTCTCCTCTATGTAGGTCCAACTTAATTGATGCTCATCTAGGCTTTAGAGCACATATTGCACTCCTAGTCACTACAATAGATGCATCTACTTTTGTTTCTCTACATATGAAGTCCAAGACATCTGACACCAATATAAGAGGTAGACCCCTTAGCACCCAAATCTGATCTCCTCTAAGTTATGGTAGCCAATTTTTGCTCCAATTGCTCAATTTGAGTAGCTATGGTTGTATCAAAAGCAAGGGTAGGTATTGCATCCCTACCAAATGTGGATCCTTTACCACCACCTCTACCACCTCATCTTCCATGACCTAGGGCTCCTCTATACTTTCCATACCAGCCCTACCACTCCATAACTTTGGGTGAAGGTCAAAGCATTGGTCACTAATGTGACCAAATCTGTGGAAATGGTCACACTCTCTCTATGTTGGCTGTGATGCACCAAAATTATCATTTTCAATGCCTTGAGTGCACTCTCTCTTGTGGTGAGGTCCACCACAAGTCCAATGAGCATCACCACCACTCATTGGATGTTGATGACCTAATGAAGGTAAGGTCTAGCTACACTAGGCTCTCCACTCGCTCTATAGGATTTAGGCTATCCATTCTATCCTCAAAAGCCAACATGGCAAGGTGCACTTTGCTGCACTCTAGAAGAAATAACAGTTGTAATGAGGTCTCCCTACCAAATCCAAATGTCACCACTCTCTCCTCTACCATGTTGAGCTCAATGCACTTAGCCAAACTAAAGAACACTACCAAAGTAGGTGAAGTAGCCTATAACAATGTAGCATCACAAACTCTATGTTGCAACTCACTCTTCAAGATCTCATACCAAGACTAGATTGCTTGGGAATCAATAACTCCTTGAGTGAAATTGATTAGCCGTCTCATGTGAGTGTATGCCTTGCATAAGCTATCTCTGACCTTCCATTGGAATCTTTGCAAGCTCCTCAACTTGTCAGTCTGCACTCCTTGGTATATTTTCCTCAAGAATTGGAAGAACTCCACCATAGGATTAAACTCCGGTACTATATCATCTCCAACTAGTGCACCTCCACTAGATCCACCAATGTTGCTAGAGTTACAACTTGGGGGTATTGTTGATCTACCCCTAGCAACCAAGCTTGCAAAGATAAAAATGTAGTCAGAAGACAAATATTGTCTCTATAGCTTGATCTCCTCCAAGTAAGCTCTCTTAAACTTGTGATAGTCATCCATCAATAAACCCTCCAAGTTCTAAAACAACCCTTTTTATGCCCTAAAGGATGTGAAAAAAGCCAAGTTTTGCATCTACTGAAGATCCCATCAACTATTGAACTCCTAGATGAGATCATTCAACTCAATGGTACCCATTGTATCAAAGTAGTACCCTATGTTCCACAACAATAATGCAGACACACCAAGTGTACTCTCAATTGAATCAACTCTTATATCAAACTCTAAATTAGAGTCAATCTCCTCTCATTGGGACTTGAGATATAGGCCAATACTAAGTGCCACTTTGGGTAAACCCATTGCGTATTACAATGTTATCTCCTCTAGAATCTTCAAAGAACTTCATCATGACAATGTAACTCAAACCACAACTATAACCACCACAACTATAACCACCACAAGTATTCCACCAAGGATCACCACCAAGTGCCAACACCAAGTGCCACCACCACTCATTAATGTAGCTCTAATTATGACAACTACATTAGGAAAAAGGGCAACTTGTAACTTGCCATCACAACACGCACTCTCATACTCTGCAAGTCATCACTTCTTGCCTCATCTAAGAGAAACATAGGTAGTCTAATAGGTCATCACTCCAACCTCACTATCGAGAGCACACCAAAGCACCAACACTCTAAAGTCAAGGCAACCTCACACAAACATGGTGCACAAATAGGAAGAAAAGAATGGAAGGGTCCAATCACAACAAATATTAAACAAAAAACTCCATCTCATAAATCAACACCAGACTGACTCTACCACCATTTGGCATTTGATATAATAGGATTGTCTACCTACTTCTTAAGCTACCAAGATCACCAAGAATGGGATCAAATTACTTCTCCTAGCCAAAGCTACATGTGTATAGGTATTAGTGGAACAATCTCTAAGACAACAAGTGAAAGTGGACCAATTGGTTAGGGCACCAGTGTAGGAACCAAAGATTTGGGTTCAAACCCTATTGCAAAGAATCTAGAAGGATGGGCAGATTTTTCCAAACAATGACTAAAAACTCATCTAAATTAGCTAGCTTCACTTTGGCTTGCTAGCCCTTTGTAGCTTCTCTTAGCCCATAGCCCTATACCTCAAAGCCTCTAAATATCCACATGAGGCCTTTCTTCTTGCCAATTTGGACCTTCCAAATTCAGCCAAGCTTCATCCAACTCTAGCCAACTCACGCACTAGCTAGGGCACTTCAGGGGAACTCCTCCAACTCTAGGCAACCTTCACCAACTTGACACACCTCCTCCATAGTTGGTTGACCATCAATCCTTCACTAAATCTCAACTTGAGCTAAATTGGAAAGATGTGCATCTCCAAATCCCTAATTTGAGGAGACGGGATTCCCAACTCCACCTTCAGTTTTGCACTTCAAGCTCTATTTGCACCAAATTGATCCCAATTTCACCTCTAGGGCTCAAATCAAACAACTACTATCTCAAATTGACTCCATTCTTAGAAATTTTGCCAATGTGCAAAAATTTGGCCAATGCTTTTGCACATTGTATGCTCCATTGCCAAATCTATATCAAATTGCATAGGGTTTTTACACACTATCACTCTCAAGGAAATCTGAACCACAATCATCCAAGCTTCAATGATCATCCAAGCTCGAATAGACCATCTAACACCCTCAATTCATGCACCCAATTCTCCTTGACTTTCACTTCTATGATATAATTAGTTTGTTATTCCACTCAAATCATACTCAAATCAAGCATGTACTCGATCCTTCACTTAACAATTTGCCATCAATTGTGCACTGATTACAACAAGCCACACTCACTCTAACTGATAGACTTTAGGTGACGCTATCCTATCCACCATAGCCAAGAACTCAAAGACTCAACATTAAAGAAGTGAGCTCTCTTGAGCTTCACTTTGAAGGTATACCCCTCTGCTTGACCTAGGTCTCCAACCCTAATGGTGCCATTGATGGCACATTTGATGGTGCAAATGATGCAAATGATGGTGGGTCCCACCATGTGATCAATAGCCCTAACATAAAATTAGACCGCCAACAAGTAGTCCATGAGTAACTACCAACTCTACCATTCCAATGTTTGAGCAACCTAGCTTCAGCCTTACAACTGTTGTGACAGATGAGATGTAGTTCAACCAAACTTCTACTGAATTCTTAACAAATAAAGATATTTATAAACATCTTAGAAATTGTAAATTGTGAAATTATTGCATTACCTTCATCAAATAAGAAGAATAAAAAAATTTCTTATACATAATAAAAAAAACATCTTGGTTTGTTGGAACTTTTCATTGATATATTTTTTTCTCTTTCTAATAGAATAAATAGATACTCCAAGTTATGAAAGTATTTATCTCTTCATTCTTCATATAAGGTATTGATACACTTATTTTTTGGAAATCTTCATCTATGAGTAAAATAAGTAAAATGGAATTATATAATATACTACATGATCCAAAAATTTGAAATATACATTTATAATTAATAAATAGTGAAGAATATTTCTGAATGTATCTAAATAGAAGGTATATATTATAGAATATTTTCATCATAAAATTTGGAGAGAGGATATGTCATAGATATCTGCAAATAAATTGCAGATTTTAATTAAAAATATATAAATAAAATTTAATATTAAATGAAAAAACTTCTAAAAACTAAAATTTCTAATTTCCAACTTTGAAGTGAATTTTAAAACCTTCATTTTTTTGTCTAATATGGAACCAAGGTATCAACCAACTTAAAAAGTGATGAGAAACAAAAAGGTGGTTTCAACTAGAAGTGAAGAAATAGATGTTAAGGTATTTTTTGTACTCCATACACTCACAAACACAAAAATTGAAATTGAAATGGAGGTAATTTATAATTTCCTTTTATCTTATCAAAAGCATTTTAGTCTATTACTTGATTATAATAAGATGTGTATGGATAATAAACACCTTTTAATTATAGTACATTAGTACTCAATCATTTATTTCAATATATCAAAATATTCCAACTCATGAATCTAAGAAAAAGAATATAAAACCAAAGATATGGTCTTCACAAATCATCATCATATATATATGGTTTTATACTCTAATTGTACAACTCTTATTAGCACTAAATATCTTCAATCATTGTCAAACCCTCTATGTAACATAGAGGGTTTGACAAGTTAATCAAAGTATGGAGGTTTATCGACAAGTTAATCAAAGCTAACAAAGTAGCAAATAGGCCAAATTAGTCTGAAATATTCTAGAAGTATCTATGAAGCTACTTGGTACCTTCCAAGTATTGAGTAACATGCATGCCAAGTGATGACTTATAGGAGAAAACTTCTTGGGAAACTTCCCGGCTAGCTTAGCTTGGATCCCAATATAACTTCCAAAAGCTTAGGTAACTTCCAAAAGCTTCCAACTAGCTTGGCTTGCATGCCATGTAGGCAGCTTCTTGAGAAGCTTGGCTTGCACTCCAACGGCTTAAAGAAACTCTTGAGAAGCTTCTCAAGAGCCTTGTATGCCCCTTATAAATACCAAAGCCAAAGCTCATGCTAGGCATTCAGAGTTTTCCTTTATTCAAGTGTCCTAACGTGATCTTCCATTCCTATTTCTCTTCCTGGACTTGATCTTTTACACTCTATCTAAGTAGCTAATCTACATCTTCTCTTCCTTTGAACACTTCTTTTTCATCCGATGTGTATTGTGATGCTTATGAATCTTCAAACCTTGCTTTTTGATATGATTAATGGTTAATTTTACTTGTATTTAGTGGTTATATGAACCACGACTAGAATACCTTAATAATAACTATGAATATATTCATCTTACCATCCATAAATGATTCCTTATGGTATCTTGAGGCAGAGGTAAGTATGCCTTGTTATCAAAAACATTGCCCAAGGTATTACATCGTATGCCTAACTCTACACCTTCTCCATGCCCACCAAGCTAAAAAGCAAAAATCAAAGAAAAACCACTATCAAACAGAAGAGTTTAACAGTAATCCTCTACCCTACATAAAAAGGTGAGAAAAAAGCTTTTATGGATATTGAACCTTTGTCTAAACCTTTTGATCTTCCTTAGGCCTTGAGAACTATATTGCTTATAACCACTAGACTTGGTAGGATAAACTTCAAGACCTTCGTATTTATCATCCAAGATGATAAAATCAATTTACAATTGCAATTTTCACCGCTTTTGCAAATCAAAGGAGCTCCTAGATGAATTATATGATCCTAATTTTGATCCTCTCTCTATCCCCGTTAAACAACCAAAGAAGTAGACAGTAGATGCTAGGGAAATTGCTTTGTAGTAACCTTTAGAGGAGCAATAGTTTATTACTTATAATCCCACAACCATTGCAAAATGAGCTATCTTTTAACATAACATTTTTCTCCTTATTGCACTCAAAAACTATGGTGCTAATTGTAGAATGTTACTTGAATCCATGTGGTGTTTTCCAAATGCTATGTGAAACTTATGGTACTTAGTATTTTCAAAAGGCTTTTATTTTTCTTGTTTCTTTATTACATTTTTATTTTGAATATGGATGTTTTTTACATATTGGGAGAGGTATTTTTTCATTTTTTCCTTCAAAGAGAAGGATAAGATGTGTTAACCAAAAATTGTCTTTGTCTTTAGGAAGGTTAAGAAGAAAGACCAAAGGAATTTTGCTACAAATGAATTCTATAGCAAAGAGTAAAGAAAATTTGCTAGAAAGAATTGTACCTAATGGAGGCCAAACATATGATAGAACCGCCTGAAAATTTTTAACGAGTGATAGATTGGAACCTCAAGCTATAAATTGGAATTTTCACTACATAGATCTCTAATTTGTTAAGTACCTCAGTTAGTAGCTTAGCAAGGAATTGGACTTTGTAGTAAGGATTCCTTTGTCATTAATTGTGTTCATGAAGAAAGTCAATTTCATTCAAATTAGTCAGTTAGTTAGTTTAGGTAGTCAGTAATAAGTCAAATTTATAAATCTAACCATCTAATTCAGCTTAGCTATTTAGGTTGCTCAACCATGAGTATTGATGAATCTTTGTAGTTGTACTATGAAGAATTGAAATCCTTGTGTATTTCATCCTTAGCTTCTACAATTGTCTTCTTAAAGCAATGCCTTGATGGTACCTTTGGATGTTATAGGGTTGACAACAATCAAAAAATTGCATAAGAAGACTGTGTCTTTGAACAAAGTCATTCCGTCATGAGGTATGTTCTTTTGGGGAAGGAAAGACATGTGTCTTTGGAGAAGGACGTGACAAGATTTTCAAAAAGAAGTTTGGTCAATGATTTGAATTATCATTCTCAAGGATTAGCACAATTATAAACTATGTGATTGTGAGTTTCATTTTATGTATTTTTTTAATGTACTTTTATAGTGAAATTACACTCTTCTAGGATTGGTTTTCACCCAAAAGTTGAAATAGGAAACAATAAATAACTCTTTGGTGGTCATTTCCTTTATTTATTTCTTTATTGTGTTCTTGTTTATTTGATTTTTTACTTATTATAATGATTTGTTTTGTTTATTATTGAGTTATTACAAAACTATTCTCTCATCTCAAACCACTTCACCAATTGGAAGATACTTATGCCAAATAAGGACAAATAGGAGAGTCAATGCATTATATATTGGGAACTAGCCTTATATGCAACAGACTTATAGCAATCAATTAAACATCAAGAATTCTTACTATTTACATGGAAATATCCTTCATAAGTTTATAGGAGTGCATAGGAGTTGGTCCAACTCATAGTCAATCCAAAGGAATTCAAGGTACCTAAAGTTATTTTGGTAAAAGCTTCAAAACAAGAAAACAAAGGGTTTACGATTCCATAAGGAAGTTATAGATAGGACAATCATCTCCTTAACAAGAAGAGAAAGCTTTCTTTAGGTAAAGCAATGGATACTAAGGAAGTAGAGCAAAAACACAAAGATATGCTACCTTTTTTATACATTACTCCCTACAAAGCACAAAAGAAAGGTTGAATTTACCGGGTAACCATAGTTTAAAGTTGTTTCAATGAAATCCAAAGGTAGAAGATCTTGAATTTAAGTGCAAGTTCAACATGAGTAGTGGACAAGGGTTCATCAAAACCAAAAATAGACTGGTTGATACTGGAGTTAAAAAAGAAGCAAAAGTGCAACCAAAAGTTGTGCAATCATCTATTTGCAAATTAAAAAGTGTACCATATTTTCCTTTTCTTTAGTGGTTAAATCAAAAGGCTAGAAGCCAAAGATACCTCCTTTGGACTTACAATCTTTGCTTCTAGGAAATTTCAACACAAGGGAGTATTTGGAGACATGATGGAACAACTTACGTTTGCGAGGAACTGTTTAGATAATATACCCAAATTTGGTTTAAATATTAATGATACCCACCATATAGACAAGTATCTTGTGATTCTTCCCTTTGGATTCATAGTCTTTGAAGCAAGATGTTCAATAATTACATGGAAGATGTAATCCTTATCGGATACTTCTATTCTTACAGCTTGGATATCACATTGGGGATTATCCAAATTGTATAAGACAAATTTGACAAATTGAATGACTAAAAGAAACATGCATGATTAGAAGTACTGCATTCCGCTTCTTCTACTATTTTAACTTTCAACTGTAATGTCTTATCTTCATAAATCTTCAAATTTTCTATAAGAGCATCTTCAAGTTAGATGAGATGTCTCTTACCATGATCTTTTCTAATTCTACAATACAATTGTATGCTGTTTTTGTTGCTTTGGAATATGGATGTTAAAATTCTCTTGTGTTCTTACCAAAAGATATTTGCAAATCGATATTATGCTGGCTCCACTTGATATTCCTACTAAGATTATGCAATATCTTTGCATAATAAGATTCAATAATAAGCATCTCATATTGCTCAAAATTAAATAAAAGTTTCTAAACTTCGATCGCAATTATCTTCTAGTAAGTGGTTTTTGGTTAGAAGATAAACATAGAAGATAAACAAGTGGTTTTTCTAAATTGTATTTTTGGAAGGGGTATGTTTGATTATAGCTAAGCACGAAGTCTAATGGTTATGTGAATTGTTCAACGTTTTGTTACATATTTAAATTACAGGGTATTCATTGCTGGTGTATTTTTCATTTTAATCGTTATCACCACTATAGTGAGAGTAAATCCATACTTAAATAAATATAAATACTACACGTCCAGATTGACCATGAATAACTGTAGACACGCAGAGGATTCAATTTTCGACGTCACCATATCGAAGAATTCACAGTGAATTGATGAGACCCATGAAAATGAATAACAATATGTGGACCAAAGTTTGAATAATTCACAACTTATGATTCGGAATTAATAATTTCGACTTAATGTATATCAGAACTAATATCAATATAAGAAATCAAAATCAAAAGTAATAAAAATAAAGCAAAGAGTCATAAACTAGAAGTTCCGCATATATTAGAGTTGACCGGCCTACACACTTCAAATACGTCACGATTCATAAAAGCTTATGATCAAGAACTAGACAGCGAACCAGTTATATAACATCGAGATAACCGAGGTATGAAGATATATAACCGGGATTGGCGTATGCAGCGACTACCCTTAGCATTTGAGTAAACATGTGAGAAAGATTGACGGAGCCCATAGCTGCACCCTTATAGTGAATGTGCCGAGTCATCCCTAACCTTTCTTTTAACTCTGTGCAAGAAGTTCCTGCCACGAATTTCGTTTAGGGTTTGTTCAAACCTCCAAAGTGAAAATCGCTACAGCCTAGTATAACAAGAAGGATGGGAAACCCCATCAGGCAGTTCAAGGATAAAACATAAGAGGTAAAATGGGGCTAAGCCCCAATAGTATTGGTGTGAGAAATCTGTCCTGGTGCACCTAAGATATCTGAGCTATGCTAAACCCCCAATATGTTGACTTTCGTCATAACGACTAGCATATGATTAATAATGATAATCCTGTCTAGATCCAAAAATCCCACACCTTCATTGACAACCCAACGAGACAAGCCAGAATTCAATTGCGGCCTCCTAACCATAAGACATGTGACTATCACTATCCACTGGAGGACATCTTATGTACATTTTCCAAACTTAGAATGCTTGGAAAATAAAGCTTTCGAACAAAACTCCAAAATTCATAATATCTCATTATCTTCGCCATCTCCAAACTACAATTGTCTGCAGACTAAAGACTCCCCCCCATCCGAAGCATCACAAGACCACGAGAGTAATAGAAGGTAATATCGAGATGACTACGAATCACAGAGGCAACTTTGATGTGCCCATTGGAAACCAACACATCCATTCGAAAGGTTTGATTAATCCACACAGAATTCCTCACTAGTTCAAAACATTCCTCACTCAGATCTATTTCATCACCAGTAATGACAACTTATGGCAGCGTTTCTAACTGCAGCTGTTTAGGAATATTCAGGTGAAGATCAGTACTGAATTCCAAAGAACGTGGGTGGACTTCTCCTGACACGATAGCTCTGCGTTGTGTGCGGAAGTCTTATATATGCCCTCTGTCGGTTTCCCCATCCACACCTCGAAGAAGATGGCCCCAGACGTATATAACCCGAAACTACTCTAACTGAGTGGAACGATGGCCTTAATTATTGCTAACAAAAAAAAAGCTTGATCACACTGTCTACATTTGTACCTGTGACAACCAGAGCATGAAACAAGCTGCGGCCAATTATTGCACAACCGGGTGCTTGTCCAAGATCAGCAACTGCAAGACCAATCAAACCATCAGTGTCCGCAGCTGGGATAAGCGATCGACTACGGACGTGCTTGTGGGAGCGCCCGCAACATATCCAGTCACAATGCTAAGATTTCTAGATCGCGATTAGTGGTGGATGGTGACCCCAACAGAAACCACCAGAGCAACATGTCCTACGAATTATGACAACTGCGCTTTAGCAGCCTCCATCTTTCTCAGAAAGTCACAAATATCACTAACCATGCTCATCTTCATGGCACTATAATCTCGCTGTGACTTCTCCTTGGCTTGCACTTCTTCGTACCACTTTCGGCGTCTCTCCTCAAGCTCTGTCAAACGGAGCTTGCTGAGTTTATTATTGTACTCCTCTTCAATCTTTTCATTTTTGGCTTGGGCAATGAGAGCTAGACCCTCTGCGTCCAAGCGACACTGGTCCGCTCGCTGCTGAAAAAGTTTAGCCTCGTTTTCTTTCAGTTGCACAATGCCTTTCAGCTCCTCCACTTGGCCCTTTTGGAGGAGTCGCTCATACTGTATTTCGGATGCCTCCTGTCTCTTTTCTTCAACTTCGCTATCCAGAAACTGAAGTGCCGCTCGGGCTTTCTCCAGATCACTACAATCGGTGTTGGGAGCTTTCATTACGTTCATTGCATCTCTCACAACATCTGCTAGCCTGCTATTCAATTCACGAGGCGGTTGAACTACAGCTTCAACTCCTGAAGCTGATCTTGAAGCTGATTTAGGGCCGTCATGATCTGTACACGCAGGCAAAACTTCTCTCAGCAACGACGCCAAGCCATTTATAGAAACTGAAGCAACTTCAATCATCTTCAACAAAGGACACCGGAGCTCTGAATTCTTCAAACCACCTTAAGAAGCAAACTCGTGGATTCGACAAACACGGAGAAAAGCCTAAGCGTTACATGTTCTCCGTGGACGAAAATCCAGTGCATGCCATGATGTAAAACATAGAATAATGACATATCAAGATGTAGAAAAAGGGCCTCGCTAATATCAATGTACGGTTATCCTAGTACAGCAAGGCAAAACAAAACCTTTAAATTTCGGTAGTAAATTTAGCAGAGTTTGATTCGGTGTGCGGCAATGACGAGGGGAAACTGATATTGCCCCATCCTTCCCGGGTTTTGAATATCGACCAGATGTGCGAAATGGCGCAACTCGTGGCCTTAGCAAGATGCAGGATACCCGGCAATGGAGCGAACTCTTGGTAAAACATGGAAGACAACTCTCATGACAAGACATGACGTAAGGTCCGCAAAGGGAAGGATAAGATTATTCGGTGACTTTACAAATTCTCCTAGACGAAGTGTAGAAAGAGGAGTGAAAGACTTACCATTGAAGAACTTCATCATGCTCGCACACACCGCTTCAGGATCTTTCGAACTGCGCAATTTCACGAGCAATTGTTCGGCTTTTGAGAAAAGTTGCTTTCCTAGCAGATCTTCACTCCTGTGGAAAATCCTCCTGACACATTCAAGCTCCTGTGCAAGGACGTCTTGGGACCACTCCTTGCAACAAGACACGAAAACGTCTTTCACGAAGCCATAAAGCTCCGACGTCTGTCCACATCCTATGCACCGGAATAGCATGACAGCGTTGTCACTGGTACCTTGTGAACTGATCCCAGATGAGATGTAGCCCATTTTGATTCCACAATCTGAATGGCACCAGTGGAGGCAGTAATCACACCCAATCCAGTGACAGGTGTTGGAATCAAAGTCAAATTTGGAACAGACGACACACATACAAGCGTTGCAAAACCCGCTCTTCCTTGAGCAGATTTTACATTCGCAATCATCTGCCGGTAGCTGACTCTTGCATGCCATATTCCGGCACTTCGTCCCAAGAAAGATCTCAGTCATCTCCCCAGTTGTGAGGGGGGCATCGGGACAGAGAAAAAATGGAATTCCCGTCTTCAGAGCTACCAAGATCTCCAGCTGAGTCCGATGAGACTGGTGCAAAGTTTCTGTCGACAGATCGTTCCGTTTCTGAAGTATCCTCTGAAGAGTGCCGAAGTCGTCTCGTTTTCTCTTGCTCGCAAGCATGTCTTGGGTACACTTCCTCAGTCCCTCCAGGAACCTGTCAGGAACTCGATGCAGCTTCTGCGCCATGACAGGAATTGACTCCGAGACGATCTCTTGAAGCCAAGCTCGCCCCATGTTTTGAGGATTTTCTTCAACCCCACCTCCGCTTCTCTCAGGCCCTGTAGACTCATCGTCTCTCTCCTGGAACCCTCCTCTGCTGCCAGAAAGACTCAACTCTCGCCCAGCGTCTGCATCTCGTTTCTCCCTCTCTGCCATCTTGATACGCTCCTGTAAACTTGACGTCCTTGTGGGAGAAGCCCATCCTTCCGCTTGAGGCCGCTCACAATTGTCTTTGTGAATGCCCCAATGTCTGTCATGACCAGTTCTGCTCCTCTCCATCTCAGTTGTGAGACTAGCATCCTCTTTCCACCTATAGTGATCCTGAAGCCGGTGACCTCCATGTGAGCCTTCATTTCCTCCAGCAAGAGAGCCTCTCTCGTCCATGAACGATCGTGCACTCTCTCTCGTTCCTTCACCATGTGCATATTGTCCATTCCCGTTCTGCAAGAGTCTCTGATACAAAGGAAGCTCCCGTCGGTGCTTACTCCTGTCATGTGAACCTTCCGACAGGTGAATTCCATGGTGGTATTGCTCCCGGCCGTAAGAAACCTGGCAACTGGCATGCGACCCTTGCGTGCCCTCAAATCTCTCATTCTTCATAGAGACTTGCCGACTAGAGCAGGTAGTACCTTCTTTGTCATCGAAGGAATTCTGAGTCAGGGAGCAACTCGCGTTGTGGAAAAATGGATGAGAAAGAGAAAGTGATAGACTGTTGGTGTAACCATTGGACTGAGACTGCGTAGGTCCTAAGGACCTGAAACTTCTCTCGTTATCGGAAGAAGTTGGAAGTAACCCCTTCGATTTGGCCCCATGACTGTGACTTCGGCCATGGCCATCTGGTGAAGCCAGGTGCAGAGATGTATCCGGCAGGGACAGAGAAAGAATCGGTGGTTCGAGCCTCTGTTTCTTCAACCGAGATTTTTCCTTGTTATGCTCCCCATCCTCCTCTCTTGATCTGATTCTTTCTTTGAACCCTCCTTCACTCTGAACTTCCCTGAAGCTTCCAATTTCTCTGTCCATCATCTCCTCTCTCTCACTCTTACTGCTCACTTTCAAACCTGATCGACCTCCTCCAACTCCATCTCTTTCTCTCTCGCCCAAAGGAGCCCAGGAGCTGGTCGACATAGTCAGGGCCAAGTCTTTCTCCGCCTCCTTCCTCCCTTCCTCCTCCTCTTCCCGACTCCTCTGCTCCTCATCCTCCTCTGCAATTCTGTCCGGAGTTTCTGTATCTTCATCGTCATCGTCCCCTTCCTCACTATTTTGAACTTCCTGTTCGTCTACCCTCTGCCCTGTCTCGACTTCTGTACCACCTTCTTCTTCCTCACTCTCATTCACCTCGAGGTTCTCCTCGTGCTCCACTTCCTCTCCCCCATCTCTGGGCCCTTCTTCTTTCTTCTCATTCATATTCCAAGGACCTTTACCACCCGCTGCATCCTCCCCTCGACTATTATTCTCCCCTTCTATCTCCCTGCTCCCTTCCTTCCTTATCTCCCCCTTCCCTGATTCTCCGACCCCTTCCCTCTCTCCTCCTCCTTCCTCCACCCTCTCCGTCTTCACTTTCACCCCGACATTCTCCACTACCACCACATTCTCCTCCTCGTTCACAGCCTCTACCTCCCCATCCTCCATCTCGACCTTCACCGTCTCGTTACCCTTGTCGTTCCCCATGCTCGGGGCACCACTCTACTCCCAAAGACCAACTTCAGCTTGTATCACTTCTCTAACCACAACCCCGCTCGTGTTTTAACTCCATCGGATGATCCATCAATCGGCAAGAAAATCAGGCCCCCGCCCGCCTCTCACCCCCAAACCTCTCCACGCTCAACCATCCGGACCTACACCTTCACCGTAAGTCAATTGCCCCTCCCTCCTTGTAGCCACTTCTTAATCTCCACCCCAAGCATCCAAATAGAACCCCCTCGACAACAAAGAACCTTGACGCCACCGACGCCGTAACAGTACACCAGTACTAAGCAATTCAATCCTCCAGAGCAGAAATGTCGACCAATCTTCGTCTCTCCTCCACTGCGTTGACAATCACTAAACAATGACACTGTCAACAACAACGAATTCTCTCTTCCTAATCGCTCGTGCAGTCTTTTGTAGCTTCAATTTCACTGGGTTACGAATTAGAAGAGCCCAACCTCCCTATTGGCAAACTATTCTCCCGACGTGCGAAATGCGAAGAGTGGCCCTTTCTTCTTTCCTTACCATCTCCTCTCTGTTTTCTTACCGAGGTCTCTTTGTTCCTCATTGTGTAGAGACAGCTTCTCTTCCGCGCCGGAAGTTTCTCAATAGTCAAAAGAATGTGACGTCCGACCTACCGGACCTACCCGTCGTTACCAAACCGTGACGGGCCCGACGCGCACCGGATTCTGGAATTATCCATCCGGGAGCCGGACGTCTACAGCAACAGGCCCACAGATATGGCTCGGTTCAGTCGCATCTGCCGGACTGGCAATCATTACGCGGGAGGGTTTTCTGTGCTCAAACACTCGTGACCCGGTCGCAAGGACCGGGTGTTTGAAATATGCAAGCATGTTGCGTCGGACGTAAAATTATTTGTGTGTACGGATTGTTCCGACGGGAGCGAAGAACGAAACCCACCTTCATCCGTCCCGGAACGAGTGTCACTGCGCATCCGTCAGCGCCAGACTCCGTAGGTTTGGGTCTTGGCCGTCTAGTTGTTCACGATGTACCCGTGGTCAAGATTCATCTGCTCCTTCAGTATCTCCCGTTCTGGGTTCTAGCGCTGAGAGTTTCCCACCGTCGATGCACTTCACCGAACGTACTCTCGGTCGAAATCACGCTCGGCGCTACCCGATGGAGACCACCGTCACAAGCTGGAGTCCATAGATGAATGAATACTGGACGGTGAAGATCCGTCAAAGAGACGACTTATATTCCGGTCGGAAATTACGAAGTCAAGGCAAGGTGTTATGTATTGCGGGCAGAACGATAGTTGGCAGGGGTTGAAGAGTTGACCGTCACGCCCGTTACGACCTTTACTATGCATGGACCGTTGGATACCTTAGAAAAGGTCCATCGTCCCATAAATGGCCTTCTTAAGACTTCTCTAATTTGTCGGGAACGAGTCGTAGGATAAAAGAGGTGTATGTAGTCCTACTTTTAATTTTTCCCAGCCATTTATCGATTGTTTGTCTTTTCCAGAAGCCTTTAATATGTCGTATATATGTACAAAATAAACTAATTATTTATCTTCCTATATCATAAAAATAAAATTTTAATTATGGTCTAAGTAAAATAAATTTTTCACAATACGATACTTCTAAATAATATTCTCCAAAATACACCACGCATCAAAAGTCATTACCAGAATCCCCCGGACAGGTTAAACTCACGCAACGCCACAACATAAGCATATCCGCCAAATCTAAACACATCACATCAGTGGTGAATGGTGAAAATTTTAAATACAAAATGAAATCAGGGTGTGTAGAGGATATTCTAGACTGAGAGTAAAAAAAACTACTAATAAAAATTATAAATATATTTATTTTATTTATATAAAATAAAATTTTATATTTTAATTAGGTTTGGAGAGGATATATAGCTTCAATTAGGTTCAGTAGTACTATTTTGGGTTTGGTTCGCCCTGTTGTTGGTACATAGACCTGAGTGAGCGCTAGTTTTAAGTTAAATTCTAAGTTAATGAACTTTAGTTTTAAATTAAATTCTAAGTTCATGAACTTATACTTTAGGAAGTTAATGACTTATATTTGGTCTGAGATGATTAGATGATAGTGGCAAAAGTCGTGGTTATAAACCCTATGCGAGATATAGTTGCGGAGGGAGTCCCTCATGGATGGGCAACAAGTGCAACAGCAAGTCGCAAGGTCTCCAAGTATAGGGGCATGCAGCAAGGTCACCTCTTTGTTCCTCTAACCTTGGAGTTATATGGAGCGATGGACACGGCGTTCAACACATTTGTAAGGTAGTGCACAAGAGCTTATCGTGTTAGGCGCCCGAGGGTATCATTCTCACTCTCATACTTTGTAGCATATTTAGACACCGTGTGTCCATTGCTCTACAGAGGGTAGTGGTTGGTGCAATCCATAGGAGAGCAATCACACTAGGTGATGCTTCTTTAGATGCTCTAGTTGTTTGTAGACCATACAACTTGCATAGCTATTGATCATACTATTATACAATAATCTATCATAGTAATCAAAAATATACTTTAATTAAATTAGTAAAAATAAGATGTTTCCTTTAGTTAGAAGGAGTACCAAATAGAAAACATGAAGGATCGGAAGACCCCATCAAGCCATACAAGGATAAGACAAAATAGGTAAAATAGGGCTAAGTCCCAATAGAGTTGATATGAGAAATTTGCCTTATTGCACCTAAGATATCTGAGCTATGCAAGTTGGACAATCTACAAACAACTAGAGCATCTAAAGAAGCATCACCTAATGTGATTGCTCTCCTATGGATTGCACCAACCACTACCCCTTTATAGAGCAATGGACACACATTATCTAAAATATGCTACAAAGTATGAGAGTGAGAGTGGTACTCCTCGCAACTAAAATGCACTCCCTAACAAATGTGTCAAACATTGTGTTCATCGCTCCATATAACTCCAATGCTAGATGAACAAAGAGGTGACCTTGCTACATACCCCTATACTTGGAGACCTTACAAGTTGTTGTTGCACTTGCTGCCCATCCAAGGACATGGGTAATCACTCCCTCCAAAATTCTATCACATGTTGGATCCGTAACCATGACATCCTTTACTATCACCTGATCATCTCGGACCAAGTATAAGTCTGCCTTAACATGTGTCATTTGCAAAGCATATGAATGCTCCCTCCAAGCCAAGTATCCACTCTCTTGTGCCATAGCAAACACTATGTTCCTAATGGCATCATGGACAAAGCTATCTATCCTTCAAAAGGAGATTGTGTAATATGCACCGTAGTTGCATCTTGTGTAGAACCACATTCACAAGTGAATCAAGAAGATGTAGATGGGTGGACCAAACCAAAGCAAAACCTCATCATTGTATAGAAAGTAGCTAGTGCAAGTTGCAATGCCCTAATGCATGGTCAAGCTAGGATCCAAGAGCCTACACCCTTGCCAAAGCAAGAGCAAAGATGTGCTCTAGTAGCGTAAAGAATGGAAAATCAACTAAGAGATAATGTAGCATATGCTCATATTATCACTCCATCAAAAGGAAGACTATAAACCTCTAGTCCAATCTAACAATAGTGAAGCAAAAGGTGAAAGGTCCTTGCGTGCCCATGGGGATAGACTATCTCTCTTCTGCCACAATAACATTTGGAACGAAAAGTATCCTTCCTCCACCTCTATCACGTAAGTCCCAAAATTGGCCTATCAACAACCAGAAAACAAGAGGAAAGTAGGGTGTCAAGAAAGCCCAACTACCTAAAAATGCTATAGGTGTCATCTCCTCCATAAATAGTAAGCCAACCCCTCCACACAAAATTGGTAGAGATGTTTGTCTGCATGCCAGATCCTTTGTCACATACTCAAATCTCCCTAGTCCAATAATATCACCAAAGACTCCCATAATCCTCCTATCAAAGGCTCTCAAACGTGATAGGAATGTCAAAGAGGAGGGAACTATACGGAGGAAGTAAGTCTTTTGATGAGCAATGCTAGAGGAGAGTATACCAAATGTCACATGTTGATCTCCTAGTAAAAGAAGGTCATCCACATGGAGAATATCCTCTACAAGTGCAATGTCTAAGAAGCATGAGAAAAAATCCTTGGATCCTATTGGCACTCCAAGAACACGTAGTCCATCTATAAATGTGATACACCCCTCTTGAAGCTTAAGGTGGGGAGGGATACCTAAAGGTGACCATGCCCTACACTTTGACACCTTGACTCTCAAGCCTACTAAATGTAGCTTGGTATTCAAGTGGTCAAAGGCTTGCCTAATCTAATCTATAGGGCCCACAATGTGTGTAACATCTGCCAAGGAAGGAAATACACAACCTGGCATGGCTAAAGTAATAGATAAGAGAGCTCTAAAGTGAGCCATGACAAATAAAGGTCCCTCCAAAGGATCTCCTTGATGTGCACCAATAATTGACTCCAAAACAATGACTCCCTCTTGTGAACAATTATGTTGGTAGTAAAGGGAAGCCAGAGAGCCACAAAAAGACCTTACAAAAGGCATAAGACTCACCAAGGATCCACCAGCTTCCCTAAGCTCTCTAAAGATAGATGCGCATGAGACACTATTAAAAGTATTCTCAACATCCACTTGGAGGATGACCCATGCCGGATAGATATCTAAGAGTACCCTAATGCTCAAAGATATAGCCGCACATCCTCTAGGTGTAGCTACTCCAAAGTAATGTAGATTGAGGTGTTTTTGGAAGTGCAAATGATGTTGAAAGACAATAATGCGGCTGACCAAATGCAAAACAATCTCTCCAATAGCAATTGGTCTAATGCCTCTTGTGTCCTTCTCCATTGCAAGAAATTGACTAGCACTTAACACCTAACTACTAGACATATGAATATCTCTTCTCGCTACTACTACAGCCACCTGAAACAACTTAATAAAACCACTAGTAGGATCATCTGCCTAAAATCAATCTCTAAGATGCTCATATACTATCCTTGACAAGCCTCTTGAGGAAAAGTGAGGAGTAGTGCACAATGTTGTGCAAAAAGCAACCTATCAAGACATAAAGGCTACTCAAGCTGATAATCTAAGACCTTAGTGGTAATCCTTCTCCTTCCATAGGATTGTAGTGAGCGTAGGGAAAAGATAGTCTCATCAATAGGACTAGGTATACACAAAGGATGTAGTGCTCATGCTACTCTACTAAACTCTCTTGCCTGGCACAATGTCCTACATCATTGTAATCGAGTGGACTTTGTAATATCTTGTGGCAAAACCTATCTCCTAAAATGTGTAGCTCTAATAGACTCCTCTTGTAAGGCCACCCAATCCCCCACTCAAAACTGATGAAATCTAACAGCCACACTTCTATGACCCACATGCCTCCCTATAGCATAATGAAGACACCATCAAGGGAGTAAGAGGAATATGAACCATGCTAACTCATCCAAGGGATCACATGCCAAATGATCAAGTGGCATGCAAAAAGCTTATCTAGCCTGATCATGGAGTGTATGGAGTAGCCTATGGAATAGATGTAGACATGGAAAACTAGTCTCAAATAAGCCCAAAATGCAACCACCCTAAGAAGCTTACCACTCCCACAACTCAATCTGAATCCTTGGAATAGTCAACAAAGGAATAGGAGGAAGTGTGCATAATCTCAAGTGTCACTATTGTTAATGTGATTTCTCGTCTCATGTGGGCATCCCAAGTGGTCCAATTATAGTCCTTGTGCATCCTTCCCACATAGGTCTTTACCCCTTACAAGGTAAAGCATCGGTGGCACATCAAGCATGGTGTATCCCAAGCCGCTTTGGGCAGCCTCACATGGGAAAGTGTAGCCATAGTTAGTACAATAATAATGATAATAACACACAATGCTCCTCTCCATCTCTTCCAATACCTGCAAAACCCCAACCCCTCATATTTCAACTCCCATGAGTAAATACTAACTCTTCAAACCCTGAAAACTATAAACTCCCGTAATTTTCAATTCCCATCTCTAAAATTTTCAAACTAAGTTATGATGGAACTATAGCATGAATACAAAGAGATTAAAATTTAGAATTCTTGACCCATCACTCTCAATGTGTAATAATTACTCTAAGCCCTAAAAATTTCCATAACTTTCTACTCAATTCTCCATAGCCTTCAATATAGGTACCATGTACCAAAATTGAAAAACTAACATAATCTACTATTCACTCAAGTGTTATATGCTAGAGAGCACTCAAAAAATGTATATCTTTCCTCTCACATCTCTCCCTCTCCTATCCCATCTCCACACTCTCTCAAACTAAGACTCTATATTTTGAGATAATAATTTATTATATATTTATAAAATTAAAATTTTACTAAGTGTATATGATAAATAGATGATCTTAAAACAATCTATAGTACAACCAGGTTGTAAAACTATTTATCAAATCTAACCTAAAGAATCTGAATATATGAAAATTTTATATCTATAGAAGAAAAGCAAACACATAAGAAAACAAGAAGGATTGGAAGAGGTACATTCAACATAAAAGATAAAATTGGAGCTAAGCACCAATAGTATTTGTACAAAGATCATGCTCTACTACACCTATGATATCTGAGTTGTAGGATTTTATATATATTTAACACCATCTAAAGCTAATAATTAATAAGATTAAATTTACAATTTTATTGTTTAATATTATAATATAATAAAAAGTAAAACCTTTGTATTAAGATTAACTCTTTAATCAATAAATTAGTTGATTACTAAACTTGATGAAATACTGAAGCATTTGGTGAAATAAAGCATGAATCTTCTTGATAAAATATAAAGATTTGGTAAAATATTCATTGAGAGATTTTATGTTTTGAGATAGTGTCTAAATACATACCCTAGATAGAGTCAAAAATTTTATGGGTGGGTTAGAAAATTAGAAGAGAAGTGTACGACAATCCACAAAGAAGAGAGCAAGATTATGTTAAAAAAAAGACTCTTATCTAGAATAGAGTAAAATTCCATAGCCAAATTTATGTATCTCTTTGCTAACAAGAAAAGGAAAAAATTGCATAGAAGAAGGTTTAAATCCTTATGAACAAAGATACATATAGATATTATCTTTATGTATCTTTAACTGTCTCCATATAGATATTATCTTTTATTTGGCTACTCTTGTCTAAACTATCACAAAGTAGATATATTTAAGTTTTATATATTTAAAGTGTTATGAAATGTCTTAAGTTTAGAGAAGTATTGGTGATTATATTGGTTCATATTTACATGTTAGAGTAGTTGTGTACAGGAAAAAAAACAGCTCATATCATTAATTGTAGATAAGAAGTATAGGGTAGATATTGCTATCTATTACAATAGTCCACTCAAGTTGATATATTTAAAATAAGTGCTCTTATATAGAGTCATGTAGAATGTCATTTTAATAAGATGAAATTGATTTCAGTAGACAAGATCATTGAGATACATTTAAAGACTAGTTAAGCATTTCAAACCACTTGAACTCTTTAATTCCATTTTAGATACAATATTCACAGAGATATTTAAATAATAATACCTTCCAAAATTATTGAAATTTCTTCCAAATTTTTAACTTTAATATGTTTATTCAATAATATAAACTGAGTCAGTCCCACAAACTTGAGGGAAATATGCATTAAACTCAAACTTTTTAAATAGCAGAATTGTAGTGTTTAGATACAATTTCCCTGAATAGACCGCATTTTATGAAGACAACCTGCCCTTATTCTCATGATATTAGCACAAGTCTTTACTGTAAATAAAGCAAGTAGAAGATAAAGACCGCAAAATATCCACATATAATAAGCATCAATGAATTTGATTAGCTATAGAAAGAGACATCTTTATCTTTATATGCACCTACTAAATACATGTACTAATTTCTTTTTCAATCAACTCTTCTTATGTCTCTCAACTAATTCTTTTGGAAAGGTCTGAATCTATAGATGTGTAATATGGTTTGATTTATTTATTTTGATATAATAATCATTTAATGTTGTTAAATCCTATAACTCAAGCTCTAAACTAAACCATAGGCACATTCATTCATAAGTGTTATTCAAGATTTGTGCAAAACTATGAGGCTTAAATACCATTACTTTGTGGCATTCTAATATATTTTCATGCTAAGAGTAATATTATATGTTTATAATGAAGTTGAAAAGTAGAATATAACTTCTAAATTTATCTCATAAATGCATATAATTTCATTGAATTTTTAAATACATTTTTATTGGTTTTGCATTGGTCAAGTTTAGGGTTATTATGACCTATCTCATGCACATCTGATATAATTACTATATTTTTTTACAATTTTTACAAAACATTAATACCCAATATCCACTCTAAACTCTCATAACCATACAATGTGCAATAGAAAGAATTCAAACTTATGATGGATGGGAAAATGGATAAAGTTGGTCTACCATTACCATATTTAATTTAAGTCTGAATTGGGTCCAAATAATCTGCTAACATCCATATTTGTAATACTAAGTTTGTTAAGCGGATAACACACTGATCTTATTCTTCAAAAGATCTAGCATATTTCTCCTTATCCATGAGACAATGTTCTAGTAGAATATACTTTGTGGTATGCTAGTTTTGGTTAGTAACCGCACCATATGTCTACAATTTAGTCATTCCTTTTCATCTTCCCTCTCTCCTCATCAGTATGCAATAGCCACACCATGTGGTTGTGAGATAGTTGTTGCGTGCATTAGAGCATCCTTGGACTTCCATCCTGATTGGGTGGTTGTCCAAGTGGATGTCTCAAATGCCTTCAAAACCATTTCTTGTCCAAATGCCTTCAATAACATTTCTTGTTGAGCTTTGTTTTGGGCTCTTTGTTTGGCAGGGGATCATATCCCCTCCTTTATTCCTTTTGTGCATATTTTCTATGGTATTGAGACACCGTTGTTATATAGTCACCATACTACCACAAGAGAGTTCACTCTGTTGGCATCAGCGGAGGGTACACGCCAAGACAATCCTTTGGGTGTGCAATTATTTACCATAGCTCACTACACAACTTTGTGAGGTTGCATCAGCCTTTCCACTAGCCTTTTTCCATCTCTATGAGATGATACCCATATCTTGGGCCCCATGGAAGATGTAATTTAGGCAATGTAGGCTTTCACACTTAGTATGGAGTCCTTGGGTTTATGAGTTTAGACTTGTAAATGCACGGTCTAGAGTTCCCACATAGTCCTCTCTTCCTCTAAATTCCCACCAAGATTCTAGTTCCCAATAAGAGGCTTGAGAGTATTGGGCTTCCTTCTTGGAGAGGAGGTATTTTATAGCTCCTTTATCTCAAACAATTTGATTTAGGCTACTGCTCATGCTCACTTCCTCCCTTGATTGGCAAACACACAAGTGGCTTACTCACTCCTTTTGAGATGTTATGTTTTGAGAGCATCCTATTTGGCATGTAATATCCTCCCACATAGGTACTCCTACCACATCTATGATCCTTTGATAGTACCTTGTAGCATACCTTCTCCACACTCTTAGGACCATGTATGCTCTCATAGTGTCAAATGATTGGTGTTGATCACAAATAGCATTCTTGTAGTCATGGGAGGATGTGGTATCACATCAAAGAGTCTATTGCATGAGTAGCTTACCTAGGAGCATGGGCACTAGTGGCACCCTTAAATAGGTTCTTATATGAGGGTCATCATTTTTTCTTGCCACCTATTGTGATAGTCAACTCAAGGACCTATGATTTCCAATATCTCTTGGATTGGATCGAGATCTATTGCCAGACCCAGCATGTACAACACTCTCTCCTTTGTAGACTATGTATCCTTAGATTTTAGGAAGTTTTAGATAGAGCTCAATGAGCATATGCGCACTCATACCCTTTCTAGCATTCGCACTAATGCATCTTTACTTGATAGAGCTAGGATCCTCTCTTGCAATGAGAAGGACATGGGAGCTTGGCCTCATGCCTCTCCTTTGATTGTGGACTTACAATTCATGTCAAAGGAGTTCACCACGACCCTTTATCTCAAGCTAGGCTACCACATCCATCACTCTTGGGCTTCTTGAACCATTGCCCATGTGGTGCTTCATTGGATGTTGAGGGCATACATCTCCTATGATGTGCTATAGGAGGCGAGCCTACTAGGATCCATGATGCAATTAGAGATACGATGGCCAAGATCCTATGATCTACATACTCACAAGTTCAGATTGAGTGATAAATAGTCCTACCAGGCCCACCACACTAGAGAGTGTGCACAAATAGTGTCATCTTTAGAGATGGCCAACGTATGTTGTATGATGTGGTGGTGGCTGCAAACCCACTTAGACTAGAGTCTTTGGCATGAGCTAGCATCCAAGCATGAGCTAGCATCCAAGCAGGAGCTGCAACAATCATTGCCATTAGGGGGAAGGAGAACCACTATGCCCCATGGCTTGCCTTTGACACCTTTGTCCCCCTAGTAGCAGAGCTTTTTGGCCACTTTCATCATTCAGTTTGATGGTCTCCTTTGCAAGGCAACATGGGGCTCACTACAGATAAGAGGCACTTTGACTTTCTCACCCGCCATGCTTACCTCATATTTTTGACAGAGGGTCTCTGTCACCCTACAGAGATCACGGGCTCCGAGTCTTCATTGATAAGCCTAGGTAGTGAGGGCGCCCGTTCATTGACGACCCCTCCCTCACTTTTGCTAAACATACCTATATCACCTTGTGCAGTTATAGTACCTTTGTAACTTAAGTAGATTGTATATTTTCTTTCTTTGCATTGCTATATAATGCTTTGTTTGTTATGCCATGGGGCCTTCCGATTTGGTTTCTCGATGTCTTTTTGCACTCTTTTGTTGGGTCTTGGACTCTTTCTTTATAAACCTTTTGGTGTGCTTGTATTCTTTTTCTCCTATTCCTGTTCCTTTTTCTCCTATTATTTCTCCTGTTGGCGTTAATCATTCGCAGCTGTCTACATATGGCAGACTATTGACTCGTACCTTTCACAATGATAAGAAAAAAAGGCGACCGCGTAGGAAAAAAGAAGGATGGGAAGACCCCATCAAGCCGTACAGGGGAGAGACAAAAAAGGTAACATGGGGCTAAGCCCCAATAGAGTCTGTATGAGAAATCTGCCCTACCGCACCTAAGATATCCGAGCTATGCAAGTCGTACGGTCTACACACAACTGGAGCATCCGAAGAAACATCACCTAATGTGATTGCTCTCCTATGGATTGCACCAGCCACTGCCCTCTGTAGAGCAATGGATACACGCTGTCTAAAGTAAGCTACAAAGTATGAGAGTGAGAGTGGTACCCCCTGCCGCCTAACATGATAAGCCCTCGCGCACTCCCTGACAAATGTGTCAAATGCCGTGTCCATCGCTCCATATAACTCCAAGGCTAGAGGAACAAAGAGGTGACCTCGCTGCATGCCCCTGTACTTGGAGACCTTGCGACCTGCTGCTGCACTCGCCGCCCATCCAGGGGGATGGGTAATCACTCCCTCCGAAACTGTATCTCGCGTAGGGTCCGTCACCACGACATCCGCTACTGTCACCTGATCATCTCGGACCAAGTATAAGTCTGCCCTGACACGTGTCGTCTGCAACGCATACGAACGCTCCCTCCAAGCCAAGTATCCACTCTCTCGTGCCATAGCAAACACTATGTCTCTAATGGCATCATGGGTAGCTATCCTCTGTCCTCCAAAAGGACATCGTGTCATGTGGACCGCCGCTGCATCTAGTGTAGAACCACACTCACAAGTGAGTAGTGAAGATGCAGATGGGTGGACCAAACCTAGGCGAAACCTCATCGCTGTAGAGAAAGTAGCCGGTGCGAGTCGGAAAGCCCTAATGCATGGTCGAGCTAGGATCCACGAGCCTGCACCCTTGCCGGAGCAAGAGCGTAGACGTGCTCTAGTAGCCTGAGGAATGGACGAGTCAACTAAGAGAGAATGTAGCGTATGCTCACACTGTCGCTCCATCAAGGAAGACTGTAGACCTCTAGTCCAATCTGACGATAGTGAAGCAAACGGTGGAAAACCCTCTCGTGCTCGTGAAGATAGACTATCTCTCATCTGCCGCAATAACACCTGGAGAGAAAAGGATCCTCCCTCCACCTCTGTCACATAAGTCTCCAAAACCGGCCTATCAGCAACCACAAAACGAGATGCAAGTAGGGGTGCCGAGAGAGCCCAACTACCCAAAAACGCTATAGGTGCCATCTCCTCCATAGAAAGCAAGCCAACCCCACCACATGAGATCAGTAGAGCCGTCTGTCTACGTGCCAAATCCCCTGTCACACACTCAAAAGTCCCTGGTCCAATAATATCACCAAAGACTCCCATAATCCTCCTATCAAATGCTCTCAGACGTGATAGGAAGGACGATGAGGGGGGAACTGTACGGATGAGGTAGGATGGTCGACGAGCAATACTGGAAGAGAGTATACCAAATGCCACCTGCGGATCTCCTAGTAATGGAAGGTCATCCACATGGAGAACATCTTCTGCAAGAGCAGCGTCCAAGAAGCGTGTGACAAAATCCTCCGATCCTACTGGCACTCCAAGAACACGAAGTCCCTCTGTGGATGTGATACACCCCCCTGGAAGCTCAAGGTGGGGAGGGATACCTAAAGGGGACCATGCCCTACACTTTGACACCTTGACTCTCAAGCCTACTAGATGTAGCTCGGTAGTCAAGTAGTCAAAGGCTTGCCTAATCTGATCTACAGGGCCTACGATGTGTGTATCATCTGCCAAGGATGGAAATACACAACCTGGCATGGCCAAAGTAGTAGACAGGAGAGCTCTAAAGTGAGCCATGGCAAATAAGGGCCCCCCCAAAGGATCTCCCTGACGTGTACCAACAGCTGACTCCAAGACGGTGACTCCCTCCTGTGAACCACCATGCTGGTAGTAAAGGGAAGCAGGAGAGCCATAAAAAGACCGCACAAAAGGAATGAGACTCGCCAAGGATCCACCAGCCTCCCTAAGCTCTCTAAAGATGGATGCACGTGAGACGCTATTAAAAGCGTTCTCAACGTCCACCTGTAGGACGACCCACTCCGGATGGATATCTAGGAGTGCTCTAATGCCTAGAGATATAGCCTCACATCCTCCAGGTGTAGCTACTCCAAACTGATGTGGACTAAGGTGCTGTCGAAAGTGAGAACGATGCTGAAGGACAATGGTACGACTAACCAAACGCAAAAAGATCTCTCCAATAGCAATCGGTCTAATGCCTCCCGTGTCCTTCTCGATCGCGAGAAGTCGACTAGCACCTAAGACCCGACTAACAGACATAGGAATATCTCCTCTCGCTACTACTGCAGCCACCTGAAACAACTCGGTAAAACCACTAGAAGGATCATCTGCCTGGAAGCAATCTCTAAGGTGCTCATAAACCATCCCTGACAAGCCTCCTGAGGAAAGGCGAGGGGCAGTGCACAATGCTTGTGCAAATAGCGACCTATCAAGACATAAAGGCTGCTCAGGCTGATAATCTAAGACCTCTAGTGGTAGTCCCTCTACTGCTATAGGATGCAATGAGCGTAGGGAAGAGATGGTCTCATCAGTAGGACTCGCTATAGACAGAGGGTGTAGCGCTCGTGCTGCTCTACTAAACTCTCCCGCTTGACCCAATGTCCTACATCGTCGTAATCGAGTGGAATCTATGGTATCCTGTGGCGATGTCTGTCTCCTAAATCGTGTAGCCCTAACAGACTCCTCCTGAAGGGCTGCCCAATCCCCCGCTCGAAATCGACGAAATCTAGCCACCACCTCTCTATGCCCCGCACGTCCCCCTCTAGCATAACGAAGACACCATCGAGGGAGTAGGAGGAATAGGAACCACGCTAACTCGTCCAAGGGATCACGTGCCAAACGATCCAGTGGTAGGCGAAAAGCCTGTCTAGCCTCATCATGGAGTGTGCGGGGTAGCCTATGGAATAGACGTGGACATGGAAAACTAGTCTCAAATAACCCCAAAATGCAACCCGCCTGAGAAGCTAACCACTCCCACGACTCGATCGGTATCCCTGGAACGATCAACGAAGGTATAGAAGAAGCGTGCGTAATCCCGAGTGTCACTGCTGTCGATGTGGTCGCTTGTCTCACGTGGGCATCCCAAGTGGTCCAATCATAGTCCTTGTGCATCCTTCCCACATGGGTCTTTACCCCTTGCGAGGTAAAGCGTCGGTGACACACCGGGCATGGTGTATCCCGACCCGCTCTAGGCAACCCCACATGGGAAGGTGTAGCCATGGCTAGCACAAGAATAATGATAGTAACACATGATACTCCTCTCCATATCTCCCCATATCTGCAAAACCACAACCTCTCACATCCCAACTCACATAAGAAAACAATCTCTCTCACAACCCTAAAATCTATAAACTTTCATAACTTTCAATTTCCGTCTCCAAAATTTTCAAATTAAATTCCCATGGAACTTAATCATGAAAACCCAGAGATTAGAAATGAAAATTCACAACACATCACTCTCAATGTATAATAATCACTCTCAACCCTAAAAAAACTAAAAAACTTCATAACTTTCTACTCCATTCTCCATAGTCTTCAATCTAGGTGCCAATGGAACCGAAATTGAAAAACGAAGAGAATAGTCTATTCACTCGAAGGCTACATGCTAGAGATCACTCAGATTTTATCAAAATCGTCTCACGTCTCTCCCTCTCCTCTCTCGTCTCCACACTCAGCAGTCGTGTGGTGTGTAACAACTCCAGGGAAGAATAGTTTGTGATTTTCTAGCAGCAGTTCTGCGTGCATGAATGAATCTGCGTGCATGAATGCATGATTTTCACAATGATAGCCTTTGTAGTTGAAGGCCAAACTCTAGAGCTGCTGCAAAGAGACGAATATCAATGTGCCGGGAAAATTTACCGTGATGTGTCCAGTTTGCGATGGAACCACCGGGTTAGTTGCATTTTATGCGCGGTTACTTCGGGGATGTTTCGGCATTTTTCGGGGCATACTGCAAAGCTCATTGTTTTGGATCCCGACCAACAACGGCCGGAAGAGATTACACTATTCGCCAGATCTCACAGAACACTGCCGACGATAACAAGAGGAGCAGGTCCGTCACGATGCTTCAACTGTAGTCAACCGAAAGACTGCGACTAGTCGATAACTGGTGTCGCGGTCGTGAACTGTTTCGAAAGAGTCAAACCACTGTGGGGGGAAACGTCCAAACGCCGGCCAGCCGGAAAACAATATTCTATTCCCAGTCAAACCAGCTGTTCGAACTCGTTGACGAGGGAGGTTGTTGACAACTTACGCATTGAATACCCATTGCCTAATCTTGTCAGTTAATACTACTTTTGCCCGTAAGTCGACTGATTCGAGACTGTTAAAGCAGAGTAGTACCACCTAAAGAACTACCATGCGGTGGGAGAAAGGTAGCTAACTGTAGTCACCACAAAACTGGACGCCATTACCCTGAAAACGAGAATTCTACATTTTGTTCCCACAGTTATCCAACAATGCAGAATCCTTTCCTACTGTGGCAGAACAATGGCAGAAGCGTGTTGCCATTGAAGGTTGACTTACATCTAAAGGACTACGGCCCCTGTTAGTTTTTTAAGCTTCAAGATTTGATTCTCCTAATACAAATCCGAGATTTACAGACCAGTGCCCTTGGACTTTGCCATGATCACGTCTATTTATTGAATTAGTCAGTCCGGCAGAGATCATTCTATATCATTCGCATTCGAAGTCTCCATTTTCTCGATCCCATTCAATTTAATTTCATTCTTCTTGTAAACCCTGGCTTAAGTCCGCATGTCGCATACAGATTGCCATCGAGGGCGGATACCGCCCAACCTTTGTTGACTTTTATAGCGTCCAATCTATAACCTAGATTGTTACAAAAACTTAGCCATAAAATCTCTGCGAAATTGTTGCAAATAGCCTACCGATCTAGAACATTCGGCATGTCAAGAGAGTACCTTATACTGACAAAAAGACAGGCTTGGACAGCAAGTCTGGAAGCTTACTCACATGCGCAGTTTTTGAGTCTCATATTTTTAGTTGCCTTGTCACGATTGACCACCCGTCCCGTGTTGTTCGGTACTGGTGGAACGCTGTACTTTGGCGTTTCCTCGAGGGAGAACCTTTGTGTTGTTTCTGCTTTACAGTACGTAGCTTGCAAGTGCGTCAACTGAGCTGTCTTCGTTACTCCATGAAACGTCTACTACCCACGGAACCGTCTGACTATGCCTTCTTGACCGCCAGCTTAGCTGCCGGCACCGCCTATAGGAAGTCATGAGCCTGTCCAGTAAACAGATGCTGGGGCCTGCTGGTATCTCCTCTTGACCGCCAGCGTGGCGGTTGGCACTGCCTATAGGAAGACGCATGCTGGGCCCGGTATGTCCTTCTTGACCGCCACCATGGCCGTTGGCACTGCCGATGGGAGTCACGGGCCTTGTCTAGTAAAACACATGCCGGTATCTTGTATAATATGCCGCTGAACAAGAGAAGGGGGGGACCTGCTGTTTGTCCTAAGGTTTGGTTGTAGCACTCAACGCATATGATTCTGAAAGGCGCGCCATATTGCTTTGTCAGGGTAGGGTTGTATATAAAGACCGACCTACACTCATTTCAAAGAATAGTTGGACCTTCTACTTGATTACTTTGATGTCGAATGTCTTCGTGATATGATTCCAGGTTCAGTCTAGCTTCTTCTTGTAGGGGGTTTTTCTCGAGGAGAAGTGGTTCGTTAAATGCCTCCAACTTCAACTTGGATTCATGTTACAAGGGAACTTTGGGGCCGTATGAAAAGGCATCTAGTATACTTGTGTTCAACGACGTTTGGCTTACTTGGTCACGATTGAATTTTCACTTTGGGTAATTGTGGAGACCTTTGGAAGGAGCCTCATTCTTATTGAGCAAAGAAATTTCTCTTGGATCTTGCCAAAAGTCAGCGGTGTAAACTAAAAGGATAAACTCGCATCAGAATATGATACTTCACCTCACAAAGTACCACTCGTATTCCACTCGTACCAAAATGAGGCACCACTCGTATTCCACTTGCAAAACCGAGAAAAAGTTAATTCCACGGTCGGATTCCAAGATCTTCGTGGTGTTTTCTTCATCTTTTTGGGATTAAAGTAGGCAATTTGCTGTATCTGCTGCGCAATGGATTACTTATGTTGTACATCATTCATTTCTTAGTTTCCGCTTTCGTTTTCGTTTTCGAAATATTTAGTAAGGTAATTATCAAAACTTGTTACTGGACTAATCTGCTATGTAGTCGCTTTGAATTCTATATTTCAGAATTAAGCAGTCTTACACATACGACATATCGTCTTTTGTTTCATATGTAAGTTCACAAGAAGGCCATACATGACATATCCTCATTCCTATGCGAGCTATAACCTGTATTCCTCGATACGATTTTGGTTCTCAAGGATAATTTATCTAGGAGGAGTAGGAAGACAAAGGACGTGATCTCTATGTGGTCGCTACCACGATTGATGAATACATGTATCCACACGAGGCGGACTCCTAAGGATCTTGCTGTTAGCAAAGACCCTTTGACAATGGCCTTGGTGTAGTAGAAAAGTTGATACAGGTTGTAGAGCCGAAAATGTAGGCGCTTCGCTGCACTTGATGATGTAATACAAGGAGGCCAAGAGATTTGGGTTCACAGACATTTAAGTAAGCTACAGTTATCCATTTGTTAACAACCCGTCCAGATAAGAGAAGCTTTGGCTTCATGTAATAAAGGTTCCTTGATCTCCAAGCGAGGAAGAAAGCCCATAAAAGGAAAAAAGGAAAAAAAGGCGACCGCGTAGGAAAAATGAAGGATGGGAAGACCCCATCAAGCCGTACAAGGAAGAGACAAAAAAGGTAACATGGGGCTAAGCCCCATAAAAGAGAAGAGAGAAAGAAAGAGAAAGTTTGAAGGAGTGTACAGTATCAAAATAAAGCACAAAAACATCATAAAGAACTTAGATGGTGCCAATTTACGTGCATGGGAGTTACTACAGTTGAAGGTTCATGGCAAATCCTTCTTGAAAGATAATCTGGCCGACACAATTCCCTCAGGAACATGGCAGATTGTAAGGAACTTCCTACAGCCCAAGCCACTTCGGCACTTGCCATAAAGATTAAAGGTTGATAATCATTTGAAGGAATTGAATGGTTAGAGAGGTGCAAATATTCCTAGAACAAGTCAAAACGATCCTAGACTTTTTCACACGAGTATAAAATAATGTTATGGTATAAATGTACAGGTTGGTGAGACATTAGTTCTGTAGGAGGAAGTAGTCAATCTATTGTGGGTTGATGACAATTGAAGGTTGTCGAAGAGATCCAGCTCCTCTAGTCAATTCACTTTACTGAGTTCAAAGACTGGCAGTGGCTTTTGCTCAGCCTGTCAACTTTCTCTTTGATGCGAGTCGCAGAAATCACAAATATTAAGTGGAGGCCCGCTGCGTATAGAAATTTAGCTTCTACGAAACACCTACTTATAATCAACATACAAGTCATAAGCTTAAATGATTCAACAAAGAATAGATAATAGATGGGCACATGCTGTCATACAATAAAGTTTGTTTGTGAACAGGCCAATTACGACAGCCAAACGATTTATTAGGACAGAATCAGACTCCTCAATAAATAAAAGAAGTAAAAATAATAGAGAATCTGAATCACATACTTTGTAAGAAAATTGACGCAGGGATTTCGTCGTTATTGCTAATCGTTACTTCATGCCACCGTCTAATTCTTAATTATTGTCTCTCACAAGGCATGTGTGGACGTGCTAAGCAATGTTTCACTATTCGGAAGCTCTTGAGAGAACGCTGGCGACGGAGTTCCACAGTAGTGTCTTACAGCACACGAGTAAAATACAATACGAATGCTCACTCGTTTTCACCATCTTCTCTCACGACGTCAAGATTCGCCTCTTCTGTTTGGACTTCTCGTCGGACAAATGATGACATAATTCACGGTTCATGTTGGTGAAAGTCAACACAAACGAACTCGAAATCGTGGAATATATCTACTCTTTCAGATCTGCTCTGTGGAATGATATTAATAGTTTGACTAAACGAAGATAGCCACATTGCGGAAGATATGATCGTGCTAGGTCAAACTTCTTCGTAAGTTCCACACGGTTTGAGTTCGTGACTTGTTTTAGTTGGTGATTTCAGGAAAAGGAATAGCTTTTTCAGACAGTTTGCAGTTCAGCTATGCGGATCCTTTACAGTCCGGCACACAGCCACCCTAAACTCCTTATGGTCTTCTCGGAAGAAGGCGACCGCATGTGATGACAAGAAGGATGGGAAGACCATCAGACCGCACAAGGAAAAGATATAGGGGAAAGAATCACATATTATTGTATTATATTTTACGAGTATCCCTTGCAGCTATTTAAACGGTTTTGTGTTATTTATCTTATTTATCCTATTAGCATAGAGAGTGTGACTTTTGTTTCCCCTCACGTTTGTGTCCAGATATCCAGATATGTTTAAACGTTTATGTCATCTAATGTTCTACATTCGTTTTGCTACACTATGGATGACATATTTCAAAATATTTGTCTCTTGATTTAGTGGAGGCAGCCTTTCCCTCCCCAACATGACGTTCCCTCTTGTGATGTTAAAACGTATTCGACTCCTTAGTGGTACAAGCGGCTTCGCAATATTTCTTCAGTAGGTGGCTATGTATGAACCCTCGATTATAATAAAAAATCGAAAATCACCTACAAAATGATCATGTTAGTCTTGTTTTTGTACCAAACTCTTTAAACGTACAGTTATTATTGAAACAAACCAACCGTGAATTCTTGGACGAGGAAAACCAAATTGTAGAAGTTAGGTTAATCAATGTGGTGTCACAAGAAAAATATCGCAAATGCAATCAACTCAGTCATTATACATTTCACATTTCTCCAAATTTTGATAAATTACAATAATTCCGCACTTAAATACAATATTTTTAATTAAAAATTAAGAAAAAATATTTCATAATTCACATAAAAAATATGTTCTCTGGACAAAAGAGAAGTTAGCATTTACTGGAATAAAAGAACTGAAAATTCTTTTACTATCGAACTAAATAGATCACATTGCTTTAAAATACTATTGTAACCTACTACAGCAGTGTAGGGACATAGGGACCTAGGGAACGGAACAACGGACGGAACTGCCTATTGTCCCCAGAGGTAGTTCCGTCTATTGCAGCCTACTATAGCAGGGTAGGTACCTAGGGGATGGGAATAATGAACGGACGGCCTCGGGGATGGGGATTACAAAGTACGGGGACGGGGTCTGCTTACCTCTTGCATGATGCACGTAGTTTACCCCAGTGATACTTATAATCAAGAAGTGACACTCAACGTTGATTGGATTAGTTTCTTAATTATGAGTTCCAATCTTATTGTCAAAGAAAATTACATAGAGGCAAAAGTTTACAAATAGAATCTTAATTCAAATATAACCTATAAAAAGGATAGTCTCACTACAAGATAAAATAAGAAAATTCAAAAAAATAAAAATTCAATCGTTCTACAAATACAAGCAATTCAAAAGAGATAGTCCAACTAGAATCAAGGACATTAATACTTTTGTCAACTCAACCTACTCAATTTGAACTCACATTGACCTAGTTAACCTTTGAGGAATCCTATTTTTATCTCTTAATACTCATACTTTACAACACTCAATAGTTGTAGCCATTCACCACGTCTCAAATATCCACAACCAACTCAATGAGCCAGTCAAAATAAGATCAATTTGTTATTTCAAAACAAAATTTATGACAAAACACTTATTAAATATTCTCATGGTTAATTCTAAGAGTCACTAGCGCTAGAAAAATACTAGAACTAGTCAGTGGCTTATGAGAATGCAAACTTAGAAAATTTTTAGAACAATAAGAACTAAACTATCACAATCACAAAGCTAGAAAAGAGTTATTCATGGAAAGTTCCAGACTTATAGCAGTTTTTTACCAAAATAGAAAAGCATAAATTGTCATATTTACTCAAATAAATTAAGTTCTTGACCATAATAAAGGAAGAAAATGAGAGGATTGAGTAATTGCTTGAAGTTGTTGTAGATAAAACTTAAGTTGAAGAAGAGTACTCCTAGCATTACGGTGTACATGAACAAAAGCAAGTCCTTTAAGGTGTGTTTGGTACATTTATTTTCACCATCTATTTGGAGTTAAATCTAGTGCTTAAGATAAAAATCTTAACTTCAAAAAATTTGCCAATAAAGTGTAAGTCAAATCAAATATGAGTATCCTTTGGAGATCATGATCATATAAAACATGAAATTATCAAACTATTTGAGGTAATTGAGATGATTGGTTAGTGAATGGAGGTAAATCTATTGTGTAGATTGTAGGAGATGAGTGTAGTTTCTTATTAAATTCACCAACAAATGCAATAATTGTAGTGTATTCTTGAGCAATGATATGCAAAGACATGATGAGATCCAAGCTCCCATATTTGAAGCCTTGTTCCTTTGAAATTTTTTCATACGAACAAAGAAATGCTTGAACATCTTGAGCAATTTTGGTGCAACATCACAAACATTCAATCTATCTATCATGAAACATATGCAATTGATCTATCATATGTAATAATCTATTCTTAATATAAAAAGAAGTATACTTATTACCCTTAATTGTAAGTTGTGCTAAGAGTTGGAACTATTAGAACTATCAGAGCTTACTCTTAGCTTATTGACACATTATAGAGGAATCCTTGACTTTGTTGTTGGGTCAAGAAAAGACCACATGCTTATCCCATAAGTTATTCCCATAAGTTTGGATACTTCCTTAGAGTTTTGACTTTAGATCTTTTGAATTTTGTCAAGTAAATTGAAGTACTCTAGTAATTTTAGGTGTAAGAGTTTTACAAGCATATAAGTTAATGATGTGGAAGTAATCATCGTCCTTTTATTTGCAACTCTCTCTATCATTGAGATCTCAAATGAGCATATCTTGAGTCTTGGAGATGCTTTGGAGTTTTAGCCTTAGAGTAGTTTCATGGAGTTTGCTTCATCACCTTCTTAGTCTATGATGAACCATCTTAATAACCATTAGACATTCATTTTGAGTGAGAGACATGTTTGTTCACTAAACACGGTTGGAGGTTTGTTCCTAATGATTATGTTTACTCTTCATGTATTCCAAGTAAATATTTTGCAACAATGGCTTGTGATTCAATAAAATTTTATAGATGGGTGTGATCTATAGAAAATTTTGGTTGTAGTATATTTCCAATATCAAAGCTAGAAGTATCAAAGTGAAACTCATTGTATAATTTAGAATAACATATTTGTAATATTCTATAGTTGTAGGATTAGAAAGTTTTCTATCAATTCCTTGATCAATTTCTTTGTCCTTTTCACCCAATTAGAATTTCAATTGGCAGGGCCACGAAATCCACAATGATGTATGAACCTGCAATCCAAACTTACTAACTTGTTGAATCCTCATATGTCACTAATACCCATTTGAGTTAGACACTCTATATCAAACTTGATTTTTATCCCTTTAAATAAAAACCTTATGACCTAAGAATGTAAGCTACTCTTTCTAAAACTTGCATTTATTTGTATAAAACAACTTTCACTTGCATAAGTATTGTGAAAATTTTCCAAAAATCCAAATACTCTTCTTATATCTAACTTTGGATAGGAATATAATATAGAAGTACCATAAAATATGTATGTACCAAAATTATTGAGTATCTAGTCCATCTAACTATGATATTACAAGATGCATTTTATTGACTACCATTATAAGTATTTGAGACCAATTGCAAGATCATCAATAAAAGAATCCATATCGTATACAAAAGGTAACTTGTGTGAGATGGATAAGCACTTATATACATTAGAAAGATCTACTTTAATGAAAAATTTTGCTCTACTCCATTGATCCTACAAATCATCCTTTTGAAGCTAAATTTTTAAAAAAATTAAAGATTGATATTTACTAATAAATAAAAATATCAATATCTTTCTCTAAAAATTCATAAATAGAGAACTATACTAGACCAAAATCCATCTCATATAGTTCATTAAGATCTTGTAAGAATCTTATAATTTATTCCAAGGTACATCTAATAAGATATATTGTTAAGAAATAATTATATTCTAGAAAAAAGTCTAAAGGTCAACCCTTAGATAAGTCATCTAGAAATACATTATCAAACTGTCATAGAATCAAGTTCCACAATCTTTGTTTTTTATGCTTTTATCTCCACTTGAAAAATGCTCTTGTTAGTTGATACAATATGTACTCATGCAGAACTTTTTAATAGGAGTACAAGTAATATAATAGTAAAGTATTGTTAATAAAATTAGGATACATAGTGATATCAATAGAATATAAACTAAGCCCTTGATCATACTAAATTTCAATAACAAAGAAAGAAAAATCTATATTACAATAAAAAAGATAAAATTCAAGCTAAAATATTCACTAAGTACAATGATATTCTTTTTCCTGAATATCAAGCAAAAGTAATTCTACAATGTTATCAATGTGCAAAGATTGAATTATAAATATCATTGACTTTGGATATTTTTATCCAATATAGAGAAGTATTCAATTTAGAGTACAAAAGCCATACTTTCATTCTATTTGCAATCATAAGAAACTTCCTTGTTAGAACATAAAAAAAGCACTAGGTTTTTTTTTACATTATGTTGACATGCAATTTTTGTAAACTATTACAATCTATGAGAATCTTATTGAGATTATTTTAGATCACACTATGAACATGAAATAAGTGCATGTTGAGCTCTCAATTCCATTAAAAACTAGTGATATTCCTTATAAGTTGCTTGATTTTTCTTATAAATCATTTTAATCTTCTTGATTTATTTGCTATTCCATGAATTAAACTCTTGCAATTGGTATAATTTATGATAAGAAAGCTAAGAAATCTACAATGCAATGTCCAAATAGGTATAAATAGAATTTTTTTTTTTCTATAGCCATTCCTTCTCAATGTTGATATGATAGACTTTTATAAAATTTTATGATCTTGGACCCATAATTACTAAAGAAACAAAGGAATTATATGTCTTAGCCATTTACAAAATGTTATGATCTTGGACTTATAATTACTGAGGAAACAAGAGAATTATATGTCTTAGCCATTTGTATAGCTTCTTTAGTTGTTGTACTTCTCATGATTGCCTAAATCTTTGAATGAGGTTTTTACATCCATAAAAAATAATCCTATACTTTCCTTGGTAAATATTTGGAAATTAGTATGGTAATAACTTGAAATTAAATTTGTAGCTTTGTAGTAAATAATTAATTTAATAATTTATTTGGAAAGCTTCAAACATACCCTTGTAATCTACCAAAATTAAAAAAATACCCTTATAATTTTCAAAATTGGAAAAATACCCCTCATAGGAATATCAAAATTGCTTGGTGCAATATCTGCTTAGTGATAAGCAACTATGAATTATTTCAAGTCAACTGCAATTTTTTGAGTTTCAAGACTCAAAGAAACAACCAATTCTTTCACATCTCGACAAAGTTCCTCCATCAATTTGAAGGTAATTCTGATTTGTAATTCAGTTTGTGCTAACATGTTGAGAAGTTGAAGGTTTTTGGTATGGGTCTTTTTTCCTTAGAAATGGTCTTCTATTACTCACTATGCTTGCATCTAACACTAACTTTGTAGAACCCTTATGAGATGGAAAGTGAACTTTTTGTATGCTTGCAACTTGAAATCTTCATATGCTCTATTTTCAAGATCATTATGCTTTCTGACTATGGGCATCAAAGTAGTCATATGCATATCTTTTTGGAACCTCCTAATTCAAGGGGTATTGATATTGCACTTTTTATTAGGAGAATTGTTTGAAAATTAGAAAATTATAGGGGTATTGTTGAAAATTTCCCTCAATTTTATGCTATCCTTGCTAAATTGATGACTCAAAATGCAAATAAGAAGGTCTTGAACTCTTGCAAGAACCACAAAAGCCTCATGATACTTACATCAATATTGTAATCCTTTTTATTCACTTTATAGTAGGATTGGGTGATAAAATTTTTGTGTGTTGAGTGCACATAAATATTCTTCACTATCAAATTTAATCTTTTGGTCTAATTCTTCTATAATTAATTTTCAATCAGATATTCTTGGTTTAAAAAAATAAATACCTTCTTCTCTGATAAAATGAAATTCATTGGACTAGTGGTTGATCATAGTCTTTACTACTTAAATGAGCTAGTTGATTTTTTATTGCATTGTTTGAAATATAAATATAAATATATTCCGGCCTGGTCCCGAGTGGCATTGTTTTTGGATTCTTAGCAATGGTTGGATTTATTGTAGTTGTGTGATGTCAAAATACATCAGTAGGAGATCATTTTGCCTTAGGGAGAAGCATCAACGTGAGAAGGTGTGGAATAATGGATTACCATGATGGCAAGTAGAAGCTCTTGTTTTTTTGTTTTTTGGAACCAGGTGGCTGCTTCTAGGCAAATCTCTTTGCTGTCTTTGCACTCCTTTCTCCTTTACCATTTAGCAGTCATTTAGGAGCATTAGTTGGTGATCTTAGCTGTTCTTTAAGTGATGGGAAACCTAGACTATCTTTTACATATTTAACAAGTTTATGAAAGAAACTTGCAAAAATCTTTCATTTCTTTTGGTACTAAATTATTAATAAATATTTTAATTAAACTTGAAATGAACTTGAAAGGCCATAAATTTATCTTTGATCATAAATGTTAACCAAGACTAGTATCAAAATAGTGTGAAAAAAGTAAGATATTATGAATTGATGATATTGGTACTTAAATATCATATAGATGCAAAAGTCTCAATGATTTGGAGTTGCTTATTCAATGGTGTTGTAGGCTACTTCTTGTAGGTCCAGTTCAATATTACACATGTAAATCATGCACCATGGTTGACGCAAGAAAGTACATGGTTCACCTCATTGAGGCTATGTTTATGAAAACACACCAATAGCTATACTGATAATGAGTCTAATGTGTCATAGAGAGCTATTACGAGCTCTCTTATATAATAGTCTAACCCTAGTCTAACTAACCATAATCAAACTAACTAGAGTTACTCAAGACCTGAGTTAACTCTTAACAATTTCCACCTTGACTCATGTCTTGGGGTCCTTAACCTATATGATTACTCTACGGAAAGTCCTAGAGGGAAACCTAATGTAGGTCCCTCTATAAACTAGAGTTAACTAGAAATAAGCCATAGCCTAAACAAGATAGAGTAATATTATATATAGAGATAACATAGTTGCCAGTCTACTCTATTTGTGCACATATTCAAAACTTGCAATTTGGCATGATGTCTCAAAAACTCTCCAAAGAAATCACTTTGGTAAAAGCATCCACATGATTGAGTTTACCATCAATCTTGACTAGCTCAATCATTTTTTTAGACACAACCTATTTGAGAAAATGATACTTGGTGTTGATGTGTTCACTCTATTATCTATCACCTGATTTATAGCTAGATGTAAAGCACTCTTGCTATCACAATGACGACTCACAATGTCATGTGTCAATCCCATCTTTATGATAAGCTTGTCCAACCAAATTTATTCCTTTGCTACTTCTATTGCCACTACATACTCAGCTTATGTAGTAGACTGAGCTACACACTTTTGCACAATAGATCTCCAACTTATGCATCCACCTCCAAGTGTGAACACATACCCAATCCTAGATTCTTCCCATCCCGATCTTGTCCATAGTCAGCATCTACATAGCCAATAAGTGATTTGGCATTGTATGGTTTAACATCGAACACAGGCCAAAATCCAATGTACACTTGAGATATCTGAGGATCCATTAAACAACTTTCCAATGTATCTTCCTTGGATTTGATATGTATTTGCTAGGGTTACCTATAGCTAGAGCAATGTCAAGCCTAGTGAAAATCATCAAAAACACAAGACTTCCTACTACCTTGTCATAGGAGATCTTGGACATCAAACCTTTCTCCACAACATCTGTTGGACAAAGAGCTGATGAAAGCTTGAAGTGAGGAGCTAAAGGAATACTTACAACCTTGCAATTCTTGATGTTAAATCTCACAAGTACCTTTCTAGCATAGCTCCCTTGAGTTAACCACAACTTCCCATCCTCCAAGTTTCTTTGGATCTCCATCCCCAAAGTCCTCTTTGCTGTACCCAGATCTTTCATTCTAAACTCAAAACTTAAGAGAGCTTTGAGCTTATCAATATCAAATCTATTCCTAGCTGCAATAAACATGTCATCCACATAGAGTACCAAAATAATGAAGCCAAAGACTTCATTACTCAACTTTTTTATGTATACATAAGGATCAAAATACACTCCATTAAATCCTTGTGACCTCATGAAATCATTGAACTGCTTTTTCCACTATCTGGGGGCTTGCTTCAATCCATACAAGGATTTGCAAACCATATCTTCTTGGCTTTTCTTCACAAAGAACATAGGCTGTATCATGTAGATTGTCACATCAAAATTTCCATAGAGGAAAGCAATAACAACATCCATTTGATCTAAGTTGAGACCAAAGAAAGTTACAAGTACACACAATAAGCAAATAGTGGCATACTTAGCAACTAGAGAGTAGACCTCATTGTAATCCACACCTTTTTCTTGTGTGAATCCTTTGGCCACAACTTGGCCTTTTAGATATTATTTTCTCCATTAGTGGGGCTATCTTTCAGTTTGTAGACCCACTTATTGTCGATGTTTTGGAAGCTTCACTAACTCCTAAATCTTGTTATCAATCAATGATTGCACCTCTCTTTTCCATTAATGCATTCCACTCAAGCTTATCCATTGAAGCTAGAGCCTCATTTTGTGAAGAAGGTTCCTCTTCTTCCAAGATCAAAGCCATACCATCATCATCATCAAGAGAGAGACATCCTTGTTTCCTAATTATGTTGAATCAATCCATTTTCCAAATTGTTCAGGACCACAAATAGAGTGTCTAGACATCCTCCTTGTTAATGAATCCGCTTTATCTTTCTATGTTGAGATGTACTGAGGTTCACCAGTCTCCTCACTCTCTTGTAATTCCTCAATTTGAGGAACTTGCTCCTTTGTGGAAGCACCTACTTGTGCCTCATCATGAAAAAAAATTAATCTCCCCTCAACAATATTTAGAGGAGATTTTCCCTTGTTAGTATGAGGAGCTTGAGCTTTCTACCCCTTGGTTGATAATCTAGACTCATTGAACAAAACATCTCTATTGACAATCAATTTACAGGTGACGGTATCTCACAACTTGTAAACCTTCATACCACTCTGGTAGCCAAGAAATTTCCTTTCTTGGAAGTAAGATCTAGCTTAGATATAATTTCCTTGGGTATGAGAGGATATGCATTACATCCAAAGACTACCAAACAATTATAATCTGCAGGCTGTCTATGCCTCATCTCAAATGGTGTCATGTAATTAATTGCACTAGAAGGAGAAAGATTTACCAAATAAGCTATATTTTTGAACACTTCAGCCCAAAATGCATGTGATAAACCTGATTGGCTCAACATATTCCTCATTTTCTCCAATAGTGTTTGATTGAGCCGCTTCGCAACAAAGTTCTATTGTGGAATATATACTATAGTGAGATGGTGAGTTATCCCTTCTTGTTGACAATACACCTCAAATTCTCCAAAAGTGTATTCTGTACCATTATTTGATCACAAAAATACTCAATTTCTTACTAGTTTGAGTCTCAACTTGGACTTTCCACTTCTAGAAAGTGACAAGGACCTTAGACTTTTGATGTAGGAAATAAATCCATAGAAACCTCAAATAATCATTGATCAAAGATACATAGTACAACTTTCTAGAATGTGAATGTGTAGAGGATGGGCCACACACATCATTTTGTATATAATATTTTGTATATAAAAGAAACTCTTTGGAATTATGAGTTCCAATGCCAAAAGCAGTCCGATGTTGCTTCCCTAGTACACAATGCTCACAAAATTCTAAACTATTAAGCCATAGCATAGAAATAAAGCCTTTCTTGCAAAGAATAGACATGCTCTCACTAATGTGACCTAGCCTTGAATGCCACAAGTAGTTGTAATACTCCGAGGATAAGAGACCTGAAGAGAAATACACCATGAGAAACACACTTTCACACTCAAACTCTGATGCCTCAAAGGAGCACCTTCTCTTTATTATATATACAAAGAGGATCTCCTCCAAGGAAGCTCCACCATAGGATTAGGCACATAGATAGGTGACATGTCAACAAGCTCCACCCTTGGATTACTTACTTGGATGGTCGACATGTCGGTCTGTTCCTATTTGGTTGGTCAAACAAGCTTTGACCGGAAGGAATCTTTTAGGGAATCTTCATGTAGGAATCTCAAAATCACGTGGGTGAGGTACCGTTGGAAAGGTATCAACAAGACAAACCAAGGGAGAGGGAAGGAGAGCCTTTCCTCCTTTTAGGGTGGGAGGAGGGGAAAGTTGCACATTTTTGAGGCCTAATTTATCCGTTTAGGCCTCCAAAATTACCTTAAAAGATTTCAGGCATATTTTGGTTCCTACTCTATTAGTAGAAGTCCCCTTTTGGTGATACCTTTTTCTGATCTATTTATTCCATCATGTGTAACATCCTTCCAGATTTACCAAACCAATTCTCACCTTTAAATCATATATCTAGCTATTGGTTCTATGATTTTCAAGTCTATTTTGGATTCTACACTATAAATAGAAGTACTCTTTTTGTGATACTTCTATTTGATCTATTTTGAACATCATGCATAACATCATTCCAGTGTTACCAAACCAAATTTCACATCTAGATCATATGATGAGCTCTTGGTATTATAATAGGCAATCATATCATGAGATTTAGTAACATGAGCTTCTCCGCAAACAATGTTTCACTCAAGCACATATAGATTTTTGTGCCTATTTCCCTTCAAGATGACTTTTCTCCTAGCCATGACTTGAAGTACACTATCAACTACTTCCCTTTGATGACTATTTGTGTCTAACATGCCAAGAGATATCAAGTTCTTCCTCATGTCAAGGATATGCTTGACATTAGTTAATGTGCACACAAGACCATCAAACATTTGAATCTAACAGATCCAATGCCTGCAATTCAACAAGGGTGATCATTCCCCATCAATACTAAACCATATCATATCAAGTAAGAACTAAGAACTCTCTTTTGTAACACATACGATATGAACGAGCACAATCTAGAATCCATTCATCTCCTTTATGTTGAAATGAAGTGCAAAGGGCATACAATTGGCATCATAGAGCATAGTCATCATCAAGCAGGTCCTCCTCTTCTTCTTCCTTGTTGTGTTTTGCTACATTGGCTAAAGAAGGTCCACCTACTTTGCCATGAAAATCTCTCTTGATGAGGCAAGCTTTGCCACACTTCCAATAGAGCAAGGTCTTATGGTCTTGGGATCTCTCTCCAAACCAAGATCTAGTCTTAGATCTCTCTCCCCATCATTTGTCCACTTTTGGGTCCTTCTATGACTCACATTCAACACTATTCTTGAAGGAGTTGAGAATGTAACATCATCTTTTGAAGGTCATCTGTTAACACAACACCCACCACCTCATTGTAGGTGGTGATATTCTATCACAATGTAGTAACACTCATGATAAGGACTAATAAGACGCAAGGAGAGAACTCAACAGGTGAAGAAACTTTCTCTCATCACTAAGGTCCTCTCCAAGATTCTGTGAGTCCATAACAAGATCATTGAAGATATTGATATGATCTGTATCTTGATCCCATTGTCCTTCATCGTGAAGCTCATCAACTTCAAGGACGTGTAGAGATGATTTGATAACTCTTTTTGTTGGTACTTTTGTTATAGCTCATCAAAAAGAGTTATGCAGTCCTTGTACTTACCCAACTGCTTTATAACATATGGTTGCAGATGTAAAACCACTATGTATACAACTATCTCCTACATATCTTTCCAATCATCCTTTGACACCAAATCATCCTTGGGTCTCAACAATTTCCTTAAACCGTTAGCCTTGAGCATGCCTTTCACCTGACACTCCCATAGGAGATAATCAAAACATCCATTGTACTTGCAAATGTCAAATTTGGCACCTCTAGCCTTCATGATTGCCATTTTGCCCTTTCTTGCTCCCAAACTCTTGCCTCCAAAATTGTCCTCGAACGTGATGTAATTTTTATGACCTGAAGTGGAAGCTTTATCTAGTCATCAAACCTCATAGGTGCTTACATAGTACATGTTCATAAAGTTAATGACATGAACTAATGGCCAATAGCTCTATAAAGAAGCCACATATGCAGTATAATGATTTAATCGGTGGAAGAAGCCACTTGTAGTCATTCTAGTATGAGTTCTGGTGCCAACCAACTTACAAACTTAGACTAGGTAGCAATCCACTAAGCACAACATTAAATTTGAGTATGCTTCTCATGTGTCCTTATCCATCAAAGAGTGGTCCAAATGCTAACAAAAACAATATTGCTTAGGTGGCACTAGGATGGGGAGATGTCCTAGCATGCACTACAAAAGGTGGATTGTATGCTTGTGGTTAGAATTTGTCCTCTCAGCTCGGAAGGGATAGTGATTGTAGTTGACCAGAATGAGTAGAAGGCATGGAAGGAGAAACAATAAGGGAAGTCTCAAACAAGACCGGAAGTAGAAGCTAGAATATACAACTCAGCCTTTTTGCCTAATAGTCAAAGGTGGACAGGCAGGAATTTCTTTGGGAGCCAGACTTTGAATGCTGAAAGTGCCCTTGATCATTGTGGAGAAGAATGAAAAGGCTAGGGATTCATGGAAAAATTGCTACAAAAATTTGTGTCTTCACAATCCGGTACTCTCTTGTCTCCCTCTTCCTTTAATTTTCTAATGCTTGTTAAATTTTTTTAACAATCACAACTTCATCTCTCAGCCTTTCATCTCCCTTCTCAATTACCTTAAGGTACAGCTTGCTTGGCCTCTTTACTCCTATAATATTTGCATTAATATGCATTAATAAGCAAACTATTGACATTTAAGCAAACTATTGATGCAAACTATTGACGCTTTTGATCATTCAAATTTAGCATTCTTGAAACAACCAACTCTATTCATGCATGGTGCCAAGATCATTTCCAACTCCTTGCTCTCCCACTATTTGCCAATGAAGGAACTAAACAATATTGACATCACCTTTCTCTTCAACTCCTACAAAGCTTGAGTGGAAGTAGCCAAGGCAACCACCAATCAACCTTTCTCCCCTTTCTAATTCCCAAATCTCAACCTTGCTGATCATAATATACCTTGATCTACTGAATCAAATACAATAACCAAATCAACAAAAACCCTAAAGCTGTAGCAACAACATCATCAATTCCTCCTTGCCTATTCAATGTCTCAATACCCCAATCCTCCTCTTGCTGTGGTAAACTCTATCTCCACCAAATCAGGCAATACAAAATGAAGTGAATAATTCCTCCTATGAACTCTATATCTATGGAGTAAAACCGTACCTACCTTCATATGATACTCATCTCCTACTCCTCCTCAACGTCCTCCTCTCATGAGTAGGATCCCACACCTCTACTCCACTCTTTAGTCAACTCCCAGTTCTTTAGTTCTTACTCAAAGTTTCAAATCACTTTTTGTGGATACAAACTATTGGATAACATAAACTATCTTTTACACACAATATTGTGTGAAAAGATAGCAAAAGAATGCCTAAAAACATTGACAAAAGCTTGAGCTTGCTAGTCTTAGTGTTTTGTGAAATCCTTTCAAATCAACTTCCACACCAGCCTCCTAGAAATTTAGAATCTCCAATGCAAATGGTTTTCCAATATTTGATATGTTGAATTGAGGATCCAATCCGTTGCCAATACCATCCAGGATTGAGAAAGCTCAAACCACAAATGTGAATGTGGCAAGAAAGCAAAAATTCTAGTCCACTGAAATTGACAGAAGGTCCTCACCAATAACTGCCAATCAAATCTTCTTTTTCTCTTCTCTCTCTGCTTTAGTCAATTGAGGTTTGAATCAAAGTGTTATATCTCTTTTGTCTTTCTCTTGTTTCTCCTTCTCCTATCCGGCATGGGTTTGCTTAATGACCTCATCCTTCATTGCATGGCACATGAAGAACTCCACAAGTTGGTGTTCCTTGATAGGTAGAGAGAAGAGGTAAATCTGCTCCAAAGATTTGATCTTACCATCCTTCACAAGTCTTTTGAGCTTGGTGATTGGCACCCATTTCTCCTCTTCCTCTCTTTTAGGTCCTTGATGACCTAAAAAAGAACCAGCCTTTGTCTCCTTTGATGCTTAATTAGTTCAGAAATCAATGCCCAACAAACAATGCAATTTTCTCAACAACAATACCATCTTGGCCAACAAACTCATGAATTTTGTCTTTGATAACCAGTATTACAGAGATGTTTAGAACAACTATGTATTGTTTTCCATTGACTCCAATATTTGGCAGAATCTTACAATGTTGTACATTGTCAACCAATTTTCTCTAATGCCATTTGTAGGTCCAATTCAATAATACACAAGAAATGCATGCACCATGGTCGACACAAGAAAATACAATGGTTCACCTCATTGAGGCTACTTCCACAGGAACACACTACTATTTATATTGATAATGAGCTAATGTGACATAGAGAGCTTCTACCATCTCTCTTATATAGTAGTCTAGCACTAGTCTAACTAACCATAATCAAACTAACTAGAGTTACTCAAGACCTGAGTTAACTCCTAACACTTCTATCTATATTTGGATATCAATGTAAAAGAAAAAAATTAGGTAGAATAAGTAAAGAAGATAGAAGAGCAAAGATAGACAAGAATTAAATAGGTTGCTTTTGGGTGCTTTAAATGGAATTGCTAACTATACTTGAGGAATGTAAATGTTTTAGCAAATCTTAGTGTAATTAGCATCATATATTTAATCTTATACTTAGCTAGGTAAATTTAACCCTTTAAATTTCAAAAAAGTTAATCATTAACATCCTTACAAAGTTAGTTCCTAGCCAAGTTACTTAATCTTTAACCATGTTCCTCCATATTATATAGTCTAGGAATATTCTCAAGTATCTTACTATTCTAATTAGTCCTCAAAAATTCCATGGTACCTTATAAATATTTCTTGATAAAAATTTATATGTAGTAACTTATATTGTACAATCCCATTGAATAATCATGGTAAATTTTTGTTTTCCAAAAGTTGATCATCAATCATAAGACCATAATTAAAACTATCATTAAGTAGTATGAACTTCTAAAATATGGGTATAAAAAATCAAAGAGAAAATACAAAAGATAAATGCAAGATCAACATATTAATAGGACAATATAGAGTTTTATCTTAAGTGTAAATTTTAAATATTCTAGGAAGTTTTATAGTGCAATAATGAGTTTATTAGAATATCAGAAATTTTATTGGTCATTTAAAGAATCGTATTAGAAGAAAACATCTTAAAGTTAATTATCCAAAACAGAAATACTTGGAATGAAGAGCTTAGATCAAGAACAGTTATAAAATTCTAATATTTCTCTTTTTGATGTGATCAATATAAGATTAAATTAGAAAAGAAAAAAATTAACTAAGTAAAGAAATGGATATAGAGAAATGAGGACAGAAGCCGTAGTCTGAGGAATGTAGATCCATAACTCATTCAATGCAAATGAGAGGCAAGATATGTAAAGTATCTAAGATAGCAAACATGGAATCAAATGATAAGATAAATGAATAAGTATAGTCCAAAAAATATCAAAAGTAATATATATATAAAAAACATGCATCCAAAAAGCAAAAACAGAACACCAATACATGTAGAGGAATAAAATCGACTTGACGAGCTGGACAAGAAAGATTCGATAGACTGAAGTAGCAAATAATAGCTAGGAAATTGAAAGTCGTGGAAGATCCATGAATCAGCCTGAAAGTATGAAATAGGTCGGAGAACGAGGGAAGAAGAGAAGCGTTAGAGAGCTGGATATAGATTAGACCGCAGCATGTGCTATAAACACATGAGTCCTAAAACATCCAAAATATAGAGAAAAGCAAACACCCCACGAAAGCACTTACGACTTCATTAGTGCCAAACGCGGTGCCTAAGTAGCTGAGCAAATGCTAATACCCCTAATACCAAGCTTCTGTTTGAAAACTCATGAATGACAAGGTAAAAGAAATGGATATGTTGAAGTTGCTCAAACGTTGCAAGCATTTTTTTACAAGTTTCCAAATAGGAAGGTATATGAAATAAGATCATTTCAATGACAAAGTACGCCTGAGATAATCAATGTGCACCAAAGTAAATAGTAAGACCTATGGATAACAATCTAATATTTGAATTTTAGACACTCAAGCATATTTTTATAATAAATATTCATTTGAATATTTCATAAATAAATCACATTTGAATAATTTTATGTTATGATTTCATAATAGTTTAAATTTATATTCATATCAACCTTTCCAATTTCCAATATTTATGTAGAAACTGGTCTTATAGGTAGACCAATATATGAAAAAAGATTAGTATGCTCATCATGCTATCATATTGCTTATCTTACTAATTTTTTTTTCATTGCAAATAGGTTGTTTGTCTTTGGATATATCATACAAGCGAGGCAGATTGTACAATATTTCATCTATGTGCAATCTGCATTATGACTACTGTGAACTAGCTATTCCTATATAATGTACATCAACTTGCCTTGAATTTCATCAGAGAAATATTAGAAATTTTTTTATATCTCTAAATTATTTTATGCAGCTAACAGTTGGTATATTATATTGAGATTGTAACCAGATATAACATAATTATATTACAGTATAAGTGTCTTGTTAGTCTATAAGTTTCTTTTATCCATCCTATATAGAACATTTCAAGTTTTGGAGATGAATCTGTCCAAGAATGATTCTAATAATAATAACGCATGTTTATTGCCTGTATCAAAGGAATCCAATTTTGATTCTTAAAAGATTGCTATGCGTAATGTTCTTTTTTTCTGCTTTTAACTCCATAATGAACCAAATGGTGGGATACAATCTAAACATCTTTTTAATTTAGAAAATCAACAGAATAAAGGGATTTGAAAGAAAAATTATTTTTATTTTATTGAAGACCTCTTTTATTAAGGTAATAATTCACACAGATTGCAAGTACGCACAAAGCTATAGACCGATAGAATGTTGAGTGGACTATTTCCTAGAGTTAAGTTGATTGATATCTGATCAACTGTTTTTCATATCCTATTTAGCCATTTTTTCAAAGTGATTTTAATAACAAGCATATATATTATTTATTAATGTAGTGATATTACAACTTTCTTTAAAAATATTTCAATTGATCTAATTTAGAATAAATTTTGACTTGAGTGAATACAGTGTAGAAGATAATCTCATAATGTCCTTAATTAGTGACATTGTAGATATTATTATGCTATTCTAAATTAGCTTCTTTTATAATTTTACATTTCTTCCCGAAGAAAACAATACAATCTAGAGTGTTCAAAACCCGTAAGAAGGTATTAAATCCGGTTCATTGGAGCTGACAACAAAAATGAAAAGTTGTTGAAGGTAGAGTTCTCTTTCCAGCTCAAATGCAACAACAACGAATGATTGATTGTTGAAGGAAAGACGCCCATAGTTGGAGATTAACAGCAGAACTGAACAGCAAGTCTCATCATTTGCGCGTTAGCGTTGCGTTCTCTTACGAGGTAGATTCTATGGGGAAATCCGGATTAACTCGGTCGCTCAAGTCTAGTACAGTAGACGGGTTCGTACTACTTTACCAGCTGGCAGAGTACGGAGTCCTACCCAGACCCGTCGTTGACTTCATGAAGCATTTATTGGCACGGAAACAGTGTTGGGAGGGATCTTCCGTGGAGTCCGAACTGTATCTAGAAGCACCATGTATCACCAGACTCTGAAAGTTATTCCCAAGAATAGTCACCACCACTCACCTGTTATCTTTGCCGACAAAGCTCTCGGCCCACCGGCAAGAGCCAAAAGGACGCCGAAGCGAACCGGACCTCTCTTAGTAAGTAACAGTAACGGTAACAATCTCGTTCGCATCGGGACTCACAGTGAACGTCTCCATGATGCCTCAGATGTCAGAGTTAGACGTGTTTGGAACATGGTCAGGTTAGACGCGGCATCCTTTAGCAGATTGGTAATTAATGTATTTTATGAAACGTGACAAGAATGTTTTGAGATTATCGGACTTCAAACAGGTCTAGAAAGTGCATGAGATGGATTCGGGAAATAACGAAAGTGAAGCATCGGAATTTTGAAAGGTGGAACTCGTTTATGAATATCACTTTATTTATCGTTTGAGAAAGACTGCCATCAAACCGTTTTATCTTAAGATCTCATCAAGTCAATTGCTTTAGCAGTTAATTTATTAATATTTCTTGAAATTTTTAATATAACATGCATCTAAATAAAAAATAATTAATTATTCTATATTCTAAATAATACACTAATCCTCTATTAAGACCACCAAATATCACTATCATAAATCATTTCTTAAAAAGTAATGAAATTAATTTTTATAGTACAATCTCTTATTTATATACATACTTGTCCTTGGATTCGATCACTATAAAATAGACTAAATAATGGGCTAGTCTTATATTTACTTGCTTGTTGATGGAGTTGAAGAGCCTTACCTGTTCAACTGATGATACTCAATACAACTAAAAGATTTGGTAATATTATGAAATTAAACGGACCAACGAATATCTTTCAATAGTATCATGTCACAGATTTGCAACTTCTTAACCGCTTCATCTTTTTAACTTTGGTGTAAAGTAAGCTATCCTTGAACATCCTGAAACTATCAACTATTACAAATATATGAGTTCTGATTTAATTACGTCATAGAGAGAGAAGTCGCCATTTTATACTATTCTCATGAGTTTCTTTATTTAATATCAAGACAACAGTAGGAATTGATATGAAACCCATATAGATGAGCAATCTATAATATCTTAATGTAAACTTTGGTCGGGAGGTCACCCAAAAGTGAGCTCCCCTAAAATTGACGTAAACTGTCTCAAGGTACTGTATATATTTATTTAGAATTCATTGATTTAGAATCTTCTTCAGTATCTTGAAACCAAAACAATATGGATTGCTTCCAAAACAAGTTTGGGTTAAAATGGCGTGAAATGAGGTAAATCGTACCATTACGATGACATCATTTCACGTCATTGTTTAACATCATCCCTAAAGTAATCCCAATTATCCGAAAAGGGTTTGGAATAGAATGGCATGAATTAAATCATTTTTACGCTATCTAATCACAATTTTTCAAACAAGACATCATCAAAGACAAGAAAAATTTATGCTTATGTAATGCCATGTTTACTTTTGCTCGCTCTTTTAGACTGTTGTTTCTATTGTACCCTCAAATAACATTTAAGCAAAGAGTTCCAGATACTGATTTCTGTCTAGAGAATTTTACATAAAACATTCAAATAACCAAAAGACTTCACAGGCAATTGTGAAGGGATGTTGACATAGATTGGTTTTATAGTTTCCACGTTTCAACCGCAGCATAGTATCCTACGTTCAACTGCCACAATTCGTGTAAGCTAGAATTTCAAACGTCAAAGATCTAATCCCTCTCTCACCAGCTGACTCTCACTTCACGTTTGCTTGGCACTGCTTGCTCACTTGTCCTCAATCCATAAATTTGCTTCTCCTTCACATTTGCTCCGCTCTCCTTCTCACTTGTCATTTGCTTGTTCACTTGTCTTGTCTCTTTCACTCGCACATTTGCTGTTTTGCGAGACAGGATTTTCTTTGGTTACTAATTTGCTCCAGTAATTTTGTTGCTCACTCGCTTCACTTGATCGTCTTCGTTGTCTACCGCTTCACCCTTATGATATTTTCTTCACCCAGTGAAGAAACCTCCAACGTGAAGTTCTCCAATACAGAAGAGTAGTGTAGGCAATGGAGAGATGTTCGATATAGTAAATTTTGATTCGATGCACTTCAATTGTGATTACACGGATTAACGTATGCTTGCACGTACAGGCAAGGAGCTATGGAAAGCTATAGCTGCTAGGAATAAGCCCACTGATAGATATTTAGGCTTGTTCGTTTTATTGGCAAAGAACACTTGACTTATACCAGGTTTCCTAAGTTGTACGAGTTTTTTTAGAACTTCTTGCGAGCTCACTATCACCCGGTTCTAGACATAGAAAGCTTGTATACAGCTGGGCTCTAATATAATCAGTAATTATGTGATGCTCTGTTGCTGCTCATTTGTAAAACTACAATGACTATTGCTTTCGTAGTATTTGCTACCTTTCTGGATTACCATAAGGTCCATGTTGTCTTTGTGGGATTAATTTCTATCACGGAAAAGAAAGCATGGGGTATCCGAGAGACTGCTTACAGTTAGGGGTCTAGGAACCTCAACCTGAAAGATGTATTGCCTTTGGTTCAGATGGGTTTCAGTCATGAAAAGAGCACAGTTATGGGTGGCAACCTGGCTTAACCGAAGTAAAAGCCCTTGCATCGTACGCATCCATTACATTGCTCATTGGATTCATTTGGTAGTCTTGAAAGCAAACAAGCATGTAGATTGGAAAAAGGCGACCGCGAAGGAAATATGAAGGATGGGAAGACCCCATCAAGCCCTACAAGGGAGAGACAAAAAGGGTAACATGGGGCTAAGCCCCAATAGAGTTTGTATGAGAAATCTGCACTACCGCACCTAAGATATCCAAGCTATGCAAGTCGTACGGTCTACACACAACTGGAGCATCCAAAGAAACATCACCTAATGTGATTGCTCTCCTATGGATTGCACCAGCCACTGCCCTCTATAGAGCAATGGACACACGCTGTCTAAAATATGCTACAAAGTATGAGAGTGAGAGTGTTACCCCATGTCGCCTAACATGATAAGCTCTCGCGCACTCCCTGACAAATGTGTCAAACGCCGTGTCCATCGCTCCATATAACTCCAAGGCTAGAGGAACAAAGAGGTGACCTTGCTGCATGCCCCTATACTTGGAGACCTTGCGACCTGCTGCTGCACTCGCCGCCCATCCAGGGGGATGGGTAATCACTCCCTCCGAAACTATATCCCACGTAGGGTCCGTAACCACGACATCCGCTACTGTCACCTAATCATCTCAGACCAAGTATAAGTCTACCTTGACATGTATTGTCTGCAAAGCATACAAACGCTCCCTCCAAGCCAAGTATCCACTCTCCCGCGCCATAGCAAACACTATGTCTCTAATGGCATCATGGGTAGCTATCCTCTGTCCTCCAAAAGGACACCGTGTCATGTGGACCGCCGCTGCATCTAGTGTAGAACCACACTCACAAGTGAGTAGTGAAGATGCAGATGGGTGTACCAAACCTAGGCAAAACCTCATCGCTGTAGAGAAAGTAGCTGGTGCAAGTCGGAAAGCCCTAATGCACGGTCGAGCTAGGATCCACGAGCTTGCACCCTTGCCGGAGCAAGAGCGTAGACATGCTTTAGTAGCCTGAGGAATGGACGAGTCAACTAAGAGAGAATGTAGTGTATGCTCACACTGTCGCTCCATCAAGGAAGACGGTAAACCTCTAGTCCAATCTGACAATAGAGAAGCAAATGGTGGAAAACCCTCTCGTGCTCATGGGGATAGACTATCTCTTGTCAGCCGCAATAACACCTGGAGAGAAAAGGATCCTCCCTCCACCTCTGTCACATAAGTCTCCAAAACCGGCCTATCAGCAACCATAAAACAAGAGGAAAGTAAGGGTGCCAAGAGAGCCCAACTACCCAAAAACGCTATAGGTGCCATCTCCTCCATAGAGAGCAAGCCAACTCCACCACATGAGATTGGTAGAGCCGTCTGTCTACGTGCCAATCCCCTATCACACACTCAAAAGTCCTTGGTCCAATAATATCACCAAAGACTCCCATAATCCTCCTATCAAATGCTCTTAGACGTGATAGGAAGGACGATGATGGGAGAACTGTACGGATGAGGTAGGATGGTTGACGAGCAATATTGGAAGAGAGTATACCAAATGCCACATGCGGATCTCCTAGTAATGGAAGGTCATCCACATGGAGAACATCCTTTGCAACATCCTCTATAGACTGGACGGGTATTGAGAAATCAAATGTAAACAACTGGAAGGATATAGACAAAGAGGACAGAACACGTTCGTGGAACGCTAATCCAACAATTGGGAACAACTAGAAGGGTATAAAGAAATAAGGACAGGCGACGTTCAAGGAATGGAGGATCCAAAACTCATTAATGCAATGAGGTGCAAGGTATGTAAAATATAGAGGATATGGAAAATAAGCAATATATGTCAGACCTCTCATCAAACGATAGCAAAAATAAACCTAACCTGGAAAACCTGTGAAGAGTAAAAACCTAAGAACCAATAACCTGCATTTGCACAGCAGAAACAGAACAAATTGTGCTAGTAGAGCAATAAAAACGACCTGATGAGCCAAAGAGAAAGATTCATATAGCCCCAAGTAAAAAAGACCATGTAGAAGCTAGGAAAACGCAAGTCAGAAGAAGAACCTAAAGTCAGCCCGCAACGAACAAAAACATGAAACTTTGAGATCGCACCAAGGACGAGGGAAGGAAATTCATGGAAGATCTGTGAGTCAGCCTGAACTTATGAAAACTTTAAAGAATGATATTGCTCAGAGGACGAGGGAAGTAGAGCACATCATTAGAGGACTGAATATCGATTATATCACAACATGTGATATGAACACATGAGTCCTAGAAACACCAAACACACACAGGGAAGCAGAAAGGCGGTCATAGTATGTCTCCTCTAAAGCACAAACGAATTCATCAGTGCCTAAGGCAGTGCCAAGGTAGTTGGGTGAATGCCAGTACTCCTCGTACCGAGTTTCTGTTCTACAGCTCATGAGTGCCAATTGGAAGGGTATGTGTAAAATGATATGTAATTTAGTGAAGTCTTGTTGCTTTTCCTTAAAAGAGTCCTCTTAACAAAAAGAATGGAAAAGGAAACTGTGTGGGAAAAATGAAGGATGGGAAGACCCCATCAAGCCGTACAAGGGAGAGACAAAAAAAGTAACATGGGGCTAAGCCCCAATAGAGTCTATATGAGAAATCTGCCCTACCGCACCTAAGATATCCAAGCTATGCAAGTCCTATGGTCTACACACAACTGGAGCATCCAAAGAAACATCACCTAATGTGATTGCTCTCCTATGGATTGCACCAGCCACTGCCCTCTACAGAGCAATGGACACACACTATCTAAAATATGCAACAAAGTATGAGAGTGAGAGTGGTACTCCTTGATGCCTACTATGATAAGCTTTTGCACACTCCCTGACAAATGTGTCAAATGTCGTGTCCATCGCTCCATATAACTTAAAGGCTAGAGGAACAAAGAGATGACCTCGCTGTATGCCCCTATACTTGGAGACCTTGCAAACAGCTGCACTCGCCGCCCATCCAGGAGGATGGGTAATTACTCCCTCCAAAACTATATCCCGTGTAGGTTCCATAACCATGACATCCGCTATTGTCACCTGATCATCTCCGACCAAGTATAAGTCTGCCCTGACACATGTCGTCTGCAAAGCATGTGAACGCTCCTTCCAAGCCAACTATCCACTCTCTCGTGCCATAGCAAACACTATGTCTCTAATGGCATCATGGGTAACTGTCTTTTGTCCTCCAAAAGGACACCATGTCATGTGGACCGCTGTTGCATCTAATGTAGAACCACACTCACAAGTGAGTAATGAAGATGCAGATGGGTGGACCAAACCTAGGAAAAACCTCATCGTTGTAAAGAAAGTAGTTGGTGCAAGTCGGAAAGCCCTAATGCATGATCAAGCTAGGATCCAAGAGCCTGCACCCTTGCCGGAGCAAGAGCAAAGATGTGCTCTAGTAGCCTGAGGAATGGACGAGTCGACTAAGAAAGAATGTAGCGTATGCTCACACTGTCGCTCCATCAAGGAAGACTATAAACCTCTAGTCCAATCTGACAATAATGAAGCAAACTGTGGAAAATCCTCTCGTGCTCGTGGGGATAACTATCTCTCGTCTGCCGCAATAACACCTGGAGAGAAAAGGATCCTCCCTCCACCTCTGTCACATAAGTATCCAAAACCGGCCTATCAGCAACCACAAAACAAGAGGAAAGTAGGGGTGCCAAGAGAGCACAAGTACCCAAAAACACTATAGGTGCCGTCTCCTCCATAGAAAGCAAGCCAACTCCACCACATGAGATTGACAAGTCAACTAAGAGAGAATGTAGCGTATGCTCACACTGTCGCTCCATCAAGGAAGACTATAAACCTCTAGTCCAATTTGACAATAATGAAGCAAAACAGTGGAAAATCCTCTCGTGCTCGTGGGGATAGACTATCTCTCATATGCTGCAATAACACATGGAGAGAAAAGGATCCTCCCTCCACCTCTGTTACATAAGTCTCCAAAACCGGCCTATCAGTATACACAAAACAAGAGGAAAGTAGGGGTGTCGAGAGAGCCCAAGTACCCAAAAACACTATAGGTGTCGTCTCCTCTATAGAAAGCAAGCAAACCCCACCACATGAGATCGGCAGAGCCGTCTGTCTACATGCCAAATCCCCTTTCACACACTCAAAAGTCACTGGTTCAATAATATCACCAAAGACTCACATGATCCTCCGTGATAAGAAAGATGATGATAAGAAGGATGATGAGGGGGAACTATATGGATGGTCGACGAGCAATACTAGAGGAGAGTAAAAAAGAAGGAATTACTCTAGCCTACAGAGTTGAGGAGGAATTAGAAGCCGGACTAAAAGATGAAAGGGAAAGGCACAAAATACATCACTGTTCCAGAGACCATGGAAAGTGTAGACTGCATTTGCCTTTAGGGTGTAGACCTTGAGGAGGAATTAGAAGCCGGACTAAAAGTTGAAAGGGAAAGGCACAAAATACATCACTGTTCCAGAGACCATGGAAAATGTAGACTGGATTTGCCTTTAGGGTGTAGACCTTGCCGGACTGCGAAAGAGAAAGAGATTACGGAGAAGTGTAGAACTGCAGGAAGAGATCACATTCATCCGGAGACGAAGAGGTGGGTTCTTCAGCAAGAGGAGGAGACGTAGAAGCGGAATATAAGAAGCACACATTTCCTAACAATGTAGGAGGGGACGGGAGCTCAGAGAGAAAACAAATATATTATCGTGAAGGAAAATTCCACGAAGCTACAGCGTGAAGAAAATACAAAGCAGGAAAGAGCGGTGAATGCCTATCAGCATCATGAATCGCGAGTATCTACATGCTACCGGGTGTATCCGCAACGGTACGCGTGATTTTCGTAGTGTGCAGGAGTAGGAGAGCAAACTTAATGTAGCAGATAGTAAGGAGTATAATAAGCAGCGAATCGAACCAAGACGTGCAAGTTTCAAACTTTTGGTCTCCTAAATGAAAAGGCAAGTCACAAGTCACAATGAGTACAAGAGTCTGGAGACATCAGTTTCTCTGCAATAGTGCCAGGTTTTGACAAGGCAAAGATGCTAAGGAGAGTAGCTATTAAAGTCTCATAGATTCGAACGAGCAGCGTCTCGAGCACGGCACTATCCATCAATGGCCCCTTGACATCCTAGGAGCTTACAACATAAGCAGGGCCGAGAGTGTAAGAGATGCAAACATCTCCTTTGCCAAATAAGTCAATTGTCACGAGTCTTCAATCTAAAAGAGAAAAGTAACTTAAAAATGAAGATCCTTCCGCTCATCTCGAACACAATTGGCATTAGAATAGTGTGGAGACTCAGAAACTCAATCACAACTTCCGCAACCAGCCTAATGAGATCCAAGCCAACGTACATTGATAATTAGAAGCATGAAGAAGAGCTGGGCACGGGAACACGGATAACATGGCAGGAAGAGCAATGGAAGGGCGAGAGTCTTATTCGGGACAGCAGAGTCGCGCATGGAATATTTCCAGCAGTCAAGAACCGTTGCCTAAAACCCTAAATTGACAATGATTAAAGAATGACGGTTGACTTATTAACGCCCTGACAGTCTGGGCCAGAATCTTACTAACATCGCCCGCTAAATTGCTGGACAAAGTAGTCACACCTAACTAACAATGGTAGGTGAGGTTTGGGTTGGTGATCGTTAGTCTATCTATGCATGCAGCAACTCCGTAGAGCAAGGTCCAAACCTCCTCACCTATTGGCTTTATTTTGGTAAAAAACGAAAGGAGCCGCGTAGGATAAGAAGGATGGAAAGACCCCATCAAGGTTTATTTTGGTGGAATTTTGTATTTGCAGAAGCAAGTGTGATATATAAACCAGAATAGAGCGTGCTTATTTATTTGCTATTTTATGAATTTATTGGTTGTGATAGATAGTTTACTGGTATAAATTCTCGCTTGGTCTTTCAAAACAGTAAATTACTAAAATATCTGTCTCGATTGTATTGTGTCGATCTTGCTATGGAGTAGGATGCCTAATAATTAGGGATGAATATTATTTGGTCAAAGGGTTAATATGGTCTTCACAAGATAATTACAAAATACAACTGAATATTGGTAGAGGGCAAAAGAAGTCGTTGCAATGCAACCCAGAACATAAATTCTGAGTCCATATCCAATACGAAACTAGCCATACAGGAGGTAGTCAAATCAACATTTCCAGATACTGAAGAAACAACGTTTCTCTTTTGAAATTGCAATCTCGTTTCTTTTCAGTTCTCGTGTCGCTTGATTATTTCTTGTGAACAACGTTCTAGTGGTTGTCAACATGTCCAGAACCCATAATTAAAATGTCTCACTGTCGACAAGTGTTACATGTGAAACATGTTGGAACAGGACATATGCCCTTTCTTCCTGCACCCTGCACGTTGTTACATATGAGATTTGACATAAAGGGAAGTAGTAGATTACGATCTGATAACTAAGTCTTTTGGTGAAATATAGAAATTCCGAAATATGTTGGATACAATTACAACTGTTGACATAGTCAATTATTATTCAACAAAGCTATTCCCATAAAATACTCCTACCGTGACCTGTACATCATGAAAATGTTCAGCTTTGATAACTGAGGTTGTACCGTTAACATAGCAGATGTACTATCGTAGAGTTGAAATCTGCTTCCCAAGTGTAAAAGTTGAGAGCAGACAGGTTTTATATCACTATTCTGTTAAAAACTTATGATGTTGAAGTGGGTCTATAAAATATCTAAATTGACAAGTCATCCCTGTATCTTGCAAGCTATTAGGAGAGAAGATCAGCAATAGAACGACAAACAGTTATTCAATCCATTTCACAGGAGCATAAGTTCTCGCTACCACAGCATAACATTATTAAAGTCATGGACCTTGAGATGGGCAATCATTACAAAGTAGTAGAAAATGATTTTGATTGATCAAGGAGTTAATAATACAATATAGAGTGGCATTGAAGTTCATCGAAGAATCACGTGATACGTCCTGCTCGCATGTATTTCAGTTGCTCGGAACCCATCCACAAAGACCAAGGAGAGAAAGTGTCAAGCGAAACGTCTTCAAAGTACCCACCCCAACAACCTGCATTGCTGCGACCTGCGTATTCAAAGTAGATAGTTTAGGCGATTGCAATATCAAAGCTACGGTGGAGATACAACTTAAAAAATGAGATGCCACAGTAACTGACATTTAGAAGTCTCCCACTGTATTCTCTTTGCCACGCATTTCAAGCTTCTCTGTACATGAAGTAAAGCACCAGACTTTACGCTCCATAATCGCAAAGCTTTATCTTCACCACCTGGTAGCAGCCGCAAAAAATATCGTCAACAACTGTCCCCAGTAGTAACTAAACACAGATCGGATCTGGTTACATTATGCAGATCATGGCTAATAATCAGTACAAAAGGTCTTAATTGACAATCGTCATCTCGGAGAATCCAGCGTAAGACTTAGAGAAAAAATACACAGATATGAATCATGTACAACAAATTAGTTAGGATCTATCCTGAATGCAATTATTACCTGAAGCCAAGAGAGTCTCTGTTGGATCGATACCGAAATGCAGAGAAGAATAAGTGTTTACGTGTCCTTCAAAAGAAAGTACTCCTCCGCGTCCTACCATTCTCCGATCCCACTGCTCAATCTGTTGTGAGAAAGAGGTACAGAAGACAGTCACCATCAGACGTCCAGCTTGAGTTGCGTTGCATTTACTATTTGAGAGAGGATTCTGGACGAATATTTTGATCACCTTTGATCATCATCGCCAAGACCACAGAGGTAGAAACGAATATGTATTGAGTAATGATACGCACCCGCTACGAGAACTCAGTTGCACAGACACGTGAATGGACAAGAAGACATGTATACTTGAAGACAACGAATGCAAGTATTACCTCTCCATTCATGGAGCTTGCTATTAGATAGTGCTCATTGCTTCGGAGCAGAGACATGCTGCAGTGTGATTATTCCATGTGACAGCCTCAGAAATCTTCCAACTCATCCCTATTCAGCTAACATGTCAATCTGATCACAAAATTCAAATACGAGAAATCTCGATGATATCTTGAGTGTATCAAAGTTCAAGAGGGTAGGAAAAATCTCCTACCTGCAGATGGTTGATCCCATTTGTATTTTCTGCCGCCAAAGCAAGAAACGATCATTCATGAGTTCAGGGAGTACAGTATCGGAGCTCTCAATTGACCAGTGCTAAAAGTTATAACTCTAAATGCCATGTTACACACAAGGACATCTCATAGTTTTTGTGGTCCGTCTTCTGGTAGGAGTTTCACTCATATTCCGATGAGAGGCAAGAACTTAAAGTGAAAAACGGCACCGCGACTGTAGGCGGGGGATATACTCTGAAGAAACTGAGACAAGCAATCGACTCCAATTTTCAGCACAGATCAAGTTCTTCACTAGTTAGTATTTACGAGAAGTCACCACGACATCATTGTCTATTGGCTAAAGTTAGTGACTAGATCAACAGAAGTTGAGGAATGATGGCCAACCTCCCCAAGGTGTTTTGTTGGTTTTTGCCGGGTTCCTGAGCTTCTGGTTACAGAAGGTGAGCGTACGTCGTAAGTTACTATAAGACCATTTCTGTGCCCGCAAAGCAAAAGGTTACCCTGCAGAGTGACGTGAGGACCGAGTATTATTTTGGTAAACGGATGTTGCATTTAAACGTTGGCCAGCAAACACTTTGAAGCAACTATTCCAATCTACCATGAACGAGGAGATCAAATAGGAGCTTGTCCGAGTTCTTTCTACAGAGGAATTGGTGTAATTCAACCCTCTAACTTACACCAATTCCTGAGCCATATGCAGACAGATAGATTATTGTGTCTAGCACCTTGAAACCACACCAGGTTCCCAACGTCAAAGGACTACTCACCGAGCTGTCAAAATGTTGCGCAAGGACAGCACTCTTGCTATAAAAAGACCTGTGTATTTCTATTCTATCAAGATCCACAATGCCAGCTCCAGCGCCCAAACCTGCGCATAAGCTAAAGAGAGATTCAGAAACAAAGACGAGTCTCGTACATTGAGCTCTGGAAACTGTCCATGTGCGCATAGATTCTATTGTAGAGCATACTTCACGTTCTAGGTAGCTACCGTGATCACAGTAGCTCCCAAATTTGAGGGAGCAGTCCGTGCCTTGTATAATGAAAAGTAAGCTTTGACTGTCGTACCTAGACTGACTTGTTTCCCACGGGGATTGCATTCTGCTGTGTAAATATCGGAATTCGTTTCTATCTGTAGCTCCACGTAAGGGGTGGACTGCTCGCTAGAGCATAGTTGTCCATGCCGCAAGAGAAGAACTGCCCCTCCAGCTGCGCCATGGCCCAGTGTAGTCACTCTAAGGTGACATCGTTAAGGTGAATTATCACGAAGGTGAATTATTTATGATTACTGTTTTTAAGTGGTGTAGGGAAAATCAACACCTGCGTAAACAGGTAACTCAATACATGAAGACATGATTAGAGGTATTGCCGGTGAGAATTGTCCAGTAAATAACTGACCCTATCCATCACATGTACAACAGTAGGCAAACAGAAGTATGGGCACGAAAGAGACAACCTATATAGGTGATGCATGATCTACATGACATAGAGATTGTGTAGCTTAAGCGCATACTGCCTATCAAGCACTAGTTCAGGAGTCATGAACTATACCATAGCATATGCACCGGCTACGACTTCAAAGCTCCCACCTTGGAGAGGTATACGGGAGACATTGATGGCCATCCTTTTCAAGTTTCTACCCTCCAGGAAGTACTGGGAACACTCAGATTATGTTACTGGCTACAATATTGTCATTGGTACCAGCGATGGATAGATGGACAGCGTGGTAATATTAGTGATGAATTGATGGAAGGATCAAAACTTAAAGGAAGGAATGACCAGATTTATTAGACTTTATCATCACCATCTATCTAGGGATGAGAAGGGTGCACAATACAGATTGCAATTCGCTTCAGTTTGTAAAAGATACATAATGTGCTCCGTGACGCGGTTGTCATTCTCTGTGCAAGGTTCGCTTGACCACTCATTCAGTTTCTTAACAGAAGAAATCGTTGGGTCAAAAGGCAATGTCGGAAAGAGTGGAGTAAGAGTCGGTGATGGACTCAACTCGCGTTGCCCGTTACACCACTCCGGAGTCGGGGCGTCCCCATGGGAGCGACGTTGCCAAGAGCGGAAATTAGGTTTTCCCGCTTCCATTTCCTGCAGGATTCTGAAAAGAAATTTCATTCAATGGGCATCGAAGCGTGGTGAGGAGATACAAGTACACAATAGATGCCACCTGATACATGTATAAACAGAGACCAACCACGTACTTGAGCTCCTTGTTCCCGCCAACGATCATGGCTTTTACTGTTGCCAAACCCTCCATGGTTTCCATCTCCAATGAACATCGTTGGATACCACCACGACAATCAATATCATTATACGTCCAAATCTGCACATAAAGCAGAAACGAAGACATTGCTTAATATTTTGCTTCGACGTGCCTGCGGCTCGAAATGCCGTCTGCAATTTGTAGCAACATCGTGTAACATCACGAAACTGACGAAGGAGAATGATAGTCTTCTCCCCCGACTGAGAAGGTAACTGTAACCCGGTTGCCGGGAGGCAGCAGGTCCACGTAATAAGAAGAACAATCAAACTCCAAATGAGTGAAGGTAGCGAAGATGTATCTCGTTCTGGTCGGTACTGGTCCTTGGTTAGAAACCTTCCTCAAGTCAATTAACTGTCTAGGTCCTAGATGAAGTAGCGACACCAAACTTTTCATAAAGTTGCTGATGTTATGTAAGTATACCTCAGGCTGCGTCTTGCATGTATAACTTTCCAAGATCTGGCGCTGAAATGCTGAACTATTAGTTCCTGATCTCTTCTTCCAATTATGTCCCACCAGTTCCCGTTGTTGCAGCAGTTGCAGTACATCCATCCCATTTCCGGACTTGTTCGGAGCTGCGACTCCCGCTTTTGGTTTGAGTCGCCTACGAAGAATCTCATTCTTGGACAGATAAAAAGAGAAAAGATATCATGAGAAGAGGAATGAAAAGCAATTATCGTGAATGGCCATCAAACGTGAAAAATCGTCAGGGGTGAAAGCTCACATCATGTCATACAGATAAATTTATCAGGTTTGTACCTCTCTTTGAAGTCTAGCAGACTCCTCATCACGCTGTAATTGCTCTCCGGCTCTATGCGAGTTTGAGTGGACTTGTCCAGATGCGGATGTCTTTGAAGGGAAATACCTGTTTCGCTCCGTATCGAAGTACATGCCAGGTAAATCTGCTTCACATCAAGGCAAAACCAGCTCACTCACTTGCACACGTTACTAGCCTGCTGTACTTCTTTAGCGCGATGCGACTGTGTAGTTTCATTTTTAGTCATTCCAAGTTTTAATAGAGGTGTTAGGAGGGGGCACGAAAAGCGAGGCTACCAAACGAGGAACACAGAAGGTCAGATTCTACCCGGTTCAGAACAAATCCTTAAAATTCAACACTCAGGATAAAATGCCGCATACCACAAAACACACAGAGATGAAAGTAATTAAGGGGTGAAGAAAGTACCAGGCGGGTGACCACGTGAATGGACCATAATGTCAGGAAACGAGGAGCCTGTACTAGGTAAGTAAGAAACTCCACCCAGATGCTAACCTTTGGCAACCTGGTAGTCAGGAGTCCTTATCAATCTGTACTTCCAAGGTCAAAGTATACGTTAAAAGCGTAATTTTTCGAGGATGGTTTAAGACATAGAGCCATCGATGGTTTAAAACATAGAGGATGGTTTAAAACATAGAGCCATCGATGACACTAAGACAACGTGATTCAACATAGAACTCGTAGTGATATATTTCTGCGCAGAAACTTCTTATCGGGAAGTATCGAAACTTAATGAGAGACCAAACGAAATAAAATCAGCAATACTTGACCAGCGGGACTTCCTAATATAAACATGACACGTTGTTACCTTTCAACGAGTAAAACGAGTTATGAAAAGAAATCTTGAAAGTGAGAAACAAACAAACCATTACCAAACATCCTCAACTTGCTTGAGATTCCTACAAGTTGGCAAAATTTGTGAGCCAGCTACTCGTAACAATCAATAGTAACATTCAGGAAGTTTAGAAAAGTAACAAATCATCAGCGCACTAACCCAAGTGATGGCAGATATAATTCGCAGAAGAAAAAGGCCATCCACACTTTGGAGTCAGATGCCCGATGGATACCAAAACAGCATTTGATTCTTGTCTGTTTTTGGGAAGCATGCGAGCTGATAAGAGATTGAAATGCACGGAGTACCACCGTCAGCTAAGCACAAAACCGGAATAGCACTCTGAAGTCTAGGGTTGAGAATTTAGTGTCAATGCCTGAACGACGACCTACACCCTGCCCGACATCTGCCGAGTTCATTGCATCCAGTTTACCACCATCCACTTACACTCAATCAGTTGTACTGAATGAAAGTAGCTCGTAGCTGTAACTAGTCTAGCTTTCTTACCCTTGAACCTGTCTCCCGTATTTTTCTCGATAGATGTCCTGCCTGGTTTTCCTGGCGCTGTCAACGTCTAAACATCAACCCTGAAACCCAGGAAAGACGTTTTGTACTCTTGGCTACCCCACAAGTCCGCTACTGCACATCAACACCAGAATGTGTTGGTAAATGTTACACTGCAACAGAACATACGTACTAGTACGTGTAACACAAGCGACTAGTTCCGACTGATTTGGTACGGGAAATCAGCTCCACTAGACTCCAAGTACGAAAGTTGCGATTCTAAAATTGAAACTCTTGATGATGACTTAAGCTGGACGAAGGTGTGTTCCAAAGCCTTATGCGATCCTTGCTAGCTGCCTCTAAGTCAAGTTACGTTCCCCCAGGAAAGACTGTTTGTACTTTCTCGTTACGGTCAGTAAGGGACTAACTTTGACATATGCCCTTGATCCAGAAAGTTCTCGCCTGCTGCTATGGAAGAAAATCCAGCTACCTATATTCGTAGAGAGAGTGGACAACTCGATAACTAAAACAAGCTAACGAATTACGGCTGCATGCCGAAAAGAAAATGAGCATCAGACGGAGAACCTGAGTTACAGACGATCCATTCTAGACAAGAAATGAAGCAGATAGGGATTTTCCAAACTCCACGAATTACTCCAAGCTAAAGCACCGCTAATTGCTCAGGCTGAAGTGGAAACGAGAAAAGAGCAGAAAGTTTACAAGCTGAGGTACTGGAAATCTGTTCTGAAGAAATATATATGCGCAGTCAATTAATGCATGTTTTCCACACAATGTTCACAGCTTCGACCTACCTCTTAAACTTGCAACGGTGTGAAGAAATGAAATCAGAACGCACCTAAATTGACATATAAGGAGTAAGAGCCAATGAATATGAAACCAGATGATTCAAATGTCAGAATCTAAGCGCAAATCATGCTTCTTCTTGATTCGATCAGCAGCGCACAAAACAGAGAAACGTCGGCGTGGTCGAAAGAGATCCGTCCGAAGTACCTCGCTTTTCCTCATTCTCCCACAGATGCAGCACGAACACTCGGTTTCCAAATTTAACGGGAATTAACACCAATTCACACTTTCCTGTTTCCAACAAGACTGGGAAAAATCCTTCCACACTACCCCGACCTCGCTCATTCTTCCAATGGTGCGAGTAAATGCTCATCGGCTCACTTGGTTTTCATAAATTCACCGGTCATTACGTGCATTTTCTGATACTGCATCAAGACTGTGTGTATCCAGCATTCACGCTCCTCTGCTCTTTCTTCCTTTCATAGGTTGGCTACTGTCATCAACCTGCTGGGCAAGGCAGATTCCTAATCAGTTTACGGCAATCTCAGTCAATCTCAGTGCCGGAAAGAGACATTAAAAAGAAACTGAGGAAAATATTACGGCTGAAAGTCAAGCCCAACGCCGGAGAAAAGCACGAGATAGAAATGTGAGGAAAGAAATTCACACGATTTGAGAGTGTTTCGTCATGTTGTTTTCCATTTCCCTCGCTCTCTCACATTATATTTAATTCAGACTGGAAAGGTCTAATGACAATTTATCTTACTAAATGGACAATCACTCTTGAACGATACATAGTAATAATGTTGTCACATGTATTCATCTTGTGAGGAAAAGAGACGGCCTCATTTAATTTTCTATAAACTGAACTGTGAGGGAACAAGTGAAATCATACTTTTGCTTTATCCGATACATGTGGTAATGGATGGGGCTTTGATTTCGGCCTCCCTTAGACTTGTATACAATCTTGCCTCTTCCAGTGTATTTTAATATTGTATAGCACTCTTTGGATTTTTATGCCATGTGGATGATTATCGCAGACACGTGTCCACTACTTATGGATACGTGGCCCACATGGTTCTTCCCTTCACACGAGGTTGTAGTTACCTCTGTCGGTTCCCCTATCGCAAGTTCTCCTCCTTTCTTTTCAGTACTCTTACTTGTTTCTCTGCTAGTGAGTGTTTCTACTGCTGGGTTTGTTGGTTGGGGTTTCTCCCGCTGTCCTTTCTTGTTGCAGCATTGACGTTTTTTGCTCCCCGCTCTTGGTTTGCTGGGGTCTCTCCCACTAGTCCTTGCTTGTGAAGGATAGCAAAGTTTTTTTTGGCTCCCCGCTTGTCCCTTCCCTTGCAGCACCGCGCTTTCTTGCGAGGAAGTTTATTTTGCGGGTCCCTCCCCAAGCAACGCTGAGTTGTCTTACGAGGATGTTTCTTTCGCTGATTTCGCTGCTGTTTATTTCGTTGATGCTTCATGTATCTCGCTACTTCGGTTTATTTCATTGGTCCCTTCCCGTGCAGCGCTGCGTTTTTCTTACAATGATGTTTGTTTTGCTGATGCTTATCGTATCTCACTATTTCTGAGCTGCACTATAGGGGAGCAACCAAGTTTGCCTTGGCACTCATGAGTTTTTGAACAGAAACTCGATATGAGGGTACTGACTCTAGCTCAGCTACTTTGGCACTGCGTGAGGCATTGATGAAGTCGCATGTGTTTTCATGGAGATGTCCTATGGCCGTCTTCTGCTTCCCTCAGCTGTTTGGCTTCTCTGGACTCAGGCGTCCATAGCGCTTGCTGTGATATATCGATATCCACGTCCTTGGATGCTTTGCTTGTCTTCCCTCGTTCTTTGAGCGATTTATACTTCCAGTGCTTTGTCTCATCCACCCTCTCCAATTTTCATTTCATGACTCATTTCACAATATTTGACTATTACTTGTCTCTTGCCACCAGTTCATCTCCATCCTTTTCAGCTGTCCGTTTCTTCCTAGGGTCTTTATTTTTCTACTTATGTGGGAGTACTGTCTCCGTTTCTTTGCAGGCTGCATCTCAACTATGCGAGTTGCTATCTAATGGTTTCCACGTGACAATTATTTTGCATTTCATTCGATGATGTTTCTCATATAGATATGCTGGTGTTTCAATATGTTTATTTTGATTATGCCATTGGTGCAAGTTACCTTCGATGCATTCTAACTTCGGGATTTCATACTACTCTAGTCTTGCGTGTCGCTTACCTTTCGTGCATTCTACCCTCGGGGTTTCATATTCCTAATGTTGAGTATCATGTACATATTGTTTATCGCTCATTTGCACTCCATGAGTTCGGGATAACCCGTTCCCAGAACGGCTTCCATTCTCATATACCTATATATATCCTGCTGGCACTTTGAGACCGCAATGGCGGGGTTTGTGTTCAGCCGCCTCTGTGTTTTATCTAGAAACAGATTTTCTATTTCTTTATACAACATTCAGGCCCCACTACAATAGCCGAATTAGGATAGGTAAGCTCTGGTTCATTCATCATAGATTCCTGTGAGTGGTTCATTTGCCAATTTTCTAGTTCGATGATTTGATTTTGCTTTTTCACTATGGCATTTGTCTTCAAAACTTTCATTCCCAATTTTGATTTCATTGTATGAAGTATGGATGCTTCCCAATTTAGCTGATTCCCATGTTAGGGTGCTAACCCTTTTTGTTGTGCTCGGTTGCATTTCTTGTTCTTTCATTCACCTGATAATTTGTTGGTTGTCTCCACACAGAGCATATGTCTTCTCTGATTCTGACTTGCCTTTGGCACTACTTCTCTTCAGTGACCTCCTTCTACCTTTATTTGTGCACCTTTATTTGTGGCACTATGTCATGCTCTCAAACCGTGCCCCATACTTATTACACATTGGCATCTTTGCCCCATGCTCAATGTACACTGGCATCTTTACCTCTGGCCACGTCAGCCCTTTATGGCCCTCAAGCCCTGCTTCATTGATAAGACCACCTCTGCTCCTTCATATTCATGTTCTTCCTTTGGATTCCCTTTTTGACCCTCAAGCCTTGCTCCAGGGTTATGGCCACCTCTGCCCCTTACTCTTCATGCTCTAGAATTAGAACTTTCTCGAACCATGGTCTTCCTTTGGGTTCCCTTTCTAGCTCTCGAGCTCTGCACCATAGTTATGGCCACCTCTGCCCCTTACTCTTCATGTTTTGGAGTTATATTCTTCTCGAACCTCGCTCTCCCTCTAGATTTGATCCTCACTGTCATTTTGCATTTCTTACCCTCGATCACTTCCACATTAGCCTTGACCAAGTCACGAGACCGTTCTAGCCCACGTCACCAAGACGTTCCAGTCCATGTCACTAGGACGTTCCAGTCCACATCACCAGGACGTTCCAGTCTACGTTAGCCTTCTTGTTCCTTTGCTAACTCACCTTTTGGTCCATGATCAAGGTTCTGGGTTTCTTTAAAGTCTTTCCCGTCAATCTTTTGCCTTCACCTCACCTCGTGTTTACACCCTACATGGGCACCTCTCTGCCAAGCAACATCTCTTTCAAATCCATCTCTACACCTAACCTTACTCAGACTTTCCCTTTCCCTCCAGGTAGGATTGATTGGCCCACGATCAGGACACGTTTGCTCACCAGTCATTTTTCTACAGAACCGGATCCCATTCTGCAGCAGTTAAAGGCTTTGAGATTTCACCATATAGGACAGGTTTCATTTCTTCACCCCTTATATGACTTGGGCGTTATCTATATCATTTATTCCTTGCATAATGGCAAATGCTATGTGGGCCAAACTGCAGGTTCTGCTTTTCAAAGATTTCAACAACATTGCTGCTTGGGAAAGTCTCTCTCTATTCTTCGGTCTTCTGCCTTTGACTTTACTCCATTGATGGCCACAATGGCCAAATTTGGGTTTCATGACTTCTGTCTGTTCCCTATGGTCCAGGTACCTCTAGGTACTAGTTTTAGAGATTTTTCTAACCTGGAGGAGCTCTTTTGGATCCGTCTCCTCAACTATTGGGCTCCTTGTGGGTACAACGTTCATGGCAAAGTATCTTGCATTGACTACCGGTGTAATATGAGAGCAACCACACTTCTCCTCTCTTCTATCACCCCTTTTGTTTCTTCTTTTGGGACTCTTTCTCCCCTTTCAATATCCCCTATGGCCAACTTTCCCATTTCTAGAAAGATATGCCTAATGAGATTACCTCCATCGTATTTCTCATCTATTTTTCTTGTTTGACTTTGATACCTTCTCTGACTCCTCTCTTGCACGTTTTTGCATTCGTAATTTTTTGAGGATTATTCACGTCCTTAAAACTACTCCTTCAGTGGTTTTACTTAGGATTGAATCGGATATCACTACACTCCTCAAATGCCTTTTTCTCTTCCTATCTCCATACCTCTCGCATCACAGATCCACTCCAGACATTTGTCCCACCCTTCTCATTTTCCTTTCACCTCTAAGGAGATAGACAAGGTCCATTTACAAGCTTTGTTGAGAGATCCAGAAGTTTTACAGGCTTTACCTCCAGGTACTCCTTTTACTATCTCCATTGTTGCTTTTAAGTATGGTAAAACTCTAGGCCATTTACGTTTTAACTTTGCCTCCCTTTCACAGAAATTATCACATTTTTCTTCTCCTCCTTCTCCTTGAAATTGTCTTCAACATCCAGGTTTCATTAACCCTTCACACGGGCATGTCACTACAACATTGCTTCACATTTTACCTTCCACCAACATTTCACTTCTCTTCTCTAGAGGAATGAAGTTTTGGATTTCGCCCACTTCTCCCCCTCTACTTTCATTGCGATTCAAACTTGTATTTGTAATTTTGTTCTTTATTACGAAGTCATATTGGGCACCATAGGCATTTTTTACCACTAGAAAGTCACCATCCTACAAAAGGTTAAAATTTTACTCAATCTTACTCACATGCATGATGATTTCAATTCTGTCAATCCGATTTTCCTTTCTCCCCATGATCGAAAACTTCTTGCTCATTTCAAGTCCATTTCATTATTACTTATATGGACAAGTGTCCCAACAATTTCGTATTTGTTTGCCAACACTTTTACATTAAAACTTTACTCAACTAGCTTCATTCTCCTTCAGCAACCTATAAACTCTCATTGCTTCCTCAAAACCAACTTTTACATTCTCACCACCGTTTCAATACCTCTCAAGGATTTTGTGCTTCCAAGGATTCCAAGAGACTCCCTTACTTCTACTGCGCTTGGAAATTCCATAAGTCTCCCATTGCTCCTCGGTTCATTGCAGCAGGCTACTCCACTTCCTTGTGTGAACTTTCTTGTTGGTTGAGGTCATTCTTCAAAACATTGCTCCCTTCTGCAAACAACCTCTGGCGGCATGAATTCTTACAAGTGGGGCTGATGGTCGACTCTAGCTGGATCTTGGGCAACTCTTTTGGCTTTCCTGTTTTGCTTGAGCAGGTGCAAAGACTGCGCAGGAGCAGATCCCCTTCTCCCACAGATTCTGGTTTGCAACAGACTCCTGCCACCTTGGAAAAGGTTCTTTTTCAAAGTTTTGATTTCACCACCCTTTATACTAGGATTCACCTCCATGATCTCAAGACAAGACTGTCTACTCTCATCAGATCTATTTTCCATTATAGGTTCACTATGTATAGGGAAACCGTGTTACTGGTTGAGACCTCTACACTTGACTTTAAATATAGATGGCTTAAAAACTGAAACAATATCTCTCAATCGGCAAAACATCTCAAATCCATGGCGGTTGATGAGGACTGTCTCATCTGTTGGATGTTACTCCTTTTTGATAACCTCTACATCACTTTCGGAAATAAGCTCTTCCGTCAAGAGATCGGGATACCCATGGGGACACCTTGTGCTATCTTTGTGGCTAATCTATACCTCTTCACCTATGAACTGGATTTCACTTGCAGATTGCTAGATGCCAATCACGTCGCTATGTTGTACGACCTATCCCATGTTCAAAGATATGTTGATGATCTTCTAGTGGTTGGCTCAGGACTTGATCATTTTACGGATTTTATGCATATGGATGATGCTGCTAGAGGTGGCGGGATCTATCCCAGACTCTCGTGTGAGCTAGTTCAAACTCATTTTGGCACTCACTGTGATTATCTCAACTGTCGCATTACTCAGGATGACTTCAATATCTTTGTCTCTATCTATGATAAGAAAGAGCTGCCTCACTTTGCTCACATCAAGACAATCTTGCTCCCTCATGTTCTTTCAGACATTTCCTCTAAATGTAAACTTGGGATTATAAAATCCAAATGTGTTTGATATAGACGGATTTGTAATTCCAAAAATGTCATACCTTTTAGCTTGTAGAAAACTTATACACAGCTTTATCTCTGAGAATTACCCCCTTCACATGATCCAAAAAAAAATTTGCTCAGTCTTACAAATGGAAAAAGATATCCATGGTTATCATGGGCTTAGTATCTATAGAGATTTAAGAACATCTGTTCATTCTGCCAGACAAGTAGCTCCAGTTCAAACCCACTAATACTTTTTACTGCAAGCCTGGATACCATACCTTTGATCAAGAGTTGTACTTGACTTCTTTTTTCATATATACACTATCTATGATCATTTACACTTCAAGAGTTCTGGATAACCTGTTCCCAGAATGGCTACTGTTCTCGTATACCTATATATACTATCTATGGTCTACCATTGGGCTTAGTATATATAGAGATCTGAGAACATCTATTTCTTTCTGCCAGGTGGGGAGCTCATTTTTGAGCCCACCAGTAGTTTTTCCCTTAGACTTGTATACAATCTTGCCTCTTCTAGTGTATTTTAATATTTTATAGCACTCTTTGGATTTTTATGCCATGTGGATTATCATCGCAGACACGTGTCCACTGCTTATGGATACGTGGCCCACATGGTTCTTCCCTTAACACAAGGCTGTAGTTACCTCTGTCGGTTGCCCTATCGCAAGTTCTCCTCCTTTCTTTTCAGTACTCTTACTTGTTTCTCTGCTCACGAGGGTTTCTCCTGCTGGGTTGGGGTTGGCTGGGGTTTTCTCCCGCTGTCCTTTCTTGTTGCAGCATTGACGTTTTTTGCTCCCCGCTTGTGGTTTGCTGGGGTCTCTCCCACTAGTCCTTGCTTGTGAAGGATAGCAAAGTTTTTTTTGGCTCCCCGCTTGTCCCTTCCCTTGCAGCACTGCGCTTTCTTGCGAGGAAGTTTATTTTGCAGGTCCCTCCTCGAGCAACGCTGAGTTTTCTTACGAGGATGTTTCTTTCACTGATTTTGCTGCTGTTTATTTCGTTGATGCTTCATGTATCTCGCTACTTTGGTTTATTTTGTTGGTCCCTTCCCGTGCAGCGCTGCATTTTTCTTACAATGATGTTTGTTTTGCTGATGCTTATCGTTTCTCACTATTTCTGAGCTGCACTGTAGGGGAGCAACCAAGTTTTCCTTGGCACTCATGAGTTTTTGAACAGAAACTCGGTATGAGGGGTACTGACTCTAGCTCAGCTACTTTGGCACTGCGTGAGGCACTGATGAAGTCGCATGTGGTTTCATGGAGATGTACTATGGCTGTCATCTGCTTCCCTCAGCTGTTTGGCTTCTCTGGACTCAGGCGTCCATAGCGCTTGCTGTGATATATTGATATCCATGTCCTTGGATGCTTTGCTCGTCTTCCCTCGTTCTCTGAGCAATTTATACTTCCAGTGCTCTGTCTCATCCACCTTCTCCGGCTTTCGTTTCATGACTCAGCTCTTCCTTGACCCGCAATATTTACCGACTATTACTTGTCTCTTGCCACCAGTTCATCTCCATCCTTTTCAGCTGTCTTTTCTTCCTAGGGTCTTTATTTTTCTACTTATGTGGGAGTACTGTCTCCGTTTCTTTGCAGGCTGCATCTCAACTATGCGAGTTACTATCTAATGGTTTCCACGTGACAGTTATTTTTTGTTTCATTTGATGATGTTTCTCATATAGATATGCTGGTGTTTCAATATGTTTATTTTGATTATGCCATTGCTGCAGGTTACCTTCGATGCATTCTAACTTCGGGATTTCATACTACTCTAGTCTTGCGTGTTGCTTACCTTCCGTGCATTCTACCCTCGGGGTTTCATATTCCTAGTGTTGAGTATCATGTACATATTGTTTATCGCTCATTTGCACTTCATGAGTTCTGGATAACCCGTTCTGGGAACGGCTTCCGTTCTCGTATACCTATATATATATAAAAGACTCATAACTCCAACCGTCATCGCGAGAGAGGGAGCAATATACGTATGCGAATCCAGGCCAACAAATACTTCAAATAAAATTTTGGTGAAGGCACTAGATGGGTTATTTGCCTCATAGCGGAAATTTTTGAGATTGTAACAAAATAGTCATCCATCATGAAGAGAAATGGAGGGAGGTCATCGAAGCATATGCAACCCGAGCACGTATACATATCGATGAAAAGTCCACTTTGGAATCTGGAAAGAACGCACATCTATCCCAGGATTGGAATCCTTCTGTGGGTGAGTTAATCACATTGTTCGTCTCTATATGAAATCCCAGGCTAAATGAAATCTTCTCTGGTACTCCTGTGTTCCTGATGGCTCTATCCATCTGTGAAAACGAGAACCGGTGCATTTCCTTCTACAGGAATTTGTGATGGATCGATAGCCTCCTACTCGCCGGCTTTCAAGGTTCTCGGTAGAGAGAAACTTCTCCACTTCAAGAGTGAAAGAAGGGAGAAAGGGAACCACGGAGAACACATGAAGGATAAGACCCATCAAGGGAAGTACAAAAGAGATAGAATGGAGTTGAACCCCAATAGTATCTATATGAAAAATTTGCCCGGCAACATCTCAAGATATCTCGGCTGTGCAAAGCATCAGAAGAAACATCACCTGGTGTCAAGAGTCAGGAGACATTTCAAAAATACACATTTGTCACATTATGCAGAAGGACTTATACAAGAGAGTATCACTCTCAGTCTCATACTTTAGACAGTATGTGTTCTACCGGAGAGCATTGGCTGATGTGCAATCTATGGGAAATGGTGCTTTAGTAGTTTACAGATTTCATGACTTGCATAGCTGAAATATCTTAGGTGCAATAGGACAGATTTCTCGTATAGAAACTATTGTGGTCTAGTTCCATTTTCCCATTCTTGTCTTTCCTTGTGAAGCTTGACGGGTCTTCTCATCCTTCTTGTTTGCTAGGCGGTCTCCTTTTCTCTCCACTTCAAAATATGCTTGTCTTCACTGTCTATAGGATAAGATACATAAAATGTATGTAAAATGGAATGTCACAAGTTTCAAGAATTGTCGGAATTTGAACAGATATGGCAAACAGAAAACAAGAAACTTCATCTAGTGAAAATACTCTATTTTCCTTGTGGCAAGTTGTGAGATTTACGTTTAGTTTTGGGTCCTCCGAAGAGAGAATTTACTTCTCTACTGATAGGGTTCGAAAACTTAGATTTCGATCAGAAATTATGTATTCAAACTGGATGGCAATCCTGACAACAAGACGATTTTCTTCAGCGAACATTGCTGGTTGGAATTCTGGGCGACTTCCCCAAATTTTAATCTTGTGTGTAAACTCAGAAATTATCATTTGCGTTTCCACTTTGCTCCACTCACCGCAACTTCTCCCAAAAAGTAAAAACGTTAAAATTGCTATCGGTGTAGATGCTACTGCTGAAACGTGATTCTCGAGAACCTTTCGGTATCCTCTCGTTACCGCAAACGGTAGGAGTGGTCGACGTAAAGATATTCATTAAGAACAGTATACAGTTTGGGTTTGAAAGAGCAACCTTGGAAAGATTAAAATCACGAGTTAGAGAGCAAAACAAATAGCAATGCAACGTAAGTTGGCATCGGCAAAATTGGATCTGATCGAGAAGGTCAATTACAAATTCATGATTGATTGGTTCTCTCAATTGGGAAATGATGTTCAGATCTATTATATTTGAAAAAATAATTTTTTTATTTTTTAAAATAAAATATTTTTTATGTCTTAAATATTGTTAATAAATAGTTATATTATATACAATTTATCTAAATTCAAAAATAACAGAAATTTATTTATAATATTATTAATATTCATTATTTTGCAAATATAAAATATTAATATTAAAAATTATTTTAGTAAATATTAAATATCGTATACAAAAATTTAATTTACATTTCATTCTCATATAATATTGAAATTATTTTTTAATAAAAAATAAAACCAAGCAAATGTAACTAGAATATAAATACTAAGTTTATTTTTAAAACAATAAAAACATATATATATAAACAAACCTAAAATTTATTCTCTTTAATAAATTTTCTTTATTTAATTAAAATCACATCTTATTTTCCTTCATCAAATAACAAATTTAAAAACATTTAACCAAACTTTAAAACTTAAAAATTTACTAAAATAAAAACACATGGATATATCACTTTCCGACTAAATTCCACCGACTTCTGTTTATAAATTCAGAACTCAAATGTATCTCACAAGGAACACTACGATATATCGTTTTCAGACTAAATCCTACCGAGTTCTGTTTACCGATCCAGAACTCAATGTTTGAAAATAGGTCCATAATATTCCCCAAATGTTTCAACAGAGTTTGTGATGAGACGTTGTTACTACAACGGAAGACAGTATGACTTGGATTATCATCTCCAAGAATCTTGTTCCCCTGCTCTTTCCTTTCTGCTGGAAACTAGTTTTGACTGTGACACAAAGAATTTCCTTCTTCCTACACAACTGGTGAGAAGAGAAGAGAAGATGTCTTGCCACATGTTGCGCGTACGAATTTCACTTGGGGAGTTTTGACTGTATCATGTAGCTTAGTGTTAGATACATAAGTTCTTACAAAGCTTATGGAAGACAGTATGATAGTATGCCTCTGACTCTGACATATGATGCTAACCATGGATTGCAATGAAGATATATGAGATGAAAATGCAGGCTAGAGAATGGCCAACTCTCATTCCAGTTTGTGAAATTGTACTTTGACACTACTCGGGTTCAAGTCATTCAACATTCAACTTTCAGTGACTCTTTCGTTTCCTGCTAGTGAGAATAACAACTCCAGATTTACTGATGACTTCATGCTGACAGACGATGCATGCGACACTACGGGCTTGTTACAAACACACTGAATGGCCCCTTTGGATTCGAACGTGACAGTAAACAGATGGTAGCAAGCCTGAACCTAAAATCTGTTTGTCTAAACAATAAAATCTCACGAGCAGGCAATATGACGTAAACAAATCCGACCACTTAAAGAATTCCATTACGTCGTATGCAATATGTTTAGAGTCTCATTCTGTGGCATTCTTAAGCCGCTGCATCTTGATGATCTATCGTCCTGGTACAAGACCGCATTGTAACGAACTCCTCAGCCGCAGTTGGGTGGATACCAACCTGTCAACCAAGTGCTCCATATTAGTACACGACCATCCTACACGAGGTGCCTTCTACAAGTAGACCTTAGCAACTTTCATATCCAGGTTTGTTTTCGCTACTCGTCTAGCTGCCAGCTCAAGGAGAGGAAACTTCTGAATGAACAGAAGCATCGAATGCAGTTGGCTTACAGTTGCATCGAATTGTGCCTTGGTTGCTCCACACTTCAAAGCTACGGCAAGCCCCTGGATATCAATCAAGCAACACAAAGATTTCAATTCAAAGGAAAAACCTCGATCCAGACATCAGATATGTCGCTTTCAACTCGACCAGTTGAGTCACTCAACAAGAATTACAGCAAAAATGTTGAAATTATGATATTCTATGGCAAACAAGCCCAAACCATACCTGAATAATTTCTGGAGCATCTGGCCCACACATCATGGCTCCCAAAACCTTGTCCGTCGAAGCCTGGACAATAAGCTTCATCATTGTTTTCTCCTGTCGTCTGTGTCACATTTGTCAATCAAGATGAGTCGGTACCCATTATACCCCACCTGCTTGAATAACGGTATTGTAAGGCAGACAGAAAACCTTGGGACATCCAACCTATCAATTTCTCCCTCTATATAAAGATGGTACACCCATGTGCAGGCTTACCGCTACTGAAGCCACAGGCCTAAAAGTTGGACCACACGTACCACGATGTTATATTTCTAGCTCGTGTAGAACATGAAAGTTTGCATATGTAAGGGCAGACGTACCCTGAAACGGTATTCTTCATGGGGTTAAACGAAGAAGTATAAATCCTGAATGCTCCTCCATTTTCCATTCTCATTGCCTGCTCCTCTGTCAATCCCACCGACGATAATGGAGGTTGGCTGCATGCCCGAACCAAGAAGTTGTGAATAAAGAGAAAATATGTCAGAATAGAGCAAATCCTAGTCCTCTCGGATAGCCTTTCTTTCCAGTTGTCTATGCCTCAGTCCCGAAACACTCCAATGAAAGGTGACAATTAGGACGCCTTGCTCAAGAAGTAAGTGTAAACGCATCCAATAACGACTCACCAAAAGACAGCATGGGCTACATTTGTGTAGTCAGGCTTGGTCGGCTCTTTGAGAAAAACAGTTTTCTGCAATGCCAATCGATCGATAGTTTAAGAAAGTTTCGAGACCAAATGACCTGCTACAAGTGACATCTAGAATACCCAGTTAGGCACTCTTATCACCATCTGAAACTACGAAATTATCCAAGAAGGTTAACCAGACTTACTGCAACCGTTGTCACATTTCCCTTCAGTGGGGAACTCTACGATGTTTCAGGTGAAGATACGTACAGCGAAACAAGTTCCTTCCATAAGGGCGACTGGAGTTAGATTGATACGATTGGTCACATCACCAACTGCCCAGATGTTAGGCACAGTTGTTTGCGAATAAGCGTTGACCTGCCACCAAACCCACTCATGTCTAGCAGTAAGATATTTTTGTGACTCATGGGAGATTTCGTCAAGGTCTTTTGATTCAGGCGAGCTCTTCAAAGTATCAAGTACTATTGTGTGCCTAGGACCAAAGAGTAGCCATTCTTTGGAGTCAAACATGAATAATGACCTGAAATTAGTAAAAAGAAGTCATTACCTTTATAGCTCCGGCCTTGTCCAACTGAACGCCCACTCCTTCCAAATTGATATTGGCGGTCTTTGGCGCCCTACCTACAAACGGTCCTCAGATTCATTGGCAATATCAGTGATTGATTTAACGTTACTAAAACAGTATTGGAAATAGATTCACTAAGTAAGTTCAAGTTTATAGAAAAGAAAACCTCTTCCGCAAATTTTATCAAAAAGCTCAATGGACCTGATGAAGTCGTTTACTACATTTATAATACGAAACAAATGCGATTGGTGATTTATAAGCTGTATCAGCAGAAGCACCTGCTTCGAGAGTAACTTACCGGTGGCGAACATCACTTCATCGACAATAAACTCTTCACCTGTGTCTGCCGTAGCTTTGATGCCAAGATTATGCGACTCGAGCTACAAAAAGTCCACACAAAGTTACAATAAATTAAGAGCATAACAAGAATCGTAGATTACACCAGTCAGGCTTCCCTTTGGACCCAAGAGACACTGAAGTTTCTTCAAACAACTTCAGCGGCAAACACATGGACGTTTGCTGGTTGTATCTTTGTTCAGATCTATACCAAGGCCTTATGGTAGCGTCGACTCAATATGAAGGCTGGGTTTGAAGCACAACTTTAACTCTGAGCTCTCTTTCCGAGCACAACATTCATGACAGTGAGTGGAGGAAAAGCCATGATGTTCAAGAGTAGCCAAAGTGACGTGCTCAACATATAGCGGCAAATGTGAAGCCGGTCTCTGACATAAAATTGCGCTACAGGCTAATTATAGTGGCCATTTTCTATCAAGTGGTTCGAAGTTCTTACCTTTGTAATGTTCATATTCTTGTGGCATTTGACTCCCCTGGCCTCTAGGTTTCGTGCAACAATTCCTCTCATCTCCTCATCGAAACCTCTGTGTATTACGAACAGTTGAGTGTGAAATATCTGAGATAGAATTTGCCCAACAGAGCTCTACTGTAAAGGGCCAAGAAGTTCGTGCTAACAATATCTGTCAAAAGCATACTGTTACAGGAAGTTTGTAGCACAAACTTCGTACTTTGTAGCACTATCCCTAGACATATGTCTGAGACGCAGCAACTACCTTACAAGTATTACTGGAATCATACACTCTCGTCTTAGCTAAAAATATCATAGATGATGGCATCCTTACGTTAATGGTAGCTCTTTTCTGTATGCCAAGTGTACTTCAGCTCCCATACCTCCGTATATACCTGCAAACTCGACTGCAATGTACCTGTTGTACATCCAAAGTTCTTAGACGTTTCCACGGTCAGTCCCTGAATTCTGGTGAAATATACCAAAGCACTTGTCAAAGAAGCACAGCATCAAGGAGATACTAAGTCGGTGAGTAGGACCTACCCTGCACCTATTATGAGCGCTCTCTTAGGGAACTTCTCCAGACTCAGACCCTCATCTGACGTTATACCCAGCTCCTGCAAAATCATCGGTTTACGATACCTAACCGTCAAAAAGACGATTTGCTTGGGTAGTTAAAGACAAACCACATTAGACAACAAAGACCAGTAATGGAGCTAGCAAGATAGTTGCGTCGACCATAGATAGGCGAGAAGTATTCCGGAAGGATAGACAAAAGGAATGTACCTGCCCAGGAATATTGACTTTCACTGCTTTACCGCCCGTAGCAATCAAGATGTGGTTGGTTGTGAAAGTTTTAACCTGACCGTCAGTTAGCCTAACTTCGACCGTATGCTTGTCCACAATCCGTCCAAACCCTTCAAATAAAGTCACCCCAGCATTTTCAAGCATCCTCTGATAAATTCCATTCAATCTTTCGATCTCTCTGGTCTGCACATGGCCGAGAAGTGAAAGAGGTAAGTCCCATGCCAACGGTGGCACGTTGTAAACAACGAAGTCCCGTGAACATTATAACAGTATTGTCCTGGCGGTCAGTAACGGCTGCATATGTAGGTATATGAGAACAGAAGCCGTTCTGGGAACAGGTTATCTAGAACTCATGAAGTGCAAATGATCGGTAAGCAAGATGTACATGATTCACAATGCTAGAATAGTGAGAAATCCAATAAGGTAGAATGCATCAAATGTAACTTGAAGCAAAGGCATAATTGAAACAAATTGAGAATAACATATGGCTAACAGACTAGTAAACAACCGTGAAATTGAGAACTCTATGCAAACGACTGCGAGAATAGGAAACACTATGTAAAAGACTGCCAGTAAGCAGTGCATGAATGATAAAAATTAAAAACGTGGGCTGGAGTCGGGTAGGAACACTGTATACACGAGAGGTCGAACCCAGGAATCAGGCAATGAGCGTAGGAAAAATAATAGGGAGGGAAGTAGCTGGGGAATGGAGGAGTGGAAGAATGCGAGAACTATAGGATGGTGTGGCTGCAGAAACCTTTCGAAGTGTAACAGGGTAACGAGAGCGAAGCGAAATAGGACAGGATATAAAGTATATCGCAACAAGCGCTATGGACACTTGAATCCTGAGACGCTGAACAGCAAAGGGAAGCAGAAGGCGGCCATAGTCAACCTTCACAAAAACATCTGCGACTTCATCAGTGCCTCATGCAGTACCGAAGTAGCTGAGCAATTGTCAGTACCCCTTGTACCGAGTTTCTGCTCGAAAACTCATGAGTGCCAAGGCAAACTCAATTGCTCCCCTAAAGTGCCAGTCAAAAGTAGTGGGAATGTCAAACAGAACAAAAGAGGAGGTGTTGAAAGAAAGGGCAAGCAGAAGTGCAGGCACATAAGTAAGCACTGGAGTCTTAGCCGCATAATGAGGATCAGTCCGGAAAGAGAAGAATCCACATGAGTAAGATGAGGGAAGAAATCGAGACATACCTGATGGATCCCTGAAATCACAAACATTCATTAGTAGAGAGAAAGTCCAGGACACAACAATGAGAAACAGTCAAGCAGAGGTTTGTTAGTGATACGAGAGTGGAGCAAGAAACATCAGTGCTGCACAGGAAAGGACGAGTCAACTGAAACAGGAAAAGCAGAGGTGAAGTGAATTAAGGTGAAGGTGAAGTATACAGTATATATAGAAATTCAGAAGTCAAGTAGGACTCCCAAACAACAGTGTGGTAAAACAACAACTATGGCCTACGGGAAAAACGGCCGCATATATGTACTAAGCGAACAACCTACAATGTTTAGCCCTTGTGTCATATTCCCTATGAACAAACTAAAGGGAATGTACAAATTCGAGCAAACGAGGTCCAAGTAAAATCATCATTTTAAATATGAGCAATCTGTGCAAGATTAATTAGTTTACAAGGCCAACTTATATTCGAAACAAGACAGATCTTTGATTAAGTTGCAAACAAATGTGCTATGGTTTACAGGTTACAGGTTTACAGGTTGCAAACAAATGTGCTATGGGTTACAGGACACCTTGTTTTCGATCAACTTTTTCCAGTTGAATTTGATTTCGCCATTGATCTCCCAACCGAAACCCTTCGCATCCTGCATCAGGTGACACAGCGCAACTCAAAAAGAGTGTTAACACATTCCACCGGTTCAAAGATTTACACGTCACACTCCTACTGTTAACCATAGTGAGAAAATAATTTCTAGGCCAAAAGCGAGTCTAGAAAGGAAATTACTTGTCAGTATGAGTCATCATCACCTGGAATTCGTGGCTGAAAGCCGAACCGTACACCAGGATTTTCTTTGGAACACATCCACGTAGGACACATCTGAATAAGGGGAACGATTAATCAGTTCTTCTGAACGAGCAACTCCCTTTCCCAGCAGATAAATCACGGTAGAGACAAAGTTCTATGAGAGTGCAATCAAAATTACACAATGGATGATGACTCCAGAGTATTCGCGTGAATCAATCATGAGTATCGAGCATCAATAAGGTTGCACTTGCACTAAATCTCGGTAAGAGGGAGCAAAAAGTTTTGAGACTCACGTTCCTCCCAGTCCTCCGTGAGATTCTGAGCTGATAGGGTTGTAAGGGAGCTCAACCAGAGCAACCTGCAACGGGTAGTCAGAAGTCAGTAAACCCCGATCGATAGTGAAGTACTCTTACGGCTGGAATTCCTAGTGCAACTTATTCCACACCTGGTAGTGCTCAAGGATTCCAGTGTCTCTTACAATTCCAAGTGTAAGACCGTAAGCTAAAAAGTTTAATCACTTCAAAGCTAAAAACCGTGAGAGTTATCGTCATCAAAGTCAGACGTACATAGAAATGACTCAGAAACCTTCTCCTGAGATATCTAATCTATATCCACACTGTCGTACGTTCGTCGTTCTGATCCTCTATCCAAATCCGCCTCAAAATTTCAAATTCAAGTTCACAACTCTCCAATGGTTTATATTCCAACATTTCAGAATCCACAGAAGAAAAGAATTATGCTCAAACTGTTCAATCATTCCCTTCACAGGGCACTCACCTTGGCTCCATGGCTAGCGGACATACGTGCACCGCGCACACCGCCACTTCCACCGCCAATCACGAACAGGTCGTAATCGTAACCGTGGCTGCCCTCATCATTCTGAGCAGCCATCGCGAGTGGTGTGTTTACGTCTCGTTCGACAGAAATTCGCAAAAATTCGTCCACCTCAGCGATGGCAATTGCTCATTTGCTCAAACCCTGCTCTCCTTTGCTCGATCATCCCCTCCCTTTTCTTCAAAAGATGAAAACCCAGCCCCCCTTCTCGTCTATAGTACCTCTGAGGTGAATTATACATATCGCTCGGTCAATCTGGCTCGGAAGTCAGCGGATGACCGGGTGATACACAGTCCAACGATCAATTCTCCAGGACATATGTTTGGAATATCCTAACACGAATTAGGCACTACGGATTAGGAACAGGCTTCTGATTAGGATGGAAATACTTAAAAGTTCACCAAGATATGCTAAATTATGAAAACTGAATCCGAAGTATCCGAGTGCCCAGAGACGAATAAACGAGAGATTCTTTGTCTTGATGTAGAGGACTCGATTGACGCCTCCATCCTAATTTACTCCTCTTTCATCTACTGTAACTTCTGTAGATCTCATGCAACTTTATTTACCCTTTCATTTTTTATCTAGTTTGTAATCCCTCTCTTAAAGACTAAAATTCCCTCTGAGAAATTTCATTCACTACTGCCACGTGGAGAGATTTAGCGCCTCCATCCAACTTTACTTCCCTTTTATCTGCTATAACTTCGTTGATCTTATGCATCTTTATTTAACAAAGTAACAATAATATGTACCTTTCATTCTTGATATAGTTGGTAATTTCACTCTTAACCAGGTTAATCCCGTTGAGAATTTTCATGCAGATTTTACGTCAACGTGACATGATTAACACCAGCAACCACCACGTCATTAATTCCATTGTGGTGAGCAGTTCGCACGTGCAAAAAAATGCAGCAGACACGTCTTCATCAAGCCGGCGGACTTAAGCTGGTTCTCGCATGGGGGAGCTTCCTTCTGTGTCAGAGGCTATACGTCAAGAATGTAGATACCTATGATTTCCTGGAGTTAGGGTACCATGCCGAGTTCACATCCTACCATCTAGCAGTACTTATGACAAGTTCAAATGTACAGTTGCGATAGCTCTTTGACAAATACAGTTTGACCAACGTGGATGGTGTTCAAACCACAGTTAACTAGATTATCCCGGTTTGATCCAGAGGAGCTCATTTGCGAATTGTGCAAGTAGGGTTAACCTTCGATACGTTCCGCCTTGTATCTTTTGCTTTGTTTTGCATGATGAGACTCGATGAAGAAGAATATGGATGTTCAATTTTGTATCTAGTGTGTTGGCTATTGTGGACTTTGGACCATCTAGGAATGAAATTGTGACTACCTTGTGGACTATAATGCGAGTTCATGACATTGTTACATAGACGCAAACTTTAGCAACTTAGTGAATATGAATAGAAGGAATAAGGCGACCGCGTAGAGAACATGAAAGATGGAAAGACCCCATCAAGCCTTCCAAGGAGAGAAAAAAAGGTAAAATGGTTCTAGTCTCCAATGGAGTCTATATGAGAAATCTGCCCCACTGCACCTAAGATATCCAAGCTATGCAAGTTGTATGGTCTACAAACAACTGAGCATCCAAAGAAGCATCACCTAATGTGATTGTTCTCCTATGGATTGCCCCAGTCATTGCCCTTTGTAGAGCAATTGACACATGTTGCCTAAAATAAGCCACAAATTATGAGAGTGAGGGTGGTACCCTTGGCGCCTAACATCATAAGCTCTCGTGCACTTGCTGACAAATGTGTCAAATGTCGTGTACATCGCTCTATATAACTCCAAGGCTAGAGGTACAAAGAGGTGACCTCGTTGCATGCCCCTATACTTGGAGACCTTACGACCTGCTGCTGCACACTCCGCCCATCCAAGTGGATGGGTAATCACTCCCTCCAAAATTGTATCATGTGTAGGTCCGAAACCACAACATCCGCTATTGTCACCTGAACATCTCGGACCAAGTATAAATCTGCCCTGACACATGTTGTATGCAAAGCATATGAACACTCCCTCCAAGCTAAGTATCCACTCTCTTGTGCCATAGCAAACACTATATCCCTAATAGCATCATGGGTAGCTATCCTTTGTCCTCCAAAAGGACACCATGCCATATGTTACATCTAGTGTAGAACCACACTCACAAGTGAGTAATGAAGATGCAGATGGGTGGACCAAACCTAAGCAAAACCTCATTGCTATAGAGAAAGTAGTTGGTGCGAGTTGGAATGCCCTAATGCACGCTCAAGCTAGGATCCAAGAGCTTGCACCCTTGCCACAGCAAGAGCAAAGACATACTCTAGTAGCCTGAGGAATGGATGAGTCAACTAAGAGAGAATGTAGCATATGCTCACATTGTCACTCCATCAAGGAAGACTATAAACCTCTAGTCTAATCTGACAATAATGAAGCAAAAGATGGAAAGTCCTCTCGTGCACATGGGGAAAGACTATCTCTTGTCTACTGCATTAACATCTGGAGAGAATAGGATCCCTCCACCACCTCTACCACATAAGTCTCCAAACCGGTCTATCAACAACCACAAAATGAGAGGAAAGCAGAGGAGCCAAGAGAGCCCAACTACCCAAAAATGCTATAGGTGTCATCTCCTCCACAGATAGCAAGCCAACCCCTCCACATGAGATCAGCAAAGCCATTTTTCTACGTGCCAAATCCCTTATCATACACTCAAAAGTCCCTAGTCCAATAAAATCACTAAAGACTCCCATAATCCTCCTATGAAAGGCTCTTAGGCGTGATAGGAAGGACGAGGAGGGAGGAACTATGCATATAAGGTAAGTTGGTCGATGAGCGATACAAGAGGAGATATACCAAATGCCACCAATAGATCTCCTAGTAACGGAAGGTCATCCACATGGAGAATATCCTCTGCAAGGGCAGCATCTAAGAAGCGTGTGACAAAATCCTTGGATCCTACCGGCACTCCAAGAACACATAGTCCATCTATAGATGTGATACACCCTTCTAGAAGCTCAAGGTGGAGATGGATACCTAAAGGGAACCATGCCGTGCACTTTGACACCTTGATTCTCAAGCTAACTAGATGTAGCTCAGTAGTCAAGTGGTCAAAGGCCTGCCTAATCTGATCTATAGGGCCCACAATGTATGTATCATCTGCCAAGGAGTGAAATAAAAAACTTTGCATGACCAAAGTAGTAGATAGGAGAGCTCTAAAGTGAGCCATGGCAAATAAGGGTCCCCTTAAAGGATCTCCTTAATGTGTACCAATAGTTGACTCCAAGCCGGTGACTCCCTCTTGTGAACAACCGTGCTGGTAGTAAAGGGAAGCAAGAGAGCCATAAAAAGACCGCACAAAAGGAATAAGACTCGCCAAGGATCCGCCAACCTCCCTAAGCTCTCTAAAGATGGATGCACATAAGACACTATTAAAAGCATTCTCAACATCTACTTGTAGGACAACCCACTCTAGATGGATATCTAAGAGTGCTCTAATGCCTAGAGATATAGCCTCACATCCTCCATTTGTAGCTACTCCAAATTGATATGGTTTGAGGTGATGTCAAAAGTGAGAATGGTGTTGAAGGACAATGGTACAATTGACCAAATGCAAAAAGATCTCTCCAATAGCAATCAATCTAATGCCCCTTGTTTCCTTCTCCATCGCAAGAAGTAAACTAGCACCTAACATCCGACTAACAGACATAAGAATGTCTCTTCTTACTATTGTTGCAGCCACTTGAAACAACTTGATAAAATCACTAGAAGGATCATATGCCTGAAGGTAATCTCTAAGGTGCTCATAAATCATCCTTGACAAGCTTCTTGAGGAAAGGCAAGGGGCAATGCACTATGCTTGTGCAAAAAGCAACCTATCAAGACATAAGGGCTGCTCCGGCTAAGACTATAAGACCTCTAGTGGTAGTCCCTCTATTGCTACAGGATGTAATGAGTGTAGGGAAAAGATAGTCTCTTAGTAGGACTAGCCATAGACAAATAGTGTAGCACTTGTGCTGCTCTACTTCACTCTCCCACCTAACCCAATGTCCTACACCGTCATAATCGAGTGGACTTTGTGGTATCCTATGGCAAAACTTATCTCCTAACGCATGTAGCCCTGATAGACTCCTCTGAAGGGCTGCCCAATCCCCCACTTGAAATTGACAAAATCTAGCAGCCATCTCTCTATGCCCCCCATGTCCCCCTCTAGCATAACAAAGACACCATTGAGGGAGTAAGAGGAGTAGGAACCATGCTAACTTGTCCAAGGAATCACATGAAAAACTATCAAGTGTTAGGCGAAAAGCCTATCTAGCCTCATCATGGAGTGTGTGGGGTACCCTATGGAATAGACTTGGACATGGAAAACTAGTCTCAAATAACTCCAAAATGCAACCTGCCTAAGAAGCTAACCACTCCCATGACTCGATCGGTATCCTTGGAAAGATGAACAAAGGGATAGAAGAAGCGTACGTAATCTCAAATGTCATTGTTGTCAATGTGGCCACTTGCCTCACATGGGCATCCCAATTTGTCCAATCACAGTCCTTGTGCATCCTTCCCACACGGGTCTTTACCCCTTGCGAGATAAAGCATTGGTGACACATCGGGCATGGTGTATCCCAAGCAACTCTAGGCGGCCCCACATGGGGAGGTGTAGCCATGGCTAGCACAAGAATAAAGATAGTAACACATGATGTGCTCCTCTATATCTCTCCATACCTGCAAAACCACAACCCCTCACCTCCTAACTCACATAAGAAAATACAAACTCTAAACCCTAAAATCTACAAACTCTCATAACTTTCAAATTCTATCTCCAAAATTTTTTAACTAAATTCCCATGGAACTTAATCATGAAAACCAAGAGATTAGAAATGAAGATTCTCAACTCATCATCACTCTCAATGTGTACGTATCACTCTAAACACTAAAAAACCTAAAAATCCTCATACTTTTCTATTCAATTCTCCGTAGTCTTCAATTTAGATACCATTCGGATCCGAAATTGAAAAACGACCAGAATAGACTACTCACTCAAGTGCTATATGTTGGAGAGCACTCATAACATATAATTCTTTCCTCGCACATCTCTCCTTCTCCTCTCCCGTCTCCACACTCTCCCGAAGCCTCCAACGAAGACCCAAAAAAAATTTTATTTATGAAAAATATGAAAAGAGGAGTTTAAAGTTTCAAAAGACAAAGAGAAATTTCACAATATGACCCTGTTTCCGCCGGTATTTCACAATATGACATTGTTATGCGTATTTTACCATATGACTCTGTTTCATTCTGACCGGAAACGAGGGTCTGCCCGCAAGAGTCGCCTGCGACGAAATCGCCCATGAAAAAGAGATGGTGTCATAATGGGACATCATGGCATGTACGCCTGCCTCTATGACATCAAAAATTTCATGTAGTTTTGTCCATCTGCACCAGTCTGAACAAACCTTCTTATGAAATTGCTCTTGATCATTTTCCGTCTAATCCAAGAATGCTTGTTAACCAAAGTTGGAGATCTTTAACTCACACGATCATCTTATTAACTTGAGGTCGTCAGGCTATAATAACTGGCTACAGATCTTCAATGAAATGACGTGTTATTCCATTCTCGGTTATGGAGGTGAAGTCCTGAAATATATGTTAAACACTTTATATCAAAGAAAATCCTCCCATATACTGCTGACATATGCCCCTTGGTACTCTTCGATTACAGATCTTAGTGTGTTTGGCTATGGTGCATAATAAACACTAAGTTTATGAGGTCGCATGGGGTATGACTGCGGACCATTCCACTAAAAGCGTTTGGGGTCTTCCCATCCTTCGTTTTTCCAACGCGGTCGCCTTTCCTAAAAGCGTTTTGTCAGTATGTGTAAATGCTACATGCAAAGTAGTCTCTATAACACAACGGCAAAGTAGCACATGGGACTCTCATTCACGGGCAAACACGGGCATTATCTTGTTCCCCGGCAGATTATTAATTTGTTTCAAACAGTGTCATATATTGTGAAATAAGAGTAAACAAGGTCATATATGGTGGAATACAGGCAGAAACAGGTTCATATAGCTGAGATGGCCATTATACTTGCTTTGCTAATTCAATACTTTACGGTTGAATCAAATACTCATGTCAGAATCAACTACAAGAACTATGCATTTTAAGGTAGGTCGCTATGGTTGACGTTTTCATACTCTGTGAGTAACAATGACCACAACTTCAAACATAGCAACATTGATGCTCCTCACTACAACTTATTATTCATTTTGAAATTGATCAACTAAGTCACCATCTTTTTTTATTGGGATTTGCTATTATTCTCTACTTAATCCTCTTATGCATCTAGAGTCCATTGAAACTCATTGTGATAATCCATTATTGATCAAAAAGTGATACAACAATAAGTAATAGGTCGTTCACTCAAGGACATGTTTTGGATATGAAAAGAATTGAAGAGAAATCTCACTATCTCTTGAAGTTCATTTAATGCCAAATATTTAACCTCTTGGGGCAAGAACCACTCCAATAAGAGAGTATTGTAACCCCTTATGGCACATCACGGAAAATAGAAAATTAAAGTAATCACTTTAAGTACAAGTAAATTCTGAATCAATCTTGAAAGTCATGATTCACTCAACCCAAACCAACCACTACACCACAAAGACATCAACTTAAAGGCTTCATACTACCCTTCCTAGAAGGCATAACTCCAAAAGCTATTTTGCATTGGCAACTAATACGTGATTTTTGTGTTTGGTGATACTTTCAACACCACAACTTATTTTTGATTTGTAAAGTCATTGCTTTGCTCCTTTAGAATCTCAAGGATCACATACCCCAATCAAGTAAAAATATTTGCATACACTCAAGCATTTTTGTTCCTACTACAAAGTTCATTACTCCTACTCAATAAAGACAACCACCAACACTTGAAAATGAAAGCAATAGCGACAAAGAGCTTGTGGCTCTTTTGTTGTATCATGGTTAAATGAATGAATGAATATTTACATTGTGTAGAAGTCTTAAATAGCTTCCACTACTCAAAGTTGTAGGGATCTAATTGTTGAAGTAATCAAAAGATCTATTGCCTAAATCTACACTATACATTTTGGGTCTTGTCTTATTCTATCCTACCCACATGTAGGTTAATCAAGCACCTTACATGTGTCATGGAGGTATTAATTCTTCCCCAAAGACAACTTACATAAACTTTTACAACTATGCAGTCCTTTAGATGACTTCCTACCCCAAAGATCCTACAACTACTAAGAACTTGTTTCAATGAAGTGCCTTTGGCCTAAGTTCTCCTACAACAAACTACCTTTTTCACCAAGGATTTTGATCAATACATCAATCATCTCCTTGTAATAAGCTATTTGCAATCCTAAGGTGTCATACAACTCTATAAATTTCTTATTTGTGTGCTCTTAAAGTAGAGTTGCCCCTGGGTCCAACTTCTCATCTTTGTATTTTTTCTCCTCCAACTTTTAGACCTATAATGTCAACTCATGTAATTTTGTCTTGGTGATTCTACCTTAAGCTATCTCCTACATAACTTTCACCATTTTGTAATAATATGAAGTTAGCAAAAGAGTTATTAGATGTTAAGGAGTTATTAGAATAAACTACATATAGCAAAAATGAGGTAGCATAACCTATGAATGCATAACATAGCATAACCTAGCATATCTGATGAATGTTAAGAATATATGAGAAGCATTTAGAAAGCTTTGTAGTAGAATACCTAAAAGCATCTAGGAAGCTTTAAGGTGAGAAGATTCTAGGTAACTTCCAAGGATGGATAACTTGCACATCAAGTTGATAGCTATCTTAGCTTGTATGCAAAGTAAGTGGCTTTTAGAATGAAGCTTCCTTTGCAACTTCTCATGTAGCTTGGCTTGCACTCCAAGATGACAACTTTGACATGGAAGCTTCTCAAGAGCCTTGTATTGCTTTGCTATAAATACCAAAGCCCAAGCTCATGCTAAGCATTTGGAATTTTCCTCACTAAAGTGTTTCCAATGTGATTTTTTCTTCTGGTCTTCCATTCTCCTATTTCTCTCCTCTGACTTTTACATTAGTATTGGAGCATGAATAGGATGGATGGAATATATGGACCACCAAATCAATCTCTTCCAAACCATTGGATTTTTTTAATATATGTGTTACCAATGCACCATTTCCAACAGGTCATCACGACTTTGTCCAAAGAACCATTGATCCTTCTAGTTATAACTTATAAAAAGTGGTGGACATTTTGCATTTACATTCTGAAAGTGTTTATGCACCTTTGGACCCATAGGCACATAGTGCACGGGGAGTGTGTTTGAGTATCGTGTGTAGTAGAGCCATTTCTAAACCTAGATAATTGCAAATAGATAGTTGAGAGAGTAGTAGTTATGGTAGTGATGCTAGATTTATCATTCTTATGTGATAATATATTGAGTATCTTAATTGATTGTTAGAAGAGAGAGTCTATGAGGTGCAACAACAAGAGCCATTGGAGAGAGCCATGTTTTAAGAAGGAAAAGATCATGTTCTATTCCCAAAACCAAAGGTCTTTGAAGGTAAGAATCTATCGATTGTATTATGTTTGATTGTGAACATTATTTTGAAGCCACAAATCTCCTAGATGATCAAAGAAAAATCCTCTTAGCTTCAAGTATGGAAGCCGTAAAAAATATCTTTTGGCCATGGTGGTCAACTAGATGGAGTGGCAAAACTATGGTGGTGATTTTGGGTAAAGCAAACTCAATGGCAATTTGTTGCTCCAATTTTGACATGGGAAGATTTCAAGAGGTCAATTGTTGGGTAATTTTAAGTTTTGAATGCTACACATGCTGCATGAGACCAATTGGCAAAATTGAGGTGGATTGGTTTAATGCAAAGTTATATTTCTCAATTATAGAACACCATGATGTTGATTTTGGACATACAAGAAGGTGAAACTTTGGATTGGTTTGTGAGAGGCTTGAAATCACTCAAATTGGAAGTAACCATGCACAAACCTAAGCATATAGAAGAAGCCATGCAAATAGACAAGTGCTTTGACTCCTTGGTTACCACAAATTGATCTCAATTTGTGGTAACCGTTACTAATGGAGATTGATGCCATCCAACAAAGACCACTTGGCATGGTGGACCACAAGTAGTTGTGACAAAATAGTGATTTTTTATGATCACCAAATTGGACATCACTTTGTTCAATGTCCACTTCAAAATAGATAAACCTCACAAGTTGCCCATATGGAGTTTGTGGAGTGCAATTGTAACAATATGGAGTTTATAGATGAGTTAATCCAGACTAACAAAGTAGCACATATGCTAAATTAGCCAAGAATTATAAGAATATTCTAGAACCATCCAAGAAGATACCTTCCAAGTATTGGATAATGTGCATACTAAGTGGTAACTTCTAGGATGAAGCTTCTTGGGAAGCTTAGCTTGCACATTAAGTAGGTAGCTTTTAGAGGGAAGCTTCCTAAATAGCTTAGTTTGTATGCCAAGTAAGCGGCTTCTAGAAGAAAAATTCTTGATAAGCTTCACTGTTAACTTGAGTTGCACTCAAAGAAGACGGCTTTTAAGAAGCTTCTCAAGAGCCTTGTATGTTCCTAATAAATACCATAGCCAAGCTCATGTTAGACATTTGGAGTTTCCCTCATTCAAGAGTCTCAATGTGATCTTTAACTTTGATTTTCCATTCTCCTATTTCTCTCCTTGGTCTTTTACATTGGTATCGGAGTAGGAGTGAAATGGATTGAATTTATGGACCACCAAATCCATTTCCTCCAAACCATTGGGATTTTTTGTCCATGTACTACCAAAAGCATCATTTCATGCAATTCATCATCTCACACTTTGGATAGAATTTTTTGAACGTAATTACCTTGATCAAATGAACCCTTGGTAGTTCTAATTATAACTTGTGAAGAATGGTGGACTTCTTCCATCTGCATATTAACTTAGATAAATTGTATGTAGTTTAATAAAGTAGTAGTCATGGCGGAAATGCTTGAATTTATCATTGCTATGCAGTAATAAACTGAGCACCTTACTCAATTGTTGGAAGAACAAGATCATCAAAGACACAAACATGTGGAGAGAGCACCATTTCAAGAAGGAGAAGATCAAATTCAATTTTTGAAGCCCAACTATTTGAAGACAAGAACCTCTTGGACACGATGAAGAATTTTTTGTTTGATAGTAAATGTTATTTTTGAAGCTACAAATCTTTAAGATGAACAAAGATAGATTCTCTTGGCTTCAAGCCAATTGGATGGAGTGGCAAAACTATAGTGACAATTCCAAGTGGAGCAAGCTAAACAATAGTTTGTTGCACCAATTTTATCATAGGAAGAATTCAAGAGCATAATAATTAGGCAATTCTAAGCAATAAATAGGAAGAATTCAAGAGCATAATAATTAGGCAATTCTAAGCAATAAAATCATACAAGTTGCACAAGATAGGTTGGCAAAACTGAAGTAGATTGGTTCTTTAAGAAACTAAATCTCTCAATTCCAAAACACCATAATGAGAATTCTATATATATTAGAAGGTGAAGCTTTGGATCAATTTGTGAGGGGCTAAAGTCATGTACAAAATTGGAAGTGACCATGTGGGAGCTCAAACACTTGGATGAAGCTATGTAGTTGGCGGAGCACTTTGATTCCTTGGTTGTGACAACTTGGTCTTGACCTTGGCTTTCACAAAACCTACCCACACATTACACTTGGATGGAGGAGACGGCACTAATGGAGATTGATGCCATCCAATGGAAACCACTTGGTCCAACAAATAGAGAAAGATTATGAAAAAATGGTGGTTGTTTTTATTGTTGCCAAATTGTGTATTGCATTGCTGAATGTCCAATCAAGAATGGACGACCTCAACAAATTGCCAAAATGGAGTTTGTGAAGCGTGATGATCAAAGAAACAAGGAATCCCAATATGAGAACTTGAGCCATCTATTGGGAACTTGATTAGTTCCAATGGGATTAAATGCTTGACTTATACAAGTTTACTTTACTTGCAAGGTATGAGATCTGATTGTGATTGTATGATTTTGAATGATTTTGGAAGTTCAAAGAATTGCATGTCCATGTAATTAGCAAGGGGGTTGAGTTTTCCTATCAAGCCAATAATTAGAAGTAGATTGATGATAGTGGATAGTAGAAAGGGTTTTGCATTTTGTATCTCACATCTTGTTATATTCAAGATTGTGAATAAGTATTTGGAGTGTATGAGGTTTATGATGGCAATTCTACAATATGATATCATTCTAGGATTGCTTTAGCTTGAACTTCATAAGGTTTAATTTTATTGGACCAATAACAAATTCAAGTACAATACCAAGGTAAGAATTACCAATTAGGTTTACTATCACCTTTGAGTAAGACACTTAAGAATAGTCAGTCCCCAGATGGGAAGTTTGCTAGTAAAGCAACCATAGAGCAAGCTTTGGAGGAAGATATTCCTATTTTTGTGATGTGGATCAAGCCAATTATGCATGGAGAATCTAATGAGAGTCAAAAGCCTCATCAAGAAATGGTTGATCAAATAGTTCATGAGTTTGCAAATGTGTTTTTTGATGATCTATCAAAGGGATTGCCCTCTGATTGTGGCATGCCCTTCAAGATTGAGTAATTGCCAAGAAGTACTCCAATGAGTAGAGTAATCTATTGGCTCTCACCAAAGGAGTTGGAAAAGCTTTGAAAAACAATAATGGAGTTGTTGGAGAAGTATTTCATGCAACATACTACATCTCCTTGGAGAGCACTAGTAGTATTTGTTCCAAAGAAGTATAGAGGACTTTGCTTCTGATTATCGTGGACTCAATAAACAAAAGAGTGAAAATGCATAGCACTTGCCTCAAATTGATGACTTGCTACATCAATTGAGTGGAGCATGATACTGTCCAAGTTGGATCTCCAAAGTGTTTATTGGAAAATTCTCATTGATAGGGAAGATGTGCAAAAGACTACCTTTTGCACAAGGTATGGGCATTTTGAATGGAGAGTTCCATCTTTTAGGCTCACTAATTGTAATACTTTTGAATGGAGAATTCTACCTTTTAGGCTCAGTAATTGTAATACTCTAAGAATACAAGGACCCCTATGCAAAATACAAGAGAGACAAAAGCTTCACACTCAATACTCTAATGCTCGCAAAGGAGCACCTTGTCTTTATTATATAGCAAAGATGATCCTCTCAAAGGAAGCTCCACCCTTGGATCAGATGCATGGATTGGTGACATGTCAACAAGTTACACCCTTAGATTAGTTGCATGGATAGGTAACATGTTGGTCCTTGTCTTATTTGTTTGGTCAAATAGGTTTGATCAAAAGGAATATTTAGAGAATCTTCTTATAGGAAGCTCAAAATCACATGGGTGAGGTACCATTGGAAACTCTTGATGAGAACAAAAGTGTAGGGAAGAAAGGAAATTTTTTCTTAAGAAGGAGGGCATCTTTTTAGTTTTGAGCACTAATTCATTTGTTTAGGCCTCCAAAATTGGCTTTAAAGTTTTTAGGATGTTTTTTTCTCTTACCCTATTGGTGGAAGTACTCTTTGTTGGTGATACATATATCTGACTACTTAGTTCATCATATATAACATCCTTCTAGATATCACTAAGCCAATTTCCACCTCTAGATAATATTTCTAGCTACCAGTATTACACTAGTGCACTAGTAATCATCATAGATTAGATGCATTGGTGTTGGATGGGCTATTGGATCTACACATGATGGTGTTTTTGGATTATGTTTTAATTTATAGCAAGATAGAGGCAGAACATGCAAATCATGTGCAAGAAGTCTCAAGGCGACTAAGTCAATGGAAGTTTCATTGAAAGAAGTCAAAGTGTGCCTTTTGGCAAAAAGAAGTTATCTTATTGGGTCATAAGATGTCATCAAAAGGGATCAAGATGGAAGAGGAGAAAATCAAGGCCATTATTGATTGGTCTAATCCAAAGGATATCACCAAAGTATGGGCATTTAATGGATCGGCAAGTTTTTACCGATGGTTCATCCACTATTATGCTCATGTGGCCGCACCATTGTTCAACCTCTTGGGGAAGACCTCAAACTTTTAGTGTACCACCAAGCACAAAGAATCCAAAAGCTAAAACATATAGTGTCTTCAAGATCCATTCTTCAACCATATGATCCCTAACTACCTTGCATGGTTGATTTTGATGCTTCTAACTTTGCCATTAGCGTGGTGTTGCAATATGAATCCACACGGGTTACATCCCATTCTTTTATGTCTTGCTGACTAAACAACACAAAAAGGAATTACTTTGTTTGAGATCAAGAATAACTAGCAATGGTATATGCTACCAAGTTATGGAGGCATTATCTCTTGGGAAAACAAGTGATCATACAAACAAATCACAAACCCTTGTTGTAGACATTACATTTGGAGCACATGAAGAGTTGACATCATCAATGGGAGGAACAAGTATAGTTTTTCGACTTCAAACTTGAGTAGAAACCTAATAGGTTCTATCTCATCCCCAATGCTCTTTTGTGACAACCTGATTTGAAGTCTTCCTCTCATCACGATAGCAATTATGATAGTATCAATCAACTCAACAATCCAAATTGAGTTTATGACCGCTTTACAATTTCTTTCAGATGGTTTAAGGTCATCATGCAACACACAACAAGGAATAAAACACCATTTCCTTTAAGGAAGGCCTTTTATTTTATGAAAATCGGATTTATGTTTGAGCCAAGGGTGATCTATGACTTGTGCATCTTCAAGAAGCACATGATTTACCAATTGTTGGTCACATGGGTGTGAACAATGGAGGTACATGGAGACCTCGGGTACCCTACAATGACAATGGAGGTGACCCAACATGGCACAAGATATTTGAGAGTTTGTCTGATCTTGTGAGAGCTACCAACACAACAAGGCTAGCAACCAAAAACCAAATGGACTCCTTCAACCACTTCCCATCTCATCCGCTCAATGGAACATGTGAGCTTAGATCTTTTCACATCCTTGCCCAAGACAAAGCAAGGTCACATAGTAATCATGGTGTTTGTTAATAAGCTTAGTAAGAAAATTCATTTGGTACAAACCTTTGATATAACAAATACAATGCTCCAACATTGGCCCAAATTTACTTTGATAATGTCTTTGAGTATCATGAGAGTTCAGGTGTTCTTATCTACAACTATGATCTTTGCTTCATTGGAAAATTTTGGCAAGCACTCTTCTAGCTATTTGGCACCAAGCCTATTTTTTCCATGGCCTATCATTCTTCAAATTGATGGACAAATGAAACATGCAATTGCACCTTGGAGGATATACTTCATGCCTTTGTCAACATTCACCATATCAACTAAGATGAATGTCTTGTAGTAGCTTAGTTTGCCTACAATAACTCCAAATAAACAAGCATTGGATTCTTTCCCTTCTTCCTTAATTTTGGCCAAAACCCACTTGTTCTAGATTCTCTTCTTGCTCATCCTCAGTCCCATGTCCCTTGTACTTCCACCTTCTTGACCACAATATCCTAAGCCTTACAATAAGCCAAATCTCATCTCCTTGTTGCTCAAAATCATCTAAACAAATACGCGGACCAACGTCATCAGATCTCATCTTTCAACTTGTTAATAAGGTCATGCTTTCTTCTAGTAACCTACTACTTCCACTTGACACCCAAGTTTATAAATTTACTTCTAATCGGATATGTCCATTTGATGTCATCCAAATCATTTCTTCTATTGCATATCAACTTGCCTTACCTGGTCAAATGTGAATCCACCCTATCTTTCATATTTGAAAATCTTTATTTCTAATCCATCTTCCTTTTTTGTGTCCCACCACCTTCTCCTATCCCTATCAACAATCATGAGGAGTATGAAGTTGATCATATCCTTGCATGTTACCACATTTGACATAGTTGCCAATAACATATTGAGTACAAAGTCCTTTGGGAAGCGTGTCCCCTTCATGATACCATATGAGAGTTTCTTTTTCATCTCTAAAGTGCACAAAGGGCCATCCAAGATTTTGAAGTTTCCATGGTGACAAGGATATCATCAACTAGTGGTGAGAGAAAATGTAACAATGTGGACTTTACAAACAAGTTAGTCAAGACTAATGAAATAGTAAAGGCTAAATTAGCTAAAAATTGTAAAAAATATTCTATAAGCATCTAGGAAGCCACTTTGTACTTTCCAAGTATCAAGTAATGTGTATGCCAAGTGGTGATTTTCAGGAGGAAGCTTCTTGGAAAGCTTCCCAACTAGCTTAACTTATATGCTAACTTGGCGGTTTCTAGAAGGAATCTTCTTGGGAAGATTCTTGACTAGCTTAGCTTGCATTCCAAGTACACGGTTTCTAATAAGAAGCTTCTTGAGAAGTTTCCCAATTAACTTGGCTTGCACTCTAAGAAGATGGCTTTTAGGAAGCTTCTCAAGGGCCTTGTATGTTCTTTATAAATGTCAAAGCCCAAGTTCATGCTTTGCATTTGTAGTTTTTCTCATTCAAGAGTCCTTATGTGATCTTTCACCCTGATCTTCCATTCTCCTTTTTCTCTCCTTGGTCTTTTACAATGATGACCTAATTTGAAGATTCTTCCTAAATCTCCCCTACTAGCAGCAATCACCATGATGTCAATAGACTCTAAGGTACATTTGGAGTTCAATATTGCTCTATAACATGATCTCTTCTTTAACCTTGTGCAAAGTCACCTTGTAGCACATGACAAGGCATACAACACCTTTTTTTCCAAGGATGGACTTCTATTTTGCAAGAATTGAGTTTATGTTCCACCTTTAGGAGACCTATAGCTTGTATGACTTCAAGAAGTGCATGACTTACACATTGTTGATCACCTAGATGTTGATAAACCTTGAGTACCTTACAACAATGGTGGTGGCAAAACATATCACATGAGGTTTGAGAGTTTGTCCAATCTTGTGAGAGCTACCAATGCAACAAGGCAGCAACTAAAAGCCAAGTGTACCCTTCCAACCACTCCCAATTCCTTCTCCTTGATGGGAACATATGAGCTTAAATCTCATCCTATTCTTGTCAAGGATGACCAAAGCCATATAGCAATGTTGTATTTGTTGATAAACTCAGCAAGCAAATCCACTTGGCCCTTATTATGGATACCATTGAAGCTTTATTGTTGGCCCAAATCTACTTTGATATAGTCTTCAAACATCATGGGATTCCAATGGTTCTCATCTTTGATCATGATCCTTGATTCATTGGTAAATTTTGGCAAGCATTTTTAAGCTATTTGGTGCTAAGCTTGCCTTGTCTACTACTTATCATCCCCAAACTGATTGGCAAAACAATCAAGCAAATTGCACCTTGGAAGATATACTATGTACCTTTTTCAATGTTTGTCATACCCGTTGGGATACTTGTCTTGCATTTATATAGTTTGCTTATAATAATTCCAAGCAAGTAAGTATTGGATTCTCCCTTTTTCCCTTAATTATGAGCAAGATCCACTTGTTCTAGATTCTCTCCTTACTCCACCACCATCTCATATCCATCATACTTCTACCTTCTTATCCACACTATCAAAGTCCTTACACCAAGCCAAGTCTCATCTCCTTGTTTGCTCAAAACCAACAAGAATAATATGTTGATCAATATTGTTGTGATCTCACCTTTTAGATAAATGATTAGGTTATGCTCTCCTCTATTAACCTATTTCTTCCTATTCTTCTTGACACCAAAGTTTTTAAACTTACTTCTAATCAGATAGGAGCTCTAGCTATTACTTTGATCATTTTTTGTGTTGCTTAAAAACTTGCTCTTCCTAGTCATATGAAGATTCATCATGTATTCTATATCTCCAAGTTCAAACCTTTGTTTTTAACTCATCTTCTTTCCCTACTTGTATCCAATCTCCACTTCCTCCAATCTCTATTAATGATCATGAAGAATATGAGGTTGACCATATACTTTCATGTCATGGATTTAACATGGCCGCCAATGACACATCAAGTATAAGATCCTTTGGAAGGAGTACCCTCTTCATGAGACCACATAGGAGCTCTCATTCTCATCTCCAAAATGCATAAGAGGCTATCCAAGAGTTTGAAAAGTCCGTGGAAACAAGAACATCACCAACTAGCAATGTGGAATATATGACACTATGGAGTTAATGGGAGAGTTAGTAAATACTAAGGAGTTAGTAGAATCAATAACATATAGCAAAAATGAGGCAAAACTAGCATAACCTATGAATTCTAATAATATATTAAAAGCATTTAGGAAGCTTCATACTCTAGAAGCATCTAGGAAGCTTTGAGGTGAGAAGCTTCTAGGTATCTTCCAAGAATAGGTAACTTGCACATCAAGTTAATGGTTAGCTCAGCTTGTATGCAAAATAGGCAGCTTCTAGAAGGAATCTTCCTTGGTAGCTTCTCAAGTAGCTTGCTTGGCTTGCATTCCAAGATGAAAACTTTGAGAAAAGAGCTTCTTTGGAAGCTTCCCAAGAGCCTTGTATTTCTTTGCTATAAATACCAAAGCCCAAGCTCACGTTATACATTTAGAGTTTCCTCACTAAAAAAATTTTAATGAAACTTTCTCTTCTAATCTTCCATTCTCCTATTTCTTCTATTTGGTTGAGGATCTTTGCCTTCTTTTCCTTTGAGTTGATTTTCAAGGCCTTCATCTCCTACTTTACCTCTTCTAATATTTGAGGTTGATCAGCTACCCTCCCTTCCTCCTCCTTCCTCAACTCTTTGGCTAGATTCTCCAATTAAGTAGTCACTTCCATATTTGAGATATTTGTACTTCTAAGATACCTACTTGGATCTTGGTTGTTTCTAGCTAAATATTGCTTACTTCTTTGTCTTGGGCTCTCAACTATTCTTTGTGCCTTTGTTGCTTTTGTTTTTTTCTAGCCACAGGATTCTCAATTTACCTTGTAGTCTTTGAATGTCATTTGGCTCCAATCCTTGCAAGTGAAATGTTTCACCTCTTCACTTCATAATTTTCATGCACATAGGGTATTCACCTTCTTTGCCTCTTCTTTGTACAAGTTCCTCATCTTCTCCATTTGCTCCTTCCATCTATAATCCTTCACCTACTTGGTATATATGATCTTATAGATGATCTTTAAATAAGTGTGGTGTAATCAACCATATTGAGGTAGAATTCTTGATGTATGATAAAATCAGCTCCAATATTTTCAAAGCCAATCACCAAAAGTGAATTACAAATTTTTCTCCCTTGATTGTATGCTATCTTTGTGCTTGAGTTACTCTTTCCCCTACTTTGGTATGCACTCCACTTGAAAGGTCTTTGCCTTTGGAATCAAAGTCCACTCTCCATTTGGTTTCATGATCCTATCCTTTGACCTCTTGCTCCCTTTACTTGGAAGGTTTACTTCTGGTCTCCCTTTGGTCTCTACCTGCTTTTCTTCAAGAACGTCCACTTCTTGGGTAAGGCTAGGAGGTTCTTCAGGCCAATCTGAGGTTTCTCTTGGTCTTTGGTTTGGTCTTCTTGGTTTGCACTTTGCAATATCATATTGAATGGAAGTGGTTGGGAACTTCTTATGCTCCTCCATTGTCAGTGAATTCAGCCTTATGTAGAAGGGTATGCAAAAAGGGAGCGAGGTAAGTTGCTCTACCATCTTCCTGAAATTCTTTGACTAAGCTCCTTGCTTAGAATAGAACATGTTTGCCTAATTTACTAATTCTCCTTGAACATGTAGTCAAAGAAGACCACTTGCCTGCTGGTGATGTAAGTTGTACTTTATGGCCAAAATAGTTTCATGATTACCTTCACAACTGCCCTTCATAATGGATCTTTATAATTGCACACCTTCCAACCATTGTTGGTGAACCTCTTCTTTCCAAAGGAGGCAATAATTTGGTCACTTAGTGCTTTATCTATAGACTCAAAATTTTTATCAAAAGCCACTCGATGCCCAATTCTAGAGCAAGAAAGAGAGAGATGTTTTCTCTAGATCAATTCCCTCACTGCTCATTTTTTCATTACCGGGTTGCAAGAAATTACTTCAAGAATCTTCCTCATGGATTTCTATGCAAACACCATGTTTCCTATTGGGTGCTAACGTCAAAAACTGGCTACAAAGAATTGTGCAAACTGCAAATAACTATGAAGGTTTGAATGGCTACTCACTATTTGGCTTTGAGATTGAAAATTTGGCAAAAATTGAAATTACTCTAAGTGCACTTGATTTATAGCCAAGCTTCTTAAGTTGTTAGGTAAGGAGTCACTCTACAAGCTCCTTAATGATTCAAATGGTCTTTGGAGTCAGTCTTTATCTAGGTGTTGGTACATTTGAATTGATATACTATTTTTTGGTCCAAAAATTATTTATACTTGCGTTCTTTGCTCCTGACCACCCTTTAGACTTGACTCCTTTGGCATTTCTTCCTTCAAATGGCCTTTGGCTTTGTGGAGGTAAGATGGTTAGAAGTATCTTCAACTACCTCAAAAAAGTGCTCAAAGTATAATAAAAATGCAACTTGAGTTTGTTTCCTTGACAATTTTAATGCTAAAGTTTGATCATATAGATGACATAAACATATAAGGGACATAAGCCTTATTGTGGCAATAAGGGACATAAGCCTTACACACTGCATATTTTGACTCAAGAAAAGAACAAAGTGATGGCTATTCCTACACCAATTCCTATGGGGAATGCATCCCTCCAAGTGAGGTTCTTCTTAGAGGGTCTGCAATAACTAAGAGATTTTAATTAACCTCTATCATGCTTAGAGGAGTCTACACATGCTTAAAGTGGCTTGTGACCAAAACACTTGCACCACAACTCTGAGCACACACTCACACTACTCCTCCAAACTAGTTAAGGCCTGCAAGTGCCAAATCTAAACCTCCTCCAAATCTTACTCAAGTGTCACCAAATCTTCTTCCAAACTCCCTTTCCAAAGATGTTTGCTATAATGACAATTAGCACAAAAAAACTAAGATACTCACAAGGATTAGATTACAAACAACCTAAATATTCATGTTATTGAGGCGTTCTCATTCCAAAAGTTAACTAGTCATACAATTTGGCTTTGAGAGCCTTGCTTCCATGTGTAGTATTAGTCATTAAGTATAGTTATCTCCATTCTTACAAAAGTAAAGTAATTACTCCTTGACCACCTAGAGTCACAAACTAGCTTTCAATGATAAGCAATGTGAGGTCCTACTACCCTCCACCCATCTAGCTAGTTGGTAACTTGTCCTCCTTCCTAGAACTGAATCAATAAAATTTTCTCTATTTTGGTCCACTTGCCTTTTCACTCACAACCTTCACTGATGGGCCTAGATCATCTAGCCACACTAGTCCAAAACACCCACCTATCTTTTGAGGTTCAAAGATCCAACACCATGTTCCCAAAATCAAGTGTTGACTTGGTTTAGACCACACTCATCATCCCATCTACATGCTACACATGTCACTTGAAGACCTTGGCCCAAACTTAGACCAACTTGCTACCAACTCCATCTAACTCCTTGTCTTGGAACTATGGTACCGGGATGACTTTTGGCTAAGGGGTAGATTTGATCACTAAATCTAGAGCACACCATCCATATCATAGACCTGAAGTTTCTTCTTGAATCGGGTCTTGAGTCCTACACAAGAGGTGGGCCAAAACCTTTTTTTGCTCTTCTTTCTTAGAGACCTTTAAACTCGACTCAATCTCAATAAACTAGGGCTAGACCTAGTAGACCATGAATCTAGTATTCACAATTTGGGGTGAGTTTTTCTTGCAACTTGTGCTACCAAGGAAGAAGTCATGGTCCATACTCCATAAACAACCAATAGTTGACAAATAAACTCACACCTCAATTGTATAGGAACCCAATATTAGACATTGCCTAAAGGGATGGTGAACCTTTGGACATCTGACAGCTTATCATGGTATTGTTGAGCATCAATATCCCATTCAGGGTCTAGTGGGTTGAGGCTAAAAACCTCTCTTGCTCCAAATTTGGGTTGAGTCTATTCACTCCTCATACCAACAACAATCTAACTCCAACTCCAAGCCAATACCTCCCCAAAGAGCTCTAAGATTGCAAGGTCCAAACACCTCACTCACCAAAATCTCATAAGGTACTAGTTCCACTCATAAACTCATATAATCAATAAGATCATAAGGTTGGTCATCGTTCACCTCAACCATGGAGCCAAACGCCCATTCATTGGGATTGGAATTGGAATTGGACTTGACTAATCATTTTATCCATATACACCAATAGTAGACTTATGGATAGGAATGATATGATATTTTGATTGCATTAGGCAATCAAAATATCATACAATTAACCTCTAAATACACTAAAAAATCCAAATATCAATTGGTTTTGGACTAGACTAAGAACAAACTTCTTGCTTACCCATTACACTTCCTATCACTCTTTGATATCCTTATTGCTAAGCTATCAAACTCTTGGGTAAGCTTATTACTGTGATCCAAATCCACCACATGATATATCATACTAGCCAAAAAATTCTAGGGCTACACCTCTACTTGAATATTAAACCAAAATACCACACCAAGGTCCTCTCTCAATTTCTAGTGTGCCAACTTGGATGCTAGGTGAGCCCACCCTTGCCACTTGGAAGTAGGAAGCCAATCAGAACCAAAAGGAAGAACCCATCTTGCCAAAATCTTTCAAATCAAACTAGCAAAAAATCAATTAGTGGGAAGCTTGACAAGTCCTCCCACTAACCACCACTTCTTATTCTAATGATGACTAACCACTTTTGGTTAAGGCTAAACTATCACTCCCATAGTTAGAAATGTGGGATTTTTTTTGTACAATCAATCACTCTAGGTCATAGGCATGCTTCTATGGTGCTAGCAGATTAACTTAAGGTCCTACAATCTCATCTTCCCATCTATCTTACACCATATACTTACAAGTTTAGTACACACATTGATTACATGGAGCCAAGTAATTAAAGGGTTTGGATCTTACTATCATCACTACCAACTAATCACCACTTAGCCAAGACCGTGGTCTTCCTAATTATGACCCATTGTCCTTCATGGGCGCTTCCTTTGCTGCAGCATCCAATTTGGCTTGTGCTCCTTCCACTAACACAATCTGACCTTGCATCTTCTTGTTCTTCCTCCAAATTAACTTGGGGGTTGGAGTAGGAGCTCATGACTCATCAATGACCTCAATAACAATATTCATATTCTCCTTCCTCTCCTCCTCTAGTAGGTTGGATAGATACCATCTCTTCCTTGCCAATTCCCTTTGTCTATAGGGGTTCCTTAGGGATTCATGCCTCTTCTTTGTACCCAATGTCCTCAATGTCCATCATGGTGTGGTTTTCATTTTTGGTTGGGCTTCTTAGGGAGGCTAACCCAGCTGAGATGACCTTGATTTCATCCACATCTACATGAAAATATTCTACCTATTAGTGACTCTAGTATTTCTCCACTCCTCTAACCGGCTCAAGTAATGAATTATTCCTTTTTGCCTATATCTCATTGTTCACTTCAATTAGGCTAGGCAATCTTGCTAGTAAATCCCTTTGGAGACTTTGAGCTGCCTAGGGCTATTTCAATCACATAGAATTGATTATTCTTGTATTTTTGAGCATTGCTTGACTCCTTTTGTGCTTACTTCTCATCCCAATGTTATGCTTTTGCAAGCACTTCTATATCAACCTTTAAAAACTTCCCCAACTCTTTGTTCAAGGGAGCAAAGAGCTCTTCCCTTTTCTAGAACTCCCTATATTCAGATTTGGTTCAATCAGATCACTTTTTAGCTCAAGAAGTTTCCTCTTGGTCTCTTGCTTCATCATCACAACCTTAGCCATGATTTTCACTACTGATTTTCACATGATTTCTACTTTGGGTAAGGTAGAATAGTCTTTAGGCTTCTCTCCTACTAATCAATGCACCTTCTCTATTACAACTGCCATCTTATAATAATGGGTCTCCAATTGGCTAAAGATTTGAAATACAATTTTTAAAAGAGGCTTGGATTGGAGTATTCCTCCTCAATGCCTTCCTCAAAAGGTCCTACTATGGAGCAGAAAGTGCTCTAGAGTTAGGCTTATGGATTTCAGCCCCCGATACACAATGTCATTAGAACCTAACCCTTTTGCACTTCTATAGCTTGCTTTGGAGAGGATTGCTTCTCCTTCTATCAAGAGAATCCCCTTGAATCCCTTCCAAACCTCCCCTTGTCTTTCCCACTCTAGAGGAAACTTAGTTTCCTCTAAAGTTAATAGTCTATAGTGTTGATACTTTTGATATAGGAATGAGTAAATCCAAGCATATTTACTTCTTTGACAACAGATAGCTTCTGAATACTCTAGTGTCAAAAATGCTCCTAGTTCACAATTATGGTTCCTTGTCCAAACACTAATGACTATGGTTGCCCATATTTTGTTGATACGCCTTGGATGGTCAAGGTGGATAGTTTGCAATTGGAATTCAAACACCCTTCCTCACTCTGGGTTCATTATTGAGGCAAATGTATAGCCCTCTTTGGCATCATAACAACTATGTCCAAACACCTCTCCTGTTGTATCATCAAATGCTTCATCCTTAGGAGGCAGTCCTTCTCCCACATCTCTCAATTGGCAGGTCCTTGATATGCACTATAGATCCTATCCTTGTGGGTTCCCTTTTTTCAAAGATTCTATCCCATCAAATGTTTCTCTAGTCACCATTTGGTGATCATACCTCCTATTCTAAAGCTCCATGGAATATCAACTAAGTACTCACATCTCATTGATCTCATATTGATCCTTAATCCTCTCTTTCTTCTATGAAGTTGGGCATTCTTAGAATTGACCTTATTATCATAAGCTTTGATTGAGCATGGGTTTTTTTCATTGTTTGCAAAGTCTCTCCAATTTAATTGGATAGCTTAACTCCCCTAACACCCTCAATGTTGCTCCTTGTGGTTTCTTATAAAATAGTCACTCCTCTTTCCTTTCACTAGTCTCTCTTCCCTTCACAAAATAAGCTAGCTGAAATTTTGCACTAATGCTGGCCTTTCCTCTTTGAACTTCCCCCTACTTGAGTACCTAGTGTTCCTTAAATCAAGTTGCCACCACTATCTTCTCACTTTTGAATCAACAAGCCCTTCTAATTGTTTTCCTTCCCTATTTTCCACTGGATTACTACAAATTGATTTTAGGCACTTCCTTCTTGCTTCTAATTCCTTTTTCCACCTGTCTTAATGGGCTCAATGTCTTGATTTCTCCTTTTGCTCAATCCCTCAAAGATTTCACTCTCCTTTCTCTCTCTTCTATGCAGTTTTCCAATTGTTAGATAATTTACTCAAACTTACCTATGATCTTGCAAAGTAAGGATCTGCCCAAAATTCCTTCAATTAATCCTCAATTCTTGGTTTTAGTATTACTTTAGAGGACATCTCCTTTGCAAACCCATTGAGTTTCAGCTGAGGAGTCTCTATCCAATAGAAATGTTTCTCCCCAATTTCTACTAGTAGACTTTTTGACTTCTAGCTTCTTGGGGTCTGCTTCTATCCTGCATGTGTGAGGTGTATCCATGTGCTACCTACTTTGTATGGACAATTTTTGCCTCATGTAGATAGACATGCTCTCCCTTATTGGCACTTGGTTTGGAATTGGACTTGGTTGGGATTTGGTTTGCATTTGGTACCGACTCATGTTCTCTTGAGTACATGATGTTGGATTTCAAGAAGCTATTGACATTGTTAAGGACGGTCTAGATGTCTGTACCAGCCTTAACCCCTTGATGATTCTAAGAAGGCTTCATTGGTTTGGAAAAGGTTGGTTTAGAGTGCAAAATTCCTACTTATCCTTCACTTTAGCCTAGTTCCTTGGTCAACCAAATTAGGTATGTGATAGGCTTTGTACTTGCTCCCTTTGTGCCATTGTATGTATAGACAAACTCCAAAGGAAACTCAACTAAGAGGTTTCTTGCCTAAACAACAAATTATTTTACCATCTCCTTGTAGGAAAGAGTTCAAAACAATTTGACTCTTTTTTTTTGAAAATAAGTGTGCGCCACACCCATTTAATCCAAGCACTATTGATATTATGAATATTTTATGAATTTCAATACTTTCATAACAAGCTTTTTTATTAAACCACATAACATCTTCAATTCTGAATGAAGATTTTGTAAACTAAAAAGATTTCTTGCAAATGTTTATGAAGAAAATTTATATGCATTCAAATCTTGACCAAGTAATCTCCTTCAAAGAAACTATGTATAAACTATAGAAATAACTCAAATGCTATTATTGAACAATTCATATCTATATTGAATTAAAAAGAACATTAGGTATCAAATTTGGATACTTATGCATTTCAATCTTACAAAAGTACACTTCTAAAAAGGTGGAAACTAAAGCACGAGAATAAATCACATCAACAAATACATCTTATGACTAGTCTTGAAGATTATAACTTTTAATTTTGTTGCAACAAGAAGAAGACTATCCATGATGTACAAACACTTATTCAGATGTTTCTATAGTTTGCTTTAATACAAGAATAGTTTATTTGCAGTGAAATTTAATAGTCAGCAATGCTTTCATTCTAAAACAATTTTCCCTCTAGTATAACAAAAAACAAAAAAATGATTTTTTAGGTCTATAGGCATTTCGCTTGGGCCATTGGGTTTATTAAAAGAACTAGATTTCTAGAGTAATTGATTTAAGTGACTATAAATACTTGGGCTATTGTGTTTATTAAAATAACTAGATTTATAGAGTAATTTATTTGAGTAACTATAAATACTTGATTCAACCTTGGAGAGAGATTTTTAGGATTTAAGCTAAGTAAGCACTTCATCAAAAGTTTAAATTTCTTAATAGGAAAATATAAATGATGAGCATGCATATGGCACATTAGTATATTTATTCTTAGTATAAGAAATATTCAAAAAATGTGTATGATCTAGTTGACCAACCATGAGCTTCTTAGTGGTCAATTAATTCAGTCAAATAGTAATCAAAGTATTTTTTATAACCTAATGCTCAAATCCATATTTATTGTTTCAATGTTTTATATTGAAAGTATGCTTTGAAAAAGCAATTTAAGTTGTTGGTCATAAAATTCTTTATTAAGACTTTATTCCAAGCTTCATTGTTCATAATGACGCAAAGCATATTTGGTTGGTTTTGACAAAGCACTATAAGTCTCTATGATTTAAATTACAGAGGCATAGTTTATCAAACCAAATAATTTAATTAGAGTCTTAGTTTAAGGCAAGCAATGTTTCTTTTTGTATCCCATATTGAAAGCATAGAGTGAGCCAAAAGAACTTATGTTAGTCTTAAAAGTATAGCTAAAATACTCTACATATATTCATTTAAATATAATTGGCTGAATTTTGACTCTTTTTTTAATCTTTAGTACTGGACTTTGATTTTGTAAAATGAAACATCAAATAGAAATAAAATTGATAGTTTATTTTCAAAGAGCTTTGATAGTTGAGAGATTTTCTTTCTATTTTTTCATTATTAAACATCAAAGTAATTTCTAACACCAACCTAACCTTATAAAGTAGAAATGATTTGTTAAAAGGTTAGACTAAATAGTTTTAAAATGACTTGTATTATTCCACTTTATCCTTGCATTTATTCTAAATTACAATAGCAGCACTTCACTTTTAGTTGTATGGTTTTGAAATTTAAAAGAATAAATATCACAAAAATAGATTTTAAATCAACTTTCATCTTCATATAATCTTATATTAAGGCTTTATTTATTTATTTTGTCTCATTAAACATATTTTTCATGCTCTTTAATGCACCAAACTACTTGAAACATATATTAGATGAAATAGTTGGCAATTTAGTCAATTAGACCATAAATATTAAAACTCTTGAACACTATATGCTTAAACATGACTAGCTATTTTGGATCATCTCTAGAGAAAATTTATTGGTGTTAGAGAAAAATTATAGTGTATTAACTGTAGATCCCAATTTGACAAGTGTAAATTTCACAACTAACTACACTTTCTCAGTTTCTAGCAACCTCTTTCAACTTTGTTCTTGATGTCTTGTCTTATACTTGAACTCTTCATCTCAACCAAAATCACAAAATCTTTAAAATGAAAAAAAAATTACCCATGATAACACTTTTCCTTTATTTAGATAATATTGTCTTGTAATTGAACTCCTCATCTATCTAAAATCATAAAATATGAAAAAGGTACCCACAATAGTACATTTTCCTCCATTTAGATAATAGACTTCTTTATAATGTAAAATATTGTACTTATAAACTATGTATAAGAAATTACCTGCATAGCATATTTTCCATCATATTTTCCTCCATTTAGATAAAGACGTTCCTCATCTCATCTAAAATCAGAAAATCAGAAAATATAAAAAATAAATTACCCACAATGACACTTTTTCTCTATTTAGAGTATGTTGTCTTGTACTTGAACTCCTCATCTCATCTAAAATCATAAAATATGAAAATAAAGTACCCATAATAGTTAATTTTCCTCCATTAGATAATAGACTTCTTTATAATGTTTAATATTTTAGTCATAAAATATGAATAAGAAAGTACCTATATAGCATTTTTTTCCCTTTAGATAATATATTTGTTGTAATGTATAACTTTGTAATTGATGTCTTGTCTTGAACTTGAACTCTTCATCTCATATTAAAAAAACATTAAAAATAAATAACCCATAATAGCACTTTTCCCCCATTTAGATAATACATTTCTTTATTCTACATATAATTATTTATACCTCAATAGTAGTGTGTGGTTTATGGTTTCCTTTTCAATCTCCCAAGTCATCATATAATGTTATAAGAAATAATAATCAATATATTTTATTTTTTTTTACCATCAAGATCCAATATTTATTTATTATTTATTTGAATAAAAAATATTTTTCTCTCTTTTATTTCATTTTGGAATTTTTCATTTTAATAGAAGCATGATACGAGAACTGTTAAAAAATATATTTTAAAGCAAATTCTTATCTTAATATCTGTCTCAAAAAGTATATTATACTGAAATGAAACCTATTTTAAGGAATATCTATTTCAAACTAAGTTTTATTGATAGAAATAAAATTTCATGATAAATGCATAAGTATTGCCTACATGCACGTGCATCTACATATTTACTTGCATCCAAAAAGCGGTTATTGTTCATTTGGAACAAATGTTACTTTGTCAAGGAGTTACTACATCTTCCTCTTCTTCCCAAACAAATTCTGATTAGCTATCATTATAGCAGTCCCTAAAACTTGCAATCTATATTCACATCACAAAGGATTGTTCATACAAGATTGTTAGTACTATGGAGCCTTAACATCAGTGTTTGGAAATGCATGAATTAAAGGGGAAAACAAGAACTTCCTTAGGTCCAATCACCTTGACAACTACAATTGTAGCATAACATTTTACACTTCCCAAAAAGTACCACATTATAGGAATTGAAGTGATCACAATTCACAATCTCACCTCATGGTGTTACTTTATGATACTTTAGATGTTTTGGCCATCTATCTTTATATTGTTCATGACATATGCAAAGTACCTAGAGTTGCACAGTCCAATTCCACAACCAGATGATCTCTCTCACTCACATGCTTCCATTCATGTGTCAAGATTCCTTGCTCCTATTTAGATAAACATGCAATCATTTTCACAAAGTATAGACTAATACACGTACACCAATTAAAGAGTCTTGATGCTATACAATTCATTTTACTCCAAAAGAAAGATGCACTGAATAGACATGGTGGTCATTGGGCTTACACCAATTATATGTTTCCTACTTGTCCATAAAGAAATTCAATGGTTACAAGGGGCTAGAAATCTCCTAATTATGTATAAGGCACTCAATGCTCATCATATACTATCCACTAACCTTAAACATAATCCACAAGCACAAGTGGGCCATGGCTATTAACACCTTAGTGCATTGTCATATACATAAGGTAACTAACACAAGGCCTTCATATTGTATCTTAACTATTTTTTATGAAGTATATGTAGCAACAAAGAGTCTTGGTCTATGTCTATGAGGCCTAATTTATCCTACCTACAAAACAACACTTAGTTGTTTTTGGAAAAGATAGCCATTGTTCATTTTGTAGTAGGTTGTCAATGAGATTATGCTTTGTTGGGAACATACTGATGATGAACTACTTGCTTTGGTACATACAAGTAATAGTTTTGTGAGCTCCTTATAGTATGCTTCAACTATTCATTCAAAGTTGGCCTAGATCTTTGTGAACTTGGTGATGGTATGGCCTTGTAGTTTGACCACCATCACTTGCAAGCTAGTCTTATGTATACAACTAACATTCCAATGCATCAATTTGGATCCAAAGATCCTTCATCTTTGTACATTAAGGATTATTGTTAGCCATCTATTCCAATTGGTCTAGCAATTGGGTTGCCATATGCCCAATCATTACAAGCAACCTCTTTTGTTCATTTATAGGTTGGTTTGTTTGTTGAGGAGCTTTGATTGTTCCGCTACTTCCTTCTCTTGTTGCCACTTCAAACTTGTTATTAAGTCTAATATACAAAGGTTAGTTATGGTCTTGAGGTTCTTGTATCTTGTTTTTTCCATTTTCATCTTAGTGCTAGTCTCTTCCAATTCAATTTTCAAGCTTTGGAGTTTATCATTTGCACACATTACTTATCCTTGTAGTACTCTTGTTGATGGAAAACCTAGAGATTGAGTTTTTTGGCTTTGTCCTTTAGCCGGGTGAGTAGCATTTTGTAGTGCTTGTGTTGTTGCTGGTTTTCCTTCTGAAACCTCTTACACTTTTTCTGCATTCTAAGCCATTGCTTTGCTTACCTTGTTGTAGAGAGGGACCTTCTCTTGGGCCATCAATTGGCCATTAATTATGATATTTGATGGAGGTGATAGACCAATGCCATTGGTTCATCAATTTTTGGGTTGAGTTCTTTGTAGAATGGTAGGAACCCCTCCATGGTGGTTTACATGTGTCAAGGAAGGTATCAATTCTTCCTCAAAGATAACTTACAAAATTGACTTATTTGGACTTACTACTCAAAAGGGTCTACCACTAGGAATAATTGTAACTATGAAGGACTTTGGACTACTTCCTACTCCAAAGATCTTATAATATGAAGATCTTCTTTCAATGAAGTATCTTTGGCCTTAATTCTCTATTGCAAAGAAATACCTTTGCCTTTAAAATTCCTAAAGTGGATCTCAATTTCCTCCTTAAAACCAACCATCTTTGATAGATATGTATCACAAAAAATTTTAAACTTTCTATTTGAATGCTCCTTTAGCCTACAAATCAGTTGATCCATCTTTTCTTCTTTGTAGGTGCTCCCTTCTATCTTATGAACATGTAACTTAAGTTTGTTTTGTTTTTAGTATTCTTCCTTCTCCTATTTCTTGTAACATGCCTACAAAGTGATCTCTAGCCTCCTCCAATTGTGTGATGGCCATACTCTTCTCCTCTTCCAAGTGCAGCTTCGAAATCTTCACTTCTTCCTTTAGTTCCTCCAATATTTGGGATCAATTGAATTATTTTTCTTCTTCCTTCTTCAACTCTTTGGCTAGGTGCTCCAATTAGATTGCCACCTTGTTGTGATACTTTTATATATGCTCCAAGATTACTACTCAAATTTTGGTAGTCTTTAACTTGCCTTGAATACTCATTACTTCTTTGTTTAGAGTTTTCAATTTGTCTTTGTACCCAAGTTGCTTTTATTTGAGTCAAATTGCCCTCAACTCTTGTGCAACTTCATGATTTCTTCTTTTCCTTGGCTGCAAAGAAAGCATTCTTTCTTTTCACTTCAAAATTCTCATGTACAAGGGCATTTACCTTCTTTGCCTTCTTTGTATAGGTTTTGGACTACCTTTGCTATCTCTTCCTTTGATTGGTCGTCCTTTGCATTCTATATATAGATTACCTTGTGTAGTCTCTTGATCATAGTTCCACCACATTTGGGTTGATTTCTTGGTACTTTGGTAGCAAAAATTCCAGCAATCATAGCGTTATTCCCACCAAATGTATGATGAAGTTTTCTCCCTCATTCACAAGCAATTGGGTTTCCTTAGTTTATCATTCTCTTGCTTTGACATGAAATTCTATTGGAAGGTCTTTCCCTTCTTTTACGTCCACTTTTACTTATAGTTGATGTTCTTTGGATTCTTGTTGATCTTTGAGCTGAAGTTCTTCTTCTTGTCATTCTTTGGTGGTCACCTTCTCTTCTTTGTGGATACTCACTTCTTGATTGAAGCTAGGAGGTACTCTGAGTCAAGATTGTAACAATATGGAGCTTACAAATAAGTTAGTCAAGACTAACAAAGTAGAAAGTATGCCAAATTAGCTAAGAATATTCTAGAACCATCTAGGAAGCTACTTGGCACATTCCAAGTATTTTGTAAGTGCATGCCAAGGAAGAAACTTCTTGGCCAGCTTAGCTTGCTTTGCCAAGCAGGTGGTTTTTAGAAGGAAGCTTCTTGGCAAGTTTCCTAACTAGCTTAGCTTGCATGCCAAGTAGGTGGCTTTTAGAAGAAAGCTTCTCAAGAAACTTCTTGGTTAACTTGGCTTGCACTCCAAGCAAATGGCTTTTATGAAACTTCTTGAGAATTTTCTCAAGAGATTTGTAAATTTCCATATAAATACCAAAGCCTATGCTCATGTTAGTCATTTGAAGTTTACCTCATTCAAGAGTCCCAATGTGATCTTTCACTTTTATCTTCCATTCTCTTATTTCTCTCCTTGGTCTCAGTCTTTTATATTGGTATCAAAGCAAGAATGGGATGGATGGAATTTATAGATCACCAAATCCATTTTACCAAACCTTTGGGATTTTTGTGTTTATGTACTCATCATTTCATTCAATTTATCATCTCATGCTCTAGGAATTTTTTTCTAAATGCAATCACCTTGTCCAATGAACCCTTGGTACTTTTGATTATAACTTATAGAGAATAGTGGATTGTAACACCCATTTGTACATGTGTGTGGTATTATACTATTTAGCTTAGTATTACAAATACTTAAGAGATATTATTTATATAGAGATAAAGGATGGTTTTACATTAGTCATGATTAGCTAAAGTTAGTCATAGCTAAGATAATGGGGACCTTACTTCAAAGGAAGTGGAAAAGATGAACACCACTATTTTGGATTCTAGTGTGTTGACTTGGTATTATTCCTAGGTGTTTGGCTTTAAGGAAAGAGTTGAGAGCTCTTGGGTCTGCAAGCCTTTTTGTTTTGGATTCTTCTATAGTACAAGGATAGCCCATGTGAAAGAATCCTTGATTTAGTGGTTGGGTCAAAATAAAATCACATGCTTAGTGGAATATGCCCATGTGGATGGATATTCCTTTATACTTTTTGACTTCATTTGACTTTTAGCCTAGTAATTTGAGTTACTCCAGTAGTTAGTAACTTTGGTGCGTAACTATTTCACAAGTATATAAACTAGGGGTGATGAGGTACTCATCACCTTTTCATTCATAATTATCTTTCTCATTGAGTTCTCTAGTGAGCAATGTATTGAGTCTTGGAGTGTTAACCTTGGAGGAGTATAATGGAGTTGGGATTCTTTGCCTTCTTAGTCTATGGTGTGCTACCATAATAACCATCAGAGGTTCATCCTGAGTGAGAGATATGCAGACTCATAGGACAAGTTAACCTAGATGAACTATAGGTAGTTTGATAGAGCAACAATCATGGTAGTAATGCCCGAAGTTATCATTGCCATGCAATAACAAATTGAGCACCTTACTTGATTGTTGGAAGAACAAGATCATCAACAACAATATCATGTAGAGAGATCATCATTTTGAGAAAGAGAAGAGAAAATCTGATTTCCAAAGCCCAAGGTATTTGAAGGCAAGAATCTCTTGAGTGCAAGGGAGAATTTTGTGTTTGATCGCAAAAAGTATTTTGAAGCTACAAATCTTCAAGATGAAAAAAAATAGATTCTCTTGGCTTCCAACCAATTGAATGGAGTAGCAAAGCTATGGTTGTAGTTCTATGTGGAGTGAGCTGAATGGTAATTTCTTGCACCAATCTTGACATGGGTAGAATTCAAAAGTGCAATAATTGGTCAATTCTAAGCTCAATGCCACACAAGCTACACAAGATAGATTGACAAAGTTGAAACATATTGGTTATGTAAGAAGCTACAATCATGCAATTCTAAAACAAAATCAAGCAACTTTTATTTACTGGAAGGTGAAGCTTGGGATCAATTTGTGAGGATCTTGCAATCACAAAACAAACTAGAGGTGATTGTGCAAGTGCCAAAACACTTGGAAGAAGCCATGTAGTTGGCTAAATGCTTTTATTCCTTGGTTGCAACAACTTGGTATTTGACCTTGACCTCCAAAGAACCTACCAATATACTACACACAAGTGGAGGAGCCGACACCAATGGAGATTGATGCTATTTAATGGGGACCACTTGGCACTACAAAGAGAGAAAAATTGCAACAAAAGTGTGGTTGTTTTTATTATTGCCAAATTGGACATTGTCTTGCTTAATGTCCACTCAAGAATGGGCAACCTAGGCAAATTGCCCAAATGGAATTTGTGGAAAGACTGATCAGGGAAACAAGGAATCCTAGCAAAAGATTTTGAGCTACCTATTAGGAACTTGATTAGTTCCAATGGGATTGAAGGCTTAGTCTATGCAAGTTTGCTTCACTTGCAAAATATGACATCTGATTGTGATTGTAAGATTTTGAAAGTTTAGAGAACTGCATGTTCATGTAATTAATAAAATAATTAAGTATTCTTATCAGTTAGTAATTGGAAATAAATTGATGGTAATATATGGTAAAAAAGTTATGCATTCTGTACCTCACATCTTGTTACATTCAAGATTGGGAAGGAGTATGTGGCATGTATGAGGTTTATAGTGGTACCTCTACACTATGATGTCATTCTATGTTTACCTTAGCTTGAACGTCATAAGGTCCAATTTGATTGGACTTGATGATAAATTCAAGTACAACACCAAGATAAGAAGTTTTGATTAGGTTGTTTGGCACTTTTGAGTAAGACACCTAAGAATAATCAATCTCAAGATGAAATTTTTGTCAAGAAAGCAGCCATATAGCAAGCTTTGAAGGAAGATAAGTCCCAAGATGGGAAGTTTGTCAAGAACGTAGCCATAAAGCAAGCTTTGGAGGAAGATAAGTCTATTTTTGCAATGTACATCAAGCCGATTATGTATGGAGAATTTGAGGAAGGCCAAAAGCCTCTTCAAGCAATGGTTGATCAAATAGTTCATGATTTTTTAGATGTATTTTTAAACCTAAGACAAAGCAAGGTCACACATCAATCATGGTGTTTGTGGATAAGCTTAGTAAGCAAATCCATTTGGCATCAACCTTTGATATTGTGGATGCTCCAACATAAGAATAGATATACTTTGACAATGTCTTCAAGTATCATGAGATGCTTCATGTACTCATCTCCAACCATGATTGTTGGAAAATTTTGGCAAGCATTCTTCTAAATACTTGGCACCAAGCTTGCTTTGTCCATGGCCTATCATCCTCCGACTGATGGACAAACCAAACAGGAAAATTGCACCCTAGGAGATATGCTTTGTGCCATCAATAATGTTCATCATACCAATTGGGATGACTATTTTGTAGTTGTTGAGTTTGCATACAATAATTCCAAACATGCAAGCACAAGATTCTCTTCTTTCTTCTTTAATTTTGGCCAAAACCCATTTGTTCCAAATTCCCTTCTTGCTCTTCCTCTATCTTATGGGCCTCATACTTCCACCTTCTTGACCACCATATCCCAAGCTCTCCAACAAGCCAAATTTCATCTCCTTGTTGCTCAAAACTGACAAAAACAACATGTGGACTACTATTGTCATGATCTCACCTTTCTACTCGATGATAAGGTCATGCTCTCCTCTAGTAACCTACCCCTCCCACTTGATACCCAAGTCCACAAACTTACTCCTAATTGGATAGAACTCTTTGATGTCACTCAAATCATCTCTCTTGTTGCTTATCAACTTGCCTTGCCTTGTCATAAGCAAATCCATTCTATCTTTCATGTTTCCAAGTTGAAACCCTTTGTTCCTAAACCATCTTCTTTTTCCACTTATGTCCAACCTCCTCCTCCTCCCATCCCTATCAACAATCATGAGGAATATGAAGTTGATTGTATCCTTGCACATCACCATATTCAATGAGGCCACCAATGATATTCAAAATACAAAGTCCTATGGAAAGGATATCTACTTCATGTCACCACTTGGGAACCTCCTTCTCATCTCCAAAATGCACAAATGGCTATCTAGGAGTTTGAAGCTTCCATGGTGCCAAGGACATCACAAACTAGTAGTGGGAGAATATGTAACATATATGGAGCTTACCAATGAGTTAGTCAAGACTAACAAAGTATCAAATAGGCCAAATTAGCTAAGAATATTCTAGAATCATCTCCAAAGCTACTTGGCATTTTCCAAGTGTTGGGTAATGTGCATGCCAAGGAGAAAGCTTCTTGGCTAGCTTAGCTTGCATGCCAAGCAGATGGCTTCTAGGAAGCTTCCCAAGAAGCTTCCTAGCTAGATTAACATGCATGCCAAGTAAGCGGCTTCTAGAAGCAACCTTGTTGAGAAGCTACCCAATTAACTTGGCTTGTACTCCAAGTAGGTGGATTTTAGGAAGCTTCTCAAGAGCCTTGCATATTTCCCTACAGATACCAAAGCTTACACCCATGTTAGGCATTTGGAGTTTCCTTTATTCAAGAGTCCCAATGTGATCTTTCACTTTGATCTTTCATTCTCCATTTCTCTCCTTAGTCTTAGTATTTTACAAATATGATGTTTTGTCTTGGTCCTTGGCTTGGTCCTTCTTTGATTTGGATTTGGAGTTGATTTTGCATCTTCATACTACTTGCCTCCCCTTGATCCTACTATATACCACTACAATATAAAGGATCCTTCTTCTTCTTCCTCCACCTTGGAAGTTACATCTCTAATTTGGAGATTTCTCCTTGCTCTTGTCATTGGTGTCTAAGACTTTGCTAGAGGTGTCTTCTTCTTTGTCCAGTAGTATGGATTCTATCATTGCTACATACTTTGCATCTGCTTCTTTGTATCTTGATAAGTGATTTTCCTTGGGTTGTTATAAGACCATTTGCTAGACCAATTACCTAAAGGTGAGAATTGGTTTGGTAATATCTTTAGAGATATTATACATGAAGGTCTAAATAGATTGAATAGAGGATTTACTAAAAGAAGATTTCCACTAATAAGGCAGAGGTAAAAAAAACACAACTTTAGAGCCAATTTTATAAACCTAAACAAAAGAATTGGACCTCAAAAATGGAATCTTTTTCCACTTAAGGAGGAAAGGTCTTGCCTTCTTGCATCTCAGTTTGTCTCATCAGAATCTTTCCAACAATATCTCTTCCATTCTATTTTCAGCTTCTTATAAAAAGATTTCCAAAATATTACTTTTGGTCAGACTTGTTTGACCAACCAAACGGAACTAAGGTTGTCATATCACTAATCTATAGATATCTAATCTAAGGACGTAGTTCCCTTGGAGTATGATCCTCTTTGCTATATAACAAAGATAGATTGCTCCAAAGGAGCATTAGAGTTTTGGGAATTCCAATATTGTGTTCTTTTGTCTTTGGAGTATTACAATTGCAAAGCAAAGTACACCTTGGATGAAAATACTTGGGAACTTCTTGTGCTCAACCTGCTTTAGCAAATTGAGCTAAGTAGAAATATAGTAAAGTGAGCTAAGTAGGTAGCTCCATCATCTTCTATAAATCTTTTATGCAGACTCCTTGCTTGAAAGTAAAACATGTTTGCATAGTTGACAAGTTCTCTTTAGTACATATACTGAAGAAGACAACTTGATTGTTGGTAAGATAAGTTGTTCTCAACATCTTCAACAAATTTATAACTGCCTCCATTATTTCTCTTTGGATTGGGTCCTTATAACTACCCCCGTCCATCCATTGTTCTTAGATCACTTGTTTGTGAAGGTCACTTTGATGTCTTTTGTCAATGCCTTATCTATGAAATTTGTCTCCAATATCATGGCCCTTGTTAGTCTTTCATTTGGTTTGAGAAAATTTCTCCAATTTTTTGGATCTAGTTGTAAGGGTTTACTCTTAGGTCCCATTCAATCTCTCCTTCCTCTTCCTCATCTCATGGATCATTCCAAAGCCATTCAACTCATAATTCCAAAGCAAGAAACCAATATGCATGCCCTAGATCACTTTACTCTTGTAGTGAATTGCCCATTTGTTGATTTTTGGACTACAAAGGATTGCTTTGGGGATCTTTCTCATGAGAATCTAGACTAACACCAAGTTTCTTATCAAAGTTGGATATAAAGGCAAAGGATGCATAACTACAGAGGCTTACTAAGACTTAGAAGTTCTAAGATCACTTGAATGTGAGAATGAAATCACTTTATGAAAAGTGAAATTGATTAGTGTGCAATTTGTTTTATAGCCAGATTCTTCCTTCATCATTCTAAAATGCTTTAGTAGTTTGTGAGTCATCCTTCTCCACACTTGCAAACAAAACCTTTGGTGAGTAGTCCTCTTCAGTACATGAAAACTCTTTGTTGAATGCAAATAGTTTCCCTTGAATGTACATGGTCTTTGGCGGCAGTATTTTAACTATGTGGCAATCCATTGAAATTGATGTATGGTCTTTGGGTACAAAGGTACTTGGAGTTGAGTTCTTTGACTCCAATTATCCTTTGAATTTGTCTAACTTTGCATTCTTCCTTTAGAGTGCCTTTAGCTTTGTGCTTGTTCCCTTTGTACTATGACATGTAAAGATACAACTCTAAAGGAAACCCAACTAAGAAGTTTTCCTTCCTAAACAAGAAATTGTTCTACTATGTCTTTAGAAACAAGAGTGAAATTAACAAAAAGAATTTTTGTTGTTAAAATGTGTGTGCCATAGTTAAGAATTTAATTCTTAGAAGCTTTGCTATTTAAAGTTATTGTAAGAAATTGAGGAGTTTTTATAGTATGAAAAAATTAATTAGTTTCATAAATTTTTTTCTAAGTTTATAGAACTAAACAAGAAATCAAAATGATTAAGATGCATTAAATCTTAGTATTATCCTATATATATATTTAGAAATAGATCTTCAATATTTAAAGATAGTTTTAATATTTTCCTTGAGTCTCCTTGTGATAACAAATTTTACCAAATAGTAGTAAAATGGCAAGAACAAGTAGTTCCTTCAAGGATATGAATCAGAAATAACTAGAATTGAAGAAAGTATCACTATTTTGCAATTTGATTATTATTTCCTATTTAACCTCTTGGGTAGAAACCACCACAAGAAGTGGATAGTGTTGACCATTGTGGCACATTATAGAAAAGGGAAAACTAAAGATCACTTTCATTATAGTAAATTCCAAATAAATCCTAAAGGTGATGGTTCACTCCCCTTTCAATGTCTCTCCACCCCAAAGGCCTCAACTTGAAAGGTTCCAAGTTACTCTTTCTAGAAGACACAACTCCAAAGGAGTTTGTACATTGGCCAAATATGTTTGACTTTTGCTTTTGTGGTACTCCTCCTACTCTTGCTCATCTATGATCCTTCAATGCAATGCTTTCATCATTCAAAATTGCAAGGATATCACACCCATTGTAAATGTGAATGTTTTCTTGCACTCAAGACCTTGTGTTCATACTACAAAGGTTTCCTTACTAGGACTCACAAAGGAATCCATTGACACTCAAGTTGTAGGCAATTAACAACAGAGGATATAGAAATCTCTTGTTAAGCTTTGATGGAAGATGAATGAACTAGATTTCCATTGGGCTTGTGCCTTAATTCCTTTCTTTGCCCAAACTCAAAGCAATGGTGGAAGTCTCTTGAGATCTGGTGTTTGCATCTATATTATGCATTGGTAATCCTAACTTCCTACCTTATCTTAACCTAATCACATGTAGGTTAACTAAGCACCTTATATATGTTAGTGAAGGTGTTATATGGTTCCCTGAATTTCCAAAGTAAGGAAGGTATGATGATTTTTAATAGTTTTGGTAAACAACAAGGAAGTTAATAGTGGAAATAATAAAGGAAATAAGGTTTCCAAAGGCTTATTGTTTTTCAAGTATCTCTCAAGTACCTTAGGATCTCTCCATTTCTAATTGTTTCCTCATAGGAAAATCTATATGCCTTGGATTACTACATTTTGGTGCATAGTGTATTATTAAATATCAATTTTTCCTCCAAAGACAATTTGAAATTTAAACATGTTTGTACTTATAACTCCAAAGATGAAAATTAGAAGGTTTGTATAACTCTGAAAGCCACCCATTACAAAGGTCTTTGGATTACTTCCTACAACTATGAATAAATTCTTTCAATGAAGCATCTTTGGTATAAATTTTCTATTGCAAAGACCTACCTTTGGCTCTAAAATGCCTAACTAGGAGATCACTTTGCTCCTTATCTCCAACTATCTCTATCAAATAAGTATCACATGTCTCTATGAACTTCCTATTTGAATGCTCTTTGAGCCAATAAGAAAATTGATCCATCTTCTCCTCCTCATAGGTCTCTCCTTCCAATTTTTGACATTGCAACTTGAGCTCATGAATTTTTGCCTTCATTGCTCTTAATTAACCTTCTTCCTCCAACCTACTTACAAAATATCCATGGTTTCCTCCAACTATTGGATCAACTTTTGCTTCTTCTCCTCCAAGTGTTGGATCTTCATCTTCATCTCTTCTTGTAGCTCTTCCTACATTTAGACTCAATTTTCCTCCTTCTCCTCATTCTCCTTCTTTAGCTTTAAAACTATCTCTTCAAGTTTTATATCCACTTTGTTATAATACTTGCTAAATTGTATATTTGTAGTAACAAAGTGAATCGTGGCTTTCTCCATCTCTCCTTGGATGCTCTACACTTCCTCATCCCTTGCATTCAATTGCTCTTTGTTGCCTTGTTTTTTGACTTGGCTTTGAGCCAAAGAGCTCTCATTCCTCCTAGCAACCTCCATATTTCTTCTTCCTTCTCCATTTGCTTTGCAAGAAGCAAGTAGTTTGTGTCTTTCCCTTAAAGTTCTTTGCACTAGAACTTTGGAATTCTTGGTGTCATTCTTGTACTAAATTTTTCACCTTCTCTATCTCCTTGTTCACGTTGGCCTACTCTACCCTTATCATGTAGGAGGATTTATGCAATTTTCATACAAGAGAGGTGTAATCGATAATATCTTCTTAAGAGTCTTGGTATATCAATATGATTTGCTCTATCAACTCCAAGATTTGCCCCACCAAATGTATCACAAACTTTGATCCCTCAATTATCAAAGCTTTGCTTCCTTGGAAGATGGGTTCACACCTTATTGTTTGTACTACCTCCAAAGATGCTTCCTCTTTACCCTTGATGTCTATCATTTCTTCTACTTGTCTTCGAGTTGCATGGGTTTTTCTTTTATGTCCTTCTTCTCTCCTTTGATCTTGAGTCCACCTTTGGCATGGTTTTGATATTCTATGATTTTGCCTTTGGCCTCACTTCTTGATTATACTACCTTTAGGGTGGACTTTGTCCTTGAGATGGGGACCTTCTTGATCCTCCTTTTCTTGGACCAACTTCTCCTTTAGCACCATCTGATCTCTAGTGTAACCAATCATGCATCTTTGTAATCATCAACTTCTTTGGACCTAGTTGCTAACTACTGTAGGGTGAGAGATTTTTCTTCTTCTTTGTCTTCTTCATTTTCTGTGTCTTTGGCTTCTTCTTTCAAAGATTCTTCCACAACTTATGGATTCTTCCTTTGTCTTCATAGGTTTTGGCAATCTTGCAGGCATTGACCTCTTTCTTTTCTTCTTCTTCATTGTCATTCCTTCTTTGTCCACCATCACAAACTTCCATATGTTCTTGTACTCCTTATTTGCAAGTTGTATTTCTGAATGAGAGATGTATGTTTGGTTGTGTGTGAAGTGGAACATCAGATGCAAGTGGTTGGGAAACTTCTAACTCTTTACCTTGGTCAAAATATTTAATCTCATATAGAAATATATGGCAAAGGATGCAATGTCACTCCACTACAATCACCTTTTTTCAACATGCTTCTTGTCCATAAATAAAACATATGAGCATAGTTCACAATTATTCTTGCACATGTATTTGAAGAAGATTGCTTTACTATTATTGAAATCATTTGTCCTCTTTGGATTAATTAGATTTATAATTGTCTCCACCACCATCCTTTGAGTTGGGTCCTTTTAACTACTCACTATCCATCTATTGTTGGTTCTTGGGTCCTCAAAGGAAGCAATAATGGTCTTCTCCATCTTTGCATTGGGTCTTTTGTATTGAGTATTGAATGTTATTGCACCCAATGTGAATTCTTTGTGCTAAAGATATTCCTCCATTGCTCTTCTTGCCATCCAAAAAAGATTGCCAGAAAGGTCTCCTTGCTCAGTCTCTTCTTAACATCTTAACTCTTGGATAATGACTACATTGGTCAATTCCTAATTCTATAGCAAGAAAGCAAGGCGCTTGCTTTGGATGACTTCTGACCAAACACCCACTGCCCACTTGTTGATTGCTAGGGCATGCAAGATAAGTTCATGAACTCTCTTCCTTGGCTTGGGTGCAAACACCATGTTTCCTATCAAATAAATTTTGATTACAAAGGCAAAGATGAAGGATGGAGCTCAAAGGCAAAGGCGGAGATAACTACAATGGCAACAAGGAACTACAAAGGACTACAAATTCTAAGCATTTCTTTAGCTCTTGACTAAAGTTGAATGGAGAAAGTAACATTTGAGGGAGCAACCACTCGAACTTAAAGTAAAACATTATTTATAATTGGCATTGAGTGATTGAGTAGTTGGTGAGCCATTGCATTCATCACATGCACATAACACCTTTGGTGAAGAGTCCTTCTCCACACATACAAAGCTCTCATTGAATGAAAATGGGTTTTAGCAATAGTTTTTAACTAGATGGTGGTGCATTCCAATTGATGTATGTCCTTCATATGCAATGCAGTCTAGGCCAAAGGTATTTGAGGACAAAGATCTTTAGAGGTGAAGGTCATGTGTACATGTGTTCTTCATCCCCAACCACTTTTGAGAGCCTTTGGCACTTTGTACTTGTTTCCCTTGTACCTTTGCATGAACACACACACACACACACACACACAAAAGGAAGTTCATCTAGGAAGTTATCCTAAACAAGAAATTACTCTATCTTATCTTTACAATCAAGAGAAAAATATATAATTGTAAAAATGTAAGCATCCTATACTCCCCTCCTCCTCAAATATTAGAGCTCATATGAACATAAGGAATGTCTTCTCATTTGGGCATAAGTATAATATCTCTGGACTTGTTAGCCATTCACTTGGATGGCAATCAAGTTCCCTTCTAGATCAACTACTTGAAAAGATCCATTGTCATAGACCTTGAAAACTTGGTATGGTCCTATCCATCAGAGGTGCAACTTTTCAAGAACCATTTTTTTTGCTATAATATAATAAAACTAAGTCTCCTCTTACAACCATTACCTATTTGATCTTCTTGTCATGTTGTCCTTCCTCTAAAATTGGTTCACCTTTGAATCTCTCATAAGTCTTCTCTCTTCTCCTCCAAGAGCATTAATTGCTATATCCAAAGGTTTTGACTCTCTTCTTTAAATAATAGTCCTTTGGAGAGAATCATGTACATAGGCTCTTCAAACTCCATTGGTAAGATTGGATATAACTCGTATGTTAAAGAATAAGGAGTTTGCTTGGAGTTGATTTTTTTCACTAGGTGCACAAGGCTACCAACAGCTTAGTATCTCAATCATATGCAGAATTGAAAATCACCTTGTTCAAGATCTTATGTAGGAGGCCATTAGCCTTTTCTATTAGGCCATTTGTTTCAAGTTATGAGGAGTGATCTTCCAATGCTTAATCTAAAATACTTAATGAGGGACTTCACTAAGTTGTTCAAGAAATGCACTCCCTTGTCACTGAACAACTCTAAGGGACACCAATACCAAGAGATGATATTGTAAAAGAAGACTTCCACTACCATTCCATATCATCTCTACAAGTGGCTTCAACTTCAACCATCTTTGTTGTATAGTTGGTACAAACCCAAATGCATCAGTTTTGAGTAGTTTTTGTTGTATGTTGTATTGGAATATGAAGTCTATTCTCCACTTTTTGAATAGTGCTAAGGGTATAATGGGTCTCAAGGGCTATCAAGTGGTTGAGTGAGTCTTCTAATGCATTTGCATGCATCACAGTTTCAGATATATTTGTATACCTCCTTGTACATGGTCAACCACTAGTAGCTAAGTGCTTGGATCTTCTTCATATATTTTTCAAGGCATAATGATCTCTTGTAGCTTCCACATGCAAGGATTATATCACTCCTCCCACTTCATATGATTTGAGATAATGCCAAAGAATTTTATGTCCTCACATCTTGAAATAGAATATTTCCCTTTAGTTTGTATGGGCACATCTTGTGAAGGAAGATTACTTTTTGCTACAAATCCATCCCTATGGACCACTACATTGTAAAAAGATATATGTACTCTACCAAGTAACACATGGCCTTCATTGTTGAAATTTGAAAGAGCTCTTCATTTAACAAGTCATTGTCCAAATCTTTGGCTTGACCTTTGGTTTTGAGTCTGGATAGAAAATCTGCATTCTCATGAACCACTCCATTCTTCACCTACACCATGTAGGTAAATGGGTACATGAGAGGCACCCACCTTGTTATTTGCCCAAATAAATCTACTTTCTTCACTAAGTGATGTAACACGTAATGGTCTACATAGAAGACACATTCATATCCTAACAAATAGTGATGAAACTTCATGCAAGCATACACTATTCTTAAAGCTTCTCTCTTAATGGTGGTGTAATTTTTCTCAACATTAGATAGTTACTTACTTGTATAGCACATTAGAACTCCTTCTTGTTATCACTCATTTGGTAGAGTACCATTCCAATTGTAATTGATGATGTATCTATATACACATGGAACATACTTTCCCAATTAGGGGCTTGCATCACAAGAGCTTCCACTAATTGAGTTTTTAGGTGGAGGAGTTTGTAAGGTGAGGGAGTGCTCTTCTTCTTCCTCCTCTTTCAAAGATTGCTCCATGACATGTGGATTCTTCCTTTGCCTTTTTATAGTTTTGACAATCTTGCAAGTGTTGGACTCTTCTCATCTTCATGGTCATTCCTTCTTTGTCCACATTCACTAGCTTCTTTGTCTTCTTGTAATCCTCATCTGAAAGTTTTTATTTTTGAATGAGGGCTTTACCTTTGGGCTATGTGGTGAAGTGGCACATCAGATGCCAGTGGTTGAGGAACTTCTTCTTCTCTACCTTGGTTAAGAGATTAATCCCATGAAGGGCAAAGGGTATATCACTCCACCATACTCTTCCAATTCTTCAAGCAAAATCTTCATCTACAGATAAAACATGTGAGCCTAGTTCTCTAGTTCTCCTTGTGACATATATATGAAGAAGATGGCTTGGTTTTTATTCAAATAGGTTGTCTTTTTCTACTTAAAAAGCTTCATAATTGTCTCTACCATCATCCTTCAAGATTGATCCTTGTAATCCTTGACCCACACTCCATCCATTGTTGGTTCTTGGGTCCTTGAAGGAAGTAATGATGGTCTTCTTCATCTTTGCATTAAGTCTGTTGTTTTGAGTATAATTTTTCATTGCCCTAAAAATTCTTTGGGCCAAAGATATTCCTCCTTTGCTCCTCTTGCCATGCAAAAACTATTGCACCGAAGGCCTCCTTGCTCTCTCTTTCCTTGATTTCTCAACTTCTAAATAATGGCTACATTGCTAATTCTAGAGCAAGAAAGCAAGGCACTTGCTTTGTGTAATAATATGGAGTTTATTAATGAGTTAGTCAAGACTAGCAAAGTAACAAGTAGGCCAAATTAGCCAAGAATTATAAGAATATTCTAGAAGGATTTAGGAAGCTACTTGGTACTTTCCAAGTATTGGGTAATGTGCATGCCCAGTAGCAACTTCTAGGAGGAAGCTTCTTGAGAAGCTTCTTGATTAGCTTGGCTTTCACTCTAAGAAAGAACTTTTAGAGTGCTTCTTGAAAAATTTCTCAAGAGCCTTGTATGTTCTCTATAAATACCAAAACCAAAGCTTGTGCTAGGCATATGGAGTTTCTTTCATTCAAGAGTCCCAATGTGATCTTTCACTTTGATCTTCCATTCTCCTATTTCTCTCCTTAGTATTTTACATTGGTATTAGAGTAGGAATGGGATGGATGGGATTTATGGACCATCAAACCCATTTCCACCAAACCATTAAGATTTTTGTACCCATGAACTACCAAAGTATCATTTCATGTACTTCATCATCTTACATTTTAGGTACAATTTTTTGGATACAATCATCTTGTCTAATGAACCTTTGGTACTTTAGCTTGTAACTTACGGAGAACGATAGATGCATTGGATCTAAGTGTTAACTTAGATAAGTTGTAGATATTTTGATAGAGTAGTAGCCATGGTGGCAATGACCAATGTTATTATTGCCATGTAGCAACAAATTGAGCACCTTACTTGATTGTTGGAAGAACAAGATTATCAACGACAAGAGCATATAAAGAGAGCATCATTTCAAGAAGGAGAAGAGCAAATCTGATTTCCAAAGCCCAAGGTATTTGAAGGCAAGAATCTCCTAAGTGCAATGGAGAATTTTGTGTTTGATTGTGAATGATTTTCTAAATGTACAAATCTTCAAGATGATAGAAAACAAATTCTCTTGGCTTCAAGCCAATTGGATGAAATGGTAAAACTATGGTGGCAATTTCAAGTAGAGCAAGCTGAATGGTAGTTTGTTGCGCCAACCTTGACATAGGAAGAATTCAAGAGAGCATTAATTGGGCAATTCCAAGCTATAAATGTCATACAAGCCACACAAGATAGGTTGGAAAAATTGAAGTAGATTGGTTTTCTAAGAAGCTACATCACTCAATTCAAGAACACCATAATGAAAATTCCAAATATATTAGAAGATGAAGCTTTGGATCAATTTCCAACGGGCTTGAAGTCACGCGCCAAATTGGAAATGACCATGCAAGAGCCCAAAGACTTAGAGAAAGCCATACAATTGGCTAAGCACTTTGATTTCTTGGTTGCAACAACTTAGTCTTGAACTCGACCTTCATCAAAGCTACCCACACACTACACATGAGTGGAGGAGCATGCACCAATGAAGATTGATACCATTCAATGGTCACCACTTGGCCCTATACATAGGAAAAGAATGTGACAAAATGGTGGTTACTTTTATTATCACCAAATTGGGTATCATATTGTTGAATGTTTGCTCTAGAATGGATGACACCAAAAATAGCCCAAATGAAGTTCATGGAACATGATGATTAGGGAAATAAAGAATGCTAATAGAAGAATTCAAGCCACCTACTTGGAACTTGATTAGTTCAAAAGGGATTGGAGGCTCCACTTATGCAAGTTTGCTTCATTTGCAAGGTATGATATTTGATTGTGGTTGTAGGATTTTGATTAATTTTAGGAGTTTAGAATATTTCATGTCCATACAATTAGCAAAATAATTAAGTTCTTATCAAGCCAGCAATTGGAAGTAGATTGATGATGTTGGATGATAGAAAGAGTTTTACACTTTGTACCTCACATCCTATTACATTTAAGATTGGGAAGGAGTGTTCGTAGTATATTAGGTTTGTAGTGGCACTTCTACACTATGATCTCATCCTAGGTTTGCCTTAAATAGTCAGCCCCAAGATGGGAAGTTTGTTAATAAAGTAGCCATATAGTAAGCTTTGGAGGAAGCTAAGTCTATTTTTGCACTATGGATCAAGCCAATTGAAAATGGAGAAACTGATGAGGGCTAGAAGCCTCATCAATTAATGGTTGATCAAATAGTTTAAGAGTTTGAAGATGTGTTTCCAAATGATTTGCCAAAGGGATTACACTCCAATTGTGGTATGTCTTTCAAGATTGAGTTATTTCCAAGAAGTACTCAAGTGAATACACTTATCTATTAGCTCTAACCAAAGGAGTAATACAAGCTTTGAACAACAATGATGGAGTTTTTGGAGAAGGATTTCATACAACATAGTACATCTCTTTGGAGAGCACCGGTATTATTTGTTCCAAAGAAGGATGGAGGACTTCATTTTTGTATTAATTATCATGGCCTCATTAAATAAATAATGAAGAATACATATTCCTTGTCTCAAATTTGATGACTTGCTTGATCAATTGAGTGGAGCATAATACGTCTCCAAGTTGGATCTCCAAAGCGGCTATTGGTGAATTTGCATTAATAGGGAGGATGTGCAAAAGACTACCTTTTGTACAATGTATGAGTATTTTGAATGGAGAGTTCTACCTTTTGGGCTCACTAATGCTCCAACAATCTTCATGGATCATATGCATTGGGTGTTGGATGGGCTATTGGATTGGTACATGGTGGTGTCCTTGGATGATATTTTAATCTATAGCAAGATGGAGGCAAAAATGAAAATCACATGTGAGAACCTTAGATAAGCATGTCAAGGGAAGTTTTACTACAAGAAGTCAAATTTACCTTTTGGTAGAAGGAAATTACCTTCTTGGGTCATAAGATCTCATCAAAAGGGACCAAGATGGAAGATGAGAAAATCAAGGCCATTACTGATTGGCCTACTCCAAAAGATGTCACAAAAGTATGAGCATTTAATGGATTGGTAAGTTTTTACCAACAATATATCCACTATTATGCTCAAGTAACCACACCATTGATTGACCTCTTGGGGAAGACCTCAAGCTTTCAATGGACCACCAAGCACAAAGAAAGATTCAAGAAGCTAAAACATATGGTGTCTTCAAGACCCATTCTTCAACCATATGATCTTCAACTACCTTGTGTATTTGATTTCAATGCTTCTAACTTTGCCATTGGAGTTGTGTTGCAGCAAGAATTTTTAAATGGGCTACATCCCATTGCCTTTATGTCGTGCCAAGTAAACACCACACAAATAAAATACTTTGCACAAGATCAAGAACAACTAGCAATGATATAAGCCTCCAAGGTATGGAGAGGAGGTATTATCTCTTGGAGAAACAAGTGATCATGTAAACCTATCACAAATGTTGCAGGCATTACATTTGAAGCACATGAAGAGTCAACATCATCAATGGGAGGAACAACTAAAATTGTTTGACATCAAATTTGAATACAAATCTGGTAGGTTCCATGTCGTCTCTGATTCTCTATCATGACAACTTGATTCAAAGTCTCTTTCTCTCATCACAATAGCAATTACAATAGTGTCAATTGACTTGAAAGTCCAAATCAAGTTTAGTATAGCTTTACAACAAGAACACTTCTTTCAAATAATACAAGGTCATCTTGCAGCATATGACAAGGAATATAACACCTCCCACAAGGAAGGCCTTTTATTATATGAGAATTGGATCTATGTTCAAGCCCAAGGGTAATCTACAACTTACGCACCTTCAAGAAGCCCATGATTTACCAATTGTTGGTCACATGGATGTGGACAAGACCTTAGGTATCCTACAATGCCAATTGTGGTGGCCCAACATAGCACAAGATGTTTGAGAGATTTTTTGACCTTGTGAGAGTTGCCAAGGTAACAAAGCAAGTAACTAGAAACTGGGTGGCCTCCTTCAACCGCTTCCTTTCCCATCTACTCTATAGTAACACATGAGGTTAAATCTCATCACCTCTTTGCCCAAGACAAAGCAAGATCACATAACAACATAGTGTTTTTGGATAAAATTAGTAAACAAATTCATTTGGCACCAACCTTTGATATAGTGGATGCTCCAACATTGGCCCAAATCCACTAAAATTTCTTCAAGCATCATGGGATGCCTTGTGTGTTCATCTTCAATCATGATCCTCAATTCATTGGAAAATTTTAGCAAGCACTCTTTTAGATACTTGGCACCAAGTTTGCTTTGTCCATGGCCTATCATCTTCATACTGATGGACAAACCAAGGATGCAAATCACACCTTGGAGGATATAAATTCTGCTTTTATCAATGTTCACCATACCAATTGGGATAAATATCTTGCAAGTATTATGTTTGCAAGCAATAATTCCAAACATGCAAGCACTGGATTCTCTCACTTCTTCCTTAATTTTGGCCAAGATCCACTTGTTCCAAATTCCCTTCTTGCTTCTCTTCCATCTTATGTTACTTAGACTTCCACCTTCTTGACCATAATATTCCATCCCTATAACATGCCAAATCTCATCTCTTTGTTGCTCAAAATTATCAAAAACAATACGTGGACCAACATCATTGTGATCTTACCTTTCAACTTGATGATAAGCTCCTACTTTCTTCTCATAATCTACCTTTCCCCCTTGATACATATGTTTGTAAACTTGCTCCTAATTGGATAGGTCCATTTGATGTCACACAAATCATTTCTCCTGTTGCTTCCTGAATTGCCTTGCCTTGTTACATATGCATCCATCCTATCTTTCATATTTCCAAGTTGAAACTCTTTGTTCTTGATCCATCTTCCTTTTTCTCTTGTGTCTAATTCCTTCCTCCTCCCATCCGTATGCATGGTCATGAGGAGTATGAAGCGTATTATATCCTTTCATATTGCCACATTCAATGTGGTCGCCAACAATATACAAAGTACAAAGTCCTTTGGAAAGGGTATCCCCTTCATGATGCCACTAAGGAGCCTCTTTTTCATCTCCAAAATGCACAAATAGCCATCCAAGAGTTTGAACCTTCCATAGTGACAAAGACATTACCATCTAGCGGTGGAGTTATATGTAATAATATGGAGTTTACCGACAAGTTAGTCAAGACTAAAAAAGGAGCAAGTAGGCCAAATTAGCCAAGAATTATAAGAATATTCTAAAATCATTTAGGAAGCTACTTGGTACCTTCCAAGTATTGGGTAATGTGCATGCAAAGTGGTGACTTCTAGGAGGAAGCTTCTTGTGAAGCTTCTTGGTTAGCTTGGCTTGCGCTCTAAGAAAGCAACTTTTAGGAAGCTTCTTGAGAAGCTTCTCAAGAGCTTTGTATATTCTCTATAAATACCAAAACCCAAGCTCATATTAGGAATTTGGAGTTTATCTCATTCAAAAGTCCAAGTGTGATGATTCACTTTGATATTCCATTCTCCTATTTCTCTCCTTGATCTTTTACACTTTGGATGACTTATGACCAAACATACACTACCCTCTTGTTGATTGTTGGAGCATGCAAGATAACCTCAAGCATAACTCTCCTCCTTGGCATAGGTGCAAACACCATATTTCATACCTAATAAAATTTGAATACAAAGGTAAAGGTAACGATTGGAGCTCAAAGGCAAAGGTGATGACAACTTTAAAGGCAACAATGAACTACAAAGGATTGAAATTCTCAAAGCATTTCTTTAGCTTTTGATTGAAGTTGAGCACAAAAAGTAAAATTGAATCAATATGCACTTGAATTTATAGTGAAATTCCATCAATCATTGGCATTCAATGATTGATTTGTTGATGAGAAATCTCTTTCCTCACATGAGAATGACCTTTGGTGACTAGTCCTTCTCCACACAAGCAAACCCCTTGTTCAATATGAACAATCTTTGGCGGTAGTTCTCTAACCAAGTGACAGTGTAGGCAAATTGATGTACATCCCCTGGATGCAATCCTGGCAAAGCCAAAGATCTTTAAAGGCAAAAAGGTCATTTATACCTATTTTCTTTTTCCTCTACCACCCCTTTGGACTTGTTTTATTTGGTATTCTTCCTTCCAAGTGCCTTCAAATTCATACTTGTTTCCCTTGTACCCTTGCACACTCCATTGGAAACTTCAACTAAGAAGTTCTCCACACTAAACTAGATTTTTCCTTTGTATCTTGCCTTTGCAACCATGAGCAACATTAACAAAAAGAGCAAATTTTGTGAAAATGTGTGCATCTCATTCCTCGCATGTATGAAGTAATGAAATATAAAACCCAAAGATCAAAAAGATGAAAACAAAATACAAATCATATGCAACCACAATAAAAATATAATTTCTAACAATAATTATTCTATTCAAAATAATAAATAATTCTTTATAGTTATAAGATTCAACTATATATAATATTTTTCTTTATTTTTTACCACTTCTTTGATATCATAACCTTATGTATAAAAAAGTATAGAACTCTATAATTCTGTATGTAACACTATACTAAATGATTTCTTATTATAATAGTTTAGAAAGGTAGTATGATCCTAATGAAACTATAAAGACTATAATAATTAATAAATAAAACTCTTTAAATATAGTGATATTATAAGATTAAGAATGTCACAATTAACATTACTATATGACAATAATGAGAATTAATAATGAGAAGAAAACACATATTTGGGTATGTATAATTATTATTTGCAAAGTTAATTTATTATTTTCTAAGAAGTTTTAGTATAATTTTTATTAATTAATTTTCATTAAAATAAAAATATTCTAAAATAAAAATATTACCAAAATTTATATTAATAAAAACACTCTACATATTTTTTGTAAAACAACCAATATAATATGCTTATTAAATTCAAAGTTGAATCTGAGGATGATGTCTTAATAAGTAAGACAAGAACTTAACATAAAGGGAAAGGCAACCACGTAGAATGCATGAAGGATGGGAAAATCCCATCAAGCTGTACAAGGGAGAGAAAAAATATGTAAAATGGAGCTAAGTCCCAATAGTATCAATATGAGAAATCTGCACTGCCATACATATGATATCCACGCTATGCAAGTCGGAATGTCTACAAACTACTAGAGCATCTGAAGAAGCATCACACTTAGTGTGATTGCTCTCCTACGGATTGCACAAGCCAATGCTCTCTATAGAACAATGGACACACATTGTCTAAAGTATGCTACAAAGTATGAGAGTGTGAGTGGTACCTCCTAACATCTAATATGATAAGATCTCATGCACTCCTTAACAAATATGTCAAACATCGTGTCCATCGCTCCATGTAACTCCAAGGCTAGAGGAACAAAGAAGTGACCTCGTTGCATACCCCTATAGTTGGAGATCTTGCGTCTCCAAGTGTTGTTGCTCCACTTGTTGGTCATCCAAGAGGATGAGCAACCACTCCTTCCAAAACTGCATCATGCCTAGGATTTATAACCACAACATCCGCCACTATCAACGATCATCTTGGACCAAGTATAAGTCTGCTCTGATACGTGTTGTATGCGAAACATATGAATGCTTGGATACCTCCAAGCAAGGTATCTACTCTCTTGTGACATAGCAAACACTATATCCTTGATGGCATCATTGGTAGCTATCTTGTGTCTTCCAAAAGGACACAATGTCATATGAACCGTTGTCATGTGTAACATAAAGGTAGGAATCAATAAATCAGTAACTTTGATATACTTTAATAATTTAGGATTACTTTGATAATTAGAATTGAGCCTCCATATTTAATAATATATCAGAAATGGGTTTGTATTAAGTTTTAATTAAGTTTTCTAATAATAATCCTCAATCTTTAATTCACTCTTTGATATTTTGTTTAGAAAAAAACTTCTTTGATTGTAAGCCAAATTTCTAAATTCATCACATGGCTCATTTGGTTAAACTAATAGCAAAATATATCTTGGTATACCATCTCTTGATATATTCAAATATACTTTCAAACCAGGTATCATAGAGATATGTCATGGACATACTTTGATTATTAAAGATTCTTCAAGAATTAGATGTGAATATTCCTTTCCAGATCAATCATAAATTATTTTATTTCTTATAAGATAGAAAATTTCACTATTATATTATGATGTATATAAATAATTTTTGATAATTCGGACTCCTAAAAAATGTGTAGTCCGTTATTTGATTACAAAAAATAATACTAACTTAAGAAGGTAAGTTTTAGCTTAAATCTTATATATATATATATATATATATATATATGAGAGACATGCAAGAGAGAAAGTAATTATGTTTATATTTTTAATTTCCAATGACTTTATATCTAGGTTTAATTATAAGAAAATTTGGTTCTATTTGACAAAAATTAAAAGAGGTTTTTAACTCATCATGATAATTTAAAATGTACATTTGATTAAAAAACTACACAAATTATATAGTTAGAATCTTTGGTGATGTTCTTGCATGATTGATTTTGAAAAAGGAATCTATTAACAAGAATATTCAAAAAGTTTTCTGAACAATCATAACCATTGAGAATTAACACTTAAATAGAAGGTTATCAAAATTTAAAGATCATTCTTTCATATTATTTCACTATCAGTAGATTTATTAAAAAAAAAAATTTTAACTAGAAAATTCAAAGAAGTTTTTGACTCCTTGTTGGTTGAAATTAACACAAAAATAAAAGTTACAAAAACCACATACATAGAATTTTCTACACTAAAGGACTAGGGACTTGAATTTTGTATTAGGCTATATTGGAGTTTTATTGGTTTTATCCTAAATTTGGTAAATATCATATTCAGGAGAAAAATGACCTTTTAATTTTAGAATCACCAATTTAGATTTCAGAGTTCTTAAATAATAAAATAAATGAATATGATCATTTTATTGACAAGGAATAAAATTAATCATATATTTTTATTCCTAAAAATAAATCCTTATTTTCTATGATTTTGATTTTAATGAATAGAACATTCAAAGAGGTATCCAATGCTATTATAACAACAGGAAGAGTAGAATAGACTAAAGAATTACAGATTTTCATCAATTGCATTCCTGCCGTTTCTAAATTTGACCCAAAATAATATATTCTTAAAACCCAAGTATAAATTTTCTTAATGCTAATCCTAAAATTTCAAATCTAAAGACATATTATTGATTAAAAGCATGTACACCTGGTAACTGCAGACTTTTCTTATTTCAAATTGTAATTTGATAGTGCATGATAATGATACGTTGTCCAATGCAGAATATCCATTCCTATATTTTTCCTAATGTGCTTAATATTTGGTTAAAATTATATATATTTTAATTAAATATATTTTAGTATTTAATTTTTATTACCTATTTTATTAAGGAACTTTACTAAATGAAGTTCTTGAAAATTGTTTGTGGAAGAAATTTGTTTCATTCTTGTTCAAAATTATGCTTGTGAAGAGTATTATCTGTATAACTTTCAAAAGTCCTCTTTTTCTTTCTAAATTCTGTACTAACAATAAGTAAGGTGTCTTTAACATTTTAAACATTAGACAAATCTTTAGATTAAATCCAATAGATATTTATGCTAATTGTTTGAACATAATTTGAGGTTTTAACTAGTAGCGGTAATGTTTACGATGATGCAAGTATTCTAGGTCATATTTACCATGAAGCAACTACTCTGGGTTATATTTGGGTCATTGTCGTACTTGCACGTTACTCCTATTGAAATAAGAACTGAGAGTGGTTCTATTGATTAATTATTCTTTTTATTTGTTTGATTAATGAATCCCTTCCTGATTCAGAAAATGATTTAATTCCACATGAAATTATAATTACAATTGCAATTAACAAGCATCGACCACCCAATCACAATATGTACAAAGAGAGTGATTTGGCTTCTTCGATCGTAAGCAATGTTGAACGCTAGCCGCAACACTGATGACAAGGATTCGTGACGTCATAGACAGACGATGTGTAAAGCGCTCCTGCTTTGGCCAAGTCATCAGGTGATGATGATATGGCGGTTATATACACGTCGTCAGGGAAGCCGATGTGTCGAAAGACAAACATTACTGGTGTTCTCCCTTATGGGACAGAGTTTGCATTCTTCGGGCACTGCAGTTTACGCCACTGTCGGCATTTTCGCAGTATTCTATGCTATTTTGCATCACACGGAGTTTATTCTCATCTCCTAGCTCCCCTGAGGAGAAACCCCAGGGCCCCGGTCTGGGGTTTGGTTCTCTGGCCTGGGGCGTGTGACTGGCTGTGGCTTTCTTTGTTCCTTAGCGATCGGGCTGCCCCGCGACAATGATTAGAACACATGTGTCGTTCATTCGTCCGTCTAACTCGATGAGCACATTCGTTTGCTAAATTGAGCTTCAGCTTTGACGAGAGAGTTGGTGGTCCAGAAGTATCTGAGATTATGTCGTATCTAAATCAGGTGCTACATTGCTTGATCCACCCCTCCCTCTATGTGGTGTCTTGAAGCAGAATTCTGTTCGTGTAACTCCGTGATCTTTTAACGTGGTCCTGTAGTATTTCCTTGCACTTTGGAGATTGGAAGGAAGTAATAATATGTTGCTGTGTTCCAATGGTGGAATCAGTAAACATATTGCCAGATCTGCTGGCGTTGCACGAGAAGTTTGAACCTAATGGATCCGACGAGGCGCTCGTTTCATTGATTGGAAAATTTCCGATCCAATTCTTTAGCTAGCCTAATGGCAACCAAGACGTCGAGGGGAAGTTTTTCCTTTGAGCTCCTAGCGAACAGTAGTCTTGGCGATGGAGATCATGGAAATCTGTATGCTGATGACCACGCAGCAGACGAGAAAAGTGATAAACCTCGCCGCAGGCGTCGGAAGAACAAGGGAAGGAAAACAAGCGCGGGTGATTTGAGTCCTATCTCACCACATATTCCAGATGAATCGGAGAGTCACCTGAACAGTTCGAGTAGGAGCGGGATGCCGCCCCTGCCAAGCTCCATCCGTCCATTTGGCGAGGATTCCTTCGCTTATGCCTCAGAGTGGCCTTTAGGAGTTTCTCCTTCTGACTCATCCCCTTGTGTCTCTACGGAATCTCCCAGTGGTCTTTGCCCTACTTCGCGGCCAATTCAGCCTGGAACCTCAGGCTTGGAAGTCCTAAAAGGTTTGACAAGAAATAAGCTCTTACACTGTTCTTTTTCGGTTTTCCTGTGTGCGAATTTAAACCAATTATCAATGCTGTTCGTATAAATGCGATGTCTTCTTTGCAGAATATGGATCTGGCTCTCCCAATGATTGGGATTACCGGGATTCTGAGAAGATGGGCTCAGCACAACGTTTGGCTTCAGTCGGATCAAAATTATCTTCTCACGGTCTGGAAGGAGATTGTAGGCCAGGGGGCATTCGGGAAGAGAATTTAGGTCCTGCGGAAGAGGAAGTTGGTACGGAGAACTTGCGAAATGCCACCGGAGCCGCCTCTTCACGTCTAGGGACGACAGTAAACTCTCCAGAGAGAAGTCTAAGCTTCAGGGAAAGTCTGCCGTCTGGAGTACCAGATTTTTCTGGAGCCAACGGTGGTATAGTGGAGCCTAGTTATGCACCTGGTGCATTATATCCGCTAACAGAACTAAGGCAGCGGGTTGTGGAGAAAAACCTTAACAGGCAGAATGGAGAAAAAGATGCTGAGAATGTGTCTAAATTCCTGAGTAAGCAGCGACCTCGGAATGATGCGAACCCTACCACATCCAGTGATGAACATGCCACTCCTCCTGCAGGAAAGATCCGACTCGGAACGTTTGCCACCCCACAACTGAAGGATTGGGAGCGTCTCATGGCGGCCAACAACCGTAAGCTCCTCCCCGAACGAACAGCTGCATTTTGTTCGTGTGACTGTTTTCTCTCTATTATCCCGCTCAACGACACCGTGCTTTTACCTCTTAATTTTGAAATTGTGAATAATGCTCTTGCAACATCACTAACTATCACTCTAGAACTATGACAACATTTGTTCTGGATTTGAATATTACTAGATCCTCCACCTGTGGAATTATCTCCGCTGCAGTATCTCCGCGGAGAAGTTTTTGGAGGGAGCACTTTGAGGAATACAAATGCTGCGGGTAGTGACCAGAGGAGAGAGCAAGTTTACAACACTATGTTTCATGTCCCTTGGCGATGTGAGCTGGTAAGGCGTAGAAGATGCTTTAAATTCTTGATAACTGTCAACAATCGGCTATTTAGTGTATAAACTCGTCATGTTAGTGGTAATCTCGACGGTTTTCCTCATGCTGTCAGAAATCTATGTTATCTCGATAGAATCAAACTCGCCTTGAGATTCATAGTTATATTACTAACTGTCTGTCGTTTTCTTGCTTTTGCGCTTATGATGTGTCCCTATATTTTAATTTTGTTCTAACTATTTCGTATCTCATTGGTCATTTTCGTGCAGCTCATAGACGTCGGTTTCTTCGTCTGCTTGGATGCTTTCTTGTCTCTCTTCACGATTATACCAGCAAGAATTTTCATGCACATTTGGGGACATGCAACTAACCTGTTCAAGCGCAGGTAAGCTTTTGTTTATTTACTACTTAAAACTAGTTTTCTACCACTGTTCCTTGGCACTAAGGGCCTAGAAACTACTTATTTAATTTGCTATGTGTATGTTTGAGCTCCCTAATAGTTTGTTTAGTATTGAGATGTTGAAAGCAGACGAAGTTAGTCCTTGAAAAGTTGCTGGTATCCATTCTGCCACTAGGCGATATTACTCCCGAATGGACTTCTTGTACCCTGCGCCACGGTTTTTATACACGGTTTTTATAGTCAAACATCGATTAGGACGCCTGATAACCCGTAAATAACATCAAAGGATGCAATTTACTCTATGGGATCCACTTTGACCGATTGATAGATTCGATTTCGATGCCCATTCTGCACTTGGGGGTGATACGATTGCTGGAGTAACTATGAGCACAACTGCTTTATTGATTATAATTATCACTCTCTAATAGGTCAATGTGGTCGGGTCGTTGTAATGTTACCTGACATGTTTCTGGGCAGGCAGTTCCAAAGACCAGTGGCAGCAGAGCTATGTGATTTTGGGTGTTTGATTGTGCTTGTGGTTGGTGTAGCAGTTCTCAGGCAAGCCGGTAAGTACCGCCAGGAAGCGGTAGTTGTTGACGTAGACATAAGAGCGAGTTTTACCTTGCCTTGAGAGAACTGACTTGCTTTGATTTCGCGAGGGCATCCGTTGTTCTTCCCACTAAACAACTGCATTACCTTGGTTCAGAGAGAGCTGACTTGCTTTTGGTTTACAAGGACTTCCGTTATTCTCCAGTCATTAACTGCATTATTCCGGCCTTCCTATGGGTGGGATCTTGTTCTGCAGATATAAGTATCATTTATCACTGGATCAGGTGCCAAGGCATTGTGAAACTTTATGTTATTTTCAATGTTCTCGAGGTTGGTAAGCCACACCAAGAGTCTTGCCCAGAAGTCGTGTGGAAGAGTAGAAATACTGAGGTTCACGCCAAACATAAGTACCTGCTATTGCTGTTGGACATGCATTTTGGAATGGGAAATCTAGACTTCGGTAGATTCTACTTGATAGTTATGTGATATGGGGATATGGGCTGTGTATGAAGAATTCACTTGTTAACACAGAAGCTTAACCGTTTTGTGCAGATTTTTGACAAGCTCTGTCAATCATTCGGATCAGATGTACTGCAGGTCCTCTTCAACTCCGCAATGACTGTTGAAAGTTGTCGGCATGAGGCATTGTCTGTGGAGATGGCACGCTTTGCGCTGGATCAGTGCATAGCTATCTTCACTTATTATATCCTTTACAGGTCCTTCGTGGTTCTCTTATGATACGATATTTGTGACTTGAAGGCTGGACTTCTCCATAGATCTGAAAGTGCTTCAAGTCCGTTATCCAATGTCAGTGTTAAACTCGTTCGTTTCGTACTTGGCCAAATTATCGATGTTCCTTGACAGAGAACACTGATACATGCGCTCATCATTATTTCTCAAGCCGTTACGTTATCAGCAGCGGTCAATGCTCAAAACAACGCACTCTTGACTCTATTAATATCTAACAACTTTGCGGAAATCAAAAGCAATGTGTTTAAGCGCATGGGGACAGATCAGCTGCATAAAATGGCCTATCATGGTAAAGCTAGTACTACTAGCATATTCTTTGCCCACATTGCACTCAGAAGGCCACTTTGCAGTATGTATGCTGTGAATGTTGTACCGTTCCACTTACAGTGTATCGTCGTCGCGTTTCATTTTCTCAATGGTTTGGTATCAGGCCTAACAAGGCAATGGTTTGTGCATGTTCTCGTTGTCCAGATACAGTGGAGCGATTTCACATTTTGACGCACCTTCTGTTTGTGTGGGCACAAAATGTCGAGAATGCTGAAGAATCCCTCTGGCTTAAATTCTTTTATGTAAGTGGACCCTCACTCATCATTTATGAAACCTGTTCAGTCATCTAGAAGTGTCCATGACAGGTTACTACCTTGAATTTTCATTATGGCATTCAGTTTCATTGTTCAGAAATGGATCCTCCTCCTGAAGTCTTTGTGCTAGTCGGATCCATGTAGTTCACTTCATAAGTAGACAGATTGTGTGTGGCTCTGGGGCGTCTGTGTAATGGTGGTGAAACAGAATCTATTGTTCTTCCATCTCATTTTTTTGTCACTGACGTTTTCGTATTTGTAATGTAGAACGCGGGCATGGTTTTCTTATGTGAAATGATTGTGGACGTAATTAAACACTCATTTCTCGCCAAGTTTAACGAAGTCAAACCAGCTACTTATTCTCAGTTTCTCCAGGCGCTCTGTACCCAGGTATGATCCTGTATTGAAGAAGCTTGAAAATAAATGGGATGATTGCTGACTGAAGAATGTGTTGTACCAACGTTCTTTGCCGGCGCTTTCCCCATGTTGGTGGGTCGCTTTTTGACGCTATCGTTGATGTGCAGACTTTGAATAGTCAGTCACATGAAGTTCATAAGACCATGGCCTTTGTGCCCCTTGCGCCAGCTTGCGTGGTATGTACGAACTGAGATTTGGTTTCAATCATGATATCCGGTTCGTTATTGCCGCCCCGATTTAATGAACTTCTTAGACGCTGTAGGATTTTAGACTCCAGATCGTGCGGAGTTAAAATGGAAGCATGAAGTGCTGATCAACTCGAAGGTGCATATTCCATGATTTCAACACATGTAATATGCCGTTGCCGCATGTCTGAAGTTCTGTTACTTTCATGCTATGTAGGTGATGCGTATTCTACTTCCAGTCTATGCTTCATGCATTCCGGAAGGTCCGTTCTGGTGGAGATGGCCCGTGATGATGTTGTTAGGCGGTGGTACGTATGCAGCTCTGTTCCTCTTGAAAGTTGTAGTAGGGTTGAGCTTGCAAATACATGCGAGATGGTACTTGAAACGTCATCCCTGGACAGCCCCTCATCCACACTTTGAATGATATGTTCCTGTACATTGGAAGGTTGGGTAGGATATGCTGTAGGCATGTGGAAGACCTCTACATTTGGATCCTTAGTGACGTTAGTGTAACACATACTAGGTAGAAAGAACCGCTTTGTATAAACAGAACTCGTCATAGTTCTAAGACTGTGATTGGCTTCATGAAATGAGGATTTATATCAAGCTCACGGATAGGAGATACAGGTAGAACTGCCGTTAGTTTCGAGCAGTTGAGGAGTTTTGGCCAGAGTCCCGGAGTTGTCAGATTCTTAAACACACTTATGAATCGTTGTCACGAGCAACCATCTGGAATCTGGTCAATAAAATGATCTCTCCTTTCTCTTTTCCCTTGCGTTCACAACTGTGGGATCAATTCAAGACAATTTTATAAAGTTATGGTCCGCCGCAGTGCCAATATTGCGGGCTTGAAGTTTCAATTTTTTGATTTTCTTCAACTAATGGCCTGGTTATAAGAGACGCGGTGAGTCTCCCAGAACGATTTCGGCTTGTTGTACATCAATATGGTTGGCATGATGATTGCAGTCCGAAGTATTCATAATTATCAAAGAAGAAATAAGTCAACGGCGTGTGGAGTGAAAGGAATTTATATAAGGTAGACACTAGATGCGTCACCTTCCAGACCCTATACTGTCAGTCCACTGTTTACGCTACATGTATGGTGGCTACGGATTTAGTTTGCAGGACACTCCCAACTCGCCCATCTGTCGGTCATTGATCTAATTGCTCCTTCGTACATATAGAATACTTCTCACTTTCATAATATCATCCACAATACTACCTCTCCTACCTGGATCACTATTCTCTTCCTGTAGTTTTGGTGGTTTTCGGATTTTTAATTTACGATATTTATAGGAGGAAAGGGTGGCAGCATTGAAAACACGAAGGATGGTAAGAACCCCCACAAGCTGTACAAGAGCGAGACAAAATAGGTGAAACGTGCCTAAGTCCCAATAGAGTCTATATATGAGAAATTTGCCCTATAACACCTAAGATATCCACGCTATGCAAGCCATAGTGTCTAACAAACTATTAGAGCATTTGAAGAAACATCACCCAGGGTGATTGTTCTCTTATGAATTGCACTAGACATCTAAATATGTTACTAAATATGAGGGTGAGAGTGGTATCTTCGGTGCCTAACATGATAAGTTTTCACGTCGTGTCCATTGCTCTATATAACTTCAAGGATAGAGGAACAAAGAGGTGACCTTGTTGCATACCCTTATACTTGGAGACCTTGCGAGCTGTTATTGTACTTGTAGCCCATCCAAGGGGATGGGAATCACTCCTTCTAAAATTGTATCATGCATAGGGTCCGTAATCATGACATCTAATATTGTCACCTGATCATCTTGAACCAAATACAAATCTGTCTTCACACATGTCATATGCAAAGCATATGAACATTCCTTCCAAGCCAAGTATTCACTTTCTTGTGCCATAGCAAACACTATGGCTCTAATAACATCATGGATAGTTATCCTCAGTCCTCCAAAAGGACACTGTGTCATATGGATCTGTCTTGCATCTAGTGTACAATCCCACTCACAAGTGAATAATGAAGATGCATATAGATATACCTAACCTAGGCGAAACCTCATCATTGTAGAGAAAGTAATTGGTGCGAGTCGGAATGCACTAATGTTTGGTTGAGATAGGATCCAAGAGCTTGCACCCTTGCAAGAGCAAGTGCAAACATTTGCTCTAGTAGCATGAAGAATGGATGAATCAATTAAGAGAGAATGTAGCGTATGCTAACATTGTGTAATACCAAGAACTAGACATATCATCTAGAAGTGAAAATTGGCTAGGTAACATCTAAAAGGACATTATGTATGATGGGCTAGGTAGATAACATAGAGATGTCACTAAAAGAATACTTCTACTAATAAAACAACTACAAATTCCTAGCATGAGCCTGGGCTTGGGTATTTGTAAGGAACATACAAGATTCTTGAGAAGTTTTTCTCAAAGCTTCCTAAAAGCCGCCTTCTTAGATTGCAAGCCAAGCTAACAAGGAAACTTCTCAAGAATCTTCCTTTCAAAAGCAATCTACTTGGAGTGCAAGCTAAACTAGTTGAGAATTTTCTCAAGAAGCTTTCTTCTCGAATCCACCTATTTGGCATGCAAGCTAAGCTAGCCAAGAAGCTTCCTAAGAAGCTTGTTTCTAGAAATCATCACTTGGTTTGCATATTACTCAATACTTGGGAGGTACCAAACTACTCTATGGTTACTTTATTGATGAACTTTCTATCTTGGGATTGACTATTTTTAAATATCTTATTCAAAAATGCCGAATAACTTAATTGATAATTTTTATCTTGGTGTTGTACTTGAATTTGTTGTCGGGTCCAATCAAATTGAACTTTATTACGTTCAAGTCAAGGCAACTTTAGAATGACATTATAATGTAGAGGTGCTAGTCCAACCTCATACACTCTAAATACTCCTTTCCAATCTTGAATGTAACAAGATATGAGGTATGGAATACAAAACTATTTCTACTATTCGCCATCATCAATCTATTTCTAATTACTATCTTGATTAGAATACTCAACTCCTTTACTTATTATATAGACATGCAATTCTTTAAACTTTCAGAGTCAACCAAAATACTACAACCATGATTAGATATTATACCTTGCGAGTGAAGTAAACTTGCATAGGTCGAGCCTTCAATCCTATTGAAACTAATCAAATTCTCAATAGGTGACTCAAATTCTCTTATTGTGATTCTTTATTTTGCTTGATCATCACAATCCACAAACTCCATTTGGGTGATTTGTTGAGGTTGTCCATTCTTGAATGGACATTAAGCAATGTGATGCTCAATTTGGCGACAATAAAACAACTATCATTTTGTCGTAATCTTTCTCTATTTGTAGTGCCAAGTTTCTCTATTGGATCACATCGGTCTCCATTGGTATAAGCTCTTCCATCCGTGTGTAGTGTGTGGGCAGGTTCTATGAAGGTCAAGATCAAGGTCAAGGTCAAGACCAAGTTATTACAACCAAGGAATCAAAATACTCAACTTATTGCATGGCTTCCTCCAAGTGATTGGGCATCCGCATGGTCACTTCCATTTTGGTATGTGCTGTCACGCCATTTGTAGTTCCGCATCTAGATGCTCGGACACTGGAGTTCCAGTGATGGTAGTTAGAGTTATTCTAGCTGTTTCTCAGGGACTACTTTCCGACGGTTAGATTTCGTGTTCGGGGTACTGACTTCACGGTGGGGCCCACAGTCACTTTGCACCGTTTGCACCGTTTGCACCGTCGAGTGTGCCGTCAGCGGGACCGTTAGGGTTTCAGGGCTAGCTCGAGTCCAGGGGGTATAGTTTCGAAGTGAGCTCCAGAGAGCTCACTTCTCTGATGTTGAGCCTTCGAGTTCCTGGCTATGGTGGACACAGGCCGGCGAGCGTCACCTGGATTCTCTATGCTTGAGTGGGTGTGGCTTGACTGTAATCAGTGCCCAGTTGTTGGCAGTTTATAGAGTGACAGATCAAGTACAGTTGAGTTGAGAATGTTAAGCAATCTGATTACATCAGAGAAGTGAAGTCAGGGGGAAATCGGGTGCAAGAACGTTGAGTGTTGGTGGTATCTCCAAGCTCGGTGGATCGTGGTAGCTCGATTCAGGTTCTGTGTTTCCCTAGTGTGCAGAAGCTCGTGTAGTTGATGCAAATCTGGCAGTTAGGCGGACGGTGTGCGGAAGCGCTGGCCAAATTTCGAGCAAAGAAGGAGCAATTTTCGAGCAGTGTTGTGATTTTGAGCTCAGGAGGTGAAGGCAGGACCAATTTGCTGCGAGTTGGGCTCAGAAAGTGAAATTGAAGGTGGAGTTGGAAAGCTCTTCTCATGAAATTGTGATTTGGAAAAACCCGTTTTGTCAATTTGGCTCGAGTGGAAAGTTAGCGGGGGATTTGGCGGACATCCATCTTTAGGGTTTACGTCAGATTTTGGGCCAGAATTGGAGGAGTTTCGCTGTTTGGCCAGATTTGGAGAACTTTCGCTAGTTTGGAGGAGTTTCGCAGATTTGGAGAAGTTTTGCCAATTTTGGAGGAGGTTCGAAGTGGCAACAAGAAAGGCCTCATTTGGCTGAATTTCGGCGTTTCGAGGCTTCGAGGCATAGGGCTGTGGGCTATGAGAGGCTACGAAGGCCTAGAAGGGCCAGAAGGGCCAGCAAGCCAACTTGCTGGCGTGAGGCTAGCTAGTTTAGTGTAGATCTTGGTCATTGGTTGGCAAAATCTGCCTTTCTTGCTAGATTGTGCGCAACAGGGTTTGACCCCTAGATCTCTTGTTCCTAGACTGGTGCCCTAGCCAACTGGTCCACCCTCACTTGTTGTCATAGTGACTGTGCCACTGTTATCTATACACATGTAGCTTTGGCTAGGAGAGGCAGTTTGATCCCATTCTTGGTGATCCTGGTAGCTTAGGACTTAGATACGAACTACTCTTATGTCAAATGCCAAATGGTGGCAGAGTCAGTCCCGTGTTGTGTTATGAGATGGAGGGTTTTCGTTTAGATTTCTTGTGATTGGATCCCCTCCATTCTCTGCTTCCTGTTTGTGCACCACGTTTGTGTGAGGTGCCTTGACTTTTGAGCGTTGGTGCTCTGGTGTGCTCTCGGTGGTGAGGCTGGAGTGATGACCAGTCAGACTACCTTTGTTTCTCTCCGGTGAGGCAGGAAGTGATGACCTGCAGACCGTGAGAGTGCGTGTTATGATGGCAGGTTACAGGTTGCCCTTCCCCTAGTGTAGTTATCTCGGTTAGAGTTACATTAGTGGGTGGTGTTTTAGTTGGTGTTGGCACGCGGTGGTGTTGGCACTTGGTGGGGCACTTGCGGTTGCAACTTGCTGTTGCAGTTGGTGGTTCGGGTTTGTTGGTGTGGTTACTTTGTCACGACGGAGTTCTTTGGAGATTCTAGAGGAGTTAGCCCTGCAGTACGCAGTGGGTTTACTCGGAGTGGTGCTCGGTATCAGCCTGTATCTCAGGTCCCAATGAGGGAGGAGATTGACTCTGAGTTGGAGTTCGACACAGGAGCTGATTCAGTTGAGAGTGCACTTGGTGTGTCCGCACCGTTGTTGTGGGACATGGACGAGATTTATGGGGCCTCCAAAGGCCCTAGGCGTTACTCTGGTACAGTGGGTACCATTGAGTTGGATGACTTCATCCAGGAGTTCGATAGTTGGTGTGATCTGCAGCAGATGCGGAACCCGACTTTGTTCACACCCTTCATGGCATGGAAGGGGTTGTTTCAGCACTTGGAGGGTCCACCGATGGACGACTACCATGAGTTCAGGAGAGCTCATTTGGAGGAGATTGAGTTATGGAGACAGTATTGGTCTCCACACTATGTCTCCATCACTTCAGGTTCGGTGGCCAGGAGTAGGTCGGCTGTACCTACGAGTTCTAGCTCGAGTAGTGTTGGTGGAGCTAGTGGAGGTGCACTAGCTGGAGATAGTGCTACTACGAGTGGAGGTACCGCTGCAGGAGGTGGTGTGGTACCGGGGTTTAACCCCATGGTTGAGTTCTTCCTATGTTTGAGGCAGAACTACCAGGGAGTGCGGACTGACAAGCTGAGGAGCTTGCAAGAGTTCCAGCGGAAGGCTGGAGAGAGCCTACGCGAGGCATACACTCGCATGAGGCGGCTGATCAGTTTCACTCAGGGAGTTACTGAGGCCCAGGCAGTCCAGTTTTGGTATGGGATACTGGACAGGGAGTTGCGACGTAGAGTTCGTGATGCTACGTTGTTGCAGGCTACTTCGCCCACTTTGGCAGTAGTCTTTGGTTTGGCTGAGCGTATTGAGCTCAACATGGTGGAGGAGAGAGTTGTGACATCTGGATTTGGTAGAGAGACCTCATCCATGGTTGTGACTTCTTCTAGAGTGCAGCAGAGTGCACCACGCCCAGTTGGGTTTCGAGGACAGGGTGGACAGCCCAGATCCTATGGAGCGAGTGGAGGGCCTAGTGGAGTTAGACCCTTACCCTCATTTTCGGGTCAGCAGCAGCCAGTGAGTGGTGGTGTTGCTTGTTGGACTTGTGGTGGACCTCACCATAGGAGAGAGTGTACTCAGGGCAGCGGACCTGATACCTCTGGTGCATCACAGCCAGCACAGAGGCAGTGTGAGCACTGCCATAGATTTGGTCATACTAGTGACCGGTGTTTTGACCTACACCCGGAGTTACGGAGTGGTAGGGCTGCTATGGCAGGTAGTAGAGGAGCTCCAGTTCATGGAGGACGAGGTGGTAGAGGTGGTGGTAGAGGATCTACACCTAGTAGGGGTGCAGTACCTGCCCTTACTTCTGACACAGCTATGGCTACTCGGATTGAGCAGTTGGAGCAGAGATTGGCTAGTATGGCTATTGCTCATAGGAGATCAGATTCGGGTGCTGAGGCTTCCACCTCATATGCTGGTGATAGAGATGCTTTGGACTTCATGTGCGGAGCAGCACAGGTGGATGCATCTGCAGCAGTGACTAGGAGTGCAGTACGTGCTCCAGAGCCTAGAGGAGCATCAGTGGAGTTGGACCCACAGAGAGGAGAGGTTGGGAGACAGGTCAGACTTCCCCAATCTTTCACACTATCTGAGGCATTGCAGACGACATCCATGGTTCCTAGACGTCCCAGTGCAGGTGTGGTAGGTGGTGATGGAGTACTTGATGGAGTACTTGCTAGTCAGCCACTTGCTACTACACAGACTGAGTCTAGCATGATGTTGGGGGCGGCTCAGCTGATTATGCGGCATCCTTTATTTTCAGCCAGTGACATGTTTACATTGGGAGTGGACCCAGCCCCAGTGTTCCGGTTGGCTGCCATGTTGTGTGAGAGTAGGGATGGTGCAGTTCCTACTACTAGAGCAGAGGTGGTTGGTAGTGGAGCTGACTTGGTTGAGGAGCATGGGATCCGTTCAGCGACCAGTGGTTTATGGCAGGCAGTAGCGGCTAGACTGGAGGAGTTGCCAGCTAGACCGGCCTTTGAGAGAGCGCGGTTTACACCTGGTGTTGTCCTATTGGATAACCAGAGGGGGATCTTTCGTTTGGTAGGACCTTCAGGGAAGGTCTATACACCACAGAGAGTCTTGTTAGACTCTGGTGCGCAGCCCCTTATGTTGGGGAAGGCTGCAGTTGTTGGTCTGGAGTTACGGAAGACCGATGTGGAGAGGTGTCCATTTCAGATCCAGACATCTCTTGGTGGTGGTTCGACACAGTACATCACATGTGGAGAGCTTGTTGTCCAGGTTCAGCCTGGTCATCCAACTGATAGCTCGGTGGTGAGAGCTCAGGCTATTGCGACGATAGTTGAGTCCTATGATGTGCTAGTTGGGGGAGCAGTGTTATACCCTATGGGTTTCAGTATTGACTATTGGGAGGAGACAGCCTCTTATAGACCTGGTTGGCAGTCTGGTGAGGGACGGGTATGTCGCCTACCAGTACGCTTCAGTAGTGGCAGTCTTGGCTCACTACAGTCCGGGACCATGGCAGCATCAGTTTTGGCTTTCAGCGGTGCAGTTACTTGGCCTGGTGACTTGTTGGAGGGGAACGCCCATGCAGAGGATACTCCAATACCAGAGGAGATCACTCGGCTATGGAGTACGAGTGGGATTGTTCCATCCACCTTGGATGTTCCATTGTGGAGTTCAGAGGAGGCATTGCAGCAGCATGCAGATCAGTTGGTGCAGCAGGCTTGGAGTGGAGCCTTCGTACCATCAGGGGATGAATGTGAGGATGAGCCTCCAGAGGCGATTGCTTTGACACCTCTGGATACCACACTCATTGCTTGGCAGTATCCAGTAGAGGGGATATGCCTATTGGAGTTGTTTGGTGGGATCAGCACCGGACTAGCTGCGGTATTACAGGCGGGTATCCGAGTACAGAGGTACTTGTATGTAGAGAGAGATGAGACTGCTAGGCGAGTCTCTCTACATCATGTGGCACACTTGGCATATCGGTATCCGGAGTTATTACCGATGTCAGCAGTCAGAGGTTACCAGAAGGCCTTACCAGGAGACATTTCCTTACTGGGGGCGCATGACCTAGAGAGACATGGGCCTGTTCACTTGGTGATTTCTGGATGGCCATGTCAGGGACATACACGTGCGGGCCGCGGTTTGGGTCTTCAGGATCCTCGTTCTGGTGTGTTTTGGGAGATGTTACGGATACTACGACATCTCCAGGTTCATCAGTCTGTTTCTCCAGCTTACCTTTTGGAGAACGTTCCATTGATGGGTGATTCTCGCACTAGAGTGGTGGCGAGTACACATCAGGTCCATTCATGGATGGGACCTGCTGTATTGTTAGATGCAGCCAGAGTGGGATCACGGGCTCATCGTCTTCGTCTTTGGTGGACAAACCTCTTACCCAGAGAGGTTCTACAGCGTGCTTATGATGGGATTCAGCGACTGGACCACATTCTTGTTGATGATATCTTGGATGTTGGGCGTCAGTCTCAAACAATGGTAGTGGCTGATAGGTCACCCATGGCAGTGGTGAACCTAGTTGGACAGCCTAGAGCTGCATTTCCCACACTCATGAGTTTCCCAGGCTCTCATGCTTTTCGAGAGGGAGGACCTGGACTTGTTTGGGACTCACAGTTACAGCAGTTGGTGGAGCCCAATGCTGATGAGAGAGAGCGGGCGATGGGTTTTCGCACCGGTATTACCGCTGTTCCAGTAGTGTCAGAGGCATCCAGGCGTCAGGTGTTAGGTCAGGCTATGGACCTGAACTGTTTGACCTGGATTGTGAGCCTTGGTTTGGCAGAGCAGCGTAGGATGCGCTTGATAGGCATCACCACTCGGACACTTGTGAGCCCTGTGCCTATCAAGACGATTCAGGCACATGCTGGGGGCGATGGACCGAGTGGACATGGTATTCTTGGGACACATCCAGTAGCTACTAGGGAGAGTGGTCTACTTGGAGTCCATCCAGGTGAGCGTGGGCTACTTGGATTACACCCTTGGTCCACATGGGATGCAGCCAGAGGACGTATGGAGCTTGCAGCTAGAGTGGAGGGAGTTTTTCACACAGAGGTTGGGACCTCTAGTGGTCGGGAGCATGACACCATTGCTCCCAAGGGCCCAGTATAGCAGCCAGTCAGTACGTCTTCCACTCCTACTACAGTTACAGAGGATACTTGGGAGCCTGATCTTGGACCCAAGCTTACTGGAGAGGAAAGACGGAGGGTTTGGAGGTTCTTGAGGAGTCACACGAGTTGTTTTGCCTTTAGTATGAAGGATTTGGGTGCTCTGAAGGGACCTGGTATACGGATTGAGCTGACTAGCGACACACCTGTTTTCCGACGTCCTTATCGATATAGTGAGATGGAGAGGACATTGATTCAGAGCCGGAGTAGTGACCTTTTTGAGGCTGGTTTGGTGGAGATTTCACATGGAGAGTATGCATCAGCGACAGTGATGCCAGCCAAGAAGGATATGCATGGCAACTATACAGATAGGTGGATGTGTGGAGATTACCGTCCTATCAACCAACAGACCAGGGCTGATCGGTATGCCATGCCTACACCGGAGGAGATTTTTGATGCGATTGGGCATGCAAAGGTCTTCAGTACTTTGGATCTTCGAGCGGGATATCATCAGTTGCCGATCAGGGAGGAAGATAAGTCCAAGACAACATTTTGGGCTATTGATCCTCACGGAAAGGATGTGTTATATCAGTGGAGATTCTTACCATTTGGGTTGAAGAATGCTCCTGCTGAGTTCCAGAGGGTCATGGATAGGATCCTAGCTGGACTGGATTTTGCTCGGTGCTATATTGATGACATTTTGGTGTATAGCACTACTGTGGAGGAGCATGAGAGACAGTTGTTGGAGGTGTTTGAGAGGTTGAGATCTCATGGACTCAAATTACATCCTGGGAAGTGTAGGTTCTTCCATGAGCAGGTTGAGTATTTGGGTCACACTATCTACCCCGGAGGACTTGGTGTTCAGCAGACCAAGGTGGAGGCTATTGCACGTATTCCTCGGCCTACGGATGTGAGCAGAGTGCGAGCATTCCTTGGGTTGGCAAACTTCTATCGCCGCTATGTTAGAGGATTTAGTGCCATTGCCAAGGCCTTGACGAAGCTGACCAAGCTTACACAGGAGTGGTGTTGGGGAGATGAGCAGGAGAGAGCTTTTGTAGAGCTCAAGGAGAGGTTGACATCTGCTCCTATTTTGAGGAGACCGATCAGGGGACGACCATTTCAGGTTCACACTGATTGGAGTATGTTGGGGCTTGGAGCGGTGCTCACCCAGCATGATGATGAGGAGAAGGAGTTTGTGGTGGCCTATGCTAGTCGCTCCAACAATTCAGCGGAGGCGAAGTATAGTTCATATGAGGGAGAGTGCTTGGCAGCAGTTTGGGCAGTAGCACATTTCCGATGTTACCTATTTGGTAACCCCTTCACTCTCATCACTGATCATCAGCCGCTGAAGTGGTTGATGGAGTCCGACAAGCTTTCAGGGAAGCTTGCACGATGGGCTCTGATTTTACAGGAGTATGATTTCACGGTTGTTCACAGACCTGGAGTGGTGAACCGTGATGCAGATGGGTTGAGTAGAAACCCATGTCCCAGCCAGCAGGATCAGACCGGAGCACGTTGGCATGGTGAGACAGATGAGGAGATGGTGCCAGGTTGGCATGCATCGGCCTTTCTGTGTATATTTGCAGAGACTTTGGTGGTATCTCTCTCAGCGCATACAGGAGGAGTTATTGAGGTGACAGATCCAGAGAGTGAAGATATTGGTACAGTTCAGCGAGACATTCATGATGATGTCTTAGTGATGGACTATCTTCGCACTGGTGTTGTGGGTGGCACAGTTGGGGCCAAGGAGAGAGACCGTGTTCTTCAGCGAGCCAGACGGTTCAGATTGGAGGGTAGACACCTTTTGCGTGTATGGGAGGATGGTAGAATGCGAGTAGTACCACTTCCATCACAGAGACCACAGTTGGTCTGTCATGCTCATGAGGAGCTAGGACATTTTGGAGTAAAGCGTACATATAGCTTACTCCAGAGTCATTATTGGTGGCGCGGTATGCAGACCGAGGTACAGTAGTTTGTTGCCAGATGTGTGGTTTGTGACCGAGTTAGAGCATCATTCAATGCTCCTACGCCACAGTTACACCCATTACCTATCATGGGATTGGGTTACCGTTGGAGTTTGGACTTTGCCGGACCTTTACCGCTGACTGTGAGACATCATCGGTATGTTTTGGTGATGGTGGAGCACTTCTCCAAGTGGATTGAGTTGGTGGCACTTCTTGACAAGTCTAGTGAAGGGACAACTTACTCGTTCCTGGATCGAGTTCTTAGTCATTTTGGTGCACCAGCTGAGGTTTTGACTGATCAGGGTACAGAGTTCTTGGGAGAGTTTCAGGTCTTGTGTGACAAGGCTTTGATTGATCATCGTACTACATCCCGAGATCACCCTGAGGCAGATGGCTTAGCAGAGAGAGTGGTTCAGACGGTGAAGAGAGGATTGCGAAAGTATGGTTTGCAGAGAGGCCACTTGGGAGATTGGGATCTCCAGTTACCTTGGTTGGCCATGGGCTATCGGTTCAGCCGGCAAGCCTCCTTAGCATCCTTCTCTCCATACTTTCTACTCTATGGACGAGATCCAGATTTACCTGCAGCCATTCGTCGAGATGCTACTGTAGTTTTGGACTTGGATGACCCTGATGTATGGATGAGCGCATGTTCTCAGTGTGCAGAGATCTTTCAGAGAGTGATGCCGATGGCCTTCGAGAACTTGGCGATTGCTCAGCATAGAGATACTTTACGCTATGCTACCATTCGAGGAGGAGGTTATAGACCCTCGATCCGTCGATTTCATCCAGGCGACTATGTATATCTACAGCAGACAGCACCGACGACACTTGATGTTTCTACAGGCCGCACTATCTTGAGAGTGCGCGAGGTTTTGCCATCTGGAGTCCTTGTGTTAGAAGGACGTGATGGTGTTGTTTGGAAGGATCATGTGCGCAATTGTGCGCCATGCCACCTTCCAAACATTGATGGTACTATGGACCCAAGCTTGGCACTTGTACGTGCAGGCTTGAGGTGTATGTTATGTGGCTCTTCTGGTGGAGCTGCTACTATGTTAGTGTGTGATTGCTGTTCGAGAGGATGGCATATGGCATGTATGACTCCTCCCCTCACGGTGGTTCCTCAGGGACAGTGGTTATGTCCTAGATGTACTTGACCTATAGCTAGTTCATTCTTTATATGGTATAGATTGCAGACAGGCGACTAACGATGGGGCTCCATAGCACCCGGCCTCCTGATCTTTGCCCATTAGAGGGTATACCATATACTTAGAGTAGATGGCTATCTGGAGTTAGAGGGACCTAACCGCCAGCTAGGGGGGCGATTGTGGCACTTTAGAGTCTATGTATGACTTATGTGTGAGTTGTGCTTTTATAGTGTATGATGTTGACAGCGATGTATGTTGTGTAGCGATGTATATACGCACGACAGCTGTCACGCCATTTGTAGTTCCGCATCTAGATGCTCGGACACTGGAGTTCCAGTGATGGTAGTTAGAGTTATTCTAGCTGTTTCTCAGGGACTACTTTCCGACGGTTAGATTTTGTGTTCGGGGTACTGACTTCACGGTGGGGCCCACCGTCACTTTGCACCGTTTGCACCGTTTGCACCGTCGAGTGTGCCGTCAGCGGGACCGTTAGGGTTTCAGGGCTAGCTCGAGTCCAGGGGGTATAGTTTCGAAGTGAGCTCCAGAGAGCTCACTTCTCTGATGTTGAGCCTTCGAGTTCCTGGCTATGGTGGACAGAGGCCGGCGAGCGTCACCTGGATTCTCTATGCTTGAGTGGGTGTGGCTTGACTGTAATCAGTGCCCAGTTGTTGGCAGTTTATAGAGTGACAGATCAAGTACTGATCTGAGTTGAGTTGAGTTGAGAATGTTAAGCAATCTTATTATTGTGGCACTTTAGAGTCTATGTATGACTTATGTGTGAGTTGTGCTTTTATAGTGTATGATGTTGACAACGATGTATGTTGTGTAGCGATGTATATACGCACGACAGTGCCTTTAAACCCTTCACAAATTGATCCAGAGCTTCATCTTCTAGTATATAAGGAATTTGCACTATGGTGTTCTTGAATTGAGTGATGTAGTTTTGTACATAACCAATATGCTTCAATTCTACCAATCTAACTCAGCAGCTTGTGTGGCTTTTATAGCTTAGAATTGCCCAATTATTGCACTCTTGAATGCGCTCCATGTTGAGATTAGCACAACAAACTATTATTCCAATTCCTCCACTCAGAATTGCCACCATAGTTATGCCACTCTATCTAGTTGGCTTGAAGCCAAGAGAATCCATCTCCATTCATCCTGGAGATTTGTAGGTTCAAAATAACATTCACAATAAAACAAAAAATTCTCTATTACACACAAGAGATTCTTGCTTTCATATACCTTGGGCTTTGGAAATCAGATTTGGTCTTCTCCTTCTCCAAATGCTGCTCTCTCTACATGCTTGTGTCATTGGTGGTCTTTCTTTTTCAACAATTAAGTAAGGTGCTCTATTTGTTGGTGCATAGCAATGATAACTTTGCGTATTGACGCCATAGCTATTATTCTAGTAAACTACCTATAATTATCTAAGTTAACATGTAGATGCAACACATCCACCATTCTTCATAAGTTACAATTGAGAGTACAAAGGATTCATTGGACAAGGTGATTGCATTTGGAAAATTCTACCCAAAGTGTGAGATGATATAATAACAAGAGCTAGCCATATGATCCAGATGTGAAATTGGTTTGGTAATATCGGGAATAATGTTATACATGATGATCAAAAAATAGATTAGATAGAAATATCACCAAAAAGATATTTCTACTAATAGGGTTGAAATTAAAATAGACTTGAAAACCGTAGAACAAATAGCTAGATATATGATTTAAAGGTGAGAATTGGTTTGGTAACATCTGGAATTATGTTACACATGATGGACTGAATAGATCAGAAATAGATATCACCAAAAGTGGACTTCTACTAATAGAATAGAAACCAAAATATGTCTGAAATCTTTGAAGGCAATTTCGGAGGCCTAAACAGATGAATTAGGACTCAAAAATGTGCAAATTCTCCCCTCTCCTCCCAATTGCAGAAAGGGTGGCTTTCCCTCCCCCTTGCTTTGTCTCATCAAGAGCTTTCCAATGGTACCTCACACACATGATTATGAGATTCATACAAGAATGTTCCCTAAAAAAATCTCTCTGATCAAAGCTTGTTTACCAACCAGACAGGACCAGGACCGACATGTCACCCATCCAAGTAGATAATCCACAGGTGGAGCTTGATGACATATCACCTATCAATGTGCCTAATAGTAAGGTGGAGCTTCCTTGGAATAGATCCTCTTTGTCTATATAATAAAGAGAATGTATTCCTTTGGGGCATTGGAGGCTGAGTGCAAAATTGTGTGTTTCTCATGGTGTGTTTCTTCTCAGGTCTCATATCCTCGGAGCATTACAGATGATGATGAATTGTGTGAAATGATGCTTGGGTAATACATGGACATGAAAATCCACATGGTTTGGTGGAAATGAATTTGGTGATCCATAAATTCCATCCATCCCATTCTTGCTATGATATTAATAAAAAGACCAAGGTGAGAAATAAGAGAACTGAATATCAAAGTGCAATATCACATTGTGACTCTTGAATGGGGGAAACACCGAATACCTAGGATGAGCTTGGGCTTGGGTATTTATAGGGATATACAAGGCTATTGAGAAGTTTCTCAAGAAGCTTCCTAAAAGTCACCTTCTTAGACTACAAGCCAAGCTAACCAAGAAGCTTCTAGAGAAACTTTCTTCTAGAAACTGCATACTTGGCGTGCAAGATAAATTAGCTAGAAAGCTTCCCAAGAAGCTTTCTCCTTGAAGTCACCACTTGGCTTGCACATTACCCAATGCTCTACTTTATCCAAGTAGCTTCATAGATACTTCTAGAATATTCTTATAATTCTTGGCTGATTTGGCATATTTTCTACTTCGTTAGTCTCAAGTAACTTGTCTTTAAACTCCATATTTTTACAAAGTACCTCAAGACACGATAAAACAAGACTAATTGCCAATGCAAAAAATCCTTTGGACTTGTGCGCTACAAGAAGTGTAGTGTGTAGCCGATTAGGGTTGAGTGAATTATCACCTTCAAGATTAACTTGGAATTTACATTAACTTGAAGTGATAATATACATTTTCTATTTGATATAGTGCACTACCCTCTTCTAGAACAAGACATAAATACATTACAATAAAAGAACATCAAGACTTTGACATTTCTCTTCAATTCTACTCATTTTATACCCATATCCTTGAAGGAACGACACATTATCATAATATCATTTTTTGACCAATGTTTCGTTATTATATTAACCAATTTAAGGTAAAAACATCACATATTTCTCATTATTTATTTAATCAAGTATCAAAGCTTACTATCTTTGAGAATCAAGATCACCCTTTAAGTTTAGAATTACATTCTTTTAAGGATTAAGAATTAATGTTCGTAAACTAAAATAAAAGAAGAATTTTGAGTATTTAACTCTACTTAAAGAAAATAGAAACTATAATGAAATTTTAGTGGTAATACATCCTAAGATATTAGATTTATGATTTAAAACATGAGCTAATTTTTATTGGTAAATATATATTCATAATATTTACATTGTGTGTACTTTAGCCATAGATGTAAGTATGAAAATTTTTAAATAAATTTTTTTAATTCAATCAATAATTTTTTTTAAGTTTTAGCTTATTATATTTATTGATATAAACCACTATGTTATGTTTGGAGTGGAAGTTAAATTTACCATAATAAAAGGGGTGATGCTTTAATATATTGTTTCATTCTTCATAGTAATATTAATAAAATTAATGTTATCTTAATATAGGTCAAAAATTTGCTTAATTCTAGCATAGTTGTGCTATTCTTATCTAGGTCATGATCTTATTCTTATATTTTTTTAATCTACTTATTTATATATTCATATTCATATGTATTTTTATTTTCTTATCAAAGTGAATATTTACTCTTTAAGATGGAAATTTTATATTAGTTATATTTAAGAAACATCCATTTTACTTTACGAGAATGTAAATCATATAAAATTCCATATATATATGATTTCCTCTTTATCTGACCATCTAGATATGAGTTCTAGTTATAATTTAGGTCTTAACTTTTCATTTCAATATATTTGATCAGGATATTGCCTAACAAAATTGAACTTTACATTTGAATAATTTCCAACTATTATAAGAATTATTTTGCTTTCATATTATCAAGTTTAATCTGAAAACTGTATGCTTGGTTTGGACATTATTTTGTAATTTAAACATGTTTTGTTGCTAGAATCTAATGATCATGAGATATCAACTTCTTCTAAAATAATGATTAAAATATAATAATGATTATCGGGAAGTATTCATGAGAAAAAACTTGAAGTATTCTTATGTAAAAGTTTTTTAATCTCACTGAACTCTCATTTCCTATTAACTCTTAAATACCAGTTAAATGAATAAAAATAAAGATGACTGGTTATGATTAATCTTATCTGAATTATAAATATAATTTCTGGTTAATACTGGTTATTATTTACAATTTAATGAGAATGATTAGGATACCACTCTCCATACTAGTTTCTAGTTTCTGTATAAGTTCTAAATACTTATTGAACGGATAAGATACTTAAACTTTTATTTAATGAAAATTTATTAGGTCGTCTCTATACTAGTCTCCGTATTGGGTTTGTACACGAGATGTATAGATGCAACCTCCGTTGTGGTTATTTGCGTCTCTTCTCCACTTTCCTGAAATAATGTGAAATCGGAACGTATTCAGTACAGAAGATGGAAATTCAACTCCTGCCGATGCTAGGAGAGCCCTTTCGAGCTCAGGAGAAAGAAATTTCGCGAAGAATGAATGACAATGGCCGGGGGAGTGGACTTGCTGAATCTTACGCGTGACTATGCATGGCACATCTGGAGGCGTGGAGTAGCAAAACGATTCAAAGAGTAGCCGTAGGAGGAGTTGCAACAGAGATTGAAAGAATGACGTCGGATCATCCTGAAACGCAGTAGTAGAGGAGTGAGGGTTGATTTGGATGCTTGTTCATCGTTACGAGGGACGGGAGGGACGGACTATCATGAAATGCGTTGGTCGTCACGCGCTTTATCCGTGGTTCAATGAATAAGCTTAATCGGTGGTCTGATAACTGCCGAGAAGCTCAGGTCGCCAAGGTGGCACGGGAATGGCGTACAAAGCAGTTGAGAGCTTGCGTGGCAGTAAACCCCTTAAGCCCGCGCACATCTCGCTCCCAAGCTCGTCAATTTCTGATTACATATACCGTATAAAGAAGATGGTCAAGTCCTCCCGCGAATTGCCAAACCCCGCAGACTTCTCGATGTGCTCAGAGTATGCTGCTTCAAATAGATCCAGCGCCAACAGATGATTGGCTCCAATTAGAATGAAATCCACAGAAATAATCCCGGCTGAGCAAAGAGGAAACCAGGTAAGATCTGTTGCATTAGCTAGCAGTAATTCACGTGCAGGTAAACCAGGATGGCATTTAGAGGCATGCATGAAGATGCAGTGCATAGAAAAGAGGAGGTAGTAGAAGCACCATTTGACTGCAATTCTGCTTGTGTCTACTTCACGTTGCCTGATTTAGTGGTATCCAGGTCAATATATTGCACCGTTGAAGCAGGTGGTGATGGGTGAAAATCCTGGATCAGGCAGGATTTACATGGAATTGCTTAAACAGAAGGAGAAAGGCGACCGCGTAGCCTGAATTGCTTAAACTATCAGCTAGGTTGTGAGGACCTGAATCATGAAAAGCGGGAAGTCCGCGGCTCCCTGCGATTGGAGGAGCGGCAAAGGATTGTAGCTGATTTGGATGCCTTCGCGCGATTCCTCCAGCTTCCGTGACCCGAAAGACACCTAGAAACGTAACTACCAAGACGGCTTTAAACATGCCAACAAAGCGCTCATAAGCGATACACTTGTGGTTTTCCTGCCGATCTCACTGACGGAGATTACCATACAGAAAAGCAGGCGCTCATGGACAAGACCGAACCAATACAGATGGCATCGACAGCCAGATCTTGCGTGAAAGCTGTTCCAGAGCAACATTATGTACAGATAGATTCCTTGGGGTTGCAACAACTTGAACATCTTGAGAAGGAGCTTGAACAAGCCAAACAAAAGGTTGTCTACAGCATCATTATTTATCCTCAGCAGTCTGGAGTAAGAAGTAAAAGCGCCCAGAAAACGAGGCCTTCATCTTGCATACGACGTAGTTGTTAACATCACGGCTTGGCCAAAAGTGCCAACTGGATGTGGATACACGTTAGATGTTCTTCCAGCGACTATTGCAATTGAGCTCACTATCAGAAGAGAAGTTTCACGGCTCGGTCACTAATCCTGCCTCTCATAGACACAAAGTTCAGGAACGCATGATATTGTTTAAGAAATAAAACCATCCTCCCTATAGTAGTACTTGTGAACGACTTATACACTTCTAAAATTTCACTTCCACAATTAAGGACTTCCACATCAACCTTACGGCTAAAACATACCACCAAGACACAGAGAGTGCTCCACTACAGGCAAACACGGGAAGTGTGAAACCTAGGTGAGACACGATTTACAGTTTTATGAAGAGACAGGCATAGACACGGCTACTGATCAGAGTTTGGTGAATGTTGCTTTCGCAGATACTAATATTAAGAGCACAAGAACATCGGGAGGCTTCTTCGCCTGAAAGCAAGGTAATCGAAAGTAACATAAAGAGTGCATGAAGACAAGCATTTGTCCTGTCTGCATGTCCTGCATTGAGTGGGACAAACTTGACAAACGATAGCCACTCTCTGATATCCTCGCAACTGCGCTGTAACATGATTGACGCATCGGCAGGTATCGGAAAGCAGATATTGGACCAACGAGGAACGGCAACGGTTCAAAAAAGCCTTGAAGACGTGAGTAATATTTACTTACAGTTGCTTCGAATTCGCCATTGACTATGAAATGTAAGAGTCATGAGCGGAAATTTAAGTCCATTTGATTAAAGACAGCGATAGAAGATTCTAATGCATTTACTTAAAGTATGCATGGGATAACGATGCCAGAAACGGATGGATGGAACAGCTTTGGTACAGATTTTGCGGCTATAGCAAAGTTCGTAGGAACGCGCAGTTCCACTCAAGTCCGAACGCATGCACAGAAGTACTATGCTAAGCTGGTGCGTATCACGTTTCTCTAAGTTGCGGCCAGCCTGAGTTCGTAATTATCTGGCAGCGCACGTTGCACTTGCTCCTCATTGTCATACTTCTTTTAGTTTCCAATAGAACTACAGTATGCAGCATTTCTGAATCCGGAAATCATAATCACTGTTTGGTCCCTCCAGATCAGGGACTATAAACGTTCTGGAAAATCACCAGCGGCTGTTAAAGGCCGTGAAGAGAAATCCAGCGGAGCAACTAGACTCACGGCAATGTAGAAGTGGCAATGTGCTGCCTACTTCACAAACAGAAGGTGCGCGGTCGCATTTCAGAAGACGTCAGATTTACTTCATCCGAACAATCTGCAAAGCGCGAATTGAACATCCCAGTTCGACCTTCACCCAAAGAGTTGTCTCATAAACGTTTGCATACACGCTGTGTAGACGGCACTGCTCTTCAAGATGCCGCAATTTTAGATTTATGAAAATGAGTTTGTAGAAGAAAGCAACAACGGCAGCCTAGCTAGTGTAGGAGCTGTCTTGCCCCCTGTCTCGGTTAGTGAACGAAATTGACGAGAAGAGAGGATGGAAGAGAATGGCAGCTCTAGATTGCTCTACACCATCTCAAGTTGCTCAATCAGGCACTAAGCACCGGTCATGATTTTGTCATCACACCACTTAGGAATCATATAATGAAACCTTTACCTTTAGTTGCAGAGTGCATTTCCGATTCGCATATATCCAGGTCAGACAAGCACCCACAACGTCATCAAGATTGTAATTTCAATGAGACTGAACATCGCAGTAACTTTTAAGTATTAAATGACTTCTCAACATGTAAAGCAGGAGGTCAGTAATACTGCCTCTCCTTCTGCATCTTGTTTGCACCTCCTCCTTGTTCTTTTGAGGAGCGTTTCCAACGAAACGATGGGTTTCTAATCCTCTCCTGGAATCGTCATATTACACGAAAAGCACTAGTGCAGCAACCTACCGAATATGGTAATCGTTCGGCGGTTTCCTAACATGAATGACGAAAACGAATATTGCAAACTCCTCTGGCACACGTTCCATGAGATTGGACGGACTTCCAAACGTTACCTATCGCTTTGATCAATCCCTTGGACCTTGCGTTCTGCAAATTTCCTTCCCACGAGTCACGGGTTGTCGTTGTCCTCGTCACCCCACTTTAGTTACTACTAACGGAGGTTATCTTACCAATCCGCCTCTGAATTCTAAACCCTATAGCAGCACATTGTGTCACGAATCGTATCTCGGACAGGTCGGGATCATCGGCTTCGACATTGTAAATCTAATGATTCCATACTTCCAGTCGCTTGCGATTGACGAGTTAGCGACACTTCTGCACTTCCCTATGGTTGTCAACATTTTGGAACGCTCGTTGCATGTATCGCTACAGAAGTTGCGCATTCTCTCATGGCACTCCATGTTGGAAACACAACATGCACAAGTCTCTCAGGAATCCCTGTACCTACAAGCGAGGCGTTGGAGAATTATGTAGCGTGAGCACATTCTACTCCTGCGGCTGCCTGTGAAGATTGTACAGAACTGGCATCTAATTTTTACCAGATGCCTTCAGAGCCAAATTCTCAGCTTCCTCTGATACCAAACTAAACAGCACTTTGCGAGGGGAAGGTGGTGATGCCTGAAGACAAGTTGAACACATCTGCTTGCTTGACAGGCTTCGCTTGACTTCTGTAAGAGATTTCGTTGTATGGTTAACAAGCTCGAATTGTGTCTGGGCAATTTGGTTCAGAAAGCAACATGTGCTGTCGGCCAGTTTACGTAGTACTCTGAGACATGACCTCTTGAAAGTACGTACAGTGTGCCACTGTGCGAGGTTGAGGAATTTAAATCTCCTTCGCTATTTTGTTGCAATGCTAGCTAGACCAACTTCATATTCAACTGTGCTGCAGAGACGCTGGTACACCTGTTAATTGGTCTGACACCTAAAACCAGCAGTGAAGAAAGAAAGTAAAGTAAAGACATGTAAAGAGCGTGGTTTCAGCTGTTGACCAATTCCGTCCTCTTCTCCAACAATCGCATGGTCACTACAACTGGACGTAAGATTCTTCAGCACCCTCTGTGCACCGAGTGATTAGAAGTTCCTTGAACAGGCCATTTGATAAGAGTTCTTGATCTGATTTGCACAAACGGCGTTGCGTGCCAGAAACAGTTAACATGGGCTGATTAAGTAAGGCAGCTAGTAGGTATCAGCTTTCGGGACCAAAACATTTCTAAAATTCTGGACTAGTTCAACGCAAAGGGTTTGTTTGCAGGCAACGGTACTTGAATCTCACCTTTATAAGCAATCGAAGCACTTACTCTTGCGTGAGAGTACATCTCCGTTCTGTTTTAGTTCTCCCGTGAGCTCGATTTCATCCATTGGTTCAAGTGATTACTTTTGTGCATATTGGAGTTTCCAATCCTGTGAAACTTGGATCCGTAAAAGAACAAAATGGTAAACAATGTGTGACTGTGAGCAGCTAGGTCTAATCTCGTCCACGACGTACGAATTGCTGCCTTTGCAGATTTAGAAGGAACGCAAAAGCGAGCCCCTTAAGCAGTTCCGGAAAATTCAATCGTGTGTCCCGTGAAACTGTTAACGTGAGCTCCCATTGACGGGAACAACTTTGACATCTATACACTGCTAATATAGATGGTCATACTCCTTTGAGGAGCCTCAGGACTGCGATGTACGTCGAGGAGATACATAGACGCCACGTAAAGAGGTGGATCTCATACGAGGCCATCTCAGCAATAATGTGTTCAAACCCTAACCAGACACAAGCAGTAAGACATTATCCAAAAGGAATAGGGGCACTTGACTATCTCCCAATCAAGTTGGCGATCTTTGCAGCCAAGCCCCTTGCTCCTTAGAAGAATCTGCCCCATCCCAAGAATCATTTGCTGCATCCCGTACTCGGTCCTGCGAATTCTGAATTTCTTCCAGCATCCAAGGGAAAGGAGTTCGCCATTGACTGCCACAGCTTCGTCCGCGCGGAAGTGATTAGCTTCGAAACGCTGTAGGACATCCCACGAAATGTACTGCGTTGCTTTCCATGAATTTGTAGCTGCATCGTGTACGAGCAGGTAATTGCCATAGATCTCATGAAGTTTTCCGTCGATAACTACCAGTCTGTCGGATCTAATGCTTTGTTCAGGGTGAGTGAAATTCTTCAACTCCCTCCACTGGTCTTTGCGACAATCGTAAACTTCGGCGAAGTCAGCATCAAGCTGATTGTGGAAATTTCCCCCGTGCACATAAATATCACCTCCTGCCACTATAGCCTTCCTGCCCAGGCAATGATGCAACACGGGTGCAATAAATTGCCACAAGTCCTGCTTGGGATTGTACACTTCTGACTTCTCTGAGAAAACACCTCGGAAGCTAGCTTGACCTCCAAATACATAGATCTTCCCGTCTTTAACCGCACATGAGAAATTGATTCTCTTCCCATCCATACTTGCACATTGCTTCCAGTTGCGCTCAGCCGCCCCTAGATCAAAACTATGAACCTGATTCCTTGCTATCCAGTTCTCGCCGTCTTTATTCTCATCGTAACCCCCTAAGATGTAAAGCTTTCCATCCAAGCAAACGCAACCGCAGCTGCTAGGAATACCGCTGCGGACATCCGGTATAGGAGGTAGAAGATGCCACCTATCAGTCGATGGATCATAGACAGAGATTGCCGTCTTGCGCCCCGTCATGATCACAGAAGCCGGCGGTTCATGAAAAATAGCAACAAGAGTTTGAGAAGTATTGGTGCGAACTCGAGCATCATACACACTCCTGCTCAAAACAGCTTCGCGCCACGCGCGGTTCAGCGATGAGAGAACATAGAGCGCCGTCCATGGAAGTTTCGTAAGAATATGATCGAGGGTTATCTCGTCCGGAACACCTGCGAGAAGCCGACTTTCCTCCTGCTCCTCATGCGTCCTCTCTCCTCCGGATTCGAAGCAGCAACTCTCCATTCGTTCATCACCCGCTCCAAGATGAACCTTACTCTTTGACAGATCTAGTCTGTTCTCACGGGAAATACTCTTCTTACTACTACTACAACTACGATACTCTTTTCCGGCTACGCCAGCAGCAGGCCTGCCAGAACGGCCTTCAAACGAGGGCACCAGCGTAATAGGAACGACTTGCTGCACTCTCTGAACTAGAGTCGATGCTCTGAGGTTCTTGATTCTCGCAGCCATTTGCAGGTAGGGCCACTATGCCATACAACGAACTAACGAAGCTCAGCTCCCCGATTTGAACGAAGTAGTTCCGTAACTGGTTGATCCTAAATCCGCGTCGTCGAGTATAGCCTAGAATTGATTTATATATCACGCCTGAAAGCAGACCAGGTCGAGCCAAGTGAATTGTAGTAGAATACGGTACAAACAACGACTTTGGGTCCGGTCCCACCGGTCCAGTGATGAACAGTGGCTGTGGATAATGCGCCCCCTCCCCATACAGACAATAGTGACCAGATAACGCACAACACATGACTTACAAAAAACCTAAACAGAACATGGCGCGATGCAGGCGACGACACCAGGTTGAGAAAGTTTGCGAGGGATGTCAGGCGCTACTCCGTGGGCTGAACAATTCACGGTCATGGTCATATTCAGAACAGACGCGCTCGAAGGAATGTCAGTTGCGAACCTGGATTTGTTGCTGCAGTAGCCTATGGTCTTCTAACAGCACAGCTTCTGCCTGCCCCCGTCCATGGATAGCTGTGCATTGCGCGACTTCTCCGTAGCTTGAATTCAAACCTGAACAGGAGGGTGAACATTGTTCCTTTGAGTGATCGATATAGAATATACCGGTTATATACGTATAGTGCATGTAATGTCACCTGTGGTACCGGTGTAGCCCTAAATGGGACAGCACATTGGTTTCCAGAACATCCTCCGGTCTTCGATGGCTTTTCAACACTTTGACCAATGCAAGCGACTTTGCATTATCTTCAAACAAACTTACATGGCTACTGGCTAAAGCCAAATTGAATTTTGACTCCGATTCTGCTCCGCTTCATAGACAATTTCGTTCTTCTCGCTCTGGTCTCTGGGATGTGCTCCGACCGTTCTTTCGCAAGCTAAGGATAAAATGCTACCAGCAAACCTGAAGTTGGTTTCATCTCTCTCTCTCTCTCTCTCTCTCTCTCTCTCTCTCTCTCTCTCTCTCTGTCTGTCTGTCTGTCTGTCTGTCTCTGTCTGTGTGTGTGTCTGTGTGCCTGCCTGCGAATCTCGACTATCGTGCACATATAACTCCTTGAGTTTGCATTACACTGACCGACGAGCAAGATTAAGAAGTGTCGCACACTGGAACTGTGCGTTACGTTTAAAAGTAGTCGGGAAGGTTGGGCATGTGGCCCTGTGTCTTCACTTGGCCAACCGCAACAACGGAAGCTACTCTCAATCAGCTTGATTTCGGTAAAGGAACGTTCGAAATCAAACTTTGTGTAGTGAAGTGGAAAGAATAAGACCAGTACGGCATGCACTCGGAGAATGTCGTAAGGCTTGGGACGCTTAAAATACGTGCAACTGTCCAAAGAGAGCAAACAGACGTAGACATCTAAAGATCTGGAGGTTTGTTTTCATACTCATCTGCGGTAGCGAACAAAGTGCAAGAACATACCTTGATCCGTCAACCAGGATTTTGGCGATCTACAGCTGTACGAGTCGTGTAGTACACTATCAAAACTATGGTCCCAGTCTCTCTGCGAAAACATGGATTTCAGACAGTAATTGAGCCTTCTTACCTCTTAAAGAACGCTTGCGCAATCCACACGACAATAACCAGACCCGTTGACGATACTTCTCACACACTCTTCATTAGTCTGGTCCCTCTTTGCTTCTAGACACTATCTATTGTTTCAGCTTTAGAGCACGCTCACGAGCCTGAGCTCGTCCGTTCTCGAACTTAAGAATATCACCTTATTTTCTCGTTGACTGTGTGCGCTGCAGTTTACAAGGGGAGATTGTCTCCGTAGCGACCCCCAAATTCGGCCTATCAAATTTGAGACGAATTAGCACTACTAATCCAGAATTCAAGTTTGTGCAGAATGCCAGCTTAGCTCTGCTGGTGAACCAATTAGATCTGTAGCCAACATATTCAACGGAACCCACCCACCTACGATTTACTTGATTGTCAATCGGGTAGAGCTCACGCAGGATGACAACTGCTTGGCCTTCGGCGTGTCTCAAGACGGACATTATTAATTTTACTTGCCCTTTCGAAGCGTTTCAAATAGAACGTTCACCGACAGACATAGCTCGTGCTCTTTACTCTTCTTCACGTGATCATCTTCTTCTCCTCTCTTCCTTGGCTTTTGGACGATTCTACAGTCGCCTCTTACGCTCTAGACGACTCCACGCCTATATCCGGTCCATGTCCATTTTGCCTGTCGGTCATCTCAAGACTCTACACTGTGAACGCTATTACTGTAAGACTGCAGTATCAAGACTTCTCACGTGCCACTACTTAATTAGGAAAACTGTATAACGCGACTTAGGACTGTACTTGCTTCCTCTTAGTGAGTCTTTGTAAAATACAGTAAGTTCCCCGTTTTTGACATTACCCCTCTGGATATTGATGAGTATACACAACTTAAGCCCGAGAAAGCACATCTGAGTGAGGGCATGTACTCCTTCCAATACTTGCGTTTAAAGAGATACGCACTATAACTAACGGATAAGAACTCGAAAAGGCGACCGCATAGAACACAAGAATGATGGGAAGGACTGTCAAGTCGCACAAGGGATAGACAAAAGAAGTAGAATGGAGCTAGGCCCCAATAGTATCGGTATGAGAAATATGCTTGACCACATCTAAGACGTCTGAACTATGCAAGTGGTAAGGTACACCAACTACTAGAGCATCCTAAGAAGCATCGCCTAGAGTGATTACTCTCCTATGGATTGTACAAACTCATGTTCTCTATAGAGCAATGTACACATACTGTCTAAAATAAACTATAAAGTATATTTAGTGATAACTTTGGCATCTAATATGATAAATGATAGTGCACTCTCTAATAAATGTGTTCGATTGCCATGTCCATCACTCTATATAACCAAGGCTAGAGGAACAAAGAAGTGACCTTGCTGTATATAGCTATACTTGGAGACCTTACGTGTTGTTGCTCGGCTTGCCGCCCATCAAGGAGGATAAGTAATCACTCCTTCAAAAATTGCATCATGTATAGGCTCTATAATCACAACATCCGCCATTGTCACTTGATCATCTCAGAACCCCCTATAAGTTTGCTCTAACACATTTTGTCTGCAAAGAATATGAATGTTCCTTCCAAGCAAGGTATCCACTCTCTCATGCCATAGCAAACACTATATCCTTAAAGGCATCATGGGTAGTTGTCCCTTGTCCTCCATCAGGACACCGAGTCATATGGACCATTGTTGAATCTAGTGCAAAACCACACTTACAAATGAGTAACAAACATGCAAAACACATGGACCAAACCTAGGCAAAACCTCATTGCTATAGAGAAAGTAGTTGGTGCAAATGCCCAAATGCACGATTGAGCTAGGATTTAAGAGCCTACATTGCCGGAACAAGAGCAAAGATGTGCTCTAGTGGCCCAAGGAATGGACAAGTCAACTAAGAGAGAATGTAGCTGATGCTAACACTGTTGCTCCATCAAGGAAGACTACAAACCTCTAGTCCTATTTGATGATAGCAAAGCAAAGGATGGAAGGTCTTTCCATTCTTGTAGAGGTCTACCATCTCTTGTCTGCCACAATAACACCTAGAGAGAAAAGGATCCCCTCTACCTTAGTCACATAAGTCTCCAAAAATTGGCCTATCAGCAACCACAAAATGAGAGGAAAGTAGGGGTGTAGAGAGAACCCATCTACCAAAAATGCTATAGATGTTATCTCTTCCATAGATAATAAGCCTACTCCTTTTCACAAGATTGGTAGAGATGTTTGCCTATTTGCCAAATCCCTCGTCACAGACTCAAATGTTCTTGGTCCGATGATATCACCAAAGATTCCCATAATCCTCTTATCAAAAGCTCTCATACATGATAGGAAAGTCAAGGAAGGAGAATCATGCGGTGAAGGTAAGTTGGTTGATAGGAAATACTAGAGAATAGTATACCAAATGCCACATGCAGATCTCCTAGTAGAGGAAGGTCATCCACATGGAGAATGTCTTCTACAAGAGCAGTGTCTAAGAAGCATGTGACAAATCCTCAAATCCTATTGGCACCCAAAGAGTCCATAGTCCATTTGTAGATGTGATATACTCCTTCGGAAGCTCAAGGTGGGGAGTGATACCTAAAAGGGACCATGCTCTACAGTTTGACACCTTGATTCTCAAGCCTACAAGATGTAGCTTGGTACTCAAGTGATCAAAGGCCGGCCTAATCTGATCAACGGGGCACACAATGTATGTATTGTCTATTAAGGAGAGAAATACACAACCTTGCATGGCCAAAGTAGTAAATAAGAGAGCTAGGAAGTGAGCAATGGCAACAAAAGATCCCTTTAAAGGATCTCCTTGTCATGTATCAACAAATGACTCTAAGACGGTGACTCCCTCCTATGACCACACATGTTGGTAGTAAAAGGAAGCAAGAGAACCATAGAATGACAACACAAAGCAAATGAGATTTGCCAAGGATCCACTGGCCTCCCTAAGCTCTCTTATCTTAAAAATGGATGCTCAAGAGACACTATTAAAAGCATTCTCAACATCCACATGTAAGATAACCCACTTTAGATGGATATATAGGAGTACCCTAATGCCTAGGGAAATAGCCTTGCAACCTCCAAGTGTAGCTACTCCAAATTGATGTGGACTGAGGTGCTCTTGGAAGTGAGATCAATGTTGAAGGACAATGATGCAGCTAACAAAACAAAAAAGATCTCTCCAATAGCAACTGGTTTAATGCCCCTTGTGCCCTTTTCTATCATGAGAATCTTACTAACCCCTAACATTTGACTAACTAATGTAGGTATAAAAGACCAAGGAGAGAAATAGGAGAATGGAAGATCATAGTGAAAGATCACATTGGGATTATTGAGTGAAGGAAACTCTCAATGTCTAGCATGAGCTTGGGCTTTAGTATTTATAAGGAAGATACAAGGCTCTTGAGAAGCTTCCTAAAGGCCCTTTCTTAGAATGCAAGCCAAGCTAATCGGGAAGGTTCTTAAGAAGCTTCTCTCTAAAAGCCGCCTACTTGGCATGCAAGCTAACCTAGTCAGGAAGCTTCCCAAGAAGCTTCCTCTTAGAAGTCACCACTTGGCATGCACATTACCCAATACTTAGAAGGTACCAAATAGCTTCTTAGATATTTCTAGAATATTCTTATAATTCTTGGCTAATTTGGCCTACATGCTATGTTGTTACTCTTGACTAACTTATCGATAGACTCCATATTGTTACATATTCCCCCACCGCTAGTTAGTAACATCCTTGTCACCATGGAAGCTTCAAATTCCTAGATGACCATTTGTGTAATCTGGAGATGAGAAAGAAGCTCCCAAGTGGCATCATGAAAGGATACTCTTTCCAAAAGACTTTGTATTCTATATGTTGTGAGAGATCACGTTGAAAGTGGCAATGTGCAAGGATATGATCAACTTCATAATCCTCATGATTGATGATGGGGATGGGAAGAGGAGGGGGTTGGACACAAGAGGAGAATGAAGATAAATTAGGAACAAAGGGTTTCAACTTGGAAATATGAAAGATAAGTTGGATGCAAATATGACAAGGCCAAGCAAGTCAATAAGCAACAAGAGAAATGATTTGGATGATCTCAAATGGACCTATCCAATTAGGAGCAAGCTTACAAACCTGGGGAAAGGGTAGGTTACAAGAAGAAAGCATGACCTTATCATTGAGTTGAAAGGTAAGATCATAATGATGTTGGCCCGCATATTAGTTTTGACAATCTTGAGCAACAAGGAGATGAGAGTTTGCTTGTTACAAGGATTGGGAAATTGTGGTCAAGAAGGAAGAAGTATGGGAGACATGAGATGGAGGAGGAGCAAGAAGGAAATGTGGAACAAGTGGGTGGCCAAAATTAAGAAGAGAGAGAATCCCATGCTTGCCTATTTGGAATTATTGTAGGCAAACTCAGCAGTTGCAAGACATTCATCCCAATTAGTAGGGTGAACATTGAGAAATGCACAAAGCATATCCTCCAAGGTCCAATTTGCACATTCAGTTTGTCCATCAATTTGAGGACAATAGGCTATAAAAAAAGCAAGTGTAAAAGACCAAGACTGAGGAGAGAAATAAGAGAATGGAAACTCACATTGGGACACTTGAATGAGGGAAAACTCCGAATGTCTAGCATGAGCTTCGGCTTTGGTATTTATAAGTAGCATACAAGGCCCTTGAGAAGCTTCTCAAGAAGCTTCCTTGAGCCGCTTTCTTAGAGTGCAAGCCAAGTTAACTAGGAAACTTCTCAAGAAGCTTCCTTCTAGAAACCCCCTACTTGGCGTGCAAGCTAAGCTAGTTAGAAGCTTCTAAAAGCTTCCTTCTAGAAGCTACCTGCTTGGAGTGCAAGTTAACTAGTCATGAAGCTTCCCAAGAAGCTTCCTAGATGCTTTTGGAATATTCTAGGCTAATTTGGCTTATTCTCTACTTTGTTAGCCTTACTAACTACGTCGCTAAACTCCATACTGTTACATATTCCCCCACCGCTAGTTGGTGATGTCCTCATTACCATTGAAGTTTCAAACTCCTGGATGGCCGTCTATGCATTTTGGAGGTGAGAAAGAGGTTCCCATGTGGCATCATGAAGGGGATACCCTTTCCAAAGGACCTTGTACTCCGTATGTTGGTGGTGTCCTCGTTGGATATGGCAATGTGCAAGAATACGATCAACTTCATATTCCTCATAATCATTGATAGGGATAGAGGGAGGAGGAGGTTGGACTCAAGAGGAGAAAGAAGAGGGGTTAGGAACAAAGGGTTTCAACTTGGAAACATGAAAGATAGGATGGATGCGCATATAACAAGGCAAGGCAAGTCGATTAGCAATAGGAGAGACAATTTGGGTGACATCAAAAAGTCTTATCTAATTAGGGGCAAGTTTACGAACTTGGGTATCAAGTGGGAGGGGTAGATTACTAGAGGATAGCATAACTTTATCACCGAATTCAAAGGTGAGATCATGACAATGGTGGTCTGAATATTATTTTTGACGATTCTGAGCAACAAGGAGGTGAGATTTGGCTTGTTAGAGAGATTCAGATATGGTGGTCAAGAAGGTTGAAGTATGAGGGACTTGAGACGGAGGAGGTGCAAGAAGAGAATCTAGGACAAGCGGATCTTGGCCAAATTTGAGAGAGAAAGGAGAGAATCTGGTGCTTGCATGTTTAGAATTGTTGTATGCAAACTCTACAGCTGCAAGACATTCATCCCAATTGGTATGGTGAATGTTGACAAAGGCACAAAGCATATCTTCCAAGGTACAATTTTCATGTTCAGTTTTCCATCAATTTGAGGATGATAGGTTGTGGTGAAAGCAAGCTTAGTGCCAAGCATCTAGAAGAGGGCTTGCCAAAACTTCTGGTGAAGCAAGGATCATGGTTGGAGATGAGTACACATGGCATCCCATGATGTTTGAATACATTATTGAAGTAGAATTGTGCCAAGGTTGGAGCATCCACAGTATCAACCGTTGGTGCCAAATGGATTTGCTTACTAAGCTTATCCACAAACACCACAATTTTTGTATGACCTTGTTGTGTCTTGGGCAAGGAGGTGATGAGATCTAAGCTCACATGTTCCCAATGAGTAGTTGGAATGAGAAGTGGTTGAAGGAGTCCACTCGGCTTTTGGTTACTGGCCTTGTTGCGTTGACAACTCTCACACAATCGGACAAACTCCCAAACATATTGCATCATGTTGGGCCACCACCATTGGCGTTGGAGGGTACCCAAGGTCTTGTCTACTCCCATGTGACCAGCTACTGGTAAATCATGGGCTTCTTGAAGGCACAAAAGTCGGGGATAACCTTTGGCTGGAACATAGATCCAATCTGCATTGAATAGAAGGCCTTCCTTGAAGGAGAAGGTGTTGTACTCCTTGTTGCCTGTTGTTAGACGACCATGTACCATTTGGAAGAAGGGATCTTGTTGTAGAGCTGACCAAAACTTGTTATGGACCTTGGGGTCAATTGACACCATTGTAATTGCCACCGTGATGAGAGGAAGAGACTTCAAATCAGGGCATCGTGATAGAGCATCAAGGATGACATGGAACCAACCTGGTTTGTACTCAAGTTTGATGTCAAACAATTGGAGTTGCTCTTCCCATCGATGATGTCGACTCTTCATGTGTTCTAAGTGCAAGGTCTGCAACAATGGCTTGTGATCAATTTGCATAACCACTTGTTTCCCTAAGAGGTAATGCCTCCATACTTGGTGGCATATACCATTGCAAGTTGTTCCCAATCTCAAGCAGAGTAATTTCTTTCAGCTGTATTTAGTTGGCAAGACACAAAGACAATGGGATTTAGTCCATCTGGGAATTCCTATTGCAACACAACTCCAATTGCAAAGTTAGAACCATAAAATCAACCACACAAGGTAGTTGAGGATCATATGGTCAAAGAATGGGTCTTGAAGATACCATATGCTTTAACTTTTGGAATGCTTCTTCATGCTTGGTGGTACATTGGAAACTTGAGTTCTTTCCCAAGAGGTCAGTCAATGGTGTAGTCACATGAGCATAAAAGTAGATGAACCGTCGGTAAAAACTAGCCAATCCTTGAATGCCCGTACTTCTAATGCATCCTTTGGGGTAGGCCAATCAATAATGGCCTTGATCTTCTCTTCTTCCATCTTGATCCCCTCTAATTAGATCTTATGACCAAGAAGTTAACCTCCTTCTGCCAAAAGGCACACTTTGATTTCTTGTAGTAAAATTTCTATTATTGTAGTTGTCTTAGGACTTCTCGCACATGATTCATGTGTTCTACCTCTATCTTACTATAGATTAAGATATCATCCAAGAACACCACTACGGATTGATCCAACAGTCCTTCCAACACCCGATGCATCTGATCCATGAAGAGTGTTGGAGCATTAGTGAGTCCAAAAGGTAGAACTCTCCACTCAAAATGCCCATACCTTTTGCAAAAGGCAGTCTTTTGCACATCCTTTCTTTCAATAAGAATTTGCCAATAGCCGCTACAAAGGTCTAGCTTGGAAAATTAGCGTACTCCACTTAGTTGATCAAGCATGTCACCAATCCGAGGTAAAGGATATGCATTCTTCAGAATTTGCATATTGAGTCCACAATAATCAATATAGAAACAAAGTCTTCATCTTTCTTTGGAACAAATAGTACTGGTGGTCCCCAAGGAGAGGTACTATACCGTATGAAATTCTTCTCCAACAACTTTGTAAGTGTTGTTTGCAACTCCTCCAACTACTTTAGTGGGAACTAATAGATCGGTCTACTTGTTGGAGTACTCCTTGGCAATAACTCAATCTTAAAAGGCATACCTCAATTAGAAGGTAATCCCTTTGGCAGATCATCCGGAAACACATCCGAAAACACATCCGCAAACTATCTGATCAACCATTGCTTGATGGGGCTCTTGGCCCTCCTCAGATTGTTCTTGTGCAATCGGCTTGATCCACACCGTGATAGAAATTTATCTTCCTCCAAAGCTTGCTCTATGGTTGCTTTACTAACAAACTTTCCTTCTAGTGACTCATCTCTCTTCCAAGCTTGCTCCATGGTTGCCTTCCTAGCAATCTTCCCATCTTGAGACTCATCTCCCTTTCAAATTCACTCCATGGCTACCTTCTCAACAAACTTCTCATCTTGGGACTGACTATTCTTAGGTTTACTTAGAGATGCCAGCCAACCTAATCAAAAATTCATACCTTGGTGTTGTACTTGAATTTGTCGTCGTGTCCAATCAAATTGAACCTTATGACATTCAAGCCAAGGTAGACCCAAAATGATATCATAGTGTAGATGATATCATAGGTTTGTAGTGTGCCACTACAAACCTCATACACTCTAAATACTCCTTCCTAATCTTGAAGGTAACAAGATGTGAGGTGTGGAATGCAGAACCCTTTCTACCATCCGCCATCATCAAACTACTCTAAACATTGGCTTGATAGGAATACCCAATTCCTTTGCTACTTGCATAGACATGCAAATCTCTAAACTTCCAGAATCAACCAAAATCCTACAACTTTGATTAAATATCGTACCTTGCAAGTGAAGCAAACTCGCATAAGTCGAGCCTTCAATACCATTGGAACTAATCAAGCTCCCAATAAGCGGCTCAAAATCTCCTATTGGGATTCTTTGTTTCTTTAATCATTTGTTTCACAATCTCCATCTGGGCAACTTGTCAAGGTCGCCCATTCCTAAGTGGGCATTCAGTAATGCGATGTCTAACTTGGCAATAATAAAAACAACCTCCATTTTGTTAATATCTTTCTCTATCTATTATACCAAGTGGTCTCCATTGGATAGCATCAATCTCCATTGGTGTTGGTTCTTCCACCCATGCATAGTGTACTGGTAGGCCTTGTGTAGGTCAAGTGCAAGACCAAGTTGTCGCAACCAAAGAATCAAAGCGCTCAACCTACTACATGGCTTCTTCTACATTTTGTGGTTCCCGCATGGTCACCTCTAATTTGGTTTGTGACTTCAATCTCCCACAAATTGATCCATAACTTCACCTTCTTGTATATCCGGAATCTACATGATAATGTTCTGAAATTATGTGATGTAGCTCCTTACTAAGCCAACTTGCTTCAACTCCGCCAATTTATCTCATATGGCACGGGTGGCATTTATAGTTTGAAAGTGACCCAATATTGCATCCTTGAACTCTGCCCATGTCAAAATTGGTGCAACAATCTGTCTTTCAGCTCACTCCACTCAAAATTGCCACCAAAGTTTTGCCTCACCATCTAATTGGCTAGAGGCCAAGAGAATCTGTTTATGTTCATCTTGAAGATTGGTGGCTTCAAAGTAACATCAACAGTCAAACAAAAAAATTCTCCACTATGCCCAAAATATTCTTGCCTTCAAACACCTTGGGTCTTGGAAATCAAATATGATCTTCTCTATCTCAAATTGGCACTCTCTACATGTTCTTGTTGTTGCTGATCTCGTTCATCAAGCAATCAAGTAAGGTGCTCAATTTGTTGTTGCATTGCAAAGATGATACTTGGTATTGCTGCCATAGCTACTACTCTATCCCAATACTCCCACTTTATCTTATTGATTAACACATAGATGCAGTAGGTCCACAGTTCTCCATAAGTTACAATCGGAAGTATCAACGGTTCCTTAGACACGGTGATCATATGTAGAAAATTGTGCCCAAAGCGCAAGGTGATGAATTGCATGAAATGATGTTTGGGTAATATTTGGATATGAAAATCCCAATGGTTTGGCAGAAGTGGATTTGGTGGTCCATAAATTCAAGAAGCATCTAGGAAGCTTCTTTGGAGCATCCACTATATCAAAGGTTGGTGCCAAATGGATTTGCTTACTAAGCTTATCCACAAACACCACAATTGATGTGTGACCTTGCTTTGTCTTGGGCAAGGAGGTGATGACATCTAAGCTCTCGTGTTCTTATGAAGCAGATGGGATGAGAAATGGTTGAAGGAGGCCACTCAGTTTTTGATTATTGGCCTTGTTGCATTGGCAACTCTCACAAGACCGGACAAACTTTCAAATATCTTGTGCCATGTTGGGCCACCACCATTGGCATTGTAGGGTACCCAAGGTCTTGTCCACACCCATATGACTAGCTATTAGTAATTCATGGGCTTCTTGAAGATGCACAAATCATAGATCATCCTTGGTTGGAACATAGATCCAATTCTCACATAATAGTTGGACTTCCTTGAAGGAGAAGGTGTTGTATTCCTTACTGTGTGCTGCAAAGACAACCTTGTACCATCTAAAAGAAGGAGTCTTGTTTTAAAGTTATCCTAAATTCAATTTGGACTTTTGAGTTGATTGACATTATCATAATTGCCACCATGATGAGAAGAAGAGACTCCAAATCAAGTTGCCATAATAAAACATCAAGGATGATATGGAACCTACCAGGTTTGTACTCAAGTTTGATGTCAAAAAATTGTAATTGTTCCTCCTATCGATGATCTTGACTCTTCATATGCTCCAAATATAATGTCTACACAAGGGTTTGTGATTGGTTTGCATGATCACTTGTTTCCCCAAGACATAATGTCTCTATACCTTGGTGTCATATACCATTGCTAGTTGTTCTTGATCTCAAGCAAAGTAATTCCTTTTTATGGTGTTTAGTTGATGAGACACAAAGGCAATGGGATGTAACCCATCTAGAAATTCTTGTTGCAACATAACTCCAATGGTAAAGTTAGAAGCATCAAAAATAAAAACACAAGGTAGTTGAGGATCACATGGTTGAAGAATGGGTCTTGAAGATACCGTATGTTTCAGCTTTTGGAATACTTCTTTGTACTTGGTGATCCATTGAAAGCTTGAGGTCTTCTCCAAGAAGATGGTCAATGGTGCGGTGTAATACCAGAAGCTAGCCATATGATCTAGATGTGAAATTTGGTTTGGTAACATCTGGAATGATAATATACATGATGGAAAAAATAGATCAAATAGAAGTATCACCAAAAGAGTACTTCTAATAATAGGGAAAAAACTGAAATATACTTTAAAACCTTAGAACCAATAGCTAGACATATGATTTAAAGCTGAGAATTGGTTTTGTAACATCTGGAAGGATGTTACACATGATTGAATAAATAGATCAGAAAGGGGTATCACCAAAAGGGGACTTCTACTAATAGAGTAGGAATCAAAATATGCTTAAAATCTTTGAAGACAATTTTGGAGGCCTAAACGGATGAATTAGGCCTCAAAAATATGGAAATTCCCCCCTCTTCTTCTAGAGTAATGGCTGGCCTTCCCTCCCCCTTCTTGTCAAGAGCTTTCTAATGGTACTTCACCCACATGATTTGAGATTCCTACAAGAAGATTCACTAAAAGATTCCCTCTGGTCAAAGCTTGTTTGACCAACCAGATAGGACCAAGAAAGACATGTCACCCATCCAAGTGGGTAGTCTAAGGGTGGAGCTTGCTGATATGTCACCTATCTATGTGCCTAATCCTATGGTGGAGCTTCCTTGGAGGAGATCCTTTTTTCTATATAATAAAGCAAAGGTGCTCCTTTGGAGCATCTGTGGATTGAGTATACAATCTATCTTTTCTCTCTTCTCTTGTCCTTGGAGTATTACATGCAGTCACATGAGCATAATAGTGGATGAATCATTGATAAAAGCTTACCAATCCATTAAATGCCCGCACTTCTATGGCATCCTTTAGAGTAGGCCAATCAATAATGGCTTTGATTTTCTCCTCTTCCATCTTGAGCCCCTCTAATGAGATCTTATGACCGAAGAAGGTAACTTTCTTTTGGCCAAAAGGTACAGTTTGACTTCTTGCAATAAAACTTCTATCTATGTAGTCATCTTAGGACTTCTTGCATATGATTTGCATGTTCTACCTCTGTCTTACTATAGATTAAAATATCATCTAAGAACACCATCATGCATCAATCCAATAGCCTATCCAACACCCAATGCATCTAATCCATGAAGACTACCAAAGTATTAATGAACCTAAAAGGTAGAACTCTCCATTCAAAATGCTCATACCTTGTGCAAAAGGTAGTATTTTGCACACCTCCCTATCAACAAGAATTTACCAATAGCCAATTCAAAGATCCAACTTGGAGAAGTATCCTTCTCCATTGAATTGATCAAGCAAGTCATCAATTTGAGACAAGGGATATGCATTCTTCATTGTTTGTTTATTGAAGCCATGATAATCAATAAATAAACAAAGTCTTTCATCCTCATTTGGAATAAATAGTACCGGTGCTTCCCAACAAGATGTATTATGTTGTATAAAATCCATCTCTAACAACTTTGTCAATGTTGTTCAAAGCTCATCCAACTCCTTTGGTGAGAGCAATAGATGGGTCTACTCATTGGAGTACTTCTTGCCAATAACTCAAACTTGAAAGGCATATCGTGATTGGAAGGTAATTGCTTTGATATATCATCCAAAAACATATCTACAAACTCCTAAACTATTTGATCAACCATTGCTTGATGAGGCTTTTAGCTCTCATCAAATTCTCCATGTGCAATCTGTTTGATCCACATTGCAAAAGTAGGCCTATCTTCCCCTAAAGCTTGTTGTATGGCTACTATATTGACAAACTTCCCATCTTAGGATTGGTTATTCTTAAATGTCTTACTCAAAGGTGTCGGACAACCTAGTCGGTATTTCTTACCTTGGTGTTGTACTTGAATTTGTTATCATGTCCAATCAAATTGAACCTTATTGACGTTCAAGCCAAGGCAAAACCTGGAATGACATCATAATGTAGAGGTGCCACTAAAAACCTCATACACTCCAAATACTCTTCCCAATCTTCAATGTAACAGGATATGAGGTACGGAATGCAAAACCCTTTCTACCATCCACCATCTTCAATCTACTTCTAATTATTGGCTTGATAGGAATATTTAATTCCTTTACTAATTGCATGGACATTGAATTTTTTGAACTCCCATAATCAACCAAAATCCGACAGCAATGATCATATATCATACCTTGCAAATGAAGCAAACTTGCATAGGCCAAGCCTTTAATCCTATTGGAACTAATCAAGTTCCCAATAGGTGGCTTGAGTTCTCTTACTAGGATCCCTTGTCTCCTTAATCATCAAGCTCCACAAACTCTACTTGGGCTATTTGTTGAGGTTATTTATTCTTGAACATACATTTAGCAATGTGATGCACAATTTGGCAATAAAAAAACAACCATTGTTTTATTGTAATTTGTCCTTATCGATAAGGCCAAGTGGTTTCCGTTGGATGGCATCAATCTCCATTGGTGTTCACCCCTCCACTTGTGTGTAGTGTGTGGGTGGGTGCAGTGAAGGTCAAGGTCAAGGACAAGTTATTGCAACCAATGAATCAAAGCGCTCAGCCAACTACATTGCTTCCTCCAAGTGTTTGGGCTCCCGCATGGTCACTTCCAATTTGGTGTATGATTTCAAGCCCCTCACAAATTGATCCAAAGTTTCAACTTCTAATATATCTAAAATTTACATTAAGATGTTTTAAAATTGAGTGATGTAGCTTCTTTTAAAACCAATCTGCTTCAATTCTACCAACCTATCTAATGCGGCTTGTGTGGCATTTATAGTTTGGAATTGCTTAATTATTGCGCTTTTGAATTCTTCCCATGTCAAGATTACCAAAACAATTGTCATTTAGCTTGGTCCACTCAGAATTGCTACCATAGTTTTCCTATTCCATCCAATTGGCTTAAAGACAAGAGAATTTGTCTCCGTTCATCTTGAAGATTTGTAATTTCAAAATATCATTCACAAGCAAACAAAAAATTATCCACTACGCATAGGAGGTTCTTGCATTCAAATACCTTAGGCTTTGGAAATTAGATTTGCAAATGTCCTTCTCAAAATGATGTTCTCTCTACATGCTCTTGTCATTAATGATCTTGTTCTTCCAACAATAGAGTAAGGTGCTCAATTTGTTGCTACTTGGCAATGATAACTTCGGGCATTGCTGCCATGGTTACTACTCTATTAACTACTTATAGTTTATCTAAGTTAATAGGTGGATGCAACATGTCCACCCATAAGTTACAATTGGAAGTACCAAGGGTTCGTCAAACAAGGTGATTGCATTCAAAAGAAATTGCCCAAAGCATGAGATGAACCACATGAGATGAACTGCATGAAAGGATGCTTGGGTAGTACATGGAAACAAAAATCCCAATGTTTGGCGGAAATGGATTTGGTGGTCCATAAATTCCATCCATCCCATTTGTACTTTGATACCAGTGTAAAAGACCAAGGATAGAAATATGAGAATGGAAGATCATAGTGAAATATCACATTAGGATTGTTGAATGAGTGAATATTCAAATGCCTAGCATGAGCTTGGGCTTTGGTATTTATAGGAAACATACAAGGCTCTTGAGAAGTTTCTCAAGAAGCTTTCTAAAAGCAGTTTTCTTAGAGTGCAAGCAAAGCTAACCAAGAAGCTTCTCAAGCAGCTTTTCTCTAGAAGTTGTCTAATTGGCATGCAAGCTAAGTCTAATACCAAGAGCTAGCCATATGATCTAGATGTGAAATTTGGTTTGGTAACATCTAGAATGATGTTACACATGATGGTCAAAATTAATCAGATAGAAGTATCATCAAAAGAGTACTTCTACTAATAGAGCAAAAACCAAAATAGACTTGAGAACCTTAGAACCAATAGCTAGACATATGATTTAAATGTGAGAATTGGCTTGGTAACATCTGGAAGAATGTTACACATGATGGACTAAACAGATCAGAAAGAGGTATCACAAAAAGGGGACTTCTACTAATAAAATAGGAACCAAAAAAATACCTGAAATCTTTGAAGGCAATTTTGAAGACCTAAACGGATGGATTTGGCCTCAAAGATGATGTCACCTATCTGTGTGCCTAATCCTATTGTGGATTTTCCTTGGATGAGATCCTCCTTGTCTATATAAAAAAGAGAAGGTGCTCCTTTGGGGCACCGAATGTTGAGTGTGTAATCTATGTTTTTCTCTCTTCTCTTGTCCTCGGAGTATTACACTAAGCTAGTTCAAAAGCTTCCCAAAAAGCTTCCTTCTAGAAGCCATCTACTTGGCATGCAATCTAAGTTAGTCGAGAAGCTTCTGTAATCTTTTGAGGCTAAGAGACCTAAAGAGAAACATATAAATTTACACTCAACCTCTGATGCTCCAAACCTTGACTATATTATATAACAAAGTGGACTCCTCCAAAGGAAACTCCACCCTTGGATCAGATACATGGATTGGTGAACTGTAAGCGAGCTCTGCCCTTAGATTGGTTGTATGCATGGGTGATATGTTTATTTTGATCCTATCTAGTTGGTCAAACTACCTTTGATTGGAGGGGATCTTTAGAGAATCTTCCTATAGTAATCTCTAAATTGTGTGGATGAGGTACCATTAGAAAGCTCTAGATGAGACAAAACTTGGGGAGGAAAGTTAGCCTTTTCTTTGAGAGAACCTACACATTCTTTAGGCCTAATTCATTTGTTTAAGCCTCCAAAATTGGCTCTGAAGTTTCCAAAACTTGGGGAGGTAAAGTTAGCCTTTACTTTGAGAGAACTTGCACATTCTTTAGGCCTAATTCATTTGTTTAAGCCTCCAAAATTGGCTCTAAAGTTTCCAAGCTATTTTTAGCTCTTACCCTATTAGTAAAATTCATCCTTTAATGTCACCTCTATCTAAATTACCTAGCCTATCATGCATAACATCCCTCCAAATGTTACCAAGCCAATTTTTACCTTTAGAAATAATGTGTCTAGCTTTTGGTATTACCAATTCAAGCTATTTTCAGATCTTGCTCTATTAGTAGAAGTACTTTTTTGGTGATACTTCTATGAGATCTGCCTAGCCCATCATACATAAAATTCTTCACATGTTACCAAGCAATTTTCAACTCTAGATGATATATCTAACTATTTGTATTACAACTTCCCAAGAAGCTTCTTCCTAGAAATTGCCATTTAGAATGTACATTACACAATACTTGGAAGGTACCAAGTAGCTTCCTAGATACTTCTAGAATAATCTTATAATCTTGGCTAATTTGGCCCACTTGCTGCTTTGTTAGTCTTAATTAACTTGTTGATAACCACCATATTGTTATAGTAGGAATATCTCTCCTTGCTACTACTACAACCACCTCAAACAGCTTGGTAAATCCACAAGAAGGATCATTTGCTTGAAAGTAATTTCTAAGATGCTCACATACCATCCCTAACAAGCCTCTTGAGGAGAAGCAAGGAGCAATGCACAATGCTTGTGCAAAAAGTGACTTATCAAGACATAGAAACTGCTTAGGTTGATAATCTAAGACCTTTAATGGTATTCCTTCTCTTGCCATAGGATGTAGTGAGCATAGGGAAGAGATAGTCTCATCAATAGGACTAACCATAAACAAAGGGTATATGCTTATGTTTCTCTACTAAACTCTCATGCCTGACCCAGTGTACTACAACGTCGTAATTGAGTGGACTCTATGGTATCTTATGGCAGAATTTGTCTCCTAAAATGTGTAGCCCTAATCAACTCCTCTTGTAAGGTAGCCCAATCCTCCGCTCAGAATTAAAAAATTCTAGCAACCACTTCTTTATGCCATGCATGTCCCCCTCTAGCATAACAAGAGTACCATCAAGGGAATAAGAGGAATAAGTACCATGCTAACTCATCCAAGGTATCACGTGCCAAACGGTCAAGTGGTAGGCAAAAAGCTTGTCTAGCCTCATCATGGAATGTACAGAGTACCCTATGGGATAGACATGGACATGGAAAACTAGTCTTAAATAACCCTAAGATGCTAACCACTCTCATGATTCAATTGATATCCTTGGAACAATCAACGAAGGGATAGAGGAAGCGTGCATAATTTCAAGTGTCATCACTGTCAATGTGGTAGCTTGCCTTGCATGAGAATCCCAAGTGGTCCAATCATAGTCCTTGTGCATCCTTCACACCTGGGTCTTTACTCCTTGCGAGGTAAAGTGTCAATGATACATCGAGCATGTTGTATCTTGAGTCGCTCTAAGCGATCCCACATGGAATAACAATTGTAATACACAATGCTCCTCTCCATATCTCCCCAAAACCGCAACCACTGACATGAGTAAATATAATCTTTCCAAACCCTATAAACTCTCATAACTTTTAATTTCCAGTTCAAATACTTTCAAACTAAGTTCCCATGGAACTCAAGCATGAATACCAAGAGATTAGAAATGGAAATTCCCAACCCATCACTCTCATTGTGAAGTAATCCCTCTAAACCCTAAAAAACCTACACTATTCATAACTTTCTACTCAATCTCCATAGCACTCAATCAATCTAGATACCATTGAATCAAAATTGAAAAACTAATAGAATATATTATTCATGCATGTGATGTATGCAGGTGAGCTCTCTAAAACTCTAGAATATCCTTCCATTCCTTACCTCCTTTCTCCCTCTCCCGTTCCGTGTGGCCAAATCATGTAGATAAGAGGACAGTGAAGCTTATTCTGTCCACTTACATTGAAAGAAGAAGGAATACTGGATTGTATGTATGCAGTGAACATATTTTTGCATCATGGAATTTGTGATCTTGGTTCAAGTATGAATTATGACGGAGAGAACTGAACGATTATACTCTTAGTTAACGCAAATTGCTTAAAAGTCATTCCCATGAGGGTACATATAAAATTCATCTTAGTGGCGCATTTCATGTTGACATTCAGTTTGATGGATTTCACGGAGTGCTAAATGTCTTATGAAGAAGATAGTATGAAAAGCTTGGGCGGGAAATCGGCTTTATCTCGGTTCCGGAAATTAGTGTTCCATGAATGTTAGTACCCCATACACACTCAACATTTGGATGAGTAAGGAAATATTACTTTCACTCTCAATATGAATCAGAGTGGTTACTTTTCACCCATGACACCGTGAATTGACTTAGTACCGTAGAGTACGATGCAAAATGTTTACAGTGGTTTGCCCGAGAGACAGGCGGTACCCCAAGTTGGCAGAAACTCTTGACAGTACTTTCTCTGCTTTGACATGGCGCATGAGTCTTACTTGGCATCCAATTCCACGTACACCTACACAATATTAGCGTAACGATGGATCGGTCGGTCTGATTGATACTACTGTTATTCCAAATATTCATAGATTAAGGCTAGGAGTCATGTGTAGGGGAGAAAAACTCTAGGAGCGGAATCAGGGTGATCACACCGATAACCACAAAAATAACGTTCAAAATGTATAATCTATAATGAAGTACTTAATTAATCAGAACACACACAGAACAGAAAGTAGCTGGACTACTAAGAACAATTAAAATACGATTTCATGCTCTTTTTCCAGCTAACGTTGTTGGAAGTGCAATCGCAGTAAGTTCAAAGACTCTGCAAAAGAGTCTTCTTTCCAAGCACTTTGATGCTCTCGAAGTTTTCGATCGGAAGGCTTCTATCCATGGGAAAAACTCTCGTACCTTGACTGAACGCGAATTTGGATTCCTCCGATAGAAAAAACCCCTGAATGCCCGTTCTCCTAGAGCAAGATCTTACGAATGTTCCTAGCGGGCGTTCAGATCGGTGCATGTGGTTCGAGCACCACTGCTATCATTTTTCTTATATAGAAGATTGCTTATTGTAAAGTGACGGGTCCAATTCCACATACAACATTGCAGTTGGTCGTGGTAACTAGAAACGAGCGAAAATCTCCGGAGTTTCGGAACTTTTTTGTTCACTGTCACTCAAATAAGCAATCAATTGTAGAGAGCAATTTCGATGCAAAATTGACGTGGAAAATGTGGTTTTCGACGGAGAATATTTCGATTAGGAGGAAGATATCATCCATGGTCCAGCTTGGGGTGGGATGCACGGTCGAACTGTAAACTCCAAGCTAAATATTGGACGAAACCGGAGAACTTTTAAACTTGACCCAAACATTCAAAGAGAGCTTAGAATTCAGCCAGGATTCGGGGCCGAAGTTTATGGCCCGGACTGTGTTCAACCCAGAACAGATACATAGACTTTCGGGCCGGAGTTCGGTCAGAAGCAGAAAGAATTAGTCATTCATTAAGTAGTGAATTGCAATCCGAGACATAAGAATTAAGCTTTTGTTGAGTGGTGGAGGAGCAAAAGTTAGTGACTCTGAGATCTCGTGTTATCCATGAGATTGGACGGGGAGGACGGGAGTTGTGGCATGATGCTCGTTTTCCCTCTCACTTCACCGGAAGTATCACCGGCGTCTGTCACCCCAAGCTGATGGAGAAATCGAGATTCGGTTCGATAATAGGAATGGTGTTGCCTCTTGAGCTCTACTCTGCCAACAATCATATAATCTTGGACGACGATCATACGGAACTTCTGCAGCATCAGCTTGCGGTGGCTTGCAGGTTAACGAACGGAGATTCCTCGTTGGAATTTCTTTTATTCGGCAATGAAATCGTAGACGCGCATGGCCCAAATGTAGCCCAAGCCACATATACAGTAATTGAAGCTTCATGTCATGCGACAACGATGCGATAGCTGTCGTATATTCTTCTTGTGGTCTGCTGATTATCGATGGAACGATATGATTTGCAACCAGACTTTAGCCGGATGAAGTTCTACATTCTTTCAAAATTCATTTTGAATTTTGTCTTACGCAAGTTGTATGTTGTACAACTTGAGGCAATGCGTTTGTATGTACTGGGTAAGTCTACTGTGTGACTAGAATATTATTTGCCAACACGGAGACATGATCGCCATCTATTACAAACGGGTCACGTTAGACCACGTAGCGTCAAGGGTTCTCATAAAGTTCTTCTGCCAACTTGGGTCACCGATGAGTCTTGGTGACAACTTTGGGTACTCTGGCAGTAGTCCATCTCTGCAAATGATCAAGTTCCTAAAATACGGTATAGTACTTCAATACTGAGTTTGTGTAGCTTAATCAAGTAGGCATTATCCAGACTTGACTGTAGAAAGGTCTGTAGGCTGTCCTTTAGGGAGTTGGGGTGGCTGTGAAACGTTGGAGGTGCTCCGCGTTCTGTCTGGAAGCTCCGCGTTTTGCAGACAGCAATCAAGGGCGGGCGAATAGGAGTTGTGGGTAATAATTGGGACAGCGAATTGAATTTGATTGCAGTCAGGCAGCTGTGTCAGTGACTCACGCCTGTGTACAGACTGTGTGAGAGAAAAGCATAAACCTAGTCATCGCGCCGTCAACAGCTCCCCAGTACTGTAGTTGGATTTGGCCAACAAATTTCTAGGTGGAGGATAGAACAGTTGACTCCGGTAATGCTGAGAGTGCGCTGAGTTGTAGGAGCGACTGACGGGAAATATTTTGTTTTCAGCTTGGCTTCGCGAGATACATCAACCTTCTGATCTTGGAACCAGCATGTTCACGAGGTACGCGCGGAATACGTTTTGACTTCTATGCATTAGGGAAGGCACCGATTGCTTCTTGCGACGTCGTTTCAGCACGTTGCACGCGATTATTTCCCCTTCCAAATGGTGGATAGGCAAGTCAAGCAGATATGCACATGAACCGTTACCACAATACCATGTCGAACCTCTCTGCACATTACAGCAGCAGCGAGCGTTACTTTCGTTCTCTGAGTACCTATGTTCGTCTTGAAGTAACGTGTCGCACTACTGTGGGGAAATGTCAACGAGTATGTCTGTTGTTGTAAAATCTGAAACCCAAGGCCGGCTCAACCAAGCCGCTAGCTGTCTCATGTTCTCCGCGACCTGACCATCGCGGAGCTAACCTTCCTGAATCACGTGATCTCGTAGCCCGTCGTCTTCTTTTATCCAGGACAAGTATGATGTTACCTTTCTGCCATTTATCAGAAGTTTGAAAGGAACTTTGAATGCAGAAAGATGCCTTCACTCCGACTTCCAAACATGAAACGACAGCCATCGTGGCACTTCGTAAGCTTCCACATCGAGAACTCGTATAGCCGCGTTCCATAAGAAACCACACAGGAAAGGAATCACTGTAGATATACGAACCTAGGTAAGATCCTTAGTCCGAGTGTTGTCGTTTCTGTCAAATTTAGGTTCCTTGACTCTCACGGATTTTTCTGCTCATATTTAAGTGACCTTGACGCGCACTTGCCGCTTATACCCTGCTCCGCCATGAGGCGTTCTTTTCATGCTGAGAATGCATAGCAGGTCTCGTTCTTGCCGTCGAGACCGAAAATCATCTCAGCTCTCAATCACAACCACTGTGCTTGTTGGAGTATGTAATTAAATACCGGAGCCTCTCGACGACTCGATAAGTCAATTACTATGCACCATCCTCACGGGTAACTATCAGCCTTATATCATCCTCACGGGTAACTATCGGCCTTTCTCCATCCTTATGGACAATCCATCAGCATATGCTGTGCCGTAAATGGAATTAGGAGAAATGAGGTGAAGGATTCTGTAGACTGAAATGATCATCCACTCCATTGTAAGTAGGGAATATGCGGCCTTGGCTCTCCTCCCAGTTGGATTTTTATAGTGTCCACACGCAGAGATCCTGGTAGCCCTGAAAGCGTCCCGATCCAACCAGGCATCTAAGATCGGTGCTCAATCTCTAGTGTGTTGTGCACACTTCCAAATTTAAAAGAAAGACAATTCACTAATACACATGCTACATATAACTTTATATTCGAGAGAGATAGAGATTTTCATCACCTTCCGAAAATTCGCCATCAAACTGTGTATGAGTGAGAAAGAATAACAGAAATGCGGTTTCTGTCAAGTGAACGTTTCTTCACCATCGCACCTTCCGCCTAATATGACATGTCCTTAGCGTGTATGTTTACCAGAATTCTTGTAAGATCCACTGTGGGATTACACAGACTCAATTTGAAAACGTCTGCTTTAAAACGCGGGGGAAGTCAGTGCCGGCATATGTACCGGACGGCTAGAACCCGGCGATGCCGGTGGATACTAGAACACCCTTCCAGGTTCGCGTATATTTACGTGATGGTTGAGGCTCGCCGAAATATCATGAGATGCTAAACTTCAAACGGCTATGGAAGCTACGGGCAGGACTCGGCTGACATGGTCATGCTGAACGAGCGGGCTTTACTCCCAGGAGTTGCTCAACATGAAAACTGCTAAACTGCTAAAGAAGGCGGCCAAGCTTACACGTATCTGACCGTGTTCCTTTCTCAGGTCCTCGTTACTAAGGTCTTCCAAAGTGTGGAATTTCGTCTTCCGTATTGGATTTCTGCTTTTTAATCATTTTTTCAGTTTTCCGTATTGAAGTAGAATGATCCTCACTCATTCCTTCTAATCGTTATCCTTCCGATTTTCAAGCAATAATTGCAAATTCAGTAATCGTCACTCACTTGTTTCCTTCATATGTCGATATCGATAGTACAACTTCATGTTAAACTTCGTATTATGTCCTTCCGACTTTCAAACCAGAATTAAATATTCACTGATCTTCACTCACTTGTTTGTTTCGTATGTCGTGAGATCATATTATCGTGAGAACCATACAGCTCTCCAGAACATGGTTTGAGATACAGGCTTGCAGACGGCGTCTAACATTACCTGCAGAAGGTTTGCCGTAGCATCAGATGATGAAAAAGAGAGAGGGTGGTCAACAAGGCAATCCATTTTGAAGAGTTTGAAGAATTCGAGCGGTGCAAAAGGTTTGCCATAGCATCAGATGATGAAAAAGCGAGAGTATGATCAATAAGGCCATTCATTTTGAAGAGTTTGAAGAATTCGAGCGGTGCACTGAATGATCATAGATTATTCATTATTCATTGTAGATAACTGTTATAACATATAACAGTAACAGTGATTTTTCTCTAATTTAAATTTAAATGTAAAAGGTTGTCCGCGTTGGAACTCTTCTTTCCTTTTCAGTCATTTCAAATCCGTCAAATTTCTGCTTTTATGAATGTTATATTATGTACTGTGGAAGATCTTACTCGGTACTATACTGTAACTTTCTTCAGCAGACACTAAGTAAGAGGCAAAGGAGTTCACCACTGCCCTTCTGCTTTGGTTAGGCCTTCCACATCTGGCACTCTTGGGCTTACTAGACTAGAGCCCTTGCTATTCTACATTTCATGCAAAGGGCATGCACATCTTACAATGTGCCATAGGAGGGGAGTCTACTAGAGTGCATGATGCCATTAGAGACGTGATGGTCCAGATCCTACTATCTACATGCTCACAAGTCCAAATTGAATGATGGATGATCCTATCAAGACCACCACACCCGAGGGTGCAGACAAATATTATCACATCCTTGGAAGGGCATGCACATCTTACAATGTGTCATAGAAGGAGGCCTACTAGAGTTCATGATGTCATTAGATACACGATGGTCCAGATCTTACTATCTACACGCTCACAAGTCCAAATTGAATGATGGATGATCCTATCAAGACCCCCACACCCCCACACCGGAGGGTGCGGACAAATATTATCACATTCAGGGATGGTAGTCGTACTTTGTATGATGTGATGGTGCGGCAAACCCCTTTCAACCAGAGTCCTTGGCACGAACAAGCATCCTTGCAAGAGCAACAACAATCATAGCCAGCAGGGGAAGGAGGATCACTATGCCCCACGGCTTATCTCTGACACCTTCATCTCTCTTATAGTGGAGATATTTTGGCCACCTTCATCATCAATTTGATGATCTCTTTCAAGAGGCGGCGCAGGACTCATTACAAAGGGAGGCTTTTTGACTTTCTCACTCACCATGCTTACCTCTTATTTTTTATAGAGGATCTCCGTAGCCCTACAAAGATCATATACTCTAAGTCTTCATTGACGGACATATGGAGTTGGGTTGCCATTTGCCTCCATAGCACCCACTCACTTTTGCCATACATACCTTTTGGAGGATCTCTCTTATGATCTATTTCACACCTTGCGGAGGGACATCTGGAGTGAGGGTGCCATTTCCCTCCATAGCACCCACTCACTTTTGGCCTACATACCTTTTGGAGGATCTCTCTTAGGATCTATTTCACACCTTGCGGTTATAGACCCCTATTTTGCTTCGTTCGCTTTATCTTCCGATTGGTTTCTCTTCTTAGTGCTTTGGTCTTGTGCCGGTTGTGCCTTGGCTTAGGTTTCTCTTTGCCTTTTTGGGTCTTATAGTGTGGTCTTGGCCTCTTCTTATCTTTTTGCACCTTCGGGTGCGCTTGTTTTCCTTTTCTCCCTGTCCTTCGGGGTATAAATTTGGGCCCGTTGGTCTCTTCTGGCAAACACACAGGTTAGTAGCACCGGTGCACGTCATGATCCGATTTGTAACCAGCTAAAGTCGCTTTGCTAGTAAAAAGGTCCCGAAACAAGGGGTGCCCTGCCTACCGAACTGGTTTTGTGACAAAGAATATTTGATCTTCCTAGTTCTGTCTGAACAAAAAGAGTATGTAGTCGCATGCTTGGAATCCTTTCTCAATTCGAATTGAGCCATTAGTAGATTACTGTTGGTTACGCGGCGTCTCGAGCACTAACGACGTGGAATCGATATGCTGCATTGGCACAAACCCCAGTGTGGAGGGCACTGGAAACCGTTGCTCCCCTCTGTTTATTCCCATTCTCCCAACCCTTTGTCTTGACCGTCGAACAGACTTATCCGGTAAAGCAGCGAACTCAGCAGAACCAAGAATCGACTCACCTCCTTCTCTTTTCTCCACGACTCCTCTGGCACTGCAGAATTCTTACATTGAGCTGGCCCGCTAACTCTGTCGGTGTTAAATCAGTGCAAGAGATAGGATTGACTACTGTTCTGAACAACACATGAAACCTGAAGGATTTCCCAGCATGATGCAGGTGCAGCCGACCTCTTGTGTCTTCCAAGGTCCAGCCCGAGCTTTTAGGCATTGATTAAGGATCTCGAGAAAAAGCTGCCGTATTTTGTCGTGGTATGGGTGCGGGACTCCCATACGGTGGTAGGCCATTTATCGCGTGAGCCTGCCCTTCCTTTTGTCTCGACTCACGTACACAGGTAGACTTTTCCCGCACAAAGGGTTTCTACACTCTCAATGTTTTCTTCTCACAGCGTAGATACTGAATTTCCATTTCTTCAGTAATAGATAAACTAGTCAAATGTCTCCATTATTATGTGTTCTGCCTGTGGCCAAACAGGGCACTTGTGCATGGCACCGTATGGGGAGGCGGCTTTTGTATGTTCAACCTTCTTACAGGGGTGTGAATGGCCCCTTTACTCTCCTCATTCATGTTCCTTCGTATGGCGAAGTCCCATACGCCTCCTTTTTCCCTTACAGCGGTAGGGACAACAGAGAAATCTCGCCTTCTCTCCTCCGTGGTGCACAATTACTGCCATCAATCTCACGAATAAACAAACCAGTCTTGAACTAATTTTCAACTATTCAATTTGTCGTGCTGTAGAACCTTCCTTCCAGTTATTACGGCAGGCGCTTACTCTGCCAAGTGGCCAAACACTTCTTCTCCCTTCGATTTCGAGTCACTGCATGACACTGACGGCTGATTTACTTGCCGTCCCGGTCGAGCATGAGGCCAACACCTTCAGGACATGTCTCCTCGTATGCGGTGGAGCTTTCCCACACAAAAGTGTCAAGAAGGACGCCATTGGGCTGTACAAGACTCCACAGAAGTATATGAAGGATACAGTTTGAATACGGAAGGCACCTACTGAAGACTCGCAGGTTGTGAAGTTCAGTTCTTACTGTATTCTGCCTCGATCATGTACTTGCAGATTCTGTCCAATCCAATCTTGATTGCAGTCTTGTTAGAGTGGTTTACTCCATCGGTGACAGCACCTCACTTTCTCTCCAAATTCGGGAGTTCTCCCGGCAGGATGTTTGCCCACGCTACCTCTACATGATTGGGGTACATGTGATGTCCTTACAGCGATAGACTAAATGTGAGAAAGTCGGCATGGAGCAGCAATGGCGATCACTCTTGCTACAGCCATTGATTGATTGAATGTGAAAAAGTCGACAGAGAGCAACAATTCACGACCAGTACTGAACAAATTCTGTTTCCAAATTCAGTTCACGGCCAGTTCATCAAAATCTTGGAGTCTCCCCTCACTCCTTTTGTTCTCAAATTGAGGTGAACTGGGTTACTAAGCCCCATCTTACCTCTTAGTTTTATGGTGGAGTCTTGCCATCCTTCTTGTTAGCCTACATATGTCGTTATTGTGCGAGGCTATTAAGCTATAAATTGGAGAAAGATAACAAACGAAGCAATGAATTAGCCAAGAACGAATGAATTAGCTCTAATATTTATTATTTAACTGAAAGAAGGAAATATGTTATCATATACTAAAACGAGGGAGAAGTCAAAATTAGAGATTTCAGTGTAAACCTTTGAGAGCAATTATATCTCTCAAGTTTAAAGTTCTAGTTGCCGATAAATATTACATCAAAGAGTATACATGAATAATAATAATAATAATAATAATAATTGATGGTGGTCAAAATAGACTAGATAGACGATGCACTAAAAATAAAATGGATTTTTATTAAACGAATAACAAATATCCTAGAAAAATGAACTAAACGTTTGTGATGACTCTTTATTAGGGCACATTATCTCCATGTTAGTATTTTTATTTCTATTTACTTAAGTATCATCCGTGAAAACAGCCAATCTATGAGTGACAAGAGAGAGTCATGCATAATGTGGGTTAAAATAAGTGGAGGTCCAAACTGACATAAAAACCAGCTATCTATATTGTTAAAAATCAAGCAGAGGCTTAAAACAGGTATGAGAATTTCCTAGTAACACACGAGAAATGACCTTGAAATTATGAAGATACGGTTGTATGATAGAGTAAAAAGAGTCGACTCGCCAAGTGGTCAGGAGTGGCCTTCAAATTCCTTATCCCCATTTCAAATCTGGTGCACCAAAACTCTTGAAGGAATCTTGCGATTGTACTTTGCTCGGTGAATATGTCATTACTTTACCTAGCCAATCTACCTTGTCTTGGAGTCCTTTTAGGTTCTATTTCTTCGAACAAAGTCAGAAAGCATTGAGATAGATAAATACTCCCCCAATTTGTTTTTGGATCCAGGATTCTAAAATGCATTCTTGAAGACCAGACGAACTCCTCAATTATAAACAGTAAACATCCAGAATATTGCTATGAAACATGATTGCTGTTAAAACGCGGGACCTTGCTTGATACAGTGTTCCACATAGACTTCTTGTTCTTACTCGGTGTAGCTTGCTACGTGGGTGGTGAGTGGGTGCTTATGCATCCTTGGATTTCTGTTGCAGACTCAGCGAGGATTGAATCTTTGCGTGCCTGTTGAAGAAAGGGCCGGCGGCTTTTAGGCAGCGGTGGCCTGGTTAAGGGAACATACCTGTGCAGAAGCGAGACCAGTCTTTTCTGTTTGCTACTCTCTGAAAACCCTTTAGAAGTGTCAATCACCGTTTCCTTGAATTGTAGCGATACGACGATCAGCAAAACTAGACTTCGTCTTTCTGGTGAGATTCTTATTAGGACATTGGATTGTTTACAACCTTTTCCTGTTCGCAAACTTGCCTGATACTTCTTAGGGTTAAAGACTGGACCCGGCTCCTTGTCGAAGTTCTTACCAGCGTGTGGACATGACAGCAAGGATGTTGGATCAACGTCTGCTGCGCAATCTGCAGAGAATCCTGTTTTTGGTCCCTGCTAACGGCTATACCCCATTTCGACAAATCGCATCGGATGATTTGACTCGATGGATTTCTTGACTAGGTTGATGTCCGAGCGAAGTGAGATGTTTAGACATTTCGACACCAATTCCGTGGAAACCACAATTGCTAGCCCCAGACGGAGCAGAAACATAAGCTACAAAGTGATTCACAATCTCCTGAAGTCCATGAAGGGGAAATCTTCCGTATGTAAAAACTAAACCGCGAGATAATTGTGTCATCAAATAGCACAAACAACAGAAACCTGGTCACTCACAACCTTTCATAAACATCATGAATTACTGAAATGTACTCTTCCTCCCAATGGAAACGAAGATCATGCTATATCCAGGACGGCAAACCCTAAGAACAGGCCAGATCCTCGATTCACTCAAAGCGCCAAACGACGTTTAACGCTAAACTACACCAGAAAACACAGTCGAGAATTGTACTAGTCTTTTACTGTAATCGCCACAACCTAATCGAAGTTAAGATATCATATGTCACATACATTTCGGAGCCATGACGCACCAGATGCGCACCAACAAGAACTCAAATCAGACTTTACATCCACCTGGCAAATATGCTCCGCTGTACAGAAAAATACTCTACGCGGCAGCAGTTGACATTGAAAAAGTTAATCAACCTATTAGTGGCCGCTGTGTGGAGTCAACTAAGACTAAGAAACAGCCCTCCTCCCCCGAAGGAGCAATCGCATAAAGCTCTGCATTAAAAGAACATGCCCAATTAATTCTTCCACACGTGAACTACGCAGAAGAGTTTGGTAAGCTTCATATGTCCAGCTATACAGCGCACTGTGCCATCGAGAAGGCAAACATAGGCAAGATGTCGCTGGGCAACCAGCCCTTCAGCTACTCTCGTTACAGCCCTTCTTTAAGCGCAGCATGCTAGACAGAGCGGAAACGCATTATTTACCAAGCTACTGACGAAACAATATACGCTCAAGGGAGATCTGCTCCTGGTTCCTTAATCTGCCACATGCATGGGTGGCAATCTACAGTAATTAGGGAACGTGAAACAAGTCTAACAAACAACTCCCTAAGAATTTGACAACACAAGCTGAAGATGGTGCAGCAGATTCCTTGCAAAGCAACCTACACCATATTCTAAATGCTTGTCCCCCATGATTGCCTTCTATCTCTACGAGGAGATGGCATCCTGGAAAAGGGTGAGTCCGCAGTAAACTAAAGTTGCATAGTACTGGCCGAAAGACATGGCCAAGGGAACGAGAGCAGCTAACAGGCTTCTAACCACATCTTCTCCTTACACCGCAGGATTAGCAGGCCACAATAATATCGGAACGTTCACTGAACTTAGTCGTCATAATCTCCTGCGTGCTCCAGTAGATAGTTGGCAGCCAATTGCTCATTTTTGTCACACGCTAGGAAGGCTTCGATAACAAGATTCCGTTCAAATCCCATTGCCTCAAGCTGTGAAGGTCAAACAGAAACGAGAATTATGAACATTTGTTACTTCCAAAAATGAGGCGCGCAAAAGATGGGCAAAACAGTCGTCATCAAGATGAGTGACAGATTCGAATCGCTCACGAGGGGAACATACCCGATCAATAGCTTCCCTCTCTTCTGGCGTGACGTTTATAGATTGTGGCATGGCTCCAGCAAGCTGTCCAAGCAAGTCCCTGCCAGAATGCATTAAAAATGCATGAAACGACAGTGAGTTAGTACAACCTTTGTAGATCCTGTTTTTGTTTAGAAGCTTCACACTCACATCTATTGGCAAAGCGAAGATGGATACGTTATAATAAACAATGTTCCTGAAATAATCGAAGGGCTATGCTTAGATGTATGGTATATTGAGTGTATCAATACGGAACCGTTCGTTGGAACGGGTTCCATATTCCATACAAGGTCCGATACCCACTTGAGACTGGACCAGACTTGACGAGGTTTTAGCAGTACAACCATCATAACCCGCATAACGAAATACATGATCCATTAGATGGTGAAATACAGAACCCGTCGTAAACAACCTGGTTCCATACCCACTTCTGACAGGAATGAATTCTGACTCTGACGTATGATGGTAACCAAGTAAAGATCGTCATAACTACCAATTACTTAGACAGGTAAGCATGCGTAAGTCTGCATACATGTATACAGGAATTAGCAGGATGTTGGTGATGTATGATACTTAGGATATGAGAGCAGAAGCCGTTCTTCGAACGGGGGATCCAGAACTCAATCAGTGCATAAGAAGTGCGGATAAAATGTAAACATGATATTGAGAAATCGAGATGCATAACAAAGCCGTAAAGGAGATGAAGTGCATCTAACGGATCAAGTGTAAGGCTAAGCACAGACGAAATATAAGTATTTCCTGATATAAGTGATGCATAATATATTGATATATGAGAACAGAAGCCGTTCTGGGAACGGCCGTTCTGGGTTATCCAGAACTCATAAAGTGCAAATGATCGATAAGCAATATTTACATGAATCACAATGCTAGAGTAGTATTAGATCCCTAAGGTAGAATGCATCGAATGTAACCTGCATCAAAGGCAGAATTCAAACAAATTGAGAATAACAGATGGCCAACGGACTAGTAAAGAACGTGAAATCGAGAGCATCTATGCAATCGATAGCGAGGAATAGGAAACGTGATGTAAGAGCCCGCCAGTAAGCAGTGCGTGAACGAAGATTAAGAACGTGGGCTGGAGTCAGGTAGGAACACTGTAGACACGATAATAGGTATATGATACATAATATATAGGTATACGAGAACAGATGCATAATATATTGGTACATGATGCATGATATATAGGTATACGAGAACAGATGCCGTTCTGGGAACAGGTTATCCAGAACTCATGAGGTGCAAATGATCAATAAGTAAGATGTACATAATTGACAATGCTAGAATAGTGAGAAATCCATAAGGTAGAATGCATCGAATGTAACTTGAAGCAAAGGCATAATTGAAACAAATTGAGAATAACATATAGCTAACACACTAATAAACCACCATGAAATTGAGAACTCTATGCAAACAACTGAGAGAAATAGGTAACGCTATGTAAAAGACTGCCAGTACGCAGTGCGTGAACGATAAAAAAAAGAAAACGTGGGCTGGAGTCGGGTATGAACACTGTACACATAAGAGGTCCCATGAATCAGGCAAAGAGCGAAGGAAAAATAATAGGGAGGGAATTAGCTGGGGAACGGAGGAGTGGAACAATGCAAGAGCTCTAGGATGGTGTGGCTGCAGAAACCTGTCAAAGTGTAACAGGGTAACGAGAGCGAAGCGAAAAAGGACAGGATATAAAGTATATCACAACAAGCGCTATGGACACTTGAGTCCTGAGACGCTAAACAGCAAAGGGGAAGCAGAAGGCGGCCATAGTAAACCTTCACGAAAACACCTGCGACTTCATCAGTGCCGAAGTAGCTGAGCAATTGTCAGTACCCCTCATACCAAGTTTCTGCTCGAAAACTCATGAGTGCCAAGGCAAACTCGGTTGCTCCCCCAAACTCGGTTGCATGATATATGTATGCTACCGCTGGTTAGATTTCTGATGCATCACTAAATGCTTCTAATTCTCAATTCATTTGCACAGATCGAGGATTAACTTCCAGTCCAAATCCTGTCGTCTGGACTGATAACATATGAATTTTGAAGAAATGTCTTCGCGAGGAGTTCACAAAAGGTTAGGATAGCAAGCACAGCTAACCGTTGGCTAAATCGAAGAAACTCCGAATAATATTAGTGTTGTTGGTTCCTTAAAAATACGCCTTGGGAAAGTATTAGTCTCAAATTACATGGACACTACACCAACACTTACCCCTCACCACCCTCACCACCCGGCTCGTTGATAAGTCGTAAAAATTCGGGCTGATTTTCATTGATAAGTCGCAACAATTGTGGATTCTGCTTTCCAAGCTCTTGGAGCATAGGCTGAAACAATGACAAACATGAGAATATATTAGATCGAAAAAGGCAGAACTGTCTGTGTCGAACATCACTAAGTCGGATAACCAAAACCGTTACATACTTGGGACTCATCCAGAGGACTAAACTACCAGCCAAAGACTTTTGAAGATTTACTATGATCATTATTCCTTGCTCTGTTTAAAAGTCTAGGTCCTGTAGGGAGTAATAACCTCCTAATTGCCATGTATCATGTTCTATCATGTTCTAAATGTCTAACTAGTGATAATGAGCAAATTCATTTTTTTAGGCTTTAAAGATATCCTGATAGCCGCGGCACGTGTGCACACTATGCATTCCCACTTCTGAGCTTATTACAGGCCATGGAAAAAATCGCAAATTAAAACCAAACTGATATCAAATCTTGGTTAGTGATCAGCTTGCCGCCCCAATTTCCCCTTGCAGACATCTACATACTGAACCACAAGTCGGCCACTCATAAAAATCCTTCAATACGGTATCAGCAAGGCATAAAAAAATCCCAAATAAAACTCGTTCACTCCCAATTGAATTGCCATGAGTAGAAAGGCGAACGTTAACATCAACACACCTGCAGGATTTGGGGATTGGCTTGAACCATCGTCCTAAGCGCTTGAAACTGTACGCAGACAGAAAACTGATCAGGTTACTTCCTCTGACAAACATAATACCTAGCACGAAATAACCTGACCAGTGACCTTTCTTCGCAGGTAGACTAGCAATTGAAGGGGAAAACTGAGATCCAAATTTTCAATAAATATCATATAATATTTAGTTCTAAGTACTCCTGCTATTGATCTACTCACATATTGAATGATGGAAAGAGAACCCGTTGTGATAGATACTGGTCTAATTGCGTAGAGTGACTTAAGACAGCCAAGTAAATCTGAACAATAGGACCTAGTTCAGCAGAAAAATTTCTTGAAGCCTCGCAAGCAGGGAAACAAATTTACCTGGGCATTGTTTCGGAGAAAATCTAGAGCACCTGCACCGACACCTGGGCCGCCGATGCCAGGAATCCCCTGAAACGAGAGACCACACACTACACAGGATAAATGACCAAAAGATAATTTATCAATGAGCCAGTTGCGCTCCTGAAAGTGACTTTAGCAGGTAAATTTAAGTTTAGTCGCCCTCTTTCATGTGTAGATACTGGCCCATGCGGGATACGATATGGGGACCCCTTTAGCAATGTGTAAGTTCGAACACCAATTAGTGGCATTGAGGTACTCCAAATAAATATTCCTGTAATCTTAAAGCAAATAAACCACCTTGCATACCTGAGGAAAAAGGTCTAAGGGAGCCGCATTGGGGCCGCCAAGAGGGGGGGCCGGTTGACCAGCTGCGGCAGGGGGCGGCACTGCTGCAGGGGCAACTCCAGCCCCTTGATGAGGACCAGGACCACGAGCAACAGGTACGGCAACTTCAGCGGCTTCCGGGATTCCCTGTATGATCGGGCCAAAATCAGTAACAACTGGCTCCAGCTATATGCTGATATGGAGAAGATTCTTACATTTTAGTTGTAAAAAAAAAACCACATCTTAAAATATATTGGAATATTGGAATTCTTATCATATGAAAAGATTCTTATTATATTGAGAATTTACCAGGGGACGCACAATATGAGTACCACAGGAGTGACGAAAAACATACACGTTCACCAGGAAGTAAAGTCCTCCAGGTATGTTTGACAAATCCATGGAGCAAAATACAACGCACAGAACCGAGTGACCTTATTTACAAAATGGCGAGTTGCGAGGCGCTTACAGAGTAAAGATACTCCACAGCTCGTTCAGGATTATTGTAGGCAGCCCGTAAAGCTCGAACGACAGTGTCTCTATCCCAGCTTCCTCCCCCCATGTCGATTATTTGTTGGACAGTTTGCTCCAAATTGGTTCCCGCAACAAGATTCGATGCAGCTTGACCATAGGGGTCGGCAAGAGCTCTGTACCAAAAATGAATTTGCGTTCAGGTAGTAATTACTTGCGTCAGTGTATTAAAAAATAATAACATTCAGCAGGACAAAATACGGCGACTATCAAACAGGGGCGAAAGAAGAAAGTTCAAGTTGGAGACTGTTAACATCATTTTGCCGGGGTGGTTTTGCAAGCACTCAAGGGCAATACAAGGGGAACTGGGCAAAATCCACGTTTCAAGCAGTCAAAGGCCAGCTACAAGCTGCTAAGGTGATTTCATCAGGCATTGGAATGGCTGAGATTTCAACACTGCCCAAGCTATGGAGCTTTACTAAACCTGAGAAACTGTTTCTTGACATCTTTATCGATTGAATAGTACACAACTTATGATAGACCAATTCTTCACTCGAATCTCTAGTTTGTGAAGCTTAAGAAACGGCGCAAGGCTTTCTAGTAGAAGTGATGCATTGGACTACTGACAAATCTCGCAATCTTCAATCCCTATACCTAAAAAAACACACGATCTACAACCAAAGTGAGCGTCAAGATAGAAGACAAGCTGATATGGTAGGATAGCAGAAAGTGCACATACGCAGCAGCGGCAGCAGAGCCAGGGACTGGAGCTGCAGCTGGAGGGGTCCTGAAAACACCAGTACATTACGTAAATGAACCACGTTAAATACCAAGGATGAAGTCGAGCCTGATAACCCAGGATCTCTACATACTGGTGCTAGGTAAGCTGATATTAAGCTTCAACTTAAGTTCTTAAACTTCCACCTTCGATCAGCTATTCTAACTGGGCAGAGTTCGCGTAGGACTCACGGTGCTGCAGGAGGAGGAGGAGAAGGGGCTGGAGGAGGAGCTGGCGATGGGGCAGAGGCTACTGCCGGGGGTGGAGCTGGTGCAGGAGAAGGTGCTGCGGCTGGAACCTGCGTCAAGAAAACCATCGAAACAATTACTACCAGCAAAAATGAGACCTTGTATGGTTCCAGAGGTTTGGGAGGACACAAAACAATGTAATCCTTTGAAATGTAGCTGTGTAGATAGAACTCCCCTGAAAAGCATCTTTAGGAAAATTGTATGTTCAGATGTCAGGAAGGAGATCAACAACGCTGGAATGCACCACTTCGAGAACAGACAGCGTATGAGCGAACTTGCCTGTACAGGAGCTGACGAAGATGAAGTTGGTGGAGCTCCAGGAGTGGTCTTCGTCTAAATAGAGAATATAAGTGAGACAGGAAAGAACAAGAGAACTTGCAAATCTCGCAGAAAACGGAGAAAGATGCATTCAAACCAAAACCCTGTGGAGCAAAAATCAAAACACCTAGTTCATGGTATCCGCTCCCCTAAAGCTGTAGTTTCTACGGAAACGGTATGTGAACGATGAACGAGATGTCACTTCACTCAGAAACATTTCTTCAACTCATTCCTTCATCTACAAGAGGCCTAGCAAATATGACAGGCTCAAGTTAGACTATACTGCATGAAAGAAGTTAACATCCTCATGCCTAATAAATTGAGTATAAGAACGCTAGCCCGGTCTGCATGGATTCTAAATTCCAATTGGGACAATCGCAGCATCAACTTCACACAGACAACTCACCTTCGTCAACATAACAACAAGAAATCCATTTTCAGACACCTTATTGTCATCCATGGTAGTCTCGTCTTTCAGCACTTTGCCTTGGTGAATTAGGAGCTGCTGGGCACATGGGAATAGCTCCTTTCCTTGCGTCTCTTCAATCCTTTTCTTCACGGCAATAACCTAAACATCACCATGAACAGATTTGGTGTAAGTTGGGGGGATAACCTGTCCATCCAGCGTACTGTATGTCAATATTCTAGACGTCGCAAGAAGACCTTAATGACAAATTTGTAAGCACAAGAAGAAATCCTGCAAGCTCTTGTAAATTAAAAGAACTTGAAGGAAAGGAGTACGCTCGACCAGGACAAGTGTAGCTTAAGAAAGAGACAAACTTTCAGAAGGTTTTGATTTTCTAAGCTGAAGAGGTTTGCGGCACATCACGCACAGAGTTGGACTGCAAGTAATGATTGACGCTAGACGCAAAGGAGCTCTGACGATATCCCTAGGCGCTAGCTCCACAAACCGGTGCTCATCCCGAGCTGCGCTCTAAATTGAACACGTGTGCTCGAATTAGGAGACCTGTTTCGAACGGAGATCAACACAAGGACTGCAGTAGCGATCCCAAACTCGACGGAAATATACGAGAAGTACACATCGAAGAAAGGGAACGACACCGCTGCTTGCAGATTGTGCAATCTTGCTGGTCATGCGGGATATTCAAGGGACAAGACCCTTCCGCTTGATGATCGTGTCTCTTCGCACTACAGCCCATATTTCACCTCTAAGGTCATCCAGTCCTTCTGGATTTTTATTACCCGGGAAGCTCACCCACGGTTACACACAAGACTGGTGCTAAAATTAATGAGTTCGCAAGCCAATTCTTTTAAGAGGAGAGAAAGAAGGCGTAAGCTTTGAACATGGCTTAAATAGCTACACTACCAAACTGACAATGTCACAGGGCGTGCCTTGCAAGGCAGGTCAAGGACCGTGACTCGTAGAGCTCATTGCATTATAAGTCGTTAAGAAAAGTCGACGACCATCGATAACCGAAAGCGATTCCAGGAGACATTGACAGAGAACTACATGTCGTCACGGCCATATACAAACATAGACAGGTGAACAACGTGCAAATAGGCCTCGAATCGCAAACTCCAGCTTAAACAACGAAACCCTTATCACCCGAAATAGGCGGCGCAGAACGCGAATAACGGAGAATTGGTCGGATAAGCGCCAGTTTCGTAGTCTAAACCTCGACAGAAAAGATTCCTATACCTAACCAATATCGTTTCGATGTTGCACCAACTATCACGACCTTGGCGACATCCTCACGACCAATCCATACTCTTCCCACGTAACTCCGGTAACAAAACTTCAGAGGGAAGAGCCAGAACCTACCGTATCGGACGGGTTGACATCGAGATCAAAGTGGTTGCCCTTCAGAGTTTTCACCGATATCTTCATTCTGTTCTACCTGCACCGAAGAGAACGCAGTACACGTTCAACACCCCCGCCTTCCTTCCTTTCTCCCGGCGGTCGGTCCCTTAATGTTTGTGCCTATACCTCTGTGTCCACGCCGACGACGAAGAACGATAAGTACCAACTTAAATATGAAACATGAGAGCGACGATCACACCTCCCTCCGTCCCGCACGCTCCACCACCTCCACCACCACTTCCTCGTCTCTCCTCGCAGTGTAGCGAGCAAACGAGCACAGGCAGGGATAAAGGGAAGAAAAAATAGTCCTGTCTAGACTAGTATATCAAAGGCAATGGAGAAAGCCAAAACAAAGCAGTAGCGGCATCCCTGAGCAGCAGAAGAAGAAGAAGCTGCAAATCGGACAGTCAGACAGATTAACAACTCACCAGAACTACTCACTTGCAAAACAGAGAGCGGACACCAAAGGAAGGAAAGGAAGGAATATTGTTCCTTCGTTCGTGCTGCTGCAGCTGCTGCGCATGAACACGAACAGCAACAACATCACCCCAACGCACCCCAACGCCAACTCCTCCTCGCCTTTTCCGTCCGCACAACGACGGACCTTCACTTCGAAGTAACGTGGTAGTACTCTCAACCCACCTCACCGTCCGATCCCCCTACTACAAGCACTCCCGCCGCCGATCGAGCCTAACTACACCTGTTCTCACGTTCCCGAGACAGCAGACCACAGTAGCTCTCCAGTTTCTGGCGTGTACGGCCTACTTGTCCGTCCGGCTGTCTCGAGCGAACGGACGGAGCGTGAATAAAAGCAAAGGTACACAACATCACATCCTGGATTTATGGACCGACGGCCATGGAAGCCCTAGAATTTCTTCGACGTAGCCCTGAAACGTATGTACGTATGTATGCCTTGTCCCTTGCGTCCTGCATTGCTGGCACTCATTTGTCCCCTGTAGGTGGCCCAGACGACGGATACTCTCCTGGCGCATACGGTATGAATTAATTTCCCACGCAAGGAAATTTTCCCACAACCAAGGATCATTTTCCTACGATAAGGATTCATGTCCGCTGCCATGCACTGGACGAATAATATGCTTTTACTCCCGGTTATCTTATTAATTGTAACAACTGAGAGCACTGTGTACAATGCAATATCATTTATTAAAATTTCCATATACCGGAAGGAATCATGACAAACAAAAATCTTCTTTTAGGCTATACGCTATCAATAGGACACTTTCTCAATGTTTCCAACCAAAAGTAGCTCTACATATTTAAATTGTAATATTTTCTCTCTAGCCAAGTGGCACTCTTATGTGTTTGGCTCAGTTAATTCCCTATATTGTTGTTCTACATATGACATTATCTCTTTTGATATTTGATATCCTTTAAAATATCAAGCTATGCCAAGATTGAAACAAAAAGTGAGTTTCTCCTGCTTAAAAGTCTGGAGGACTATGTGCCATAATTGACTCCAAAGTTTATAGATGATTCGAGAGGCTGTTTTATATCCTCATGAGATTACAATCTCACGGTAATGATGTAGCTTCCAAATATAGTCATGTCTCAAAAGAAGTGTCGAGAGATGTTTACCCGATAAGGAATTCCATACTTTCCAGCTGCACAGTAATTTGAATTGTTATTTTAAGTGAGCTTCACAAACTATTGCAAGTCACTGACAACAGCTGGTAATAAGACAGGATTTTAAACAATAGATGAATTACAAATGAATTTTTCTAACTTTATGATGGGGTCTTCCCACCTTCGGTTTTTCTACGGGTCGCCGTATTATACACTTTATGAACTTTACTTCTTTACTATGGTTCTTTTTGTTGTTTATGTATGAACCAATTTAAATTACTTACAATACCGAATTATATTGGTTTATCACCATAAATATAAGTTTCAACAAATTTCCATATGATATATCCTGAATATTTGGATGAATCAAAGGCAAGCAAATCGTAAAATTCAATCAAATGAAATATTGACCATGGAGATAAATTTATAAGTGGGTCTAACATTCCAAATGAAGCATTCTTGTGAAAAATATCAAAAATTTTGTAAGAGATGTATATCAAAGGAGTACATCTATATTCATTTATTTTAATTAATTTACATGGATATTTACAATTTCAAATCAACATTCAATATATGTTATGTATAGGAGAAAATTTCTCAAAAAGTTAAAGTTCCGAGATTTGAAGTATACCAAGTGAATTATATTTTATATATTTTATTCTAGTATATTCTTATCTATGTCATTTCTGAATATTTCTGAATATTTCCTTATAAATTTTGCTCCAAATATTATTGTAGTTTTTAATTTAAAGCTTTTCCAATGTTGTTGTATGACACCAAACTCTTCTGAATAAAGAAGTAACTCAATAGTAATTGAATACTCTAATATTCTACTTCTTACATACAGAAACAATCAAAATCATTAAAATTATTAATATTGCATGTCCATGTTTTCTCCCTTGTTCTAGTTGTTATGATTACAATCAGTTTCACCATGAACTTTAAATCATAACAAACACAATGTAAATTATAACAATCCAGCATAATGAATAGTGTATCCATAAAAGACACTAGTTTTCTCATCATATATCTACATGTACTCCACAAAAAGTAAACTGTTATGAGACAACACTTACCAAATACAAAATTAATCTCTATAACCAATTTCTACACAAATCTCAATTGATAGATCTAACTATTGTTGGATTAAACTCTTCTTGGTTGGATTCGATTGTTTGCAGAAAATCTTTATTCTCGTAATTAGATTAACAGTAACTTGTAAGGACATTGGTTTGATGGATTTTGTAACTCAAATTATTACCTTTAAGAATTCAATCAATGTACACATCACTAAGATTGAATTGTAAATTTAGATGTGTATATTAATGTAAAAAAATATTTTTTATATTTTGTTATGTATTAAGTAATTTTAATAAGTATAGAAGTAACAAAAGAAACATAACTCTATGATTTTAGCATTAAGTATTTTATAAAATATTTAAAATTTGATAAATAAAACAATGATAATAACAATTTTCTTAACTAAATATTATTTTGGCCTCATTCAATGTATCATTGAATAGCTAAGAAATATAAATATTCAATATCACATTTAAATTTAAATGCATTGGTACATCAACTAAATATCAACATTGGAGTAGATGTATAATAAATTTTTATTTTTTTTAATAGGCAGTAACTTTGTTGAACCATAATCATATTAAAACTTGTAGTAAATTGTAAGATGTATTTTAATCATTTTCCCTATCTACCATTTAAATATTACAATATTCACTTGAATCTGGTGTTAAATAGCATATATAGTGTACACCAAAGCGGTATCAAATATATTTCAGCCTTGACTAGCCCTAATAACCCTCACCAAACCTCATTAACCTCAGAAGTTAGTAACATTATTGACCTAAATTTAAAGCAAATTTTGGAGTTCAACCAAAACCAAAAAGATCAGTAACTATAACGATGAATCAATAAATATATATACACTCAAAACATTGAAAACACAATATCAAAATCCTTTAAATCACTAAAAGAACTGAGAACATCAAGACTAATAACATAATATGTTTAACAATAAATGAAGATTGAAAAATTAGAAAGAGATCATTCTCAACAAAATTTGAGGATTTTCTAATGCTTGAAAATAAAACTCTAAACCCTTCCTTAAATTCCACATGCATGTTACTTTTTTTTCTCTCCCTTGTACGGCTTCATGGGGTCTTCCCATCCTTCGTTTTTCTATGTGGTCTCCTCCTTCTCCTTAAATTCTTTTATTAAGCAACACAAATAACATGATAGTGATTTTAAATAAGAATGATAATTAATTTGTGTTCATTGAATATCATACATTCTATGAACATGCCATAGAAAATCTATAGATATTAAGATTTAATTAAAATATAATTTTTATAAAATACAAACAAACATATCACCAAGCAAAAGTATAACTCTTTGTACCATATACATTAGAATCAATAGAAATGTTTACCATTAATTTGCAGCATGAACATATAAAAGCTTAGAAATAAAAAACAAAGTTCATTTTTTCTTAATCTATTTAATATTTTTCCATAAAAATATAACTCAAATTTAGATGAATGAAATTGTATTTTTGTATATATTTATTACATTATATTATACATTAGTTACTTTCTTATATTTAGAATATATTGGAGTTTTATTCTATATTTTATAATACATGTTCTACATTATTAAAAACAAAATAAATTATTTTTTATAAAATTTTTAATTATATATTCCATTTTCTATCTTTTATACTGTTCTGTTTTAGTTAACATCTCCACTATTATTATATCAACCATTCATCACAATGGAAATAAACTACAACAAAGCAACATAAATTTGTAATTAGAATTCAATATCACAAATATAAAGAGAGTACCATATTGATTGTTTTATGTATCAATTCATTCTATTTTTCCATATCACTTATCTTTGATGAAGAAATTTGAATAGTATTACTAAACATACCCTATTTCTTAAGCTAATTGATAAAAATGATCTAGAATCACTAGCTTGTCCCATGTACAATTAACCTTCTCTTAATATAAAATAACATCTTAAATTTAAGATGTGTGTTATAGAAATAAAGTAAACTGTTAAACTAGGTAATAGGCATAATGTACTTGAATAATGGAAGAATTCGAAAAGAACGGCAATACCGAGTTAAATACTTAGGTCTGTGTATTCAATTGATCATTGATATCTGTTGATAAATAAGTTTCATACGTGAACTTGGAAGTCAATAGTTAGTCAATGTATTAAATATAATTCTACATTTTAAATGTAGAATATAGAATTGAGGATATTAATTTCAATAGAAGTTAAAGAATGTATGTTTTGAAATTCAAGTCCATATATGGTAGAACAAATTTAAATTAAAAAATTCCAATTTGTATATATGTAAAATATTTGTACATGCAATTCATTTGAAATAGTTTGATGCAAAACTCTTGTGGATTTTGCATCCAATGAGACAAGATTATTAAATCTAACATTAAATATTATAAAAAATAATTTAAAACAAACAAATAAACAAATAAAAATTTTCTAATATATATACTGAGACTATCTTATAAGTTATATTTATTTTTTTCTATTATATGGTATGTTTTCTTCCCGTAAGCATGGTTTATATGTTCATAGTCTGAAATTCTAAGACTTAAGGATCATGTGATTTTAAGTTCAAAAGCTTGAATTAAATTTCTGGATAGTGTATGAATGTTAAAGATCATATAAAATAATTTGTTATTTGTATCTTATAACCTTAAAGGTGATTATTATAAGGTTGAAAATCCTTTTCTAGTTTAAATAATTGAGTTCAAATTCATAAACTATAAATCTTCAATGTAAAAAATTATGGGATATTGCAAATTATAGTTATCAGAATCAGAATCAGAATTATAGTCATCAGAATTATAGTTGACATGTTTTCCTTGTTAAATAGTTGTGGAATCCAAAACTACAAATAAATTTTACTGATATTCTCTTTGAGACAATAGGAGCTATTTTACGCAAGCACTACATACCAAGTTATTTTTCCTACCCCTACCTTTTGCTCTTTTAGAGTGTCTTAATGATGACAACCCCACAATTTTCCGATTGAAACTTGTTGCTGTCAAGTAAGCCACGTCAAGCAAAGATTTAATTAGCAAAATTATAGTAACCTGTTGCTGTCAAGTAAGCCACGTCAAGCAAAGATTTAATTAGCAAAATTATAGTAACCGTTTCCTTTAATGTCAATTTAAAGTGGTTACGGTTGCATTGAAAAGCTTTTGAAAACTATGTCATTTGATATTGAAACCATAGAAACATAACATTCATATATAACCTATAAAGAAAAAAGTTACTTATTTGAGGTATCTCAATTTCCAAAGTTTAAAAGGTGAACTGGGTTGCATCATTAGCTCTAGAATCTTAATTTATAATTAAATAGACATAAATAATGGTCTTTTGAATAATTGTTATAATATTCTACGCGATATATGTTTCAAGTGTTTTTGCTTCTACCTAGGAGCAATTTGAATTTTGATATATCATAAACCTAATGTCATAATAACTACAGAAGTAGTAAAGGAAAAGTTTGAATATTTACTTTTCCCTAAAATAACTACTTTCCAAATTTGGAATCAAAAATCATAAGATATGTGATGGCCAAATGTTGATAAACAAGTGAGATAACAATAAGTAAAGGGTCATTCCTTTGACCAGAATTGAACAGAAATATCACTATCTTGTAGTTTGTTTATTATTTTGTATTTAACCTCTTGGGTAAAAACCACTCCTAGAAGAGTGTAGTATCACCTCTATGGCACACTACAAAAAAGAACAAAAATTACAGATCACTTCACTATGAGTAAATTCCAAATCAATATCGAGGGTGATGACTCACTTCACACTAAAGACTACCATTCCAAATGTTTTGTATTATCCTTACCACAAGGTGTAATTCCAAAGGTGTCTCTTACCAATTTATTGACTTGATTTTCATTTTTATGGTACTTTTAATGTTCCAAATGACCATTAATCTTTCAATATATTGCCTTGCTTGTCTGGAACCATATGGATCAAATACACTAAATTCCTACTTTGAGTTTCATCACCACTATTCAACAAACTCAGTCAACAAAGTCATTCAATGTGTAGACAAATAGTGTGATTATCAATGTGTAGCAAATAGTGATAAAGAGATGGAGGGTCCTTTGCTAGTTTCCTTAATTACAAAAAAATTAATATCAATCACATTGTGTAATGGCTAAATGAAACATTGGAAATCTCTTATTACATTCTATATGATCTATCACTAATCTTATCTACTTATCATATTGAATGTGGTTTAATTAGGCTTATTCCATGTGTCAAAGGAGATGTTCTCTTCATTTGTAAAATTATCTATATTTGGATTTTGACTACAGAGCTCTATGGTTACAAAAATTCCTACCACCAAAAGGTATTTCTGCCCCAAAGGTCTTCCTTGCAAAAGGTGTCTTTTACTAAAAAGGTGTGTCCCAAACCAGAGATGTTTTACACTTCAAATATTTTCATCAATCAAAACCTTTGGCTACAATTAGCCTCCACATGAAGGTCTTCAATTATGAAGATCATTGGATACACTATTATGATTAACTTCCTTTACCTCTATAAATGATAATTAACATATATATGTGTATGCTCCTTAAGCTGCACCGCCAACTAATCAAGTTGTTTTTTTTAGTAGACCTTTGCCTATAGAGTCTAAATCTACAACTTCTTAGGAAGTTTGGTGCAATGTGGCCTTACTTGCATTGCCTTCTTTGCAAGGCACACCAACTAGTCCTTCTTCTCTTCCATATGCTAGAGTATCTTTATCTTCTCCTCTTTTAGGCCAATGCAAACTGCTTGGGCTTGGACCTTTGACTCCTTCCTCATTTAGAGAGTATTTTCTTCCTTCTTATCCTTCCCTAACTCTACAATCATCCCCTCCAACTAGGCAGCACTTGCTAGAATGCTAGTTAAACTATACATCTATAATAACCAAGTGAATCTTGGCCTTATCCAATTGCACTAAATTGCTCTACACTTCCTCATCCTTAGCCTTCCATTTTCTTGCATATTACATGCTACACACCATACATTATTGTCAACATCATACAATATAGAAACACAACTCACACTTAAGTCATGCATAACTCTAAAGTGCCACAATAATCAATTCTTCATCAACTCAAATCAAATTAGTACTTGATCTTTCACTCAATAATCTACCATCAACTAGGCACTTATTACAATTAAGCCACACCCACTCTAGCTAAGATACTCCAAGTGATGCTTGCTGGCTTTTTGTCCACCATAGCAAGGAACTCAAAGGCTAAACATCAAAGAAGTGAGCTCTTTGGGGCTGCACTTATAGGGTATGCCTTTGACTTTAACCTAGGTCTCCAACCCCAATGGTCCCATTGATGACACACCTGGCAATGCAAACGGTGCAAGTGATGGTGAGCTCCACCATGTAGTTAGTGCCTTAACACAAAATTATGGCCATCAACAAGTAGTATATGAGTAACTACCAAAACACCCTTGACTACCAACACTACTACTCCAACATCCAAGCAATCTAGGTGTGATGCTGCAAATAGTGTGGTAGTTAAAGTGCATATATACATTGCTACACAACATACATTTTTGTCAACATCATACACTATAGAAGCAAAACTCACACATAAGTCATACATGAATTCTAAAGTGCCACATTTGCCTCCCTAATTGGTGGTTAGGTCCCTCTAATTCTGGATAGCCATCTACTCCAAGTATACGGTATACCCTATAGTGGGTGTCATGCCATTTGTTGTATCACACCTAGATTGCTTGGACTCTAAAGTAGTAGTGTTGGTAGTCAGGAGTATTTTGGAAGTTACTCATAGACTACTCATTGACAGACAAATTTTGTGTTTGGGGTACTGACTATATGGTAGAGTCCATTGTCACTTGCACCAGTTGGACCTTTGGGTTTGATGTCAGTGGGGCCATAATTAGGGTTTGAGACCTAGCTTGAGTCCAGGGGGTATAGTTTCAAAGTGTAGCTCTAGAGAGCTCACTTCTTTGATGTTGAGCCTTTGAGTTCCTGGCTATGGTGGACAGAGACCGGCAAGCATCAGCTAGATTCTCTTAGCTAGAGTGGGTGTGGCTTGACTATAATCATTGCCTAGTTGTTGGCAGATTATTGAATGACAGATCAAGTACTAGTTTGATTGAGAGTGATTTGAGTTGTATAAATGAACTAATTATTATGGCACTTTAGAGTCCATGTATGAGTTGTTATTCTATAGTGTGTGATGTTGACAGTGATGTATGTTGTGTAGCAATGTATACATGGGCAAAGATCAAGAGGTCGGGTGCCATTGAGCTCCATTGTTAGTCACTTGTTTGCAATTTATACCATATAAAGGATGAACTAGCTATAGTTCAAGTACATCTAGGACATCTAGCCATTGTCCTTAATGAACCACCATAAGAGAAGGAGTCAAACATGCCACATGCCATCCTCTTGAATAGTTATCACACATAAACGTAGTAGCAGCTCTACCAAAAGAGCCATATAACATACACCTCAAGCCTATACGTACAAGTGCCAAGCTTGGATCCATAGTACCATCAATTTTTGGAAGGTGGCATGGTGCATGATTCCGCACATGATCCTTTCAAACAACACCATCATGTCATTCCAACACAAGGATGCTAAAAGGCAAAACTTCACACACTCTCAAGATAGTGCTACGGCCCATAGTAACATCAAGTGTTGTTGATGTTGTATGTTTTAGATATACATAATCATCTGGATGAAATTGACCGATCAAGGATCTATAACCTCCTCCTTGCATGGTAGCACAGTGTAAGTATCTTCATGTTGAGCAATCACCAAGTTCTCAAAGGCCATCAACATCACTCTTTGAAAGATCTATGCCCATTGAAGAACATGCACTCATCTATCTAGATAATCCAAGTCCACAACTACACTAGCATCTCAATGAATAGCTATAGGTAAATTTGGATCTTGTCCATACAGTAGAAAGTAAGGAGAGAAGGATGCTAAGGAGGCTTGCCGGCTGAACCAATAGCCCATGGTCAACCAAGGTAATTGGAGATATCAATCTCCCAAGTAGTCTCTTTGCAAACCATACTTCCACAATCCTCTCTTTACTATCTGAACCACTCTCTATGCTAAGCTATATGCCTTAGTGTGATCTTGAGAGGTAGTAAAATGATCAATCAAAGCCTTGTCTCACAAGACCTAAAACTCTCCCAAGAATTGTATACCCTAATCAATCAAAACCTCAACTTGTGCACCAAAATGCCAAAGAACTTGATCCAAGAATGAGTAAGTTGTCCCTTCATTGGACTTGTCATGAAGTGCCACCAACTCAATCCATTTAGAGAAATGTTCCACTATAACCAAAACATATTGATGATGTCTCACAATCAATAGTAAAGTTCAAGCAAAGTCCAAACTCCAATGGTAACCCAATCCCATGATAGGTAATGGGTGTAATTATGGCATAGGAGCATTACATGATGCTCTAACTTGGTAATAAACCACACATCTGGCAACAAACTACTATGTATTGGTCTGCATCCCACACCATCAATAATGACTCTAGCGTAAGCTATATGTATGTTTTACTCCAAAATGTCATAACTCCTCATGAGCATGACGGACCAACTATGGTCTTTGAGATAGAGGTGGTACTTGCACTCTAGTATCTTCCCATACACAAAGAACGTATCTGCACTCAAATCTGAATTGTCTAGCTTGCTGAAGAACATGGTTTCTGTCTTTGGCCCCAACTATACCACTCACAGCACCAATGCAAAGATAATCCATCATTGAGATATCACCATGAATGTCTTGCTGAATTGTACCACTATCTCTACTCTCTTGATCTATGACCTCAATAAATCCTCTTGTATGCATTGAGAGAGATACCACCAAAGCTTCAAAAAATATACAAAGGAAGGTAGATGCATGCCAACCTAGCACCATCTCCTCATTTGTCTCACCATGCCAACATGCTCTTGTCCAACCGTACTAACTGGGGCATGGGTTTCTACTTAGCCCATTTGCATCACAATTCACCACTCTAGGTCTGTGAATAACTGTGAAATATACTCTTGTAGAATTAGAGTCTATTGGCAAGCTTCCATGAAAGCTTGTTGGAACACATCAACCATTGCAATGGCTGATGATCAATAATGAGAGTGAAGGGGGTTACCAAATGGGTAACATAAAAAATGTGCTACTTCCTATATTGCTACCAAGCATTCTCCCTCATATGAACTATACTTCTCCTCTATTGAATTGTATGAGCAACTAGCATAGGCCACCACAAACTCCTTCTCCTCATCATCATGTTGGGCGAGGACTACTCTAAGCCCTAACGTACTCCAATCAATATGAACCTGAAATGGTCATCCTCTAATTGGTCTCCTAAGAACAGGAGCAAATATAAACCTCTCTTTGAGCTCTATAAAAGCTTTCTCCTACTCGTCTCTTAACATCACTCTTGCATAAGCTTGGTTAGCTTTATCAAGGCCTTGGCAATGGTGCTAAATCCTCTAACATATAAGCAATAGAAGTTTTCCAACTCAAGGAATGCTCATACTCTACTCACATCCATAGGCCAAGGAATATGTGCAATAGCCTCCACCTTGGTTTGTTGAACACCAAGTCGTCCAAGGTAGATGGTGTGACCCAAATACTCAACCTACTTGTGGAAGAATCTACACTTCTTAAGATATAATTTGAGTCCGTGAGATCTCAACCTCTCAAACACCTCCAACAAATGTCTCTCATACTCCTCTACAATAGTGCTATAAACCAAAATGTCATCAATATAACATTAAGCAAAATCCAATCCTTCTAGGGTCTTGTCTATGATCCTATGGAACTTGGTAGGAGCATTCTTTAACCCAAATGGTAAGAACTTCCACTAATACAATACACCCTTGCCGTAAGGATCAATAGCCCAAAATGTTGTTGGACTTATCCTCCTTCCTAAGCAACAACTAATGATATCTTGCTCAAAGATACAAAGTACTAAAGACCTTTGCATGCCCAATCTCATCAAAGGTCTCCTTTGTTGTTGGCGTGGCATACCAATCAGCCCTAGTTTGTTGGTTGATAGGATGGTAATCTCCACACATCTGCCTATCTGTGTAGTTGCTATGCATATCCTTCTTGGCTAACATACTATAATTGACACATACTATAATTGAAATCTCTACCAAACTAGCCTCAAAAAAGTATCTACTCTAGCTCTAAATTAATGCTCTTTCCATGTCACTATATATGTAAGGATGTTGAAAAACTAGGGTATATCTAGTCAACTCAATCCAAATACTAGGTCTTTTCAATGCATCCAAATCTTTCATATTGAAGGCAAAACAACTTGTGTAGCTCCTCAAGGACCTCCAAACTCTTTGTCTTTTCTCTTTTGCAAGCTTTGGTCCAAGATTTGGCTCCCAATTATGCTTTGTAATTGTCATAGGAATAGAAGATGTATTGTTGGTTACTACATTGGGCCCTTGGGAGCAATAGTGTCATGCTCCTAACCACTAGAGGTCCCAACCTCCATGTGGAAAACTCCCTCTGATACGGCTATAAGCTCCATATGTCCTCAATTCTATCCCAAGTAGACAAAAGGTGTAATCTAAATACGCTCACCTAGATGGACCTAAGTAGAACTCTCTCCCTAGTGGCCATTGCTTGTGTCCCAAGATTACCCTGCTCACTTGGTCCATCCTTCCCAGCATGTCCTTGCATTATCTTGATAGGCATAAAGCTCACAATTGTCAGAGTGGTGATGCATATCAAGCATATCCTCCGCAACTCTACCAAGCCAAGGCTCAGAATCCAAGTCAAATAGTTTAGGTCCATAACATGAACTAACACCTAATGCTTGGATGCCTCTAACACTACTATAATAATATTAACACCGGTGCAAAAATCCGTTGCTTGCTCCGTCTCATTCACATTGGGCTCTTCCAAATACTGTAATTGTGAGTCCCAAACAATTCCAAGACCTCCCTCTTGAAAAGCATGAGAGCTTGGGAAACTCATAAGTGTGGGTAAAGCAGCTTGAGGTTGTCCAATTAGGTTCATTGCTACCATAGGTGACCTATCAGCAACTACCACCATCTGAGATTGGTACCCAATACCCAAGATGTCATCAACAATGAGGTAGTCAAGTCATTGAATCCCATCATAAGCACACTATAGAACCTCTTTGCATAAGATGTTTGTCCACCAACGATGAAGATGATGAGCCCATGATCCCACTTTGGCTGCACCAAAAATACAATAAGTCTTATCCAAGAATGAATTTGATGTGTACTCGATACTACTTGGGTACCAGAATCTACCCATCAAAGGAAAGTTCTCCAAAATGTAAGTTGTAGAAATGGCTTGATGAACTTGGAGATATTGTAGTATACATAAAATCTCCCAAAACATATCAAAATGGGGATCTTTAAGACCCAAACCTTGGCCAACATGTGGATGTCCCTAACATGGCCATCCAAAAATCACCAAATGTTTGGGACCATGTCTCTCTAGATTTTGCGCTCCCAGCAATGAGATGTTTGCTAGTAGGGTCTTTTGGTAACCCTTGATTGTTGACATTGGTAATAACTCAGAATACTAATAAACCAAATGTGCCACATGATGTAGAGAGACTTGCCTATTAGTCTCATCTCTCTTTACATACAACTACCTCCGTACTTGTATACCCGCCTATAATACCACATCTAGTCCACTGTTAATGCCACCAAACAACTTCCATAGACATACTCCCTCTATTGGATACTGCCAAACAATGAGTGTGGTATCCAAAGGTGACAATGGGATAGACTTCAAATGCTCATCCTCACACTGGTCTCATAATGGTACAAAGGCTCCACCCCAAGCTTGTTTCACCAATTGATTTGCATGATGTTGCAATGCCTCCATTGAACTCCATAATGGAATATCCAAGGTGGATAGAATGATCCCACTTGTACTCCAAATCCAAGTTATCTTCTCTAGTATTGGAGTGCCCTTTGTGTAGACATTATTCTCCAATAGTCACCAAGCCATGGAACAAAACCATTGAAAACTGAAGTTGATACTCCTATGGTCCTTGACTATAGTGAGCCAAGACTACCACTACTGAAGCATATTGGTAGGCAATATACCATTCCTCACCTGACTACCAACCTAGTCTATAGGAGGTTCTCTCCTCCTAATAGTCAATACTAAATCCCATGGGATATAATATTGCTCCACCAACTAGCACATCATATGACTCAATTACGGTCGTAATGGCCTGAGCTCTCACTAAAGAGCTATCAATTGGATGACCATGTTGAATCTAGACTACAAGCTCTCCCCATATGATGTACTATGTAGAACCACTCTCTAGAGATATTTGGATTTGTAATGGACGTCTCTCTACATTAGTCTTTTGAAGCTCCAAACTAACAACTATAGCCTTCTCAAACATAAGGAGCTACATACTAGAGTAAACCCTGTGTGGTGTATAAACTTTCCTTGAAGGTCCCACCAAACAAAAAATCCCCCTTTGGTTATCTAATAGGACAACCCCATGTGTGAACCATGCTCACTCAAAAGTAGGTCTAGTTGGTTACTCCTCCAATCTAGTTGCAGTTGCTTGCTATAAACCATTGGTCACTAAGTGGATCCCATGCTCCTCGACCAAGTTAGCTCTACTATCAACCACCTTTGCTTTAGAAGCAAGAACCACATCATCTTTACTCTCACAAAGTGCAGCAACCAACCATAACATTGGATTTGGGTCAACTTCTAATGTAAACAAGTCAATGGTTGAGAACAAAGGAAAGTGCAAAATTAATTGAGCCACTCCAACATTGAGCTAGACTCAATTGGTGTAATAGTAGGTGGTTGACTAGCAAGTAGTTGATCATGAATCCCATCACCACCTACCACACTTGCACTAGGATATCTAGGAGCCATGGATGTTATATGTAGCGCCTCAAAGAGTGTAAAAGATTGGGGAAATCTGACCTGTCTACCAACCTTTCCTCTTTGTGGATCTAACTCCAATTGATTCTCCTCATGGCTCTGGAGCAAGTACTGCATTCCTAGTCACTACGAAAAATGCATCTACCTATGTTACTCTTCACATGAAGTCCAAGGTGTCTTTAGAACCTACAAAAGAGGTTGAAGCCTTAGCATCTAAATCCAATCTCCTCTAAGCAATAGCCATGCTAGCCAATCTTTGCTCCAACTACTCAATCCAAGTAGCCATGGCTGTATCAAAAGTAAGGGCAGGCACTGCACCCCTACCAGGTGTGGATCCTCTACCACCTCATCCTCCATGGCTTGGAGCTCCTCTACCACCTACCATAGCAATGCTACCACTCCATAACTCCAAGTGAAGGTCAAAGTATTGGTCACTTGTGTGACCAAATCTATGGCAATGGTCACATTATCTCTAACTCCAAAGAGCTCACTTCTCTGATGTTGAGCCTTCGAGTTCCTGGCTATGGTGGATAGAGGCCGGCAAGCATCACCTAGATTCTCTTAGCTAGAGTGGGTGTGGCTTGACTGTAATTAGTGCCCAATTGTTGGCAATTTCTAGAGTGATAGATCAAGTATTGATCTGAATTGAGTTGAGTTGAGAGTGGTAAACAATCAAATTTATTGAGGCACTTTAGAGTCTATGTATGACTTATGTGTGAGTTGTGCTTCTATAGTGTATGATGTTGACAGCGATGTATGTTATGTAGCAATGTATATACGCATGAGATATATAATAAAGCACACAGTATTGTTATATGTAAGGAGGGAAAAGCAAGCAATAAAAAACTATGCCAACTTGTGCTATGAGTTGTGAGCTAATATGATTATTTTTTTCTAAAGGCAAATTGATATTGGATAATAATACTTGATCTCCTTCCTTAAATTTCACATCGCGTGAATGGATATTAACATGATACTTTTGCCAAATTTTTATAACAATATGCTAATATTCTATGTCCATTGTAAAGATAGTTAGATAATGAATAACCGTACTTCATGTCTCTCTTTGATTTCAGATCACATGTAAAGGTATTATTAACATATTACTTTTACCAATTTTGTGTAATAGCAAACTTCTCTCTTACATGTTAAGCTCTATGATGTTGCAATTGATCTTAGAAATGATAACTTATCTATCTAAGCCATAGGATGGGAACTTTGATAGTAGTATCTAATGTTATCTCTACTATGGTAAGGCTTCTCTTCTAGACTACAATGCTGGTTAGAGTATATTTTTATTTCTCCACTATGGTGAAAAAATATCATGTAATATGGTATTTTCAAGTAGAAAGGTATAACTTTGGTTGGTGCAATTATAAAGTTATTTTTCAGAAAATCAATAAGTGATAGTAAGGTATTCCATGCCTACAGTTTCTTTAAGGTAATGATCATAATATATATTTTAAGAGTCTTATTAGCTCTTTGTATTTGCTTATTACTTTGAAGTTGACAACCAATGAACATAACTAATTGTGCTTTAAACATCACAAACAAGTATTTCCAAAACAAACTTGTAAATTGAGTTCTTTTATGCATGATAAGTACACAAGATTAGAAACTATACAAGAATTTGACATCTTTGTAGATATGAGCCAACCTTGGACTGATAAAATCCTTTATTATGCGCATGATATGAATCATCTTACTGAGTTTATATACAAAGATAACCATGGAATCAAAGTGGGTGTATAGATCATAAATGAAGTCTTGTAGAAGCTTTGTTATATTGTTGTTGAGGAATAAGGAGAGCTTTTATAAACTTGTTGACTTTTAATTTCCAATTGTAATTGTTGACACGCCAAATAACTTTTCAAGTACATTTTTTTCTCAAAGTAAATTTCATCAAAAGTAGACCTATTGTAGTGCTTGTGTGCCTTCTTATCCTCAATGTGACCAGCACAATTTGAGTTATAACATTTGCTTGACATTAAGGATAGCTTTAGATCTTTGGAATCCCAATTCTTCTTTCCTTGGAAATCAAGCCATGAGTTTTGGAGTTTGGATGTACTACAACTTATTAATTTCCATATCCTCTTTGGTTGCTTATCTTATATCTCCATAGAATGAATCATCACTTTGGTAATAGTGTGTACTATCGGTATGGATTAAAGACATCCACAAGTTTATGTTTACTCTACATGTATTTCATCTTCATGTTAAATTCTCTTTACAACTCAACTCATTGAATCTTTTATTTAGTTAGGTTTTTTCTCATCTCCAATTAAACAAAAGGTTTATATTTTGTCTCAACCATAGACTCCTTATCTCCTAAGTAGTGCCTAGAATGCTTGGTAACTAAAATAGGAGCCAACTTCTTTGGCTTGGTTGTGTAATAATTATACTTGATTGGAAGTTGATTTTAAGAGAAGAAAACAACAAGTTACAATGTATTCTCTTGCTCACATGGAAGAACCCTATAAATTTTTTAATTTATAAATGAAAAAAAATGAAGAAAAACAAGGTGCAATGTATTCTCTTGCTCACGTGGAAGAAACCTATAAATTTTTGAAATTTTTTAACCCTATAAATGCATTTGAAGATAGATTGATTGACCTACTTCAGTCATACCACTCAAGGAAGAGAGATGTATTTAACAATATAAACCTGAAAGTATAGAAGGAAATCCTCTATTTTTTCCTCCTAATGTTTGCCTTTGGTTAAGAAGGATGTTAAGTCTTATGCAATCATAACAAAAGATATGATAAATCTATTATAGAATATTGTTGTTGTAATAAAACTATTCAATTTAGTTTGATATTTAGATGAATTCTATGTTTCAATCACTTTTATCTTATCACTCATGACTTAACTACCTTCCATAGTCACATTATGTTCTAAATAATCAACCTCAAGTCTACACATTAAAAATTTTGAAGCTTTTTTATATAACTCATTGTTAGATAGAATTTGAAGAACTGAAGGAGATGTTTCCTATGATACTCTTAGATTTGATTTTGGACCAAAATTTTGAATAGGAGCACAATGATAGATTTGTCAAATCAGAATACGATTGAACTTATTATTCACTGTACAACCTTTGTAATTGTAAAATCTTCATCTTGTAAGATCTTCATACTTGTAGGATCTTTCAAGTAGGAAGCAATCTGAAGACCTTTATAGTTCAAGACAATCATAGTTGTAGAACCTTTGGAGTAGTGAGTATAAAGAAGATAAAATTTTAAGTTCTCATTGGAGAAGAATTAATATCTTCCTTGACATATGTAATGTAATAATACGGAGTTTAGCAACAAAGTTAGTCAATGTTAACAAAGTAATAAATAGGCCAAATTAGCCTAAAATATTCTAGAAGTATCTAGGAAGCTACTTGGTACCTCCTAACTATTTTGTAATGTGCATGCTAAATGGTGACTTCTAGGAGGAAGTTTCTTAAGAAGCTTCTTGACTAGCTTAGCTTGCACCCCAAGTATATAATTTATAGAAGGAAGCTTCTTGGAAGCTTCCAACTAGCTTAGCTTGCACGCCAAGTAGATTGCTTCTAGAAGGAAGCTTCTTGAGAAGCTTCTCAAGAGACTTGTATACTTATTATAAATACCAAAGCCCAAGCTCATACTAGGCATTTCAATTTCCCCTCATTCAAGAGTCCCAATGTGATCTTCACTTTCCACTCTTTTATTTATCTCCTCAGTCTTTACATGTAAAGTGTCCAATCAACCTACATGTGGATAGGATAAGACAAGACCCTTAAATATATGATTAAGATTTAGGTTGGATATCTTTGGAGTACTTTAATAGTTAGGTCTCTGCAAGTTTAAGTAGAGTAAGTTATGTAAGTCTTCCAACATGTGTAAATATTGATCCATTCCTTTACCCTTTAAGGCAATAATGATAAAGAGCTTTTGGCTCCGCTATTGTATAATGATAGAATATAAGAGCCAAAGCTCTTTGCTCACTATTGCCTAAATTCTAAGTATTGGTGGTTGTCTTTGTCAAATAAGGATGCAAGATTTCATAGTATTAAATAGTTTCCTATTACGTAAATAGTTTACCTTGGGCATTGCATTCTTCCTAATTGTGTTGTGGCTCATTGGGCCAAACCGGTTGCTATTTTGGAGATGCTCAACCCAATGTAAGAAAATTGAGAAACTTCATTGGGCTATGTAACTACTATTAGACTTATGTCAAGGATTTCAATACCATTGCACATCCTCTCAATATATTACTAAAGAAGGATGTCTCTTGGACATGGAGCCCAAATGCCCAATTGCTTTCCAAGCACTCAAGGAGAAGCCCTCAAAATACCCAATACTTAGAAGACCTTATTTCAACAAGGTCTTTGTATTACATAAAAATTGGAGTGCTCTTGGAATTGTTGCAATTCTAGATCAAATTGACAAGGAAGACAAGGAGTATGTTAGTGCCTATGGAGCTCAAAGCAAAAAAAGAGGCAGAAAAATCACTCTTCTTACAAGGGCATGTATCTTTCTATTTTGTGTGCTATTGCATATTTCAGAACTTACCTTTAAGGCACCAAGTTCACATTGTACATTGGTCATCAACCATTGAAATTATTGATGTTCAATGACAAACTTATTGGCAACCTAGCTTGTTCTGCAATCATGCTTCAGGATTATGAGTTTGAGGTAATTCATAAACCTCATAACACTCATTCAAATGATGATGGTATGTCTAGAGATCTCTTATTACCTCAGAAGGTTTTTTCAAATTTGACTTTGACCAGATACTTGAAATAGCTGCTTTTCATTTATCAAACTACCTTGCATTGTTATATTTGCATTTATTTATATTATATGCATTAATTTGGTTGATAGCTCATTATGGACATATATGGGAAGATTTAGACACTCTAAAATTTCTTTAGCATGTGAAGTACCCTTTTAATTTAGATCAAGCTAGTGGGATTAAATACAACAATGGTGAATGGTCTCATGGAGAGGTGACCAACTAGTTAGATAATTGACGTAAGGAGATAAAGTGGTTCCTCTATCCCATGAGAAAGGTGGTCTTATTAAAAAGGTACAATTTGAGCTTGGAGGGTTTAGTATCAAGCATACATATAGTCCCACAACTCTTCATTATCATCAAAGCAAGATGTATTCTAAGGTGCAAGATGTGATAGCTAGATGCAAAGAATATGATAGAGTTCTAAATTCTTTTTCTCATAAGCAACTTACAATTCATTCATTTATATTGCTTATCATATGACCTAGTTTGAGAACTACTTCAAAAGGTAGTGTATACATTTTGATCATGATAGATCACTTTTCCAAGCGGATAGAACTAGTTGCATTGCATAATAAACACATACATAACCCCAACTAAGCTTTTCTTCTAAGTAGATTTGGAGCCTCTATTGAGTGTCTTATTGATCAAGTATAAAATTTAAAGCATAACTTCAAGAACTACTCAACTATTGAAGAACTTTGTAAGATCATAATCAAGCCAATGGCCTTGTAGAGCAAATAGTTAAAACATGTAAGAAAGGACTTTGGAAGATTTAACTTGCAAAGAACAAGGGGGATTGGGACTTGGCTCTACACTACATTGCCATATGGTATATAATGTCCAAGTATGCTTCATTGTCTCATTTTACTCCTTATTTTCTCTTGTTTGAAAGCTATTTAATTCCACCTTCCTCCACTTCATCTCAAATTGATCAAGTGGTGGACTTGGACCCTCCATCAACTTAGGCCATAATATTATCATTGAGTGTTGTCTTGTTCAAGAAGTTCATACTTATAATTATGGAAAATCTTGTTCTTGTGATCCCTTGAGATATGCTCATAATAGGAGAAGAAGCTACAAGCCCATGGTAAGAAAGTTTGAGGTTGGAGACTTTTTTTATTGTAAGAAGTAGCCTAGCAACTCCTTGAATACCACTACTAGCCATATTATCTTGAGAATCAAGGCTCTTGGACCTTTGGGTATGTTGGAATTACAAGGGGTAGATAGATATGCAATTTAGGATCATTCCAAAAATTACCTATTATGATACTTACCTAACTTGGATCCCACCATGCTTACCTTGACTTGGATTCCTCCACTTGAATTCCACATTAAGTATGTCAAAAGATACATGATATTGATTAGATGCTATTCTGCAACATCTTTAATTGTGAGTAACATATGTTTTGCCTCACACCAAAGCTCACTCAAGTTTTGGTGTGTCTTTGGTTTTGTCCATCATGTCTTCTGGCACCGCTTTGAGTCTTTCTCATACCTTTGAGGTTTCACACACTGAGGTCTTAAGGGGAATGGGGATATAAGAGAATTTCATCTCATATTCTCTTGTGTATTGTGTGCTCTTTTTTGCACCATCTAGTTGACTAGTTTCTACCTAGTTTACTAGCGTAGTATATGATTTAATCTTGCTGATTGGTACTTATTACCTAGTTCAATATAATACGTATATAAAAATACAATTTTTATTCACTTCACTAGATTGCACTAGTCTTGTCATTGCTATAGAATAGTATGACACTACATGTTTGCAACACTACACATCACCATAGAGAGAAATGAAATTTATTTCATTTTCTTTGTTGTACCATAGAGAGAAATGAAATTTATTTCATTTTCTTTGTTGTACCATACTTTTATGTGGATTGATAAATTCCTTGAAATAAAGATTAAGAATTAATGCATAATCTTTGTAGAAACAAGCGTTACTACGTACTATTTTGAAATGTGAATCCATAAATTATGATGTTTAGTAAATTTTGATTCAATGTGTTCTTCAAGTGGTTTGTGGAAGGATTAGAAAGGTCTTGAAAGTCTGAATTTGATGAAGCCAAATCATGGAAGAATCAACTCTTATGAATAAATATGGACAAATAAAAACTACATATAATTTTCTCTTTGGTACTACATTTTAAGATCTTGAAGTCTAGACATACAAGAATACAATATTAAGTGTTTCTCAATAATATTTTGAGTATATATCAATAAATTTTTTAACACATAAGATCATATTTATAGAGTTTTAATAAATTTTTGATTTAAGATTACTATTGATTTTTGGTATTTAGATAAAAAACGCTTATAATTCTGCATTCAATGGAACTAAAAGCACACAAATAAAACAAATTTATGTAATTGTTGCCACTTTTCCATTCAATTTTATTTGATATTGGATAACTCTTATATTTTCACCTCAAAGATTGTAAGAATAAAGGATCAAAGATTACTCATTAGCTATTTAAGAGTCCAAATCAATGAATGATAGTAAAGTGTGAAATATTTTAGTTGTGAATTTTTGGCCTATTTTTCATATGATGTATAGTTCAAGTAATTATTGTATTGTGGAGGTCTTATTCTAGATGATTTAAGACAAAAAGAATAGAAAATGAAACATCAATTAGAAAATAATAAAATCTAAAATCAAGTTAATCTGTCTATTAAGTATTTCTTTTTAACCTTCATTGATGTACCTTGTCTTAGTTTATTGATAAATTTGGGTTTGTATATTTCAAAATATCCAAACCGTACACCCTACATATTCCTCAACCATTCAAACTAACTTCAGAAACTCACGAATTACCATCCAAAATCCACTAATTCCTAGTATGACACACGGTTAATCCAAAATTTAAATAATAATTTTTAGTTTATGGCCACATTTAAATAATACTAAATTACAATCCAAAATCCTTGACCCCTAATTTTTAATATGACACACCTACAAATTCCTCAACCATTCGACCTAACTTCAAAAACTCACAATTAAATTACAACCCAAAATCATTGAACCCTAATTCCTAGTATGACACACCTACAAATTCCTCAACCATTCGAACTAACTTCAAAAACACACAATTAAATTACAACCCAAAATCATTGACCCCTAATTCCTAGTATGACACACGGTTAATCCAAAATTTAAATAATACTTTTTAGTTTATGGCCACATCCTGATACCTTGTGTACAGCTGTTTACCTTCCTCGCTGCACCGGATATTTTGATGGATCCCATGTAACAATGGAATTGACTTTGGCATATATATAACCCAAAAAGGGTGCCTTTAATATCCTAGTTTCCATTTGATTTATTTTAGGTTTCATCTATCCATTAATGTGTGTCTTTATTTGATAGAATATTTCTAGACTATTCCTAACATATTTCACTGTAGCATATGAACATTACATCAAGAAGGATTAATACCACTGCTTTTACTTGCAATCTTCAAATCCCAAAATTATTGTCACATAATCATTGTGAAATCCGTTACACATGGGTGAAATGTGAAAAGTAGACCAAAACTCCTCCCTCTTCGTTGAGAGATGCCTCTGAGTAGAAGACTAGCGGCACTGGACTTCTCTCAAGTAGAAGGTACAATTCCTGCATCAAGAGGAAATGGATTTTGCAGAAGTTCTTTCTTTGTCGGTGATAACATTGTGTCCTCTAATCAACATCTGAGAGCGCAGAGATGGAACCACATTCTCGTTTGTTAACTGGATTCATTCATAGAACAGTAGTGTAGCAGTAGTGTGATACAGAAGGAAGGAGGGGGATGGCAGGTGGAAGGGGTTACAAATCAGTCGCAGGGGGTGGAGGGGTTTGAAGATCAAGTGCTGGTCCTGGTTGAGGATCGAAAGTTTGAGGATGGACGCAATGAGTAATGGGGGCACGAAGAATCGCGAAGGAGAAGAGGTGAAGACAGTCGATTGCAATGGGAATGGGGTCGGAGTGGGGTTCAGTTTGCGATTGGTGCAAGAGCTGGAGGGACATCTGGACAGAGTGTGGAGTGTAGCTTGGGGCCCTGGAGGTCACACGCTGGCATCCAGCAGTGGCGATAAAACTTGCAGAATCTGGGAAAATTCAGCTGCTGTGGCTTCGTCCGCCACCTGGAGATGTCAGGTGGAACTCAACTTTTATTTCAAATTGTCTCCTAAGTCTCAACGATCTTTAGGTTGGCCTGGAAATCTCGGCTCACAACATCTTAAATGACTCTAGAGTTATCCAGAGGAAACTGTACAGCTTTTGTTGTGCAGAATCCATCTCGTACGAAACCCATGTAATTTTTGCCTTACATAGCTTCATCTACTCGTGCATGGCCGCTCGCTTTCAAAGTCTGTCAATTCTTGAGGGTCCAAAACCTCCTCGATACAGCGTGGTTAGCTTCTGTCGAATATGACAGAAGCTCAGCGTGTCTCCACCAAGTCAAGCTGATGCAGCAATATTTTCCTCTTTCATTTCTCCGCTGGGGTGGGAACTCTTTCCAAATTCTCAGAATAATTGAAAAATTTTCAGCCTGAATTTTGCTTCGCTACCGTGTTTTGCAGTAACAAATAAGGGTCTCTACCTGGATTGTGATTATAGTTGATACATGTTTCGAATTCGATTCCTGGGCTTCTTCCTTACCATATCCATTTCGCGTATCGTCAAAACTCTCATCATCCGCTGCTTACTCTCGTGTATAGGCGGTCTTGGGAGATGTACACACACGAACAATAAGATCATGTGACTGGTCGCCTGATGGGAAACTCCTGGCAACGGCAAGCTTTGACGCAACTACTGCTGTTTGGGAAGTAGCTGGTGGTGAAATTGAGAACGTTGCATCACTTGAGGTGACTTTCACATAAGTTGAATCACTACTTTCAACCACATTGTGTAGCTCAGCGTGTGCGGATGAGAAGTTGAAGCATTGATATGTTGAGGTTTCTCTGTTTGATTATGTCTCAGGGGCACGACAATGAAGTCAAGAGTGTGTCGTGGAATTCATCTGGGTCGCTTTTGGCCACCTGCAGCCGGGACAAACATGTTTGGATTTGGGACGTACAACCAGGAAACGAGTTCGAGTGCATGTCTGTTTTGTCTGGTCATACGCAAGATGTGAAGTTTGTGGTTTGGCATCCGACGAAAGATATTCTGGTTTCTGGCAGTTACGACAATGCTATCAAGGTGTGGTAATCTTCAATTATTTACTCTGATCCAACGAGGTTTCTTCAAGACAGTTACTGCAATTAAGTACTGAAAAGATGTCATTCACCAATACAACTTTCTTGCTGAAGTTCATAGATTCTGATGAAGCCTCCTGCCGTGTAGGAGGTTTAGTTGCAAGTGGGATGCAATGATGTGGATCGGTATATGGAACGGTGGAATTGCAGGTGTGGACAGAAGATGGCGACGGAGACGATTGGCGATGCGTTCAAACTTTAGCTGAGCCTGGCCGGTATGCTCTTCTTTGTCATCACATCCGGACTATTGTTGTTTCGTTCAAGTCTACTTGCGTATTGGTATGTAGCTCCTGGAACTGGAAGTCGCTTTCCTGTTCGAAGTCTGTGTCTTCCATTTGCGCTTGTTGTCCCAATATCTTTAATGGCTGTCACTACTTTGCAGTTTTGCATCCTGGTTTAAACGCAATATAGTCCTTTTTCCACTTCCTAAGATAGTGTGTAGTCACAGCTTTTCTTGATGAAGACTACAAACTAGTACATTCAGTTTACTAAAGGAAGGATCTAACTTTTGAAATAACCCGGATTTATCGTTCCTAATTGAAGTTAAATGTACGTTTGGTTTTTATAGGGGTCATACTTCAACTGTGTGGGCTCTTTCTTTTGATAAAGATGGTGACCGACTGGTGTCTTGTAGGTAAGTGCCTCGGTCATTCAGTGTATGTATGTAATTTCAGATGCATACTAGCTGACCTAACTACAATGCATGCTTCCTTACCTCTGTATGTAACTGACAGCTATGCGGGAATTTACCTTACTAGCTTGAAATGTCAGAGTCACGTCTGGCTCATGCTTGTAGATGTGGGGACGGAACCCGATTATTTTCACGGGTTCTGTATTCAGTTACTCAACATGTAAATTCAGCTGCAATTAACTTAAGGCCAAGGACTTGTGCTTATGCATGTTGTTGTACGAGAATCAAGTGGCGCACCTTATGTGAAGGTTTATATATGGCATTGCCATACTTCACCTGGAGCACTCTATTTATCTGTAATCTTTACTATGTCTCTGCAATTGCATAGTCGAGAAAATTCTTGTGTCCTATCAAGTTGTGAAGGAATTTGTCGTCTAGAGGTAGGGACGTTAGTCGGAGGATTCGTCCTTCGGCATTCTTCATTTCGTATGCTATTTGGTGACTATAGTGCTATGGTGCAGCGATGACTTGACGCTCATGGTCTGGGACACGAGCTCGGATCCATCGGATACGTATGGAGCTAATCATTCTCCCTGGTTAGTTTCTTCGTATTCTGTCTCTGAAGTCAAAATTAAAGCAACCATTTCCACGCGCTTGCATTGTTTAGAGAAATGAAGGCTCTTCCTCTTATGACCATGGTTGATATGGACAGGAAGCACTTATCCACAATCTCCGGCTACCATGATCGCACCATTTTTTCAGTGCATTGGTCCAGGTGCGTACTCCTTCCAGGTTAACTACAATCGTCTATAACTCCGAAACTAATGACCGTGTAACGAAAGATGCAGCCAATTATATTTGAGTGACCTTATTAGCATTATTTGTGAGATCGTCTTATGCATTACTTTTTCCTAGTGCCTAGTGGTGGGGTTGTTAATATGACTTAATCTACTGCAGTGTAGTTTATCCTGGGGGTTAGGGTTCGGGTGTTGACAGTGGACGACGCCACTCTTAACCCCACACTAATCAAAATAGGGGAAGGTAGGCTCAGTGACACGTGATGACATCCTGTATTCGCTCTCTATCGAGCAGGGCTAATGGCTTGATCGCCAGCGCTGCTGCTGATGATTGCATTCGTGTGTTCGCTGAAGACCAAGAAAATGCTTCAATGGAGCCCGTAAGTTTAAACATGTTGCTTGTTTCCATCTATTTGTGTTATTTGTTTAGAGAGCAACTCGTACAATGACACGCTGCTTAATCAGTTGCAAAGGAGTGTGAAGCTTTACAGTGCAGTTGTTTTATGTCGATGGTCATCAACTTCAAGACTTGGCACACTCGGCGCTTACACTGCCAAAAGCCGCAAGACAGTGGCACAAGCTCAAAGATAACGATGCTTTACTGTGCTTCCGTTTAGTTTTCCTAGCGAGAATATCACTTCTTCTCCAAATTTACAGTGAATGGAGGCTTCTATGTTATCAGGGTGGGGGCACCGCTTTCAGCATGGTCGCAAAGAAGGTCAAAGCACATAGTACTGATGTGAACTGCGTGCAATGGCATCCAACCGTACGTTTTCTCCAATCGTCCTCATAAGTCTTGCATGCTTGTAGTCTATGTTAGAAGATCCAGTTGGTGGAATGGAAGTGGAAATAATGGATGAAGTCTTGCAAAAAATACAGAGGCACATCAGCGTATAGAAAATCTATTCAGGAAAATTGCGTACAGTAGACCGTAAATGCCTATGCAGTTACACTCTTACCCGGGCGGATGCACAGTTTGTGTCTTTCAGAAAATAATGGTCGATTCAGGATGGGATATCCGGAGGTTCTCTTGCTGCCGGACTCCTGTTTGCATCGACTTGTTACTCTCAGGAGTGACAATTAGCTTCCCTGATGAGTGTTCATTCTGGTAGTTAGATCGGTGTCTGAACGGCCGGACGGCAGCGATATCCATCTGTGACACAGGACATTGAGCACCCGTCATGGCTCATTGCATTGAAGGGGGTTCTAACATTCTCGAAGAAATGGACAGTCCAGATTACGAGGAATTTTGTTGGAATATTCAAATTCAACTGTATAGGACCGTATAGCACTCCGGAATGTTAAATCCTCTTCGGCCCCCTTCGCTTCTGGATACTGAAAATCAACCTGTCTGCCACTATTCATTTGGATTAATTCATGCGTTTTCCCCTCTTCTCTCTTCACAGTTATGTGTTCGCCTATAGCCATCAGTACCCAGTATATTTTGGCTGTCCTCGATGCAATGTCCAGTTCGGTTCAGATGCGTGCTGGGATTATCATAATGAGGTGGTGCTTGTTCAGACGGTCGGCAAGTTAGTTGTTAGAACCTTTATTATATAATGTCTGCTGATTCGTCGGAGTAGATGTGCTCCTTAATACTTGTGATGGGGAGGTGCTGCCTCGATTCTAATCGCATCTTGTCTTTCCGCAGGATCCGAGAGTCTTAGCGTCAGCAGGAGATGATGGGACAATCAGGATCTGGGAGCTTGTGGGAGACCTGTCTGTTTGAGGATGACAAGGATATCTTGCTTTCCACATTCATACGCCGGGATTTTAAGACCTTGAACAGCAAGGCAAGTTACCTTAAATCGAATGGTTAACCTGCGTGCTTCCTAGGGCGTTTCTGGATGCCCATGATGACGACAAAACTTAAGGTTGCTCAAGTTCTGATACAGCATGTACATATTTTCTGGATTACACTACTCAATATCATCTGGGTTTTCCGATTGGAGTCTTCTCGAAAGTAGGGATAGATGTCAGAATATACACCTAACTAAGAGGTCTACTTGAAGAGGCCAGAGTTTGGGGCATAAGTGCACTCGTTCTTTGGTGTATTGCCTAGCAGGAAAAGATGTAAGTACTCTTCTAAGGTCGGAGAGTAGAGTTAAGGTCGTTCAGTGAGATTTGACCCCATCTACTTGACTAACTTACCTGGGGTGTGTAGACGAACCGAGTACTCCTCCCATATTTCGTGTCATCTCCCTCTATCTAATTGTCATCCTCTTCTAGGTGATTTTATGATACGTGGAAGAAAATTTCCTCCTTTCTCGAGATCAGTAAAAAGAATACTTTGGTACAAAGCATCAGAAGTAACGATGTCGACCTCACTAGTGATCGTCTTGCTCATATGTTCGGTTTTCTGTCACTCCGATACGCACCATCAGCACTGTAGGACACGCTTGGACTAAAGCGTAATGCTGCAGGTTGTGGAGTTCATAGCCCGTTAATCCAACGGGTATGCCTGAAAGGTGGAGAACCTCTGCAGTAGTGGTCTTGGCCAACATTGTTAGCTTGCAGACATTGAATGCTTTCTTTCCATAGAAACCCAGTGCTTTGGGTTAATTTTAACTATCGAAGAGAGACCTAACAACCCGTCTTTGCTGTGTAACTATGACTGATATCAAACTGATTGGCGATAACCAGAGGTCTAAGAAAGCAGATCCACAGGACTTCTAAATAGCATCCACTGATCTTGGATTTTTCACTCGTTGTAACATGTACAGACTTTCACGTAGAGAAGAGTCCTTTGTGAGGATCGACTGGATGGTTATGTTGGAATACTGTGGTGTTTGCTGGTATAGACTCATGTCTTGATGGACTTATGTCTTAATTGCAGCATTATCTGTTCAACATGCACTTCGTTTCATCTCGCCCTTTGCGTTCACTGTTCCAAAATATGTTGATGAATCTGATAATAGACCTTGATGTGTAGTAGTGTAGCAATCACACCGACTAAGCCACATCGTCCATCTCAGTAAGCGCTTACATCATAGATCAAACTTCTATCACGCTCTCATCAAACGTTATATACAGATAGATTTAAGCCTTTCGATTGCTTATATCACATACAAATCAAGACCCCTACTCGTAAAGTCAAAGGAACTCTACAGCTCGCGAAGCAGAGAAGATATCAAGTTATGGTTCGAGGACAGTCCCAAAAAGTAGGAACCCGCAAGCTTGTTTCTAAGAAGATATGTTATGGTATGGTTTCGACGTTTTCCGGAAAGTACAGTCCACTACCTGGTGTTTCTGCTGGTCACCATGCGCAGCGACTTCATAACTCTCTCATCATTACGCAGTATCTGTGTTTGAAAGTCCGAACAGCGTAGGAATAGATTAATACGCAAACTCTTAAGATCGACATCTCATTAAGAAGTTTCAAAGATTTACTGCAGGTTGACGACAACGCAATGTACAACTCTTTCTCTTGTTGCACAACCTGAGTTTTGAGGCAATGAATGCGCTGGTTCTGTTGCCGGATCTCCTCGTCAAGTTGAAGAACTCTTCCAGCGTCTGCCTGTAACGTTTCCTCCGTTATTCTGATTCCAGCAAGAAAAAGGATCTTATGCACAAGGTGTTATGTTTGGCTTGCTATAAGTGACTTGCCTGATCAAGAGGAAGAGCAAAACTTGACTGATGGAAACTCCTTAGTGTATCATGCGATGATGGGCAATCACTTGTTTAGATATATATTCAGTCACTTCTAAGGTTGAATATTAAAGTGACTAGATACCTTGAGTGGTCAACACTCATGAAGTCCCGCATGTCTATATTCAGGAGTTTAGACGGACAGGAGTTTAGACGGATGACAGAGAGACTATCCCTGTGTGTATATATATACATATGTGCAATGGAAATAAAGGTTCGAAGGCTGGTGTGAGCCTGTTTCAGCCGTGGAGGTAAGCTTCCGGGACAGGGAGTGAACCACGTTATTTCCTGTTAGTCCTCTGATTTATGTTTAGTGTGCCTTATGATGTGCTATTGCGAGAGGTCCTTGGGACTGTATTTTCTAACAATTGGTATCAGAGCTTAGTTGATCCCGAAGGGTGTCTTGAGATCTGAGGGTGCAGGGAAGTGGGTCCAGAAGCAAGTCCACAGTAAAGCAATGGCAGGGATGATATCCATATCAAATACTAAATTTGCAGTGGAGAAGTTTGATGGGAAAAACAATTTTGGACTTTGGCAACTGAAGATGAAGGACCTTCTTGTCCAGCAAAGACTGCATAGAGCACTAAAGAAGAAAAAGGAGGACAAAAGTGATGAGGATGGGGAAGATGAAGATGCAGATCTCAAAGCTATTAGCACTATTAGGTTGAACCTTGCTGATGAAGTGCTTTACAATGTTATGAATGAGGAATCTGCACCAAAACTATGGGCCAAACTGGAGAATCTTTATATGATCAAGTCTTTGACAAATAGACTGTTTCTTAAACAGAAGTTGTATATGTTGTGGATGAAGGAAGGCCAGAGTATTATGGAGCACTTCAATGCTTTCAACAAAATCATTTGTGAGTTGATGAGCATAGAGGTTAAGTTAGAAGAGGAGGATAAGGCATTGCTGTTATTGAATTCAGTTTCTCCATCATATGAGCATCTTGTCACAACTCTTCTATATGGGAAGGATGATATAAATCTGAGGAGGTCACTTCAACATTATTGTCCAATGAGATGCAAAAAAGACCCAACCAAGAAAAGACAAATTCAGAGGCTCTATATATCAGAGGAAGGACGAGAGAGAGAGAGAGAGAGAGAGAGAGAGAGAGAGAGAGAGAGAGAGAGAGAGAGAGAGAGAGAGAGAGAGAGAGAGAGAGAGAGAGAGAGAGAGAGAGAGAGAGAGAGAGAGAGAGAGGATCAGGAGTAAATCAAGATCCAAGTCTAGAACTAGAGGTTTCAAAGGCAAGTGTTGGATTTTTGTGAAGGTTGGACATTTCAAGAAGGATTGTAACAACAAGAGGCTTGAGTCCAACAAAGATAAAGGTCAACTTTCAGATCAAGCAAGCATTGCTGAGTCATCTGGAGTTGTGGATGATATTGTATGTGTTACCCAAGACAAAGATCAATTTGAGGAGTCATGGATATTGGACTCAGGTTGCTCTTACCATATGTGTCCAAATAAGGAGTGGTTTCATGAGTACAAATCATTCAATGGTGGATCTGTAATAATGGGGAACAACATGCTTGTAAAGCTATTGGCATTGGTACAATACACATTAAGATGTTTGATGGTATTATGAGGACTCTTGTTGATGTGAGGCATGTTACTGAGTTAAGGAAGAATTTGATATCACTAGGCACTTTGGACTCAAATGGTTGGAAGTGGGGAGAAGAAAATGGAACACTCAAGGTATCAAAAGGAGCATTGGTTGTAATGAAGTGCAAGAAGATAGGAAATCTTTATGAGCTTGTTGGAGAGACCATCACTGGAGGAGTAACAAGTACTATTTCTGAAAATGAAGATCCCAAAGATCTTACTCGGTTATGGCACCTATGTTTGAGTCATATGAGTGAAAGGGATCTAAGTGAATTGTCCAAGCAAGAACTTCTGAAGGGCCTTAAAAGTTGTACGTTAAAATTCTGTGAGCATTGTGTAATAGGAAAATAATGGGGGGTAAGCTTTTCCACAGGAGTTCATTGCACAAAGGGAATTTTAGACTATGTGCATTTTGATGTTTGGGGCCCTACAACTATAGCTTCAAAATCCAGAGCACTATATTTTGTATCTTTGGTTGATGATTACTCTAGGAGAGTATGGGTCTACACCATGAAGCAAAAATCAGAGGTCTTCTCTCTCAACCATGGAAGGTGATGATGGAGAAACAAACTGGAAGGAAAGTGAAGTGTTTGAGATCTGATAATAGTGGAGAATAGAAATCTGGAGAGTTTGATAGATATTGTAAGAGTGAAGGGATAATTCATCACTTTACCATACTGGGTACTCCTCAACAAAATGGTGTGGCAAAGCGGATAAATCATACACTCTTGGAAAAAGTAAGAAGTATGTTAAACAACGCCAGATTGGAGAAGAGTTTTTGGGCAGAAGCTATAAATACAGCTTGTCATTTGGTAAACATTTCTCCCTCTACTGCTATTGAGTGTAAGACACCTATGGAAAAATGTGCAGGTAGGCATGTCAATTACTCTTCACTTAGAGTATTTGGATGCATAGCTTATGTTCATATTCAACAAGAACAAAGAACAAAGTTAGATCCTAAATCTAGGAAATGTATATTCTTGGGATATGAGAAGGATACAAAGTGATATAGATTATGGGATCTAGAAAGATGTTGTCTTGTTGTGAGTAGGGATGTAGTTTTTGATGAGACTAGTACAATGAAAACTGTTACTATAGCAAAAGAAAAGAAAAATAAAATTCAGATCAGATTTTGTTAAGATAGATATTGATCTTGGAAATGAATACATTTCACCTCTTGTAGATCTACCAAGTGAACCATTAGAAGAGCAAAGCCCAAAAGTGATTCATGAACGTAGGTATCCAAATAGAGATAGAAGGCCTCCAAAGAGATTTGATGATTCATTTGTAGCTTATGCTCTTCTTACGGAGAATGGTGAGCATTCTTCATATGAAGAGGCAATGCAAGATGAAGAGTGTCAAAAGTGGCATTATGCAATGGAAGCGGAGATGAAGTCTTTGGCCAAAAACCAAACTTGGAGACTTGAAAAATTGCCAATGGGAAAAAAGGCAATTTATTGCAGATGGATATTCCAGAAGAAGGAAGGACTTCCAAAATCAGGTGGAGATAGATACAAAGCAAGGCTTCTAGCAAAGGGTTATAGCCAAAAAGAAGGTATTGACTTAAATGAGATTTTTTCACCAGTGGTAAAAATCTCTTCAATTTGTGCACTATTGGCAATAGCTTCATTGCATAACGTGGAGTTGGAGCAACTAGATGTTACAACTGCCTTTTTACATGGAGAATTGGAGGAGGAGATTTATATGCATCAACCTGAAGGTTTTTGGTACCAAGGAACCAAAACCTGGTTTGCAGGTTACAAAAGTCTTTATATGGACTAAAGCAAAGTCCAAGACTTTGGTACATGAAATTTGAGGTTTTCATGTTGAAGCAAGGATATAACAAAAGTGAATCATACTGTTGTGTGTACCTCAAGAAGCTACATGGACCTATAGTATTTGATTTAATCATCTTGGTACTATATGTGGATGATATGCTGATTGCTGCAAAGGATATGGTTGAGGTGGAGAAATTGAAAGCACAACTTGGTAAGGAGTTTCATATGAAGGACTTGGGTTATTCAAAGAGGGTACTTGGGATTGAAATCCACAGGGACAAGAGCAAGGGAAAGTTATGGATATCTCAAAAGAGTTATTTGGAAAAATTACTTGTTTGGTTTGGCATGGAGAAAGCAAAACCAGTGAACATTCCAATGGCAAGTCATTTCAGGATATAATTGGAGCAATGTCCATCAAATGAGGAGGATAGAAAAGTAATATCAAATATTCCTTATGCTAGTGCTGTTGTGAGTTTAAAGTATGCTATGGTCTGCACTAGACTTGACATCTCATATGCTGTGAGTATGGTGAATAGATACAAATCCAGGGAAACAACATTGGGAAGTTGTGAGAAGGTCTACAACAGGATTTGTTTTTACACTTGTTGGTGGTGCAATAAGTTGGAAGTCTACTCTCCAATCTACTGTGGCTCTTTCTACTACAGAAATAAGTACTATATGGAAAAAATACGGAATATATGGCAACAACTGAGGCTACCAAAGAGGCAACATGGCTACAAAGATTAGCCAAGGATATATGACTCCCTAATAATAAGTCCACACTTTTTTGTGATAGCCAAAGCGCTATTCACTTGGCAAAGAATCAAGTATATCATTCAAGGACAAAGCATATTGATGTGAGACATCATTTTATCAGGGAAACTGTGACAAATGGGGAAATCAATTTGCAAAAGATTGGCACAGAGGTAAACGCAGCTGATGTGTTCACTAAACATGTTCCTGTTGAGAAGTTCAAGTTATGCATGAACTTGCTCAACGTTCAATGTTGCTCTTTGGGATGATAAGGTGGACACAAGCAAAAGGTGGAGTTTGTTATGTTTGGCTTGCTATAAGTGGCTTGCCTGATCAAGAGCAAGAGCAAAACTTGACTGATGGAAACTCCTTAGTGTATCATGCGATGATGTGCAATTATTCATTTAGATATATATTCAGTCACTTCTAAGGTTGAATTTTAAAGTGACTAGATATCTTGAGTGGTCAATACTCATGAAGTCCCGCAGGTCTATATTCAGGAGTTTAGACTGAACGACAGAGAGACAATCCCTGTGTGTATATATATACATATGTGCAATGGAAATAAAGGTTCGAAGGCTGGTGTGAGCCTGTTTCGGCCGTGGAGGTAAGCTTCCGGGACAGGGAGTGAACCACGGTATTTCCCGTTAGTCCTCTGATTTATGTTTAGTGTGCCTTATGATGTGCTGTTGCGAGAGGTCCTTGGGACTGTATTTTCTAACACAAGGACAGTACACTCTGAAGAAGGTAGACAGGAGGCCCCACTGTCTTGTTGGGCTTGTTTGCTCAGCCTACTTTGTCCAGTGCATTCACGTTTACGAAACTTGAAGTATTGGATTCACTACGATCAAAGGGACGTCAGAGTACCTCCTCATACTCTTGCATCGTGCTGTACCCACCCTACCTTTTCTCTTCTTCTAGTTTTACGTTGTAGGTATCTCGTTCCTTGATCCAAAATTGATACTCCCTACTCATAACCTCCGCATCTTCCTGCAGGACCCCATCGTCACAAGAAGTATCCATAAACTCTAAAAATCAGTTGTTGGTAGGTGTTGCAGCAACACTTGGTGTCCATAGAGGCAGTGAATTTCGTTAACGGGTGGAGTAACTACTATGAGGAAGGGATAACTCCTGTCACTTTCATTTCTAAGTGGGTGAGCAGACAGATGATAGAAAGCAAAAGGTTTCCAAATCCTATTATCGCCAATACGATAGGCATTGCTTATTAGCCTGCGACCTTAATGGCACATTTCCTTCAAAACTGAAAGCGCATAGTGACTTGCAAGACAGTTGAACGTTTTCCACAGCTGGTTTTGGTCCTCTCAGATTTAACTGTGTTACACTGTACTTCAGTGGAAAGTTTATGGGAAACAATTTTCATACGTTAGAATTATATATTTCTCACTAAATTTCATATGGCCAATCCCATTATCCTCGTCGATTGCATGTGATATTCTGTGGCGATCATGGAGCACAAGAATCTGAGTTACAAAAATCCTCACATTCATTATCCCGACACCTTCACGGAAATAAAGAAAAAATCACCTGGAGATGGTCTATTGATTTTCCAAGGGGATTTACTGTCTGGCAGAGCGTTTGAACAGCTTCTCTCAACTTCCGAATCTGTAAGAAATAGGAATATGTCGCGAGGATCATCAGAGCTGCAGACGAGGGAGCTAGTGTGGAAGCACAGAAAGAGCACGGATACGCTAGGCTAAGTTTATGGGTTAAGCTAAGTTTATCATCAGATATAATGCTATGAACAGTAAAAGAAGGGTGCTCGATGAGCCCAACCGATGTTCAAAACGATACATACTAGAGATGAAAATGCTCTAACTGGGTGACACGAACAGGACATGGTGCAATTACAAACTGCACCATGTTACAAAATTCCAGCGTTCCTGGATTGTGTAAGTATCCTGAAACCTCTACCTCTCCAATGAAGACCGAGTGCCCAGTCTTTTGGAGCCCCTCTTGACTGGTTTAAGAAACATTGTTGCAAGTTCTCATCCACGAAAACTAGCTCTGGAAACATGCCTGCATCAATCTACTATTGTTGGGCGGTTCTGAATTATAGAGGTGGATCACTAGAGCTTGTGACCGACCTCTTCATTTCGTGATTGAACACCACCTTTCTTTGCACAAGTTTCTCGTTTTTCCCCAAGGACAATGCCTATCTCGTCGTCACCGTAACTGGGGCATACCTGCAAGATAGTGTAACACGTTTTGTTCAATTTAGCTGCTTTTACTAGGACAACGTCTCCCTATCCTTCTTGGAATCTTTGATTTTAAACCTGGCTCTGTCCATAAAACACTGAAGTGAACTTCAAAGCTTATTTCGTGAACACGGAATCTAGACTCTCGGTTCTAGAACTCTTATCACCAGCAGGAATAAAGAATACGGAAAATAGATTTTGCCAAAAAAGAATTGTCTAAAGTTGTGGAGGATTATGTTTGCCGTACCAAGTTGGTGAGTATAAACACAAATAGGCAAGGCAAGAAACTCCCATTGGATGTCATGAGCACAAAAGCGTTCAAATATCAGAGAGCATTGAATTACGACAACCACAGAGGAATATTACTCTGATTTGCTCCAAAATGTCACAAAGTAGATGGCTGCGCATACTTGTCCTGCATGATCTGCTTTATTCTCGAGTATATCACGAAGAAACTTTCCAGCTCCTTCCATAGAGCTCAACACTGTTGTCTGCGCAGATGACCAAGCATGATCATAAATCTAGTAAAGTCCTTTCCTATAACAAACAAATCATGTTACACGGATGGTATTATCTCCATAGGGCAGTAGTCAAAATTCATGAAGCTCCTAATATAACCTCCTGCATGCTTGGAGGTGGAAGCAAGATGGGCATGTTGTCCTGATCGTCGTCATTCGATGCGAAGTCAAGTAGAATACTTGGTTTTTTGACTGGTACAAAAATTGGTACATCCATACCAATTATCCTGAAACCACAGGTAAGAAATATGGATTTCAACTAAGAACGAGTCACTTACACTCAGAAGGTAAACTTGCATTCTCTGCAAGCAGGAGATACTGCAGCTATTTACAAAAGGCTTATAGGAATTTAAGACCCATACGGATTGATATATCTGCAACTCTCGTCGTATTACTAGATAAACGACATAAGACAAGTCTCTGCAATAACCATCGTGACTGACTGACTTGCATTTCTAGCGTACTCTTCGAAATATAGTCAATTATCGTGAGTAAGCATACGCTGCAGCAGGTCTCTCCAGGATAGCCCCATGCAAGTCTTTGGCTCCACCCTGTTCAAAGAAGACCAATCCTACTTACAAGTTGACTACCGCTTCCCATCCATCACAGGTTTCACGTCACTGCCACTTGTGGCAATTCATAACATAAGCCACTATATAGAGTTCTCCAACCAGTTGCCACAAGTAGGTGAACAGTAAGAAAACTGAAGATATGGCTGCAGGGAAATGAATCATCAATAGTTCGTCTTATTTGAGAGGAGATCGAAGTATAAGAGATCTAGCAGGTAATAGAAGTCTACATTGAGGTACCTTGTCCAAAACGGTGCGTAGGATAGGGGGAGCTTTCCTCGCTGACTGCGGCCTTTGTCCTGGAAAGGATGTTACCGAAGGAAAAACCGAAGGTGTAACCGGGCGTGGAGTTGGTGCTATCGGATCTTCCATAACTGCTATCTCTTTTGGTTTGGGATTGTCGTCAGGACCAACTACATCCAATAACGAAAGACGAAGTATAGAGATCAGGTCATGCACATTATTAAGCATTTGCAGCAATCATATCGGCCAAAGGCTGGAGATGTTGGCGTTCGAGAAATCGTGGAGTCCAAGGGCTTGGTGCGGGATCGATATCCTTTCGGGAGTGGTTGGTCTCTTCCTCCCCTAGCTATATGCTTGGAGGGAACTATGAAGGAAAAATAACCACAGAGAATTACCAGCACAAATGGCCCTTAGGCTTAATCAACGGACGTAATTGGATACAGGTGTTCTCTTACCATGTATGATTTGTAATCATACATACTCCAGCGATGCTATCACGATACCAGCTCCAATATGAGGTAACTCTGAAGCGTCTGGTAGCAATAACTCACAAATAGACTGGAGACGAGTTGTTCTATCTTCAACAGGTGACTGCACGACTAGACAATTACCTTAAGGACGAAAGTGGAATGGAGATTCATGGGCATTCGTGCAAGCTGCAGTCTCAATCCAATACCTGTAGCAGCTTCGCGCTTAGGTCCAGTTCCTGGTCTGATCTGCCGTGTTTGTTTTGGCGTACCCTCTTTAGCATTGGTCCTCTGGACGGGAATAATGGCAGATGAAAGCTCGCTAGGAACGTTGTAGACAGCTCTGGGGATCAGGTGAGGTGTTGGCACGAATTCAGCCTCAGGGGGTCCGGTTGTACCTATATGATTCGCTGAATTGAGATGATTATTTCTTTCAAACGTTTCCATAGACTGCTTGTCAACTTGCTTTTCATCCAGTAATTCAACCGCGGCTGGCGAAGTGCCCGAGCTTGATAAGTTAGGTGATTGACCCGATGTAGCCTCCAGAACTACTCGGTCAATTTTCAAATCTCCATCAGATGGCCTGATTGCAGATACATGATGTTTGTCATCTCCCTCGGTGGTCTGTTTGTCTCCTTCCAGAGCTTGAGGTAATTGCTCGATTCTCTGAGCTCCATCTTGACCCTCTCTCAACATGAGCTGACTTAAACTGTTGACAACCAAAATTTGTTAACAACTTCCAAATTTTATCATCTCATGTTCAATATTCACAGACTATTCAGAGAGACATTTTGATTATCTGTAACTCTAGCGCAGGCAGCCAAAACGTAGCCTCGCATGGCCAGCTTCATGTAATCCATGACATTTAAATTTAAATGTACTTACTCAAAGTTCCAAAAATACGTAGTCTTAAAAGTCATTGTCAGGGAAATATTGTCTCTAAAACAAGTGTGCTACTTCATGTAAAAGATATTGAGAAGTTCAATGTGTTGATGGAGATGATGGGAATAAAAAGAAGAAGTAACCAGACGCATACAGTGCGATCCACTCTTGTCCATTTTGAGAAGTTGGAGGCTGTTTCTCTCCTGCCAATACACGAACAACGGCTCTTTCACTCCGTTCCTTGTCAATCATCGTTGCAGCTGCAAGCATCTGCATCAAAGTCTGTCACTAGTATATTCTTTATTGGTACTCACTTTCAAGGTTTACGTAAGTTTTTCAAATAGTATCTCGATGAAGTCACCAACTTCGCGAAGCAAGAGCGCCTCTAAGCAACGTTTCAGGTCAACAGCTCCTGCGCTGTGTGAACTTTTTCATGCCCTCTTTGGCTCTCATCTTGACTTGAGAGCAATGACTAGCTATCGATGTATTGAGTGATGTAATACAGAACCCGTTGTGAGGAACTCGGTTCCATACCTACGTCTGACCGATCTGACTCTGAAAACGATGGTGAAGATAGTCATAACTATCGAGTACATAAAGAGGTAAACATGCGTAAATCTGCACACAGGGTTAGCTTGATGTTTATAATGCATGGAACCTGAGCAAGTGTATCCTTGCGAGTGAAGTATGGTTAGCAACTGCATGAAAATGCTTGTGCACAGCACATGTACTGTCCGAGATTACTAAATTACTGTCCGAGATATTAAATTACGAGATTATCCCCGGATCGAGTGTACGAGGACTGGGACATGCCCTCTGTCCACATGAGTTATTCAATTATCGTGGCTTTCCGGCTCAAAATAATTCCTCAAGATCTTCTGGAGGTAATTCTACAACTAGTGAATCTCCTTATCTCGACCTCCCCATCATTTCTCACTATCGTTGAAAGAAATACATCACATTAAAGATTAAAATCCATGGATGGTGGATTCATGAAAGCATCCCACCAGGATTTCCACAATTCCGACTACTCTGCGGTGGAATTAGTACCGAGGCCACGGCAATAACCCTCGTCAAAGTCCAGCAGCTTGTAGCACTCGCTACGAGATGAACTCACCCCGGCTTCGGGGTCCGTTTGACAGGTTGTTCTCGACCTTCGCCAACATTTCAATGTTGATCAATTATCTTCATCAGCAATACCCGACGCCTGCAAGCGCCAAGAAAGCTCTGGAATTAGATGGTCTTTTCATCGCCTCCAAAATGGCTTTGATAACTAAATGCGCAAGCCCGTAGTTTGCACACAAGCGTATTGCTGATGGTAGGAAAAAGGAATTCCATTCCATGTCTGATCATTATCGGTCCAACAGTACTCTTGCTAAATTTGCATTGTACAATGTTGATGTTACCACCCCACCACCAGAGACAATCGATAGTATGTTGATACTGTACCTTCTCAACATATGACACATGAACACACTTGCTTCTTGGTTTATGAAGGATATTTACCACCTCAACAAGTTTACTTGGCTCTACTCTCAACATTCTTGACCACGGACTGTTTTCCTCAAGCTAACCTCTTCAAATGACTTATATGTTTTAGCAAATGTGTTGTATGTTCCTCTACTCAATAAGAATCTGTATTAATCACTTCAGTTGAGCAATTCTCATGAAACATTTACTTCGAAAGACACTAGTATTTTCTTATATGATTACCAATACAACCTGACTAGATAATTTCATCATGTCCAAGACTAGACAATTTCTGACTTCAATGGGGAGTCAAGCACTCCAAGCTGCTCCGTTGAGAGAAATGTTACTTATTTACACTGACACCAATTCTTTATGGTATCGCAGATGGGGGCATATCAGCCAAACTTGTCTATTACTCTTACATGATAAAGAGTTGGTTGATGGAATGGACCAAATCCATCCTATGTCATTTCTAGTTTGGACATCTTGCCTTCAAAGCAAGCAAAACCCAAACCAGTTTCCTCAAGAAGGAGGAACTAGAGCTACATTTCCATTGTCCCTTATCCACTCCACTATGTTGTTTATGGTCTTATTTCTTTTGCTACCTATACTAGTTACAAAAACTTTGTAACATCTAATGGTGACCACCAAATATACTTTTTGTATCTTCCAAATTCAAACATGAAATTTTCACTTGTTTCCGAGATATATTACTTATGCATAAATCACCTTGACCAAGAGGTTGTATTCTTGGTTCATACAATGGAGGGAAGTACAAGTCTACTACTTTTCATCTCTTTCGTAAAAGCAAAGATATCATACGCTTGTACAATACTCCTTGCTCACCTCAGAAATGGTATTGCCGAGCAAAAAAGTAGAACATTGGTGGGAGTAATTTGTTTTATGTTATTTGAATCTGGCTTCTTATTGGAGAGAGGCAATAAATACTGCAAATTCTCTACAAAATTGAAACCTACTAAATCTCTTTATGTACATGCTATACCGTTCTAACTCTAGTTTGGCTATAAATATAATTTATCACTACTTAAAATTTTTGGGTTCATTGCATATGTTGCCCTCTTTGGCAGATCTAACTTGACTAAAAGTCTTATAATGGTATTTTGTTGGGTTACAACCAAGAAAATAAAGCTTATAGACTACAATGTTGGTCATATTGTTGCAAGTTGCTATCAATGGATGTCAAGTTTTTGGAGTATATTAATACTCATAAACACAAGGGCTTTATTGAAATTCCACATGTTCCATTGCATTTAATTTATGATCTAGAACTTTTTATTCCTTTTATTTCACCCAATTTACCTCAAGCAACGTTCCAAATCATCATGTAGCTCATATTATTACCAATATAGTTCCATTGTCATCTTCTCTATTTGGAACTCCATCTATGCTTACAAGCTCTCTTATACATGTTTACTTAAAAATGCAAAGAATGCTTGTTACTCCTTATAGAGTTTACGTCAATTATGGGAAACAAGGGAAAGAGTTTGTATACAAGTCCAAAAATATAACAAGATTTTGGAGTTTGCACAAAATTCTAAAATTCTTTGTAAAAACAATGCATTAATTGTCTATTGCTTGCCCATGACCCTTATCTTGACACCAATGAAGCTTAAATTTTTAGACCTAATTCTTCTAAATGACAAGAGAATATTCAAGAATGAACTTGAATCTAGAAGAATAATTTAGGTACTCATTAAGCTCCCAACAGGTTATAAAGCAACCACTTGTAAGTAAATTTTCAAAAAGAAGTATGATGCCAAAGGCCTAGTTCAACAATATAAAGCTAGACTAGTTGCTTATGGCTTCTCTTGAGTTCATGGTATTGACTACACAAGCACTTACTCTCCTTTTATCAAAATGACAACAATCAAAATACTACTTGCCTTTTCAACTTGGCATGATTTGGAGATACATGTGCTTGATGTAAAGACAACATTCCTAAATACAACAATGAATGAACACACCTACATGCACATTCCTCTTGGATTTTTATTCTTGATCAATTGAAGAAGCAATGAAAATTGTTTCTACAAATTTTCCAAGCTCTATACATTTGAAATGTCTACCAAGCATGCACATTCCTCTTGATTTTTGATTCTTGATCAACTAAAGAAGAAATACAAATTTTTTCTACAAATTTTCCAAGCTCTATGCATTTGAAATGTCTACCAAACAAAGGCACCAAAAATTTGATTAAGTTTTTTAAGGTATTGGTTTCAAACACTCAAAGGCTAATTTAACCTTTACATCTGTAGTTTTTGTTCTCAATACGTCATCTTAGCACTCTATATGGATGATTGCATCCTTGCTAGTCAAAGTATTACTCTTTTACTCTCCATCAAAGAGTCTTTAAAGCAAGGGTTTGCAATGATTGATTTAAGAAATCAATACCTTCAACTAGAAGTTAGGCAAAGGTAGATAAGACTTTCTCAAACATTACTTGAAAGAGATTGTTACTTGATTGAACATATAAGATTGCAAACCTCTTTTTTTATTTTTATCTTGTAGAGTTTGGGATTAAAAAATTCCCCAAGATTGTCCAAAGATGAAGCTAGAAAGGAATATACGAATACAATTCCGTACCAATTAGCCATTTGAAGTTTAATGTAGACCATTGTTAGAACTATGCTCGATGTAGCTTATGCTATTAGTTCAATTGCAAAATTCTAGCACCAACCATTAGAAATATGTGAATTTTTTTGACATATCTTTTTACTTTCCAAGTGCACAACTTACAACAAGACAAGAATTCCAATTCATGGTTACTCTAACTCTTATTGGAGAGGTGATCAAGACACAAGAAAGTCAATTGGAGGATACTATTTATTCTCTCAAATGCAATAGTAAGTTGATCAACAAAAACAGAATTTTATTTCTTTATCAAGCATTAAATTTGAATAATAACTCTATCAGAAGCAACAACAAAAGCGCTTTAGCTCTAACATCTTTTAAATGAACAATAAAACTCTACTTGTGATAGCAATAAAAACATTGACCTTATTGTACAAACAAAGTAGAATGAAAGGACAAAACATATTAACATTATATTTCATTACATTAGACAATAAGTTAAAGGAAAGCAGATTCTGGTTTCTTGTGTTGAGATTGAACACAACATTGCTGATATCTCCATGAAGAGTCTAGTTAGGGAATTGCATGAGAGAAGTTTTCATGCATAAATAGTTACAAAAGAGTAATGTTTAATAATTATATAGATGATCAGTTGCCATTAAGAGGACTTGTTAGATTAGTGTAAATATAACTAGTGCTAATAGAAATTTTAATAATCAAACAATGTTAGATTAGTGTAAATATAACTAGTGCTAATAGACATTTTAATAATCAAACATCTTTGTGTGAACTTGATATGAAAAGACCTTGACCTTGACTTTTCAATAATATTTGAAGGGTCCTTCAGAGATTACTGAATGTACTACTCCATGTGAAAGGTTTTCTACTCCTTCATTGGTGGAGCTTTGCTTACCTCTTCAAAAGGGGCATTGTTTTGGTTTTAGACATTTCACCTAATACCAACATTTTATTATTTAGAACTCTGGATTTTCCAACAATGATGAATTGAGGATTTCATTTGCTTGTATTTCTCACATTCTAGTATCTTGATCATCTCACTAATAAAAGTTGGAGTATCCATCAATTGGAATTTTGTAAGTTAGCTCTAAGAAACTGTTCTTTGATGTATTAAAAAGTTTGTCAAATACAATTCTAAGAGATTTCTAGTAGGTGATGCAAAGCTTACAAAATATTGGCTTCTAAACTAATAGCATGAGCTAGAGTAGGCCTAGTGTTAACCATATTACACATTATAATCCCAACTATTAATTGACACAATAAATTTTCACATATTTTTTCAAATTATCATCTTTAGTACATTCCTAAAGAATTGACTTAGTCTCAAATTCTCGTGGAATGAAAATGGATTTCCTATCTTGTATATTAAAACTAGTAAAATTCTCTCCTTACTCATTTCCTTGAGAAAATCTAATCTTCTCTTGAATTCTATCTTGCAAATTTCCAATTATCTTGAATTCTATTTTGCCTTATTTCCAACAAAAGGCAACAACTTATCATTCACCAATCAATAATCTCAAATCCTTGTTTGAATGACTCTTTAAAATGGAATATAAAAAGGAAAATTATTACTAGCTAGGATCCAATCATCCACATAGAGGACTAAGATGATATAGTTAAACTCAGAATGGTAGATATATAGATTAGTATTAGCACTTGAAGGTTTGAAACCAAGATTTAATAAAAACTGATCAAATTTCCAGTACTATTGTCTAACATATCATTTCAAGCCATATAAAACTAGGAAAAGTTGTAGAATGAATTGAGATTGCTTCTGTTCTTGCTATTTCTTTAGCTATTCTTGAACTACTTACTCTTGAATAGCTCTTGAATAGCAAGAGTCAGAAGTCCAAGAGGAATGTAGAGAAGAATGTGTATGAAGATTCTTTCATTCAACATTCCATCAATAAATATTGTCTTGACATCAAACACATTCACCTCTTAGTCATACTAAGTTGGAGATGCAAGCAGTATTCAGATTAGTAGAAATCAGGTTGTTATCATTTTGACAATAAGTTAGTAAGTGTCTATATAATCAATCAATAACTTTGGAGAAACCAAAGGCAATTAGTCAAGTCTTATATTTTTGGATCAAACCTTAGACAACAAATTCTTTCCTTGGACATGTATAATTGATATGCACACAAGTCAAGAGGAATAAAAGGTCTTGGTTTATTTTATTAAAATTATGGGAGAGCCAAACTTGACTGGTATATTGGAAGGAACAGAGAATGATAATAATTAAAGGGTAATTATGAGAGAGCTACAAGGTCAATTGCAATAATTGATTAGGGTAAATTAGAGGAAAGGAAAGGAATAAAAAGATTTACATCATACATTAAATCTAATGGACCATCTTGAATGTTCGTAAATAACTTCATAAGAAATAGTATGATTTAAAACTTGTATGGTTCTTGACAAGAATATGCAATTCTATGAAATATGTTATAGTCAATCAATTTTACTTTCTTGATCATGACCCAAAAAGTGCATTATAACATTTGGTGTCAAGTTTAAATAAGCAAAAGTGTGAAATATAAAAATAAGTAAATAAATAAATAAATAATACATCTAGAAATTTGAAGTTATTATAAATTAGATTTATAACAAAACCAAAGCTAGAAGGATATAACACAAGGAGTGATAGTTTTGGTAGTGCCGTGATTCTGTAGAAAACTTATAGTGCATATTACTTCTTCCAATTAAGGTTTGGAGTAACCAAATCAAATAACAAAGAATGGACTGCTTTGACCAATCTTTTATTCTTCCTTCCAGTATTACTGTTTTGCTAAAGAGTATATAAAGTGCTATATTGATGTATTATACCTTTGCTTTTACCTAAAAGATGAAATGTTATAGATTTATACTCACCTTTATTTGTGTTCTAACTGAATTGAGTTCTACCACAAGTGATAAATTCCTGAAAGGAAGTAAAAATTTTAGGTTGAATTTGAAAAGATTGAGAAAAATGTATATGTGAAATCATCAATATACACCATAAACTATTTGAAATCAATATATTGGTAAATGAGAGCAGAAGCCGTTCGGGGAACGGGTTATCCAGAACTCATGAAGTGCACAAGTGCATTCGATAAACAACATTTACATGAATGACAGTGCTAGTGTAGTACGAAAGCTTTAATGCAAAATGCATCGAAAATAACCTGCAGCAAAAGTATAGGTGTAAAAAAGTAACCTGTATATTGATTTGAAATCAATATATGTAGCAGAAGATATAGGGCTACAAACATCAAAGTGTATGAAGGCTAATAGAAGTGTGGTTTTGGTTACTCCTTTTTGAGGAAACAATACCATAAAGAACAAGACTATAAAGAAAAAATGAATTAAGATGGACTCAATCTATCTCATCAACAAAATCTTTGTCTCGTCAAAGTAGACAACCTTTGCTAAGGTGTCAAAGATGACAATGAGAGAAGTGATGCCATTAAGAAGAAGATGTAACATAACTTCTAATAGTTTAAGGGAAATCTCAAATAAACTAAAAAACCTTAAATAAATTTTAAAACTGCAATAAGCTGAAAAGCACCCACAATTTAGGGTTTAGGGTCACCTGCTATATCTGATTGCGGACAAATTGCACAATTGTTCTAGTTTGGTGACAAAGTCCATCCTGGTGCAAGTGCCGACCAGTTTGATCGTCATGTACTAAACTGAATGCTACACAATATGGCCGAACAAACAGTTGAGAGTAAGTCTTCTCTTTCATTATAAACTGAATTCTATACAATATGGCCGAACAAACAGTTGAGAGTAGGTCTTCTCTTCATTATATGGGCAAGAGTTTTGCTGCTTGCATTACTGTCGGCTTTGTCACCAGACCGAGCTCAATTGTGCGACTTGTCCACAATCAGGTACTGCAAGCCATCAATGAATGATATATACAAAACTCTGTGTGTTTTGCAGCTTGCACTATTGTGGGCTTTGTCACCAGACCGAGCTCAGTTGCACAACTTATTCCACAGTCTGATACTGCAAGCCATCATTGAAAGATATGTACGAAAGTGTGTAATTTTTAGTTTACTACAATTTTGATGTTTATTTAGGTTTTTTTATTGTCTATTAAGGTTTCCCTAGTTTAACCCCATCTTTCTTCTCCTTGTATGGCAGAAGTAAAATATTAGTAAAGAAAAAAATGTACAAAGTACTATCTCAAGATCGAACAGAATGCAATTACCATGCAAGTATGTTAAAGGCAATTACCATGAAAGTATGCTATTAAACATAAGGGAAAATAAAACTAAAAATAAAAAGTTGAAAGATAGATAAGTAAAGTAAATATAAATAGATAAATTTGCATTAAGCATGTATAAGAAGTAAGTTATTTCTATATGTAGGAAGCATTAGACACACTGCAAAATATGACGCAGAAGGCAAGGTACAGTTTGCCTGTGCTTGCCTGAAGGAAGACATTGGTCTGCTCTGACTCCAAGCCTGCCACAATCTGGAAGAAGAAAAAATCCATGGGAGTATCAAGGACACTCATACACATTAAGACGATCCAAATACTTAAGGATATGTTATATAATGGAATGCTTTAGGATAGATGACCAAATGTGTGCAGAACCCGTTCGGAGAACAGGGGATCCACATATACTGAAGACTACTGTTGAGACAGAAAATCTGATCTGCGGTAACGTCAAAATGAGTAAAACAGGAAACACCTGAATGAAAGAAACAAAAAGCTGAACGAACTAAAGTCGCTTGAAGTTTGTTGTCAGCAGGCGAAAGAACCAACACCAGAAGCTAAGTAAAGCACTCGCAATAATAGAAAGATTGGCTCGAAGAACCCAATAAGTGAAAATCTGCTATGAGTTTAACCGCCGTAGTAGAGAAGAATATTAAGAGATATTATAAGAATAGAAGTGCATGCTTTTGGACAAGTCAGTACAAGGGCCAGGTACAACTGCTATGGTAGCTCTAAAATGAATCTGAAGAAGAGGATAAAGTAATCTCTTCCTTTGAGGTTTATGTAATAAGATGATGACATAATAATCTTTACCTTCAGGGGACGGACAGGGACGTTGGTGTTGAGAGTTAATCCAACGCAATGAATAATTTTCCACAAGTACGCGACCTTGCTGTCTTTGTCCTGCACATGAACCCAACTTCTACGATCGGAGATTTGGAAACTAACACTGACTCAAACTAGAAGGTTGATATCCCTGATCACGTACACAGTTCCTTACTTGATCACATCAAACAACCTTAGAGTAGAGCAGGGCAGTATACAACATCCATATCTCACTATTCGATATCAAAGAGGTCCAGACTGATTTTTGGAAGCAAAGTTGACAAAGTGACTTCATAAATGTGTAATGACTGTAGAAGCCGTTCATAGAACGGAGGATGCACACCAACGGAGGACAGACAGACTCGAGTTAGGGACAGTTAAGAGCAATATAGCTGCTAGGTAACTGACATGAATAGCGTGAGAACGAGCAATTCCTAACAACGAAATGCTGCACGGAAGCGAAGCAGAGATCAGTATGGTCATCAGTCATTCCAAGCGATAAAAGTGATACGGAACTGGAAGTCTGTAGTTCGTTTGTGCACGTAGGGCTTACGATGTAACTGAAAAGCAAAGTGCAAGACGACCGGATGGTGTACATCACAACGTGATATACGAGCGCATCAGTACTGAAACACCAATACACATGAAGGAAGAAGCGAAACTGTCACAGTCAGCCTGCACGATTACTCAACGACTTCATATAGTCGACTACATATGAGTAATGGGAGCATATAGTCGGCTACATAGTACCACCGACGACTGTGATATCACAGTAAGCAAATTTACTGACTCAAAGCCCACAGCATGGAAATCGCGTTAGTTACTCGCTGAAACATTTTGACTCTGCTGTCCATAATGCGTAAAAGAAGACTACCTTTATGTTGGTGGAGATAAGCTCCTCATCAGAGAAAAGGCCCCGCGCAAATCCAGTCTGGCGGCATAACTGTGAGACCATGGTGTCCATGTTTAGCTACAAGCACCACATTTTCCAGAGAAAAACCCTTGGATGCAATTACAAGACTAAGATGAATCAATAAGTTCCAACCGCTTCTACAGTTATTCAGTTGGATAGCGAAAATTACTGGAACTCAAGCCAATAGTATGCATAGACGAGACAGACGAATCCCAGCAACTGAAGCCGAACAAGGGCTGATCAGTTACGGAATAAGAAGGGAAATCATCGTCCTGTAAACATATATGAAGGAGCACGTAGGAAGGAGGCAAAAAGTTATCCCACACAGATAAACAACACAAGTGGTGAAAAAGCGAAGTAGGCATGAGCTCAAGGAAGGCCTCCTACACCGATGAACCATAAAAAGAAAAGCACCCGCAATTCCGACAGCCATGACTTCATGACAATAGATGATCAGCCCGTCAGCAAGTAATTGCTTTACCATCACAAGAGTTGGAGAGAGAAACATACCCAAAGAAAGGCAAAGGTTACGGGGATCATAAAGTTATTTAAAAGTCGTTCTATGGATCATATATTCTGTTACCAAAGCCGACAAAAATTTCAAACAGGAAAGGGCTGGCGCCTGGTGAGGCGACAGCACTTTCCGGTATGAAATATTACAACATACGAATGAAGAGCTGCACCTCCGAGATAACATCGTGTAGAAAGCGGAATGGCGGCTTCTTTAACAGAGCCTCAGTGAGCTTGGGCCGCTTTACTAGTGGATGTTCTCCTTGTAGAACCCTCTGCGTGCGCTCCCAGTATTCCATCTCAAACCCCGCAAAACTGCCACCGTTTCTTCGCTCAATCGTCTGACTGCGAAATCTTTTCTGTTCTCAATTCACAATTTCAAGAACCCAATTCTAATCTTACACTTTTTGGTCGAAATCTCCGCGTTTTCCCATGCACACATACCAGGACTAGGATCCGTCCCTTCAATCTAGTCCTTGGACGATTCTAGTCCACCGGCAGCTCTAACCTGACTGTCTTCACCAACTTCACAGGGCTACTCTGTTCCCGAAATCTTTGCCCAAACTGATTCGGTTCTGTCGATGGCTTCATCAATCACAAGCCCACAAAACTCAAACGTCTGAATCCGGCACCTCTTCCTTTGCATCAAGTGTACCGCAGAGTCCGTCAGCCTAACTCCACTCTGCTTCCACCTCATATCCCTTAACGAAATATTAACGGAATCGACACCATAAGTTGGAAAGGGTTTATGGGATGTTTCCTTTAGATCCTTAATTTTTCCTTTTATCCTACTATCTATGTTATCTATGGAGGATTTTATCCTACTATCTATCTATGTTATCTCGGAGAATTAAAGCGTGCTTTCTTTATGGCAATGGAATCTTAATTTACGGAATGTATGCTTTCATATGGCTCTCTTAAAATGAGTTCAAGTATATGCTACATGGTTAGCTGCATTGTTTTAACATATTTTTCTTAAACTGAATGCTTGATTGCTACAATTTTTGAAGATCAACGCCCTTTTGGTATACCATCTCCAAGGTGGTTTTGGCCCATCTAACCTAAGAAAAGATGGGGGACTGGATTGGGATTGGATTGGTCTATAAAACTTTCGTAGCACCTATTAATTCGGGGCAGAAAAAGAAAAAGAAAAAATCTCGGAGACGGCTTATGGTCATCTCCGGTGTAAAACATTTGATTTAAGTAAAAAATTTGACTAATGTAGATTGTTTTTAATATTACCCCAATTCCAGAAGAATGTATTTAGCCTCCGTCTGGCTAAATACATACTACCCCAAACCATAGTCCAAGGGTAGAATATGGGGATCATAATTTGCACACCCCTAGGCTGTTGGTTTTAGCGTATCGGATCTTTGACGTAACGGATATATGATGCGGTTTATCCGAAGCAGGTGCGGCGGGACGTTGCGGACCGACCGCGAGGTTGTATCTCTAGCTCCTGGATGGATTGTTTTCTCTTCTTTTTATGATTTCATCATAGGCGCGCATCGAAAGAGATTCGGCAGCGGTTGCCGTTGCCCTTCCTACCGGAGGTGTGCACTTCGTAAACGTTTATTATCACATTAGCGGACAGTCAAGTTATATTTCAATTCTGAAACAATTTACTCAGAGTAGGGAGGAGGATTCTTGGCAATCTCAAGCATTCTCGCCTTTTGTCATCTTTTCTCCTAGCTTCTCCGTGAAATTCAGAATTTGGAATTGAGATTTCTTGGCTCGCATCTGGTTAGAAGATGGAATTTTTGGCCTTTCTTACCTCTCTTCTTGACCGGGTGAAATTCAGAATTAAAAAAAATCTGGAGTTAAGGAGTTCTTGGCTCGAGAGATTATGATTTCCCGGCTTGCCCCTTGCGTTAGAAGACAAAATTGTTCGAGAATGCAACACATTAATGATTGTAAGCAATTTTGCAAGAAAATTGCAAAATCCATTGAGAGGTGTATCCAATGTAGAAAATGATAGTTTTGACGATTGGGCTGATGAATGAAGTCTAGAAAATTGAATTGAATACAAAGATGACGTGCTTAATCTGTTATTTGTTAATAGAGTAGAACAAGCTAATATTCATAGCCACTTCAATGTCACTTCACTTCATGTTCGCGCTTGTGATAAATGTGTTAATCAAGAATGTGTTAATCAAGTTGTGCACTATCTTTCTTTGCATGTTTCACCATCACTATTTGGTTACATAGAAGGAGTTTATACTGCCAAGGAGGTTTGGGATGCTTTGGTACATGCTTTTAAGATGTAGACAATTGTAACAAAGCTTCAACTCAAGTATCAATTAATGTAGGTCAAGAAAGACAATTTGATCATCACAAATTATATTTATCATCAATGGGTTGCTTGAACAAATGAATAGCATTGGAGTTAAGATTGGAGTTAAAGTTGAAGATTATATCCTGTTCTTCATATTATTCAAGGTATACCGAAGGAGTATAAACCTTTTGAGACATCTATAGCCATTAAAGATACTTATCTTTTATATTTGATGAGCTAGTCTTGATGTTTGTCTCTAAAGAGATGCGGCTACGAGGTGGTGGCAATGGTCTTGCCATTCAAGATCAGGTGTTGTTTGCTGGGAGAGGTCAAGCAAGATGTAGAGGATATGGAAGTTCACTTCATGGAATTAACATTGGTAGAGGTCAAACGTCATAGAAACATTATGTAACACAAGGTAAGTCCATATAGATCAAGTTCTGCAATTATTGTAAATCAAAAACTCATTATAAGATGACTTGTTTTAAGAAGCAATATGATACTTGGAAATGCAAACTTGGAGAAGAATTCTTACTTTGAGGATCATCTAATAATGATGACTCGTATTGTTGCATTGATGACCAAGAGTGAAGAAGGGTGGTTTATCAACTTTGTGCACTCAAACCACGTGAAACATCAGGTTAGTATATTCAATTCCAAAGAGGCATTCTCTAAAGTATCATTTGTGAATATGGTTGATGATACTAGATATAATATTGCTCATATGAGTACCATCCCATTCTCATCTCCATTAGGGAATTTTAATGGTTTAAGCAAAGTACTTCATGAGCATACAATCACAAAGAACGTACCTTTTGTTGGAAAAATGATTGAGAGGGGTTTTTAGCTTATATTTAACCAAGATGGTGTGTTTGTCAACAAGTCTAAGAAATGTGCTATCCTCATAGGATGCAAATTTTGATCTAAAATAGGGAGGGTGTTCAAGTAAGACATCAACATCCCTACTACTACAAATCAGAACACTATGTTATTCATGGCTGGATTGCTCTCTCAAATCCTGAGATGTAGCAAAAAAGAGTGGCCACATGAACCTACAAAGCTTAAAGGTGCCACCTACTTCAGATCTAATTATGAGGCTTATAATATTTTTTGATCCTTTGGTTATAGTGGTCTATAAGGCTTGTCAATTTGGTAAGCAAGCTAGAAAGCCTTTTAAGCAGCATGCTACAAGGGCCTCCAAGGTACTAGACTTGATCCACACCAATGTGTGGACTGACACACCAATGAAAGGAGTTTGATAGGCTCTAAATAGTTTGCCTTATTTAGTGAAGATATACATAATATACATTTTGAAAGTGAAATCAAATGTCTTTTTAATTTTCTAAATATTCAAGCTACTTGTGGAGGAGAAATATGGCTATCCTATCCAATGTCTACATTTTGATGGAGGAGTAGAGTTGATTTCAAATCATTTTGATTTTCTACATGATATCAAGTATGAAGTCACTTGCAATTACACATCTCAAAATATGGAGTTGTTAAGTAGAAGAATGGACATATTGTAGAGGTTGCAAGAGCCATGCTCAACAAGAAGGCAATGCCCAAGTGTTAATGGGTAGAACCAATTAATTGTGCAATTTACTTGATAGCAAATCTCATATGGTAGATGTGCACAAACACCTTTCTAAGCTTATATTGTGGTGACTCAAAGTCACCCAAATACTAGTAAAGTCAATAAGAATAGGTGAATGACCAAGAGTGAAAGGAAATGTCAATAGTCATAGTTTGTTTGTTATTTCCTATTTAACCTCTTGGGCATGAACTACTCTCAAAAGAGTGTATTATCACTACCTATAGTGCACTACAAAAAAGGGAAAAATTAACAATCACATTCACTATAAGTTACTCTTGAAGGTGATAAATCACTTCAATTTGAATGCTTCTTCACTCCAAAGACTTTGACTACATAGCTATGTACTACCCTTCCCTATGAAGGCACAATTATGAATTTTTCTTCATGTTGGCCAAATGTTTTTGCCTTTCAATTTCATGGTACTCCTAATGCTCCAAATCTACATTGATTCTTTAGTGCGAAAGGTTTGCTTCTTCAAGTCACTCAAGTATCACACATCTTGATCAAGTGAAAATCCATTTTTATGTACTTCAACACTTATGATCCTATTGTGAAATTCCTTATCACTACTCAACTCAAACATTCATCAACATTAAGAAATTAAGAAATTAAGGTTCTCTTTACTGAATTTAAAAGTATGGAAATAAACATTAATGACTTTGGGCCAAGCTCTAAATAAATTTTTCTTTTCCCCAAAAGATTAAAAACCCAAGTAGATTACCTAAAAATCCTCTATCACTACCTACATCACACACTTAAGATCCTGCTCTTATCTTATCCTAATCACATGCAAGCCAATTAGGCTCCTTACACATGAAAGGGAAGGTGTCAGATCTTCCCTGAATACAACTTGCACTTTACACTCATTTGGGCTTATAACTCCAAATGTCTACAACTACTAAGTTCTTTATAAATTTGAAGGCACTCCTCTTGAAGTATTTACAACTATAATGCTTACAACTAAGAAATTTTTTGGTTTCTCTAATAAAGTTGTTCCTCCTCTATTGAGGTGAAGCATCTTTAGGTTGATACTCTATTGCAAAGAACTACCTTTGCCCTTAACATTCCTAAGAAGAAGTTTGGTGTGTTCTCTATATCTAACTATCTCTAACAAATAGGTCACACAAACTTAGGTAAATTTCCTATCCAAATGCTTCCTAAGTTTAATCAATAGGTGGTCTATTTTTCTCCTCTTCATAAGCCTTTCACTCCAATTTCTAGACTTGTAACTAGAGCTCATGTATCTTTGTCTTAAGTGCACTTAGTTGCCACTCTTCTTCTAGCATTCCCATGAAGTAGTTTTATTCCTCTAACTATTGAAGTAATTTTCACTACTCTTCTCCCAACTATTGGTTTGTTCTCTATTTTTCCAATAATAACTCTTGCATTTGGATTCTCTCCGCTTCCTTTTCCATCTGCATCTATAACTCCCTATCTTTGTGTTCTAGATGGATGGCCACCTCCTTGTAGTACTTGGCCATCTGCAAGTCCAAGGTCACAATTTTGACCTTGGAGTTCTCCAACTCATTCCAAGTATATACCAATTCCTTATTCTTGGTTTGGAGTTGTTCTTCATACCCAAGTTGTTTGTGATTTTGCACCAACATGAGTGCAATTAATTCCGCTTGTGGTCTTTAGTTATCTTCTACACATTGAATTTGGTCTGCTACAAGGGATGCATTTTTCCTCTTGATTTTGTGATTCTCATACACCAATCCATTCACCTTTGTTGCTTCTTCTCTGTAAAGGTTTTTGATCCTGGCCAAGTCTTCCTGGGTGCAATCTTCCTTGGCTTTTTGGGTATATATTTCCTTGTACATGCTACACAACAAGCTAGTGTATTCCATGATCTCTGAGTATTCCTCATGATACTTGGGAAGTAGGAGTTCCATGAGTTGCAGTGTTGCTCCTATTGAATGAATCACAAAGTATGCTCTTCCCTTCATTGGCACTTGGGTTGATTGAATCCTTCTTTGACTTTGGTCCACAATTTTGATATAGGATCTTTAGCCTCACCCTCCACATCAAGTCCTACTCCACCTACAACTTCAGATACTTGTTCTTTTTAACGCCAAAGGTCTTCTATTTTCATATTGAACTTAAGATGGAAGTTCTTCTTCTTGGACATCCACTTCTTGATTTGGAATAGGAGGTTCTTTGAGTTTTAGTGTAGCCTCTCCTTTATACCTTTGATTTTCCTTCCAATTTTTGATTCTTTGTCCTCTAATTTTCCAACAATACCTCTTGCATTTGGATTCTATTTGCTCCCTTTTACATCTCCTTCTTGTCTTGATGCTCTAGTTGGATGGCCACCTCCTTGCAATACTTGGTCATATAGAAGTGCAAGGTCATGATCATGACCTTGGGAGTTCTCTAACTCACTCCAAGTACTTACTAGTTCTTTGTTCTTGGTTTGGAGTTAGTCTTCATATCCAAGATGTCTTTGCTTTTGCTCTAACCTAAGTGCATTCAATTCCACTTGTAGTCTCTAATTGTAAAAGTCCAAGGAGATAAATAAGAGAATGGAAGATAGGAATGGAAAGTCATATTGGGATGCTCACATGAAGGAAAATCCATATGCCTAGTCCAAGATTGGGCTTTGATATTTATAGGTAACTTGGGTACAAGGCCCCCAAGACGCTTCCTTCTAAAAGCCATCTTACTTGGAGTGCAAGCTAAGTTAACCATTTAGGCATACACACTAAGCTAGCCATTTACTTGGTGTACAAGCTAAGCTAGCTATCAACTTGGCATACAAGTTATTCAATCCCTAGCATCTTCTCAAGAAGATTTGTGGATGCTTCTAGAAAATTCTTAAAATTTCCTAGATATATGATAATTCTATCTTGTTTCAACTATATGTTGCTCCATATTAGCTTTGGCTAGCTTCATATTATTATGCTTGTTGGTAATATCTTCATCCTTATGGAATCTCCAAACACTTGTATAATTGCTTGTGTATTATGAACATGAGAAAGATGCTCTCCATGTGGCATTGTTAAGAGGATATCCTTAAATCTTATATTCAATGTCTCATTAGTGGGCATATTGGATGTCAGGCATATTGGCTATCAGTGTACAAGTATATGATCAACTTCATATTCTTCATGATCATAAATACGGATTGGAGGAGGAGGGATTTGGATGCAAGTAGGAAATGAAGATGGGTTAGAAATAAGGGGGTTTAACTTGGAAACATGGAAGATAAGATGCATCCATATATGAATAGGAAGGGCAAGTCGGTAGGCAATAAAAGAATGATTTGAGTACAATCAAGTGGACAGTTGAGAACAAGTTTAAGAACTTGAGTGTCAAGAGGGAGAGAGAGGTTATTTGAGGAAAGTATTACCCTATCACTTAATTGAAAGGTGAGATCACAATGATGTCTTCAATATATTGCATTTGGGTGACAAGAAGATGAGACTTGGCTTGGTGTAAGGATGGACATATCTTAGACAAGAAGGTTGAAGTATGAGGGACATGAGACAAGGGTGGAGTAAGAAGGGAATTGAGAACAAGTGGATCTTGTCCATAATTGAAAAGAAAAGGAGAGAATCCTATACTTGCATGCTTGGAATTATTATATGTAAATTTGGCAACTGCAAGACAAGTATCTCAATTGGTGTGATGAACATTGACAAAGGTATGTAACATATCTTCCACGGTATGATTAGCTTGTTTGGTTTGCCCATTAGTTTGAGGATGATAGGCCATAGATAAAGAAAGTTTAGTGCCAAGTCGCTTGAAGAGTGCTTGCCAAAATTTTCTAATAAATTGAAGATAACAATCAAAGATGAGAACCCTTGGCATCCCATGGTTTTTAAAGACCATATCAAAGTAGATTTGGGCCAAGGTCAGAGCATCTATTATATCCATGGTAGGTGCCATGTGAATTTGCTTTTTGAGCTTAGCAAGAAAATTCACGCATGTCATAATTGCTATATGGCCTTGGTTGATCTTTGGCAAGGATGTAATGAGGTCTAAGCTTACATATTCCCATCAAGCATATGGAATTGAAAGTCGTTGCAATAGTTCACTTGGTTTTGGTTGGCTATCTTGTTGCGTTAGCAACTCTCACAAGATTGGACAAACTCTTGAACCTCTTGTGCCATGTTTGGCCACCACCATTGATGTAACAATATGGAGTTTACTGACAAGTTAGTCAAGCCTAACAAAGTAGCAAGTAGGCAAAATTAGCCTAGAATATTTTAGAAGTATCTAAGAAGTTACTTGGTACCTTCCAAGTATTGAGTAACATGCATACCAAGTGGTGACCTCTAGAAGGAAGCTTCTTGGGAAGCTTACCGGCTAGCTTAGCTTGCACCCCGAGTACATAGCTTATAGAAGGAAGCTTCTAACTAGCTTAGCTTGCATGCCAAGTAGATGACTTCTAGAAGGAAGCTTCTTGGTTAACTTGGCTTGCACTCTAAGAAAGTGGTTTAGGAAGCTTCTTGAGAAACTTCTCAAGAGAGCTATATGCTCTCTATAAATACCAAAGCCCAAGCTAATGCTAGGCATTTGGAGTTTCACTCATTCAAGAGTCCCAATGTGATCTTTCACTTTTTATTCTCTTATTTCTCTCCTTGGTCTTTTACATTGGTATTAGAGAAAGAATGGAATGGATGGAATTTATGGACCACCAAATTCATTTCCACCAAACCATTAGGATTTTCATGTCTGTGTTATACCCAAAAATTATTTTATGCAATTTATCATCTCACAATTTTAGTAGAATTTTTTGAATGTAATCACCTTGTCTTAAGAAACCCTTGGTACTTTTGATTGTAACTTATGGAGAATGGTAGATGTGTTGCATCTATGTGTCCATTTAGATAAATTAGGTGTAGTGTAATAAAGTAGTAACCAAAGCGGCAATGCTCAAGGCTATCATTGCTATGCAACAACAAATCAAGAACCTTAGTCAATTGTTGGATGAACAACACTACCAACGACAAGAGCACGTAGAGAGAGAGCACCATTTCAAGAAGGAGAAGAGTAAATCCAATTTCCAAAATGTAAGGTATTTGATGACAAGAATCTCTCAAACGTAGTGGATCAATAAAAATCTCCACTACATGGTAGATTTATTGCAACCCTTGAATTCTTCCCATGTCAAGATTGACACAAAAATATTATAGCTTAGCTCACTCTTATCAAAATTGCCACCGTAGTTTTGCCATTCCATCCAATTGGCTTGAAGCTAAGAGAATCTATTTCTATTCACCTTGAATATTTCTAGCCTTGAAATTGATTGTGAATATTATTTTGAGGTTACAAATCTTCAAGATGACCAAAAATAGATTCTCTTAGCTTCAAGTCAATTGGATAGAATGGCAAAACTATAGTGACAATTTTGAGTAGAGCAAGCTAAATGGCAATTTTTTGTGCCAATCTTGATATGAAAAGAATTCAAGGATGCAATAATTAGATGATTCCAAACTATAAATGCCATACGAGTCACACAAGATAAGTTGGTAGAGTTGAAGCAGATTGGTCTTGTAAGAAGTTTTATCACACAATTCCAAAACACCATTATGCAGATTCTAGATATATTAGATGGTGAAACTCTAGATTGATTTGTGAGGTGCTTGAAGTCATGAATCAAATCAGAAGTGACTATGCAGGCGGCAAAATACTTGGAAGAAGCTATGTAGTTGGTTGAATGCTTTGATTCCTTGGTTGTAACAACTTGGTCTTGACCTTGATCTTCACCCACCAACACATTACACATGGGTGGAAGAACCAACACCAATGGAGATTGATGCCATCCAACAAAGACCACTTGGCACGATCCATTAGGAAAGATTATGGAAAAATGGTGGTTGTATTTATTATCACCAAATTGGACATTGCATTGCTGAATGTCCATTCAAGAATAGATGATCTAGACAAATTGCCCAAATGGAGTTTATGGAATGGAATGATCAAAGAAACAAAGAATCCCAATACGAGATTTCAAGCCACCTATTAAGAACTTGATTAGTTCCAATGGTATTGAAGGCTTGACCTATGCAAACTTGCTTCACTTGCAAGGTATGATATCTAATTTTGATTGTAGGATTTTGGTTGATTCTAGAAGTTCAAAGAATTGAATGTCTATGCAATTAGCAAAGAAATTAAGTATTCCTATGAAGCCAATAATTAGATATAGATTGATGATGGCAGATGGTAGAAAGGGTTTTGCATTATGTACCTTGTACCTTGTTGCCTTCAAGATTGGGAAGGAGTATGTGGAGTGTATGAGGTTTGTAGTGGCACCTCTACACTATGATATCATTTAAGATCTACCTTGGCTTGAACATCATAAAATTCAATTTGATTGGAACCAATGATAAAAATTAAATATAACACCAAGGTAGGAATTTCCAATTAGATTTTTTAGCACCTTTGAGTAAGACATCTAAGAATAGTGAGTCCAAAGATAGAAATTTTATTAAAAAACACATATAGAGCAAGCTTTGAAGGAAGATAAATACCAAGATGGAAATTTTGTTAATGAAGCAACCATAGCACAAGCTTTGAAGGAAGATAAATCTATTGTACAATGTGGATCAAGCCAATTGTGCATGAAGGATATGAGAAGATCAAAAGCCTCATCAAGCAATGGTTGATCAACTAGTCCAAGAGTTTTCAAATGTGTTTTTGGATGATCTATTGAAGGGATTACCCTCTGATCATGGTATGCCCTTCAAAATTGAGTTATTGCCAAGTACTCTAGTGAGTAGACCAATCTATCAACTCTCACCAAAGGAGTTGGATGAACTTTGAACAACACCAACAAAGTTGTTGGAGAAAGATTTCATATGACATAGTATATCTCCTTGGGGACCACCAATACTATTTGTTCCAAAGAAGGATGGAGTACCTTGCTTCTATACTGATTATTGTGACCTCAATAAAAAAAAACAATGAAGAATGCATATCCTTTGCCTCAAATTGATGACTTACTTGATCAATTAAGTGGTGCACAATATTTCTCCAAGTTGGATCTTTGAAGTGGTTATTGGCAGATTCCCATTGATAGAGAAGATGTACAAAAGACTACCTTTCACACAAGGAATGGGCATTTTGAGTGGAGAGTATGCCTTTTAGGCTCACTAATGATTCAATAGTCTTCATGGATCAGATGCATTAAGTGTTGGATGGGCTATTGGATTGGTACATGGTGTTCTTGGATGATATTTTAATATATAACAAGATAGAGATAGAACATACAAAGCACATGTGAGAAGTCCTAAGATGACTACGTAAGTGGAAATTTTACTACAAGAAGTCAAAGTGTGCCTTTTGGCAAAAGGAAGTTACCTTCTTGGATCACAAACCTCATTGGAGGGGATCAAGATGGAAGAGGAGAAAATCAAGGCCATTATTGATTGGTCTATCCAAAGGATGCTATAGAAGTATAAGTATTTAATGCAGTGGGAAGTTTTTACCAATGGTTCATCCACTACTATGCTGTGGCTCCACCATTGACCAACCTCTTGGAAAAGAATTTGAGCTTTCAATGGACCACCAAGCACAAAGAAGCATTCTAGAAGCTAAAACATATGGTTTCTTCAAAACCCATTCTTCCAAACCCATTCTGCAACCATATGATCCTTAACTACCTTGTATGGTTGATTTTGATGCTTCTAAATTTACGATTAGAGCCATGTTGTAGCAAGAATTCATAGATGGGTTATATCCCATTGACATATAGCCCACCAACTAAATACAATAGAAAGGAATTACTCTACTTGAGATCAAGAACAACTAGCAATAGTATATGCCACCAAGGTATGGAAGCATTATCTCTTGGAAAAACAATTGATCATACAAACTGATCACAAGCCCTTGTTGCAGATATTTTATTTGGAACACATGAAGAGTCGACACCACTAAAGGAAGGAACAACTAAAATTTTTTGACATCAAACTTGAGTACAAACCCAATTGATTCCATGTCATCCCCAATGCCTTATCACAAAAACCTGATTTGAAGACACTTCCTCTCATCACAATGGCAATTATGATGATACTAGTAGACCCCAAAGTCAAAACCAAGTTTAGGATAACTTTACAACAAGATTTCTTTTCTTTTAGATAGTACAAGGTTGTCTTGCAACATGCAACAAGGAGTACAACACCTTCTCCTTCAAGGAAGGCCTTCTATTTTGTGAAAAGCGGATCTATGTTCTAGCCAAGGCTCCAACTTGTTCCCTTCCAAGAAGCCCATGACTTACCAATCGTTGGTCACATGGGTGTGGACAAGACCTTGGGTACCCTCCAATGCCAATGGTGGTAATCCAACATGTCACAAGATGTTTGAGAGTTTGTCCAATCTTGTGAGAGTTGTCAATGCAACAAAGCTAGCAACCAAAAACCAAATGGACTCCTTCAACCACTTGTAATACTCTAAGGATATGAGACCTAAGAAGAAACACATCTTGAAAAACACACAATTTTTCACTCCACCTCTAATGCCCCAAAGGAGCACCTTCTCTTTATTATATAGACAAAGAGGATCTCCTCCAAGGAAGCTCCACCCTAGGATTAGGCACATTGATAGGTGACATGTCAGCAAGCTCCACCCTTGGATTACTTACTTGGATGGGTGACATGTCGATCCTGGTCCTATCTGGTTGGTCAAACAAGCTTTGACCAGAGGGAATCTTTATGTAGGAATCTCAAAATCATGTGAGTGAGGTACCATTGGAAAGCTCTTGATGAGACAAAGCAAGGGGGAGTGAAGGCTAGCTACTCTTCCCTTGGGGAGAAAATTTGCACATTTTTAGGCCTAATTTATCCATTTAGGCCTCCAAAATTGCCTTTAAAGATTTTAGGCATATTTTGGTTCCTACTCTATTAGTAGAAGTTCCTTTTGGTGATACCTTTTTCTGATCTATTCAGGTCCATCATGTGTATCATCCTTTTAGGTATTACCAAACCAATTCTCACATTTAAATCATATGTCTAGCTATTGGTTCTAAGGTTTTCAAGTCTATTTTGGTTTTTGCCCTATTAGTAGAAGTATCCTTTTGGTGATACTTCTATCTGATCTATTTTGACCATCATGTATAACATCATTCCCAATGTTACCAAATGAATTTCACAGCTAGATCATATGGCTAGCTCTTGGTATTACACCACTCCCCATTCCATATGCTTGTTAGGAACATGTGAGCTTAGATCCCATCACATCCTTGCCCAAGATGAAGCAAGATCACATATCAATTTTGGTGTTTGTGAATAAGCTTAGTAAGCAAATCCATTTGGCACTAACCTTTGATATCATGGATGCTCCAATAGTGGCGTAGATCCACTTCAACATTGTCTTCAAGCATCATGGGATGCCTCATGTACTCATCTTTGATTCACTAGAAATTTTTTGGCAAGCACTCTTCTAGATACTCAACACCAAGCTTGCTTTTGTCCATGGCCTATCATCCTCAAACTAATGGACAAACTGAATGTGCAAATCACGCCTTGGTGGATATGCTTCATTACTTTATCAACATTCACCATACCAATTGGGATGAATGTCTTGCAGTTGTAGAGTTTGCATACAATAATTCCAAACAAGCAAGCACTGGATTCTCTCTTTTCTTCCTTAATTTTAGCCAAGATCCACTTGTTCCAAATTTCCTTCTTTCTCCTCCGCTATCTCATGTTCCTTGTACTTCCACCTTCTTGCCCACCATATCCCAATCTCTCCAACACGCCAATCTCATCTCCTTGTTGCCCAAAAAATCATCAGAAACAATATACAAACCTCCATCATTGTGATCTCACCTTTCAAGTGAATAATAAGGTAATGCTCTTGTTTAGTAGCCTACCCTTCCAAGTCCGTAAATTTACTCCTAATTAGATAGGCTCTCTTGATGTTACCCAAATCTTTCTCCTATTGACTTGCCTTGCCTTGCCTTGTCATATGCACATCCACCATGTCTTTCATATTTCCAAGTCGGAACTCTTTGTTCCTAATCCATCTTTTTTTCCTCTTGTGGCCAACCTCCTCTCCTCCTCCTATCCCTTTCAATGATCATGAAGAGTATGAAGTTGATTGTATCCTTGCATGTCACCATATTCAATGACGCTATCAATAACATACAGAGTACAAAGTCCTTTAGATCCCTTTCATGATGCCACTTGGGAGCCTCTTTCTTATCTCTAGAATGCACAAATGGCCATCCAAGAGTTTGAAACTTCAATGGTGACACCAATGTCACCAACTAGCAATGGGAGAATATGTAACAATATGGAATTTATTGATGAGTTAGTCATTGCTAAAAAAGTAGAAAGTAGGCCAAATTAGCCTAAAATATTCAAGAAGCTAGGAAGTTACTTGGTACCTTCCAAGTATTGAGTAACATGCACATCAAGTGATGACTTCTAGGAGTAAGCTTCTTGGGAAGCTTCTAACTAGCTTAGCTTGCATGCCAAGTAGGTAGCTTCTAGAAGGAAACTTCTTGAGAAGCTTCTTGGTTAACTTGACTTGCACCCCAAGAAAGAGGCTTAAGAAGCTTCTCAAGAGCCTTGGATGCTCTTTATAAATAACAAAGCCCAAGCTCATGCTAGGCATTTAGAGTTTCGCCTCATTCAAGAGCCCCAATGTGATCTTTCACTTTCCATTCTCCTTTTTTTTCCTCTATCTTTTACAATTAACATTGTAAGGTGCTCAACATTTTGTCCACACCTATGCGATTAGTGATTGGTAAATCATAGGCCTCTTGAAGCCACACAAGTTGTAGATCACCCAAAGTTGGAATATAGATCTGGTTCTCATAAAATAGAAGGTTTTGCTTGAAGGAGAAAGTGTTGTATTTCTTGTCATGTGCTACAAGATGGCTTTGCACTTGCTATAAAGCAATCCTAAACTTGATGTGGACCTTTGAGTCAATCAACACCGTGGTTATTACTATTGTTATGAGAGATTTAGGAAGTGTCTTCCAATCAGGTCATTGTGATAAGGTGTAAAAGACCAAAACCAAGGAGAGAAATAGGAGAATGGAAACTCACATTGGGACACTTGAATGAGGTGAAAACTCCGAATGCCTAGCATGAGCTTTGGCTTTGGTATTTATAAGTAGCATACAATACCCTTGAAGCTTCTCAAGAAGCTTCCTTGAGCCGCTTTCTTGGAGTGCAAGCCAAGTTAACTAGGAAGCTTCTCAAGAAGCTTCCTTCTAGAAGCCGCCTACTTGGCGTGCAAGCTAAGCTAGTTAGAAGCTTCTAGAAATTTCTTTCTAGAAGCTACCTGCTTAGGGCACAAGTTAACTAGTTGGGAAGCTTCCCAAGAAGCTTCTTAGATGCTTCTAGAATATTCTAGGCTATTTTGTCTTATTCTCTAATTTGTAAGCCCTACTAACTTTGCCGCTAAACTCCATATTGTTACATATTTCCCCGCCGCTAGTTGGTGACGTCCTCGTTGCCAGTGAAGCTTCAAATTCCTTGATGGTCGTCTGTGCATTCTGGAGGTAGGAAAGAGGTTCCCATGTGGCATCATGAAGGGGATACCCTTTCCAAAGGACCTTATACTTCGTATGTTGGCAACGGCCTTGTTGAATATGGCAACGCGCAAGGATACGATCAACTTTGTACTCCTCACGATCATTGATAGGGACAGGTAGAGGAGGAGGTTGGACTTGAGAGGAAAAGAAAGAGGGCTTAGGAATAAAGGGTTTCAATTTGGAAATATGAAAGTAAGGATGGATACGCATGTGACAAGGCAAGGCAAGTCAATAAGCAATAGGAAAGACAATGTGGGTGATATCAAAGGGGCCTATCGAATTAGGAGCAAGTTTACGAACTTGAGTATCAAGTGGGAGAGGGAGGTTACTAGAGGATAGCATGACTTTATCCCCAACTTCAAAGGTGAGATCACGATGATGGTGGTCCGCATATTGTTTTTGGCAATTTTGAGTAACAAGGAAGTGAGACTGGGCTTGTTGGAGAGATTGGGATATAGTGGTCAAGAATGTGGAAGTATGAGGAACCTGAGAGGGAGGGGGGAGCAAGAAGAGAATCTGGAACAAGCGGATCTTGGCCAAAATTGAGAAAGAAGAGAGAAAATCCGGTGCTTGCCTGTTTGGAATTGTTGTAGGCAAATTCTGCAACTGCAAGACATTCATCCCAGTTGGTATAGTGGACATTAACAAAGGCCCATAACATATCCTCCAATGTACAATTTGCGCGTTTGGTTTGTCCATCAATTTGAGGATGATAGGCCATGGACAAAGCAAGCTTGGTGCCGAGGATCTAGAAGAGTGCTTGCCAAAACTTCCCGGTAAATTGAGGATCACGGTCGGAGATGAGTACACGTGGCATCTCATGATGTTGGAAGACATTGTTAAAGTAGATTTGCGCTAAGGTTGGAGCATCCATGGTATGCTGTGCCAAGTGGATTTGCTTACTAAGCTTATCCACAAACACCACAATTGCGGTGTGTCCTTGTTTTGTCTTTGGCAAGGATGTGATAAGATCCAAGCTCACATGCTCCCAGCGAGTGGATGGAATGGCGAGTGGTTGAAGGAGTCCACTCGGCTTTTGGTTGCTGGCCTTGTTACGTTGGCAACTCTCACATGATCGTACAAAGTCTTGAACATCTTGTGTCATGTTGGGCCACCACCATTGGCATTGGAGGGTGCCCAAGGTCTTGTCCACTCCCATGTGACCAGCTATTGGTAAATCATGGGCTTCTTGAAGGCCCACAAGTCAAAGATCACCTTTGGCTGGAACATAGATTTGGTCTGCATGGAATAAAAGGCCTTCCTTGAAGGAGAAGGTGTTATACTCCTTGTCGCATGCTATCAGACAACCGTGTACCATTTGGAAGAAGGGATCTTGTTGTAGAGCTGATTGAAACTCATTATGGACCTTAGGGTCAATGGACACTGTTGTAATTGCCACTGTGATGAGAGGAAGAGCCTTCAAATCAGGTCGTCGTGATTGAGCATCAGGGATGACATGGAACCGACCTGGTTTTTACTCAAGTTTGATGTCAAATAATTGGAGTTGCTCTTCCTATCAATGATGCCGACTCTTCATGTGCTCCAAGTGTAAGGTCTGCAACAATGGCTTGTGATCAGTTTGCATGATCACTTGTTTCCCCAAGAGATAATGCCTCCATACCTTGGTGGCATATACCATTGCAAGTTGTTCCTCATCTCGAGCGGAGTAATTTCTTTAAGCTGTATTTAGTCGGCAAGACACAAAGGCGATAGGATGTAGTCCATCTGGAAATTCTTGTTGCAACACAACTCCAATTGCAAAGTTAGAAGCATCAAAATCAACCACACAAGGTAGTTGAGGATCATATGGTTGAAGAATGGGTCTTGAAGACACCATATGCTTTAACTTCTGGAATGCTTCTTCATGCTTGGTGATCCACTGGAAGCTTGAGTTCTTTCCCAAGAGGTCAGTCAATGGTGCAGCCACATGAGCATAATAGTGGATGAACTATCGGTAAAAACTAGCCAATCCATTGAATGCTTGTACTTTTGTAGCATCCTTCGGGGTAAGCCAATCAGTAATGGCCTTGATCTTCTCTTCTTCCATCTTGATCCCCTATGATGAGATCTTATGACCCAAGAAGGTAACCTCCTTCTACCAAAAAGCACACTTTGACTTCTTGTAGTAAAATTTCCACTGTCGTAGTCGTCTTAGGACTTCTCGCACATGATTCACGTGTTCTGCCTCTGTCTTGCTATAGATTAAGATATCATCTAAGAACACCACCACAGACCAATCCAATAGTCCCTCTAACACCCAATGCATCTGATCCATGAAGACTGCTAGAGCATTAGTGAGTCCAAAAGGTAGAACTCTCCACTCAAAATATCTATACCTTGTGCAAAAGGTAGTCTTTTGCATGTCCTCTCCTTCAATAGGAATTTGCCAATAGCCGCTACAAAGATCCAGCTTGGGAAAGTAGCATACTCCACTTGGTTGATCAAGCAGGTCATTGATCCAAGGCAAGAGATATGCATTCTTCACGGTTTGCTTATTGAGTCCATGGTAATCAATACAGAAACAAAGTCCTCCATCCTTCTTTGGAACAAATAGTACCGGTGCTCCCCAAGGAGAGGTACTATGTTGTATGAAATCCTTCTCCAACAACTCAATAAGTGTTGTTCGCAACTCCTCCAACTCCTTTGGTGAGAGCCGATAGATTGGTCTACTCACTGGAGTACTCCTTGGCAATAACTCGATCTTGAAGGGTATGCCTAGATTGAAGGGTATACCTCAATCAAAGGGTAATCCCTTTGGCAGATCATCCAGAAACACATCCGCAAACTCCTGAACTATCCAATCAACCATTGCTTGATGAGGCTCTTGGCCCTTCTCAGATTGTTCTTGTGCAATCGGCTTGATCCACATCGCAAATACAGACTTATCTTCCTCCAAAGCTTGCTCTATGGCCGCTTCATTAACAAACTTCCCTTCCAGGGACTCATCTCTCTTCCAAGCTTGCTCCATGGTTGCCTTCTTGGCAAACTTCCTATCTTGGGACTCATCTCCCTTCCAAATTTGCTCTATGGCTACCTTCTCGACAAACTTCCCATCTTGGGATTGACTTTTCTTAGGCGTCTTACTCAGAGGTGCCAAACAACCTAATCGGAAATTTCTACCTTGGTGTTGTACTTGAATTTGTCATCGGGTCTAATTTGAATTGAACCTTATGACGTTCAAGCCAAGGTAGACCCAAAATGATATCATAGTATAGAGGTGCCACTACAAACCTCATACACTCCAAATACTCCTTCCCAATCTTGAAGGTAATAGGATATGAGGTACGGAATGTAGAACCCTTTCTTCCATCCGCCATCATCAAACTACTTCCAAACATTGGCTTGATAGCAATACCCAATTCCTTTGCTACTTGCATAGACATGCAATTCTTTGAACTTCCAGAATCAACCAAAATCCTACAACCCCGATTAGATATCGTAACTTGCAAGTGAAGCAAACTTGCATAGGTCAAGCCTTCAATCCCATTGGAACTAATCAAGCTCCCAATAGGCGGCTCGAAATCTCCTATTGGGATTCTTCATTTCCCTGATCATTCTGTTCCACAAACTCCATCTGGGCAACTTGTCGAGGCCATCCATTCCTAAGTGGACATTCAGCAATGCAATGTCCAACTTGGCGACAATAAAAGCAACCTCCATTTTGTTATAATCTTTCTCTATCTACTGTGCCAAGTGGTCTTTGTTGGATAGCATCAATCTCCATTAGTATTGGTTCTTCCACTCGTGCGTAGTGTATTAGTAGGCTTTGTGTAGGTTGAGGTCGAGTCCAAGTTGTCGTAACCAAGGAATCAAAATGCTCAGCCAATTGCATGGGTTCTTCTACATTTTGTGGCTCTTGCATGGTCACCTCCAATTTAGTTTGTGACTTCAATCCTCACACAAATCAATCCAGAACTTCACCTTCTTGGATATCTGGAATTTGCATGATGATATTTTGAAATTGTGTGATATAGCTTCTCACTGAGTCAATCTGTCTCAACCCCGCCAATTTATCTCATGCGGCTTGGGTGACATTTATAGTTTAAAATTGACCAAGTATTGCATTTTTGAATTCTGCCCATGTCAAAATTGGTGTAACAATTTGTCATTCAGCTCTTTCTACTTGGAATTGCCACCAAAGTTTTGCCACGCCATCCAATTGGCTAGAAGCCAAAAGAATTTGTTTCCGCTCGTCTTGAAGATTGGTGGCTTCAAAGTAACGTCCGCAGTCAAACACAAAATTCTCCACCATGCTTGGAAGATTCTTACCTTCAAACACCTTAGGTTTTGGAAATCGAATGTGATCTTCTCCATCTCGAATTGGCTCTCTGTCTATCTGTTCTTGTCGTTGCTAGTCTTATTCATCCAACAATCAAGTAAGATGCTCGATTTGTTGTTGCATTGCAAAGATAACATCCGGTATTTTCGCCATTGCTACTACTCTTTTCCACTACCCTCAATTTATCTAGTTGATTAGCACATAGATACAACACGTCTACCATTCTCCATAAGTTACAACTGGAAGTATCAAGGGTTCCTCTAACACGGTGATCATATGTAGAAAATCCTACCTAAAGCGCAAGGTGATGAATTGTGTGAAACAATGCTTTGGTAATATCTGGACATGAAAGTCCCAATGGTTTGGTGGAAATGGATTTGGTGGTCCATAAATTCCATCCATCCCATTCCTGCTTTGATACCAATGTAAAAGACTGAAACCAAGGAGAGAAATAGGAGAATGGAAACTCACATTGGGACACTTGAATGAGGGGAAAACTCCAAATGCCTAGCATGAGCTTCGGCTTTGGTATTTATAGGTAGCATACAAGACCCTTGAAGCTTCTCAAGAAGCTTCCTTGAGCCGCTTTCTTGGAGTGCAAGCCAAGTTAACTAGGAAGCTTCTCAAGAAGCTTCCTTCTAGAAGCCGCCTACTTGGCGTGCAAGCTAAGCTAGTTAGAAGCTTCTAGAAACTTCTTTCTAGAAGCTACTTGCTTAGGGTGCAAGTTAACTAGTTGGGAAGCTTCCCAAGAAACTTCTTAGATGCTTCTAGAATATTCTAGGCTATTTTGTCTTATTCTCTACTTTGTAAGCCCTACTAACTTTGTCGCTAAACTCCATATTGTTACATAAGGTATGGAAAATGACATTGACCTTTCTTGGTTTGTATTCAAGCTTGATATCAAAAAAAATTAATTCCTCTTCCCTTTGATGATGTTGACTCTTCATGTGCTCTAAATGTGAAGTGCATAACAAGGATTTGTGATTGGTCTACATTATCACCCTATTTTCCCAAGAGATAATGTTACCACACCTTTTTTGCATACACCATTGCCAATTTTATTCAATATCAAGCAAAATAATTCTTTTTTGCTACATTTAATCATCAAGAAACAAATGTTATGGGATGCAATCCATTTGGGAATGCTTGTTGCAACATAACTCCAATTGCAGAGTTAGAAGTATCAAAATCAACCATACAAGGTAGTTGAAGATCATAGGGTTGGAGGATGGGTTGTGAAGACACCATATCTTAAGCTTCTTGGATGCATCTTCTTGCTTGGTATTTCATTCAAAGCTTATTATCTTCATAAATAGGTCAATTAATGGTGCAACTCAATTAGCAAAATAATGGATGAACCATCAATGAAAACTCACTAATCTATTGAATCCCTAAACTTCCACGGTATCTTTAAGACTAAGCTAATTGATAATGGATTTGATTTTTCTCCTCTTCCATCTTGGTCCCCTTGTTGAAACCTTATGGCCCAAAAAGATAACTTCCTTTTGCCAAAAGGCATACTAGGACTTTTGCAATAAAACTTCCATTTCCATAATCTTTTCAAGACTTCTTGGATGTGGTTCTTATGTTTTGCCTCCATCTTCTTGCAGATCAAAATATCCAAGAACCCTACCAATATTTATCCAATAGCCCATCTAACACTTGATGCTTTTGATCCATAAAGATTAAAAAACTAGAGCATTGAGCCCAAAAGGTAAAACACTCTATTCAAAATATCCATACCTTGCACAAAAGGTAGTCTTTTGCACATCTTCTCCATCAATTAGAATCTACTAGTAGTTGCTTTGAATATCCAATTTTAAGAAGTATAAATTTCCACTCAATTGATCAAACAAGTCATCAATTTGAAGCAAGGATACACATTCTTCATAGTTTGTTTATTCATGTCAACAACTACAAGGAATAGATAAGAGAGTGTACTCATGTCATCTATATATGGTATACATGTGTATCCTAAACCGTAATACAAATATATAATGAGAAACAAGTCACTAAATAAGTCACGATGAGCTTAGGATAGTATCAACATGCCCTTTCAAACTCAATTCAATATCCTGTACACAAAGTATGAAGGCCTCAAACTTATCTCTAGATAAAGCCTTGGTGAAAATATCAACAACATGCTCACCTATGCCAACAATCTTAAGCACAATCTGCCATACCAAAACCGTCTTTCTAACAAAGTGATATTGCACCTCAATGTGCTTGGTCTTAGCATGAAACATAAGATTTCTAACTACTAACTTAATGCTACTCATGTTATCTATGTATAATACAATGGCAAATAAATCCACACCAATATTAAAAAGCAAACTCCAAAGCCAATTAGCTTCACAAGTTGCATTGATGGCTCCATGATACTCTGTATTAGTGGAGGACAAAGCTACAATTGGCTGCTTCTTAGAAGCCCAACTCACAATGCCACTCCCAAGTCCAAATGTGCACCCTAAAGTAGATCTATTATCATTGATATTCCTTGTCCAATCTGCATCAATGTTACCATGTAGCACCAATGATCCGGTGAATGTGTAGTAAAAGCCAAATTGAAAAGTGAACATCACATATAAAAAAATGTGCTTGAGAGCCTCAAAGTGACATTTACATGGTGATCACAGGAATTGGCTAATAATCCCAACCACATATGTAAGGTCATGTCTATTGATAGTCAAATAGATGAGACTACCAAACATCTGTCTATATCCATGGGGATTAGGGAGCAACTCATTCTTATCCATACCCAAGTGATGGGTTTGCTCCAAAAGTGTAGTCATAAGCTTACAATCTAGTAGGCCAAATCTCTTTAGCATGTAAGTGATATACTGATGCTACATAAGCCATATATTCTATCCAGCACTAATAAGAAATATCTAAGGCCACCTAGATCTTACATCTTGATTCATGGCTTTAAGTACTCCTTAAGAGGAGACACTACCTTCTCATAGCTACCAATGATAATGGCATTATTTATAGAGATTGTGACTATCAAATCCTGATCCACTTCTCTTAAAATATACAAGGTAGGATCAAAAGAACAAATAGCAAAACCCATGAGCTACCAAGAAGGAAGTAATATTTGCATACTAAGCCTTCAATGCTTGCTTCAAGCCAAAGAGTGATTTTTGCAGCTTGTAAACTTGAGATGGAAAATTTGGGTCCTCAAAACTAGGTGGTTGCACCATGTAAACCTCCTCCTCAAGATCACTATTGAGAAATTCTCTTGAAGTCCATATGGTATAATTGCCATCTTGATTGAATTGCAATTACAACCAGTATACAAATAGTTGTCATCTTGGCAACAAGAATAAATGTCTCATCATAGGCCATACCAAACTAATGATAATAACCTTTTGCCACAAAGAATGCCTTGTACCTACTCATAGAACCATCAAAATTATGCTTGATATGGAAGACCCATCTATAACCAACAGCCTTATAATCAGAAGGTAGATCCACCAGCTCTCATGTGCATTGGTGGTAGAGAGCAGCAAGTTCTACTTGCATGGTAGTAAGCCATTATTTGTGTTGTAGAGCCTCTCCTAAAGTGGCTGGATTGTGCTCTTGCAAAACAACAGTCATATATGCATGATGTGTAACAAAAAAACCTTCATGCAGAATTTTCCTAATATGGTGTTTCATCTATTGAGACTATCTTGGACTAGGTACTTGATTGGTTACCTCACCTTTCACAAATTTTGATGTAGGAGGCATATTCACTATGATGAAATCCTACATATAAGTATTTTGTGTAGGTGCAAGCATGAAATAGAGGATGGGTCTATCATCCTCACTAGTAAAAAATCCATCAAAAGGGGATACAATTATAGAGGCATAACCTCTTGAACTATTTGATTTGAGGCATAGACTAAACAATCTCTCCAATTGTCCCAATAGATATAAGGGAACCAATAGTGGAAGTAGTAGTCCTTGGGCTCTTAATAGGTGGTATAAAAAACCAAACATTAGGAGCTAACACAAGCCAAGAGGCTAACTCTTCAAAGATAACATCCTTGCTAACATAGAACTTTGTATTGTGGGACTATAACATCTACACCCTTTGGCATCTAGATCATATCCAAGGAAAACACACTTCTTAGCCTTTGCATCTAACTTCTTATGCTTCTCATCAAGAAGGTCTACATAACAAATACAACCAAAGAACTTAAGAAAGGAGTAGTTAAGCTTATTGCCAATAAATGGCTCCAAAGTTGTACATGAGTGAATTGTTTTTGTTGGTGCAAAATTCATCAAATACATTGCACATGAAAAAACTTCAGCCCAATAAAACTTGGCCATGTGCTTCTTGCTAAGCATGGCATATGTTGCTTCAACTATGTCATGATTCTTTTATCTGCTATGTTATGGACTATAGGTGCACGTCTTCTATCTCAAGATACCTTGATCTCTCAAGTATTGATCAAATTCAAGAGAAAGGATCTCTTCTCCTCCATCAGATCTCAATTAAATGACACTAAAACCAAACTGCTTCTCTACTAGTCTTTGGAAAGTCTAAAATGCTAAGTCATCTAAAGCCATCTAATGCAACAAAAGTCTTGCTTTTTAGAAAGTATAGTACTACCCAAATGTAGCAAGAGTAGTCATGAATAAAAGACACAAAGTAATGACAATCACTAAAGCTTGGTTCAAAAGCAGTCCATATAGAATGAATTCAAGGAGTTTGCTTGTACATCTACCTTGGCTTTTAAAGTGTTGTCTAGCTTGCTTGCCATATTGACATGCTTCACATATGGTAGAAGTATCAACCAAAACAAGTTTGGGCAACCTAGTGACCAAACTAGAGGAAGGAAGACTCTTCAATCTTTGGAGGTTCATATGCCCAACTTGCTTGTGAAAGATATGTCAAGCACAATTGGACCACTTTGTCCATACATGAAAGATTGCAAAGGAGGTAGAGAAGCATCAAGCTTAAACAATCTACAAATCCTACTACCTTGTGCTATAAGGTTACCATAAACATCTTCAATAAAGCACCTATCTTTGTTGGAGCACACTTGCATACCTTGTTCTACCAACTATCCTATATATAACAAGTTTTTAGATATGGTAGGCACATGAAGAACATTTCACAATCCTTGGAATAAAGAATTTGCAATAAAAAGCAAAATGTGATATGTATGTTGAATCTGGTGCTTGATATCATCTCTTATCACCATGTATTGTGGTGTCTCCATATTTTGAAAGGTAATGGACCACTCTCAATGTGATTTCATGTAAGTAGTGGCATCTGAACAATCACCCAATCAACTTTAGGTTGGAACAAGTACAACTTTGATGAGTAATGACTGAAAATTATTCTTGGTCTTATGTGCAAACATGACCTTGTTGCTTGCACTAGTTGTTCTACTTCTTGAAGCAGAATTTGGCAATGTGCACTTACTGGTGATAATAATTATAGGTAATAAGAATGCATTGTCTATTTTGTCTCCTTGTATTCTGCATATGCTATTGTGGTGCTCTTTATCCACCACTAACTTAATTGTAAATATTGGAAACACCATCTCTTGTGGCATTCTTGTCTCAACCCTACCTCAAAATTCTGTAGAGTTTAAAAGATACAAGCCTTTTGGGGCATTGAACAAGGAGGAGCTAGTACTATGCAACAATTGCACCTCCTCACAAGAAGCATCACAACCAACTCATCTCACTTGGGAAGTGGCTATAAAAGACCGAAACCGAGGAGAGAAATAGGAGAATGGAAGCTCACATTGGGACACTTGAATGAGGGAAAACTCCGAATGCCTAGCATGAGCTTCGGCCTTAGTATTTATAGGTAGCATACAAGACCCTTGAAGCTTCTCAAGAAGTTTCCTTGAGCCGCTTTCTTGGAGTGCAAGCCAAGTTAACTAGGAAGCTTCTCAAGAAGCTTCCTTCTAGAAGCCGCCTACTTGGCGTGCAAGCTAAGCTAGTTAGAAGCTTCTAGAAGCTTCGTTCTAGAAGCTACCTGCTTAGGGCGCAAGTTAACTAGTTGGGAAGCTTCCTAAGAAGCTTCTTAGATGCTTCTAGAATATTCTAGGCTATTTTGTCTTATTCTCTACTTCGTAACTAAACTCCATATTGTTACATATTCTCCCGCCGCTAGTTGGTGACGTCCTCGTCGCCAGTAAAGCTTCAAATTCCTTGATGGCCATCTGTGCCTTCTGGAGGTGAGAAAGAGGTTCCCATGTAGCATCATGAAGGGGATACCCTTTCCAAAGGACCTTGTACTCCGTATGTTGGTGACGGCCTCGTTGAATATGGCGACGCGCAAGGATACGATCAACTTCGTACTCCTCATGATCATTGATAGGGACAGGAAGAGGGGGAGGTTGGACTCGAGAGGAAAAGGAAGAAGGGTTAGGAACAAAGGGTTTCAACTTGGAAATATGAAAGACAGGATGGATACGCATGTGACAAGGTAAGGCAAGACGATAAGCAACAGGAGAGATAATGTGGGTGATATCAAAGGGTCCTATCCAATTAGGAGCAAGTTTACGAACTTGGGTATCAAGTGGGAGAGGGAGGTTACTAGAGGATAGCATGACTTTATCACCAACTTCAAAGGTGAGATCACGACGATGATTGTCTACATATTGTTTTTGGCAATTCTGAGCAACAAGGAGGTGAGATTTGGCTTGTTGGAGAGATTGGGATATAGTGGTCAAGAATGTAGAAGTATGAGGAACCTGAGAGGGAGGGGGAGCAAGAAGAGAATCTGGAACAAGCGGATCTTGGCCAAAATTGAGAAAGAAGGGAGAAAATCCAGTGCTTGCCTGTTTGGAATTGTTGTAGGCAAATTCTACAGCTGCAAGACATTCATCCCAGTTGGTATGGTGGACATTGACAAAGGCCCGCAACATATCCTCCAATGTACGATTGGCGCGTTTGGTTTGTCCATCATTTTGAGGATGATAGGCCGTGGACAAAGCAAGCTTGGTGCCGAGTATCTGGAAGAGTGCTTGCCAAAACTTCCCCGGTAAATCGAGGATCACGGTCGGAGATGAGTACACGTGGCATCCCATGATGCTTGAAGACATTGTCGAAGTAGATTTGTGCTAAGGTTGGAGCATCCACGGTATCACCGGTTGGTGCCAAGTGGATTTGCTTACTAAGCTTATCCACAAACACCACAATTGCGGTGTGTCCTTGTTTTGTCTTTGGCAAGGATGTGATGAGATCCAAGCTCACATGCTCCCAACGAGCGGATGGAATGGCGAGTGGTTGAAGGAGTCTACTCGGCTTCTGGTTGCTGGCCTTGTTCCGTTGGCAACTCTCACATGATCGGACAAAGTCTCGAACATCTCGTGTCATGTTGGGCCACCACCATTGGCGTTGGAGAGTGCCCAAGGTCTTGTCCACTCCCATGTGACCAGCTATTGGTAAATCATGGGCTTCTTGAAGGCGCACAAGTCGAAGATCACCTTTGGTTGGAACATAGATCTGGTCTGCATGGAATAAAAGGCCTTCCTTGAAGGAGAAGGTGTTTTATTCTTGTCGCGTGCTGTTAGACGACCGTGTACCATTTGGAAGAAGGGATCTTGCTGTAGGGCTAACCAAAACTCGTTATGAACCTTGGGATCAATTGACACCGTCGTAATTGCCGCCGCGATGAGAGGAAGAGACTTCAAATCAGGTCGTCGTGATAGAGCATTAGGGATGACATGGAATCGACCTGGTTTGTACTCAAGTTTGATGTCGAACAATTGGAGTTGCTCTTCCCATCGATGATGTCGACTCTTCATGTACTCTAGGTGTAAGGTCTGCAACAATGGCTTGTGATCAGTTCGCATGATTACTTGTTTCCCCAAGAGGTAATGCCTCCATACCTTGGTGGCATATACCATTGCAAGTTGTTCCTGATCTCGAGCAGAGTAATTTCTTTCAGCTGTATTTAGTCGGCGAGACACAAAGGCAATAGGATGTAGTCCATCTGGAAATTCTTGTTGCAACACAGCTCCAATTGCAAAGTTAGAAGCATCAAAATCAACCACACAAGGTAGTTGAGAATCATATGGTTGAAGAATGGGTCTTGAAGACACCATATGCTTTAACTTCTGGATTGCTTCTTCATGCTTGGTGGTCCATTGGAAGCTCGAGTTCTTTCCCAAGAGGTCAGTCAATGGTGCAGCCACATGAGCATAATAGTGGATGAACCGTCGGTAAAAATTGGCCAATCCGTTGAACGCTCGTACTTCGGTAGCATCCTTCGGGGTAGGCCAATCAGTAATGGCCTTGATCTTCTCTTCTTCCATCTTGATCCCCTCTGATGAGATCTTATGACCCAAGAAGGTAACCTACTTCTGCCAAAAAGCACACTTTGACTTCTTGCAGTAAAATTTCCACTGTCGTAGTCGTCTTAGGACTTCTTGCACATGATTCATGTGTTCTGCCTCTGTCTTACTATAGATTAAGATATCATCTAAGAACACTACCACAGACTGATCCAATAGCCCCTCCAACACCCGATGCATCTGATCCATGAAGACTGCTGGAGCATTAGTGAGTCCGAAAGGTAGAACTCTCCACTCAAAATGTCCATACCTTGTACGAAAGGCAGTCTTTTTCACGTCCTCTCCTTCAATAGGAATTTGCCAATAGCCGCTACGAAGATCTAGCTTGGAAAAGTATCGTGCTCTACTTAATTGATCAAGCAAGTCATCGATTCGAGGCAAGGGATATGCATTCTTCACGGTTTGCTTATTGAGCCCACGGTAATCAATACAGAAACAAAGTCCTCCATCCTTCTTTGGAACAAATAGTACCGGTGCTCCCCAAGGGGAGGTACTATGTCGTATGAAATCCTTCTCCAACAACTCTGTAAGTGTTGTTCGCAACTCCTCCAACTCCTTTGGTGAGAGCCGATAGATTGGTCTACTCACTGGAGTACTCCCTGGCAATAACTTGATCTTGAAGGGCATACCTCAATCAGAGGGTAATCCCTTTGGCAGATCATCCGGAAACACATCTGCAAACTCTTGAACTATCCGATCAACCGTCGCTTTATGTGGCACTTGGCCCTCCTCAGATTGTTCTTGTGCAATCAGCTTGATCCACACCGCGAATACATACTTATCTTCCTCCAAAGCTTGCTCTATGGCTGCTTCATTGACAAACCTCCCTTCTAGGGACTCATCTCTCTTCCGAGCTTGCTCCATGGTTGCCTTCCTGGCAAACTTCTCATCTTGGGACTCATCTCCCTTCTAGATTTGCTCTATGGCTACCTTCTTGACAAACTTCCCATCTTGGGACTGACTATTCTTAGGTGTCTTACTCAGAGGTGCCAGACAACCTAATCGGAAATTCCTACCTTGGTGTTGTACTTGAATTTGGTGTCGGGTCCAATCAAATTGAACCTTATGACATTCAAGCCAAGGTAGACCCAGAATGATATCATAGTGTAGAGGTGCCACTACAAACCTCATACACTCCAAATACTCCTTCCCAATCTTGAAGGTAACAGGATGCAAGGTGCGGAATGCAGAACCCTTTCTACCATCCGCCATCATCAAACTACTTCCAATCACTGGCTTGATAGGAATACCCAATTCCTTTGCTACTTGCATAGACATGCAATTCTCTGAACTTCCAAAATCAACCAAAATTCTACAACCCCGATTAGATATCATACCTTGCAAGTGAAGCAAACTTGCATAGGTCGAGCCTTCAATCCCATTGGAACTAATCAAGCTCCCAGTAGGCGGCTCAAAATCTCCTACTGGGATTCCTCGTTTCCCTGATCATTCCGCTCCACAACCTCCATTTGGGCAACTTGTCGAGGTCGTCCATTTTTGAGTGGGCATTCAGCAATGCGATGCCCCAACTGGCGACAAAAAAAACAACCTCCATTTTGTCGTAATCTTTCTCTATCTGCTGTGCCAAGTGGTCTTTGTTGGATAGCATCAATCTCCATTGGTACCGGTTCTTCCACTCGTGGTACTGGTGGGTTTTGTGTAGGTCGAGGTCAAGACCAAGTTGTCGCAACTAAGGAATCAAAATGCTCAACCAATTGCATGGCTTGTTCTACATTCTGTGGCTCTCGCATGGTCACCTCCAATCTGGTTCGTGACTTCAATCCTCGCACAAATCGATCCAGAACTTCACCTTCTTGGATATCTGGAATTTGCATGATGATATTCTGAAATTGTGTGATGTAGCTTCTCATTGAGCCAATCTGCCTCAACTCCGCCAATTTATCTCGTGCAGCTCGGGTGGCATTTATAGTCTGAAATCGACCAAGTATTGCATCCTTGAATTCTGCCCATGTAAAAATTGGTGTAACAATTTGTCATTCAGCTCTTTCTACTCGGAATTGCCACCAAAGTTTTGCCACTCCATCCAATTGGCTAGAAGCCAAGAGAATTTGTTTCCGCTCATCTTGAAGATTGGTGGCTTCAAAGTAACATTCACAGTCAAACACAAAATTCTCCACTGTGCCTGGAAGATTCTTGCCTTCAAACACCTTGGGTTTCGGAAATTGAATGCGATCTTCTCCATCTCGAACTGGCGCTCTGTCTATCTGTTCTCGTCGTTGCTGGTCTTGTTCATCCAACAATCGAGTAAGATGCTCGATTTGTTGTTGCATTGCAAGGATAACATCCGGTATTGCCGCCATCGCTACTACTCCATTCCACTACCCGCAATTTATCTAGTTGATTAACACGTAGATACAACACGTCCACCATTCTCCATAAGTTACAACTGGAAGTATCAAGGGTTCCTCTGACACGGTGATCATATGTAGAAAATCCTGCCCAAAGCGTGAGGTGATGAATTGTGTGAAACAATGCTTTGGTAATATCTGGACATGAAAGTCCCAATGGTTTGGCGGAAGTGGATTTGGTGGTCCATAAATTCCATCCATCCCATTCCTGCTCTGATACCAATGTAAAAGACCGAAACCAAGGAGAGAAATAGGAGAATGGAAGCTCACATTAGGACACTTGAATGAGTGAAAACTCCGAATGCCTAGCATGAGCTTCGGCCTTGGTATTTATAGGTAGCATACAAGACCCTTGAAGCTTCTCAAGAAGTTTCCTTGAGCCGCTTTCTTGGAGTGCAAGCCAAGTTAACTAGGAAGCTTCTCAAGAAGCTTCCTTCTAGAAGCCGCCTACTTGGCGTGCAAGCTAAGCTAGTTAGAACTTCTAGAAGCTTCCTTCTAGAAGCTACCTGCTTAGGGCACAAGTTAACTAGTTGGGAAGCTTCCTAAGAAGCTTCTTAGATGCTTCTAGAATATTCTAGGCTATTTTGTCTTATTCTCTACTTCATAACTAAACTCCATATTGTTATAGTGGCTCTCAGGTAGAAATTGATGTCACAAACTGTTTGTAGTTTGGTATAAGATCCTAAAGCATACCTCCTATTAGCATAGTTTTATCAATTACAACCTTCACAAAGGAAAGTTGATCCACTAGCTCTTCATGTAGTTAACATAATTGTTAATGCATAGTCAGCCTTTCTTAGTCGTATTGAACTACTATAGCAATTGCAATTTCTAGCTTCTATTCTAGACAAAAAAAATTTGGCTAGAGCATCTCAAGCCATCTTGGAGAAAGTGAGGTCCTAAATATGACCTATCATTGATATCAAAGACACAATGCAATCTAATGGAATGCTTGAAATGATCTATACACCCATGCTGCATGTGTTGCTTCCAAAATGTTGCATCACCAATTGTCACAATTGGTTTTATCTTCTCCTCTATTATGAGACTCCATAGTCCTTGACCCCAAAGGAACATTTGCATGAAATTTTCCATATAGTCCAATGGAGCTTATTGAGCTTCTATCTAGTGATCATACATACGGATGTTGTTATTGCTATAATCACCAAATTGTAGCACATGTACTCACTAGAATAATTAAGAAATGCACCATAAATCAGGTGGGTTGACAATATGGACCAAACAAGTAATTCTTATATCAATAAGAAATGCATAGCTTGATCCGTAGACTCCAAAAAACACTATTTCTCAAAAGTGACCTTGCTTAGTGTTGTATTGACAAAATGCATGAAAGCTCTAATTGACTTGAAATTTCCATAGTGACAAAATGACCAATTGTGGATTCTTCTTCATCTTTGTATTTGACCAAAGATACTCTACAACCCTCAAAAAATTGTTGTTTGGCCTTCCAAATTGACCGTAGAAGTTCTCAAAAGGTGTTACCAATGGCAAAACAAATTCTAAATGTCACAAAAATTAGGTGTCTACCAAATTTGATGCTTTTAGACAAGACAAGTTTATGACTTGGTTGCATCAAATTTAGGCAAAACCTATGATCTTGGCCTCCAAAATTGCAATTTTTGGGTCAAAAATGGTGCAATGAATGACTCTTATTGCATTAACATAATCCTTAAACTCACTAATTGCTCTCACCTATCTTTTTCAATGAGCACACGTCCTTACTAGCCTCTCACCTATTTTGATACCATATAAAAAAGTACAAGGACCATACAAACACTCCAAGACCATTCATAGTGGATCATGAGAGAGAGTGAGATAGTACACAAGGAAGATAAGTAAGAATGAATAAAGAGAGTAATCCTCTTACGTATGTACAATATAATTTATGTATCCTAAACTAATACCACCCTTTATAGTAAGAAGTAAGTCATTATGAACTTGGGATAGTATCAACAATTAATACCACAATATCAACATAAAATCAAAGTCCATCATTATTTGGAACAAATAGTACCAGTGCTTCCCAAGAGGATGTTCCAATTTATATGAAATATTTCTCAAACAACTTGGTCATTGTTGTTCAAAGCTCTTGTAACTCCTTTGGTGAGAGCTAAAATATTGGTCTACTAATTGGAGTACAACCTAGAAATAACTCAATCTTGAAGGGCATACCTCAATCAAAGGGTAACCATTTTGGAAAATATCAAGGGATAACTCTTTTGGAAGATCATCAAAAAACACATTTGTAAGCTCCAAAACTATCCAATCAAGCAATGATCTAAAAACACATATGAAAATTTTTGAATAATCTAATCAACTACTACTTGTTGAGGATCAAATTCAATCTCCATCGCATTCTCCTTGAATTATTAGATTGATCCACATTGAAAAAATAAGAATATATTCCTCCAAATTGGGCTATACAGTTCCTACATTGACAAACTTCCCATCTTGGGATTGACTATTCCAAGGTGTCTTACTCAAGGATACCAAACAACCTAATTGATAAATCTTACCTTGGTATTCTATTTGAATTTGTTGTTAGGCCCAATCAACTTGAACCTTCCAATGTTCAAGCCAAGGAAAACCTTGAATGATATTGTAGTATAGATGAGCTATTACAAATCTCATAAAATTTGAATACTTCCTTTGATCTTAAATACAACAAGATGTAAAGTAAAAATGCAAAACACTTTTTTCCCATCCACCAACATCAATGTGCTCTACAAATTGGCTTGATGGGAATACATAATTTCTTTGCTTATTTTATGGACATAAAATTCTTTGAATTCAAAGAATCAACCAAAATCATGATTAGATATCAAACCTTGCAAGTGAATCAAAATTGCATAATTTGAGCCTTCAATCTTATTGGACATGATGTGATTCCTAGTAAAATGGCTCAATATTTCTTACTAAACTCTTCATATCCCTAACCATCATGCTCCACAAATTCCATTTGGGCAACTAGTCTAGATCATCTATTCCTAATTAGACATTTAACAATGCAATGTCCAATTTGGTGACAATCAAAATAACTACCATTTTTTTGTAATCTTTCTTTGTTTATAGTGCCAAGTGGTCTTTGTTGGATGGCATCAATATCCATCTATGTTGGCTCCTCCACTTGTGTGTGGTGTGTTGGAAGGTTTTGTGAAGGTCTAGGTTAAGACCAAGCTGTTGCAACCAAAGAATCAAAGCACTTAGCCAATTGCATAACATCTTCCAAGTGTTTGGGCTTGCATATGGGTACTTCCAATTTGGTGCGTGATTCAAGCCTCTCACAAATTTATCTAGAGCTTCAAATTTCTAGTACCTTTGAGATTTACATCTTGATGTTTTGGAACTACATGATGAAGCTCCTCACAAAATCAATCTATTGTTATTTTGCCAATCTATTTCATAGCATTCACCACTTGAAATCTCCTAATTATTGCTCTCTTGAATTCTTCCTATGTTGAGATTAGAGTAACAAATTGTCATTGAGCTTACTCCACTTGGAATTTCCACCATAGCTTAAGCACTCTATCTTAATGGCTCAAAGTCAAAAGAATATTATCTCTGTTAATCCACAAGACTTATGGCCTCAAAATAACATTTGCAATTCAAATACAAAATTCTCCCCTGCACCAGGCAGATTCTTGTTGTCAAATACCTTTGGCTTCAATAATTGCAATTTCTCTTCTCTTTCTTGAAATGAAACTTTCTCTACTTGCTCTTGTCATTGATGTTCATGATCTCTCTTCCCAAAATCAAGTAAGGTGCTCAATATGTTGTTACATAACAATGATAACTTTTAGCATAGTTGCCATGACTCTACAAACTACTTATTTCTAAGTTAACAAATAAATGCAACAAGTCCATCACTTCCCATAAGTTATAATTAGAAGGATCAATGGTTCATTCCATAAGGTGATTGCATTCAAAAACTTCTATCAAAATTGTGAAATGATGAAATGTGTGAAATGATGGTCTTGTAGTACATGGATACAAAAATCTTAATGGTTTAAAGGAAATGGATTTGATGGTTTATAGATTCCATCCACCCCATTCTTGCTCTGATTCAAATGTTAAAAAAAAGGAAATAAACAATAGAATGAAAGAGTAGAATGGAAAGTCATATTGGAACAATCAAATGAATGAGACTCCAAATGCCTAGCTTTAGCTTGGACTTTGGTATTTATAGTTAACTTAGGTTTCAATTTCCAAAGAAGGTTTCTTCTACAAGCCTTCTTACTTGGAGTGCAAGCTAAGCTAATTCTTTACTTGGTGTACAAGCTAAGCTAGCCGTCAACTTGGCATACAAGTAACTCAATCAGTAGAATATTCCTAGAAGCTCTTCAAGAAGCTTTGTGTATACTTCTAGCACATTCTTAGAATTTTCTAGATATATGGTAGTTCTACCTTGTTTCAACATATCTTGCCCCATATTAACTTTGACTAACTTCATATTAGTACACCAATTCTACTTTAAAATTTGACTTTGGTCTGCTACAAGAGAGATATGTTGCCTCTTGATTTGGTGGTTCTCTTGTACCAATACTTTCACCTTCTTGGCTTCTTCTTGTAAAGGTTCTTGGCCTTGGCCAAGTCTTTCTTGGTATGATGTTCCTTTTCCTTTTGGTATAGATTTCCTTTGAATCACAAAGTGTACCTCTTCCTACATTCCTCTACTTGCGTTGATTGAACCAATCCTTCTTTGACTTTTGTCTTCACTTTTAATTCAAGGTCTTCAGCCTCATCTTCACATCAACTTTTCCTTGACCTACAACTTCAACCATTTTTTCTTCTTTAGGCCTAGGTCCTCTATTTTGTATTGAACTTCAAGCTAAAGTTCTTCTTCTTGGATATACTTGGTGTATTCTTGTTCTTGTTCTTGGATATCCACTTCTTGATTTTGACTAGGAGATTCTTTGGTTTAGTATGGCCTCCTCCTAAACCTCCACTTTGCCTTCTTGATCCACTACTTCGTTGTCTTTCACATGCTATCTAGATTTATGGCCAATTGTGCATATTGTTCTTCCTCCCCCTACTTAAGAGATGTGACCCTATAGGGGTAAAATAGCTCACTCTTTTTCTTCTTAAATATACTTGGCCTCTCTCTCCAATGAGGATACTTTGTATTGGACCGTGGACTCTTTGTTGGCCTATACAGATTTTGAGGAGTGCCTCTCTTCCTCTTGGTGACCTTTGGAATGGTGTTCTTTTCCTCCACTAGTATGAAGTTGCTATTCTTTGCATAACCCAAATCAACTACCAAATACTTCTTGATGAATGATTGTCCTTTGGGTGAAAGTGGCTTAGGAGCTTCTTGTGCTCCTCTTTGGTAAGCAAATTTTCCCCATGTTAAAATGGATAGAAAATGGTGCCAAATAGGTCACTCTTCCTTCTAGCTCAAAGTCCTTATGTAGCATTCTTGCTTGCAAATTGAACATTGACCCCCAATTCATTGCCTCCCATCAATATATGTAGTCAAAGAAGATTTCTTGGATATTAGTTAGATAGGTTGTTTGATTTGGCTTAAGCAACTATTGCCTCCATTATTGTACTCAAGCTAGATCTTTCTAGTTACTCACTCTCCACCCATTATACTTTAACCTTTTATTGTTGAAGGTCACCTTAATCTCCTTTGTCAACTCACAATCAACAAACTTGATATAAAATCTCATTCCTCTTGATAGTCTTGCATTTTGTCCAAGTACCATCTTCCAATGTTCTTCTATCCAATTGAAGGTTTTCCTCTCGAGCCCCTTGAAGTCTTTTCCTACTTCCTTTTCATCTGATGGATGATAGTAAAGTCACTTAATTCACAATTCTAGAGCAAGAATCCCAAATGCTTGCTTTAGAGGACTTTGGCCCTTCAATAGATGGTCCATCTATTCACTATTGGTGCCCAAAGAGTTGCTTTGGAGACCTTCCTATAGTTTTTAGGAGTGAAAATATGTAGCTTATTGAGTATGGGAGAAGAACAATCTAAAGGTTGAAATGACTTTGAGTGCTCAACAAATTTAAAGACTAGGATAATGTGAATGTCAATTAAGACTTAGGGAATCTCACTCAATCAACTCTAAAGATGAATTTCGTTCCGAAGACAAAATTACTTCTATTGAAAGTGAAATTGGTCCCTTGCACCTTATTTTATAGTCAAATTCCTTAGTCATTCTTTAATCATTTGGTGGTTGAGGAGTAGGTAGACACTTGTACTCCATATATGCAAAGCCCATAGTGGACAATAAGTCATCCTTTCACACACATGTCATGTCCTTGGTGAGTTGTACTTCTATGCATAACAAAACATTCCTCAAGCAATCATGCTCATACATGTAAAAAATCTTCTTGAATGCCAATGATCATCTATGGCAATTCTTTGTCTAAGTGGTAGATGGAAGTCTAGATGTTGGAAGTATTCTCAACTATCCTAAAGAAGTACCCAAGGTAGGGTGAGAATGCATCTTGAGGTTATTCCTATGATGAATTTAATAATGAAGCTCAATCCATATGATGGCATAAAGACATGAAGAACATAAGCTTGTTGCAAAAAATGGCCTCCTTTACACACCACATAACCTAGATTGGGTTGGGGTCAAATTGGTCATTGTCCACTTCCAACTCAATTCTTAAGGAGAACATGTCCCTCTAAGCAAGTTATTGATAGGAAGATCTACAACTATAGAGAGATTTTGATGAACCTCTATTGCACTCAAAGGAGTGTAGGTAGGCTTAAAGTGGCTTGAGACCAAAAAAGTGACTAGCACTGAACTTGGCTTGAGACCTTGGCCCAAAACATAAATTGACTCATTACCAACTTCCTCTCACTCTTAGTCTTGGAACTATAGTACCAAGATGACTTTTGGTTGCGGAGTGGTTTTGGTCACTAAAGCCAAAGCATACCAGCTTGCCATGTACTTGTGGTGCCTCCTTGAATCGGGTCCCAAATCCTAACCAAGGAACTGTTGAGGAACTCATCTCCCAACCTATCTCTTGTATTCTCCCTAGGTCTTGCTTACACTGATGAACCAAGGCTAGATCAAGCTGACTCCATATCTAACCTACCCCACTCTACTTGGTCCTTAGCTACTTGACCCTCAACCCATGCCACTACAAAGGAGACCCAATCCTTACCAAGATACCATCTATAGGTTTTGGGGCTAGTTGTGCATAAAACAAGTTGTGAAAGGATAGATAGGGTGTTTCCAATTGAAGCGGTGAACCTACATATTGCCAAATACCTAGCACGGGATTGTCAAGCATTGGCTATACCAGTTGATGGTCCTCTGGATCTTGAAGGAAAATATTCCATACCTACTTTAGGTTGTATTGGTTCATAATGTGATACCAAAAGTGCACCAACTCCACTTCAACACAAATGCTCTCCCAAGAACTGACTAGGTCACAAATCCAAAATAGAACCACAATAGAAGCTCTAAAAAGTGCTAGTTTCAACACAAACCTCCAAATCCATAAAGGAAGAGGGTGTTCAATTGAGATCAACTTCAACAATGAAACCAAACATTTACTAGCTAGAACAGATGTTTGCATAGAATTCCATCCACAGAAACCAATAGCAAAACACAAAGGAGAAGAAAAGATGGCAAATGCAATGTGCATTAAGAATATCAAATAAGACTTATTCAATAGATTTGCTACAAAAATCAGAATGCAATTCTATCTTGATCTTGACTAGGAGCCAACTTCTACTTACCTTATACCACTCTTACCACTTTGTAATACTATTACTTCCAAGTCTCCAAGATTGGGTTAAACTACCACTTAGTATGCACTTATCAAAAATCTTAAAAATCATATAAGGATAAAAACTGAAAGAAGGAGAGTGGGAGGAGGAGAAAGAAATGATTTGTTCTTCCATTGACCACTTTTCCTACCTCTAATGACGATCAACCACTTTTAGTTAAGGATAATCCAGCTTCCATACTTAGCCATAATGGATTTTGAATGTATAATTAATTGTCTTAAGTGATGGACTCTCAACCATGATGTAGACACCTATCCTTAGCTTCTTATGATGTTATCCTATCCATCTATTTTACATTGCATACTTACAACCTAGTTTATATACATTAATTATAAAGCAAGTGACTAAGGAAGTGCATAATTACATGATTCAAACCTTTGCTAGGCTTTGTTGGCTAATCATTACTCATCAAGGTCCCTAACCCTCTTAATTATGAGCTTCTATCTTTTAGAGCCACGTCCTTCTATGCAACATCCAAATTGGCTTATAATTTGCACACTTGATATAACCTATCCTTGCACTCTACACTTCTTCCATTGTGGTAATTTGGGAGTTGGGATTGGTAATAGGGATTCCCTATTTGCTTCCATAATGTGATACTCAACCTCCTTCTCTTCTTCTCCTACCTTAATAGATTTGATCGACTCAACTCTCTTGATAACAATTGCCACCAAAGATTGCATTGATTGGTTGGTATTGACTTGCCTTCATTCCATGGGTCCTCAATTTCCATCTTTTTGTGATTTCTCTTTACTTATGGGGTTGGTTCGGAAGAGGCTACCCAACACAAGCTATCTTGATTTCTTCCTTATTTGCATGGAGTAGAATTCCCAAGGGTGAGTCTAGTATCCCTTTTCTTTTATAGACTCGGATGGAGAGTTGATCCTCCTACCGCTTCCTCCATGGTGGTTTTTTTAGGGTAGGTATTCAAGACAGAATTTTCCCCAGAGGCACTAGATAGCCCAAATTCACTTAATGTAGACTGACTTATAGATCTCTTGCTTTTGAGCTTCTCTTGAGTTTCTTTGTTCTTGCCTCTCATCCCAACATTGTGCTTTCATGAGTAGCTACCAAATATCCAATACCTTCAAAAATTCTCCTATTGCCTTATGCATGGAGTAAATGTGCTCCTCCCTCTCTTGAAGTGTTCTTAGTTCAATCAAATTCTATCTTAGTCCTCTCTTACTTTGGCAAGCTCTTTCTTTGTTACTCACATTTGCACCTTGACTATGATGTGGATTGCCTCAAGTAAAATGTTGTAGTCTTTGGCTCTCTCTCCTAATAACACAATAACCCTTTCTATTACTACTACTATTTTGGAGTATTGGGCTTGTAATTAGCAAAGGGCTTGTTATACACTCCCAAAAGTGTGTTTGGGTTGGAGTTTTGCTCCTCAAAGGTTTCCTTGAAAGGAGCCAACATGAGTCAAAGAGCTACTCAGAGTTGGTTCCATGGGACTCGGCCCTTGGTGTAACATATCATCAATTTTTGGCTCCCTTTTTCTCCTCCCGCTTGAGGTATTGAGCACACTATCCCCTACTATTGGAAGCGTTATATTTCTCCACTTCCAAATCTTCTCATGTCTATCTCATTCCTCTTGTTCTTTGGTAGTCAATAAGTTATGAGGAAAATATACATGCTAGAGAAATAGGCATATCCTTGCATATTAATTCAATTTGTGGTTGCTATGAGCAAGTTTCTAAATGCCATCATGTAGTAGTCCCCCCAATTCACCACAATAGTCCTTGTCCATGGTTTCATGATTGTGGTAGCCCACATCTTATAAATGTGGTAGCCCACACCTTATAAATGTGACTTGGGTGGTCCAGATGGGTAATTGGTATTCAAAAATTCTCCTTATCTACATATTTCCAATTGAGTTGAAAGTGTACCCTTTCCATGCAACATAATTGGTTGTATTTAAACACTTCATGTGTCATCTAATCAAAGGATTTCTCCTTAAGAAGTAATCCTTTCCCTACTTCTTTTAGCTTGTACATATTGAGGACACATTAGAGGTCTCATCCTTGTGGATTTCCTCTCTTTGTGAGGTCCATCCACTTAGGTATCTCCTTGATCACTAGTTGCATGACCATGGCCTTTGTTCTAAGCCCTCAAGGAACTGCTCACACTCCATTCAATTCAACTCTCAATTCTTTTTTTCCTCCATCACCACCACATTGGAAACTATGTTGTGCTATACATTGCAACACAAAAAATATGGTTGTCAACATCACACACTATAGATGCACAACTCACACATAAGTCATACATGGACTCTCAAGTGCCACAATAATCAATTTGTTCACAACTCAAATCACACTCAATTAGATTAGTGCTTGATTTGCCACTCAAAAATGTGCCAATAACTGAGCATTGATTACAATCAAGCCACATCCACTCTAGCTAAGAGACTCTAGGTGACACTTGCCGGCTTTCTATCCACTCTAGCCAAGAACTTGAAGGCTCAACATTAGAGAAGTGAGCTCTCTGGAGCTGCACTTCCAAGGTATACCTCAGATTTTGACTTGGATCTCCAACCATAATGGTCCTGCTGATGGCACACCCAATGGTATGAATGGTGCAAGTGACAATAGACCCCTTGATGTAGTCAATATCAACCCCAAATAGGAAATCTGACTATCAACAAGTAGTCTATGAGTAACTGCCAAAATATCTCTAACTACTAACACTACTACTCTAGAGTCTAAGCAATCTAGGTACAATGTTACAAATGGTATGATAGTTGTCATGCATATATACATCACTATCAACATACATCATTATCAACATCACACACTATAGATGCACAACTCACACATAAGTCATACATGGACTCTCAAGTGCTACAATTGCCCTCCTAGCTGGCGGTTAGGTCCCTCTAACTCCAAATAGCCATCTATTCCAAGTATATGGTATACCTCATTGTGGGCAAAAGATCAGGAGGCTGAGTGTTATTGAGCCCCATTGTTAGTAGCTTGTCTGCAATCTATACTATATAAAGGATGACTTGGCTATAAATCAAGTACATTTAGGATATAACTATTGTCCTTGAGGAACCACCATGAAAAGAGGAGTCAAATATGCCATATGCCATATGTTATCCTCTCAAATAGCTATCACACACTAACATAGTGAAGCTCCACCAGAAGAGCTGCATAACATACACCATAAGCTTGCTTGTACAAGTACCAAGCTTGGATCCATAGAACCATCAACATTTAGGAAGTGGCATGGTGAACAATTGTACAAATCATCCTTCCAAACAACACCATCATGTCCTTCCAACACAAGGACTCTAGATGGAAAAACCTTATGCACTTTCAAGATAGTGTGGCTTGTAGAACCATCAAGTGTCATTGGTGTTGTCTATAATAGATATACATAGTCACATGGATGAAATTGACAAATTGAAGGTCTATAACCTCTTCCTTGAATGGTAGCAAAGTGAAGGGTATCCATATACTGAGCAATCACCAAGTTCTCAAGGGCCATCAACATCACTCTCCAAAAGATCTTTGCCTATTGAGAACATGCACTCATCCATACATCTAGATCATCCAAGCTCAAAACTACAATAACATCTCAACAAATGGCTATAGGTAAATCTAGATCTTGTCCATAGAGTAGAAAGTAAGGAGAGCAAGATGCTAAGGAGTTTGCTAGCTGAACTATAGCCGATTGCCAACCAAGATAACTGGAGATCCTAATCTTCCAAGTGGCTTCTCTACAAACCATACTTTTGCAATCCTCTCTTCATTGTCAGAACCACTCTCTGCTAAGCCATTTGCCTCAAGGTGATCTTAAGAAGTAGTACAACAATCAATTAAAGCCTAGTCACACAACACCTGAAACTCCTCCAAGAACTCTATACCCCGATCAGTCAAAACCTCAATTGGTGACCCAAAATGACTAAGAACCCGATCCACAAACAAGTCAACCGTCCCTTCACTAGACTTGTCAAGAAGTGCCGCCAACTCAATCCATTTGGAGAAGTGCTCCACCATCATTGAAACATACCAATGATGTCTCATAGTCAATGATAAAGGTCCAAAAAAGTCCAAACTCCAATGGTAACCCAATCCCATGATAGGTAGTAGGTGTAACTATGGTGTAGGAGCATTGAATGATATTCTAACTTGGTCACAAACCACATATTTGGCAATAAATTTGTACATTGGTCTCATACCACCACCAATAATGACTCTAGAGTAAGGTATATGTACACTTTACTCCAAAATGTCCTAGCTACTCATGAGCATGACATACCAACTGTGGTCTTTGAGATAGAAGTGGTAATACTTGCACTCTACCATCCTCCCATACAAAAAGAAGGTATCTTCTTTCCAATCTGAACCGTCTGGCTTGTTGAAGAACATTGTTTCTTTATTTGGCCTCAATTGTGCAACCCATAATACCAATGCAAAGATAGTCCATCACTAAGACATCATCATGAATGTCTCATTGAATTGTACCACTATCTCCGTTCTTTGGATCTGTGACCATACTAACTCCCCTTGTATGCATTGAGAGGGATACCAGCAAAGCCTCAAAAAATATGCAAAGAAAGGTAAATGCATGCCAACTTGGCTCTATCTCCTCATTTGTCTCACCACGCTAATATGCTCTGGTCTGATCTTGCTGGCTGGGCCCAACTCAACCCATCTACATCACGATTCACCACTCCAAGTCTATGAATAACTATGAAATCATACTCTTGTAAATCCAAAGCCCATCATGCAAGCTTCTTTGAAAAGCTTTTCAAACATTATCATTCACTTTAGTGGTTGATGATCAATGATGAGAGTAAAGGGGTTATTAAATAGGTAATATAAAAAATGTATTACTGCTCATATTGTTGCCAAACACTCTCCCTCATATGAACTATACTTTACCTCCATTGAATTGTTGGAGTGACAAGCATAGGCCACCACAAACTCCTTCCCTTCATTATCATGTTGTGTAAGCATTGCTCCAAGTGTCAACATACTCCAATCAATGTGAGCCTGAAATGGCCGACCTTTGATCGGTCTCCTCAAAATAGGAATTGACGTCAACCTCTCCTTGAGCTGTACAAAATCTCTCTCCTGCTCATCTCCCCAACATCATTCTTGTGTAAGCTTGGTCAGCTTTGCCAAGGCCTTGGCAATGGCACTAAATCCTCTAACATAGTGACGATAGAAGGTTGCAAACCCAAGGAATGCTCATACTTTGCTCACATCCGTAGCCAAGGAATACGTGCAATAGCCTCCACCTTGGTCTACTAAACACCAAGTCCTCCAAGGTGGAATACTCAACATGGAAAAATCTACACTTCCCATGATGTAATTTGAGTCCATGAGATCTCTCAATTACCTCAAACAAATATCTCTCATGCTCCTCCACAATAGTGTTATAGACCAAAATATCATCAATATAGCACCAAGCAAAATCCAATCCAGCTAGGATCCTATCCATGATCCTCTAGAACTCAAAATGAGTGTTCTTTAACCCCAAATGGTAAGAACCTCCACTAATATAACACATCCTTACCATGAGGATCAATAGCCCAAAATATTGTCTTGGACTTATCCTCCTCCTTGATTGGCAACTGATGATATCTTGCTCAAAGATCCAAAGTATTGAAGACCTTTGCATGCCTAATCGTATCAAAGATCTCCTCTAGTGTAGGCATGACATACTAATCAACCCTAGTCTATTGGTTGATAAGATGGTAATCTCCACACATCTGTTTATTTATGTAATTGCCATGCATATCCTTCTTGGTTGGCATAACTATAGCTTATGCAAACTCTCCATGTGAAATCTCCACCAAACCAACTTCAAAAAGGTCTCTACTCCGGCTTTGAATCAATGTTCCTTGTGCAATCAACTTGATCCACACCGCAAAAACAGACTTATCTTCCTCCAAAGCTTGCTTTATGTGTGCTTCATTGACAAACTTCTCATCTAAGGACTCATCGGCTTTCAAGCTTGCTTTATGGTTGCTTTCCTCACAAAATTCTCATCTTGGAACTGACTATTCTATGTGTCTTACTTAGAGGTGCCAAACAACCAAATCGGAAATTCCTATCTTGGTGTTGTACTTGAATTTGTAGGTAGTTCCAATCAAATTGAACCTTATGATGTTCAAGCCAAGGTAGACCTAGAATGACATCATAGTATAGAGGTGCCACTACAAACCTCATACACTCTAAATATTGTTTCCCAATCTTGAAGTTAATAAGATGTAAGGTACAAAATGCACAACCTTTCTACCATCCGCCATCATCAATCTATTTCTAATTACTGGCTTGATAAGAACATGTAATTCCTTTGCTAATTGTATGGACAAGCAATTTTCTAAACTTCCCAAATCAACCAAAATCTTACAACCACGATCAAATATCATACCTTGCAACTGAAGCAAATTTGCATAGGTTGAGCCTTTGATCCCATTGGAACTAATCAAGTTCCCAATAGGCGGTTCAAAATCCACTATTAGGATTCCTTATTTCCTTGATCATTCTACTGCACAAACTCCATCTGGGTGACTTGCCAAGGTCACCCATTCTTGAGTGGACATTCAATAATGTGATATATAATTTGGCAACAATAGAACAACCACCATTTTGCATTTTTTCTCTATCTATAGTGCCAAGTGGTCTCTGTTGAATGATATTAATCTCCATTGGTGTCAGCTCCTCCATCCATGTATAGTGTATTGGTAGGTTCTATGGAGGTCAAGGTCGAGACCAAGTTGTTGCAACTAAGGAATCAAAGCATTTGGCCAATTGTATGGCTTCCTCCAAGTGTTGTGGCTCTTGCATAATTACCCCTAATTTGGTTTGTGACTTCAAGCCCATCACAAATTGATCAAGAGTTTCACCTTCCAATATATTTGGAATTTGCATGATGGTGTTTTAGAATTACATGATATAACTTCTTATAGAGCCAATCTACTTTAACTCTACCAACCTATCTTGTGCAGCTTGTTTGGCATTTATAACTTGGAATTGACCAATTATTGCACTCTTGAATTTTGTCCATGTCAAGATTGGTGCAACAATTTGCCATTCAACTTGCTCTACTTGGAATCACCACCATAGCTTTGCTACTCCATCCAATTGATTGGAAGCCAAGAGAATCTGTTTCCTTTCATGTTGAAAGTTGGTAGCTTTGAAATAACATTTGCAATCAAACACAAAATACTGCACTACATGCAAGAGATTCTTGCCTTCAAAAACCTTAGGTTTTGGAAATCAGATTTGGTCTTCTCCTTCTTGAACTAGTACTCTCTCTACATGCTCTTATCACCAATGATCTGGTTCATCCAACCATCGAGTAAGGTGCTTCATTTGTTGTTACATAGCAATGATAACCTCAGGCATTGCCGCTATGGTTACTACTCTATCACACCACCTGCAATCTATCTAATTCATTAATACATAGATGCAACATGTCCATCATTCTCCATAAGTTACAATCGGAACTACAAAGGGTTCTTCAGACAAGGTGATTGCATTCAAGAAAATCCTACCCAAAGTGTAAAATGATCTATGTGAAATGATGCCTGGGTAGTATTTGGATGTAAAAATCCCAATGGTTTGTGGAATGGATTTGGTGGTCCATAAATTCCATCCATCCCATTCTTGCTCTGATACCAATGTAAAAGACCAAGATCAAGGAGAGAAATAGGAGAATGGAAGATCACATTGAGACACTTGAGTGTGGGAAACTCCGAATGCCTAGCATGAGCTTCTACTTTGGTATTTATAGGGAGCATACAAGGCTCTTGACAAGCTTCTCAAGAAGCTTCCTTGACCACTTTCTTGGAGTGCAAGCCAAGTTGAGTGCAAGCCAAGTTAACTAAGAAGGTTCTCAAGAAGCTTCCTTCTAGAAGTCACCTACTTGGCATGCAAGCTAAGCTAGTTGGAAGCTTCTAGAATCTACCTACTTGGGATGCAATTTAAGCTAGCCAAGAAGCTTCTTGAGAAGCTTCCTAGACACTTATGGAATATTCTAGGCTAATTTGGCTTATTTGCTACTTTGTTAGCCTTAACTAACTTCATTGCTAAATTCTATATTGTTACACTATGGTTGTTGAAGAGACATCTACATAAAATTGAAGTGTATTATCCTAGTTGGGAGCTCATATCACATGTGCTCCTATTAGTTTAGTCTTTAATACTACAAAAGCATCTTTCTATTCCTTTGTCCGTACATAATCATTAAACTTCTTTAGTAACTTTGATAGGGGTGCTGCTAGAAGTGCAAAGTTAGCAATAAACTTCCTATAGTACTCCACATGGCTTAGGAATAATCCTGATTTTAATTCTTTTATTACCAATAGAGATGTAGTATTTGAAGAGTTAAAATCTTTGTATCAAGCTCCTACAAGCTGCACATCTTATTTACCACTTATAGCACTCTTTACCCCTTTGGTTGTCTCGGCTCTACAAGCTAGTACTTCAAATGCAATTGGTGTTTCTTGTGAGCAATCTCATTTTGATCTATTTATAAATCCTTGGTCAATATAGGCTATTGAGAAGCCTTTAGTCCAAGTCTCTCAACTTGTAGGATATTTACTCCTCACTTTGTCCACTAATGTTTCTCATCCTTTGTTAGAATAGATGATCAACCACATAATTTGGAAATTCCTATTCATTAAGATGAGGCCATAAGTAGTATGTTTCAGCTTGAAGAGCAAAGGAAAAAGGTCAAATACCAAACTAGACATTTTCAAATTGAAGGGTTTTTAGCCCAACACCATGAATACATGGTAAAGGTTATACAAGATCAAGAACCAAATTCTCTTGAGGAAGTGATGCATCATGTAGATTAAGTGCAAGTTATAGAGCTTGAAGTTGTAGTACTACATCACAAACAAACATGGGTGTTGGTGGATTTACTCTTTAGTAAGAAGACAACTTGCTGCATGTAGATATTTTAAATCAAGAGAAAAATTTTAAATCAAGAGAAATTGTCCATGGGTAAGTGGTACAAGGCAAGACTTATGGCACTGTGCTATTCAAAACATATGGAATTGATTTTGATGAGACAATTAGCCTTATTGCCAAGATGCCATCAATTTGTACTCTTTTAGCATGGGACACTTTAAACAAGTGGAAGCTTTATTAGATGGATTTTAATAATGCTTTCCTTGATAAAGATTTGGAGGAGGAGGTCTACATGATCCAACCACTTGGATGTGAAGATCAATGATATCCAAAAGAACATTGCTTACTAAGAAAAGTCTCTTTATGGACTTAAGCAAGCTCAAGATAAATTCCTATCTTCTTTCCCTTGAATCTTGAGTATCTAGTTCAGATTGTTTGCTATACAAACTACAAGTTAGTGATAATATGTTTTAATTACTCATCTATGTCAATTACATGATCATCATTTGTGGTTGTCAAGATCTCATTTGGCACTTACAAGATCAATTAAAGGGAGAGTTTGCCATAAAGGACTTTGGAGAACTCAAATACTATTTGGGTATTGATTTTATTCAAGATGGCAATGATTGTTGCTAACTACAATGTAAGTATTCTCTCAACATGTTGGAGAAGGTTGGCATGATGGCATTTAGGCCTATTTTTACCTCTCTCCCAACTCCTATTAACTTAAATGCCAAAGATGGTGAGTTGTTGGCTGATCCAAATATGTACATACAGATCATTGGAAGTCTATTTATTTGACTCTTACTGGACCAAATCTGTTGGACTAGTGAGTCAATTTGTAAGAACAGCAAGGAAGCCATATATTGCATGGTTAGAAGAATTTTACATTATGTGACATTTACCATCCAATTTGGTCTTCACTATTTACTTGGTGGGTTACACATTTAACAAGGTTTTATTGATGCAGATTGGGCAAGAAGTACTCAAGATAGAAATCAACATCAAGTTATGTTTTTAACCTAAGAAGTTTACAATTAGTTGGTCATCAAAGAAGCAACCTATTGTTGCTTTATCATCAATAAAAATAAATTATATTTGTTACTAATTCTAAGTGTGCATGAATTTGGCTTCATACTTTATTACAAGATATGGGATATACATTTCATGATCCTATAATCTTATATATAGATAACATCAACCGTGTTAAGCTTGCTAGAAACCTTATATTTAATGCAAGGACCAAACATATCAAGGTTCATTATCATTTTATATAAGAGAGGTATTGGCTGGAGAAATAGATCTATAATATATTCCTACATATCACCAAGTTGCTAGTATTTTCACCAAAGCTTTACTAGAGATAAATTTGAATATTTCAGATCTCTCTAGGCATCAAAGGTATTGACATTAGCTTGAGAGAGAATGTTGATAGAGTATCACATGTTATATTCCTATTGGCTAGTATAGTGCAAGAAAGATTAATTTTTAGTCACCATTCAAATCTATTGTAAAGAGTGACTCAACATATTTGTATAATTTTTTTCTCTTCCTATATATACTGGAGTAGGACTTGTGTCATGCATACTATTCTCTGGTGAACTATGGTATCTCCACTGTCATTTTCACTTCAAAATATTATTAAGGTGGTGGGAGGTTAAATGGTCAAAGAGTAATTGAGAGTATTCTCTAGTTGCAATTTCAAATTTGTCATAAAATATTTCAAAATTATAGATTCTAAGAGATTTTAGACAACTCACATGCATAGATTTTGTTTCATTTCATGCCTTGGTGAAGTTATTAAATTTCATCTAGTGCTCATTTAGAAAATCTTAAAGGAGATTTGATCTCTTTGGTATGTATCTAACTGGCATTGGCTCTTGATAAATTTAGCTAGAAGGGAAATGGTGCATGTGTAACCAAGGGTGTGAATATATGGAGCCCTAGTGTAAGATTGAAAATTAAATTCACAAATAGAGTTATGATTGCCATGTTATCCATTCTTTGGAAAGAAGTGTAGATAGCACAACAAAGTGTAGCAAATTTAATCTATTTTTTGCACTCAAAGGATTTTTCATGTGTATGAGATTAGTCAATGGAACCCTTTTCCCTTTAGCACAAAAACCAATAATGGATGGGAATTATATTACAGTAAAAAATAAATTTATTCAATAAACAGTCAAGTCATATGTAATGATAAGAGGAAGATAATACACTTTACCAAAGCTAAGAGGATCTTAATATTTTCTTTATAAAGTATAGATTGTTATAGCTCTATAACCTCAAGGGGAGTTTGATTTGGGTTATTTTTAGGGAGGTTATGCTCATGTTGTGACATGACATGCTTGAATAAAACTCCCCTTTGGGTAGATATGAACTAGCAAGGATCTTGCATGTTTTATCATAATCATTATTTGCTTGGCAATCATTACGTCTCAATGAGCCATCTTGTGCACTCTTTACAAAAACCATGATCTCTAGAAAAAAGATGGTGCACCCCAAAGTCCTCAATGAACAATGTATGGTAGTTTTAAAATCTTGATGGCATTTGCTACAAGAGTTAAGGGTCCAACTCAAGGACCCTACTAGAAATGCTTACTTGATCAAATGGATTAGTGTATGTATAGTTAACTACAATTTTTTTAATAAAAAGACCTAAGATATGAAAAGAGAAAGATGGTGATTTTATAGAGGAAATAGATATAGAAGTTGTCGAGTCTCCTCCACCAAGGTAGAGAAGGAACTAGAAATATGGATGTACAATACTATTTTGCTTTCAACATGCAATTAGGTAGATTTTTGAATCCATGGCAATAAATTGCTCTATGCTTATGAAAAGTGAAAAATATGGTGATTGAAAATTGGTTTGGGTTTAATTTGTATTTATGTTTTGGATGCTCTTGTTTGCATTGGCTTGTATGCTAGTATGTGCCTGCATGCGCTTGTATGTGCTATGGAGGTTTCCAATGAATGGGGTGTAGGGAGGATGCCAAAAGGTGTATGTTGGGATGCACTACAATGCTTGCTAGTGTTTGGGGTTTAGGGAGGATTTAGTGAGAGTGTGTGCTTGTATGCACTACAACGATCAACAATGTTGAGAGTTGAGTGAATGATATGGGATGGTATGCACTTGGATGCACTGGTGTAATACTCCGGGGACAAGAGAAGAGAGAAAACACAGATTGCACACTCAAACATTCGATGCTCCAAGGGAGCACCTTCTCCTTATTATATAGACAAAGAGGATCTCCTCCAAGGAAGCTCCACCATAGGATTAGGGACACAGATAGGTGACATGTCAGCAAGCTCCACCCTTGGATTACTTACTTGGATGGGTGACCTGTCTGGTCTAGGTCCTATCTGGTTGGTCAAACAAGCTTTGACCGGAGGGAATCTTTTAGGGAATCTTCCTGTAGGAATCTCAGAATCACTTGAGTAAGGTACCGTTGGAAAGCTCTCGATGAGACAAAGCAGGGGGGAGGGAAGGTCAGCCTTTCCTCTGATTTGGGGGGGGGAATCTGCACATTTTTTAGACCTAATTCATCTGTTTAGGCCTCCGAAATTGCCTTCAAAGATTTCAGGCATATTTTGGTTCCTACTCTATTAGTAGAAGTCCCCTTTTGGTGATACCTCTTTCTGATCTGTTTACTCCATCATGTGTAACATCCTTCCAGATGTTACCAAACCAATTCTAACCTTTAAATCATATGTCTAGCTATTGGTTCTAAGGTTCTCAAGTCTATTTCAGTTTTTGCTCTATTAGTAGAAGTACTCTTTTGGTGATACTTCTATCTGATCTATTTTGACCATCATGTATAACATCATTCTAGATGTTACCAAACCAAATTTCACATCTAGATCATATGGCTAACCCTTGGTATTACAACTGGATGGATGCCAATGTTGAGAATGAAGAATGAAGGTATGGGACAGCCAAGTATCATTCATGTGGAGTGGCACATTAAGTGTCTCTATGAATTTGAGATTCTATAACACTTGCAAAAATTCATAAGAACTTCTATGAAGGGTGAAGGGTGCAAAAATGATGAATCTAGTATAAATTGAAGTAGATCAAGTTTAGTGCTCTATTTTCATTTATGTCATTCTAAATCAATAGATTTTGAGAAATTTGCAAAGGATAATAGTTATCTAGATTTTGAGAAATTTCTAGAGAACCAGAAGAGAATTGTTTGAATTTGGGACATTTTGACATTTTGAGACCTAAGAGAGAAAGTAAAATGGTCTGGTGAATTTTCAAGAGACAATAGGATGTTTTTTTACATTGAATTTTGAGAGACATATTGATGGGGGCAAAGAAAGCGGGAGAAAGGAGGCAATCAGGTGAAATTTTTAAGATAGCTAGATCTTTCTTAGATAGTGAATTTTCAAGAGATATTTCAAGAAGATATACAAGAGAGAATATGAAACATGTTGAGAGGAGGACAAGAGACATTTTGAGAAGAGAGAAGAGAGAAGAGACATTTTGAGCAATAAGAGATATTTCAATTTTGAGGGGAGACAAGAGACAAGATAAGAAGAGAGAGAAACTTTGAGCCAATTTACATTTCAATTTCAAGAGGAGAGAGGAGAGAAATTTTGAGCACGTTGACATTTAGAGGAGCTAAATGGACAAAGTCAATGAATATAAAAGAGTGATTAGTGAGGAGAACATGGAGAGTTTTCACAAAGGTGAATGGTTGATTGGATTTCACACCATTGGAGATCATATGACTTACAAAATGTTTTGTTGGTTGGACAAGATGCAAATAAAGGAATTGGTGGAGTAAATTTGGGAAGTTGATTCTCAACACAAAGGGATTAAAATTTTGCATTAGGATGGAATACCCATTGCCTCATATAAGTTCTTTCTTCTTTCTTCTTGCATATCATTGATTTTATCATGGATTGTGCATTTGTAGATAATTTTAGCCCCACCCATCTCCCACAATTCACACAATGCACATAAGCACATACTAGCAAGTACCGATGCACACTCTAGAAAAAACGCTAATTTTGAGCCCAATGCATACCAAAGCATATAACTAGAGTGCACACATTTCCACTTTATGACAAGTGTACAACAATGTGCACCTTTTCTCTCTCAACACAAACCAACTTATACCGTTTCTTGCACATTGCATATTATGTTTGATCTTAGCGCACACAAACATACACAGTTTCTCACCTAGTGCATACCATTTTTAATCCAATGCATACCAACATATACAAGCGCATATCCATTTCTCCTATATCGATTAACTTTTCAGCACTTGATTTGAACTTCTTATTTTTTTACTTTTATATTGTCTTTTAGGTTTCTTTATGCATTGAGTTTGTAAGCACTCGGGACCATGAGACAAGTACGAATATCCATTTCTCCTGTATCCATTAACTTTTCAGCACTTGTTTTGAATTCTCTCTTTTTTATAATTTTTATATTGTCTTTTAGGTTTCTTGATGCATTGAGTTTGTAAGCACTCGGGACCATGAGACAAGTACGGAGAGAGTTCATGAAAGACCCCTCATTGTCACTCACCTGAGTCACTCGCTTTGCATTGGCGCCATATAGGGAGGAGGAAGTATGTTCCTTACTAGGAAGTAGAGGACTGGTTCCCTTTGCGAGATAAAATGACAAGGAGGTATTAGACACATCAGTGTGTATATCCTGCATATTCTTGTTTTCAAATAATATGCGTAATTGATTATGCGTCTTTGTTCTTCCTGTCTTTTTGCACTCTATATTAACAGCATTTATTTTGCATGTAATGAAGAAATATTGAGATTATAAAAACACTTTATTTTTATTCATACAAAGATAATTTTAGATTTATATCTAAAAAAGGAAGAAGAATATTTTCAATGATAAATATTAAAGAAATTAAATATATTGATTTTGCATCCAACATTAAAAAAATTTGCGTAAGACGCAAAGTATCCTTGAAGGTATCATGTAAGTCAATACAGAATTATTTCTTTTTGTCTTTATCTTTGACTGCTAGTGTGTCAATTATTTATGCAAGAGTTTCTCTCTATGATTTGATCGATGAATCTTATTATAAGAAATAATTTTCTATAAGAAATATAAAAGAAGTCGTAATCTCTCTTAATTTGGTCGTTCTTCGGATGTTGTTTACGTTTATTATCTACAGACACGCTGTAACCCATTGAGGATTATTTAGATTAGAATAAAGATGTAGAGAAATACCAAACGATAATTGATATCTATTATCTTAATCATAACCGAAATCAATCATCGATATATGACTATATTGATAGTGCTTTACTTTTTTATGTTTTTGGTAATGATCCAGTTAACTGGAACTAGTATTCTATATATATATATATATATATATATATATATATATATATATACATTTTGTGTGTATACTTGGGATATAATTTGTACGTGTATGAGATCAGTCATACGCCAAGATCTTGAACATTAACACTGAGATTCGATGATCTATCTACGGACAATAAATAAATCATTGTTCGTTACTAAGTTTCAAACTGGATGGATAATAATAAATTGTTTTCTGTGCACATGATTCCCACTGCATAGGAACCTCTCATCTATGGGGGAATGCATGCAGATTTGGATTCCTGGTAGTCAAACCTCAGAAGTTCTAAAATATAATTTTATGGACTAGACTCCAGGAAGTAATTGCTGGCTCTCTTGTTGTGCACAGATGTCGTTCCCAGTCCCAGTATGCTCGGGATTCGAAGTCAGTTACATGCAGGAGGGTGGAGACTACGTTTTCTGATCCCATGTGAAGAATAAGTAGAGGAGAAGGCGACCGCGGTGAAGAATAAGTGAAGCATCGAGTCTTGTGATAGGATAGACTACAAGTCAGAACAACTTAGAAATCTGTCTTTGAGAATTCCAGAATCTAGAATGGGTTAGATTGCACAGCTATTAAGCCTATTAGTGTTGCCGAAATATGCATTACAGCGTTCGTGGTTTAGTGTTGCCGAAATATGCATTACAGCGTTCGTGGTTATCTGATGATGGATAAAAGTTCAATGTGCAGCATGTGTGGTCTCCAATGGGACTGCTTGAAAGCTGAAGTAACGAGAATACGCCCTTCTCTTATGGTCACGAGAATGAATGCATCCTTCGTTTCCGATGTCCAACTTTCTCTATGACAGTTCAGCAACGTAAAGTGCACGCAGAGGTTCTCAAGCACCACAACTAGGAGTTTAGAAGATTGTAATAGCTATTCCAAAGCTTGCAGGGGAGACGGAATGGAGATTTCCACATTGGTGATCAAGAACGTCTATGTCAAATTGCATTCGCACTCGTGTTCCGAGCAATTTGGGGATGATCGGACCGGAGCTGATCCGAGCGGATCATCCCCAAATGTCTCAAACATTCAACTAAATTTTTGCAGCTCGCCCAAATTTCCGGGGACCTCATCTTGGGGTCGTACTTGAGAAGTTCATCCGGGAGCTCGCTCCCAACTTGAGCTCATCGGTGGAGCTCGCGTGAAACTTTCGCCCCAAAATTCTCCACGGATGGGGCGGGTGAGTTCCACGGGTGACCTCCACAAATTTGACCTCGATCTGCGTGTTATAATCCATAATCCATACCAGCACATATCGATAACTGCGTTTATCGTTGCTAAGTCTTTGTGCCACCTTGGGGTACTGTGAGTCAAAATGCCAATGTTGGGGTACTGGTAACCCATGGGGCTTAGCCCCATGTTACCCTTTTTTGTCTCTCCCTTGTACGGCTTGATGGGGTCTTCCCATCCTTCATTTTTCCTACGCGGTCGCCTTTTTTCTTCGGTACTGGTAAGTCTATTCTCTCAGCACCTGAAGCTGTTGCAATGCTGGATTTTCTGAGGGCAGAACATACCTACAGATGAGCGGCGCAAATTTAGCTTTTGATTATTTGTCGTCTCAGGGAGAGACATGAAGGGCCCACTCACCTGGGATTTGATGCCTTGCTGGATTATTTCCGCACGAGTGGAATGTGTGAATACAAGGAACCCACGAAACACAAATCTACCGCATGCACGTCCTCCGAGGCTATGGTAAGTTGATTGACTCTTGTGTCTTACTGTACTGGGTCAAGGACCGCTCTTCTTTCCTTCTGTAGCCTTAGAAGAATCGAAGGCTGCAGACTGATTCCTCATCACAGCTTATCTATACCTTCGTCGGATGATAGTGAATTGAAGGAAAATAGCAAAGAGACAGAAGTCCCCATGCACAGGACAAATTAAAGACTCGCTCGCTGATGTCTGGACCTCCCTAGCAACTAGAAAGAGTCGTACGTACTGCATCGATCCGGTGCTAGCTAGTACAGTACACATCGTGCAGATTCAGCAGCTAACTCCAAACTCGATGTAGCACTACAGTAGTGAGCAAACCATCAGCCACAATCGTTGTGAGGCCATAGCCATCTATATGTTATATACATCGCTACTGTATTCACTACAATCTAAAATGGATGGATGTTCCATCTGCGCCTGCCTTCCTTCACCAAAAGATCCGGGGTATGCAGAACCGATTGGGTGAGAGAATTGTCAGCTGGGGAATTTTTGGCAAGGTGGGTGTCGTGCTCTGCTGTAGCTAGCCAATCGTTGTGGAAAGCTCCCTTTTCTCCTGAGTTTTGGACCGAAACTCTTTTCGAATCTTGAGAAACTGAGTCACCGTTAGTGCAGAATGTCGACATTACTACCGTCAGTTTGACTGGTCGGTATATCCACATAGCAGATCTGCAGTCTTTGGCCCCGTATGCCACAGTAGTGACAGAGTTACTTTACCACCGAGAATGGAAGAAGGCGACCGCGTAGAAAAAACGAAGGATGGGAAGACCCCATCTACAAGGGAGGGACAAAAAGGTAAAATGGGGCTAACCCCCAATAGAGTCTATCCGAGAAATGCAAGAAAGCGAAGAAAATTTCGCTGTTTCCTCGCCGGTCATTAGCTGCTGTGGTCTATCGGTCACCGCAGGACCGTCCTGATGCTCATGGACAAGAACCGGTAGGATCAACTGTGCTCAACAGGTGCAGGATCAACAAGCTCCCGTCTGAATGCAAACCATACACGGTATACCAACGCGACTTGGCCTTTCAGAATGAATACTTCAGGCTGCGATCATATATTAGGACACAAGCAAATTACAAGATAGGGAGGGAACTTAATTAGATACAAATTACAGCATAGAGCTCGTCTCTTGAAAAGTTATGGCCTAGCTAGCTTCTCACCCATGTGAGAATACGAGGATGACAGGTTGTATGTCGAATTTCAAATCTAGCAAATCCAGATCTACGCGTTCAGGCGGCCCCCTCTATTGTCTAGGACCCACCTCACCTACTTGTCCAGTTACATCCTCATTTATCACAGAGAAAAAGAGATCATTCGCTGCTCACCTAGGAACTTAAGGCAGCGCTTATTCGTTGGATCGTTAGCGATTTCATCTTCACCCTAGGTTGTTTAGCTTCCAGAACATGGCCAGCCACGCTAATTCCTTGCCTTCATAGGTCTCCTCCAAGTTTGTGTGCTCCCTTCCGGACTGCACTTCAGTTGTCCCTACGCTTAATTCTCCACTGTTGTTCCATTCTGGCCAGATACTTAGAACGCAGCCCCCTAGTGTAAACAGAAGTCTTATTTGAACTTAATATCAGAATTAGCACGAACTAATAGATTTTACCTCGATCTGCAAGTGCATGATATGAAAAGATCACTAAGTCTTGATTGAGCTCGATATATATGCAGTCTTTCATTGGAGATCAAAGACTACTTGGACTCCCTACTCCGTCTAGGCTAGCAGGCTAAGTCTTAAGTTCCAGTCTGGACAATGACTCTGAGGTCCAGGTAGTTTTATCTATCACTATGCTGCAGTTTATTTTGTCATGACCTAAGATTCCGCTGCTTCTGTACGCATTTCGTGCCACTGGTAGCAGTGTGTAACCTGGATTCCACTGATAATGATGACAATGAGCTCACACAAGTCAGCAATAGATCAGAAATGATTTTAAGGCGCCATGGAGTCCCCGGATCCCTTTGAAGTGGTAAGTGGCGAGTCCGTTGCTAATCAGGCTACATATTTATGTTTAAGGAACCAGGTTTCACCGACTACTGTATGCATTTCAATCTTGCTGTACATCTTGGTGACCATAATTGAATTCACAGATATCCCAATGACATACTTCTGTCACGATTGTTAATTTCTTTGTTCCGGTGTCTATTTATACAGGCTATATAACCTTGTACGTACGTAGATAAGGAATTCCAATTTTCAACTGATTGATTATCACGAACTAATAGATTTTAGGTTTGTCTGCAAACAGTTCTGGAGTAGAAATTAAAGATTAAAAATACATGTCCTTGTGCACATTGGATACAGCATGGAGACAGAATGAGACACAATAACTGAGGCGAAATACGTATGTTATTTGGAAGTACAGTTCTGCAGCACACGGACGGCGAGTATAACCCCATGATCATGACTGCCAAGTCCCAGGCGAACTCCAACACATCATAGGTGACACGGTATGGGTCAACCCAGATTGCCTTCGTACGTATACTGGATCGAGACATCTTCATCTATGTAAAAACTTGTCAGTCAAGAGACAAAGAGGAAACAACGTAGGCTGCCGCCAATAGACCATCGGTGTAACAGGTTTCCCGAATGTACAAGCTCGATTTCAGTGCAGCCCATCCAAGTACTAGCACATATATAGATCACCGAGAATTTGGCTTCAGTTACGCCTCATCGATACCTATAGAAGTCTAACGAACAAACTACAAGTTGCTGCTCGCCTTGGCGTGATTGCACACGACATAGCAGACCCAAAAGCCGAGGAGAAAGCAAGATTTTTTACTATAGCAATTAGTGCTATGTTCAAATTCAAGCAAGAAGAAGAGAAGGGACTCCTTCCTTGACTTAGGTGTGAATTCAAACATTTGAAGGCCGTCCATAGAAGCAGGTGTTCTTAGTGTGTTCTTCACTAGATAATCTAGAATCGCTAGAACTCTGTGTGGAGGTTGAGATCATCGCTATCCACAATAATTGTTCAACAGACGAACAACACATGATTTCAAGTAATAATCTCTACGATAGGTCTCATAGTCACAAGAGTGAATCTGCACTTGAAGGTAAGTTCTACTCACATAAACCCATTTAAAACCTCAATTACGAACGTCGTACAGCGCTGTAATGGAACGGAGTTACAAGTTCTAAAAACCGAGCCGGCCCCGTGAATTTCATTTAGCCAGCTTATGGTCTATATCTTTATCGTAAGTGGGAGAAAGTTTGTGTGAGAGCCGATCACATAAAAGCTTACTGAGGAAACATCTGAAGCTGACAGAGCGCAGAACTACAATCCTCGAATTATACGGAGAAGCAGAAGGTTGTTATTAAATAATAAGGGGGGCAGCCAGTTAGCTCCCGACCCGAGAATACATCTCAGATTCTCGATATGATTTTCCTGGTCTAGAGCGCACTGTCTGAGGAGTTGCTTCGTAGCTTCCGCGAATTCCCACACCCACAGATTTACAAAAACCCAAAATTAACCTATAGGTCATCTGATCACCTTTAAGTACTACTCTGCCGCCTGTTCCGTCCGACCCCGTGGAAAACCTGCTTCTTAACATATGCAGGCTCCCTTTCTCACTAGCTAGCGTTCTATGTATATACTGTACTTCGCACATAGGCGGCTGAATCTCAGCTTGAGCTGCTTATTTCTCTCAAGTTAGGCTTATGACCCCGTGTTGGGCTAACTGCTGTCCAACTGTAACCAAGCCCGGCGCGGCGAGACAACTTCCACCACTTTTAGCTCATCATTTATAAATAACGGGTGACAATCGCTGCATTTTTGCTCATCCTATTCGGGACCTGGTAGTAAACTGCAGACAGTTGGAGAGCGAGTTAGTAACGAGCTTAAACTTTGACCCACCTCATGAGTTGACCTACAATTTATTAGAATCAGGACGGGTAAAAAGAAGAGAGTTCATTCCGTTGAGAATGGATTGGAATGTACCCGGCTGTTCATTTGTAGTCTGGAGCAATTGAAAGCGTCTTCACGAGAAGAATCGATCCAATTGTTCAAAGAACCGAACCAACAGGCTGCACAACCAATTACACCAGTGAGAAGCAGCCACGCACTATTGCGATGGAACATTGAATAAGACGGGAAAATTTCAAAATCTAGTTCACAACTTCAGTACCCTTCAAAGATTTCGAGCGTCTACATGTTGTTTAACTGACCAACATGTACACATCGCTCAGCAGGATGACGGTATGTGTATTTTGCTTACCTGGATTCACAGCCGAAGACCGTAGAGGGTCCACTGACGGTGGCATACTTTCTATTGCAACTGCAGTCACAGAGAAATAGCCTTCAAGTGTTAGAGACAAGATTGAGAAGTATCAGCTTATGGTATAGCATTACCTCCGCAAGGTAGTTGAAAGCTGAGGCAGTTGAGAACGATCAGCTACCATACCACTTCAACACACGCTCTTGATCTCTGCGGAATAAATACATACTAATCGCATACGCAGATGGTGGAAGCCATGGAGGAGGGGAACTCACGTGCACTGCCTGTGGCAACCGCACTTTGGGCAGCACCCGCATCCATTGCCGCAAGACATCTTCGCTAAGTGCGCTTGAGGAAGCTTAGTAGCACTGGGGAAGGGTCACACGACTTTCTCTATAATCTCCCCTGTACGGGTTAGGCCTTCTCCAATAACAAACAGATCGAAGGGACTCAACAAGACGCTCAAGAAAGACAGAAGCAGTCGGGGCTCTGGACCACCACCGCTGAAATCCCAAGTGCGCCTCACTAGATGCGCGAGCGCTGCTGCTACTATTACTACTGCTATTAATTCAAGTAGTCGACTTGATGAACTTCGGAGGAAGTGTTGACAGCTCGAATCTTCACCAAAACTTGCGGCAGAATGTTTCACGCCTTTGTAACTTTCCTCTCTATGGTGGTCCAATTAATCCCAGAGAATCTCAACTGTGGGCTGGATCTCAGGACGGCTTTCTCTCCCACTCTCGAGCCTCCTCAGACCGGTAGACACCTCAATCTTACTTTCGATTCAGCTCAGCAGTACCGACTCAAACGACAGATGAATGCGTGAACGGCCCTGCACTAGCTGAAGTTGATAATGGGATGGTGCTGTTGATGCAGAACAAGTGTTCTTCTTCCTTCCTTTGATTGCTGTAGTGTTACTGCTGTTTATGTCTTCGGGCAGCCTTCCTTCTTATTCTCCTCCATTGTCGCCCTTTTTCCAGGAGACAGTCGAACGTCAAACTTTCACCCGTCGCGGTTGTGTCGTGTCGGATGGCAGACTATAGGCCACAGCTACCCTCAACATCTCCCACGCGGCGCAGGTCCAAGACACACGGTGTCACGCTTCTTAACAGCCCTCTCACCCTCACTTACCGCCGCGTCAACCTCCCCCAGTTCTCCCCCAACTCGTTTCTAGACAACTCCCTACCTGTTATTCCGTTGTTGTCACCTCCCAAGGATCGTCGTGAACCGGGTAACGTTTACGGAGCGCCGTCGTGTGCTGAGGGGAATGGAGACATTTTATATGACATTCAGATGGATCCGCAGAACACCAGTCTTCGGGACAGGAGTCAAAGAGAATGGATGGAGTCACGTGACGGAAAGAGATCCGGGATGGATGTGCGTGATTATGATGGGGCACCACTGATTCGTTCGCCTCTGGGGGAGGCCATGGGAAGAGGATGTTGGTTCTAACCTAAATCCGCCTACCGTAGGAGAAGTTTGAACGGAGAATGAGGACACAATGTGCCAAACAAGTTAGATGCGACCGTCTATGATTAGATGCTCTACGTACTTGCATGTTCCCCATTACGTTCACATGCATGACATAGGTTGTGACGGAGATTGACCTAGTTCGTTCACCATTCGGTTATATGACGTATTCAGGTCACTGAAGAGCTGATTGTCTTCACCGATCTCATAACATACTAAGACGAGGTATCTTGGTATTTCTAGGCTTCAAGCTGCCAGTATACTATGTGAAGAAGAGTTTCGCGAATGCAGTATCAGGTTGAAACCAATCTATACAATATTAAAGTTGAGTGTTTAGCGTATACCGGTGATCTCCAATTTCATACAAACTGTAAACAAAGCTACACGCGTAGGATGAAAAGAAGGATGGGAAGACCCATGAAGCCGTACAAGGGTTTCTTACAATCTCATCTTCAGTTCCACGGGAAGAAAATCTATATTATCTATCGAAGACGGTCTACACTAGTATTCAGTTTAGTGGATTTGATCACTTATTTTATTTTAAAGGATTTTCAGGATATAAAAGAGGGATTAGAGAATGTAACATACCTGTTATTTGTCAGCGGACTCAAGATAGAAGTTTCTACAATAGACGATGGACATCTAACACGGAGACAAGTTAAAGTAAGGAAAACTACCATATATTCCCTAATTTCTCCCTGATAATCTGATTTTGTGGATCAATAGGAAAGATAGAAGGAAGGGAAAAGGTGGTATCAAATTCACTAGCCATGAATATCTTGAATGTATGTACCCATATTAGCAATCTGATTTCTGATGTTACGACTTTTAAACAATATTTGGAATAAATACAAGTTCTCTCGATTTTCTCACCTTCACCAAGATCTTAGAATATTGTGAAAATCACTTTGAAATAGAGTTGGCCTTGTGAAAAGACAAGACAGGTTCTGGTAAGTAAAGACTGATAAGAGGTATTGTCTGGCTTAGGGACTTGTTGATGGTTAGCACATATACAAAACAGATTAGGAATTATTCTAAGCAACTATAAAAGGCTCCACATCGTTGTCCTGTGGAAATCTTTGCCTGAATGACATTGCAATCAAAGGTCCTATGGATCAAATATGTCCCATTGTAGAGTTCATTTGCAATATCGTAATTGAGTAGATAAGTGATGAGAGCACCAAGTTTGAGACTAAGTTTGTGTGGAGGTAAGCCAGGAAGTAATAGTTAACTAAAGATTCAGGCTCATATAAATTCATTGTATACGTTGGTAAGGAGTCAAATCCCTTGTGCGTTACTATATTTCATAGGAAGATTTGAAATTGGTGTATTATTGACGGTGACCATATAGTTGGTTTTTGTAGTGAGAATTGCCCGTAACAAATTGTAATCCACATTAAAAGCATCCCTTGGATATCAAGGAAGACAGGAAAAATAAAAGAGCGCAAGGAAGCATCCTTATTATTGTCCAATCATCTAGATACTTAGCAATGGTTTAGCACCATCTCCAACGTGCAGGAGGAAATCTTTAGAAGCACTGACTTCTTGTTCCTACTCTTATATGTGTATGTGGTTTGTGAATGAAAAACTCGGATGGATCTATAGAGCAAACTCTTAATGAGCAAACTGTTGATGATCAACACAAGACTATCACATGAAATGATTGGTAGGACTTGGCAAAATAGAAGGTTTGAGCTCCTAAGATCTTGTTGAAGGCATTGATAACATAGTGGTGTATTATAGTCGCCTCCTCCTATGTAATGAGCAGCATGGCCGTCCAAAATACTGCCAATATCATAATTTGCATGGTGAAATTGCAAATGGAAGAGTGTGTGGTTTGTCTTCCAAACATGATTCATGCTACTATGCATGAAGATGCCAAGGTTAAAGTGACATTTCCTTATAATTTGATGTAGAGAGAGGTGCTTTATAGAGGAATGTCTTTTTAGAACCTCTAAGATCATCCACAAAAATGTACCAAAGGGAATCTTTTGGATGCTTATTGACCACATCAAAGAAGGGTTTTTCTTTCTCTGTTATTCAAGAGAATTATAGAATAAACTTGGGATTATGAAACTTCAACTTCTAACCTCCGACTTCTCTTGTATCAACTTGGAGAGATAAATCATCTCATCAATATCATATTTGAGGTATAGGATGTATAGTTGGTTAAGGATTTTTTATGTAGCTATATCATGTAACGTATACCTCTAAGATTGCATTGATCTATATTGCTTATCCAAAAAGCCTGATGCATGTAATTTTTAGAGATTTCTTCAAAGTGAAAATCTAAAGAAGTTAGAAGATTTGTTGTTTTAGAAATATTAGGATTTCCACAAAAGCTAGCATAATATAGGTGATATTGGTATTAGACTTGCTTTGGTCATATAATGTAGTTGATATTCTCATTAGACTTGCTTTGGGTATATATTTCTAATTGTGGTTATCCTCCTTGGGAGATTATAATGTTGAGTGGATTAAGCCACTATGGGATATAACACCTCAAATGATTTTGGATAAATTTGGAAAAAATATAGCCAAAGCTAATACTTGTTTCTTTGGTTTGATTGGATGACATACATGCATCCAATGACATTGATTTGCTTCTAAGGTGCTTGGAATTTTCTTGTAGTATTCCCATGTAATATTATTGGAATTTAAAACATGCTTATTTTCTGATATCAACACCAGCAGTAATATTTATCCAAATTTGGTGAGAATTTGGTGAGAATCATCCTCTATAAATCTTGATTATTGAGAATCTTAGCCAGATCTGTATTGTAAGCAAATTAGATTTGTTAAAGATTTAGTAGATGAAGGTGAAAGATTATATGGTTAGGTTTATCCATTGCCAATTGAATTCAGAGATCTCCCCAATATCTTTTAGCATACTTTAGACAAGATACTCAAATTATATTAATATAGTTAGAAATATCATTACATACACCATTAAAGGCTATTCGCAATCTCAACTTGATTCTTTCTTTTGTAGATATAGTTGTAGAGGTATTTAATAATCCTTCCTGAAGCATGTTTGAGCAGATTTGTGAAAAACTTCAATTGATGTGCAATTAACTTCAGAAGAAAGTAAGTAAGGTATATATGAGATAGCATGTTGATTGTTCTAAGGTGACTTTACTACGGCTATTATGTATTCTTTTTCTTGATGACAATAAATCAAGTGAAAATACAAGTCTCATAAGGTTGTTATGACAAACATCTTGGAATACACTTTCTTACAATCTTGTTCTTTTATGCAAGAACAGTTATGTGTGATTGTATAAAACTATAAGAATTATTCTCAATATCAAATAAATATGGCATTAAATGAAAAAGATAGAAGCTCTCATGGTCCAAGTTTCATATGAGTAGCTACCATATGTAGTCTTTGCTCCTTGTATGGATTAGTGATCTTGGTTTAAATAATCCTTTTGTATTATTATAGTGTATAAGACTTATTCTCCTTTAAAAATGATCAAGATATGAGTATTACTAAGATACTTCATTTTTAAAAATAAATTTTAGTAACATTTTTGCAAAAGATGTTATTTTTGAACGTCTTAAAATTTGGAAGGTGTGAGTGCAAGTGGTGTGTAGTAAATCAGGTTTTTGTTGAACCTTTTGACTTAAAAGAAGGTCTTCATTGATCTTAGGCCAATTTGAACTGCAACTTATTGTATCAAGCTTCTAATGATGAAATATGATGATTATTTCATCTTGATATAGCTAATATTTGTTACATTGGACTTAAAAGAAGAAGCTAAAATGAATCCTTTCAATGTTAGCTTTTTCTTTAGAGTCCGCTTGCATAAATTCAATAAGGCCTTGATAGACATTTGCACAAAGGTCCGTCTAGTTATCATTGATCGTTGAGTTATTCAGTTTACATCTTCTATCTTCATGTAGTTTTTGATGTTATATTGTTGGAATAAGTGATCACCACTGATGGAAATTCTACATATATGGATATAATACAAATAATAATTCTTTTTCAAAACCTTTTGATTGGAACTGACATATTTCATGCTTGGGTGCAAGCCTTTATTCACAAAGAGTGAAGAAGAAAGGGTATTGAATGGAGCCCAACTTGGCATTTAATTTCAAAATTAGCAAGAATCTTTGTGCTCTTGAATAAACAATGATGTATATTATTTTTCAATCATCAACTCATAAAATTTTGACTCAGTAAGAAAACAAAGTACTTGGAAACGCTCTTATTGATTATACTATATCCCATTAAGATTTGGTCCATTCTTGGATAATTGAAATGGAATGGAAGTGGAGAACATATAAATTTGAAGTATTGAGAAATTGCAACAACGCTTGGATAGTGTCCTTCCATAGCATTGATATGATATAAAGGCAGTTGACTACTTTATTCTTGGCTTAGTAGACATAAAGTTAGGTGTACTTAAATGTCACTTCTCATTTGAGCATGCAATTTCTGATCTTATGATATATTCTTTGTGGATTTGAAAAGAGTAAAGTATGAAACAAATGTGAATTTAAAATGCAAAAGAATGATTTTATATTTTCTTCTATCTCATAATATTCATTGAATAACTCATCTTGGAAATGAAGGTAAATGGAGAGTTTTATATTCTTGAAAAATCCTCGCTCCAATCTTGTACAAAGGAAGAAGCAGGTTATACAAGGACCACTTTCCTTTTGGCGCCTTGCACATTTCTTAGGGTATCATTGTATAGCTTTCATTAGAGAAACTACACACAATTGAAAGAGTGAGATAACATGGAGTAATTTCAAGCATTTTTTAAAATTTTTATAATTGCTTTTGTTTCTCTTGCAAGACAATTTCATACTATGTTTTGTTCTCTTTGCAAAAGAATGGGGTGCCTAACTATGGAGGTTTTTAATTGAAGGTTTAATCTTAATTTGTCATTAGTGGCTTGCACTTAGTTGTATTCCAAATTGCTTAAATACTTCTACTTTGGTTCATAGTCTTCCTTCTACTACTAGGTAGGAAAGGGAAACTTAACTTGCTATTGCAATATGTCCTCTTGGTTTCAGGTCATCACATTATTACAAAGTAGTATTACCAAGGAGAAATATACAACATGCCTAAATAAAGGAAACCCAAGCACAATGCATGCACATTAATTGAAACCCAATGGACATACAGTCAAGCATGTGAAGAATGGAGCAAAAATTAGCAACATAAACATAACTCTTCATTTTCTAGTACACAGGGGCTTCCACCCAAGAATTTCTTTTAACCTATGCTCCAAAGAGGATAAATTTTCATTTTTTCATGGTATGTTACTAGAGAAATAAGCTTGAGGTTTGGCCCAAGATAATTTTTTCCAATATTGCTCCAAGTTAAACTTTCTAAGACTCATTTGATATCATGTGAGATGATGTTTCTTATGATATATAATATTTATTGATTTGACCACTATAGCTCCATTGATAATTGCTTGAACTTGGTCTGATTTTTGGTGGTTCAAACCCCTAATTACAAATCCATTCATGATTCTTGCCAAATTTTTGCTAGAGTCTTGGCTCAAGGGTATAGTTAAGCTTGAAGAACTCTCCAACATGTTATCTCTCCTTCAACCATGACTTCAAATGTGATTGTTACAATCAATTATAGTTGTAGATGAAAAAGATATTTGTGTGCTTACTATTGGTGTTAACAAAGTTTGATATATTAGCTCTCATTGCCTATATATCCTAACACAACAAAACTTTAGAAGATCGTTGGTTATGTACTTTTGTAAATCTCTATGAAGTTTGGTATTAAAAATTTTAATGATTCTCTAGATATGGATTAACTCCAAAGCCAGACTAACATTTGAGCTCTACAAACCTAGGTATACATTATCCAAGACCTTGATTTCTCTTTTAGAGTATATCAGACCAAAATTTTCATAGATGTGAAAGGCAAAGCCACCAACAATGTTGCAGAGATTCACAAGTTACTTCACACTAAAACTTGAGATGTGATCAAAACCTCCCAACTTAATCATAATATTCACTCGGATACCTTGGTTTTAAGTGTTCCAACTTCAATTGATCATTTTAGATTTGAAGCCAATGCAAAAGAAAAATTTCTTGGGTGCAACATAACCCAAATTTTCTATTCTCTCAATCCAATTGACTGAAAATCAAAAGCTTTTCTTAAACTCTCAAAATTCTCTAATAGTGTTTGCTTTGGTATAAATTGGACCGCCTTGTTTTAAGTGATCAAATCTCAATCCTTAGCTCCTTAAATCTTGCATTCCAAAAGTTCCTCATTCTAATTGTCTTTTCCCACTCCAAAGGTAGTACTCTGTCCACTAATGCTCCTTTCAAACTCTCCAAAATGTCTCAAACCTTCAACTCAACTTGGGTGGACACTAATTCTTGTACATTGGACTCTTTGTAACTCTTCCTTTTGACAGATGAACCCCAAAATCCATCTCCCAAACCTTAAGAAATATTTTTTGTCCCTCTCTTTCCAAAAAAGAATATAAATAGTTAAATCCCAAGAAGAGAGGATAATAAGATCCAAGTTATCCATAATTTTCACCATGACCTCAAGATCAAAATGAACTACCATCTAGACCCCAAAATTGATTAAGTTGCATAAACTAGGGTTTAAAGTGAAAAATATTTTAGAGAACTAAATCAAGCACAGAATATCTCTTCGGTCAAACTTTCTACTCAAATGCTCTAGCTTTCACACTATATTACTACTCAAGAGTCACAATACTAAAACTACTCTTCTCTACTAAACCTTCATCACTTATATACATTAATGTTTTGGATGAGGACAAATGCATAATCTTTACCGTCAATCATTAGAATGTTCACATGACAATTCTTTACATAGAATCCTTTATAGATTGTTCATATGCAATTCTTTACATAGAATCCTTTACACAGTGTATTATAACACTACATAAATAAATAATCACAGAATATTATAATCTCACTCGCTAGGCAAGCCACAACAGGAGAGTGTATTTAAACTCATCTAGCTTTCTTGGCTTGTTAACCTTGCTTGAGGTATGGACTTGGGCTTTATTGTTATGATACCATTAGGCTAGTGCAGTATTTAGAGCGTTAATTGTCACATAGCTCGCAGCGGACTTGTTCATATGGCTTCCAAGGTCATGTGTTACTTTGATGCGTAATCTCTAGCTCTATCACTACAATACCATTGGACACGGGCAGCATATCGAACATCAATTATCAAATGGACAACACGGTGAAGCATAGGAAGGCTGTTTAAAAGTGTTACGAAGAGAACAACGGAGGAATGATGGAGAAGGACAAAAGGAGATGCGGGGGCGGATTGATAGGCCAATATAGTAACTACTGAGACAATGAACCACGGCAGTTAACCAATTTGCATCACAGAACAACCTCCGACAACCCCCGCTTAGAATATTATGTAACATAGGTAACATAGATACTCTGAAAGTTGAAATATCCATTTAGCTAGAAGTCCAGGGGCCTTCAGAACCTTATTATGGACCTTCAGAACTTCAAGAATGAAACTTTCGGCGTGAAGGGCAAAATCACGCGACTGAAAGGCAAAGTGACGCGAGTTGGGAACACTACAAAAAAATGCAACACTTCCCTCTTCGACACGTGGAGCACCGCAATTCACCAGACAGCGTGTACGAGAAAAGCTGAGAATAATCAGAGAAAGAAAGAAGGGAATAACAAACAGTAATGGTGAAAGCGAAAGGTAATCTGTGCTCAGGTGGACAAAAATCGATGCTCGACAAGTCAGCTCCAAGTCGAATTGTGTGGTGTGCAGGTCACGCGGATCCACACTTTACCTTGTGGACATCGCGTGCAGTTCGTGCTAGGCACGCGCGAGGGGCGTGAGGGAGCAAGAATGGTGCACGTCTTCTGCCCAATGAGAGAAGAGCTATTCGCCCCTGTGGAGTCGGTCGGAACTATAGTCTCGCCAGGCTGGAGGACAATCTTTGTCGTGTGTTTCCCGCATGCCGTCATATGACTTCTCGTGTCGGAAAGGGAGCTCCACGAGAAGAGCCCTCAGCCGCCGGTTCCCGTTTTCCTCCACAAGCTCATGATCCGTCGGCCAGGAATCCGTTATTTAAAATCCTATCCTCCCCTCCTTCTTCGTCTCCCTCGGCGGCGGCTCCACTGTAAATGGACGGCTCGGCCCAATTCTTCGAGAGATTCAGTTGACCCGTCCCGTTTTTATAGACCTCTCTCTTCTCGTGAACTTCTATTGGTTCGATCCATTCATCGCTTCGAGGCGTGGGGAGGAACCTTTTAAGTTATCCATACCCTTATAAATGTTGACTCGAGTGCTAAGCTTTAGCCACATCAGAGGGTTGGTTCGAAGGGGAAGCAACAGGCAGACCAGTGCGATTATATTTCGAATCAGGACCGGATCGGCTTCAACATACTCGGATCGTGGAGTTGGTAGAAGAGTTGTTGCCGTAGAATTCCGTCTCCCTGCGTACGTTGGTACTGACAGTTTGTGTAGGAAAATGGACTATTGCTTGTACTCACGGCTATTGTTGATGTCGTCGGTGATTGCTAGACGGTTTAACAAAATATGCTCTCCTCTAAGGTTTTGCACTTGTTACAACCTGATGGAAAATTCGACGTTGCGATACAGTAATCTAAGGTTACCAAGGGTTGACAGCGGCATCTTGTTTCAAGTTGACTTCCAGGTTGAAGAGGTTGACCGTGGGGGGTGTTTGGTGTCACATAATGGGGCTCCACGGAGACTAAGACGAGTTTGTAGTACACAAGCTTAACACAACGTCATGGAAATGCAACGGTACTACGTAGATGCTAAACAGTGGGTTGGTTCCGGGGTTCAAGTAGGATGCACGAATTTTTCACTTTTCTCCTTGTAATTCTACCAGCTCCATGTCCTGGCCAGAGCTTTATAAGTACTTAGTTCCCTGTACTGTACCAGCGAGAGTCCAGTAGTTCGTGCTCTCTGATCATAACAATATGCGTTAGACTAGATCATAATATGATTCCCATTTGACTTCAGTCCTAACACATAACCATTTTTGTATTGCTGCATTGAGATTAGAGGAGTTGCGGCGTATTGAGTTCGAGACCTCAGGCAGCACAATCATGCTCGTCAGTTTGCCAAGAAATGGATGCCCCGGTGGGGTGGAGTGGAGAAGGATATCTATAATTTCTCCATTGTATAATATTTGTTGTCGATTGAACAGTTCAAAAAATTGATAGAGGAATAAATAAATATTTAAATTAATTATTTGAAAATAAAAATTAATTTATTTAAAATATTTAACTTATAAATAAATTTATTGTTAATTTATATTAATACATATTGTATTTTATTTTAATTATTATTATTACTATAATATTTCAAATAATGAATATCTTATAATTATTTATCACATAAATTTAAAAATTTACATTGTCACGTAACGTGGAATTGTAATATTCCAAGTTAATTACATATCGATTCACATCTTCTTAATGTAATGAACCTTCCTTTGACTGTTCTGAACCTGTACTTGAGGGTGGGAACGATTTGTCATATTGTTAACTTTTGTAATGCAACTCGCCTTGTTTCAGAACAACAGATGCGGTACTGCTAGCGACACCTGGATACAAAGGAGCAAACTGGTGATCTCATAACAAAGTGCTGCAAACTACATTTGGATAAGAGAGAACAAACTAGTTATCTCATAACAACCCGGTGAGATGTTGGTGTACAGACAATTTCAAGAGCTGAAACGTTTACTTCCAACAGCTTTTTCTGCTGCGTAATGCATTTTGATGAATTGTGGATATTGTGTCACTCTCTTATCTATATATTTAATATATATTGAGAATAATATGATTTATCATGGTTTTTAGTTAGAACTTATGTTGATTCAATATTAAAAAATTTTAAATCTATAAGTAAAATGCCAATTTATGATAGGTTTACAATATGTATATATATAATCGCATAAAAAAATATAATTATGAAATTGATTACAATTTTCTATTGATAAATATAAAAATTATATTTTCAAATAATATTTTAATAATAATTTTTTATTATATAAATGAAATTTTGTAAAATTTTATAAGTCGTGTATACGTATGATAATATCTATTTATTAAAATATATATCATATTTATATTTATAAGCTTGAATCAAGAAACAAAACAAATTAGAACAAATATGAAAATCATATATTTTACTTAACAAGTTAATATCTCCAAATAACATAAAATATTTTTTATGCTGGGAAGAAATATTATATGCCGGAAGGGGTAATTCAATATTTCCAAATTATGTAGAATTTTCTGAACAGGGGGCAACAAATTTATGGTCATCTTAGTAATTCATTATATGTTGGGAGGGGCAATTCAATTTCTCCAAATTACATAGAGGTCTTTGGACTCTGGTCAAGAAATATTATATGATCATCTCAGTAACTCAGTGTCCCCAAAAAATATATAATTATTCCGGGCAAGAAATATTATATGTTAGATTCAGTAATTCAATGTCTCCATGGAATTGTCTCCCGTGAATAGCAGGTCGTCTAGATGTTGAAAATAGATAACGATGTATTACTAAAGAGAGACAATAGATAAATTTATATAAAAATTAATTTAAATGGTATATATTAATTATTAAAATTATTAATATATTAATAATAATTAAAATTATTATTTATTCAAAAAAAATTAACTTGTTAAAATTATAATTAATTCTATAATTCAAAAATTATTAATATGCAGTAATATATATGTTTTATTTTATTATGAAGATAAAAAAAACACCATAAGACAAAATTTGTTTGTTTTACCCTGTCGCCTCTTTTAGACCGGAACCAACCTTTTCCTAGAGCGAATAAGACAAATTTAATCATGAGATAATGGGACATGAACTTCATTCCAAGCGCCGTACGTTAGTACATGGTCAATCTCTTGCTATTGCAGGTAGATCCCGCATAAGTTTTACATCGAAACTTTCATGCCAAGTGGAATGTGTGTATCGGGATTCTCGCACTAAACACAGAAGAATAGAGAAGAGGGTGAGGTGTATATTGCAATGCAGACCTTTTCAATCTATTAACATGGGTTACAACGGCTAATAGAAAAGTGAGGACTAAGGAGTAGCAACACGCATTGACTAACAAAGGACTAAGACGTGTGAATCTATGACCTTGGATTACAACGGAGAAATAGAAGAGAGAAAACTGAGGAAAAGCAACACACATGGCCTAACAAGAAAGACCGGAAGGCGCCACTGGAGGCTGAGGCATATGTTGCCATGCTAACCTTGTGGATCATATCGTCGCAGTTCCTGATAAGGTTTAAGAAAGCTAGTACGGCGGGAAGATTTGTGTGATTCAGATCGTTTGTTCGATTTCTATATTTATCTTTGCAGTCTCTGTTCTCAGAAATTTGGTTGATCCATGTCGGCGAGTTTATATAGATTTTACGACGGTTCTGCGATTGTAATGGAAGAATTTTTGTTGTGCACTTTTAGATCTAACCACGACACATAATTTACAGATATACCACTGTAGATTGTTGATGGTGATCTGTTTTTGCTTTTGGCTACGATGGACGTATATTAGACGCACTTGCAAGGAAATAGTCCTTCAGACACAAGATGAAATTTAAGTGGGTGATCAAATCCTTTGATGTGCGTGGATCCTCCTAGATCCATTCTAATTTTAAACAAGGACAATAAAACTGAGGAGAATATAGATGATACCCGGTGAATATTTGTGCAGCACCGGGTCCCAAGCAAGAAGAGAGAAGCTTATGTCTAGAAGGTGTGGATTCTGCAGAGGCAACTCCGTTGTTATTTGGCACTAAGTACACAATTATTTACCATTCTCCATGTAATTCCATGCACCCAACCAATCTAGCAAGATGAAAATGGAGAAGATTTTGCGGTGGATGAGAGTAGATCTCATGCGGTCAATTCCTCACCAGACGAGTATTTGTCACCACACTCCCAAGTATTTAATCCTACCAATCGCATTGCAATTATTTACATTTCATTCTAATCATGTTCCACCATCAATTTTCAAGGAGGAAAATATGTTAGTTTTGAATGAGGAGAATGCACTTGTACATGTTATTGCTCCAAATGAGGAGGCTTTGCAAGATGACGACTTGGGTGTAGGAGATGCAAAGGAGGCGGGTGACAAGGAGCAAGAGGGAAAATCAATGGAGAGAAAAAAGTTTGTGCATGGAAATCAAACCCCATACTCTTGAAATTTTCCAAGATATATCAAATCAGTCAAAAATCCAAAGTCAGTCACTTGAAGCTAAAGAGAGATGTAGGTTTGCTGAAATAGAGGCTGAGCAAGTTTGGAAGATGAAGAAGATGCAAGTGAAAGTAGATGAAATAGAGGTTGAGCAAGCACAAAAGATAGAGAAGATGCAAGTGAGGGTAGAGCTTGAGAAGAAAGTATATTTGGAGAAGATGAGATCAAAAGTTGAATGGTTAAGAGTTAAGAAGAGTAGTTCCAAATCAAAGCGATTGGAATTTGCCCAAGCAAGGAAATTGACCTGATGAAATTAAGAACATTTTGAATATGCTAGGGGTAGTAGATGGCACTCCTAGTAGGACATATGGAAGCTCCATGCATGACCAAAAATTTCTAGTGCAAAATTACTTCCCTCCATTGGACCCCAAATCTTGAGTGCTAGATGACTCCTTCATCCCATCAGATTTAAATGATATCAATTGCAGTTTTGGTTTTTGATTCCAAATTAAGAATACTTGTACAAGTTTTTTTATGACCTGAATAGGAATGCTTAGTTGCACCAAGTTTCAAGAGGAAAAAGTTTGTAAGTCACCCTTTTGATGGCCCAAATAAGATATATGTTCTTTTTGGTCTAAATAAGATATATGTTCTTTTTGGTCTAAATAAGATATATGCATATGTTTCAACTTAGTGCTTACACAAAAAAATTTATCTCACTATTTACATCTATTGTGTTTATGCCATTGTTCTCATTTTGTTTTTCACAACTATTAATATTTGTATACACTATTTACAACTAATGAGATGTGTTAAACTCTATTACTGCTATGCAATGTGTAATATGGATATTACACATTACTAGATGTGGAATATGGAACAAAACACAATGCCTTGGGCTCCATTGAGATACACCGGATGAGAGAAGATTTGGATAAGGTTTTGTTGTGTTTTGGCTAAGTTTGGATGGTTTCATTGGGGATTCATTCAGGTTGGTTTTCATTTTGATCTAGGTTCATTTGGTGGGCTTTGTTTGGGTCAAGGTGCTATGTTGTGAAGGTTCATTTGAGTTGGAGTGCATTCTACTAAAGGTTTTTTTGGAGCATAGAGGTTTGGAGGTTCATTCAAAAGCATTGGATTTCAATAGGGGTTTTTTTTTTGGGAGTGTTTGAAAGCATAAGATTTCCAATGGGGTTTAAGAGTAAAATCAAGGTTCAAGGATGGTTGTTTAGTATTTCCATTATATAATGGCATTCTAAACCATGTATACATCACATCCACCATTGATACATATACATTCCACTACAAGGTAAGATGATGAGTTATGCTTTTATTATATGTTATATACATAAAATATATTAGCAAATTTCAAAGAGGTCTTTCAAGGTGTCTATAAAAGTGAGGGTAAAATGAAAGTTCAAGGATGGTTATTTAGGATCTCTATTATATATATACATTCCACTTCCATCATGTAAGATGTTGAGTTATGTATTATATTATATGTTATATACACTAATTATGATAGCAAATTTCAAAGAGGTCATACAAGATGAGTATACATGTGAGAGTAAAATGAAAGTTCAAGGATGGTTTTTAGGTTCTCAATTATTTATTGGAATTCCACCATGTATACATTCCACCACTAGGTAAGATGTTGAGTTATTTGTTTTATTTGTTATGTTGTATATATTAATTATATTAGCAAATTTCAAAGAGGTCTGTCAAGTTGTATATAGATGTGAGAGTAAAATGAAAGTTCACGGATGGTTGTTAATAATCTTCATTATATATATATACACCACCTGGTAACTTAGATATACAATGTATGGTTTAAATATTTGGTGAGATCTACAATGTTTAACATATAAATTCAAGATATGAGAATGGATCCTTATGTGTAGTACACAATTCATTTTAGTATTATACCATATTTCTATTCTACATGCAATATATAGTATAAAATCATGAAATATATATACTTTAGAATACATAAATATATAAGTACAAAAATAATGAGAAATGCAAGAGGATATAAATGTATCATACATAAATATAAAATATGAAAAAATAATTATAAATGCAAGAAGATGTAAATATGTAGAAGGATCACCACACTAAATGTGATAGAATCATATCACAAGCTATCATGTCTCCTAGCATAGCCGAGTCCACTCATGCTAGTGCCTCATCCAATCGCCTCTAACGGCGGGTATGGCAAAATACCAAACTATATGTCCACATCCAATCCCACTCAAAATAGCACATAAAAAGGTCCATAAAGGACATTGCAAGACTATCATATGGATCTACATGATACTCTATAAGAAAACTTGAAGTCCACATCTCCATCAAAAGCTGCGCATGTATCTACTGCAAATCTATCTTATGGAGCTCTCAAGTGGTCCCTTACTAAAGTAGGGGAGTGTCTTCTACCTATCAAGAAAGGAGTAAATGGAGGTGGATGGATAATATTATGGAGATGGTTACTTCAATAAGGAAGGGATGCAATATGAACTATCAAATGACACATAGTGATAAGCCTAGGATGGTAAATACACTATATGGTCTATGTATGAAACCTTTCCTTGTGTCCAAGGAACCATCCTCACCATCAAGCAAGGTCATAAGGTGCTCCCTTGTGTGGAATCCCAAAGGAAGAGACCTCTCATCCTATATGCACTAGAGGAGGTGCTCACATTATGCCCTTGTGTTATTGGTCCAAATGATAATCTCAAACCATGCACAACAGTACTCTACAAACTCTCTAACTCTAACCTCTGCTATATATGCAAATATACTCCTGCCTCAAAAAGGAAGCTCTCCACTAAGTGTACAGAAGACTATTATATTACTTAATATCTACAAGACAACCGACATCCAAAACTAGGATCTGCGTCCTCCTCTCATGAGCATACACTATGTGAGGAATGAACTATCTCTTACCTACAGATACGCAAGTCTCCAAATCTCACTCTCTATTGTCATCCTCCTCACCTCAAACCACTCTATCTCCTCACCTGGATATGCAAAGTAGGTATGCAAGATCATGTGAGGAATGTGGTCTCCAAGCTATAATATTCATATCTCGCTCAATCACCCTAGGCTCTCTGGTAGGCTCTCCATGTATATGTGGCTCAATCTAGGATTGCATCTCTACATCAATAGGTTGAGCCTTATTCTCTTTATGGTTGGTCTGAGTATGGTGAGTGACACTCTTTATGTAATCAGTCTGAGTTTGCACACCTACTTGAATGTCAATACCCTTAGACTCCATGTAAGCTCTTTGAGACTCTTCTAACAATCCCATAGTAATATTAAAATCTCTCCAATAAAACTTCTCACCAAGCCAAGCATCCTCAGCACTAACACGTCTCTCTTCCATGACATTATCCAACTTGCATATCATCAATACATGTGCACTCTCTTGGGTCCTAAATTGACCCCCGCTAAGCTAGATCTGTCTCTCTCCCTCTCTTTCTTTCTTTCTCTCTCTTTCTCATTCCCTCCCCAATATGTTGGAATTCCTCATATGAAGCTCAATCTCCACTGATGGGCTACTATCCTCACATCTTGGCCAGACAATGGGTAACTACAATATATCATTACTTCTTCTCATAACATAGGTACTTAGTCAGACTATCTTTTGAGGTTATGATAGGACCTTAGTCTCAATACATATGGTTTGAGGTTTGAGGCAATTTATACTAAAAGGCACTAGGGTGACCAAATTAACAAAGAACAATACTAAAAAGCACCATGGTGATCAAATGAACTAACATCAATACTAGACTATAAAAGGCACCTAAGTGAAAAAATGAACTAAAAACAATACTAATTCTTGACAAAATGAACAAAAATTATAACATAGGTGAACAAGTATAAATAAACATGTGGTAGCACTCTTTGCATAACATGAACTACAGGCAATTTCTATATGAACTAGTATAAATAAACCTATAGTAGCACTCTCTACACAACACTTGTTGCACAATGTGAACTTTAAGCAATTTCAACATGCACAAAATGAACCCTATGCAAATTTGTACTAAAACCCAAAGCAATTTCTAATCATTCTATACTAAGAGGCACCAGGGTGACAAAAGCTATACTAAACTGATAGTTAGTAAATTAACTTCTTGGGAGGAGGTTTGTTTGGACCCTTGACATGGGAAGTGGGTTTGTCTAGATCCTCTTCCTAGGCAACGGTTTGTTTAGGACCTCCTTCTTGGAAATGGAGTTCATTAAGAACCCTTGACACATATTAGGGGTTTTTTTTGCAACTCCTTTCACAAGAAAGGTTCATCCAAAATCTCCTTCTTTGCAAGGAGGTTTGTCTAGCACCTCTTTCCGAGAAAGGGGTTGTTTGCAACCCTTTTTATAGGAAGGTGGTTCATCCAAAGCCTCCTTCTTGGGAGGGGTTTCATCTAGGACTCTTTCCTTGGAAGAGGTATTCCCTTCTTAGGAAGGAGGGGGTTTGTCCAAGAAGGAACTCCTTCCTATGAAGGAAGGTTTGTTCAAAACCTCTTTTACAAGAAGGAGATTCATCCGAAACTTACTTCCTAGGAGGGAATTCAACAGGGATTCCTTCCTAGGAGTGAGTTTATCCAAGACTCCTTCTTATGAAGGAGAGTTTGTTTGAAACCCCTTTTACAAGAAGTAAGTTTGTCCCAAACAAACTTCTTGGGAGGGGGTTTGCCCAAGAGAGGGTTTGTCTTGGAGAGAGGGTTCATCATGGGGAGAGAAGGAGGTTCAAAACCCTAATCAAGGAACATGGTCTTTCAAGGATATCAAGGGTCATTTTAGGAGTCATTGATGGAGTTAAAAATAAGGGATTGTTTCAAGGTTTGTTGGAATGGGATAGGGTCTTGGGTTTAAGGTTTGGAGCCGGGGCCAAGATGGCGGTCAAGATGGAACAAGGATGAAAATTCAGAAAAAAAAGAACAGACAATCCAAAAAAAGGAGCATTTGCAACCCATGCCTTCAATTAGAAATTGCAAAGATAAAGCTAAAATTGAAGAACTTGAAAGGACCACAATAATTGCAGAAAAATAAATTCAAAAATAGAGAAATTACAAAACAAAAATTGTAGAAATTTTCAGAGACTTTCATTTGGTGCATGCATTCTATCCAAACAGCAACTTCAAGCTTGAGTGCATCAAGGTCTGTAACATCCATCTATACATGTATGTGCTATCCTGATATTTAGTTTGATATTATAAATATGTGAGAGTTTTATTTATATAGAGATAAATATGATTCTACATTAGTCATGATTACCTAAAGTTAGTCATAGCTAAAATAGAGGTGGCCATACTTTAGAGGAAGTAGAAAAGATGAGTACTACTATTTTGGATTCTAGTGTATTGACTTGGTATTATTCATAGGGGTTTGGCTTGGAGGAAAGAGTTGAGAACTCTTGGACCCACAAACCTTTTTGTTTCACATTCTTCCATAGTCCGAAGATAGCCCATCTGAAGGAATCCTTGACTTAGTGGTTTGGTCAAGATAAGATCATATGATTAGTGGAATATTCCCATGAACATGGATATTCCTTTATATTTTTGACTTTATTTGACTTTTAGCTTAGTAACTTAAGTAACTGCAGTAATTAGTAACTTTGGTACGTAACTATTTCACAAGTATATAAACTAGAGGTGAGGAAGTACTCATCATCCTTTCATTTGCACCTATATCTCTCTCATTGAGTTCTCTAATGAGCAATGTCTTGAGTCTTGGAGTGTTAGCCTTGGATGAGTATGATGGAGTTGGAGTTCTTTGCCTTCTAAGTCCATGGTGCGCTACCATAATAGCCATTAGAGATTCATCCTGAGTGAGAAACAAGCCAGCTCACATTTTTGGTTCCATTGCCGGGACCTTTCTAGGAGACAAGATAATGTTCAATATACAATTCTATATAAGACAAAAGGAGGCTATGAGGGCACACTTGGAGTGAACATTAGGGGAGGAGAGTGCTAAACTTATGTTCAAAAACTTAGATCTATTTGTATACACTATAGTTCATTATTATATCTTTGAGATGATTTTATAAATCTTACACATGAGAGGATTTAGAGAGATTGTGTGAGGTGGATTGTAGATGTTGAGGATTATAGTGATTTTGGGCAAAGTCTTAAATTTGAGATCTGGACTTGAAATTCCTACACATGATATCTTGGATTATCCTTCAATTATTATACTTGAAATTATTGTGAGAGCTGGACACATACTAAGCTAGAATTTTTGAAAAATGATAGGGTAAACTACATGCTCTTTGGAAAATCATACAGAGTTTGCCATTTCTTCAGTTATCAATGGATTATTTTGAAACTTCCAAGAAACTTAAGTGCTAGTATTTTACCTTTTGGCTTAATATTTAGAGAAAGATCATTCTTGTGCAAAAATTTATGAGTTTTTAAAGTGAGTGGAGTGGTTTTCAGACCAAATCTGAAATATTTATGTTGAATAGAAAGGTGCCAAGGCAAAATGGTTTAATAAAAAGATCTTAAATTCTGCAAGGGAGGATGCCTGAGAGTTCTTATCAATGGGCAAAAATTTCAAAGGACTATGACATACCAATTGACAGAATTTAGTTATATTGTGAAGAAGGATCAGTTCTGTAGAGTTGAGGTCTCATGAGGAGTATGAGAGCAACAAAAGCATGTTTGAGTGTTTGGTCTCATCATAGGAACATGGAAGATCACCAAGAATGGAAATTGAGGCTATGCAAGGTTCCCCAAGGATTTGAGGTAATTATAAGGGTGGATTTGAGGTAAAGAGACTTTAAAATAAAATTTGAAGAGAGTGTTGAGAGGATCCAAAAACCTGAACCACTTGGAGGAAAGAGTGATTCTAAGTGCTTTTCATGTGGAGAGAAGGAACATAAGGCAAGCTCATGTCTATTGACCTTTGAGAGCAAGAGATTGAGGGAAAGGAGTGGCTTCCTTGACTTGCATTTGCATGTTGGACCTTCTTTACCAAGATTGGGAGGGAGAAGATCTAAGACCAAGGAGTTGTGTGAAGTTTGCGGAGTGGAAGGACTTCCAAAAGGACATGAATGTAGTAGAGTAAAAGAAATTTTGGAGACTTTGGTGAAGGATTTGGGAGAGAGTCTTAGTACAGTTACAAAAATACTACCACTTTCATCAACTAGTTCTCAAGATTAGTGATGGAGATAATCTTTCAACTTATGGATAAACTATCCATGAGAGTTTAATATGCACTTTAAGATTTGATGTTGCTATAGAAATCTTGGAGCAACCTGAACCTTTTGTATTCCCTAGGGTGGATTATTCTCAAATATTGCTAGTCATGTACATACTCTATTAGTTATAGAGTGACAGAAAAAATTGAAAGAAAAGAGAAAGATAACAAGGGACTAAGGTGGAGAAACTTCCGGTTTTCTTTGGCAAGGATGGAGAAGATATGGAGGCCTTGGTGAGAGACTTCAAGAGAGCTTGCATAAGAAACAATGAGAGGAGGAAGAATGAGTGGGCTTCATTATTACTAGACTTCTTTGAAGATGCAACACTTACACGGTATGAGTTAGAATATCAAAAGAGAGAGAGAGAGGAGAGATAGGCAAGAAGAGTCTTGGGAGAGTTTGACTTCAACTCTCATTGAGAATTTTCTTCTAGATGAGATTTATAAGAGATTGATGATTGAGGTTACCTTTCTCAAACAAGGAGATGGAGAGAAAGTGAGAATCTATGTATAAAGAGTGATTAGAGTCCAAATTTTGCATAGTGTTGAGGACGGGTAAGGATGATGTGGAGACTACTATGATTAGCATAAGAGCCATGCTCACCAAGAATTTTTTAGGAGGGTTGAGACCACAAATAAGAAGCAAGGTGAAAAACCTCCCTCCAAGGTTGAAGCTATCAAGATTGCAATTTGTATGGAGGAGAGTATGGAAGGAGATGAGAGCGATTTGGTGGTGAAGGAGGTTGTGCATATCCTATAGCTCAAAGGCTATAAGTATGGTGGAACTTCTGATACTTTGGTGGCAAGGGTTGCACCACAAGTATTATATGCTCTAGTTCTTGCACCTCCACCAAAAGATCCACTTCAAACCATCATAGAACAATTTGAAGATCTCAAGATTAATGTAGTAAACCTATAGGAGAAGAGAGAGGTGGACCAAAATATAAGGAGAGGGCCTAGGAAGTATGGCAGCTATCCATATAAAGGAGGGCAACCAACCAAAAATTTCAATGATAGAATTATTTTGGTTGTGGAGGAAGAGGTCACATCCAAAGGAAGTACCCAAATTCCACTTGCCATGGAGGAAGGGGTTATGAGAGAGCCAATAGAAGGAAAGAAGGAGGTAGTGAAACCCAAGTGGGATAACAAAAGGTAAGGGGATAACATCTATAGATATGATTGAGAGTAAGTATGAGAAGGGAGAGTGCTCAAGCTCCAAGGGTCTTAATTTGGAGCTTTTGGCACAAGAGAAGAAGAGAGCTCATTTTGCAGAGGATGTACACTCTTCTCAAGAATTTCCTCCTAGCAAGGATACTCATATATCTATTAAGATCACTCACTCCTCAGCACCATCAACAACAAAGACTCCAAGGTAGAAGTTGGGGATGAAGGACTTCTTGATCTCAAAGCAACAATGGACATCTAACATCATAATGGGTCAATTGATTACTTTGAACCCTACCTTGAGAAAGGAGCTTAGAGGTGGTTTGAGTTCTACAAAGAGCAAGACGAAGAAGAAGGAAAAAGCTCCAATATCAATGGGGGTGGTGAATGCCAAACCAACACCATGGGAAGCTTGTGAATATGCCTCCAAGATTGATGTGAGAGTGAATGGTCACAACATCAAGGATGCATTTGGAGGATTAACAATCAATGCTATGTCAAAGAGATTAATGAAGAAGTTGGCTATGATACCCTCTAGACCTTCAATATTTATAGTCAGCATAGCAAGCAAGCAACAAGCTATACCAATAGAGGTGATGGATAAGGTGGTAGATTCAGTTATGGGAGTTCGAAATCTCATGACTTTCCAAGTCTTGAAGAATTCAAGCTATGATTTGCTTCTTGGGAGGCCATGGTTGAGAGCAGCACATACAATTGATAAATGACACAAAGGGTACTTGAGGATTGGGCCATCAAACCATAGAGTCAGAATTCCAATCACTAACACCACCAACACTTCACATTCAGATACACCATCTTTTGATTATTGGGAATAAGATTCAAAAGAAGGAGCTTTAGGTGTGGACACTTCCATGGAGGAGGAGACTTCCACAAAGGAGGATGAATTTGAATCTGATTTAGATGTGTATTCCTTGTGTGCTATGGGTTTTTGCACCTAAGCTAGAGGTTTGGAACGACTCAGATAAATCACCATTGACACTTGAGGAGATAAAGAGGAGATTATCTACCCTCAAGTATGGTCCAAATGTTACCAAGGAGGAGAAGGTAATATTTGAGTAGATTTTCCATAATTTCATCCATATGTTTGCTTTTAGTTACAAGGATCAAAAGGAAGTCATCTTGGAGGAGCACAAGATTGAAGTGGAGTCATAGACAAGACCAGTCTGCCAAAAGCAAAATCACATTAGTCCACCAATATCTTTGGTTGTCAAGGAGGAGATTGATAATTTCAAGGAGGCTAGATTTATTTTTCAGGTGTAGAATTCAGAATGGGTGTCAATTTTGATTGTGAAGAAAAAGAATGGCAAGCTTTGGGTATGTGTGGATTACAAGAAGCTCAACATTGTTACTAAGAAAGAATATTACCATTTACCATTCATTGATGAGATCTTGGAGGAGGTTGTAGGTCATGAGAGGTACAATTTTGGAGATGGTTATAATGGGTATCACCAAATCAAGATTGCTCCAAAGCATCAACAACTCACCACATTCACCACACCTTGGGAGACTTATGCTTTCAAGGTCATGCTTTTTGGGCTTTGCAATGCTCCAACCACATTCCAATGGTTCATGAACATGGTGTTTGAACCTTTCATTGGGAAATTTGTGAGAGACTTCATTGATGATTTTTTGTTTATGGAAGCAAGGAGGAGCACTTTGAGCACCTGATCAAGATCTTGCAATGCTTGGTTGAAGCAAATGCATCATTCAACCCAAAGAAGTGCATTTTTGGATGTGAAGAAGGTCTAATTTTGGGGCACATCATCTCCAAGGATGGAATAGTAGATGATCCTAAGAAGGTAAGGAAAATCTTAGACTTCCATTCACTTCAAGCTTGACAAAGTTACGTCAATCCTTGGGGATAGTTGAGTACTATAGGAGGTTCATCTTCTCATTCTCCAACAAGGCTTATGCATTGACCATCTACATGAAGAAGGGTATAGATTACATGGTGAATGTGGAAGACAAGGAGACTCTCAAAGCTTTTGAGGAGCTAAAGCAATCCCTTGTTGTAGCTCCAATTTGTGCTCAACCTGATTAGACTAAGCCTTTCATCCTCTACACTGATGCTTCTAATGTAGCTATAGGATGCACTCTTAGTCAACTAGACCAAATGTGCATGATCATCCAATAGTTTATGCTAGTATGCAGATGGTTTCAGCAGAAAAGAACTACTCTGTCATGGAGAGAGAAGGGTTGGCAGTGATCTTTGGTCTCAAGAAGTTTAGACACTACTTGATTGGAGGGAAAGTAACCATTATCATAAATCACAAGGCTTTGAAGTACATCTTTAACAAGCCTAATGTGGAAGGGAGACTAGCAAGGTGGATGATACTATTGTATGAGTACAACTATATCATTGAGTATAGGCTAGGAGAAGAAACATGCAAATGCAAATTTGTTATCTAGGACCTATGATCATGATGAAGATGAACCAATGGATGATTCCTTCTTGGATGAGGAGCTCATGACAATCTCAATCACTCAAGAGGTTCCAATGGAGTACAAGGAGATTGTGGATTTGTGACAAGAGGTAACTATCCAGAAGGGATGCATGCTAGGGAGAGGAAGGCCCTCACAACAAGATCTAGACCTTACACAATGGTGGAGGATATTCTTTTTCACCAAGGAGTAGATGATCTACTTCAAAGAGTAATGGGTAAGGAAAAGTTTATCCTACTCATAAAAGGAGTTTCATGAAGGCTTAGTGTGTAAGACACTTTGCAAGAAAGGTAACTACTTTCTAAATTCTAGATGCAGGTTACCATTGGAGAGGGATTTTCAAGGATTTTCTTGGTTATTGCAAAACTTGTCATGTTTGTCAAGCTTTTGCTAGAAAGTCTACTTTGACTCCACCACTTAGATCAATTCCATTGCTATTACCTACCTTTTGAGAAGTGGAGAATTGATTTTGTAGGTCCTCTCAATAGAACCCCAAGGAACAATTGGTACATTGTAGTGGTTATTGATGACCTTACCAAGTGGGTTGAGGCTAGACCATTGAGGGACATTATCATTAGGTTTCGATGCCTTTGGAGTTGGTTTTTGATAGAGGAAGAGAGTTTATAGGAAGCATCACTACAGCCATGCTATGGCATTTCTCTATCACACATCAAGTAACTACATCCTATAAGCCAAATTCCAATGGCTTGGCAAAGAGAACCAATCAGACCTTGTGCATGATGTTGGCCAAAGATGCAAAAATAGAGGAGGCTAAACATCAATGAGACAAGAGGATTCATGCAATTTTGTGGGAGTATATGACAACCATGAAGGCTTCCATTGGATATTCTCTATTTTATTTGGTATATGGTATTGATTCTACCTTACCTATTCACTTTGATCTTCCTACCTTCCAAAGCATTCATAGGAGATTGAAGAAAGCACAAGGAGGTGATGCAGAGAAGTCAAGGAAGGATGAACCCATGGAATTGGAGGAGGTAAGAGCAATTGCTATGGTTCGAGTGGAGCAAGCTCAAAGGAAACAAGAGGAGAATTATGATACAAGGCAAGGCAAGAGGAAGGTGGAGCCTTTCAAAGAAGGTGCTTGGGTAATGTTGTTTGATACCATTTGATTCAAGGGAGTGCAAAAGAAGTTTTTGCCTAAGTACTTTGGACCTTTCATAGTGGAGAAGGTGTGGTGAAATTACACCTATGATCTCAAGGAGTTGAGGGGAAGGCACTTTGATACGATTAACCATGATAAGTTGAAGATGTATCATAGAAGATAGAGAAACCTTCACTTTGAGGACAAAGTAAAATCTTAGTCCAAGGGAAATTGTAACACCCATCTATGCATGTATGTACTATTGTGATATTTAGTTTGATATTATAAATATTTGAGAGATTTTATTTATATAGAGATAAATATGGTTCTACATTAGTCATGATGACCTAAAAGTATTCATAGCTAAAAAAGAAGCGGACATACTTTAGAGGAAGTAGAAAAGATGAGTACTACTATTTTGGATTCTAGTGTACTGACTTGGTATTATTCCTAGGGGTTTGGCTTTGAGGAAAGAGTTGAGAACTTTTGGACCCACAAACCTTTTTGTTTCACATTCTTCCATAGTCCAAGGATAGCCCATGTGAAGGAATCCTTGACTTAGTGGTTGGGTCAAGATAAGATCACATGCTTAGTGGAATATTCCTATGAGCATGGATATTCCTTTAGATTTTTGACTTTATTTGAATTTAAGCCTAATAACTTGAGTTACTCTAGTAATTAGTAACTTTGGTGCATAACTATTTCACAAGTATATAAATAGGAGTGAGGAGGTACTCATCATCCTTTCATTTATACATATCTCTCTCTCATTGAGTTCTCTAGTAAGCATGTCTTGAGTCTTGGAGTGTTAGCCTTGGACGAGTATGATGGAGTTTGAATTCTTTGCCTTCTTGGTCCATGGTGCACTACCATAATAGCCATCAAAGATTCATCTTGAGTGAGAGACAAGCTGGCTCACATGTCAACTTTGTGTATTTTTTCCATCACCTTCCTTACTTGCTACCTATCTAACTAGCTCTTTTTTATCCAAGTGTTATAGTCATCATCAAAATGGAAATCTATCAACCAATCCACTTTGTTGAAATCCTCCATGTTTGGCATATCCAACAATTTCTGGTAATCCGGATCTGCCATGCTTCTCTCCTCTTTGCCCTTCAACCTCCTTGTGTTAGTGTACTATTCCTTCAAATGCCCCTCCCTCTTGATTCCTCATCATGCCTCCCTCAAATTGTGTTCCCCTTTGGATGGTTCTTCTCTTCTTGTCCTATCCCATGGAGCTGAAATCCTCTCATTCTCAATCTCTCCTTAATGCCTCCTTCAAACCTTGGTGTGCAATCTGTGCTTTCCTTTGCCTTTGCTTCTCACTTGGCCTTCCTTCCTTTTCCTTCAAACTTCATTCAAATCCTTCTAGATTCTGCTCTTTGTCCTCCTTCACATTGAATGCTCTCTTCAAATCCAAATAAAATCTGCCCTTTGTCCTCCTTCACATTGAAGGCTCTCCTCAAATTCCAGTAAATTCTGCCCTTTTTCATGCATCCCTTCAATGCTTTGCTTCCCTTCAATTGCTATGTGCTTGGTCTTGATTCCTATAAATCCTCAATTCTTGTTTTATTGAGATTTCTTACTCTCCTTGGGTTTGTAAATTCACAACCTCACCTTGATAGTCCTCTAAAAAATTATTTCTCTCAAACCTTACATTATCAATGGATTTCTCTCTAGCATCTCCAGCTTTATTAAAATCATTCCAAACTATGAATTCATATATTTTTTTCACTCACTTGTAAATCTAATATTCACATTTCACTTACTTATAAAATCCTATATGCATATTGTTAAAGTCCAAGAGATATACTTATGAATCTTCCAAGCTTTGATAGTCTCATCCATTGCTCCTCCTCAAAATCTTACTACATTGAGCTATTCACCATGAAATCTAGAAATCCAGGGGATCCTGGAATCGAAAAGGAAGTCCGTTGGACTTACTATGAATGAATTCAAGGCCCCCAAAGCCGACCGGGCACTGGCTTTGTTCATGAACCAAGGTATTCATATTTATATGAACTAATACAACCATTCATATGAAATTTGTCACCTCTTGATCATATGGCCATTCATGGAATTTAATCATCTCTTGGGTTGAACCAACATCAAATTCACATCCTTCCAAAATAAAATTCACACCTCCTTGAGATGCACTTTTTACACCCAAAGAAGAGAGACCATTGAACATATAAAGTTATGGACAAGATGGGACCATTCTAACATAAACACAATCACAAGAGACCATTCCAAATAGTGATGCTTTATTGGGTGTTCATAAATTCAGATTTCCATTATAGAATGCTATACACATCTAGATAATAGTACATATTATTTCTTCCCAAGATAGAATACCTGTGGCATTAGGACCATCTAATGCATATTGATCACCATCTACACTCTAAATCTCTTTGTCCACTTCCCACATGTCCAATCTATTAATTAGAAATTTGTGGAGAATAATGCAAGAATATATCCACTTTAATAAAAAGCCACTTTTGTTCTTTGTCTTCAATTGAATCCATAGTTTGCATAGAGAATGCCATCTTGCCTTCAACACACCTATACAAAGTTCATTCAATACATGGGCTTTTTCAACTAATTTGTTAAATTCTGTCTTCTTCTTGGTGCATGGGTGCTTAAATGAGAGGACTAAGCGACTCATGGGCATGTACATGGAGTCTCCTAGTAGATATCATTGATGACCAAAAAATCTCTTCTCATCTCATTGCTAAAGATTATTCTACATTGGAAACTTCTTGATACAAGTCATATCATGATATGACCTTGACATCCTTGTGAAATCAAACCTACATCACTCTCACACAAATGCATTATTGTCACATGGGATGCATAAAAGGAAACTCCAATCCGTGTTCATTAGATCCCAAGCTTGATGTATTTTTCATAGGAATACTATATTACCTTGGCCCTCTGAAATCCTCCTCTGATCATCCAAAATCTTTCTCCTTCAAATATTGCACGCTACTTTGTGTTCCAAGACATTCAAGAGAGCTCAACCCAATTCTAAAATTTTCAAAAGACTCTAATGCATTGATTTCTTTTAATAGTCTTGACACTGTCTTCATTCTTCCTCTATTCTTCCTCCATGCAATCTTTCCTAGAACCTCTAGAACTACATGTGTATGATTTCAAATTTTGAAACTTCTCCAAATAACACCTTTACCACTTCAAATTCAATTAATCTCTCTAATTCTCAATAAGACTTATGAGCTCATTAAGACATATAGGAAACCCCGTATAGAGTTATGGGTTAAAAAAATCATGACCTGTAGAGAGTTATGGGGTTTCTCAATTCACCATAAAAGTATACCTCCCACTTTTATTTATAACTAATTTTTATATACCTATGTAATTCCTTATAGGAAAGTTATAAGAAGTGAAATCTCAAATTTCATAACTCACATGTGAGTATGGTTTTACACTAGATGCAGCAGGGGGTCCATATGACACGGTGTCCTTTTGGAGGACATAGGATAGCTACCCATGATACTATTAAGGACATAGTGTGTGCTATAGCACAAGAGAATGAAAACTTGGTTTGGAGGGAGTGGTATCATACTATGCTGACAACATGTGTCAAGGAAAATTTATACATAGTCCGAGATGATCAAGTGACAGTAGCAGATGTCGTGGTTATGGACCCTACGCGAGATACAATCCCCTGGATGGGCGGCAAGTGTAACAAGAGGTCGCAAGGTCTCCAAGTATAGATGCATGCAACAAGGTCACCTCTTTGTTCCTCTAGGCTTGGAGTTATATGGAATGATGGACACGGTGTTCAACACATTTGTTAGGGAGTGCAAGAGAGTTTATCATGTTAGGCGCCAGGGGTACCACTCTCATACTCTATAGCACATTTTAGATAACATGTGTCCATTGTTCTAAAGAGGGTAGTGGCTGGTGCAATCCATAGGAAAATAACCACACTAGGTGATATTTCTTCAAATACTTTGGCTGTTTGTAAACCGAACCAAACCGTTTGTATAGTTCATATATTTTAGAGGCCATAGGGCAGATTTCTAGTATAGACTCTATTGGGGCTTAGCTCCATCTTACCGTTTTCGTCTCTCCCTTGTACGGTTTGATGGAGTCTTACCCTGCATAGTGTTTTCTCCACGGTCTCCCTGATTTCATTCTACCTCTTTATGTTTTATCCTGGTACGGCTTGATGGATCTTCTCATCGTTCTTGTTATGCTACGCGTGGGTCGCCTTTCGTTTCTCTTTTCCCTGAACCTGGTGGAATATGATGTTTTCCCCCTCATTCTCCATGAAGAAATCGGCACATCCCGGGCGATATGATGAGATAATTGCTTCAAAAGTCAAGACATACCCGATCGAAAGACAATCCGTGCAGACTGACTTTCTATAAGTTCCCGCGGGAAACATCGCCGTCGGTCTGATGTATGCCTCAACAGCACGATCGGCTGGTCGGTGAATATAATTACCCCTGAAAGGACTCTGTCATTCTGGACGTGAAGAGTTCTCTATTCGATGTTGCTGGGCGTAATAGAAGAGATCATCCAGAGAACTTCTAATTTCCTTCCTTGTGACATTAGTACCTGCTGATATCATCGACTTGAATCATGGTTACATTTCACTTAAAACTACCAAGATGGTGGATTTCGAGCTAGAAGATGGTTTAGGGTTTAGACTCACCAGTAATTTATAAACTTGTAATTTGCAGAAAGACTCAAATAGTGCGTAAGTGCCACGTCGACGTAGTATTTCTAATCTCGTAGGTGTAAATACCTTTGTTTTGAGATTTTGAACTGTCCGGCTTGAATGTAAATGTGTTGCACATATTTGCAATCGATTAGAGGAGCTGCCTATTTAAAGGTTGGGCTTATCATTATCAATTGATGAACGAAATTTACATAAAGATCTTGCAGAATGGCGAAGACAATAATTTGCTATTCAGCTTTGCTTCCTTATTATCTGACAATAAACAAAGAACAATTGTTTTGGACTTTCAACGGGTATGATATATTTATGTAAATTGATTGATATCAAAGATTAGGTTGAGGGCATGACGATCTCCTAAAGTATGCTATGTGGTACGCGATGTGTTGTTTGGAGTTTAGTACAGTATGTTTTATAATATGTTGTATTATATTTCAACATGACATGCAAATAAGGTACGTTTGAGAAAGCAATATGTAGTTTTAGAATCAAACAAGAATAGAAAGTTCAAAGATGATGTCAATACGTAAAGGTCATCCCAGCAAGTTTCCAATGTTTTCTCATAGACTTGTCTGTTCAATAACTTCAGTCTCGGAAGCTTCATATGGATCTATACATTTAGAGAGCAAGGGAGATTTCAAGTTTCAAACGTTTGAATTGGTTTGACCTGCTTTGGACGCTGGCTAACTGTTCAAAAGACTAAAATTTACCATTAATTGGTTATCAACTTACCATAAAGTGGTAGGAGAAGCTATTGTAAGAAGTTAGCCAATCATCTGAAGCACATGAATACATAAGGAGCTAGGTGAAGCAATTATAGAAGCTAGCAAATCAGATGAAGTACATGTTCACACTCAAGGTCATTACTTGAGTAAACCACATGAGTAAAGTATATAGTAAACTATGTTAGTAGACAAATGACTAGTGATTACACAGTTGTATTTAAGGTAGGCAGTGTGTTTGTTAAAGGGAAAAGTTCACAAAATGCTTTACAAGCTTTTATATGCTTGGGTTTACTTAATACTATGTTGAGTATAGTATGATAAACCTTGTAGGATATGCTTGGGAAAGAGATTTGATTTATGCATCCCAATTACTCTCTTTTTCTCCTCTTACTATCATAATACGAGGTCCAAGTAATACAGAAGACCATCTTAGGCTTCTTTGACAAGTTTTAAGTAATTATCTCCTAGTGGAATTGGTTAAATGAGCTTAAGTAATCATCTTTAGAAATTGTACTTTTGAGAGGAATTTGTGCTAAATGGATATGAGCATGATCTTCAAATTTTTCTATATGGTTATTTGTTGGATAGGGTGGTACTGTAAGAAAATTACACAATTTTATTTCAGATTTGGTTATTTTCCATATATAGAATGAGTTTGTGGGACTTTTAAAGCTTTGATTTCCTTATTAATGAGAGCTTGTTAAATTTGATTAGCTTCAATACTACTTCTCTAGAGTTTTAGCTTTCTAATTGACTTTAGGATTAAAAATTATAATATGCTACTCTCAATTTAGATTTAAAATGGTTTAAGTAATTCAGTGGGAGAGGCAAAGACCTCAATTGGGAGTTTGAAAACCCAATTACCATGAGTGAAACCATTTGAATAAGCATAAAAGATCCTTGTCTTGAATTTGAGTAATGTATAGAGTTTGGGAGATGAATATACATATAAAGTTGGGATGCACCATGAGGATTGAGTTCGTTTGTTTTTTGAATTTATAAGATGAATGAGAATAAGCAAATCTTCTTTAAGAAGATGGCTTCCTAATGTACTTTGGATCAAATAATGATGAACATGCTACTTTTTTATGAACTCATTAGTTGAGTAGAGGGTATCAAACTAGTGGAATGGGAAAGAGTTGTATTCAAAACTTCATATGTTTGAAAAGTTGGAGAATTTGGGGAATTTTTTTGGTATATTATTGAGTATAAGAATCTATGTTGGGTATATCAATTATAAAGAATCAAAGGAAGGTGGTCCAAGTTATGTAATTGGGAGACAAAGAACTCAATTAGAGCATGTAATTTTAATTATCATAAGTGAAACCAGTTAATGAGCATAAGCAAACTTCATATTCAATTTGAGATTTGTATGGACTTAAACAAAGAAAAGACAAATATGATTAGGGGAATTAATGCAAGCTTTGATTTCACCTTTTGCATGAGCGTATTGATTGAATGAATATAAGAAAGACTTCTTTGGAAATGGATTCTTGTAATGAATGTTAGACCCAAAAGATGGCATGTATTTGCATGAATTTTTCTACTTGGCTGCAAGCTTAATGCTTGGATAGCTTTCACTTGTAAATTTTCTTTACTTCACCCAAAAGTCTATACTTATCCACTTGGAAGTTTATACTTAACTTTATCTACAAGCTTTCACCAAATTATTTACTAGTCAATATCCTCAACTAGAGGAGAGCTCTAACCTTTAGTTTTCACTAACCAAAGATGTTTATATATCTAGTCCATTTTGAGATGGTCATAGATGGTCATAACATCTTTGTTGTACAATCATTTTAAATTTATGACTCATAAAGAATGAATTAGCTTAGGAAAGTTTAATAATTGAATAGTAAAGTTATAAGAAGTGAAATCTCAAATTTGAAATGCCTAAATGGTGGTGTAAGATCTCAACTTGATAGATTTCTATGGTTGGAGTAAACTTTCCCATAATAATCTTGTACAAAACAATTGTAGGAGATGAATGTCTCCAAAGCTTTTGGTTTCCAAATTAAATGATTCTATTTCAGCCATGATTCTAGAAAAGATTTAGAGAATTACTACATGAACTTCATTGGAACATGGACAAGAAAATACTTCCATCAATATTTTCATTCAAGTATATGAAATGTTTGTAATCCCTACATTCTTCTAGGTCTCAATTTTTTGGTACCCATAAATCTTGTATGGATTTTGGAATTTTACCCATAACTTATCTATAAAATATCTTACATACATAAATGACACTTATAAAAGCTAAATTTGAAAACTGCAATAATAATTCTACAGCTTAAATATTTTATGGATAATAAAATTAGTTATTAGTCAATTCAATAATAGATTACAAGTGGTTTCAATAATAGGTTAAAAATTGCTTTAGGTGTAATCTATGGGCGGACTAGTTGACCATCCCAAATTTCCTTAGGAGGCTTAATATCTCAAAATTTTAATAAACATGAATAGTGGTCCCTTGTATTATTTTCCAATTCCATTGTTCTCTCTTTTCACCAAAAGTAGATTTTGTTTTGTTCAATTCAATCATTCCCTTCAATTTCATAAAATGGAAAACAACAACATAATAAGTATTTCAAATTCTAATTCATAATTCAAATTATAATTCATAATAGGCATTTCAAATTCACATTCAGTTAGGGAAAGGTACAACATTCTAACATTCACAATAGAGGGTTTTTTTAACCCATATAAAGCATGTGATCTCCTGATATAAAACATCTATAAAAAATTTAATAGGTAGGATGGTGATTTTTGGGACGTTGCAAGATCACTTTCTGCACTTTCTGCAAATGATTTATGGGTGAGATTAGTTAAACTTCATTATGGATAACAACTAAATGTGTACATGTCATACGCTAGGAATGAGGAAATCTTGTCATGTGTATCTAATACATGTCATCTAAAGAATCTTGAAAATGATTTGAACTGTGATCAAAAGGATTTGAACTATGCAGAAGACTTGAACAACACATTTGTTGGGTGGTGCCGGATTTGAAAAGTATATAGCACCAGATTTAATTTCTGGCCTGGAGTTGGGTTGATATCACTAATACTTGGAAAAACACAAATTTAAAATCCAAAAGAAGGGAAAAGATGCAAAGAGTGAAGTTATCTATGCCATCCTTGGGAGAAAAATTGTAATCTCATGAAATTCTTAGAACTCAAAATCCAACTATCTTGATTGGGATGAATTAAAATGAGAGTGAGTGTGGAGGAAACATCATCACACAATGAGGTTGAGGTGGAGCAACATTGCATTGAGAGAGAACAAATTTTTGGATCCTTAGTGGTTTCTCCTTAGCACCAAATTGGTCTTGAGACACCCAATAAATTTAGTTGTCAAAATCTATTGGAGATGGTTTCCACCATGTCTAAGATGGTTGCAATAGGAGAAGATGACAAATTTAGGATGATTTCTACTCATTATGCTCAAATTTTAGATTATTTAGATCACCATGAACATTTTAAGGAGATTCATGAGGTAATGGCAAGATGCAAGTAAAGAAGAGCATTGCCTTTAGCTATATGGCTACTTACCTTATGTAGTTCAAGAAAGGATTCTCTAAGTTGATGACATGCAAAAGGTTATACAAGAAAGGAGCAAGGTACATGAGTTCAGACAAAAATGCTTGAGCATAGAAAGAAAAATATACAAGGGAAGGTTTAACAAAGAAAGAGAATTAAAATGAGTGTGGAGAGTGATTGTTGATAAATTGAATCATATATGTATCCATTAGAAGAGAATGAATGGGATGTTTGGGAGGAGAGCAAACATATCTCCCTTGGCCTTTGTAAGCATGGAGGTGGGAGCGGAAAACCCCATGAATATTTTTGCGGCACCAAATCCCAAGCAAGAAATTAGAAGCTTATTTCTAGAAGATGAGTATTGTGTAGAGTGAACTCTATTGTCATTTGGACAAGTACCATAACACATATTTGTGCATGTATATGCTATTGTGATATTTAGTTTAGTATTATAAATATTTAAGAGATATTTTTTATATAGCAATAATATGGTTCTACATTAGTCATGATTACTTAAAGTTAGTCACAACTAAGATAGAGGGAACCTTACTTAAGAGGAAGTGGAGAAGATGAGCATCAATTTTTTGGATTCTAGTATATTGACTTGGTATTATTCCTAGGTGTTTGGATTTGAGGAAAGAGTTGAGAACTCTTGGACCCACAAACCTTTTCTTTTTGGATTCTTCTATAGTCCAAGGGTAACCCATGTGAAGGAATCCTTGACTTAATGGTTGGATCAAGATAAGACCAAATGCTAGAAGAATATTCCTATGAGTATAGATATTCCTTTAGTTTTTTTTTTAACTTTATTTGACTTTTAGCCTACTAATTTGAGTTACTCTAGTAATTAGTAACTTTGGTGCATAACTATTTCAAAAGTATATAAAGTAGGGGTGAGGAGGTACTCATATCCTTTCATTTGCAACTATCTCTCTCTCATTGAGTTCTCTAGTGAGCAATGTCTTGAGTCTTGGAGTGTCAGCCTTGGCGGAGTAGGATGGAGTTGGGGTTCTTTGCCTTCTTAGTCCATGGTGCACTACCATAAAAGCCATCAGAGGTTCATCTTGAGTGAGAGACATGCCTGCTCATAGTACACAATATTTTACAATTCCCCATGTAATTCTATGCACCCAACCAACCTAGCAAGATGAAAATGGAGGAGATTTTGCAGTAGATGAGAATAGATCAAAGCGGCTAACCCCTCATCATACAAGTATTTGTCTCCACACTCCCAAGGATTCAATCCTTTCCAATCCCAATCACATTCTAATTATTCTCATGTTCATTCCAATCATGTTCCACCATCAATTTTGAATGAGGAGAATGCATTAGTTATGAATGAGAAGAATGCACTTGTACATGTTATTGCTCTAAATAAGGAAGCTATGCAAGATGAGGACTTGGGTGCAAGTAGATGCAAAGGAGGCAGGTGACAAAGAGAGAGAGAGGGAAAATCAAGGAAGAGGAAAAGAGTTTATGTACAAAATTAACCCTATATTCTTGACATTTTCCCAAGATATATCAAATCAGTCAAAACTACGGAGTGAGTCAAATAAAGCTAGTGAGAGATATAGGTTGGCTAACTAGAGGTAGAGCAAGTTTGAAGGATGGAGAAGATGTGAGTGAAAGTACATGAAATAGAGGTTGAGCAAGCACAAAAGATGGAGAAGATGCAAGTGAAGGGAGAGCTTGAGAAAAAATTATGTTTGGAGAAGATGAAATCAAAAGTTGAAAAGTTAAGAATTAAGAAGAGTAGATCCAAATCAAAGCAATTGGATTTGATGACAATGGAACTTGCCCAAGCAGGAAAATTGGGCTGATGAAATTAAGAACATTATGAATATGCTAGGGGTATTTGACAACACTCTTAGTGGGACATTTGGAAGCTCCATGCATGATCCAAAATTTCAAAACAATCCCAAAGGTGGAAATCCCTCATCCTACATGCACTAGAGGAGGTGCTCACTCCCTACCCTTGTATTATTGATCCATATGATAATTTCAAACCATGTACAACAATACTCCATAGAACTCTCTAACTCTAAGTTGTGCTACATATGCATAACTCCTACCTCAAAAAGATGACCACCCTAATCTCTCCATGGAAGCTCTCCACTAGGTGTAAAGAAGACTAGTATACCACATAATATCTACAAGACAATTGATATCCAAAACTAGAATCTTCTTTTGTCTCTCATGAGCATACACTATGTGAGAAATGAATTACTCTCACCCATCATGGTCTCTTGTAATTGGGCAAGTCCCCAAATCTCATTCTTTAATGTCATCCTCCTCACCTCAAGCCACTCTATCTCTTCACATGGATGTGAAAATTGGGAGTGCAAGATCATGTGAGGAATGTGATCTCCAAGCAATAATCTTCATATCTTGCTCAATCCCACCAGGCTCTTTGGTAGGCTCTCCATGGATATGTGGCTCAGTCTATGTTGCATGGGATTTCATACATTATTACTATACTACTCTCTCCAATAAACCTCAGTTTGAGTTTGCACACCTACCTGAATGTCCATACTCCTAGACTCCTTGTAAGCTCTTTGAGACTCCTCTAACAATCCTATAGTAATATACAACTCTCTCCAATAGAACTCCTCACCAAGCTATGCATCCTCAACATTAGCACATCTTTCTATCATGACCTTATCCAACTCACCTATAATCAATATGTGTGCATTCTCTTGAGTACTTAATTGACCCTCTTGCTCAATTGATCTCTCTCTATATCTATCTATCTCTCCCTCACACACACAAGGAAAAAAGCACTCCCTCCCCAATATGTTGGACTCCCTCATGTGAAGCTCAATCTTTATTGATGGGCTACTATCCTCACATCTTGGCCGGACAATGTGTAACTACAATATCTCATCACCTCTTCTCATAATTCTACCCTCTAAAATGGGGTCTTCCTCAAAAGCCTAATCATGGGCTCTCACAACTCCACCAGGTAGATTAGGATCTTCTACCAAAGGAGAATCATGGTAAACATCATCCTCAATTGAACCAAGGTCCTCTACACAGGAGTGTCATCTACAACATGGGTGAAGGGAATTCCATCTACAACATGAGGTTAGTGACCTATGCAAACACAAATTCAATATCAACTCAAAGAGCTTAAACAAATTAAAACTCAAAAGACATCAAAAGCATAAGAACTACTCATAAACATCACTACACATATTTCAAAGAGGTTTTAAAAAATATAACATTCTTATACCTCTCTCACTCACCCTCATATAGGTCATCCTTATCCTCATATGCATCATGAGAGGTGCCTCCTCCCCACACAAAGTGAGTCAATATGTAACTTCCTTCCAATAATTACACTCTCCAAGAAAAGATGAATAAGGAACTGTCCAACAAAAGTCAAGAATAACTATTTCCCAATCAACTATGTGAGCTACTTGGGGAGAAATGTCCTCAACACCTACCAACATCAACTTTACCAAATCAAAGTCCTCCATGGAGCACTCAACCTTACTCTTCACATGAAGAGCAAGATGACCATGCACTACCTTTGGTCTACAAGCAAGCACAAGGAATGAACTCAACAACAAAAAGAATGGCTTCCATGATGGGTATATATTATGCCATACAAGATATCTACTATAGTGAGGTCTCTAGCAGGAAACCAATACTGCACCCATGAATAAGGAACAACCTTTCTCTTCCTCAAACTACCCTTGGGCAAAGCAAAGGCCTCTTGGATGCCATATAGAGTCAAAGCAAATTGTCTTTCCCTAAAATTGCTTGAATGAGTCCTCACATCCTATGTGCTAGCAAACTTAGTGCAGCCAATGAAGTGCCACATAACCACAAACCATAAATAACCTACCTTAACTCTTTATGCCTCCATGGTTTCATAGGTCATCAAATAGCTCAATTTTTTTTATTCATAGCCCGGCTCATTTGGTTCAAAGAGGCACAAGGTGAAATTGTGAACTAAAGCACAAATAAACTCTTTGTGGCAAGTGCATCATGTCATACCTTGGAACATCATATTTCTATTCTTGCCTACATTATAATGATTTTTAAAAGTAGCTTGTAAATGTAAATCACATCACATGGGTACTATAGTTGGACTATCTTTTGAGGTTGTGATGGGACCTTAGTCCTGGTACATATGGTTTGAGGTTTGAGGAACTTTGTTCTAAAAGGCACTAGGGTGACCAAACAAACCAAAAGTAATACTAGACTATAAAAGGCACCCAAGTGACAAAATGAACTACAAGAACTAATAATTAGTAATAAAATGAAAAAAAATATAACATGGGTGAAAAATTATAAATAAACATGCGGTAGCACTCTTTGCTCAACATGAACTATAGGCAAATTCTATATAAACTAGTATAAATAAACTACATCAACTATAATACCAATAGTTATACATATTATCTAGAGGTGAAAATTGGCTTGGTAACATCTAGAAGGATGTTGTGTACAATGGGCTAGGTAGAATAGATAAAAGTGTCACCAAAAGAGTACTTCTCCTAATAGGGAAAAAACCAAAAATAGCCTAAAAACTTTAGAGTCCATTTTGGAGATCTAAATAGATAAATTAGACCTCAAGAATCAAAAGATTCCCCTCCCTTTGGAGAAAAAGGTTTTCCTTTCTCCCTTATGATTTGTCTCATTAAGAGGTTTCCAATGGTACCTCATCCACATGATTTTGAGCTATCTACATGGAGATTCCTTAAAGATTCCCTTTGGTCAAACCTATTTGACCAACTAGATAGGACAAGGACTAACATGTCACCCACCCAAGCAACAAATCTAAGGGTAGAGTTTGCGGACAGGTCAATGTATCTGATCCAAGGGTGGAGCTTCCTTTTGGGGGATCCTCCTTGCTATATAACAGAGAGAAGGTGCTCCTTTGGAGCATTGGAGTATCAAGTGTGAAGTTGATGTTTCCACTCTTATCTCTTGGAGTGTTTTCTTGTCCTTGTAGTATTACAATGGTATTATACCAAGTGTTTTAATCCAAGAGAGTGGATCACTCTTCTTGGAAGAACATGGGCTACTAAGACTAGGTAATTTTGAGGGGAGAAAACATAGTGCAATTGTTAGACTTGAGGTGTCTTAGAGAGAGGATGGGATAGAGGCACCTGGAAGACAATTTCTTACACCTAGCTTTCCATTCTTGAATCCATTCCACATTAAGATTATGTACATCCAGTGTGAGCAAATGAGAGTATCTCTTGTTTATCATTTTGGAGTAGTATTCATGGATAGAGTGTAAATTCACTAAACCTAATGATTCTACATGTAGTGGTATACAACATAGAGTGGGATTTAATGATCTTCATTTTGTTATGATGATATGGATCTAAATGTACCAAATCTTCACCCTTTCAACACACAAGTAGAAATCCGTTATGTGGTTTGACCAAAAGTGATGTTTAGAGATTTTGTAGTCCACAATTAAGGTGAGAAATATTATCAGCAAGTAATAGCCTCCAAGGTCCCAATGGTAGTCCCAATAGTTTGTCCTCCCTCCCAAGTGATCATATTAACCCTCTATTGAAGTAGGAAGTAGCAATTGAACATTGGCCATGTGTAGGAACCGTGGATCCGTAGCTACATGAGTTGATGCAAGGAATACAAGGGTTGTTGAGTGAGTTTTGAAAGATCAAGATGACCATGGAGGAATTGAAAAATCAAGTCCATACCATCAAGAATGCTCCAGTAATGCAAGAAGGAGAACCATCTCAACAACCAGCACCAGCAATGAAAGTGCTTGGAGAGTTACTCATGCCAAGGACACCAATTCCAGTTAACAACCAAGCCATATTGTTAGTACAAATGAAAAAGATGTGCAACATTGAATCTTACAAGGGACAACGTTCCATGAGAATAAAGGAAAATTGGATCTCAAGAATGAATTGATGCCTTCAATTATTCACAATTGAGATCATTGATCATTCTACAAGTGTGTTTTGCATGTGGGTACTTGATTGATAAAGCACTCACATAGTATGATGCTTGGGAATGATCATTATAAGTAGAAGGAAGAGAGGTCACTTGGACAGCCATGCAAGAAGGGTTGCTCAAGAATTTTCAATGTGTGGATTCTGTGCAAACTACACTATGAAGGTTGAAGCAAAAGAATAGCTTACAAGAGTACATGGAGGCGTTTCTTGATCTACAGGTTGTGATAACCAATATGAGTCCAACCAAAGCTCTTGATAACTTCAAAAGGGGATTAAAAGAGCAGATTTAGCAAGAGGTAATAGTACAAAATCCTCACATTGTTTTTGAAGCTATTGCTTGCACTCAAAGAATAGCAAGTGCACTTGGAGGAGGTGAAGTAGTAACACCAATGCAAAAATATCAAGTTGAGACACACCATTTTGGTTGGCCAATTCCTATGGAATTGAGCAACATTTGGTTTTGAGACCAATGAGCAAGACCTCTCCAAGGAGAATAGGAATGAGTTGAAGAAAGGAGAGAAGGAGTCCCACAAGGAGAAGTGGCTCAAGTAGAGCAACAATGTTGTTACAATTGTGGCCAAATTGGGCATATATCTATCAATTTTTGTACACGTCATCTTAGAGGCCCTCGGCCTCCATACAAGTAACTCCTAAACCACATGGAGAGACAAATTGAAGAGGAAGATGTTAAAATCACACTAGAAAACAAAGATTACAAATAAATGTACCTTACAACCTTACTGGCTTTGTGGAGAAGAGTAAAAGTGGGCGAAAGAAGAAGACAAGTGTGCAAAGGTGTAGAAAGACAAATGCACAATTAATTATTGTAGATGAAATGCTAGAAGGCAATCCAATGAGAGTGTTGATTGAATTTAGAGCAATAGAGAATTTCTTGTCTTGCTCTATTGCAATGAGGTTGGGGATGAAACTAGAGAAGGATGAGAATGACAAAGTAGAGTTACCTAATGGTTAGATAGAGAGGATTGAGTCATTACCTAGAAAGGTCATACTCTTTATAGGAGAGTATCAAGAAGCAATTTGAGGCAAGTAATATGATTAGCTCATTATGATGCAATCTTAGGCATACCGTGGATAGAGCACTACAACCCCACGGTAGATTGGAAAAAGAAAGTAGTGAAAACTAGTCAATGGAAGATCTTTGGGGTTAAAGAAAGATCACAAAGGCAAGAGCTACCTTTCTATGCTATAAGGATCATTTCTATTGGTAAGAAAAATACATGCTTCATGGGTCTAATAAGAGAAGTCCAAAGTGCCCAACATAATGGACAAATTACTAAGAAATTGAAAGATGTGGTCAAAGAGTTTCAAGATATCTTTCCAAATGGATTACCCATAGGTTTACCACCAAAAAGGAGAGTAGACCATAAAATCAAGATATTCCTTCAGAAGACACCTCCTTGTAAGGCCACATATCGACTATCAACTCATGAGTTGGAGGAGTGTAAGGCTCAAATTAAGGATATGTTGCAGAATGGGTTTATATGGGGCCAACCATGTGGGGCTCTAGTATTATTTGTGAAGAAGAAGGATGGAACAATGCAAATATGCATTGACTATTGGGGACTAAATCAACAAACGGTGAAGAACAAATATCCATAACCATGCATCGATGACTTTTTTGATCAACTCAATGAGGCAAAGCATTTTGCCAAGCTTGACCTTTAGAGCAATTATAACCAAATTAGGATTGCGGAGGAAGACATACTCAAAATAGCCTTTCAAACAAGGTATGGTCACTTTGAGTACTTGGTGATACTATTTGGCCTCACCAACGCTCCAACCTCTTTCATGAGTTTGATGAATGACATATTTCACTCATACTTGGATAAATCTATTTTCATTTTCCTCAATGACATCTTAGTCTACAATAGGACAGTGATATAACACAAGCAACATCTGCAAGAAGTCTTCCAAATTCTATGATAGAATCAATTGTATGCCAAACCCTCAAAGTGCAAGTTTGGCAAATCTAAAGTAGACTACTTAGGGCATAGCGTAAGTGCAGAAGGTATTTAAGTGCTAGAAAATAAAATAAAGGTCATTCAAAGATGGGGTGCTCCAGAAGAGCAGACTCAACTTGAGAGTTTCTTGGGCTTGATGAGGTTTTATCATTGATTTATCAAGGACTTCTCAAAGATTGCACAACCTCTAACAACACTATTGGGCAAGAGGAAGAAGTAGATGTGGGGAACTGTATGAGAATTGGCATTTTAGGAGTTGAAAGGTGTGTTACTACAAGCACTAATCTTGAAATGGTATGACTTGAAACATCCAATCAAGATGGCTATAGATGCATCAAGCATAGCAATAAAAGCAGTCCTACAACAAGAGTGGGAAGATGGATGACACTCAATTGCATATTTCTCTCAGAAGTTGTTACCAGTAGAATGCAACTATCACACTACTAAACAACAAGAAATGATCATTGTGCTTGCAACCAAGCATTGGAACCACTATCTTGGCAAGAAGGCATTCATGGTAGAGACAAATCACAAACCTCTAGTCTACCTCAAGACACAAAAATATCTTTCTTGTTGATAGATTGCGTGGGTAGAGTAGAGATAACAATTCAACATGACAATCACATATATAGAAGGCAAGAAGCAACTTACACATGCATTCACTTGGATGCCAATGGTAAACAATTTGGTGCTGGAAGTCAAGATGAACCTTCAATTTTGGCCAAGGATTCTTGTTGCTGCAAAAATTGATCCACAGATTGTAGGTGCTTAATCATCCAAAGGCATCATTAGCATCCAAGGACTAAGAATGCCAAGGATGCCACAAATCTAAGAATCACCATCCTAGCAAAATGTCATGATTCTACCATTGCATGTCAAGTTGGAGTGGATAAGACCTTAGAAGCAATTAAACACCATTACTATTTTAAGCATGGATCTATTTTGTAAATTTCCCAAGACCACCTCAAGGTTTGACCCTATCATAGTCTTTGTCGACCAACTTAACAAAATGATTTATGTGCGTCCTACCACCAAGAATGTGATTGCTCCACAACTAGCTCAATTGTACTTGGATGCAATTTTCTCTCACCATGGCCTGTATTGAGTGCTTATCATAGATAGAGACACTCAATTCATGAGTGTGTTTTGGAGAACCCTCTTTGGTTTCTTCAAAACCAAATTGGTCATGTCCATAGCCTACCATCCATATACCAATGGACAAACAAAGATGGAAAATCACATAATTGAGGACATGTTCCAAGGCTTTACCTTAGATGAGCAAGAGAGATGGGACACCTTGCTCCCATTGGTGGAATTTTCTTACAACAATTCAGTGAATGCTTCCACACATGTCACACTATTCTTCCTCATCTATGGAGACCATCCTTTCACACCTTCAAGGTTGATGAAGGTCCATCTAATGGCTACTAAGGTTGAGTTGTCAACACTTGTGTTTCTCAAATCCAACAAGGTGTGGAGAACACCAAGCGCAAGTTGTAGATCACCCAAAATTGATAGAAGTAGTATGTAGATGCACACTACCAACACATGGAGTTCAATGTTGGTGATCAAGTCTGGCTGTCAACCACCAACTTCAAGTTAGATGGCCCTTGTAAGCTCAGACCTCTTTTTATTGGACCTTTCTCCATTCTTCATCTAATTGGTGCAATGGCCTACCACCTCAAGCTACCACCACACATAAAGATCTATCAAGCATTTCATGTTTCCTTACTGCATAGATATACACCTCAACTATCCAACTTCTCTTCCTATCAAGGAAGTCAACCTTGCACAACTCTCATTGATGATATAGAGAAATATGCTCAAATGTATTCTATAAAAATGCTTTTGTGGTACTTCCCCTCAACATGTGGAATATCTTGTCCATTGGAAAGGGTACCCACTATATGAGGCAAATTGAGAGCCAACAGCCAACTTGACCAACGCAATGGTGTTAGTTCAAGCTTTTAAGCAATAGCTTTGCAACGATGACTTTGCATCTTAAAAGGGGGAGGTTTATAATACCAATAGCTAGAATATTATCTAGAGGTGAAAAAAGGCTTGGTAACATCTAGAAGGATGTTGTGTACAATGGGCTAGTAAGAACAAATAGAAGTGTCACCAAAAGAGTACTTCTACTAATAGGGCAAAAATAAAAAATAGCTTGAAAAATTTAGAGCTAATTTTGGAGGCTTAAATGGATTAATTAATTTCTTGGAAGAGGGTTTTTTTGGACCCTTGACATGGGAATTGGGTTCATACAGATCCTCTTCCTATGCAGGTGGTTTGTCTAGGACCTCCTTCTTGGGAAGAATGTTCATTAAGAACCCTTGAGACATGTCAAGGGTTTGTTTGCTACCTTTTTTGCAAGAAGAGAATTCATCCAAAACCTCCTTCATGGGAAGGACATTTGTCCAACGCCTCCTTCTTGGGAAAGTGGTTTGTTTGAAACCCCTTCTATAGGAAGGTGGTTTGTCCAAAACCTTCTTCTTGAGAGGAAATTTGTTAGGGACTTCTTCCTAGGAAGGGGTACTCCTTCCCTATGAAAGAGTGAGTTTGTCCAAGAGGGAAGTCCCTCCTAGGAAGGAAGGTTTGTTCAAAACACTTTTATAAGAAGGAGGCTCATCCAGAACTTCCTTCCTAGGAGGGAGTTTGTTTGGGACTCCTTCCTAGGACGGGATCATCCAAGACTCCTTCCTATGAAGGGAAGTTTGTTTGAAATCCCTTTTACAAGGAGGAGGTTTGTTTCAAACAAACTTCTTGAGAGTGAGTTTGCCCAAGAGAAGGTTTGTTTGAGAGAGAGAACGGGATTAGTTTAAAATTGTTATTAGGGAACAAGGTCATTTAGGGATATTGAGGTTCATTTTAGGAGTCATTGATGGAGTTCAAAATAAGGGATCATTTTGAGGTTTGTTGGGGAGAGATAGAGTTTTGGGTTTTAAGGTTTGGGGCCAAGATAAAACAAGGATGGCAATTTAGAAACAAAAAAACAGACAATTCAAAAACAAAATCATTTTCAAGCTATGCATTTGAATAGAAATTGCAAAGATAAAGCTGAAATTAAAGAACTTGAAAGAGCTACAATGATTGCAAAAAGAAGAAATTGAAAAATTGAAAAGAAGCAAAACTTGTAGATAAAACAAGGATGGCAATCTAGAAACAAAAAAATAGACAATTCAAAAACAAAAGCATTTTCAAGCTATGCATTTGAATAGAAATTGCAAAAATAAAACTGAAATTAAAGAACTTGAAAGAGCTACAATGATTGCAAAAAGAAGAAATTGAAAAATTGAAAAAAAAGAAGCAAAACTTGTAGAAATTTGCAAAGACTTACATTTGGAGTAAGGTATTCTATCTCAAGAGCAACTTTGAGCTCAACTGCATTGAGGTCCACTTTGTGGATTGTTTCTAGCACCTTCTTCACTTGTTACTTATCTAACTAGCTCCATTTTATCCAAGTATAATGGTAAGCATAAATTTAAAATTGATCAACCAAGTCCCTTTGTTGAAATCCTCCATCATGTCTGGTATATCCCACAATTTCTAGTAATCTGGAATTTCATCTACCATGGTTCTCTCTCTACTCTTCTTCTCTTTTGATTTCTTAAGGTCCTCTCTACCCTTCATCCTCCTTGTGTTTGTGTCTTATTGCTTTAAAGGCCTCTCACTCTTGAATGCCACTCCCTCTTGATCTCTTATTGTGCATCCTTCAAACCGTGTTCCAATTTAAATGGGTTCTTCTCTTCTTGTCCTATCCATTGGAGCTTAAATCCTCTCACTCTTAATCTCTCTTCAGTACCTCTCTCAAACCTTGGTGTGCAATTTGTGCCTTTGCTTCTCACTTGGACCTCCTTCTTGTTCCTTCAAACTTCATTCAAATCCTTCTAAACTCTGCACTTTATCCTCCTTTACATTGAATGCTCTCCTCAAATCCCTATAACTCTACCCTTTGTCTTGCCTCAAATATTCATCTTCTCTTTGAATGTTATGTGCTTGGTCTTGATTCCTATGAACTCCCACTTCTTGTTTTATTGAGATTTCTTACTCCCCCTAGGTTCACAAATTCACAACCTCACCTTGATAGTCCTCTAAAACTCTATTTCTCTCAAACCTTGCTTTATCAATGAATTTCTCTCCAGCCTCTCCAGCTTCATAAAAAGAATTCCAAAGTATGAATTCATATATTTGTTTCACTCACTTGTAAAATCTAGTATTCACATTTCACTTACTCCTAAAATCTAGTATGCATATTTTTAAAGTCCAAAAGGTATACCTATAAATCACACAAGCTTTGGCATATATCATCCGCTGCTCCCACTTAAAATTTTATTGCATTGAGCTATTCACCATGAAATCTACAAATATTTATGAACCGAGCTATCCATATTTATATGAACTACTACCGCCATTCATATGAAATTCATCACCTCCTGATCATATAGCCATTCATGGAATTCAATCACCTTTAGGGTTGAGAAAACATCACATTTATACCCTTCCAAAAAACTTTCACACCTCCCTTGACATGCACTTTTTACACCCAAAGAACGCCCAAAGAACCAAAGAACCCATGCACTTTAAGAACCCAAAGAAGAGAGACCATTGAACATAAAGAGTTATGGATATGGACAAGATGGGACCATTCCAACATAAACACAATCACAATAGACCATTCAAAATAATGATGCTTTTTTGGGTATTCATAAATTCTGATTTCCATTATGGAATGCCATGTACATTTACATAAAATTGGATGTTGTTTCTTCCCAAGGTAGAATTCTTAGGGGATCAAGATGATCTAATATATCTTGATCACCATCTCTCAATCTACTCTTCTTCTTCCCATATGTCCGATCTATTAATTAGAAAATTGTAGAGAATACCACAAGAACATATCCAGTTCAATAGAAAGTCACTTTTGTCCTTGATCCTCAATTGTATCCTTAGTTCATGCAAAGAATGCCATCTTGCATTCAACATACCTATACAATGCTTGTTCAATACAAAGGCTTTTGCAACCAATTTGTAAAAGAAAAATAAAAAACCTCCTTGGTGAGTGGGTGCTTAAATGAGAGGACTAAGTGACTCATGAGAATGTACCCTCAGTCTCCTAGTAAATACTGTTAATGATTGAAACAATTCTTCTCACCTCACTACCCAAGATCGTTCCACATTGGAGACTTCTTGATACAAGTCATGTCATGACACAACCCTGGCACCTTTGTCAAATCATGAAGAAAATCACTCAATTGATATAATTGTAAGGACTATTAATGAAACCAAACAACTCACATAACCCAAGGACTAACTATCAATCATAGGAACGAGTTCAAAATGAGAGCAAAGTTCAAGTGTAGCTAAAACTCATGAACAATTCAAACTCTAGAGAGTAATGTGCATTGAAATGGATAATTCTCAACATGTCATCACAAGCAACCTTTCCATTGATGGAATATGAACCTTTTCTACTAAAATAAATCTCTCCATTGATCTTTGGCCTTTATGCCAAAGGAAATAAGGTCATGTCCACCAATCCAACACCTCCTTGAAATCACTCTATTGCAAAAACTTTGGAAATTCTTGATTGTCGAGAAGGCCATACCACCTCATTTCCAAGAACAAACATGGTGGCCATCATGACACTTTATGCATAACTTATGGTTGAACCAGCATTGATTCCCCATAAACTCATGCCCCTAGCCACACATGCTGCATTTCCAATGTGATCAAACCTACCAAGGGCTACAAGAAGTTGTAACCAAATGGGTGTTTGTATCTTGTGTGAATAATTTCTAAACATCTCATGCTTTTAATCAACTCAAGCAATTAATGAAAGGACCATAAGTTTAGCTAATTGTTTGAAGGCAGAAGAGTTGCACAAATTGTTTGGAGGCAGAAGAGTCAAGACCTCTAAAATACTAATGTGCAAATTTGGCACTACAATTTGTTATACTTCTTGCCACCAAATACCAACCTTAGTGTAAAATATCCACCAAAATATTATTATCTCAATTTCATCAAGTGCAAATTCTTCATCACTCCAAATTTGTGTCCAATTGTGCCTATTCACTTCCCATTCAAGTATATTTTCATCCATGGCCTTGTCTATCTCTAAAATCCTTCTCTCTATATCTTTTTAATTTCCTTCATCATCAATTGGCATGCACTACAATGCTTCATTGATTTGCCTTTTTTCTTAGAGAAATTGCACCAATTCAAACTATATACACTAATTTAGATAAACCCTATGTCACTCTCACCCAAAGCACAAGGGAGTAGTCAAATGCATTGCTGTCACGTGGGATGCATAAAAGGAAACTCCAATCCCTTTATATTAGATCCCAAACTTGATGTATTTATTAGAGTAATACCAATATCACGTTGGCCCTCAAAACTCCTCTTCCAATCATCCAAAATCCTTATCCTTCAAAAATTGCACACTTCTTTGCATTCCAAGAAATTTAAATGAGCTCAACACAATTCTAAGATTGTCAAAAGACGTTAGTGAATTGATTCCTTTTGATCATCTTGACCCTCTCTTTTGTTCTTCCTCTATTCTTCCTCCATGCAATCTTTCCTAGAACCTCTAGAAATACATGTGTACTATTTCAAATTTTGAACTCTCTCTGAATGACACATATACCTCTACCTATACTTTCTCTTAATTCTCATTAAGAGAAATTCTCATTAAGAGTTAGTGGTTCATAAGACATATAGGAAATCCCAAATAGAGTTATAGGTTACAAAAATCATGACCTGTAGAGAGTTATGGGGTTTTCTAATTCATTGCAAAAGATCATAGTACACTTCTTGCTTTTATCCATATGCAATTTTTGAAATACCTATATAGTTCCTTATATGAAAATGAAGGGAATTGAAGTCTCAAATTTGAATGTCCTAATGGTAGTGTAAGATTTAGACTTGATGGATTTTTATGGGTGGAGTAACTTTCCCATAATAATCTTGTACAAAATATTAATGGGAATGAATGTCTCTTAAAATTTTAGTTTTTGAAATTAATTGATTCTATTTCCGCCATGATTCTAGAAAAAATTTAGAGAACTATAAAATGAAATTCATTTGAACATGGACAAGAAAATACTTCCATTAATATTTTCATCAAGTGTATGGAATGTTTGTAATTGCTAAATTCTGGCAGGTCTCAATTTTGGTTCTCTATAAATCTTGTATAAATTTTGGAATTTTACCCATAACTTATTATAGATTCTCTTATATATATAAATAAAAATTATAAAAGCTCAATTTGAAACCGGCAATAGTAAAGCTACACCTTAAATATTCTATGGACGATAAAACTAGTTATGAGTCAATTCAATAATAAATTACAAGTGGTTTCAATAAAAGTTACAAATTCCTTTTGGTGTAATTTATGGGTGGATTAGTTGACCATCCTAATTTCCTTTGGAGTCCTGATATAAACTCAAATATTGAATACACTTGAATGGTGTTCCCTTGTATCATTTTCCGATTCTATTTTTCCTTTTTTTTCACAAAAATAGATTTATTTTAGTTCAATTCAGTCATTCCTTCTCTCATTTAATTCAATTTCAATTTTTATAGTTCCCTTCATTTTTAGTAAGCTAGTGGATCAATTTAATTTCCATTGAGAAATTTTAGTTTGTGACTGGGACATTAAATTCTTTTATTCTATTAGTAATTTCTATGTGCTTAAAACATTGAACTCTTTGAGGTGTGGTGTATTAGAGTTGGTTGAAACTATGGAAGATCCTTGCTCTTTCTTTTTTATTGCTTCTCCTACTTATCTTGTTCATGCAATTCTTTTTCTTCTAATTTCTAATTTTGTTTCCACTCTGTTGCAAATAGGTGGATTTTGTGAGCTTTTGAGTATGATATCATCTATATCTTTGGTTGGAACAAAATTTCCGTAGGATGCAAGATGAGGACTAAAGTTTTGATTTATAGTAAGATGGAAATGGAGGTTTATAGATTTATGATTGTTTCTTATGATGATGCACAAATTTTAACTATTTAGGTGAGCAAATTTTTTATAATCAAATTCATGATGATAACTTGCAAGAAAGAGTCATGTATTTAGTAATATGATAATATTTTGGCAAGGTATTGGATAAGTGAGAGATTGTACAGAAATGGAAGAAATATGTGAAGTCATACAAATCTGTTAGAGAGTAGAAGGGTAACTAAAGAACTATAAGGACAAATTAAATCATTTGTGTCTTATTTTGACAAAAAAGATGCTCTTTTTAGATGTAAAGAAAATATCTTTCCATCAATGTTTCCAAGTAAAGACCTTGGAAATGTGATAGATATCTTTTAATATGTGTGATAAGTTGAAAAAATTGGAGGTAAAGAAAGTGAAGAGAGATAAAAAATTATTAGATTGCTAAGCTAAGATGTAGAAAACAGAATAATGTAAAGAATTCTAATCAAGGAGGAGAATGAGTTTGAGGACTACATCCCTTTGTCAAGCATCACATAATTATATTTTTTACAAGTGTCCTTTACATGCTTGAGTAAAGAGGAGAGTATACCTCTCGGGCTAAAGAAGAGAGTATGTTGCCTTCTACATTGCTAGATGAAAAATATTCAAAAGAAGGTGACATAGAAAAGAAAGATTCAGGAGAAAATTCACAAGCATACAAAGGAGAAGTAAAAGGAATTGCTAAATGCGAACAATATAAGAAGGAAGGTAGATAGAAAATCCATACCAAAAAGCTAGAGCTTCTATTAGATGGATTTTAAATAAAGTAAAATTAGTAATGTGTGGGGTCACTAGAATTCCATAAAAAATCAAATAATAATAATTTTTAATTTAATTTAACTTTAATAATTTATATTGAATTATAAAATTATTAAAATATAGTTTTTTATTTATTCTTGTAAAAAAATTATCTTTGAAGGTTTTTAATTTATTATTAGGAGTAATATGCATCATATTGAAAAATTGACTAGCACTCCTTTTTTAACCAACTCACTAGCATACGAATTCACAAGGAGAAAAAAAGAGGAAAACTTATGGAGAATCACAAGGTTGGTAAGAGATATTCAAACTTGTTCCTCAAGTATGAAAAATGGCACCTACAATGGCCACTTTTAAAAAAGATCTTGCTAATTATTGTAAATTGAGGAGTGGGTCCATGGAAGCTAGAGAGATATATAAATAAGACAAAAAATAAGGAATGTCCTAAATGTCTTAACTAATGTCCTAGAGGTACTTAAGTTGGTCTGTTATTTTGAGTACGAGGAGGAGATGTTAGGGAGAGTGTGGAGATGGGAGAGGAGAGAGAGAGATGTGAGAGGAAAGTGTGTACTTTTTGAGTGCTCTCTTGCATATAGCACTCGAGTGATGTAATACCAAGGGTTAGCCATATGATCTAGATGTGAAATTCGGTTTGGTAACATCTAGAATGATGTTATACATGATGGTCAAAATAGATCAAATAGAAGTATCACCAAAAGAGTACTTCTATTAATAGGGCAGAAACCGAAATAGACTTGAGAATCTTAGAACCAATAGCTAGACATATGATTTAAAGGTGAGAATTGGTTTGGTAACATCTAGAAGGATGTTACACATGATGGACTAAACAGATCAGAAAGAGGTATCACCAAAAGGGGACTTCTTCTAATAGAGTAGGAACCGAAACATGCCTGAAATCTTTGAAGGCAATTTTGGAGGCCTAAACGGATGAATTAGGCCTCGAAAATGTGCAAATTCTCCCCCCCCAATGGAGGAAAGGCTGGACTTCCCTCCCCCTAGTTTGTCTCGTTGAGAGCTTTCCAACGGTACCTTACTCATGTGATTCTGAGATTCCTACAGGAAGATTCCCTAAAAGATTCCCTCTGGTCAAAGCTCGTTTGACCAACCAGATAGGACCTAGACCAGACAGGTCACCCATCCAAGTAAGTAATCCAAGGGTGGAGCTTGCTTACATGTCACCCATCTGTGTCCCTAATCCTATGGTGGAGCTTCCTTGGAGGAGATCCTCTTTGTCTATATAATAAAGAGAAGGTGCTCCCTTGGGGCATCGAATGTTTGAGTGTGCAATCTGTGTTTTCTCTCTTCTCTTGTCCTCGGAGTATTACAGAGATCCTCTTTGTCTATATAATAAAGAGAAGGTGCTCCCTTGGGGCATCGAATGTTTGAGTGTGCAATCTGTGTTTTCTCTCTTCTCTTGTCCTCGGAGTATTACAAGTGAATAGTAGCTTCTGTTTGTTTTTTGATTTGGTCCCATTTGTACCTAGAGTGAAGACTATGGAGAACTGAGTAGAAAGTTATAAGAATTTTTAGGTTTTTTAGGGTTTAGAGTGATCATTACACATTCAGAGTGATGGGTTGAGAATTTTCATCTCTAATCTCTTGGTTTTCATCATTGAGTTCCATGGGAATTTAGTTTGAAAATTTAGAGATGGAAATTGAAAGTTAAGAGAGTTTATAGCTTTTAGGATTTGGAGTAAGTGTATTTTCTTATGTGAGTTGGGATGTGAGGCGTTGTGGTTTTGCAGGTATGGGGAGATATGGAGAGTAGAATCATGTGTTACTATTTTTTATTCTTGTGCTAACCATGGCTACACCTCCCCAAGTGAGGCTGTTTAGAGCGGCTTGGGATACACCATGCCCGATGTGTCACTAATGCTTTACCTTGCAAGGAGTAAAGAGCCATATGGGAAGGATGCACAAGGACTATGATTGGACCACTTGGGATGCCCATGTGAGGCGGGAAACCACATCAACCATAGTGATACTCGGGATTATGCATGCTTCTTCTATCCCTTTGTTGACCGTTCCAAAGATACCAATTGAGTTGTGGGAGTGGTTAGCTTCTCCGACGGGTTGCATTTTGGGGTTATTTAAGACTAGTTTTCCATGTCCATGTCTATTCCATAAGCTACCCCGCACACTCCATAATGAGGCTAAACAAAGCGTTTTGCCTACCACTTGATAGTTTGGCATGTGATCCCTTGGACAAGTTAGCATGGTTTCTATTCCTCTTACTCCCCCAATGATGTCTTTCTTATGCTAAAGGAGGACGTGCAGGACATATAAAGATGGCTACTAGATTTTGTCAATTTTAAGCAAGAGATTGGGCGGCCCTTCAAGAGAAGTATGTTAGGGCTACACATTTTAGGAGACAAGTTTCACCATAGGATACCATAGAGTCCACTTGATTACAATGGTGTAGGACATTGGGTCAGGTGGGAGAGTTTAGTAGAGCAGTATCAATGCTACACCCTTTGTCTATGGCGAGTCCTACTGATAAGACTATCTCTTTCATACACTCACTACATCCTATAGTGTAGAAGGACTACCACTAGAGGTCTTAGATTATTAGCCAGAGCAACCTTTATGTCTTGATAGGTCACTTTTTGCACAAGCATTGTGCACTACCCCTTGCCTTTCCTCAAGAGGCTTGTTAAGGATGGTTTATGAGCACCTTAGAGATTGCTTTCAAGTAGATAATCCTTCTAGTGGTTTTACAGAGTTGTATCAAGTGGCTACAGAATTAGTGAGAGGAGACATTCCTATGTCTGTTAATTGGTGTTAGGTGCTAGTCTACTTCTTGTGACAGAGAAGGATACAAGGGGCATTAGACCAATTGCTATTGGAGAGATCTTTTTGTGTTTGGTCAGTCGTGCCATTTTCCTTCAACATTATTCTCACTTTCGATAGCACCTCAATCCACATCATTTTAGAGTAGTTACACTTGGAGGATGTGATGCTATATCTCTAGGAATTAGGGCACTCCTAGATGTCCATCCAGAGTGGGTTGTCCTATAGGTGGATGTTAAGAACACTTTTAATACCGTCTCACAAACATCCAACTTTTGAGAGCTTAGGAAGGCTAGTGGATCCTTGACAAGTCTTATTCCTTTTGTGCGGTCCTTTTATAGCTCTTTTGCTTCCCTTTACTACCAACATGGTGGTTCACAAGAGGGAGTCATCGTCTTGGAGTCAATTGTGAGTACACATATGGGAGATCCTTTAGGGGGACCCTTATTTGCCATGGCTCACTTTAGAGCTCTCTTATCTACTACTTTGGCCATCCTAGGTTGTGTATTACACTCCTTGGTAGATGATACACACATCATTGGCCCTATAGATTAGATTAGGCAGGCCTTTGACCACTTGACTACCAAGCTACATCTAGTAGGCTTGAGAATAAGGGTGTCAATTTGTAGGGTATGGTCCCCTTTAGGTATTATTCCCCACCTTGAGCTTCTTAAGGGGTGTAGCACATCTACATATGAACTATGTGTTCTTGGAGCGCCAGTAAGATCCAAGGATTTTATCACACGCTTCTTAGACGCTGTGCTTGTAGAGGATGTTCTCCATGTTGATGACCTTCCGTTACTAGGAGATCCACATGTGACATTTTTTATCCTCTCCTCTAGTATTGCTCATCAACCATCCTACCTCATCCATAGATTTCCTCCCTCCTCGTCCTTCCTATCATGTCTGAGATCCTTTGATAGGAGGATTATGGGAGTCTTTGGTGATTTTATTAAACCAAGGACATTTGAGGTGTGATAGGGGATTTGGCACATAGACAAATGGCTTTGTTGATCTCATGTGGAGAGATTGGCTTTATTATTTATGGAGGAGATTGCACCTATAGTGTTTTTGGGTAGTTGAGCTCTTTCAAAATCCCTACGTTCCTCTTGTTTTGTGGTTGTTGATAGGCTGGTCTTATAGACTTATATGATAGAGGTGGAGGGAGGGATCCTTTTCTCATGAGATGTTATTGCGGCTAATAAGAGATAGTTTTTCCCCATGGGTATGAGAGGACTTACCATCTTTTGCTTCATTATCATTAGATTGGACTAGATATTTACAATCTTCCTTGATGGAGCAACAATATGAGCATATGCTACATTCTCTCTTAGTTGACTCATCCATTCCTTAGGCTATTAGAGCATGTCTTCATTCTTGCTCTAGCAAGGGTGAAGGCTCTTGGATCCTAGCTTGACCGTGCATTAGGGCATTCCAACTTGCACCAACTACTTTCTCTATAACGATGAGGTTTTGTATAGGTTTGGTTTACCCATCTACATCTTCATTACTCACTTCCGAGTGTGGTTCTACACTAGATGCAACAGCAGTCCATATGACATGGTGTACTTTTGGAGGACAAAAGATAGCTACCCATGATGCTATTAGGGACATAATGTTTGCTATGACATTAGAGAGTGGATACTGGGCCTGGAGTGTTTGTATGCTTTGCAGACGACATGTGTAAGGGCAGACTTTTACTTGGTCCAAGATGATCAGGTGATAATAGTGGATGTTGTGGTTATAGACCTTACGTGAGATACAATTACCGAGGGAGTGATTACACATCCCCTTGGATGGGCGGCAAACATAGCAGCAAGTTGCAAGGTCTCCAAGTATAGGGGCATGCAGCAAGGCCACCTCTTTGTTCCTCTAGCCTTGGAGTTATATGGAGCAATGGACACAATATTCAACACATTTTTCAAGGAGTGCACTAGAACTTATCATGTTAGGCACCAAGGGGTACCACTCTCACTCTCATATGGATTGTAGTATATTTTAGATAGCGTGTGTCCATTGCTCTATAGAGAGCAGTGGCTGGTGCAATCCGTAAGAGAGCAATCACACTAGGTGATGCTTCTTTGGATGCTCCAATTGTTTGTAGACCACACGACTTGCATAGCTAAGATATCTTAGGTGTAGTGTGCAGATTTCTCATATAGACTCTATTGGGCCTTAGCCCCATTTTACCTTTTTCATCTCTCCCTTGTATGGCTTGATGGGATCTTCCCATCCTTCATTTTTTCTACACGGTCATCCTTCTCTCACTAAATATCCTAAATGAAAGATTATTATATTTTTTTTTGCTTAATCATTTTCAACACAGTAATATTAGCAAAAGATAATTCTAAAGTAATATTATAGTATAAGGTAGCAACTATGAATTTCATTGACTTCTTATAATCTTGTTCAACCTTGAGAAGTACTGGATTGAGTGTCCAAAGTGTAAGTCCTTTCATGCCATCATAAGTAGATTTCTCTTTGTCAATGTACCACAAGCTCTAACTTCCTTTGCAAATTATATTGACATGCAATTTTTAAAATTACCACAATCCACTCAAATGTCAAAAGTGATGTTTTAGAAGATCATATCAAAAAGATGAATTTAAACTCAAGTGTATTGAACTCTAAAGCCAATTAGAATTAATGTTAATCCTCATAAGCTCCTTGATTGTCTTATTAGACGTTGGTATTTTTTGGAGAAAAAATTGTTATGTTTTTATCTTTTGCAATACATTGGGTCTCATTCAGATCTCTTTTAGATTCCAAATTATTAGTAATAGTAGCATATTCTACTTTCAAGTCGTTGTTCTTTGTCAACATTGATAAGAGGTGTGTTGTCCATGTAAACCTCTTATCAATGTTTGTACATGAACAACACATTTCTCCATGAGAATTTGCTTCATTACCTAGTATGACTTGTATATAATACATATATACAAGACTTGAAGAGGCAGAGAAGTCAAATCTCATAGTTTCTTCTAGTTGCACAAGTTCTCTCATGATTATCTCCATAATACAAGGCTCCAATTCATAACTGAAACAATCTAATGCTTCTTTATAATAGATGTTTTGAATTTGCATAAGAGCATCCTAATATTAAACTATAAAGCTCTTCACAAGATCAATTTGTTTGAGCTCTACAAGAAAATCTTGTGTTTCTCTTACTATCTTGATAGCTTGAAATCTAGAGGTAAGTGTTTTTTGAACTCTTGCTACGTATCAATCAAGGCAACAGAACCATGTTATTCTTATTCTACTACACCAGATTTTAAAATATCTTTAATTTGGCTCTATGCAAGTAGAATTTTATAATCATCATTTCATATGGAGAATTTTGTACTTAAGCATGAGCAATATTTCCAAACTACCAACATATTAACATATTAGTGATGACCAGAACATTCTATTTGCTGAGCATCATTTGATATTGGTGGTTTGAAATACTACTCCTACTTAAATAGAAATTTCTCTACTATGTTTATAATGGTCTCTCCTTCAAGCTAGTGTTACTTTGAAGAAATATACAGACTTTACTTCTTTGGTCAGTGTTGCTTCTCCTTGTTTTGCTTGAGTAGGGTTCTTCAATGCTTGAATGAGATGCTAAATTCATTGTTGTACCACTTAGAGTTCTTCACTATGTCTATGCATTGCAATCACTGTCATAGTAAAAGAGAAAACTCCTTTTAAGTAAAAAAAATTATATAGCACATGTACATCTTTGATAATAAATAATAATAGGATGCACTTAAAAATCAATTAAGAATAATATTCACAAAAGTTGACCGAAATAGATGAAAGTAGTATTTAAGTATCACACATCGACAAAAGTAAAGAATTGATTATTCAAGAGTACCATGAACTCCATCCATTCCAACTCGGTTAGGTGGGTAATACGGGCCACTCCGACTCCCTAGTTATCCCAGTATAATATCAAGAATATATCCTAATCTGGTATCAATGTATCCTTAAACACAATGTTTATAATTAAATCTTTCCATAATAATTTTATAGGTTGTTGCCTCGCTTGAACCATAGAGTTTTTCTTTATATCCATTTATTATTATCAATATCAAAGTAAAAGGAAACAATGTTTAAGTCAAAATATAAATAGCATATATGCACATTTGATACTTGGACGTACTAAAACCTCCGTAGACGTAACAGTAATATTCTAGAAGTTGAACAAATTAAGACAATGTGAATGAATGGATGAAATTAATATTCAATTATCACACATCTACACAAATTGCAAAGAATTAGTTATTCAAGCGGAACATAACTCAGCTTATCGTAATATATCAATAATTCATCGCAATATGATATTGGCATATCAACAAACAAATACTCAGAACTAATCTTTGTTCATTCGTAACCATATGTTAATATTTTCTTGGCTTCTAAAATAAAATAAAATAGATCCATCAATTCATAAAGTAGATTTCTGGACAAAGATAGTTTTGATCATCCATATTTCGTGATAACCAGTCACGGAGGACGGAGGGAGAGAACAGGTTTGATCAAGAATTTGGGAAACGTAAAAGAATTTGGCAAATGCGAGTGTTGTGAATCGGATTGGCAGTAGTTCGGAAACGAAGAAGTGCAATCGCTCGAGCTGCACGTGATTCCGGAGGAGAAGAGACGCACCTGGATTCAATGAGGGTATGGTGTTAGGTGCAGAAGTGTTCAGGAGACAGTAATTGCAACTATGAGATGAGGTCAGGTGGTGTTGTTACTCTCGACTGATCGAAGGAAGTGAAGAGAAGCGAGAGAGGCCCCGGAGGAGAAGATGGAGCAAGGGTCGAAGAGACCACTGAAGGAAGTTGCGGAGGCATTCTCTACTTTGGCTGTGAGTTTGAAGAATGGTTCAGATTCACACGTCGATGTGGCCAATTTCGCTCGTGCCTGTGATCGCATTTCGATTTTGTTTAGTACGATGGGAATTGCCTTCAAATTCGCCGAGAAAGACTACGTTGCTAAGGTGAGTTGTTCTTCTACTTTGTTATGAGCCTGTTGTCCTCTGCCTTTCCTCTCTGTCGTGTATTGAGTGGCAATTAGTGCAGATCGCATGCTATCGCAATTTTCGAAGAAGTACTTGTTACAAATTCCAAATTGGAAAACCTGATTGTTATCTATTTCCAATATTTTCACTAAAATTCTGAAAGAACCCTGGATTCTGCACACTCTCACCCGCTCACAGAGCAGTTTTCTTAATTTTACACTAGGTGAAAGATCTCATGACGGCATCTGAGGAGTACAACAGCATTGCGGCTATGGTAGACTCTGATATTCTAGCTGATAAGGTCAGAGAAGGTGGAAGTCATACACGAAACCTACTCCGTATTAAACGAGGAGTTGACATGGTCCGACTTCTCTTTCAGCATCTCCTGGTGACACCGTGAGCAACTAGAACCTTAATCCTTCGACTTGTATGTTCCCAATTCTCAAGAAACAGAAAGGCCAGGATTAGGGGTCGAGCATCTAGTCCAATACTTGGTAAGTCACTACTCAAATGTTTTCACCAACGATTTGGTTTATGCTGACGATAATGGAACAATGTATTCTCATAGAGAGAGATTGTTGTGCCCTTCATTGAATTGCAGAGGAAACTCTTTAAAGGAGCCAGCGACCAAGGCCTACGATCAGGCCCTAGCTCCTTTTCATAGTTGGCCCATTCGAAAGGCTGTTGCTGCTGGGATGTATGTGATTCCGACCAAGTCAGCGTATCTTGCAAAGCTCAATGAAGAAGGTAGATAAGTTTCTTACAGTCTAACAGCTCTTTAAATGACCGAAGAGAGGCGAACTGTTAGTCTTTAACCTAAGACGGTTGAAAGTAGAGCTTTTAGAGATCTATAGAACAAGCAACACGCTTCACTTCATCGGCACTACATTTGCAGCGCAAAGGTCAACACAATCCAATAACACGCTCGCTTGTGCCCAAGCTGATATACACAGCTTTGTCTGTTCGCAGCAATGCATGAGGTAGACAGACGTCTACGCTAGAGCAGATCTGAGTTCTTTGGGGGTTTCTTTCTCAGCGGAAGCTCCAAAGCAGGATTAGCCTATGCGCTTCCTCTGGTTGAGTTGAGTTGGTGGATGACAGGATCGAGCAATGTGGTCCTTGTGTTCTTTTATCTCATTTCATCAGGATAGCCCCCCGATTCTTATCTGCGAATTTGGAAGGATGAGGTTAATGCACACAACCAAGCATGTTGAGACTTCGTGGATATGGTTCAGTTCCGAAGGCCGGCAATTGCTGCCAACCGCATTTGCTTTTGACCTCCAACTTTATTTAGGCTGATCACACTACTATTGAGGTCTCTTGACTGTCATCTTGGACTCACATGTTGGTGGTCTGCTCAGAGTCGACGGCAAGGGAGTACGTCCAGATGTTCGTGACGTCGGCTGAACCTGTAGTGCAATATGTGGACAACCTCTTCATTGCCAAGGATATTGGAACAGACTGGTGACCCGGGTGATTGCAGGATTTAAGTTCTTATGGTTCCAAGCCCAAAGGAAGCCCTTTCTCGCCCTTTCTCCCTTCTCACAGAATCATCATACAATGGACGTCGTACCACAGCAGTCCGGAACCCACCGGATCTGGAAGAAACAAACCTGGAAAAGTAGCTAAATTCTCTGGCTCAACGCGTCTAGTAATAGAAGCTAGTCTTCACTGTCAGTGCAACTTTCAGAGTTTGCCAGCCTTCAGTAACATAGAGGGGCATTCTTAGGTTAATAATGTTTGCAGTTGTTATGAGAATGAATCCCATCTGGAAAGAGGGCTAGCAAAATATCTATGCTCCAGAGAAATTGCCCGATAGTTAGTGAAGTCATTCAATATTTAATCAGCAAGTAGGCGCCTGGTACTGGATTAGGGCTTGTCTGTGGAAATAGCGCAAGTCAATTAAATAAAAGAACTGAAAGCTCGCCTATTTGGACGATAAGTGTTCTCATTTTTGCCTCCTCCGATGCCAATCACAAGGAGATATATCCTTAACGATGCATTGTTCATTCAAATGCTCAACCTGCTTACGCGCTCACAAAAGTGAGGCAGGGAAAATTTAATATTTGTATCGTGAATTCAATGTTGTCAAACTTCCCCGATAAGTTGACAACTTGAAACGATCATCTGAAGGGGAACTATTTACATCGGTCCTTGAATTATTGAAACGTTCAGCTTGCAGTAACCTTTAGACTTGACTTCATCCTTGTAACTCTTGAACTCGACCCGAAAGCTTCGATCATGTTTCTTTCAATTCATCCGTTATTAACGGCCGAGGGTATCGATTCAGACTAATTTATTCTAGTGTCCATGCCTAGGTTCTAGGAAGTATATGGAAGCATATAGAAGTCTTACTTTTCGCCTGGCATGAGCAGAGCTGGAGGTGGAGGTGCAACAACAACCACTTTCTGGACAGTTTCAAGCAACAACGTAGTACCGTTAGCCAGAAAGACACTTGAAGAACAAAGCAACTTCTCCATCTTCAGCCGTCCTGTTCAGATAGCTCAATACAAGAAACGTGCCACACTGCAGTTGATCAATCTTACACTTACAAATTACTTGCGCTTGCATTTGATACGAAAGACGCCACGCTCAGCTTATTTCTTCACAGTAATTCATGTCAAAAGAGCACTTACACTATGTCTACTGTGTCTCATATTTCTGAGAAGTACCTGGCGAGAAGCGGGATGATAAAACTCCAATCTCCATGCGTGCAGTAGATAGCCACAATCACCAGGTAATGCTCCATCGATCCTCGCATAACCTCTGAATAAAAGGAACATAATACCTGAATTTCCGCAATCTGGCTTTTGAAGCAGCTCATTGAAAATTGCGGTCAAAAGTTTCACTGGCTGTGACTCCGTGGAATATTACTGGAGCCACTAAGATGAATTAACTGAGCCTTCAACCGACTTAAAACCCTGAGCTGAAACAACTCCTTGCCATCTGTCTTTAAATTCTCCTCACGTTATAAGTGTTATACACATGTGAGAAAGCAGCTGCCTACTGATCAAGCTGCATATAGTTCAGAATACTGTACACAGAAAGATACCAGATCAGTCTCTCCTGTGACTTGAGATTTGAACGGACTAAGCACGAGATAGACATGTCTTGAGGAGCGAAGCAACAACTCACCCATCTTCTGCAGGGATACTTCCCTTTCGCAAGCTATCAGAGTGATCACCTGGCAGGACTATTCCACCCTCAACGTACAAGGGGTCACCTGGAAATGCAGCCACACGACGGAAGGAAAAGAAATAGAGCAAGAGGTGTTATTTGAATAATCAGGTCACAGTCCAACAGGGTATTGCAATATTCTTGTCTCTCTGCAGAAGTTGTTAACATCTTGATATTTCTTCCGCTAACCCTCATTTAGTAGTCCAAAGGTGGAAGATTTTCTTGGGAACTGGGAATACGACAGGAGAGAAGAGAAGGATTACTAGGAACCTCTCAGGGGATAGCCGGCAGCAGCAAGATGAATTCGAATCTGATGAGGTCTTCCTGTCAGGATATTCACCTGTAATATCAAGCATCAAAATAATACGGATCTGAGTATTTTGTCCTTATAACAATCATCGACCAGGATGTAGATGTCGCAAACCATGCTAATCAAGCTTTAATAGCCAAGTACTAGTTCCGGTCATTCTTCTAATTGAGGTTCTAATGATTCTCGTGAACATACCTCAACCAGTGTACAGTTGTTTTCCAGATCACGCCAGAGAACAACCACTTTAGATAAGGATGGCTTACCTGTCACGTTGAGGAAGATAGGTCTGAGCGAAGGAAGAAATGGGCAGATACACGTCTATTTTCCCAAAGATACACGTCAACTTGTAAAGAGGAAATACAGCATGATTTTAGGTTTCCCGCTTTATGGCCCTAATACAGAACCAAACTATACCTGTCGAGGAGGCCATGTACAGTCCACCGGCTACTCCAGAGTATGGAACTTTTCCTATAGCATGGTCCACGGTAATCTAGGGCAAACAAGATTCGGATTACATATGTCCGACTCGATGTTTTTAAAGTTAATATGAAACACAGACTGTTTTAGGTTGAGGGTCGAGAGTGATATGTACATGACTTTGTGAATGTTCCAATACAAGTATCCAAAGAGATTCAGATGAGATGTTCTGTGCCTAAGAACAAAGCAATCGTGTCTAGCAATGAGTCAACTATTTACATTTGTGTAGTCGAGGACTTACAAATGTGTTTTTTCTGATAGTTTCAGGCATCATCTTTTTAGCAAGGAGCTCATGTAGAGACTTAAGAGAGAAACTTTTGGCGAACCTCATCAGCAGCTATTACACCTTCAGCCAAGGCTCTGTAGGTCTTCAAGAGTTGTCTTTCTGGTCCGGAAGAAGACTGCAGTTTTCTACCACCAGCACTCCTAAGTTCCAGGAAGGTTCAGAGAGTTATTCCAAAAATCCTAGAACTGCTTCATGAGTGCTGAGTTATCAACCACTGCTTCTTCATGTGTAATCAACGATCAACTATCAAATTTTCAAGAAAGTGCACAAGATCCACAAAATATGACCATTTCTCTAACTGCATCAATCTGGCCAATCTTACACCGGAGTCGGCTAATGTAATTTTATGTATTTGCTTTTGGTCGACTTGGTCCAGGATGACGAAATTAGCCTAAATCCGGGATAGTTACTTACCTGCCTGTCGTGCTCTCCGTAGATGCCGCTAGGTCTGCAGCAAGTCCTGTTTTGGCATATGGTGATTTTGCACAAAGTAACACACCTGTGCAGAGTAGATGTTACGACATTCGCTAATACCTTCACTGCTTGGCTACCAGCATATGATAAAATTAACTTTATTTTAAGTAGTCATAATCTCAATCTTCATGATGGGGAGGAGTTATGATGAACAGTAATAAATTTCGACACTTAAATATGAAATACTATTTCATACTATGATCGTGGAAACCGAAATCCTACACACAAGAACATAATCACCTGAGGTCCCTCTCCCAATGCGGTGGACAGGAGATGTCGGAAATGGCGGCATAATACGTTCATCCCGCCATTGTAGTTGTTGTAAAACAGTTCTTTGCTGGAAAAGACCACTTGGCAAAACCTGTAGTCCTGATGGTTTGTTGATTGCAAGCTATGACAAACATAAGGATTATTTCAAATTAGCCAACAAAGAACTGGGATGAAACAAATTGGATATGAAATCAAGATACAATATGTGGTAGTTGGTATCAGAATTCTAGAATGTATAAGATGAGGTAGTTCAGTCAAGTTCTAAGTAAATACAAATAAGAAGATATAATCCTTACCACATGTTGATCTTCGTAAAGGATTTGTAAAGAATATGGTGCAGAGGGTTCTTTCCATGAAAATCGCGTATATTCAAGAGTAACTCCTGGTCTACATCCGGTATTTAAGAAATTAGGCCTATATGGAATAATATACTTATAGTCACAATTTTTAAAGATGACATGGTGATCTCGCAACAAGAAAGATAATTATCTAAACACTATCGGTTTTGACAAAGAGATTCGTGTATACCTCAAGATAAAATCTGTTGCAGTGATTACTTCACCATCAACTTGAATCTGTTAAACACTGTAATGTTATAAAATATATCACGCGATAGTACAATGTGTCGCTCATTCAGGAACTTCCAGTGAGCTTAAACAAAGAAGGATACAGAAATGACAAATACTAACCTGTTGATTTTTGATTCTTTGTATCCATCTATAACAGGACACACTAAATCAGTGAAAAGTACATGCCCTTCAGAAATGCTCTAAGAAATTTCTAGTGATCGTCGAAACTGTAAAATAGTTGGAAAATTATAAAAAAATATTTAAAATAAATGAACAACTTACCCCTCAGAAGATGCAGAACTTTTATATCGTGACGAATAAAAATCGAGTAAACTTCTGGCTGAAATAACCAGATTTCAAATTGAGAAACATAATTTTGTTACAGCATCACCGATTCAACCAGAACCTCTTCACTGTCTTTCAATCGGTCCGTGAGATGCCTACAACAATTCAGACCGCAATCCATAGGTACACCGACAGACTTTGGACAAATTCAACACTGTACCTGCGAAAGGAGAAATAAAGCATCACCGAGAAATTGAAAAAGAACACATACGTGCATCTTTCATCGATAGGATATCGACATAGCTTACGCCTTTGTTGGATTCCGGCCACTCCAAGCCAAATATACGTCCATCGAGTGGCAGCTCCATTCCAATTCAATTCATTCAACAATCTCTTATGGAACCCCTTCTGTTCTTCGTTCTCTTCCCATTCAGGGGAACCATTGGACGGGCCAGGTTTCTGGTGCGCCGAAACCCGGCCCGCTCTGACCCTTTCTATGAGTAAAATAACGGGCCGGGCGATAGGGGGAGGAAGCATAGGGTTAGGGCTTAAGGATCGAAAACCCCCGACAGGTCGATTTCTCGAGAACAGAGAAGTGACTTCTTTCAGAGCTCGCAGCACGACTTGGTGAATTTATTGAGGTTTGAAATTGTGGATTAGGCAGCTATGGAAGCTCCGAAGAGGAAGAAGAGTGGGAAAGGAGACGAGGTAGTGGAGGGTGGGAAGAAGAAGGGAAAGCATGACAAGCCGAAGCCCTGGGATACACCAGATGTCGACCACTGGAAATTGGAGGCTTTTAATCCTCAATGGAATGAGGGTGGAATGCTGGAGGAGAGCTCGTTTTCGACCCTATTTCCGCAGTACCGAGGTATGATGGCTGGTTAATTCTTGTTCTGAGTGCTGTCGTCTCGAATGTGTACAGTTGTGTTCGCGATCATGGGGTTGAGGACTTTGTGAGGTGCTATTTCGATAACGCACGTCCTGGTTTATGATTTGTCACAGAGAAGTACTTACAAGAGGTTTGGCCATTAATCACGTCCAGCCTAAAAGAACATGGAATTAAGTGCGAGCTTAACTTGGTAAGGTCTTCTTCTGCTCTAATTGTTGGGGTGTCTGGACCAATTTTCCTTTTTCGTTTTTGAGTGAAGTCGATTGTTTGAGAGTCTGATGGTAGTCCATGGAATTTTTACATCTAATTTTTTGGTTACGGTGCAGGTGGAGGGTTCAATGACCGTTGCCACGACAAGGAAGACTCGCGATCCCTACGTTATTATTAAGGCGAGAGACATGTTGAAGCTTCTCTCCCGCAGTGTCCCGGCTCCACAGGTACAGTAATTGGCTGGCTTCTGTTGTCAGGATTATTCACATTAGAAGTTTCGAAAGAAAAATGAGAAAGGGGTTGCCGGACCAAAGAAATGAATTTGTTCAATCTTCACTATTCTTTGCAGGCTATGAAGATCCTGGACGATGAGATGCAGTGTGATATCATTAAAATTGGCAGTCTGCTTCGAAACAAGGTCCGCACATCTTCTGCAATTCTTCTGAGTTTACACATCTGGCAACTTTTGTTGAGTTCTCCTTGTTTCTCCTTCCAGTTTTAAAGGGTGATCTGTTCTACCATTTATTAATTTTGTTAAAATGTATATCTAACGCTCGTTTCTCGTGGACGGCAGCGACTTTGCTTGTTCAAAATTGATATCAAGAAAGGCAGGTAACCAGCATAGAGTATTTATGTCTGACCTTGTTCATCGTTGCCCATTTTCAGGAACGATTTGTAAAGCGTAGACAACGTCTTCTGGGCCCAAACGGAGCTACAGCAAAGGTTCTGACAAGTACGCCTGCTCATCCATCTGCTAGTCAGTAGCTAGTAAGTTTCGTGGTCGCTTATTGTGGGGTCTTCTTTCTGTGCTCATCGTATCCAAATGCCGCTCAAAATAGGGAACGATGTCCTCAAGGATGGATCAGTCCATTAACTAGTCTTCTTTCATCTATGCGTCTTGGGTGCAGGCCATTGAACTATTAACAGGGTGCTACATGTTGGTCCAGGTAAGGTGAAGAGGAATGAAATGAAAGGACACTATATTACTGATCTCGCTTGTTTACAATGGGTTCTGAATATTATGACGTAACATGTCACTGATCGCGCTTTACATAATTCCAAGTGGCCTCTAGTGCTTGAGATGACGGTGACACCAGTCCTTCTCATGTTACTTTGTTCTGCACATCAGGGAAACACTGTCTCAGCCATGGGTTCCTTCAAAGGATTGAAAGCCGTCCGGCGAATTGTTGAGGACTGTATTAAGAATGTGCACCCTATCTATCACATCAAGGTATAAATTTCACTTGTTCCCCTTCTCTCTGAGCAAATTCGAAGTATTCAGTAAGACATGTTCTGTTTTCCCCTAAACTTGCATGTCAAGTTCCTGCCAAGTGGGATCTTTTCATCATGTAAATCTCAAGTCAATATGCACGTAGTGAAGAAGGAAAATTATATACGCTACATTCACGAATAGTAGGTGACTAGATATTATGAGATGATTCACGGAACATATATATCTTGCAGGCACTTATGATCAAGCGAGAACTTGCCAAAGATCCAGAGTTAGCAGAGCAAAATTGGGACCGCTTTTTGCCGAAGTTTAAGAAGTAAGTTTAAGAAGTTCGATTCAGTTTACCTTGTTGTTTCCTTGTGGTGCCTTTCTCAATCGAGAGACTGTGGGAATTATCGTCGACTATCGTAATTGAACATATGTCCAAGTTAAGGTAAAATACTTTATATCCTGTCCTTTTTCGCTTCGCTCTCGTTACCCTGTTACACTTCGACAGGTTTCTGCAGCCACACCATCCTATAGCTCTCACATTGTTCCATTCCTCCATTCCCCAGCTAATTCCCTCCCTATTATTTATCCTTCGCTCTTTACCTGATTCATAGGACCTCTGGTGTATACAGTGTTCCTACCAGACTACAGCCCACGTCTTTTATTTTTATTGTTCACGCACTGCTTACTGGCAGTCTTTTACATAGTGTTACCTATTTCTCGCAGTCGTTTGCATAGAATTCTCGATTTCATGGTGGTTTACTAGTCTGTTAGCCATATGTTATTGTCAATTTGTTTCAATTATGCGTTTGCTTCAAATTACATTCGATGCATTCTACATTGTGGATTTCTCACTATTCTAGCATTGTGAATCATGTACATCTTGCTTACCGATCATTTACACTTCATAAGTTCTGGATAACCCGTTCCCAGAACGGCTTCTGTTCTGGGAACGGCTTCTGTTCTCGTATACCAATATGTCCAAGTTAAACTGATAACAGCAACATCAAAACTTGTGGTGTGTTAGAGAGAGATTATGTACTGTCATCTCCTAATGGACCTTAACAGGTTGATTCATCCTACAAACTGGACTTTCACAGATTCTCGCTCATGACAGTGTAGAACCAAGGAGGATGAGAAGACTAGCATTGCAGGCCACACACCAAGTGCCGAATAGTGTCATGATACTAATTTTGTTGTCTAAATATCTGCACTCCCAGGAGAAACGTGAAGCAAAAGAAGGTCAAAGATCAGAAGAAGAAAACATATACTCCGTTCCCACCACCTCAACAACCCAGCAAGGTACAACCTTGAAGAAGTTGTGAATTACCTGCCTGTTGCTGAAGAGCTTTGATGCGGTACTTATCGGTTAAACTGTTCATCCTGTTTAAGATTTGTTGGTACCCGTGTTTGTATCACGTTTGGCGGATCGTTTTAGTTTCTCCATTTATATGCTTCATAACATGTTTCTGCAGGTGGACCTGCAACTGGAGAGTGGTGAGTATTTTCTAAGTGCTGAGTTGAGAGCTGCGAAGAAGTGGGAAGCAAAGAAAGAGAAGCAGGGCGAAGTACTGGCAGAGAATAAGCGTAAACGCGAAGCGGCGTTTGTTCCTCCCAAAGTAAGTTACTGTTTTCATCTTACTAATTAAGTAAGCTTCTTTGTCTCAATATGGTTGCCATGTTCTAAGTAAGAGTATGACCTTCTGTTTTAATTCTGACAGAGAGCCCTGTAACGTCACCCTCTATGATTATCAGGAACCCAAGAAAGACGAGAAAAGCACAGCCGGGCAAGAAAAGACAAATATGACCAAGTCTGATGTGTCAGTCATGGCGGAATCTCTTAAGGTAAGATCTTCGGAAGTGTCTCAAGATGTAGCTGCATCATATACAACAGATTGTTATGTGGATTTAATGTTTCTGATGACCACTTTCGACCTGAATTGCAGAAAAAGGTAAAAGGAATTCCAGGGCAAGGCAGTACTGATACGAAAGGGGTCGATGCCTATCTGGCGACGCCTTCCACATCAAAGGATAGGAGAGAAAAAACGTTCTCTGCCGAGACGTCGACAAAAAGAGTAGAGAGTGACGAAAAAAAGAAGAAAAAGAGAAGAGTATCTCAAGACGAATAGCAGTTGAACTTTGTAAAAATTTCCCTTAGAATCGATACTGCTGGACTGTAGAGGTGTACATACTATTCGGTAACCCTAGTAATTCACGACCGGTTTTATGTTATTGTCCGCCTGAGCAAATTTGGAACCTAGTCTCGATTGCTCCAATCGATTTAGTTCCTAAATTTGTACTGCGCTTGACATTTACTCCCGTATCCCCCAGACTAGGAGAATCATCTCTCTTGCTGTGACGAGCAGTTTAACAGCACTTCGTGACTGTTATAGGTCTTTTGGCCCTTAATACCAATGCCCAATGTCCATTGATTCTCACGAAAGCTGCTACTTGTTCACTCACAGCCTATTATATCGCCATGTGGGATTCGAGTGCACTCTTGCCCTCAAGTATGGGGGCTAATGATCCCTGTGTTTTTTGGTACCGAAAACTCCCCATATGGAGGGTCGAACTTTCGGGTTGAAATGATTAGACTTTTCAAGTCCCCGCGTAAATTGAGGTAAAAGCCAAATAGAGAATACTGAGCAGGGTCGCAAGTCTAACAATGTATTCGTCAGGAGATCGAAGATGGAGAGGGTCCACTCAGTACCCTGGAACACCTGGGCTACAAAGACTTCAAAGAAGATGAATATTTGAACTTCCATTTGCACTATCATGGTCAGAGAATTAATTTGCACGCCTTCTTACTGCCTTTAGTGTGTTATCTATCACTTGAATTCAAGAGCAGGTGCGGATTTCCTGCATGACTTGCTGAGTTCGAACTGAAGTCACTTGAAAATGGTCTTAGCCTCATAATGCAAGTCCGTGAAATGGCTCTACTGCCACAGTAGTTCAAAGAGAACGTACGGCAATCCGGGCTCTCGTTTGGTTTCTTAGATATGTCCTTGAAACTTTCAAGAATATATCCAAGAACCTAAAGGATATATCAAGCTAGAACACGTATAATTCCCTCAAAGGCCACATTCCAGTTCTACGCCCATCGCATAGAAATGTGAAGATACGAACTGCACCTACGTATGATCGTGTAGAACGTGTTGCCCATGTTACCTTTTTTGTCTCTCCCTTGTTCGGCTTGATGGGGTCTTCCCATCCTTCATTTTTCCTACGCGGTCGCCTTTTTTGTTGCAGCGCAGAATAGCTGCAGCATAAGAGCAACTTTGATAGTGGCAGCGAACACGAGTAAAGCTGAACGATCTAAATTTACAACAATAGTCTCTAAACCATGAGGATCGCAATTCAAAGACTCAAAAGTCACACCTGGAGTTGTAGTCAGATCCACACCTCATCAGCGAAGCACCAAAGACTCACGATGCGTGGAAGCAGATCGATCCACGAGCTTAAAGAAATCGAGCTCAGCTCTTCTTCTGAAGAACTGATTACGAACGGAGATGACACCCAAGTCTACACTAACGAACCTGTGCATAGCCTGTTTCTTATGAAGTTTCTTATGAAGTTTCCCTGATGGAGAGTTATCTGAATTGATGGAATCTCCACTTCTAATTCTGATTTCCGGTGGTCCTCATCCCCAGTAAGTTTCCATTTCCAATTCGAACCGAACCCACTCGGGAAAGAGCTCATATAGAACCTCTCTGGAAAGCTCTTCAATAGCACGGCAAGCTACTTTACGCTCAATGATTTTGTGAGTGTAATCAGCTTCCTTATCCTTATATCTGCATGGCAACAAAGCAGATAACTGAATGAATTTTGACTCTGAAGAAGCATCGTGATTTATACATTCGTCGTATGTCCGGTAAAGCCTTTTGGCACTTCCACTTTGCAGTTGATAGAACGACTCTTCCTTTGTCACATGACGGAAACCTTATGATAGTATTATCAAAGTTGAACCGGTTTAAGAAGTTCCTTTGTCACATTACAGAAAGCTTATGATACTATTACCAAGTTGTTCCGGTTTGACAAGTTTTTTTTGTTAGGAAACATAAAAGAGTTTAACGTGTACATGAGAAGTTATCATGGCATAAAATTGGCAAAAGCAATATAGAGAAGAAGGTAACCACATAGAACACAAGAAAGATGGGAAGACCATCAAGGGAGAGACAAAAGATGTAAAATGAGGCTACCTCAATAGTATAGATATGAGAAATCTGCCCTACCGCACATAAGACATCTGAGCTATGCAAGTTAGGAAGGTCTACAAACTACTGGAGCATCAGAAGAAGCATCACGTAGAGTGAGTGCTCTCCTTTGGATTGCACCAGCCAATGCTCTCCGTAGAGCAATGTACACACGCTGTCTAAAGTATGCTACAAAGCATAAGAGTGAGAGTGGTACCCCGGCGTCTAATATGATAAGCTCTCGTGCACCCCCTACAAATTTGTCAAACGCCATGTCCATCGCTCCATATAACTCCAAGGCTAGAGAAGCAAAGAGGTGACCTTGCTGCATACGCCTATACTGCAAAAGCAATATATAGATGTTGATGAAATCTCATTATATACATGAACTTTCAATATATAGATATCCACGAAGATTTGGAATTGAAAATAGAGTATCAAGTATAGTATCTAAGTACTTTATACCCTAAGGCAAAGAGTTTGTTACAACCTATTTGCCTTTAGTTTGCACTCAAAGATTAACTTATCTTAGTATGCAAGTAACTTAACTTATGGTACACTGGCTTATCTATCATCAAAGACAAGTTTTCATAATAATTTATTGTTTGGAATTGCTATCTAGTGATCAATTAAATTTACATACATTACGTTTCATGAAAATTTTCATTTTGTTTTTTTAAGTATTCATTAATGTCAAAAAATTGAGTTCTTGGTCCAAAAAGAATATTTATTGTATGAAAGACAGGAAACCTTTAACTATTTAGCTAATTCATTCTTTATAAGTCATAAATTTTAAATGATTGTACAACAAAGATGTTATGACCATCTATGACCATCTTAAAATGGACTAGATATATAACCATCTTTGGTCAATGAAAACTAAAGCTTAGAGCTCTCCTCTAGTTGAGGATATTGACTAGTAAATAATTTGGTGAAAGCTTGTAGATAAAGTTAAATATAAAATTTCAAGTGGATAAGTATAGCCTTATGGGTGAAGTAAAGAAAATTTATGAGTGAAAGCTATCCAACCATTAAGCTTGCAGCCAAGTAGAAAAATTCATGCAAATACATGCCATCTTTTGGGTCTAACATTCATTACAAGACTCCATTTTGAAAGAAGTCTTTCTTATATTCATTCAATCAATATGCTCATGCAAAAGGTGAACTAGAAGCTTGCATTAATTCCCCTAATCATATTTGTCTTTACTTTGCCCAAGTCCATACAAATCTCAAATTGAATATGAAGTTTGCTTATGCTCATTAAATGATTTCACTTATGATAATTAAACTTACATGCTCTAATTGAGTTCTTTGTCTCCCAATTACATTACTTGGACCACCTTCCTTTGATTCTTTATAATTGATATACCCAACATAGATTCTAATACTCAATAATATACAAAAAAAAATTCACCAAATTCTCTAACTTTTCAACATATGAAGTTTTGAATACAACTCTTTCCGATTCCACTAGTTTGATACCCTCTACTCAAACAATAAGTTCATAACAAAGTAGCAGGTTCATCATTATTTGATCCAAAGTACATTAGAAAGCCGTCTTCTTAAAGAAGATTCGCTTATTCTCATTCATCTTATAAATTCAAAAAACAAACGAACTCAATCCCCATGGTGCATCCCAACTTTATATGTATATTCATCTCCCAAACTCTATACTGTACTCAAATTCAAGACAAGGATCTTTTATGCTTATTCAAATGGTTTCACTCATGGTAATTGAGTTTTCAAACTCCCAATTGAGGTCTTTGCCTCTCCCACTGAATTTCTTAAACCATTTTAAATCTAAATTGAGAGTAGCATATTTATAATTGTTAATCCTAAAGTCAATTAGAAAGCTAAAATTCTAGAGAAGTAGTATTTAAGCTAATCAAATTTAACAAACTCTCATTAACAAGGAAATCAAAGCTTTAAAAGTCCCACAAACTCATTCTATATATGGAAAATAACCAAATCTGAAATAAAAGTGTGTAATTTTTCTTCAAGTACCACCTTATCCAACGAATAACTGCATAGAAAAATTTGAAGATCATGCTCATGTCCATTTAGCACAAATTCCTCTCAACAGTACAATTTCTAAAGATGATTACTTAAGCTCATTTAACCAATTGCACTAGGAGATAATTACTTAAAACTTGTCAAAGAAGCCTAAGATGATCTTATGTATTACTTGGACCTCGTATAATTGTAATAAGAGGAGAAAAAGAGAGTAATTGGGATGCATAAATCAAATCTCTTTCCCTAGCATATCCTACAAGGTTTATCATACTATACTCAATGTAGTATTAAGTAAACCCAAGCATATAAAAGCTTGTAAAGCATTTTGTGAACTTTTCCTTTAACAAACACACTGCCTACCTTAAATACAACAGTGTAATCACTAGTCATTTGTCTACTAACATAGTTTACTATATGTTTTACTCATGTGGTTTACTCAAGTAATGACCTTGAGTGTGAACATGTACTTCATCTGATTTGCTAGCTTCTATAATTGCTTCACCTAGCTCCTTATGTATTCATGTGCTTCAGTTGATTGGCTAACTTCTTACAATAGCTTCTCCTACCACTTTATGGTAAGTTGATAACCAATTAATGGTAAATTTTAGTCTTTTGAACAGTTAGCAAGCGTCCAAAGCAGGTCAAACCAATTCAAACGTTTGAAACTTGAAATCTCCCTTGCTCTCTAAATGTATAGATCCATATGAAGCTTCCGAGACTGAAGTTATTGAACAGACTAGTCTATGAGAAAACATTGGAAACTTGTTGGGATGACCTTCACGTATTGACATCATCTTTGAACTTTCTATTCTTGTTTGATTCTAAAACTACATATTGCTTTCTCAAACGTACCTTATTTGCATGTCATGTTGAAATATAATACAACATATTATAAAACATACTGTACTAAACTCCAAACAACACATCGCGTACCACATAGCATACTTTAAGAGATCGTCATGCCCTCAACCTAATCTTTGATATCAATCAATTTACATAAATATATCATACCCGTTGAAAGTCCAAAACAATTGTGCTTTGTTCATTGTCAGATAATAAGGAAACAAAGCTGAATAGCAAATTATTGTCTTCGCCATTCTGCAAGATCTTTATGTAAATTTCGTTCATCAATTGATAATGACAAGCCCAACCTTTAAATAGGCAGCTCCTCTAATCGATTGCAAATATGTGCAACACATTTACATTCAAGCCGGACAGTTCAAAATCTCAAAACAAAGGTATTTACACCTACGAGATTAGAAATACTACGTCGACGTGGCACTTACGCACTATTTGAGTCTTTCCGGAAATTACAAGTCTATAAATTACTGGTGAGTCTAAACCCTAAACCATCTTCTAGCTCGAAATCCACCATCTTGGTAGGTTTGAGTTAAAGGTAACCATGATTCAAGTCGATGATGTCAGCAGGTACTAATGTCACAAGGAAGGAAATTAGAAGTTCTCTGGATGACCTCCTCTATTACGCCCAGCAACATCGAACAGAGAACTCTTCACGACCAGAATGACAGAGTCCTTTCAGGGGTAATTATATTCACCGACCAGCCGATCGTGCTGTCGAGGCATACATCAGACTGACGCCGATGTTTCCCGCGGGAATTTACAGAAAGTCAGTCTGCACGGATTGTCTTTCGACCGGGTATGTCTTGACTTTTAAAGCAATCATCTCATCTTATCGCCCGGGATGTGTCGATTTCTTCATGGAGAATGACCGGGAAAACATCATATTCCACCAGGTTCAGGGAAAAGAGAAACGAAAGGCGACCCACGCGTAGCATAACAAGAACGATGAGAAGATACATCAAGCCGTACCAGGATAAAACGTAAAGAGGTAAAATGAGATCGGGGAGACCGTGGAGAAAACACTATGCATGGTAAGACTCCATCAAACCGTACAAGGGAGAGACCAAAATGGTAAAATGCAGCTAAGCCCCAATAGAGTCTATACTAGAAATCTACCCTCTTGCACCTAAAATATATGAACTATACAAACTGTTTGTGCTCGGATTACAAACAGTAAGAGTATTTGAAGAAATATCACCTAGTGTAGTTACTTTCCTATGGATTGCACTAGCCATTACCTTTTTAGAACAATGGACACACGTTATCTAAAATATGGTATAGAGTATGAGAGTGGTACCCGAGCGCCTAACATGATAAACTCTCGTGCACTCCCTAACAAATGTGTTGAACACCGTGTACATCATTCTATATAACTCCAAGCCTAGAGGAACAAAGAGGTGACCTTGTTGCATGCATTTATATTTGGAGACCATGCGACCTGTTGTTACACTCGCTTCCCATCCAGGGAAGGGTAATCACTCTCTCTGAAATTGTATCTCGCGTAGGGTCCATAACCACGACATCTGCTACTATCATCTGATCATCTCGGACTATGTATAAATTTGCACTGACACATATCATCAGCAAAGTATGCTACCACTCCCTCCAAACCAAGTTTCCACTCTCTTGTGCTATAACACACTATGTCCTTAATAGCATCATGGGTAACTATCCTATGTCCTCCAAAAGGACAGGATGTCGTATGGACCCGGTGCTGCATCTAGTGTAAAACCATCTTCACATATGTGAATAATGAAAATGCAGATGGGTGAACCAAACCTAAAAGAAACCTTATTGATTTATTGTTGTAGAAAAAGTAAATGGTGAGAAAATGGAAAATGGAGCCAAACTTCAAAAGTATCGATGTGAAAAATCTGACAAGGTTCAGATATTCATGATTTGCGAGGTTTTGGGACGAGGTTATCGTAGTGCGAACATGGCTCACGCACTAGCAGATTACATGGCATCATAATAAAGCAGAAACCTTGTGGTTCTTTGCAGGGTACCGTGAACCACTAGAGAAGTGATTTCTTTATGTTTGGAAAGTCCTGGTATTAAGGTTGCACTTGGCATCGACATCTGTGGACAGATGCAGAGCTAGCTTCCGAACTCACTTATGTCCTGAAGAGTATGGAAATATCATCATGAGCACTTCAACGCACGGCTTGATGGGGTCTTCCCATCCTTCGTTTCTACGCGGTCGCCATCTTTCTTCAACGCACGCTAGTAGCGAGAGTTCAAGGCAGACCCTCCTGGGGAAGGCAGTACTGCGCCATTGAGGAGGTCACAAGATTTGTGGATGGATCATTCAGTGTACGAGACGGCTTCGACCGATGAGATAAGGAGATATTCCTTGAAACACTTGGTCGCGAAGGTTGATTTTGGCCTTGCCATGGACTTGAGCGTATTTGAAGCCTCCAACAACGACGTGCGAAAAGTAAAATTGTCATAAGGAGTGCGGGAATTATGAAGTTTATGCACACGTATTAACACGCGCATACGTGCTGGTGGACCATCTGCATTGCAAAATGGTTTGTTTTCATTTTCAACTTGAACAACTTGTACGACGAGACGGAACAGCAAGGACATGCTATGAGGAGGGTTCTTTCTCTACACTGCTGAATGGTTAGGTGGATAGCTTTACTGTCATCAAATTCCAGAACTTTGAAGTGTGAACTCGATAATCAGCCGGTATAGAAGAGGAAATATGTCGTGCTGTAGAAGTTGCAAGTGACCCTGACCTCCATGCTTTGGCGCTCAACATCAGTGCCACCACCGAGAACTGCAGGTGGTCCAAACTGGCGAGAGAAAGGCAGTCCGGCTAAATGAAGATCGGGAAGTGATCCACATACACTATCGATCTCACGGTGGTGGAAAAGCGGGTCCTCCCTTACCAGTCCTGGGAACATAAATCCACCGATATAATTTCGCCGTGGCTCTTTGTTTCTATCCATACCTATCTCCTTTTTAGTCATCTTCCTTGTGATACCCACGTCAGATCCTGCTACGATGGATGAAATGGTTTGTGAGAGAGACTCCCCAGCACCACCAAAATCTGGTGTGTAAAAGCGGAAACTATCCCTCGTCCTGATGCCTGTGCCCATGATTATAAGAATGTCATTCATCCTGCAAACGACGAGCAGACAGAAAAGATCTAGTTTTCAGTTCAGAACTTGTCATATTACCATGTATGTCAGAACAATTAATCACCTTCTCACAGACGCTATTTTGTGGGCATGTACTAGATAATCTTTCTGCTAAAGGACTTTCCACATCCCTTTCCGGCTTTTCTCCTCCCGATGCTACAACTTCCAGCATCAATCACTTTTCTTTCTTAGAGCTTAGAAGAATACCACAACTGACAGTCACAGCAAAATGATCAAGTCTACAACACCGTAACTATATTGTGCTGAAGTGTCATACCCCAAAACTTCATGAACCGAAAAATGTGGCTCATTCTGCCGCGAGCGTGGTCGGACAACGCCAATGTGGGTCAATGAACGTGGCCCACTAAGATCGTTCTGCGTTAAGTTTTAAGAACCACTCGTGTTAAACCATTTTCGCACACTGGTAAAGATCCCTGTTGTGAGAATGCGACAACTGCTTAGATTCCCAGCAGAAAAACTTCAATATAACAAGCGGGTCTGAGCTAGCTTTTTGTGGGCAATTGAAAAAAGCACATGCCAACATTCTGCAGCTATATGCCTCAGAAGATACCTCCATCGCAACTTCTCCTTCCACGTCCTCAGCAGTAACAAGTTCCCCATCTCTCTCACATGTGACATAAGTGTTTGTCCTGTCAAGTGAAAGCCTCGATGAAATAACCTTGTAAAGTGGCCCGACTGATCTCAGGATTCCTTGAGCAACAACGGCACATTTTAAGCTTATCTTCGGTGAAAAACCTGATCAGAAAAACTGTTTAGTAGTTTCCCTCATGATCATATCGTTTCCCAGTTTCAAGTCACTTCTGCTGCGCTGCTCAACGGAATGTGTGGCCCGGATCCAACTGCTGAATTTCCAAAAGCATGTCTCATCGAACTCTACCAATACCATAACCCTAACAGTCGGAAATAAACCAGCTTCGGTCAATGCCGTTATCCTGCCATGATAGGTAACCATGAATGCAAGGAGACTTGAGACGTCATATGAGCCTTTAAGAAAATTACCACTCTTTTGACAGCTTAGATCATTCGAAAACACCAGCGCAGCAAGCTCGATGGGTGTGTCCTCATTATCTGTCCCCTCAGACTTCCCCACTGATCTGCTTCCGTGGGTAGAATCTAGTTGACACACGGGTCTGCCAAGCTGCCGTGTATGATTTTTCTTCTGCATATCATTTGCAGGAGAAGAGTGCACAAGAAGAGACCTCTGCCCAACATCCTCAGCGACGCCGCCTGCTATGGCCGACTTTCCTCCAAAGGCTTTACCTGTATAACAACCCCGCCAAATGCATCAGGCTCCTTTCAAGCTCTTGAAACTGCGAAGGTGGTTGAGCACTTTGTTACTTGCAATGTTTGCGGTGGACACACAGGAACTTAACACCAGTCCTTTTATGAGCATTCTGAAGCTTGTTGGAGCTCTTCCACTATAACAATTAATACCGGAATCTAGTGCAGTAAGAACATTGAGAGCAATGCTCAGTCACCTAGTTCTTTCAAAGGCTTTTCAGGTTCAGCTGTCCCCTCCTGCAAAACAATATGCAGCAAACATAACCAGGAAGTCTTTTCAGTTTCAACCAAAATCCCGGGATTGCCTATACACTCAAAATACTTCAGAACATGCATGGAACTATAAGAAGAACGTCATTTTGAATAACTTACAGCGAAAAGCAGAATAGCAAGCGGAGGTTGTCCATGGCGACTTCTACGAGACCCTGTACTGGCTGCGGCGACAAAACTTTTTACTTCTGGATCCTGAAGTCAATATCAGCCGCTTCAGTGTTAGATTCTTTGATCACGCCAAATGCCAAAATAAACAAACAACTAACTCAACACAATGACTGAGATTTGGACTTGCCTTTAATGTGCTATTCTACCGCTTTATCGATAGGTAGAATCTACTGACAGACAGAGTAATGGAAAACAGAACACTTTAAATCTTCTGTAGCTAAGTTCTTCTCTAGCCACGTCTTCCAAGTGAGGTGTTTCCAAGTTTTTGGATTGCAAATACAGCATATAGCACTTACTGATAGACAGTTATGCAACTTCAGACACTTCACAATCACTCCAGGAAAGTGGCCCACTGATACAACAAGAGCGTGAGGATTGAGCGCGATATCTTCTATATCGGTACCGTCGGTGTTTAGATTCTGGTCGTTACCGACAACAAAAGCAACAAAAGTCAGCCAGACCAACGGCAAAACAATTGCCTTACTGTGCACTTGAGATTGACGTCTCAGTCTCCACATGGCGTTTTGCTTGATTTTGAACAATATTTCCTCTTGCATTGGGAAATCAAAGTGATTCGAGACGTCTAGCAACTGAAGAAGTGCATCTATAAACACAACTCTTACATCATGGACCAAGCCCGTGGTAAGGTCTCTTCCCATCACCGTCTTTGTGTTGCAGGCTATCAAAGGTAGATTCTCTGGAAGTTTCTTTTTCACCTGCAAGAATAAATAACTGAATTTCAGCTTACGATGATATATCTACTGCTGAACATCCTGGAGTTATGGTGTAGAAAATTAATGCACTAAACTAATGCATCAGTTCATCATAAGAAATATGAAGGGTATATCAAGAGGATAAGCAAGACACACCACTTCCGACACTTGGTTAAGATCCACACCATAACCGGCGAAGACAACTGCAAAGTCCGGCCAAAATGGAGCAGCCAACACATCTTCGAACACCTCATTCATCGCATCCTGCAGCTCAGTGTCCCCCAGAATTTGACAACCCTCAGGTGCATGGAACAAAGTCTCGGAAGATTATATGTTAAATTTCTCCACCTACCCCTCAGGAAGCAACCTGATTATGAAGGCCACCATCCGTGAAACAGAGGGATAAACAAGAAAGTTTGAAAACTTCAAACTTTATTTCCGTAGACAATGATCGCGGGACCAGTGACATTCAAATCGAGCACTCAGGCTAAGCATCTTCTTCGTCTTATTGTGGTTGGAGGGTGTGAATAGACGATTTAGTTTCTCAAGATCAGATAATTTGGAGATGTGAACGGATCATTCTAATTGATTGCAATGATTTTGCGCATGTGATGTACTATTTGTCGGGCCTACCAGGTCACAATTTTGACTAGTAGACACCACTCACGAGCGAGTTTTCTGTCACAAAAGCACCCTTACGAGTAAAAATTTGGACGGAATATGAGTATCTGAAGTATAAACCTGGAAACTGGAAACTGGAAACATTGAATTCAACTACATAGTCAATAGTCCAGGCCTACTCTCGGAACCCCACGCAAAAGTTACAGGGAACATCATCATCCAAGTATAGGATTCACATATTTTCACCTGAATCTGCGGATTTTGTGACATGGCAGTGCGAAAGCGGGGGACAGAATTGTTCAACGCCCTTGCAGCGGATCTCCACCCCTTGCACACGCATGCTACAACTGCCAAAAGACGAGAATTCAACCGATTGAAAATGTAGATTAGTAACTCCTCTGGTAGTGGTTTCATGAATGCTCCGACAAAATCCTCCTCCATCTCCTTCTGCTCCTGACGCTGCTGCAAGTTGCAGCCCTTCATATTCTCCAGCGTTTGCTCAAATCCCCATCCGCAGGGATCGACATTCTCTCGAACACCGGAACTCGATGTTATCACGAACATTCTCGGGACTCATACGTGCGCTACTGGTAACTTGATCACTCTCGATAGACAAACCTTCTTTCTCCTCTGATCCTGTAGACGTGGAACCACAGTTCAGAGAATGACAGAACCGGTATGTTCCGTACCTCCTCTTTAGAAGAAGAAATAGAGTAAAACGCCTGATTAAGCATTCAATTAGGCTAATCAAGAGAAAGAGGATATAATTTGGCTACAGTACGGCCAAAAAATTTGGGCGTCAAACTTGAGTCACAACAGGTAATAACTGCAGGTGTACCCTTCTTTCTATTACTCGTGGACGAAATGACAACCATGTGTTGCAATGTATGTAAATCGACGTAAATTAGTAAAAGGGCGACCGCGTAGAAAACACAAAAGACATAAATTTAGGGTTTGAGGTTTATCACTTTGGACATCCTACCTTTACACTCAAATAAGTTGCACATGTGTATTCTTCTCTCAAATTGGGATCACTTTGAAATTTCCTTGACTTCTTGCAGATTGTACACTGAACTGAAGTTAAAGTTTAACGTATCATAATATGTTGGACACCAAAACAGCCTGCATATTGATATAGGACTGTACAGTACAAGGCGGAAGAGATCAGTTTTGGTCCTAAAGATGTTTGAAGGGAAGAAGTAGTAGTGGTACCGAAGGTGGCTGATGTCGTTGTTGTTTTCGACTGACAACGGATCATTGATGGAGTCTGAAGGAAGGGATTTGTGACATTGGCTATGGCGACATCGGAGAAGAAGAAAAGCAGATTGGAAGCATTGGAACGTAGGCTGTCTGCTCCGCCCGCACTTCCCCAAGCTCCAATTCGGGGGAATTCCATCTCGACTGCTTCCCCTTCACTATTTGGTTCATCAGCTGCAATTTCAAAATCTCAAGCTGGTAATCTACGAGGAAAGTTCAACAGCAGCATTTACAATATTATTCCAGTTCAATGTAGCGGTGTGGAATTTCCTTTAGAATTGACCTCTGATTGTAAATCCTGAACAGCATACGCTTTTAATGCTCATCTCCGAGACCCCTCTCCTTTTTCTGTTTTCCTTTTCTTGCCGTTGTCTCCCATCGCCGGGTAATTTTATGCGCTATTTCCAGCCATTCTTCATCAAGTGGTCATACATTACATATCGGAATTTAAACGGGGATCTTTCAAGCACTAAATTATAACCCCTGTCCAAATCATCACTTACTGCGTTAGCGATTGTTATCAGTGACTTTTGGCAATAGTTAATTTCAATCTGCTTAGGAATTGAACAGAACGAGATGTCTTGTTGCCGTTAACATAAAGCCCTTCTACTGGACTCCGCTCTTGACTTATGGTTGAATGCTCTTTATGTTGCAGACAAGGAAAGAACATACGCTCAGCTCTGTCCTTCTACGCTGAACGGTCCAATCTCGTCTCTGGTCGAGGTAATAAACTTCAAAACACTTCAACCTTACCACAACCCTTGCTTCCTCCCTGGGTGGACTAAATAATGCCTGACTGGAGAACCAAATGAAGCATGCTAGTTTTGGCTACTAATACCACCTTTGTCCTGAAGTGCAGCTCACCAGGGTAAAGGACTCTCACAGATCGATTCAAAGTTTCTTGAAAGATCTGTTGGAGAGCAACCCAAGCTTTCAAGGAGATGTCGAAGGGACGCTCGAAAGTCGCTTGCAGGAGAACCAAGTTCTGTTGCTGGACAATCCAACGAATCAATTAGAGGCATCGGAGAAGGCACGCGATCGTGCACAAAGAAATCGCAACAAGCGTTCAAGGGACCATTTATCTTTACGCCAGCATAGAAAATATGGATCTTTGGATCTACCTCAAGAGTTTCACCTGTTAGTGTTTCCCGCCCAATTGCTAAGTGTAAATTTTGTTTGACCTGGTTCTTCGTCTTCATTGCTTGCATGGAAACTGTGCTATTGTGAAATTCCTCCCAACAGTGACGAAACAGTTGTCAACTGCGGTGCATAGATTGCGATGAATACGAGTTGCTTTTGTTGTGGTCTTCATTTTACAGTACGATATGCACAGGGAGTTCTGTATGAATTACTTTATATGTCAAGCATAAAAGAGCCGGTGCATTCATTAATGCTGTGTCTTGTTCCCGCTGCTGGGATTTTCTACGTCTTGCTCGACATTCGTGCAAATCAGGTATAGCTTGTATCAACCGTTGCAGGAAATGTGGTCCAGTTACATCAAGGATCTTCTTGAAGATTGCAGGTAAGCACCAATATCCAGTCATGCTGTGGAGCTTAAACTGTGTTTCTTGGCCATCTTCTGTACTGTTGTCCATCGTGGTTTCAGAAAACCAAGCAGAAGACAGGAAAAACAAATCGCTTCCAATCTTGGAATAAGATAAGAATCTTAGCAACCATTACCAAGAGAGGATCTTCCATATCTCCGTCCGTCGTGAGGGTCCTTAGTTCCACGCCTGCAGCTCACTTTCCAGAGAGCAAGAATGCTCTACCCAGTACCCACATTGATATTCAGTACTCTTCGCTTCAGCAATATCATGGGCTGTTTTGCCTGATAGCAAACTGTTTGTGTTTTAACCAACGGATTCTCTATGATTCAGTGAGACAATGATTCAATCACGCTTGCTGACGGCTGATCTTCACGGAGCGGTTTTGTCTGGTTAGTAGTCAGCCTCTGATGTAGTTGATTTGCATTATTCCAGCGGGCTAGCCCAGCAATAAGGTTGTTCTATGCTTCAGGTCCTCTCAAACTTGAGTGTGGAGCAACTTGGTGAAGAAGATGATGCGGAGTAATGATTGCTCTTGTTGTGTATCTTCGTTTCACTCACTTTGAGGAAGTTGACAAGTATGAGGGTCTTGCAGTGATGGACTCTAAGAGCTCCTCGTACGTTGGAGCCCGTGGGGTGATTGTGAGAGAAACAGAGAACACGTTTGGTGTAATCACTTTGAATAACAAGTTTCGAGGTAAGAGCCCTCTTTATTTTGAGAGTTTTGACGGGCGTGCTCACCGTCCTTCCATTCGCGAGGACTCCCTCACGGTCAAGGGGACAGGGGAATTCCCGTGCTTTCATCCTGAGCAGCAATCAGATGCATCACATGTTGTTGCTCTTGTGTTTGACTCGTTTTCCTGGTGGTGATTGTAGTGATTCCAAAAGCAGGCTCTATCTTCAGACTGGAGGTTCAAAATATGCGCGTCATTCTTTTTGGTAACAATCTAGGTCTTCGGAGTAGTGCTGCCAACTCAAAACGCGGCAAACTAAAGCTCACACCTACGATCGAGCTGTGAAACTACGAGTACAATTAGGAAAGCCGTTCCTAACTTTCCTGTTTCCGCATTCCTTGAAGTCCTCTACACTGGCACAGCTCAGGATTTCCTTAGTGCGTTAACTGATCATGTGACCTGAGCACTTACCTCGGATCGGCGACGAAGTAATTAATACCCTACTTGACATACGTTGATGGCTTCCTTCGACTGACAATCGATGGGACCTGATCAGCTCTGATGTCACATGTTGGTTGCACAAATCATTTAGTCCTTTTGAGAAAATCACGTCACAAAGAGTAACCAACTTGAATCGGAATTCATGTCGTACTGAAGGCCTCTATCCTGCCCATATAGAGTCTGTTTATATTAAACGGAGTTGGATT